>CM038673.1:170674335-172161651 GCA_021605145.1 Aegilops bicornis | reverse complement strand
GCGAAACTATAATATAACCTTAATGGAAGGGCCCTGGTTCTGCCTTGCCAAACCGACAAATCCAGAAAATTGTAGATGAATTCATCGGGAGGAGCCGTATGAGATGAAAACCTCATGTACGGTTTTGGAACGGAGATTTTTTGAATAGAATGAACGACCGTAACGGATGTTGGCTCAATCCGAAGGAAATTATGCGGAAGCTTTGCAAAATTATTATGAAGCTACGCGACTAGAAATCGATCCCTATGATCGAAGTTATATACTCTATAACATAGGCCTTATACACACAAGCAATGGAGAGCATACAGCCGGCCAATAGGGGAAGGTTGTGAATCCGGCGAACCGACCGCTTTAAGAACGTGATTGTCTTCTCTCACTCAGTTATCAATTGACAAAGATGACCCATTCTTTTTCGCCCTAAAAATGTCTATAACATAGGCCTTATACACACAAGCAATGGAGAGCATACAAAGGCTTTGGAATATTATTTCCGGGCACTAGAACGAAACCCCTTCTTACCGCAAGCTTGTCGTTCAAACTAATGCTCGATTTAGAATTCTATAACAAAAAAAAGAAAAAATCAATTAATCTATCTCACCTATATTATGAAGCAGCTGCTAGGCCTGATAGCGAAGAATACTACGTATTTGATTCCATCCATAAATCGACTTTCCCTCCTATGCTCTGAGTTCCAGTATCGATAAGAATTCGAGTTCTTATTGTTGTTATGGTATGAATATACCATACCAATTCGTTATGTATGGATGATGGATGAGATTCCATGGATAGAGAGCCAGTTCCAATAGACTTATGGAATGTTCCCGTTCGTGTGCATCCAGCAGGAATTGAACCCGCAAATTTAAGCTATCGTTCCCTTCATTGACCTACTAACTCGTGATACAGCGCGCGTTTCTTCCTCAGAATCTCATTTCAAAAGGCATGAACCATCCCCTAACTTGGAAGGGGACAGGAACTTGTTCGATCCTTTATTTGCGACGGAAGCACTCGTCTGCGCTTATCGTTTTCCTCTAGCATTAATAGAATTCATTGGTGTTAAGAAAAACCTCTTGTGGGAAGGTTAGCCATCTGCATTCCTATTTGCTGTGGGCTTTGGCATCTAGAAAATTATTACTTGTTTGAAAAGGAGGATAACCCCGGCTTCTGCATCAAGCGATGCACATAACCATTTTTACTATATTATTCAGCAAAATCCAACAAAACAAGTACACAAATCAACTCAAAGCCACCTTTCTCGCAACCACAATGGCTACACCTACAAGTTTGATGATTTTCTCCGTCCTCACGTCAACACACCCCGTCTAATTCGGTGGTCTTACTAAGCCGCCCGCCGGCAAGTCGAGAGCACCAACCAGTCTAGCAGACCCTTTACACGCACCGCATGCGCACGCTCTAGAATCAGTCGCTGCCATCTTCCATCATCCAACCTTCAGGAGCAATCAACACATTCACCTTGCAAGCCATGGACAGTTGACCATTGACTTCAAAAAAATATTCACGGAAAAACTTAAAAAAAGGTTCACATATATCTTTTCTTAATAATAAAGCAAGAACTGCTTCTGATCATACGTCATTAAAATTGCCCTTGAATTAGTCGTAAATTACCCATCATGCCATCCATAAGTAAAGAAAATGATTCGATTATTTTCAAAATCACCGGCAGGTTCGGTTCTTATAAGTGTGATACCCCCAATACATCAGGTGCAGTCATGTAGAGCAATGGCTAAGGCCTTTTACTTCCACGCAAGAGGTCAAGGTTCGATCCCTTTCTCTCATATATATAGCAAGCGCGCCTCCGCCCGCATGCGGTAATGGGCCGGCCGCTCGTGACGCCCCCTGTTTTTCTATTTCATTTTTTTTCGTTTTTCCTTTCTCATTTTTGTTTTTGCTTTTCCTTCTTTAAATTAATTTGGGATTAAATTTCTTTTTTAAAATAAATTGCGAGTTTTGATAAAATACATCAAGAAATCATAAAATGTTCTTGAATTCAAAAAACAAATGGGAAATCAAAAAATGTTCGTGATTTCAAAAAATTGTTCGTGTATTGAAAAAAATCATGATTTCAAACAAATGCTCGTGAAATAGAAAATGCTCATGATTTTCATGAAAATAATTGTGTATTCAAAACATATTCAGATATTTGAAAACAATGCCCATGAAATTTTCGAAAATGTTCACAGAAATTAAAACAGATTAAGAAAGCTGCTTGTTTCAAAAGAAATCAAGAATTATAGAATATTTGTAAATTAAAAGAAAATCATAAAATTTTCGTGATTCCAAAAACTATTTGCATATTGCATATTGTAAAAAATTGCAATTTCAAAAAAACGCTCGTGAAATAAGAAATGTTCATTGTTCTTAAAAAATGATCGTGTATTCCAAACATATTCGGGAATTTCAAAACAATGTCCATGAAATTTTAGAAAATGTTCACACATCTACATAATCTGATTGTTTTTCACCCGTTGTAACACACAGACATATTTGCTAGTAAAAATTTCATGAATTTTCAAAAATTCACAAAATTTGAAAAAAATCACGAATTAAAAAAATCGTAATTTGGGAAATTTTGTAAAAAATGAAAAGGTTCACGAGAATTTGAAAATGTTCGTGAATTTTCAATAAGTTTTTAAATTTTAAAAAAATTCACGCATTTGAAAATTAAAAATAAAACAAAAACGAAAACCGAAGACAAACCCATGCCATGAAAACCCGCAAGAAAAAAATGCGCGGAAAACTGTGGAATAAAAAAACCTACATGGGCCGGCCTATTTGCCATATCGTGCCCGTTAGCGAAATTGCCGCTTAAGGCGCCATCTGGGGGGAGCTGGAGTTGCCCTAACGTGCACTTGAAATCCTCCAAGTCCAAATTAAGTAACGGCAAATAATCGAGTTGCCCTAAGGCAGCGGTGCCATGGAGGTAGACGGACGCGGAGATGTATTAGCTCCGTCCCTCGCCCCGCTTGCGGCAAGAAGCGGCCGCTTTCCCCCTCAACTCCTCCGAACGACGTTGCGGACTCGTCCAAGTCCACCACCAGCGACGAGGACGACAACCCCTGGGCGCTCAGCGACGACGAAGAGGAGGATGAATACCACGGTAAAGCACTGCTTCCTCCGTAGTTGATTCGACGCTTCTGTTCTATACTTGATTAGTTTAGATCTATGCGTATCCTGATGCAATTGGCTCTCTGAATTAGAAACCAGTGCTCCTTGATGTAAGAACCTTTATCAACAAGATTTTCGTGCAATACTAAAGAATATCTTGCTGGATTAGTTGCACCAACACCGTCAGTGTTTGAATTTCAACCGAATATATTTGCACGAAACTGAGACCTCTTTCAATAGTTGAATCACCTCTGGACAAACTGTTGATCTTTTCTTCGGTAACCTGTGCCAGCTACTCAGATTTAGGTATGTTGTTACTTGTTAGCATTTCTGTAACACAATAATGCCTTTTGGGGAGAAAAACATTTAAATGGTCACACACTCTTGATCTTAAACTAATAAATTTATGAACATGGCAAATCATTTTATAAGTAGACTTTCCAGGAAAAGGTTACAAGTAACTTAAAATTTAGCTGGCTATTCCACTGGTGCTCTGCTACCTTATTTTATTGGAGATTGTTATCCTCCCCTAATTAGGTCTAATTTTACTGAATCTAGTCGTAGTGAAGATCCTACCTGATCTTCCAATCTGCGAACATGTTTGTAATAATAACACACACACACACACTTGGTATTAATGGTAATTTTCACTTCAAGAGAACATATAATTCTATGCATGTATACAGCCTTGTAGACTGCAATTGGTTTGACAGCAAAGCTTTCTCACGTGATATATACTTTTTCGAGGAATATTTCTCAAGTGATCCATCTAATAATTTTGGCTTCTAAATCAATGATAGATCTTTGTCGAAAAATCAATGATAGATGGTGCTCAATGTTTTTTTGTTGTTGATTTGGTTAATGATTTCGCGTGTAGGGAAGTACCGCCTTTTACAGTTGACGAGTTCCCAAGGGTTAGCAGTGATGATGATGAACAGACAGTTGCCGTGTATAAGAATCCAGAGATTTCTATCCGAGGCCCAAGACCGCTTAGGAGATTTCCAGCATTTAAGCCAGAAAGTCGGCATTCATGTGATATGGAGTATCGACTTGCCGATGAATCTGAAAGTAAGTGTTTTTTTAATTAAAGTTCTGTCACTGAGATGCCCTGCATCAAATTATCATCTAGAGAAAAGTCCAAAGTTTCTCAGCTTAGGAAGAATTTTTTTATGAGTACCAAGATATCTTGATGAGTGGTCCCATCACACACCAAGCTTGATCCTCAATAAATGGAGGAAAACCCTTGTGCATCAGCTGTCAATTCTAGGAATTGAACCCGGGTGGTTAGCTAGCTTTACTTGCTGTCAATTGTCAAGTGTTATCCTGTTCGTCTATTCAGATTGGCATCAAGTGAATGAAATTTGAGCATTTCCCCGTCCACCTCCAAATCCAAACTACATTCCAGATCCCTCCTCTGCTCACTTCTCAGCTCTTCCTTTGTCAATCCTTTGTGATAACAATGAACAAACAGCATTTGGTAGTATATTTTCCAGAACTGGACCACTCTTGTTGAAACAAAGCAGATTTTCTCTCATGATCTGTTCATGACTATAGATCTCTGATAATACCTCATGCTCTGTTTGTTAATTTTGCAGTCAGTTTCAGCAATGTTGGGACCGTTGATTGCTCACATAAGGGTTATTGCAGATCGATGGACATGGTGCAGTTCATTGATCTCAAAATCACTGGCTATCAGCATGCCCGGCCTGGATGTGCCAAAATATTTGGGTTTTTCGCGGTGCGGGATCGGGTCGAACCTTTGCGCAATTATGTCTATAGGCGTGAAATTGAGAATTATGAAGCTGTAACTGTGAAGCCAAAGACGGTAATCTGACTATCAAACTTGCAACTTTCTACTGGCTTGATTCTTTAATCATACTTACAATACACGTGCATGAAATGCAAGCACTGTATCGAAAAAATTATTATATTTAGGCTTTATTCTGGAAGTTCGAGATACTCAGAGCATCTCCACGCGCTTTCAACAAGGCCCCCAGTTACTTTTTCGTCACGCCAAAAAACGCCGCCGCGCCTCTAAGGGCCCGTTACCGGACCGAAATTAGCGTCGGCGGACCCAACACGAACCCGGCGCGCTGGGGGGCGCTCGTGGGCGCCGGGCAAATTGTTTTTAGCACGAAAGAACCGCGGGCCATCCTCGCCAGCGACTCGTCTCTCTTCTCGCCGCTTCGTCGTCCTCATCGCCTCGTTTCCCGCGGCGAATCAATGCCAAAGCTGCCGCGCGCTGTCGCGCCGGTCAGCCTGCGCCATTGATGCCTCATGGGCGGCGCAGTGAAGACCGGATGATGCGCGTCCCTCGCCCTCCCTCGCCCGCCACGCGTACACACGGCGGCACGCGCACGGGCGGCGCCTCGGCCTATATAACACGCGCCCCAGCGCGCCGGAGGAGGATACTCGCACTCTCTCGCCATTGCAGTTCCTCCCTCTCCTCTCTCTCGCCGTCTCTAGTTCATCACCCATGGCCGAGCGCTTCCCAGGCGACGGCGCGGCGGCGAACGGCTTCGGCCGCCGCCAGCTTCACGAAGATGAAGCTCGGCTCCTCTACGAGGCCGAGTATCCGGTCCCGCCGAACATGCGGGTGCCCGGGTCGTGGAGGATCAGCGCCGGCGGGGTCCCGGTGCCACCACCGCCCACCGGAGCGGCGAGGCGTGCGGAGATCGCGCGCATCCGCGCCTCGCTGCCGCAGGCGGCGAGGGAAGGGCCGCGGTACGTCCCCGACAGCCCTCTGTGGGAGGCCTACTCCCGTCGCCGCCACGCCGAGCAGCTCGAGGCCACCAACGGCGTCGTGCCCTCCGGGAGGCTCAACGCCGACGGGCGCCGCCGATGGTGGGGCGTGCCCGGCCGCACGCTGGAGGCCGCCCTCGAGTACATCGAGGGCGGCAACATGCCGAGGCTGGAGTACACCGCTCCCCCCACCTTCTCCCGCCGGCATGGGAGCTCGTGGACGCCGAGGCGCATGGACCCGGGGGCGTCCTCCTCTTCGTCCGGCGGCTGTCCCTGCCTCCGCCCCGTCAAGCCGGAGCCCCAGGACACGTCGGTCAGCCACCGCACCCGTAGCTCCGGCGTCGCGCCGCCGACTCCACCCCTCCTGCCGCCTCGTTCTCGTCGAGGCCGGCGAACCAGTCTCCCCAGCGAAGTACGAGGAGATAGCCCGGCGCCCCATCTCCGACGAGGACGCCCTACGGTGGGCGCGGGACGACTACCTCCTCGAGGAGATGGTCCGCAATGCCGGGCCTCGAGGAGATCGCCGCCCCGCAGCGTGGGCGCGAGGACGCGCACGGCGTCGTCATCCTCGACAGCTCCGACGACGAGGACGCCCCCGGACCGTCCAACCCGCCGCGCCAACCAGGGGGGGGGGGTGCAGCAGGGATGGCGGCCGCGGAGGAGGTGACGACGACGACGATGACGACGATGACAACGGCGGCGGCGACTACACGCAGTTGTACCTCCTCCTCGGCATGTAGAGCAAGGGCGGCGGGCGGCGAGGAGCGACGAGCGAGACGGCGGGCCTAGTAGTTTTTTTTGTTTTTTGTAAAATATTTTTAAATATGTATGAACTCGCCGAAGTTTGCTTGAATTTGCACCGTGTTTGTGCCGAATTTAAATCTATTTAAAAAACATGGGCGCCCATGTTGGGGGCATCACGCCCAAAGACGCTGTTTTTTGCGCCGGCCCTCGAGGCGATTTTTAGCGCCTCCTGGGGGCCGAACGGCTGGAGATGCTCTCACCTGAGTGCATGCTGCAATAGTTAATATCCAGTTTAAAGGTATCACACCGAGTCAAATAATCTCACTAATTCACTATTAGACATAACACTTAATTATATCCTGACCAGACAGTTTTAGTGATTGCAGCCGATCTACTGTAGTAATCACTAATTAAAGTATATGATGTCATGCCTGTTGATCCAAATTGTAGGGTATGGCACGTTTATCACTGACTAGCCCTGCTCGAGGTATTGGCATAAGGAGCCGTGTGCTGTTTGAATTCAAACTCTGTATATGTACTGAAGACCCACAGGAACATGGGCCCAAAGGCGACCTTCTTATTGAAAGATGTACTGAATTCAACACCATGTACACAACAGAATCATCTATTCAAAATCGGCGTCTTGATGGGGACAAGTGTTCACTGGATATCAAGTTTGCAGCGTTGATTAATGCAGTCCAGGCATTCGTTGATGTTGAGATACTCCGTGCTCCTGATTGTGGCCTTAATCTGAATCTCTATGCCAAGACCAGTGGTTACAACGATGTGATTCGTCTCTACCAGGGAGTTACAGAAGCTGGCTGCAAAATAAGTTCAGTTGTAGCCGTGGTGATACGGAGTTGCGTGTATCTTCGTATCGAAGGGACCCCCAAAGATGACGGCCTTTCTCAGAAGCGGCTGCCCTGTGGTGCGTGGGAAGACAGCTTCGACACTTGCTATCATGGAATAGTAGATAAAGTGGTGAATCTTGACGAATTTACCACGATTTCGGTGAAGATCACCTGGAGAACCTTGGATTGACACACAGGTTCCTGTACAAGTTACTCTAATATGTTGCTCAAACTTGGATTGCTCGCTGCCCTGATGTTATCAGCACTCCACTTCGTTCCTGAACCAGAGTTATGTATCTGATGTTTTGAAACAACTAGATGATGCCCTACGGGCTACCGTCATTGACGTGGAAATTGTCTGCAGCATATTTCGGTGAGATTTAGTTGTATAGAACATGAATACTTAGATTAATAATATAAAAACAGAAACTAAAATACATAAGATTATTCATGATTATTATAGTTTTAAAATGTTATTCAATATGGAAACGACTTAGCATTTTCTGATGCATGTTATAAGGTGCCATGACTACTTGACATATTTGAATGTTGAGGAAAATTGGCTAGTGGGAATCACCTATTTACCGAAAAAGGCTTTCGACCCGCTTTAAAAATAAAGCAACCACCAAGCACAATGTCAACAAAGTACCAACAAAATAACACACACACACACACACATCGCCACCGCAGGCAAGGTCTAACAGACAATCACACCAACACCAAATATGTTCAGCTGTGGGCACAACACAACAAGCCCAACACACAGACACAGCAAGCATGCACAACACACGCGGTGGCGATGAGGTGGGGAAGATCTAATCCGGCTCCGGTGGGGTGGGGGGGGGGAGCGGCGGAGCCATCCGGAGAGCCATCGCGCGGAGCTGGGTGATGATGGAGGTGATGGCATTTCTCTCCCTGGGGCGGCTAAGCGGCCGCCAAAACTGCAAGTAACCAACCATTTGAACAGAGCGTCAGTAGCGCGACGAAGAGGAATCTGTTTGGATCACAAGCTTATTCCTAACAGTCCACGGCGTCCAGGCTAGCACACCGATGGTCAGCCACTTAATGTGGCTAGACGAGGGTGGTAACGCCTGGAGTTCAGCGAAGAGAGCGGGGAAGTTGTTGTGATCCCAGCTTCCACCCACTATTTCACGGAAACAGCTCCAGAGGAACTACGCGGACACGCATGTGAAGAAGATATGGTTCGAATCCTCTTCAGGCCCGCAGAGCGGGCATCGCCCTTCACAAGGGCCATTGCGTTTCAGAACCTCCACGCCGGACAGGAGGCGGCCGCAGATCCAGAAGAATATCCTTATCTTCAAGGGGAGCCGGATCTCCCAGATGGCGGTGAGAGCCTCGGGACCCGGAGAGGAGGCGATAGCCTGGTAGGAGATTTAGTGGAGAATTGACCACATGGCTCAAGCCGCCACCTAGTGCGGCCATCTCCAATGTCCAGATCCGGCTCGTGCAGTGCGATGCAGGCAAGCAAGTCTTGCCAAACGGCGTTCTCCGCCGGTCCGAACGGTCTTCGGAACGCTAGTTTCCCTAAGTCAATAAGGGCCACCTCAACAGAAATCCGCGGATCCACCGCAAT
Source organism: Aegilops bicornis (assembly GCA_021605145.1). Taxonomy (NCBI): domain Eukaryota; kingdom Viridiplantae; phylum Streptophyta; class Magnoliopsida; order Poales; family Poaceae; genus Aegilops; species Aegilops bicornis. The sequence continues at coordinate 172,152,597 of CM038673.1, read as the reverse complement.
GGCGAACAAGTCAGGAAAACGAGACGCGAAGGGGGCGTCCCCAGCCCATCGATCGAACCAGAACAGCGTGGCGGTGCCAGATCCAACCGCAATCGAAGTCCCGATGCGAAGGACTGGGAGGAGCTGTATGATGGCTTGCCAGAACTGGGAGCCACCGGATCGCTGACAGAAGGCGAGTGGCTGGCCACAGAGGTATTTCTGCTGAATGATGTGGAGCCACAAGCCACCCTCTCCGTTCGCAATCCGCCAAAGCAACCTAGTCAGGAGGGCAATGTCCATGCGTTTGGAGGACATGATCCTGAGGCCACCCTGATCGCGAGGCTTACAGATCTCAGTCCATCGAACCATGTGGTACTTCTGCTGATCGCCCTCGCCAGCCCGGAAGAAGCTCATAATGAATAGGAGCAGGCTAGATAGGGACGAGTTAATGAGCATAGTCCAGGCTGCTTTAGAGAGCCACCGCCCCTACCAAGGCTCAATGGGTGCTGGAGCTTGCCTACCGTGGGGCGCAGCTCGGCCGCTGTGAGCCTCGAGTCAGTAATGGGGATCCCCAAATATGTCGTGGGGACGCTCCCGGTGACAGTTCAGACGGTCCGTGATGCTCTGGCGTTCGTCTTAGGAGTAGCCCAACACCATCACAACACTCTTATCGGGTTAATCCTGAGACGGACATCTGCTGAAAGCGAGCAGGGAGAACTTCAAGTTTGTGATGTCGCTAGCGAGCCTTCCACCATGATAATGATGTCATCCGCATATTGGAGGAGGAGATCCCATTTCCTCCTACTAGATGCGGGACTATGCCCTTGATATGCCCCGCTGCCTTGGCTTGATGCGGAATCACCTATTTTACCTGGCACTAGCACTGAGCGATAAAGCACATGTGTAAGCTGTTACGCATGTGCTAATCTTTTTTTTAAAGGAACACAAAAGCATTCCATTAACAAGGCACGCTGGATTCACCAGCGACAAGGTTCTTTACATCCCCAGGAAGTGGATCGAGCCATATCTGATAGCTCCTCCGCTCCATAGTTACACCATGAGCAGCTAAACAAAGGTGCGTAAATATGACATGCCCTTGGACAAGGTCCTACTTTACAGGAGTGGAAAGATGATTGCATCACAGCTCTAATTTCTTTAAACACTACGCCTAGACTCAAGTAGTCATACAGGTCACTTGTTATTGCTTGTTTCAATACAGCTGCATCTGTCTCGAATGACTCTTTGGCACCCCATTCTTGACGCCTCATTCACGGCATAGAGCATGGCAAGAGCTTCAGCTTGTAGTGGTTCTCCAACATTTTCCAAGTTCCTGCTCCTGCAACTAGTGTAATTCCCTGATCATTTCTTATGGTAAAACCCCACCCACCCAATCTAGTTGCCTGTCTAAAGGCTTCATCCGTATTGATTTTAAGAAAGTCAATAGGGGGAGGGTGCCAAACCTGATTTATGCCCTGCAAATTTTTCTCCTGGCGCTTGATGTATTTTTGTACTCCAACAAATGAAGTTGTATTGAGTATATGACTTCATCTGCAGTCCTGATTCTTTTTCCTTGATTAGCTTTGTTCCTTCTGCACCACCATAACCACAAGAGGATGCAGATCTTTAGACATTTTTCCTCTTCCATTTCTAGGATGTCCTCCATTGTCGAGATGGCACTCGGACAATTTATAAGTTGCATCCGACATTCTTCTAGTAAAGCAGTTCTCCAAACAGCCTTGGCAAATTTACACTTTAGGAAACAATGGCCTCCATCTTCATCTAGTCGGTGGCATATTGGACATCGTGTGTCCACTTGATTCCTCTGTTTTGTAGTCTCATTCTTAGTGGAAGGCTATTGTTGGCTAATCGCCATAGGAAGTGCAGGATTTTGTTGGGCAGGGTAACCTCCATAGTTTCTTCCAAAAGTGGTCCGACACTGAACATTCTGACTTGATGACGAAGCTACATCATGTGCAGAGTTCCTGGCTTGTCTGTCCAGTACTACTTGATAGGCAGATTTAACTGAGAATTTACCTTTTTTGTCAAAATGCCAGGCTGGTGTATCTACAGCGCTGTAACGCCCCCGATGCGGCTATATCTCCCACGTGTCGAGGCACGACTTAGAGGCATAACCGCATTGAAAGCAATGTCGCAAGTGAGGTAATCTTCACACAACCCATGTAATAAATAAGGGAAAGAGGTACATAGTTGGCTTACGATGCCACTTCACACAATACATAAATAAACATCCATCATTCGTAGTACACTCGAGGTCCGACTACGGAACCAAAATAAAAGAAGATACCCCAAATGCTACACAGATCCCCGATCGTCCCAACTGAGCACCACTCACGATCATCGTGAAAAGACACATAGTAACGACCCCGTTCCTCGTCGAACTCCCACTTGAGTTCGGTTGAGTCACCTGCACTGGCATCGTCGGAACCTGCAACTGTTTTGGAAGTATCTGTGAGTCACGGGGACTCAGCAATCTCACACCCGCGAGATCAAGACTATTTAAGCTTATAGGAAGGACCGAGTAGTACAGTGGAGCTGCAGCAAGCGACTAGCATATATGGTTGCTACTTCGCAAAAGAGGGCGAGAAGAGGAGCAAAGCACGGTCGTGAAGCTAGTAGCAATCAAGAAGTGATCCTGAACTACTTACGTCAGACATAACTCCAACACCGTGTTCACTTCCCGGACTCCGCCGAGAAGAGACCATCACGGTTACACACGCTTGATTGATGTGTATTTTATTTGAGGTCAACTTCGGGTTTTCTACAACCGGACATTAACAAATTCCCATCTGCCTCATAACCGCGGGCACGGCTTTCGAAAGATAATACCCTGCAGGGTGTCCCAACTTAGCCCATTATAAGCTCTCACGGTCAACGAAGGATATTCCTTCTACCGGAAGACCCGATCAATCTCGGAATCCGGACTACAAGACATTTCGACAGCAATAAAACAAGACCAGCAAAGCCGCCCGAATGTGCCGACAAATCCCGATAGGAGCTGCACATATCTCGTTCTCGTGGCACACCGGATAAGCTAAGCGTCTGAGGAACCGACGTAATCCAAGTTGCCAAGGAATGGTCCCAAGACGGTGCTCTAGTTTGGACCAACGCTCGAAGGAGCACTGGCCGGGGTTTAAAATAAGATGACCCTCGGGCTCGCGAAAACCAGGAAAAAGGCTTAGGTGGCAAATAGTAAAACCAAAGTTGGGCCTTCTTTGGGCCGAGTCTTATTCAAAGCGAACTGTCAAGGGGTCCCATAAATCACCCAACCGTAAGGAACGCGAAATCAAGGAACATAACACCGGTATGACGGAAACTAGGGTGGCAAGAGTGGAACAAAACACCAGGCATACGGCCGAGCCTTCCACCCTTTACCAAGTATATAGATGTATTAATTATAGCAGATATATATTGTGATATCCCCAACAAGTAAACATGTTTCGATAAGGAACAACATCTCCATGTTCCAACAAGGAACAAACTTCAACTTCACTCGCAACTAGCAACGCTATAAGAGGGCTGAGCAAAGCGGTAACATAGCCAATCAACGGTTTGCTAGGAAAGGATGGTTAGGGGCTGACATGACAATATGGGTGGCATGATATAGCAAGTGGTAGGCATCGCAGCATAGGCATAGCAAAAGAGCGAGCAACTAGCATAGCAAAGATAGAAGTGATTTCGAGGGTATGGTCATCTTGCCTGAAATCCCGCAAGGAAGAAGAACGAGTCCATGAAGAAGACAAACGGATGTAGTCGAACGAATCCTCACAACTCCAGAACGAAACCGAAGCTAACGAAGAAGCAAACCGGAAAGAAGCAAACAACATGATAAACACACAAGCATAATCATGGCATGATGCACAAACAAGTATGATGCATGTCCGGTTTAAATAGCATGGCATGGCAAAGTGCAACAAACAACATTACAAATTAAGTGGAGCTCAATGTGCAACGAGTTGCATATTGACTAAACACTACAACGATTATTTATTTCACTCTCGGTTAGGCTACCAAACAATATTAAATGTTGTTAAACATGGCAAGAGGTGAAGCATAAGTAAACTAACTATTTAGGCAAATTTAAATGAGGCCGGAAATAACAAACAACAACTCCGGAAATCCCCATATGCATATTTCGAATTTGCTACTGTTCTGCCCTAAACACAATTTTAATGTTATTAAGCAGCAAAATAAAGTGCACCAAGTTAAACTAGGCATTTTTCCACTCCATTTACATATATAATTTATTTAAATCCGAGCTACGGTTATTTAGTTATGAAATAAATCATTTTAGCATGGCATTTAAGCAAATTAATGCAAACAACAATTATAAACATTTAAATGTTGTTATCATGATGCGGATGACATGTGCAGGTTTTATGCAATTTTTATGAAAATGTTGACAAGAGCATTATGAAGCATTTGTCGTCGTGGCGGAAGCGAAAAAGGGTGCCACGGCAGCGACAACGGAAATGGTGCCACGGCAACATTCCGGTTCCGATAACTCGATTGAGATACCGGTGCAAAGGAAAGTGTGGACGTGGCGAGTCATGCAAGATGGTGGGGTGATCCCGATTACGGGTTCCCACGGAGCGGTGGCATGGCAAAAGAGGGCATCGCAAGGGCGATTCGATCATGGTGCAAAACTCGAGCATCTCATACAACACATGCATTCGATCCACGGGTGATCATCTCGGGATTATACCTTGAGCGTGCATCTTGAAGCGAATCGGTTCGGAGGAAGTAGTCGTTCGTGGCGGTCGTAGAGGAAGTAGTTGTACACGTTCGTTTCGGGGAGGAACTTGACGCATCCGATGTCTCCGGGGTCGACGGTAGTGGTACACGGGTCGTAGACGAACTTGGCATATCCATGCGTAGGGGTACTTGGCGATCCGTAGATGCACACGACAATCGTAGTGGTACTTGACAGCTCCATGTAGTCGAACTTGACGATCCGAGGGGTACTTGGCGCATCACCACAGTAGTCGTGCGTTTGTCAGAGAGGATCTTGGCGAAATCCACGAAGTCGAACATTGGGTTGTAGTGGTTCTTGACGCTCGTAGACATCTAGGGTCATCGAAGCTGTACTTGACGTCCACGGAACTAGCAGCGGAGCGCCCGGGTCTCGGGTCCCTGATCTTCGTGGAGGTCGGCGGTGGCTGCATGAACACGGGAGGCTACACGGGGCCCAAGGCAAGCATGGCCAGCGGCACAAAGCAGCAGAGATGGCAGCAGCAAGCATCGGGTGGGAGGTGGAGCTCGGCAGAGGAGGCTCGAGGCGCCGGAGCTCTGGTGGTCGCAGGCGACGAGGAGAAGGCCTGGACGGTTGGGGACGAGGCCGCAGGCAGCCAGCAGCTCCGGTGGGTGGCCGACGGACGGGCTCCAGGAGAGGTGGAGAAGGGCGGCGAGGGGCTCGGCGACGGGACGCCTGATGCAGGAGGAGGAAGGGCGACGAGGACGGCCTCAAGGGGTTGGCCGGGCGCCATGGACGAAGGAGCATGAGCTCGGGGAGGAGGCCGAGCGCTGGCGAGGAGGAGGCAGAGGGACTTGGCCGGCGGCACGACTGATGGCAGGGGACGATGGATCCGGGCAGCGGCCGCGGCTCGGGAGGAGGACGAGGGGGATCGAGAGAGATGACGGCGCTGAGGGGAAGCGCGAGGAAGAGATCGAGTGGAGGGGGTCGGGCGCTGGCGGCGCTGGAGGGAATCGAGAGGGAGAGATGGGGATCGGGAGAGAGCGCTGGGAACGACGAGGAGGAGATGGATCGAGGGGATCGGGCTAGGGTTAGAGCTGGTGGGGCGGCTGGGCCTGAGAGGCCGGTTGGGTTGGCCCAGGTGGAGAGGAAATGGCCAGAGGCCTGGCTGGGCTTACCTCTCTCTTCTCTCTCTCTTATATTTTCTTTAGCGTAAAACAATTAAAGAGAAGAAAAGAAAGAGAGGGTTAGGAAAAGGATTTATGCATGGGGACAATTTTCCCGGACTACTTAAAAATATGCTTGTTCCAAGAAAATAGAAGTGGGCAAGACCGAAGATTTAAATTCAAACTCATTTGTAATTCAAATGGGTTTGAACTAGGACTTGATAAAAGGAAGGTCCAAAATGTTGTGAATTTTGGTGGAGCTTGGGAAAGCGATGAAAGAATATATGGCAAGGTTGGAAACCAAGAATTAAGACAACAAAGGCATTAGGATATTTTGTAAGTGTGTTTGCGGTAAATCCAAACAATTGGAATATTTACTATAGCTCTCTAAATATCGAGATGATATGTTTTAAAGAGAATCGCCATGTGAATTCCTCGATTTAAATGGATCAAAGATCCATGCAATTTATTTAGCTGAGTTTTAAAAATTAAATGACATGTCGGCATGATGACATGATGCAATGCAAAATAAATAGAGCAAGCACAAATAAAAAAACACACGGAGGTCACAAAATATGGAAGTCTTTTGGATCGTCGGTCTTGGGGCGTCACAACACTCCACCACTACGAGAGGATCTCATCCCGAGATCTAGGATGGCACCGGATAGAAAAAACGGAAGAAGAAAGAGGTAAAACTAAGTTGCTTCTTCGACAAAAGAATGAAACCAAAGAACCTTGAGAGGTTGAAAAGTTATGAATGACGAGCACAATGAACAAGAAGGAATTGGAACCACTCTGGTTGAAACGAGATAAACAAGAAACAAGGAAGAACAAATTCGGATAGAACTCCGGTTGAAAAGAGATGCGAGACTTGATAAGATGCACAAAAAACTTAGCAGATATGACACAACACTCCGGTTAGATGGATAAGCACGAAAAGAACACGATCCAAACAATACGAGAAGATGAGTGAAGAGAGCAACATCACAATGCCTTGAAAGAAAGAATAGAAGATAGATCATTGGAATAACAAAATGGAGAAGAGACTGACAACTTTTGCCACAAATGAACTTGGAAAGCACCCTTCCAAGAAGGTTAGAACGGAGTCGTTGGAAAACCAACAACGAAACTAATAAATTTGTAGTGGCCTTATGGAAAACTTCTCAAAATTATGAGGTGAAATTCTGCCACTAATGGAAACAGTAGATTGGATCGGTATGAACAAGGAGACGAGAAACTTATTTCACCAGAGGATAAATGAAGAACTTGTGTCATTTATAAGCACCATAAATAGCAACAATCCTTAGGGAGGGCTTTAGGTGAAATATGACACAAGATAACTCCAACGAAAAGATTGATGGATTTAAAATACCTCATTCTTGACAATTTGTGAATCATGGAACATGAATGGAAATTGTCAAGAAGGACATAACACCACCTCAAAAGATATTGTAGAAAGAATTGCACTTTGGAATGCAAGATGAAGAATACTTGAACTCCTCAAAAGAAAACATGTGTTGAGCACCATGTTTATTTTGAAGTATGGCTTGACGGATCATAACTTCGAGAGAAATCTTGAAGAACAAATGACGAATGAAAAGAATCCTTGACGAACCACCATGTAGAGCCTCCATGAAGAACTCCGGTAAATAAAAGGATGATAAAAAGAAGAGAAGTTTACAACACAAGGTGAAGCCTTGCGATGATAAGATGAAGCTTTGAAATGATATAACCGAGAAAACTTGGAACTCCGGAAAGAAAGATGAACAAATGAAATCAAGAATTTTGATGAACCTCCGGAATAAGGAATTGAACTTACTCGATGAAACAAGAATAGGAATTACATTATGCTGATCCTTCACCAATTAAATTGATGGCAAGCAATGGATTTGGCATATTACTTATTTTCGTGGAGAGGATTAAGATAGATATGTTGCAAACTTGAGAAGGTATTGATGAAACCACCGGTGGGATTTGGAAACAACAAATGAATTGATATGATAATGAAGGAAGTGAAATCTTGAACGAACCACCGTAAGAATTGAAATGAAAGTAGCAAAGGCACAATTCACCGGGAAGAATTTGAAAATGAAATAAAGATACTTGACTGAATTTAGATACATGAGAACGGAGAGATCATGAACTGATTAGTGAATACTTGAATGATGCACCGGTAAGATTTGGAGAACGAGAGCTGAAAGCTGGAATGAATAATTCTGAGATGATGGGCTCAGAAGAATCAAACTGAAAAAGATTCCTGAATTGCTCCGGATGGGTTAAAAGAATTCTCACAATCAAAAATAATTATGAGAGGATGGCATCAAGCTAGAACCATGAATCTTCAAGAGAACGGACCAAGATTTAGGAGAAACTCTTCTTCGGTCTTCAAATGTTGAGAATGATGATGAGAACCACCATGAATTATTGAGACACTCCGGAATAATGAAGAATAGAAAGATTGAGCCAACGAGGAAAAGAATTTGAAAGATCTTGAAGAAAGACATATGACTGATGATAAATCATTCTTACGTCAAACTTTGCAAAGAATTTGAGAATAACTCCGGAAAATTAGAAGAGTCAGGTAAGATCACTCGAAAAGACACTGTGGGTTAGGGCCCACTCAAAAGAAACACCGTTGAGCGATTGCTTGAAATAAAGATTGCACCGTTGAATTAAATGACTTGAATGAGATAATAATCCCCAAATAAGCTTGAACGGATCTTGAATGAAAAGACGAGCCTTCGGAGATATCTTCAAAGACTCTAGAACAAATCAATAGCGAGAAATGAGTGATTGATAGGTGCACCGGTATGAGAAAGCATTTGAAAGCGGGAAAATGATATGATCGACAAAGCTTGAATTGAATCCAACGAAGAAGAAAATTAGAATGGAACAACGATAAGGTTGAAGCTTCCTTAAGCGTCTACATGAGAAATCACCGGATAAAACATTAAAGGAAAAGAATGAAGAAACTTCACAGCAGTAAAATGGATGCTTGATTAAGAAATCTGAGTCCTTGAAGAAAAAGGGGTGGGAGGGTGGGAAAACAAAAACAACTTGGGTCGGATGAAACGAACACCGTTGAGAAAAAGCTTAGGATTGATCTTGCGAATGTTGCAATGATCGGATTTACTTGAAGAGAAGCACGCCCGGTTGAGAAAAGAATTGACATGACAAGCTCGGTGATCAAGAAGGATTAGTATTCACATAGCAATATGATAACACCGTTTAGGAAAGGTATGGAATCAACACTTGGCTTCGAAGCAACTCGAATACCACAACTGAAAACAAAAGATTGGCTTCTAGAATGAGCCGGAACAAACACATGATAGAGATTTACGCCCAAAGTGTTCGTGGTGGGGCCCACACGGGCACGACGTATAGCGGCCGTCATGAATGACAAACAAGACGTCCCCGAATCAGCATAGCCAAGGATTCTTTAAGACGTCTCGCGACCACTGTAAATCGACCGTGAATGGGCGGACCACTAGACGTTGAACCCCAATCTCAAATCATACATCATCGGAAAGAAATCACGTAAGCTACTAGAATTCCCACCTATAAACTCCCGAAACTTTCTGGTTATGCAATCTGGTGTTGGGGATACAGGGACACAAAATATATCACCCAAACTAACAATACCTAGATCCATTTGTATCCATCCGTCAACACATAACCAAGAAATCCTCGAAAATCGTGTACCTCGACCTTGAAAAACATCCGTTATACAAGTCATGGCAATACTCCCTTTTCGCCTCGATCTTTGGGCTATCGTGGTTATCTCACCAACAACTGCACAAAAGAGATTTTGATGTCGGCAAAACTCAGTATTCCAGAATCGCAACGATAAAATTGTGGCGACAACACCTCGGAGCTCAACTCCCCGGGACACCGCCACAACCCCTAAATGTCGAGGCACCAAGAACAATGTTCTCGTCACAAAACCATCGGAACGATTCCAAGATACCCACGTGATCCTAAAAAAATTTTTAGTGAAATTTGAGGAGAGAAGAGTCAAAACACTACGTCAGGATACCTCACAGAGCGACGAAGGGACTGGGAAGTAAAAAGAATCCTACTCTCCGATATATATAATCCTAAGACTCAAAACATTTTTCCATTCTAGACTCAACAACGCCAAAGAAACAATCAAGTAGGGGCTCCTAAGTCGGAAGGCTCGATTACCAACTTGTATCGCCCCGATGCGGCTATATCTCCCACGTGTCGAGGCACGACTTAGAGGCATAACCGCATTGAAAGCAATGTCGCAAGTGAGGTAATCTTCACACAACCCATGTAATAAATAAGGGAAAGAGGTACATAGTTGGCTTACAATGCCACTTCACACAATACATAAATAAACATCCATCATTCAGAGTACACTCGTGGTCCGACTACGGAACCAAAATAAAAGAAGATACCCCAAATGCTACATGATCCCCGATCGTCCCAACTGAGCACCACTCACTGATCATCGAGGAAAAGACACATAGTAACGACCACGTTCCTCGTCGAACTCCCACTTGAGTTCGGTTGAGTCACCCTTGACCGCATCGTCGGAACCTGCAACTGTTTTGGAAGTATCTGTGAGTCACGGGACTCAGCAATCTCACACCCGAGATCAAGACTATTTAAGCTTATAGGAAGGACCGAGTAGTACAAAGGAGCTGCGACAAGCGACTAGCATATATGGTGGCTACTTACAAAAGAGGCGAGAAGAGGAGCAAAGCACGGTCGTGAAGCTAGTAGCGATCAAGAAGTGATCCTGAACTACTTACGTCGGACATAACTCCAACACCGTGTTCACTTCCCGGACTCCGCCGAGAAGAGACCATCACGGTTACACACTTGATTGATGTGTATTTTATTTGAGGTCAACTTCGGGTTTTCTACAACCGGACATTAACAAATTCCCATCTGCCTCATAACCGGGCACGGCTTTGAAAGATAATACCTGCAGGGGTGTCCCAACTTAGCCCATTATAAGCTCTCACGGTCAACGAAGGATATTCCTTCTACCGAAGACCCGATCAATCTCGGAATCCCGGACTACAAGACATTTCGACAAAGAATAAAACAAGACCAGCAAAGCCGCCCGAATGTGCCGACAAATCCCGATAGGAGCTGCACATATCTCGTTCTCGAGGCACACCGGATAAGCTAAGCGTCTGAGGAACGGCGTAATCCAAGTTGCCAAGGAATGGTCCCATACGGTGCTCTAGTTTGGACCAACGCTCGAAGGAGCACCGGCCGGGGTTTAAAATAAGATGACCCTCGGGCTCGCGAAAACCCGGGGAAAAGGCTTAGGTGGCAAATAGTAAAACCAAAGTTGGGCCTTCTTTGGACGAAGTCTTATTCAAAGCGAACTGTCAAGGGGGTCCCATAAATCACCCAACCGTGTAAGGAACGCGAAATCAAGGAACATAACACCGGTATGACGGAAACTAGGGTGGCAAGAGTGGAACAAAACACCAGGCGTACGGCCGAGCCTTCCACCCTTTACCAAGTATATAGATGTATTAATTATAGCAGATATATATTGTGATATCCCCAACAAGTAAACATGTTCCGATAAGGAACAACATCTCCATGTTCCAACAAGGAACAAACTTCAACTTCACCTGCAACTAGCAACGCTATAAGAGGGGCTGAGCAAAGCGGTAACATAGCCAATCAACGGTTTGCTAGGAAAGGATGGTTAGGGGCTGACATGACAATATGGGTGGCATGATATAGCAAGTGGTAGGCATCGCAGCATAGGCATAGCAAAAGAGCGAGCAACTAGCATAGCAAAGATAGAAGTGATTTCGAGGGTATGGTCATCTTGCCTGAAATCCCGCAAGGAAGAAGAACGAGTCCATGAAAAAGACAAGCGGATGTAGTCGAGCGAATCCTCACAACTCCGGAGCGAAACCCGAAGCTAACGAAGAAGCAAACCGGAAAGAAGCAAACAACATGGTAAACACACAAGCATAATCATGGCATGATGCACAAACAAGTATGATGCATGTCCGGTTTAAATAGCATGGCATGGCAAAGTGCAACAAACAACATTACAAATTAAGTGGAGCTCAATGTGCAACGAGTTGCATATTGACGAAACACTACAGACGATTATTTATTTCACTCTCGGTTAGGCTACCAAACAATATTAAATGTTGTTAAACATGGCAAGAGGTGAAGCATAAGTAAACTAACTATTTAGGCAAATTTAAATGAGGCCGGAAATAACAAACAACAACTCCGGAAATCCCCATATGCATATTTCGAATTTGCTACTGTTCTGCCCTAAACACAATTTTAATGTTATTAAGCAGCAAAATAAAGTGCACCAAGTTAAACTAGGCATTTTTCCACTCCATTTACATATATAATTTATTTAAATCCGAGCTACGGTTATTTAGTTATGAAATAAATCATTTTAGCATGGCATTTAAGCAAATTAATGCAAACAACAATTATAAACATTTAAATGTTGTTATCATGATGCGGATGACATGTGCAGGTTTTATGCAATTTTTATGAAAATGTTGACAAGAGCATTATGAAGCATTTGTCGTCGTGGCGGAAGCGAAAAAGGGTGCCACGGCAACGACAACGGAAATGGTGCCACGGCAACATTCCGGTTCCGATAACTCGATTGAGATACGGTGCAAAGGAAAGTGTGGACGTGAGCGAGTCATGCAAGATGGTGGGGTGATCCCGATTACCGGGTTCCCGCAGGCAGTGGCATGGCAAAAGAGGGCATCGCAAGGACGATTCGATCATGGTGCAAAACTCGAGCATCTCATACAACACATGCATTCGATCCACGGGTGATCATCTCGGGATTATACCTTGAAGCGTGCATCTTGAAGCTTAATCGGTTCGGAGGGGAAGTAGTCGTTCTCGTGGCGGTCGTAGAGGAAGTAGTTGTACACGTTCGTTTTCGGGAGGAACTTGACGCATTCGATGTCTCCGGGTCGACGGTAGTGGTACACGGGTCGTAGACGAACTTGGCATATCCATGCGTAGGGGTACTTGGCGATCCGTAGATGCACACGACAATCGTAGTGGTACTTGACAGCTCCGTGTAGTCGAACTTGACGATCCGAGGGGGTACTTGGCGCATCACCCTGTAGTCGTGCGTTTGTCAGAGAGGATCTTGGCGAAATCCACGAAGTCGAACATTGGGTTGTAGTGGTTCTTGACGCTCGTAGACATCTAGGGTCATCGAAGCTGTACTTGACGTCCACGGAACTAGCGGCGGGCGCCGGGTCTCGGGTCCCGATCTTGAGGAGGTCAGCGGTGGCTGCATGAACACGGGAGGCTACACGGGGCCCAAGGCAAGCATGGCCAACGGCACAAAGCAGCGAAGATGGCAGCGGTGCCATCGGGTGCGTGGGAGGTGGAGCTCGGCGAGGAGGCTCGAGGCGCCGCGGAGTTTCCCCGGTGGTCGCAGCGGCGACGAGGAGAAGGCCTGGGACGGCTGGGGACGAGGCAGCAGCAGCCAGCCAGCTGCTCCGGTGGCCGACTGACGGGCTCCAGGAGAGGTGGAGAAGGGCGGCGAGGGGCTCGGCGACGGGGACGCCTGATGCAGGAGGAGGAAGGGCGACGAGGACGGCCCTGCGCGGCTGGCTGGCGCCATGGACGAAGGGAGCATGAGCTCGGGGAGGAGGCCGAGCGCTGGCGAGGAGGAGGCAGAGGGACTTGGCCGGCGGCGTGGCTGATGGCAGGGGACGATGGATCCGGGCAGCGGCCGCGGCTCGGGAGGACGAGGGGATCGAGAGATGACGGCTGAGGGAAGCGCGAGGAAGAGATCGAGTGGAGGGGGTCGGCCAAGCGCTGGAGGGAATCGAGAGGGAGAGATGGGGATCGGGAGAGAGCTGGGAACGACGAGGAGGAGATGGATCGAGGGGATCGGGCTAGGGTTAGAGCTGGTGGGGCGGTTGGGCTGAGAGGCCGGTTGGGTCGGCCAGTGGAGAGGAAATGGCGGAGGCACTGGCTGGGCTTACCTCTCTCTTCTCTCTCTCTTATATTTTCTTTAGCGTAAAACAATTAAAGAGAAGAAAAAGAAAGAGAGGGTTAGGAAAAGGATTTGCGCATGGGGACAATTTTCCGGACTACTTAAAAATATGCTTGTTCCAAGAAAATAGAAGTGGGCAAGACCGAAGATTTAAATTCAAACTCATTTGTAATTCAAATGGGTTTGAACTAGGACTTGATAAAAGGAAGGTCCAAAAATGTTGTGAATTTTGGTGGAGCTTGGGAAAGCGATGAAAGAATATATGGCAAGGTTGGAAACCAAGAATTAAGACAACAAAGGCATTAGGATATTTTGTAAGTGTGTTTATGTAAATCCAAACAATTGGAATATTTACTATAGCTCTCTAAATATCGAGATGATATGTTTTAAAGAGAATCGCCATGTGAATTCCCTCGATTTAAATGGATCAAAGATCCATGCAATTTATTTAGCTGAGTTTTAAAAATTAAATGACATGCTGGCATGATGACATGATGCAATGCAAAATAAATAGAGCAAGCACAAATAAAAAAACACACGGAGGTCACAAAATATGGAAGTCTTCTGGATCGTCGGTCTTGGGGCGTCACAAGCGCCCCCTTGGATCGGGATTTGCAGGATTACTTGTACATCTTCTTCATTGAAAGTTTGTCGGAGCAGTTGTATATCCCATGTGCCAGAGGTGGGGTCAATCAAGTCTGAAACCTTAGTAATAACATGGCTACCTTGCTGGGATGTTACACTTCTGGAGATGCCCCTTGGTAGCCAAGGGTCTGACCATATATTGATAGTGCATCCATCTCCTACTCTCCATATGATTCCGCTTTGTAGCACCTGTACTCCTTTCAAAATGCTTCTCCAACTATATGAAATGCCATCTCTTGGCCTCGCTCGTAGCAGATTCTGGTTTGGATAGTATTTCGCTGCCAACACCTGTGCGCACAAAGACGTTGGGTTTTGTAATATTCTCCAAGCCTGCCTTGCTAGCATAGCTAAGTTGAAGGAGTATAAGTCTCTAAATCCTAGCCCCCCAACCTTTTTGGGTTTTGTCAGCTTATCCCATCCGACCCAGTGAATTTTGTTTTCTTTATCCATTTGACTCCACCAAAACTTCCCAATCATTGAGCTAATATCATCACATAGAGATTTGGTAAGATCAAAGCATGCCATTGCATAAATAGGGATTGCTTGCGCTACAGCTTTGATAAGAATTTCCTTGCCGGCCTTCGAGAGCATTTTTTCTTTGCCCACTTGTATCCTTTTCCATACTCTTTCCTTGATATACTCGAAGGCTTTGCTTTTTGATTTACCAATATAGCATGGTAAGCCCAGATATTTTCCAGAGAAGCCTTCAAGAGCAATATTGAGTTGATTCATCAGCTCCTCTTTATCCTCACGCTTTGTATTCTTGCTAAACAAGATGGCTGACTTCTCCTTATTTATAACTTGGCCAGAGCAAGCTTCGTAAACATTCAGGATATGATTTAGCTCATGAGCACTGTTGGCATTTGCTTCCAGGAGGAGAAGTGAGTCATCTGCAAAAAGAAGATGACTTATGCTTGGGGCTGTTCTACATATTTTGATTCCTTTTAACCTCCCATTCGCCTCAGCGTTTTGTAGCATGGACGAGAAGCACTCAGCACATAATAGAAAGAGATATGGAGAAAGGGGGTCACCTTGGCGAAGCCCTCGCTCAGGAATAATTATCTCCGTGACGTCCCCATTGATTTTGATTTGGTATTTCACCGTGGTGACGCAGTTCATCACCAGTTGCACCCATCTTCTATTGAAACCCAAATTCAGCATGATTTCTTGTAGGAATTTCCATTCAACTCTATCATAAGCCTTGCTCATATCGAGTTTGATGGCAGCATATCCTCCTCTTCCGCTCTTCTTCCTCTGCAGAAAGTGAATCATTTCATATGCTAAAAGAATATTATCAGATATCATGCGTCCAGGCACAAATGCGCTCTGGTTGGGGGATATTATTTCAGGCAATATATTCTTTAGTCTGTTGGTGAGTACCTTGGCTATTAATTTGTAGACCACGTTGCAGAGGCTGATGGGTCGTAAGTCATTCAGTCTCGCTGGTTTAGGCATTTTTGGGATCAGAACTATTATGGTATTATTCCATTCTTCAGGCATCTCCCCACCTCTCAACACCTTGAGCACTTCCTTTGTTACTTGTTCCCCTACAGTGTTCCAGAATCTCTTAAAAAAGATTGCAGGCATGCCATCAGGTCCCGGGGCCTTTAGATCACCAATATTATTCAGGGCAGCTCTCACCTCTTCTTCAGTATATTCTGCAGAAAGCAGCTCGTTCATTTGATCAGTTACTCTAGGTTTAATCGATTGCAGAATTGTGTTATTGTCGTGCCTTGCTGCCGAGGTAAATATATTTAGGTAATAATTTGAAATATATTCATTTAGTTGCTCTGCCTCTTCTACCCAAGTCCCATCTTCTTTCCTCAACTTTTGAATGGTATTACGTTTTTTCCTCTCAGATGCACATGCATGGAAGAAAGCTGTATTTTTATCTCCAAATTGCAGCCATTTAACATGGGCTCTTTGCCTCCAGAAAAGGTTGTGTTGCTTCTCTAGTCGATCCAGCTTATCCTTCAGTACATGCTCCCGATCGACTTTGTCTTGATTTATTTCACTTCTTCTGACCATTTCTAGCTCCTCTTTTAACTTCTTTATTCTCCGTTGAAGGTCTCCTAGTACATTTGCATCCCAGACTTTTAGGTCCCTGGAAACACTTTTGATGCCTTGAGCCACATTGCCACCGCTTCTGATATTTGCAGTGTTCCAGGCATTGGTGACAATATCTTCACATTCTTCTTCTTCCAACCATTTCGCCTCAAATCTGAATGTGTTTCCATTTCCAAGCCTTCTGGATTGCCTCTTGGTGCCTTCAATTGAAATGGTGACCGGTCTATGGTCTGAATGCCTCGGGTCACCGTTTGTGACCTGATATGAAGGAAAACGTGCACACCACTCCCTAGTTGCGACAGCCCGATCCAATCTTTCTTTAATGTAAAATCTGGCTTCATGGCTATTATTTCTCCATGTATACTTGTCACCAGAGTAACCAAGGTCACGTAATCCACATTCTAATAATGCTATTCTAAACTTCTCCATTGATCTCTGGCTACGACCTGGACCTCCTTTTTTCTCATGGCCATACAACACTTCATTAAAATCTCCTGCACACAGCCATGGAAGATTGAGCTGTTGGTTTAGAATTTTTAGTAATTTCCAAGTATTATCCTTTTATCCGAGGAAGGTTCACCATATACGCCAGTAAACCGCCATTCGTATCCGTCTTGCTCCACTATCTCCATGTCTATGTGATATCTTGAGTAGTTGTGGAGTTCTGCATTGACATGCCTCTTCCACATGAGAGCAAGACCACCACTTTTACCTTCACAATCCTTCACTATAATTTTTGACATTCCCAATAAGTGTTGGAACCATTGCATCCTTCTCTTGTCCATTTTTGTTTCAGACAAGAAAAGGATATCGGGTCTTCACGCTTCGAGATCCGTAAGCCCTCGAACTGGGTCCATTCCCCAATCCCGGCAGTTCCATGCCGTTATTTTCATTTTGACTCACGGGCTGTCCCTCGCAGCCCAGCGCTTCCACCCTCTGGTTTTTTTTCCTTCTGCAACTTGTTTTGCACTAGCTTCTTCCTCTTCTTCGCCATCAACCTCCATCCTTGCCTTCTTAAAAAATTCCACCTCATCATCGAACTCCATGTATTCGGCAATCCTTTTCTTGGTTCCCACAACAACAGGAACACTATGTTGCTTCCCTTTGGGTTTCTTCACCCTTCTGGATGTATTCTGCTTCTCATTTGTTTCTGACTTTTGTACCACCATATTTTCTTTTTCTTCACTCTGGACATTTTGACCTCTTCCATCATGAGCCCTCTCACTATCACCCCGTTGGCAAGATTGTCTTCTTGCTGCCTCATTAGTCACTTGAGACTCAAATCCTTCTTTATGCTCCTTTTTGAAAAAGATTCGAGTTCCTCTCATCATATACTAGTTTTTTGCCTCCTGTAACTTTTGTTTGATCATCTAGTGTGATTTTGAGTGGGCTGGTATCACCTCCTTCTCCCCTATTAATTTTCTCATCACCCTCTGTACTTGACAGATTTTTGCGCCATGAAGGACCGTCGCTACCTTTACTGCCTGCGCTATTACTCCTCTAGAAATTACAACGATCGCTTGAGCTCTTGCTCCTCCCCTCTTCACTAGAACCGCCCTTAAATATTACAAAGACGCATCCATGCCCCGAATTGTCTTCCTTCGCTTTCGCACCTTTTGTTGGGCAGGCTCTTTCATTGTGACCAATGATTCCACAGCTTGTAATGTAAGTCGGGAGATGTTCATATCTAAAAGTGATAACTTTCGCCTTCTCTTTCTTCTTCTTCTCTCTGCATCATTCTCTTCCTCTTCCATCTCCTCCCTTTCTTGCTCATATTCTTCCTCTTCATCAATAATGAGTGTGAAAAACCTCATCAACGGACTTGTGATATCTATGCATTTTGATCCTCATATACTCCCCCATTGCTGAATCATTTTCATCAAGATCCACATCCAACACTTCTCCTACCTGTTTTCCTATCAATTCTCCCTGCTTTCTCGCACATTGCTCCTAAAGGAACATCATATGCTCTCACCCAGATCGGAATCTTCTTAAATTCATACTCATCGATGGTCTTGCTTGGTGTGAAATCTTCCATAACCAACAGCTCCTTATTGAATCTCCAAGGTCCATTGTTCAAAGCCTTCCTTTTCCCCGCCTCATCATGGAACGAAAACAGAAATCGGTTCCTTCCTAACTCTTTGCAATCCACTCCCGTGAAGGGACACCATACTTCCCTTAGTGTTCTTGACACATGCTCCGCTTTTGCAGGTCTATCAGACAGTAGCTTACCCATCGCTTTTAGCTTCCATGTAGCGGATGAACTAGTCAAATGGGTGCTGATTCTTATACCTTTCTTTTTCGCCTCGAAAGCTTGATTCCTCGGCTTCCCTCTACTCCATCAATTTCCCTTGCCTCGTCTCCTCTCATTTTCAGGTCGCACGGGCCGCACTAATCAAGCAGAGCCCGACTCCACACGCCTCTGTCTCGCCTCGCTTCAAAGACCAAAAATCTAGGGATTTTTGGTGTATTACAACCGCCCACCCCAAAGAAACGCGAGAGGCTGATGGGTGGAAGGGTGGGTATGGATTTTGGTTTGGATGTATGGGCTACGCAAGATCAGGGGATTTGGGATTCCAGTTCTACTCTCTCACAGGGTTCCTACGGAAGATATCTCCGAGGGAAGGCAGACCAACTGCAGATCGAGGTGCTCTCCTAGGATGGGAATCGCTAGCTTTGCTGGATTGGATTGAGATTGGGGACACCCACGCGAAATCACGGAGGATTTTCCGGATTCGCGAACACCACGCTTACTGTTCACCAGAAGCTACTGGAGCCGTCACGCGAGGGACGGAAAGATCATGTGCTAATCTTTTGTTCTTGGTCATGTTGGAATTCTAAGTCAGAAGCGTAATGTTGTTGGATGCCTCCCACCTTGTTTCTCAACTGTTCATTTGAGATCAGATGGTTCATAGCGTAAGTTTTCATATTTGCACCAAGATGAGGTTTCCACCTGATACGTCATAAGTTTCCATAAAAATACATGTGTTTAATTATATTTGATTACTGTACAAATGTAAATATTTGTAAAAATATAAGTAGCATAACATAATGCAAAAAAAACCATCAACGATTGCATGTTCAGAAGGATATGTTTTCTTTGTATAAGTAGCATAATAAATTGGAAACGGCTTTAGCATTTTCTCATGCATGTTTGCATGTTATAAGGTGATATGTCTTCAGAGGTGACATATTTAATTGTCGAGAGAAATATATTAGCGGGGATCATCTATTTAGGTGTATACTAGATGATACCCATACATTGTTGCAGAAGTTGTTTGCAATATGTTTCAATGGGATTTGGTTGTACGGAGCACGAATATTTGGACTGATAATATAAGAATCAAAACTATTCAAACAATCAGTTCTACTCCGTATTTCACATGGTGTTTTGTTGTGAGACCTTGGTTTTGAACAGTGTGCTGGCCCACCTCTGCCCCGCAATGAATCTGCATGTTGTCCTTCTATAGGACGTGGTCTAGACATACATCATCTTATTGTCCATGTTGTACTGTCTGGGAAAGTTAGTGATTCCGTTCAGCCAACTACCCACAAAATAGTAACCCAGGGCCTCTATCGTATGATTCTGAAAATGTGGGAATAAAAAAGAACATAGGATTTAACATGCCCATCTCAATCCTACTTGATTTTGGGTTATTTGATTGCATCATAGGAGAAACAATGGATTATTTCAAAGATGCTTTAGCGGATGCTAGAAATCCTATGGGAAGTAGTACCAAAAAATCCTTTGAAAATATTTTGAATCAAAGGAGCCCTCAAACTACACGTCTACACCTAAGTCTTATCCATGGCCTGGTCGTCTTCCTGCTCTACTGCCACCTAGGGTTCCGAGCTTCTCCTGATTTTTCGTATGAAGCTAATCAGCTATGTTGCTGAGGGTCTAAACCGACTCGTTTCTACAAGCGAAGTCTTTTTAGCGCAAGATCTTTGTCCCATGTTGGATTTCTTCATCCACTCGATCTATTGGTGTGATAATTGCTCCGGGTTCTTCCTTTCGGTCGGGCTTCTTTCGATCTTTGTCCCATGTTGGATTTCTTCATGCACTCGATCTATTGGTGTGATAATTGCTCCAGGTTCTTCCTTTCGGTAGCACTTCTTTTTAAAGAATATTTCCTATCGAGCTTTTAGTTTGGCCGATGCAAGTATTTTGAATAGCTCTGGAGCTACCCATCCATCCTTGGAGCAAAGTTGTCTGAAAATGATGCATGCAGCCCCCCCTCCGCCCTCGCTGCCTCCTCTGAGGCGACTAGGGGGCGAACCCTAGCCGCCTCCGCCTCGGCCTCCATCCCAATCCTTCTCTCCGCCGCTGCTAGAGGAGCTCATCAACACGACCGTGTGGCACCAGTGAAGGTGGCGGCGTGGATCCTGGCAGCTCCACCCCATGTGGAGAGCCTCGGCTTCCGGGGCGGCGACCCCGGGTGGTGGCGCGCGGCGTGGCCTGTGTGGCGGGCGGAGTCGGCAGGTGTATGTGGGCGACATGGAAGCGGCGGACGTCATCTACTGCGGCGGCCCCTCGCTGGTTTTCTAGCTTGCCATGGAGAAGTTATTTCCCGAACCTTGATTTTCTCGGATTCGTGCCGGTTCCGGCCCCTCATGGCTTCGGCCGCCGTTCTTGGGTGGTGGTTCTACGGATCTACTGGATCCGGGGGAATCCCTTGGCCGGCGCAGCGGCCACAACGGAGGCGGCGTTTTTGGGTGCTGCTAACCCTGGTAGAGGCTTCGGTAAGGTTCCCCTTCCTCCCTCCCCTCCGAGAAGCTCAGGTGAAAGCCTTAGATCCCCTGTTCCGGGTGATGACGGCACCACGGTGGCATGCTGCTTCCTGAAGGTGTTGCTCGGGGATTTCTCAAGTGGTGGTCGAGTTGGTGGTGGTTCGATGACGACATGAGTTTGCCTGGCTTCATCTACGGCAACTTTGCTCGGTCCAGGTGCGGATGGTCCCTGTCGTTGGTGCGAGGAGATTGATGTCCTTCTCGGGTGCCGGCGGTATGCCTTGGGCTTTGGCGACTCCTACCCTTGACCGATGTATGGTGTTGCCCTTCTCGGCCTTCTCCGTGGTTTAGCCCTCTCGTCCGACAACTCACGTCCGGCTTTCTGCCTCGCCGCTGCCGACGATGGTGCTTAGGTGGTCGGGCTAGTGTTGCTTGTGGGTCTGCTCCTGTTGTCCCTCCTTGGGCAGCTTGGCAACTTGATTTGGGTTCTAGGGGGAACCACTCTGCCGGTCGCCGATGTGGCACCCATCGAGCCTAGGTGAAAGAGTAGTGGCCCTTTGCGGCGGCAGAGACAAATCTTTGTTGCCCATGTTTAGTCCTTTGGTGGCAGTCAGCGATCACAATACTCGTACAGTGGTGCCCTCCTCCTGTGGCCTTGGTATTAGTTGGTGTAGGCGTAGCGGCGGTCGTTGGCAACGGCGCGGTGTGTTCTCGGCCATTGTTCGTCGCCTTAAAGTTGTTCTACTTAGCACCCTATATCTCCTTTTCCGTTTCCTCTTTTTTCTTGTATGTTGCTACCATGTAATCATCGCCGGTTGATGGCTTCGTTAATTTAAAGTCGGGCTAATTCGACTTCTTCTCGGACTCAGGGCGGCACCTTTTCTCTAAAAATATGATGCACGCCGGGCAGATTGGAACCAACTCGAACCAAAACACGGAGGGTAACTAGCAACACTTCTATTTTACATTCCATTCAGAAAATGCTTCATTTTCTAGTGCCTATCACTGATATTGTGACACACTATCTCTCTAGTGCCTATCACTACAGGATGGCCATAGAAAAAAGCACACCTCTGGTTTCTCTTATATAAAGGGGGCAAAACTGAACAGAGCACACCCACCCGCTTAACAAAAAAAAAATGGTGCTACTGGGCAGGCTGAGACTTCTGCGTGGCACTAGATGCATCAGCCCAATGCAAGCCCACGGACCTGGGCTGGCTAGTCCCGCCAGCACACGAGCATGGTGACGCACCGGCGCATAGAATTCCGAGAACAACTAGTTAAGGAGCGCTTTCGGAAGCCCCGTAACGATCAACACCACTTGGCGCGCTCTTAGCTATTTGCCTCGTGTCACGTTCTGTGCGCTTACTCTGGATTTGTTTTTTTTTTTACTTTTTCGCACGCATTTTTGGCTTTTTAAATGGTTTTTTTTCAGGTTTTTTCAACATTTTGGTTTTCCACGGGTCTTTCTTAGCTTTCTGTTTAAAAAAAATTCGTGAAAAAAGGTATTTTTATTTTTTCCCTTTCGGAGAGTCACGGTTTTGCTTTCGCAAGAGTCACGGTCGTGCCTGTCAGAAACGGTAAAATATGTGTTTTTTGTTTTTTTTTCTTTCCTTTCGCGAGAGTCACGGTTTTGCTTCCGCGAGAGGCACGGTGGTGCTTACCGAGAGTCACGGCCGTGCTTCTCGGAAACAAAAAAAATGTGTTTTCTGTTTTTTTTTCCTTTCGTGAGAGTCACGGTTTTGCTTCCGCAAGAGGCACAGTTGTGCTTTCGCGAGAGTCACGGCCGTGCCTCTCGAAAACGAAAAAAACGTGTTCTCTTTTTTTTCTTTCGCGAGAGTAACGGTTTTGCTTCCGCGAGAGGCACGGTTGTGTTTTCGGGAGTCAGGGCCGTGCCTCCTCGGCAACAAAGAAAAACGTGTTTTCTCTTCTTTATTTTTCCTTTCGTGAGAGTCACAGTTTTACTTCTGCGAGAGGCACGGGCGTGCCTCTTTCGGAAAGGAAAAAAAACCCGTGCTCCCAGTTTGGTTTTTTCGTACGTTTTTTTTGTCTGATTTTTTTCGTGAAAAAAAAGTTCCTCAAGACCTATCAACATGAAATCTAGTTTTGAAGATCTCGACGCGAGGAATCCAACGGTGAAAGCGGTTCGAGATTTGGACGCATGGTTTAAGAGATACAACGTTTTGAATAAACAAGTCTTGAAAAAAGGGAAAACTCCCAGGTTACGACAAGTGGCGCACATGCAGCGTGCCACTTGTTGCAACTTGAGGAGGTCTTGAGGAGGTTGGGGTGATTTTTGCAACGAATACTCCTCAACTAGTGATTTCGTGGGATTCCTTATTGGACGCACATTGCTTCAAACTGTCGATGAATCGCACAGGGAATCTGACTACCGAGCGATTTTGGGCCGGCCCTGTAGCTTCTACGAGGTACCGGTTTTTGGAACCTTCTAGAGCGTTCCCAGCCGGTTCTTACTGGTTTTGGGAACCATCTAGGAGGTTCCTGAACCGTTTTTTTTTCTTTTTTACTCTTTCTATTTTTTTTCTTCTTCCTTTTTCTGGTTCTTTTTTCTTTTCTTTTCGTTACTTTTTTCTTTCCTTTCAGTTTTCATTTCCAAGTTAATCTCTCTTTTCACCAATTTTCTTTCTTTGGTTTTTTATTTCCTTTTCTTTTATTCTCTTTCTTTCAAACTTTTTACAGAATATTTAAGTTTTTGTTCATGTTTTCAAAAAATGTTTAGTTTTCAAAAAAATTGTTCTCAAAATTCAAAAAATGTTTAAAACTTTCAAAATTCAGAAAATGTACCGGATTTCCATTTTTTGTTCTCATATTAAAAAACACGCTTCAAAATTTATTCGGGATTTTTCAAAATTGTTCTCCGTGTCAAAATTTGTTCTGAAGATTCAACAAATGTCCGTGCTTTAAAGAATTGTTCGTGCTTCGAAATTTGTTCTCCGTTTCTAAATTTGTTCTCAAGATTCAAATTATTGCTTTAAAAAATTGTTCACAAATTCCAAAACATTCTTGTTTTAAAAAAATGTTCAGTTTTCGAAACAATGTTCTCAAAATTCAAAAATTGTTCTCATTACACAAAAAAGTTCAAAACTTTCAAAATTCAGAAAATGTACCGGATTTCAAGTTTTTGTTCACCTATTCACAACAAATTCATGCTTCCAAATTTGTTCGGGATTTTTCAAAATTGTTCTCCATTTCAAATTTTGCAAAATTCAAAAAAAATCCGTGCTTTAAAAAATTGTCCGTGCTTCAAAATTTGTTCTCCAAATTTGTACACAAATTCAGAACTTTCCCATTTTGAAAATTTGTTCACAAATTTGAATTTTGTTCGGAGTGTTTAGAAAATGTCTCTATTGTTCAAGATTTCTTCACAAATTCATAAAATGTTCCTATTTTGAAAAATATGTTCACAAAGTTGAAAATTGTTCACTGTTTTTCAAACTTGTTCGTGATTGTCATAAATTGATCGGTATTAAAAAAAGGTTCCTGTTTTTCAAGGTTTGTTCAGAAATTCAAAAAATGTTCATGCTTTAAATTTCGTTCACAAATTCAAAAAATCACATTTTGTAAAAAAGGTTCCTGTTTTTCAAAATTTCTACACATGTTCAAAAATCAATCCCTTTTTACAAGTTTGGTTAAAAAATACACAACTTTTCAAACTCGTGCGTGCTTGGCAAAACCGTTTGTCATTTAAAAAAATTTATTTAGTATTTTCAAAAAATGACTAAAAAACGGAAAATAACCCGATCAGGCGATTTTATCTAGTGTTAAAGTATTTGCGTTGCCTTTGTACCACTCAGAGCAGTAAGCCGCATTGGCTAGCTACCTGGCTTTGCAGTGCAGCGATCGTTGTTACACTCACCCTATGAATGCATACACGCACACCCTGTCTTTATGAGCGCCTCTTGAAATTTACGAAGTCATAAATCCAGAAATAATGCAAGCACCAGGACTTTAACCCTGATGGGCTGGGATACCATTATCCTTCTAACCATCCCACCACAAGTTGGTTTGCTGAAGGAAAGGTTAGTTGATTAACATATCTACCCTATTTGCGTCCGTTTGGTGGGACCTCTCTCCATGTCTCGAATAATGTATGGGACCATCATGTCCCCTGGGGGCAATGGCCATCTCTTTCTGCATCCAGGGTCACGTAGTAGTGAGGTGTGGCATGTGGTACAAATATCTTAACTAGGAGCTCTGTTTTCTTACTAAGTAAACATGGCGTAGGATGGATTTTCATCATTTATATTTGTTGGTCCTACTATTTGTTCGTCTTCTAACCGTAAGTGCACAGTCGCCCATATTTTACATGCATGCATGAACAACCTTCAACTCAAATCAGTAATTCAGCCGTTCATGTAAATTGTAACTGTGCATGGTCGTCTTCACCGGGTGTAGCAGCTTTTTTTTTTACCGAAAAAGGCTTTCACCCCGCTTTATAAATAAAGCAAACCGCCACAGAGCAAACAAACCCACACAAGTCCACACACACACCCAAGTCTCACGACAAAGAACATAGGTTCTGGCTGGCACAACCAACAAGTCCGTAAGGAAAGAAAAAAACAACATCATCATCATCACACAAGGCGCCTAATCAGGCTCCGGCGGAGGCGGCGGTGGCGGCGGCGACAGGCGGACGGCCCTCGATCGGATGACGGCGATGAAGGCGGAGATGGCGTCCACGGTCCGGGCGGCTAAGCGGCCGCCAAAGCCGCAAGAAACCCGCGAATTTGTAGAGAGCGTCGATGGCGCTGACGAAAGGGAGCGTCTTTGGATCACAAGCTTATTGCGAACGGTCCAGCGTCAGCGAGAACCCCAACCTCAAGCCACCTAATGTGGCGAGAGGACGCGGGGACGCATCGATTTCAAAGAATAGGTCCGGAAAGTTGGTGTGGCACCAACGAGCGCCACCACCTCACCAAAGCAGCTCCAGAGAAATTGGGCGAAACGCAGGAGAAGAAGATGTGGTTTGAGTCCTCGTGGACTCTACAGAGCGTGCAGACACGGTGCCCGCCATTGCGCTTGCGCACTTCCACTGCACGGGACCCGATCCGCGAATCCACCGCCACATGAAGATGCGAATCTTGATGGTACGCTGGACGGACCAAACCATCGATAAGGGAGGGGGCGGAGGAAGGGCAATGGTCGAGTAAAGCGACTTGGTGGAGAACAGGCTCGACGGCTCCGGCCGCCACCGGACACGGTCCGACCGCCATCCACCAACGGCTCGTGCAACGCGACGCAATCAAGCAACTCACGCCAGTAGCGGATTCCGCCGCCCAAAAGGGCGACAGAAAGCAAGGCGCCTGTGTCAAGAAGAGCCCTATTGACCGAAATCATGGGGTCGACGGAGATAGAGAAGAGGGCGGGAAGTGGGTCAAGAAGGAGGAGTCTCCGCCCAACGATCAACCGTAAGAGCGCCGAGAGGCCGGACCCCACCGAATGGAGGTCCCAATGCGAAGCACCGGGAGAAGATGAACAATAGACTGCCAGAACTGGGAGCCGCCTGATTTCTGGCAGAAGGCAAGTGGCTGGCCCCGCAGGTATTTATTCCGGATAATGTCGAGCCAGAGGCCGCCATGACCCTAGGCGATGCGCCAACAGCAGCTTCTTTTTTTGCGGGGCGGTGTAGCAGCTTTTGTGAGTAAATAAAGTAATCCACGTAGCATCACACTATATTATCCTTAATCATCCACCGAGATCAAGCACGACCGGTCACCAAGTCTAGTCTAGATCAAGTCGAAGTCTCTCTCTTCCCTAGAAAAAAGAGTAAGAGTGTCTCTCTCGCATCATGGCAAGTTGTGGTCCAGTTGCGATCGCTTCATATCTTATACTAGATGATGTCCCGCGCATTGTTGCGGGAACCTTTATAAAAACAATTATAAAAATAAATGTAAGATTGCTCTCAGTTTATATTTTGAAAATAATAAAGTGTATGAAGCATGTGATAAAGTAAAAAATCCCTTTAAGAGGCCGAGCTCCATGGAGGCTAGTTTTTGAAAAAAATTCAAAATTCATATATTTTAACATTTCAAAAATTCTGTAAAAAAATATAGATATACATGGAGGTATAATGCACATAAATTTTCAGAACAAAATACGTTGGAATGAGTGTTGGGAAAAAATCTATCACTTTTTAACACATGATAGTATTTCTCCTCTTAGGCCATGAATTTGTTTTTTTTTTTTGTATAGATCGTATTTTAAGGTATTTCATCCTAAAATTTTACGCACATAAATAACATCTTTGTTTACTTGTATAATTTTTTTTAACACATGAACAACCTTCAACTCCAATTAGTAATTCAGCTGTTCATGTAAAGTGTAACTGTGCATGGTCGTCTTCACCGGGTGTAGCAACATTTGTGAGTAAATAAAGTAATCCACGTAGCATGACACTGTATTATCCTTAATCGTCCACCGAGATCAAGCACGGCCGGTCACCAAGTCTAGATCAAGTCAAAGTCTCTCTCTTTCCTTTTTTTGGGAACGATGACGCTAAAAGCGTCCGGTTTTAAATTAATAAAGCCACCAGGCCATTATCACAACAGTTACTTAGGTTTTACAGACCAAGATAAAATCGCATGAAAGTTCAAAGAGGCACCAAGGAGCCAGGGTTACACACTGATAGGAAACCAGCAACAGTCACAACCCTATCCTCGACTACCCCTAAACCAAAAGGAGAGACCATATATGAAGGCTGTCTTGCGGTAGACAAAGTGCTTCTCATCTTCTTCATGGCCTCTGACATCTGCTCAGCATCGCGGTGCTTCTCCAACGGTGTCCACATCTGTAAGAAGAGATGACATTTAAAGATACCATCAGTGGGGTGAGCAGGGAACTTCTTTTCGATCGTCATTTTGTTCCTAATAGTCCATAACGCCCATAGTAGCGC
The DNA here is from genome assembly GCA_021605145.1 of Aegilops bicornis. Taxonomy (NCBI): domain Eukaryota; kingdom Viridiplantae; phylum Streptophyta; class Magnoliopsida; order Poales; family Poaceae; genus Aegilops; species Aegilops bicornis. The sequence continues at coordinate 172,124,380 of CM038673.1, read as the reverse complement.
CCCCACGCATCTCCAAACTATACGGCCACTAGATCCTTTCTGGGTTTGAACTATTTGGAGCAAATCGGTGCCCGACGCCGGGCTCCAGTTTTGATGAAACGCTTCCCTCACAGCGCTCCATGCAAATTTAGCTAGCATGCACCGAAAGAAAACATGGTTCACATCCTCGCCATTCCCACACACGATACATGTACCATTAGACAGTCCATTCCTTTTGGCAACATTGTCCGCCATTGGGAGGTGATTTTTGAACATTTGCCATAGGAATACTTTTATCTTGAGAGGAATCCCTGCCTTCCACAATCCCCTGGCAATATCCAAGGTGTTTCCTTCCGCCATCTTGGCGTATAATGACTTCACCGAGAACTTACCAGAGGCGGTTAGGCCCCAAGAGACAGCATCAGCTCCTGAGCTCAGCGGCTCCGGCCCGATTCTCGCCAACAACTCATTCCACCTCCCATGTTCACTAGCTGTCAGCGGACGTTTAAAGTATATGGCTGGTGGCGACGATCTAAGGGCTTCCCCAACCAGAACTATCGTGTCCGTCACTAGCTGATAAATGGAGGGGAACACCTACCACAGCGGACGTGGGTCGATCCAGCAATCAAACCAGAACCGCGTCGACATCCCGTTCTGAACTTCAAACCGAGCCCCTAGCGCAAAGGCCGGACGGACTGCCTGGATCCCGTTCTAGAACGCCGAACCCTTGCGCTTGGCGTTGAATACTTTCCCGTCCGGAAAGTATTTAGCCCTGAGAATGTTAGCCCAAAGCCCCGACTCTTTTTGGGCAAGGCGCCACAACCACTTACTTAAGAGGGCCACGTTCATCAACTTGGAGTTAATAATCCCCAAGCCGCCAAACTTTTTAGGTCTGCAAACCACCGCCCACCTAACTAAATGGTATTTCTTTTTGGTTCTGGTCCCTTCCCAAAAGAACTTGGAACGAGGCGTGTCGATCTTAGCATGAACCCCATCCACTAGGAGAAACATACCCATGGTGAAGAGGGGCAAGGAAGATACACTAGTATTGGTTAGAATTAATCTTGCCGCCGAGGACATGAACCTCCCTCTCCACGGGCTCACCCGATTAGCCACCTTGCCATATAATGGCCCCCATTCCATTATCAACAGTTTCCGGTGGGAAATTGGCAAACCGAGGTACTTAATTGGGAAGCCCCCAAGCTTACAATTAAGAAGGTTGGCCGCATGCGAACTTTCCTGCTGGCTCATCCCAATGGAAATAACCTCGCTTTTTAGGAAGTTAATTTTCAAACTAGACAAGAGTTCGAAGGCTATAAGCAACAACTTGATCTTCACTATACTATGCAGGTCCGGCTCAAAGAGGAGCGAAGTGTCGTCGGCATATTGCAAATGTGTGACCCCACCTGGAATAAGGTAATCCACCACGCCTTTCATGTGACCAACCGCCCTGGCTTTGTCAATCATTGCCGAGAAAACGTCAGCCATGAAGTTGAAAATCAGTGGCGAGCCGAGATCCCCTTGACGGAGCCCCCTCTTGTTACGGAAAATTTTCCCCATTTCTCCGTTGATTGTGACCGCAGTCTGCCCACACAAGATGAGGTGCATGATCCAGTGCACAAAGCCTGCCTCAAAACACTTTTTAAGGAAGACTTCCCGAACAAACTCCCAGTTAACATGGTCGTAAGCATTTTCAAAATCTAGTTTAAGCAGGATTCCTTTCCCTTTAGTACGCTTAAGCTCATGAACAATTTCTCCTAGCGCAATAGGGCCTTCGAGAATGATGCGTCCTTTCAGAAACGCAGTTTGACTTTTCAGGATAACTCGCTGGGCCACTAGTGCCAGGCGCGTAGCGTAGGCTTTAGCGCGCAGTTTGAAAGGAACGTTAATCAAAGTGATAGGCCTAAAAAGTCGAATATTATCAGCGCCCTTAACTTTAGGAATAAGACTAATAGCACCGTAATTGAGACGCGCCAAGTCAACCGAACCAAGAGCAAACCTGTTAACTAAGGCATAAAAGACATGCTTAAAACAAGGTCAAAATTTTTTAAGGAAGGCCACCGGCCGTCCGATGGGCCCTGGTGCCGTATCAGTTTTCATACCAGCCAATGCATGGTCGATCTCTTCGGGGAGGAAAGCAAGGGCCAGCCCATCATTTTCCACCTAGGAAACCCTATATGCCGGCTCCCAAAAACCTTCCTGAAGGCCCACAACCTTCTCTTCGGCCGTCCCCCAAAGGCCAATGAAGAAATCGTAAATGTGCTTAACTGTATCCTCCTGAGTCAGGAGGAGCCCATCCTCTGAATTGAGGCGAAGGATGAGACTTTTCCTTTTCCTACCATTGGCATACGCATGAAAGTATCCCGGGTTAGCGTCTCCTTTAGTCACCCACTTGACGTCGCCCCTACGGCGCCAGTACTCTTCTTCGGCGTGAAGGATAGCAAGAACTTGATTTTCGAGGGAATAGCGAAGTGCCCATTCACTATCAGCCATCGGCCTCGTCTCAGCTAGTTCGTCAAGAGCTTATATCTCCTCTACTAACCTAGCCCGCTCCTTCTTGGCTTCGCTATCATAATTTGCACCCCAGCCCCTGAGGAACGAACGTAGAGCCGCAGCCGCTATCGTCCAGAGCTCGGCCAAGCCCCATTGATGCCCAAGCTGCGACGTGATGTTCACCCACCGCTCCTGGACCATAGGCTCAAAACCCTCCACCTCAAACCACGCAGTTTCAAAGTAGAAACGACAGTTTCTCCTAAAAGAATCCTCTCCAGAGAAGAAGATGAGGGGGAGGTGATCCGAGCCTATACGCATTTCAGCTACCAGCGAACAGAGAGGGAAAATCGCCTCCCACTCCGGGGTGAAGAACACCCTATCGAGCACACTCCGCACCGGTCGCAGTTGTTTGTTAGACCAAGTGAAACGCGCTCCTGTACGCGCAGCTTCTCGCAAGGCCCCTGCTGCAATTGCGTTATTGAACATGGTCACCCTAGCCCAGTCCACATTGTTGTTGTTCTTATCCGCACCCGAGCGGAAAAAGTTGAAATCGCCACCCACCACAAGAGGGAGGAGGAGCGCTCGTTTGATCCCTACGAAACTGATCACTTCGTCCAAGAAATCTGCTGATCGAGCGTGATTAGCAGGTCCATACACACACATCACAACCCAGGACAAACCAGAGACAAGGTGTTTGATCGTAGCCGCAATGAAGAACACACCCCGGTCCCAAGAGATTACATCACATATATCAAGATTACAAGCCAGCAAAATACCCACCGAAAGCCCAAAAGACAGCACCCATTGCCACTGAAAACATTGTAAAGGGTAAATCGCACTGAGGTCTCTGAAGGAGAAATCATATTTGATCGTTTCTTGTAGAGCTACAACGTCAATGCGCTCCTTAGCCATATATTCAAGTAGCTCGTACGACGCCCCGGGTGTCCACAGCCACGGATGTTCCAAAACAGGTACCGCATTAGATGATGCGATTCCTGAGGCGAACTCCTCACGAGCTCACCGCCTTCGCCACGCGTTTTCGAGCCGGTGCACGGCTGGAAGAAAGAACAGCAGAGGCATCCATCTCTCTGCTTCCTTATCGGGCACAGGACCAGCAGCGTCCCCTTCAGTTGCCAGCCCCTCCGCAACGTTGGCCACGCATCTGGCAGCTGCCTCGGCCAGCGTGGACTGGGCCTCTTCCCGCGCACGAACCAAAGAAATAACGTCTACGCTAATAGTCGAAACCTCTACACCACTATCATGCAAGATCGAAGCCAAATGACCGTCAGAGAAGGCATTCAGAATGCGAAAGGAAGGGAGGGGGTTACCTGATGTCTCCAAATACTTGTCGGCAAGGCGAAGCCTGGTGCTCTCCATGGACGACATGTCACCCAGCTTGGCCTTGGCCCGCGCACTGGGCGCCCGTGGTTCTACCGGAGTCGCCCTGGATCTCTTGGCCTTGGCCGCCGTCCCCGCCGCCACCAGCTCCGCCCCCAACTCCCCACGCAATCCAGCCGAGGACACCACCTTGTTTGATGCCGTTCCCTTGGCTGTTGGCTTCCTCCCCGCGGTCTTTTTTGCCTGCCTGCCTGACCCACTCGAGCCACGCTTGCCAGACACAGGTGTCGAACCTGCCTCTTCATTTAGAACACATCCGGAGTCAGCCCTCTCCGCGATCAGGGACGTAGTGAACTCCTGGGCCCTAGGGGTCTCCAATACCATCGGATCGGAGAGCAGCGCAGGCACCGGCAGCTCCAGGTTGGATCCATACTCATCAAAAGCACCGGCCAGGGTACGGGCCAGCGGGGGCAGACTAACTGCAGTGTCTTGTGTTTCCATGATCTACGTCCCACCGCTCAAAGCTCCCAGCTTTTCCCAAGTCTTAATATCAATCAAGGTGTCCTGGATACTATCTTCATGCTCATCCTCCTGGCCTCCCATTTTGACATCACCCTTTGGAGCCTCTTCTTGGTTCCCACCAGCCACTGCTTTCCCAGCTCCTGAGCCACTAGCCACTTGCTTGCTATTACCTCCCTTTTGGCCCATGTGGTCAGATTTGTCACCATCATTGGGTGGGCGGGGATCAGAGGGCCCCTGCCTCGGAGCGCTGCCATCACCCCCACGTTTGGGCAGCCGCTCGACCTCCACTTTCACTTGGTACCCCTCATGGTTGAACCAAACTTCCACCACCCCATTGAGCTTGCTTGGATCTTTGCAAGCCAACTTCATCCTCACAGGCCCCAACCTTATGAGAGACAGTCCATCCACCACAATAGGTCGCCCCAACATCTTGAAACCTTCTTTAATCCTCTCCTCCCTTCGGTGTTTCTTTGGGATCCCGTGCAGCCGCACCTAAACCTCAGGCATCACCATTGGCTGAATCTCTTCATGCAGCATGTCATGCACCCTAGCCGTGATGTCGTTGCAGGGAAGAAACAACTTACCGCTTGACTTGGCCATGTGCAGGAGATTAGCCGAAGGGAACACGACAAGGAAATCATCATCACCCACCTGGGAGACTTGCCAATCCCAATCCCCCGCCACAATGAGCTTGAGCTCCTGCTGCAGGATGCGGAGGGACAGCTTGCCTGGCTCCGCCGAGAGGATGGCGGCGTTCTCAATCCGTGCATCAACCGGCACCTCCGCCTCCGCATCATCGTTGAATTGGAGGCAAAAGAAACCCTCCCCCGAGATGGCGCTCCCCATGATCTGGAGGTTGAGGGAACGGTCACGGGAGGGGCAGGAAGCCGGAGCATGGCCCTCCTTCTTTCAAAGCACGCACAACGACTTGAAGGTGCATTTGAATTGAAAGTTCCCCCAACGCCCACACTTGAAGCATTCCACCTCCGCCTCCGGCGCATCTTCCACGGGGATAGGTTCACCCGCCGTGCCCTTGGAAGAGGAAGGAAGCGCCATTGCCAGCGGCGCCGTGCTCGCTCTAGGCTTTTTGGCGAGAGGATCCCCGTGGCCCCACCACAGTGTGGGTGCTCCATGGATTTGTGCTCCAGCTCACGACGGTGCTGGCCCGCCTTCCGCTTCTTCTCCTACTACTGGATCCACCAAGGAGGAGGAGGACCCCAATCCCCCTCACGCCCGACCTGCTCCACGGCGTAACCGCGCGGCGCGCGCTCGTCGCAGTACCCCTGGCAGTCCCAAGCAGCAGCCTTAGCCTTGTCTCGCAGCTCCTTCTCTCTTCTTCTCCCAGGATCCAAATCCGGCGCCTCCATCGGTCGCTTGTCCGCCCGTCGATTACCCATCACCGTCGCCGCAAAGGAGATCGAGAGGGCGGAGGAGGAGGCGAGATCTGGAGGGTGTGGGCGGAGAGGTCGAAGCGCCGCACCTCCAGTGAAGTGGCTGGAAACCCTAAACTAGGGTCCAGAACCCTGCGGCGCAGCCATATATAGCCGAGGGCAGGCCGAGCCGCGTGGGCCTGCAAAGCTGGGCCAGGCCGCACCGAGCCCACTCCACTGGCCAACACCGCCCCTGAGCCGCCCCCACCGACTGCCCCACACAATGCCCCATCACCGCCGAAGGCACCGAACCAGGACCAACCGCGGCCCGAGGCCCACAGCCCGCAACCACGGGCTCACACGCCGCCACGTCAGCCCTCAATGCCAAACCGCTTTCCGCCTCCGCGACGCACCGGCCCTCCGGCGCCGCCGCCGCCAGCCGCCCCATGGGCGAGGGCAGACCCGACCATTCCTCGACCAGCTCCACTGACGGCAGGGAAGGCAGCAATGAAGCCGCCGCACACGAGCGAATCGCCCCCGCCGCACTCGCCGCCACGTTGCGGCGCCCAGGGGACGCTAGACTCCAGGTGCGAACGCCATGGACCTAGGGCCCCTGCCCCCCGCGGCGAAACGCCGGCCAAGACCACGCCCCTGGCGTTGCGACCTCGCCGCAAAAGCCACAAAGTCACTTACCAAGGGCCCCGACGGTGCCGGTGGACACGCCCCATCCTCAGCCGCCTCACCTTCATCCTCCGAGTCCTCCTCCGCCAGGGCCCAAAACCTGCCCACGCACGGTTCCATGGGCGGCGAGGAAGCCGACGGCGCTGACACATTCGCCGTCGAGCAGCCTGAGCCTCCCGCACCGCGCTGGACTAGGGTCCAGCCGTCCGCCGCCGCCCGCGGCAAGGTCCGAGCCGCGTCGCCAAGGCAGTCGCCCGAGCGTACGCCCAACGGTTCGCTCATTTCAAACCCCTGCAAATTCCGCCCCCGACACGAAGCTTTCCTTGACTCTCTCAGAATGTTCCCTAAAAAAAGAGTAAGAGTATCTCTCGTGCGCATCATGACAAGTCGCCGTCGGGTTGCGACTACTTCATACTCCATTGCAAAATGTAGTGCGCTCGCACTTTCCGAGATAATTTTTTGACCCAACACCGTAGAACAATTGTTCTACGGTAAATATATTAAAATAAATATAGTACAATAATATTACAGATCCCCAAAGGGATGAACTTCAGCTAAGAAGCTAGCCAATGCCTACTCTAGGTATGAAACTCATGATTACAGATTATCTTCTATCCATTGAGACAACCGAGCTTCAAACCTTTGCTTGATCTTGTGTTTGAGGAGTTTGAGGTCTTGCTTAAGGTGAAATCTCCAAGACTGAATCGACTGTGGAATTGCTCTGAAGACCTTGCCATTCCTCTGTAGCCATATGTTCCAACAACCCAAAATGATGATCTCAACTGCAAACTGCTTTGGCAAGAGATATAAGGCCAGTGTGGTATCCTCATAAACTAATGTGCCTCTTTTTCTATGTGGAATCAAGGAATTCTAACATTCCCGTGCAAAGTTGCAGTCCCATAATAAGTGCATAGTGGTCTCTTCTTCTTACTGATTGCAGTTAGGACAATGAATGTCATCTAGCTGCATGCCTTTTCTGATTAGGAGAGCTCTAGTGTTGATTCTGCAATGAGCCACTAACCAAAAGAAGATTTTGTGCTTGAGTCTGCTAGAACTTCTCCAGATAATACTGAAAAAGGGATGTTCTTCCTGTTGTTCCAAAATCAGATTGTAGATGTGGATTGTAGAGGTCTTGCCAGCAGCCCCAATGATAGTCCACTTATCCTCTCTGTTTGGAAGTAAAGTGGGTGCTAGAGCTTGAAGTTGATCGAGTTCCTCATATGCTTCAATAGAGAGAGGCAGGTGAAAGTGTTCAGTCCAATCATTCTCCCCAAAAAAATCTTGAACAAACTGCTCATCATTCAATGCAAAGGAGTGGAGATTTGGAAGGGTAGATTGCAGGTTATGATCATCCAGGTATCTTTCCAAAAAGGTACAGTTTGTCCATTTCCAATTGTGCACCTGCTAATCTGCTTAAACCTTTCTAGGAGACATATGTGTGATTTCCACCAGAAAGAACCCACAACTTTTCCTGTTGGAGTTTCTGAATGATAATACTTCTCCCAGATCAGCTTAATCCAAGGTATATCTTCTTTGTTCAGAAACTTGAGGAGGTTTTTCATGAGGAGGGCCTTATTGTGGAGAGCCATATCAAGAATACCAAGTCCCCCTTGCTTTTTTGGTAGACACACCTTGGACCAAGCAATGAGTGTTGTCCCTCTATCTTCCATGCCAAATTTTCTCCAGAGAAAGTTTCTCAAATACTTATTGATTTGCTTAATCACACCTATAGGAAGTGCCAAGGTACACATAAAGAATATTGGTAAGGCTGCAAATACAGATTTGATGAGCAATAATCTTCCATCATATGACAACATGGTAGAACAACCAGAAAGCCTTCTCTCAGTTATTTGCATCATTGGGCTATAATCTTCATTTTTTGGCTTAGAAGTACCAAGTGGAAGGACCAGATAAGTGAAAGGGAAGTGGCCTTGTTAACACCCCATAATATTGAGCAGAGTTTGGAGCTGAGGGTCTGAAACATTGATTGGCACCATGAAAGATTTCTCATAATTAACTTTGAGCCCAGTAAAAGCAGTATAATGCAAGATGAGGTTTTTGACTTGAGCAAGTTGTCTGGCATCAGCAGGCGGAACTAAGATTGTATCATCAGCATATTGGATCACAGGAAAATTTGGGCAAGCTTGGCTGCCGATGGGAGCATGAATCAGATCCTAGTGCATAGCTTCATTGAGCATTGACTGAAGAAGATCAGCTGCAAGAACAAAGAGTAATGGAGAAATAGGACCCCCTTGTCTGACTCCTTGTCTGCAGTGAAAAAGTTTCCCAGGCACTCCATTGAGCAGAATAGAGGAAGTACTTGAGGATAGCAACATTGAGATCCAATTAATCCATCGACTTCCAAAACCTCTGGCTTTCAGAATAGCAAGTATGGATTTATGATTAAGCAGATCAAAAGCTTTCTCAAAGTCCAATTTGAGGAGTACAATAGGCTGTTTAGATTGCTGACATTGATGCAGGTATTCAAAAGCCCACCCTAGACAGTCATGAATAGTTCTGCTCTTGATGAAGTCATATTGATTAGTGTGCACAATCTTTAGAAAGGCAGTCTGTAATCTATTTGGCCAAAAGTTTGGTCATGATCTTGATGGTGCAATTGAGCAGAGAAATTGGTCTGAAGTCATTGGCTATAACTGGCATTGTCCTTTTTTGGAATCAAAGTGATGGAAGAGGCATTGATACTCTGAAGGGAGATCTTCCCATGATAGAAATCATCAATCAACTTGTAAAAATCTTAAGCAATGATATTCCAACAGGCTTTAATAAAATCTCCATTAAATTCATCTGGCCCTGGTGCTTTATCAGAAGGAAGGTGCTTTATAACAGAGTCAATTTCTTGCTTGGTGAAGGGGGCATCTAGTTCCTGCAAGTCCTCTGCCCTGGTAATGAGGTTGATCAAGTTTAGAGGGTCTGAAATCTCACCAGTCTGGCTCGGTCTCTCTTTAAATGGAGCCCAAAGAATTGCTGCTTTTTCATGATGGTCTGACATTTCTACTCCTTGATCATTGCATAGACATTGAATGTAGTTATGTCTGTATTTGATGGTTGCCATAGCCTGAAAGAATTTAGAGTTTTCATCGCCAAATTTAACCCATCGAATTTTTGCTCTTTGTCTCCAATAAATCCTTTGAGAAGGCAGTAATTTTAACAAATGCTCTTTTAGCATTTCCCTTCCATTCTGCTCTATATCTGTGAGCACTCTGTATTCCTCAAAAAGATCCCACATCAAGATGACATTATTTGTGGCTTGAATGCTGCTAGCTAGGTTGGAGAGACTTTTACTCCAAATTTTCAGACCTTTCCTGAGCCTTTTGAATTTTGCAGTGATGAGTTTAGCATTGTCACTTGCCAAAATGAGATGTTGCCAATTAGATTGGACTACCTCTCGGAGATCATGATGCTAAAGCCAGAAGTTTTCAAACCTAAAGACTTGGGCTCTAGGAATGCTTGTACCAATTTTTATGACAAAAGGACAGTGATCAGAAACAGGTTTTGCCAGAGGAAGAGCCATAGTATTGGGATAATTGGAAGACCAATTTTCAGAGGTGAACACCCAGTCAATCTTCTCCAACAGGGGAGCTTGCTGCATATTGCTCCAAGTAAAACTTCTACCTTTCAAAGGAATCTCAACTAGGGCTAGTTGACTGAATGCAGCATTGAAATCCATCATATTGTTAATGTCTCCAGTGCCAACATTCCTGTTAGAGGGATATCTAATATAATTGAAATCTCCTGTGATGATCCAATCAGATTCAACATGCATCTGAATGTTTCTGAACCAAGCCTGAAAGTTGTGTTTTCCTTCATTATCACAAGGTCCATAGATATTTGTTAGGATCCAAGAATCTCCTGTGTGGATTGAAATAAATCTAAAGGAGATGGAGAAATCATTTTTGAACAGACACTCCCCATGAAACATATTATCATTCCATGCCACAAGCAATCCCCCAAAAGCTCCCATAGAAGGTAGATAATGAAAAAATATTCTTTTGGGGCAAAAATTCCTTAAATAAGAATTGTCAAAGACTTCTCTTTTGGTCTCTTGCAGACAAATGACTGAACATTGGGCCTCATCAATCTTATTTGAAATAGCTAGCCACTTATCACTTGAATTTATGCCTCTCACATTCCAATTCAATATACTCCAGGATTTATTCATTTCAGATTAAGCAAACACAGATCTAGGGTAAAGTTCAATACTCAAACAATAATGCAAAGCAGACAATCAACACTATTACAGTCCCATAACAAGTAGCATCTTTGACAGGCCAGTAGTGCATAAAGAGGTTTCATTACAAAAGTGATCAGAAGCAAATATCTTTTGTACAGATTGCTAATCATTGCCAAAATTGGACCTTCTACTAGGTCAACCCTCCTTGATCTCAGCATCTTCAATCCTTCCATGTTGGTGGCTTTCCTCCTCTCTTGACCTTCTTCTGCAGGAGGTTCTCTTCAGTGCAGACTTTTGGGTCCACCTTGCAGTAAGAGGAATTAAGATTCTTAATTACTTTGGAGTTGCGGACAGGAGGTTTAGCAGAGCTGGCCATACAATTATTATCATGACAAGTTTTCTTTCGATAGCCCTTATTTAAATGCTGCAATCTTTCGCTTCTTCTTACCTCAGATTCAACTAGTGGCACTTTGTCTTTTCTTTTTCCTTTGGCAGCAGCAGGACTGCAGAAACTACCATCTTCAGCTGCAGGTGGAGGTTGGACTTCCTCCAAGCCAAGATCCTGCAACTGAGAGCATGAAGGAGCCACAGTTACAGGGCAAGTAGAAGTAATGAAGAATACAAGGTGCTGAGACTGTTGAATCTCTTCACAGATAATATGCCACATAGGAGATTGCAGGAACCCTTTTGCCCAATAAAATTTATCAGGGGTCAGTAAAGTAGAGCGAATGAAATCCATCCAATCTAATGGTATCTTGACTGTTGTGGTGCCTTCAGTGCTGACAGAAAAATGTTGCTCCCAAGCAGAGTAAAAAGCCATTTCATGAATGTCAGAATCTGCAGTAGAGCCAGCAGGGACATAATTAGCTAAATACTTTCCTTTGATATTAAAACCTGGGGGTGCTGAACAAGTTGAGAATGAAGTGCAGGTGACATTAATACTTTCAAAGGTCGAATCTGGTTTGGAAGAAACATCTGAAGAACAGTCCATGATTTCAATTTCCTCATCAACATAGGAGCTTTGGTCATCTTCTTTGTTCATAGAAGCCAGTAGTTCAGAAGGAGAAGCTAGCCGAATCACAGGATCCTCCCCCTCAGCAAGATTCAGGTTGAAAAGAGATCCATCCTCTTCCACCAAATTCATGTCAACTATTAGCTCATTTTCAACCCTGGGAGAAATTACTTGGTCTTGGATGTTAAGACCAGCAGGAGGTGACTGAGGTAACACTTGGTTAAGATCAAGATCAAGTTTGACATTTGTTCCCACAAGAGGCAGCAGGTTTATAAAGTCCAAGGGAGCAGACAAGGCAGGTTGAGCAAAAGCAGGCTGAGCATGTGGTTGAAAGACTTCCTGTGGCAAAACTGGCATGGGCCCAAGGGCCAAATTGAGGTCTGGAATACCAACTTGGGCCTGGCCCACTAAGTTAAAAATCTCATTTCCCTCCATATTTGGTTGTGCATGGGCTTCAAGCATGTCAATTTCCACTCCATTGGATCCCACAGATAGTGTTAAATCATTGTTCATATCCATATCAGGAAGATTAATTTGTTGCTGCTCATCCAAAGGCTGAAACAGATCAGCAAGCTCCATGAAATCTCCATCTTCCAGCTCCTGGTCAATGAGATCAGCATCTTCTGCTGGCATTGCCCAATGCCCCCAGCCAGGAAGCTCCTCATCATCATCCTCTTGATCTACATCTTCTGCACTATGCTGCATAGCTTGATGGTGGAAATTCTGACGATCACCTCCCATAACATCTTGAGCCTGGTGTTGCTGAATAGGCCCAATGAAATGGTTGAGCTGATTAGGATGGAAAAAATTGTTAACAGGCTGAGGATGAGGATTTCCATCTACAGGTATTGGATCTTCATCAGGTGGGCCTCCACCCAATGGCTCTTGTTGGATGATGACAACAGGTACAGTCCAAGATTCTGCATTAGGATCATCAGATTCACCCACAACAATACTTACAGGAACATCACTCATGTTTTCAACTCTAATCTTAACCATCAGGGCTGCTTGAGTGCTCCTTGCCCTGTCCCATAGCAGCATCTTACCAAAACTTCTAACAGAGTTAGCTAGTTCATGCATTTCCCTCTTATCAAATGGGAAGCCAACCAACAAAGCCCAAATATCTCTATTCAGCTCAAGATTTCTCCAGTTAAGGCCCTGGTTATGCCTCTGAAAGATAATATGAACATCACCATGCACATGTGGGCTTTGCAGAACCAGAGCATCACGAGCAAAAGGCGATCTTAATCGGATATAAGCTTGACCAAAGGGGCACTGGCAGATCTCATGAAACCCTAGGTGTTTGACTTGAGAAAGAAACTCACCAATGATCCGCCTCACATTAGGAAAATGGACTTGCTGGTTGGGCATAGGAACAATGGTAGCTATAGCCCAATCCTCATGTCGTGGTAGAGCAGGGTCAGAGATTACCCTCACTCTCGCAGGTCACCCCTCCACTTGGATTGCTTGATAATGCAGAGGGAGAAACAACGTCGGATCAAACAGGAAGTTGGCCATGGCGCACAGAACAAGCTCTCCCTCCTGCTCTGAAGATTGCAGTAACCTACTGACTGTTAGCAGCGGCGGAGGTGGAAGAGGGGGGAGCGAGCAAGATGAGGCTCAGTAGCAGTAGAATTGGTAGGTGGGGGAATAATACTGGGATCTTGATTGCCGGGGCGATCGATAGCATTCCTCGATTGAGGCACTAGAATCGCACCATTAACGGGGGCTGCAGCGGCAGTAGCAGATACTGAGGCAGTCAATTGATTTGACAATGCGAGGGAGCGGAAGCCCGAGCGGCAGTCACTGACAACATGGCCCCACCTTTTGCAATTATGATACCGGATTTTGTTCTTGCAAGCCAATCTCTCATGGCCCGTTAGCAAACAACGAACACAGAATAAGTTGGGTCGGGCCTCGCCAGGAGAATGGGCCACCAAAGAACCAGAGGCAACTGCTGGGCCATTTTGAATTCGCTGATTTGCCGCCTTATTATTTCCCATTTCTGGAAATTGAAGCCGATCAAAAACCATAGTAACTGCCACCGTTGATTGAGCGGGGCGAGATCTACGGTTCTGAGGCTGAATTGAAGCTTGGTTGAAGAATCTTGGTGCATGAACTGTATCAGCAAAAGAATTCACATTTCTTGATCTCGAGACTAAGGTCCACCCATTATCTTGATCAGGATCGGCAAGGGAACGAAATTTAGGACCATTGGAACCCCAAAGGAGAAAACCAAGGTTGAATTCAGGCAAAGAAACATTCCCTCCATTGTAGATCGCAAAACCCACATTGATCGAAAAAACCGAGAACTTGAAAAGATGCTCATGCAGCTTGCGGACCTTGTACAGAGAAGCTCGACCACCAAAGCACGAAAGAAGAATGGTACCTACCAATTCCTCTGTGAGTCGAATCTGTGATTTAGTAAATTCTGCCACCAGAAAGAATTCCCTCTGACCTTGCTCCGCCGTGAAGTTGATCGGCAGATTCATGGAGGAGCGGATGCGGTCTTCGAAGGCATGCCCTCGCTCAAAGCGAAGGTCAGACAACGACATGGCTAAACTGGAGAAGATTTAGATAGGGATTGTGGTGGCCGTCCCGGTCATGAAATGTTTTTTCGAGATAATTCAATCAGTTTCGTTGGTTAAATGTATGGTCAAACTTAGATCGGTCTCGTTGATTAAATCTATGGTCAAATTTAGATCTCGGAAAACATGAGCGCACTACATTGTGGAATGAAGGGAGTATCTTACACTAAGATAATGCCCCGCACGTTGTTCCGGGACCTTTATAAAACTAAAACAATTGCAAAAACAAATGTAAGATTGCTCCCAGTTTATATTTTGAAAATAATAAAGTGTATGAAGAATGTGATAAAATCAAAAATCCCTTTAGGAGGCCGAACTCCATGGAGGCCGGTTTTTGAAAAATTCAAAATTCATATTTTTACATTTAAGAAAATTCTGAAAAAAAAAATATAGATATACATGGAGGTATAATGCACAATTGTGTAAATTTTTTAGAACGAAATACGTTGAAATGAGGGTTGTGCAAAACAAAATCCGGGCTTTTTAACACATGATAATATTCCTCCTCCCAGGCTATGAATTTGTATTTTTTATACAGATTGCATTTCAAGGTATTTCATCTGGAAATTTTACAGACATACACATAACATCCTTGTTTACTTGTATAATTTTTAAAAATTATTTTGAAAATTAAAAAAATAAAATTTTTTTTTATAAAAAAAATCGACCAACACGACTCGCTCGTAATAAAATGTTGTATAAAAACAGAAAACTATTGGACTGAAGTCAATGAGATGCCTATTACATAATAAAAATGTGTAGCATGACCTATGTATATTTCATGTCTATGCCCATGAAAAATTAGTGAAACGAATTGACAGGCATGATTGTTGAGGTGACATGATTGCATGGATAGATTAGTGTATAAATTATAATTTATAATCACAAACATAATTTGATGATGTAACATAGTTGCATGAAAAAGAAAATATGTAGTGAATTGCAACTATAGAAATAAAGAATAAGCCAAACATAATTGAGAATTGCGGCTTTAGCAACAACGATCTAATTGAGGCTCCGTCTTCATGTGCAAGATAGCTGCACCCGACCATCATCCTAGCAGGCAAGCCCACATGGCTCGCACGGTCCTGCCACACATGCACGCGGGACGAGACAAGGCAGCATTCTATGAATCATCTAACTAGCGCTGAACCTGTTAATCACCTTCTGTTCGCACATGATAGCCTGTTGTTCTTCAAAGCAACTGGTGGAGGGGCGATCGAGGTATCAAACCTGATGGAAACATATTGTCAAGCTTCAGGACAGAGAATTAATACTGCTAAATCATCAATTTTCTTTAGCAAAGGGTGTCCAGCAAACATCAAAACAGAGATTAAATGTATTTTGAATGTGCCCACTGAAACACTGAATGACAAGTATCTAGGCATGCCTTCCGATGTAGGTACTTCAAAGTTTGGGGCATTTAAATTTCTGAAAGATAGGCTATGGAGTAAGGTGAAGGGATGGATTGAGAAAACACTATCTACAGCTGGAAAAGAGGTGTTGGTTAAATCAGTTGCACAGGTTGTACCAGTATATTCTATGTCCTACTTTAAATTGCCAAGGGGACTATGTGAGCATCTAAATAAACTCATTCGGCAATTCTGGTGGGGAAGAAAAGAAGGTAAAATAAAGCCATTGGGTTTCATGGAAGATTATGACTCAGCCTAAATTCATGGGAGGTCTTGGTTTCCCAGATTTTGAGTTGTTCAATCTAGCTCTACTGGCTAGACAGTCATGGAGAATTTTGCAGCATCCTAACTCTTTGTGTGCAAAGATTTTAAAGGCGGTCTATTTCCCCCTTGGAACAATTTTGTCGGCGGAATTGGGGAATCATCCATCTCAGGTGTGGAGGGCCATTCTGGAAGGCCGCGACGTCCTGTGTCAAGGCCTTATTAGCCGAAAATCGGTGATGGTGCTACAACCAGGATTTGGGTAGATAACTGGATCCCTACACATGCAACTATGAGGCCAATAGTGTGTCTCTCGGCTAACCCACCAAACCTGGTGAGTGATCTTATTGATAGTACTACCGCCACCTGGAACAGAAGAAGACTGGATGAGTTATTTTTGGCATTCGATACCAAGGCCATATTGAGTATTCCTTTATGTACTCAGAGAATGGATGATTATTGGGCTTGGAACTTTGAAAGGAACGGAATCTTCACAGTGCGATCGGCCTAGCGTATGTTGGCAGATACAAAAAAGGCGTAGGGAAGACTGGCTCAAAGAGAATACAAGTTCTTCTGATTATGAAGTTGAAGCTAAATCTTGGACCTCGCTCTGGTCAGTCCAAGTCCCGGGAAAGATTCATAATTTTTTGTGGCGATTAGCTAAGCACACCATCCCCACTGAAGATGTTCGACATGGAAGGAATATGGCCAACGATGACAAATGCCAGCTTTGCGGGATGCGGGATAGTTGGCGCCATTCACTCTTGGAGTGCTCTATTGCCCGCTGTGTTTGGGCTCTGGTCGATGATGATGTGGCTGACTATGTTCAAGCGTCGATTGAGCCAAATGCCAAGCTTTTGCTATTTTCAACTATCGATGACTTACCACATGCTAGCATGATCAAGTTAGTTGTTACTCTATGGGCTATTTGTGAAGCATGAAGAAAAGCGATCCATGAGGGAATCCTTCAGAGTCCACATGCCACTCATGGCTTCGTCACTAGCTTCATATACGAATTGGAGTCCTTGAAAACTGAGTCTTGCAAAGCAACGCATCCAGTTACGGGTGGGATGCAGGTGAGAAGTACAATGAAATGGACAGCACCGAGCCCCGGGGTGACGAAGATACAAGTTGACGGAGGTCTTGCAAGAAATGGTAATAGTGACGCATCCGCTACGTTTTGTCGTGATCAGACATGCCTCTTCTTGGGTTCACCAGCTATGGTATTTACCGACATTTCAGACCCGACAACATTGGAGGCACTCGCTTGCCGTGAAGCTCTAGCGCTTGCGCTGGACTTGTCCCTCGACAAAGTTGTTATTGCATGTGATAATAAATCAGTGGTGGTGGAGATAAAGAATGAAATGAAGGAAGGTATAGTGCAATCATTAAGGAGATTGATGCTCGGGCGAGAGAACTCACAAGCTGTGATTTCATTTTTGAAAGTCATACTATGAATGTTGATGCACACAATTTAGCTAAATTTTCTACTTCGTTAGATGTTGGTTGCCATTGTGGCTGGTTTACCCCATGACCAGTTTGTTATTCCTGTAAACCGGGATGCTACTTCGCAATAAAGTTTTGGTTTACCACTAAAAAAAATCTAACTACCGCTGAAAAAACACGTGAACCAACCTAGTTGGATGGCTAGGAGGACAATGATGCCCCTAACCCACTAGAGTTTAATTTCTAGATTTGATATTGGTGCTTGCATTTTTCTAAATTCATTTCAGATCTTTTGGCAACGTGCGTTCAGTGGAGGAGACCTTCCCATCGACTACGAAGCTGTATATGACGACTTCGTCAATCTCAAAATGATATGTCGGCTCAGTCTCTCGAAGATGCTCATAGAATAGGTGTGCGTGCATGAGTTCATAGAAATGAGTTTATGTATGTATGTATCATCTGCGCGTGGCATTTCCTAAATGGCGCCGGCCTTTACTTCCTTAATTCCCAACCAACCCACGCCCTCTTCCTTTCTAGGCTCGATCCATTTAGTTTTTGTCATTCGTTTCTTGAAAACATCAAACTTTTTGCGTATGTAACGCTGTAACCAACTTGGATAGCTCACTTTCATATATTTTTTTTTCTTTTTCTTTCTTTCAATTGTTGTGTGTCAAATTGTATCTTTTTTTACTACTTTTTCTGGTTTGCTGGATGGTTTTTATAAGGTTTTTCTTTTATTTTTCTTTCTTCTTTTCTTTTCTTTTCTTTTCTTAAGTTTATGATATTTTTTCAAATTTGGTGAACTTTTTCCAAATTAGATGAATTTTTTTAATCATGTTTTTTTCATATTCGATGAGCTTTTCTTCAAAATTAATGAACTTTCTTTCATATTTGATGAACTTTTTTTGAAATGGATGAACCTTTTTCATACTCATGATTTTTTTTGCATGTTTTCCAAATTCATGAACTGTTTACGAATTTGTAAATTGTTCCAGATCTACTTTTTTTAAGTCAACGGCCAAACAATCAAGAGTGCGCCGCTCAGTGAACGAGCGAAAGACTCAGCGAGTCGAGCGAGCAAAGGAAGCGGGAGCGGAGCGAGCCAGCACGTTGGGCCGGCCCAACTGCTCGCCTGCGGGAGCGCCAGTTGTGCAGATGGGCGCATGAAGCGCCGTTTAGGAGCTCCCTGAATTTATCTTGGGTATGCCTTTATGCACATGGAATATATAGGACTCGTGGTGCTAGAACCATGAGAAGAAGGGACATTTTTCTATGAAATCTGCATACAAAATGTTAGTTGTAACCAGGGAACGTAGGGAAGCTTGGCTAAATGGCTCCGCGGGGTCTTTAGTAAGGAAGATAGACGAGGGTGCATGGGAAAAACTATGGAAAGTCCAAGTCCTGCCAAAGATTCATACGTTCTTATGAAGGCTATCTAAGCAATCATTACCGACCAAAGATGTACGGGCTCACCGGCATATGTCACCATCCAGCTCTTGTGGACTTTGCGGAGCCCCGAAATCATGGCGTCAATCTTTAGTTGATTGCACGAATAACATTGCACCTGGGCTTTGGTTGATGAAGAATTGGGCCAGGCACCGGCAGCTACAACGGAACCAAATGCTAAACATTCGTTGCTTACCGATATGGAATAATTATCTCATGTGTCATTTATGAAACTTGCGGTCACCCTTTGGGTGGTCAGCGAGGAGGAGCCATCCATGAAGGCATCTTTCAGAGTCCGCATACAGTGCATTCTTTTGTCAGAAGATTTATTGTCGAATTAGAGATTATCAACACAAAGAAGCCAGTCAGTTCTAGTCCGCCCGTCGCGAACATGATCAGATCTGCTCAAAAAAGGCCAAGAGAGCCTCCTTCGATCTTCTGCAAGATTCACGTGGACGCGCGTATTAGGCTAGTCATAGTGGGGAGTAACTTATAGACTAGTAACATACATATGTTACTAGTCCATGTTACCATCTTTATAGTGGGAAGTGTCATAGATGTAGTAACATGTATATCTTCATTTATTGTTTTGTAGACTCATTTTGTATTGGGAACCGCTATGTGATGGTAACATATTATGTTACTCTATTTGTCTCTCTCCTCTTTAATTACATGACATGTCATCTTTTTTGCTTATGTGGCATTTATGTTACTACTTATATTATTCCTACTATGACTAGCCTTAGGTCTGGAGGGAAAGGAACCGTGTCCGCGGTCTGCCGTGACTATAACGGAATTACGTAGGCAGCTTAGCCTTGGTCGTTGAAGGTATTGATGATCCAGAGATTACGGAAAACCATTGCTTGCCGGGAGGCGCCGTGCCTAGCAAAAGATCTTCACATCTACCAGTTCATCATAGCCTGTGACTCTAAACAGGTTGTTGGAATGAAAGTAACCAAGTCAGATCCAGAGCCATTATTAATGAGATTAAACTCGAGCTGCTCTTTTACTTGTAGCCATATTTTTTTAAGGTCATGCCATTAATTATGAGGCACATAGTTTAGTTAAATTTTTCCTTACACTATTTTCAGGGCGTCATGTGTGGTTTGGCTAACCACATGATGTAATTTCTATCCCACCTTTCTTGGATTATGATGAACAAAGTTAGGTTTTTCCCCTAAAGAAAGAGCTCCCTCAGTGCATTCAGTGCAGATTAGCAAACTAGCGCTCGCACCCACCTCGCGCATGGGCCGGCCCCTCAAGCTAGCCCTCGCAGCTCCTTGTTACGCATGTCTTTTTGTGCTCAATTCACGTGGTTTACCTGGTCCTTTTACCGGCTCACCTGGTTGACATGGGCGACCGTTAATCGGTTGCCGGTTTATTTTTTTAAGAAAAACATAAATGGAAAAGGTTCAAAATATTGATTTTTTTGCCAAAATTAAAAAAGTTAGTGAACTCAAAAAAATCACAAATTCAAAAAGTGGTCAATTCAAAAAAAAAGATCACAAAGTCCAAAAAAATCATGAATTTGAAAAAATGTTCCCAAATTCAAAAAATAAAGGATTTGAAAAAATCATGAATTTAAAAGTTGTTCATCATTTCAAACACTTCCAAAAATATAGAAAATGGAAACATTCATGAAAATTAAAATGAAAAAAGAAAAGGAAAACGAAAAAAATGAAACAAAAAATAATAAACCGGAAAAAAAGGCTTCCCAAAATTGGCTTGGAAGCTTCCCAGAACCAGAGACAACGCTCGTACATGTCGCTTAATGGACCGGCCCATTCATGTATGACGTGGTCACCGGTTTGCGGCATTGCCTGTATTTGGCACACACAGCGTGAAATAGGATTCTGTGAGAAAACAACCATTGCAATGAGGCACAACGACCTAATGGCGTGTTTGGTAGGCTACATTAGATCCAATCAAGCCTACGTGATGTAAAAATGGCCCCTTTCCTAGCCAGGCTCACTAGGAGCAATTTGAATCGGCCGTTTCCCCTCAGCCAGGCTCGGGTGATGCAGGGGAGGGAAGAATGGTGCCGAGCTCGTGTGAGTAGGGAGATGGTGCGAGCTCGTGGGCATCCACGAAAAAACGATGGGAGGAATCAGGTCACCTCCCGCCGAATCTGTCGTCCTATATACTCACCCCCGGTTCACCGCGCAAACCCCCCCCCCCCCCCCACCACCATTCCCCCATTGAGCTCTCCGTCCCACTCGGATCTTCACCGACAAGCAGGTAAGCGGTGCATCTTCTCCGGTCAGTGGTAGACGGCCGTGATGATTCATCTTCCTCCTCTTCTTAGACCAAAATCATTAAATTTTTGACATATTTCAACTAAACTATAGACGGTTAGGCTTCTTTAACCTAGTCCAAATGATCGCCGGCCGTGGCGGCGTCCGTGTCCCACGGCATGTATTTTCCCTGTCCAGCAAGCTCATCGGGCAACCATGAGCCCCGGGAAGTGAAGCTGCGGGAGGCGAAGAATAGGAGTAGCCTTCATGGGACCCAAGCCATGACGACGTCCCATGTGCTACTCTTTCTTGCCGAAGTCTGGCTTGTTAATGGCACGTCGGCAACGGATGTGGACTTGCTAGCCTCGTGATTGTGGCCACGGGGCGTGAGCCCCGGTGGCGGCGTGACCAACGTCAGTGGTAGCATGCACCTCCTCTTCGCCCACCTTTGCGTCGATCTCCGCGAGTTGGTGCAATGATAGGCTCCTTATGTTTTGGAGTTTGTTGACATAAACAGTATGAGATTTATATGTTTGCTAGTGCACACAGAGTAATAGGTCCCTAAAGTATTCAGGAGTTTGATGCAAACGACAAAGATAATCTCCCTGTGTGGCAGCGAAGGTTATCACCGAAGATGAAGCTAACAAGAGCGACCCCTAAAAATTGCTGAAGTTCGAGCAATTGGCTCGGTGTCTGTTCGAAGAATATGACTGCGTTCGAGGAAGAATGAAGACGAAGTGAAGACGTAGCATTTGTTTCGTTATTCTTCTTCTTTCCTTGAGTCATAGGACCACCATATTATTAAGAGGGGTGTACCGTTCGAAGCTTTGATCCTCTGATGCTCAACCCAAATCCTATGAAAGCTGTGAGAGAAATATCTTTGTGCTCCGAGCAAATACTTGCCAACAAGAGACTGTGATCTTCTTCGATGCGAGAGATTTGTCTCGGACTGAGGAGTTAGCATTACTTGTTCCTCAAGTAATGTTACCGTTGCTCCAAAATTCGACCATTGCAAATGTGTCGGTTGGCCATTGGCTGGACCTCGTGTCCAAAATGGTCATTTCCCATCTGGGAAGGTTGCGGCTATAAATAGCCACCCCGCGTCGGCTATGTCCAATGGCTGCTCGGTTTGATTCTGAGAAGATTGTCGAGCAACCCACTCTCTGAGCGATTTGAGTTTAAAATCCATCGAGAGAACAAACCTAGAGCCGAAGAATTAGATAATGGTTCAGCATAATTGGAATCTAAGTGGTTCAGCATAATTGGAATCTAAGTTTAGTACCCTCCGCCTATTACTCTTGAGAGCTGCAAACTCTCTAGACGGTTAGGTGTCAATTTCGTCAGAGACCAAGAGTGATTGTGGTTCTCGAAGAAGAAGTCTACAAAGGTTAGGATCGCCTTCAAGCATCTACAACGAGTAATCGGCATCGGTTGACGAATTGATTGTCGAGGAGAATAGGGTAAAGAGAGTTTATCTTCCATGTTATGTCACAACCCCTCCAACCAGACGTAATCCTTATGTAGAAGGACGAACTGGTCGAACAAATACCTTGTCGCCATCGAGCCTCTTCGGTTATCTCTATCGCCCATGTTTGCCTTCGATGTATTTTCTTTCGCATGACTTGTATCAATCCATGTCTTAGTTTCTTTTCGGTACTCTCTTTTAGTTCGCTGTAGTTTGTTTTTCATTCTTTCCGCAGCTGGGTTCTGAGATTTAAGTTTTCCAAAGAAAATTAAAACCATTCACCCCCCCTATGGTAGATATACTTCGTTCCTACAATTGGTATCAGAGCAAGGTACTCCTTGACTCTGCTCATTTTAGTCTAATGACTTTGGAGTTTAAGTATGTCTTCAGTGAACTACAAATCACATCTCAAGATTCCCATATTCGATGGGACGGACTACCCCTTCTAGAAGGAGAAGATGAAGATTCGTCTCTATGCAATAGATGATGATATGTGGAACATGGTGCGGTTTGGGCACACATTCGATGTACCTCAAAGCCCCTACCGATGAAGAAAAGAAGCTCATTCAGCTGGATGCTCAAGCGAAAGATGAGATTGGTGGCCACCTCAATCTAGCGCAATTTCTTCACTGTCGCTAAATGTGAACTGCGAAGGAACTATGGGACATCCTCAAGAAAACCAATGAAGGAGTTTCAAAGCAGAAAGAAGCTCGAATTGATACTCTTCTAGCAAAATTCAATCGCTTCAAGCGCATTGGAAATGAAAGTTGTCAGTATACCTTTGACCGCCTCAGTGACATAGAAAATGAACTTCAAGGTCTTGGTGCCAAAGACATCACTGACCATGAAGTTGTGAAGAAACTGCTTCATTCTCTTGACAGTTCATTCGACAAGTTCATTTGACACTCTTGTCCTCATGATTCGTGAACGTCCTGATTTCGAAACCCTTGACCCTGCTGATATCATGGAAAGACTAAGCACTGACGAGGAACAAGAAGAAGAGAAGAGAGATCTCCATGGCTCCAGTCAACGCAAAAATCATGCTCTAAAGGCTGTAGTTGATTCTTCCACCGATGGAAATGTCGAAGAAGATTCAGATGATCTAGAAAGACTCAACAAAGATCTCGCACTGATCACAAAAAGATTCCAACCTTCCACAAGAAGAGCCAGTTCCAGAAAATAAGTTCAAGCAACTTTGGGGGTTCAAAATCCTCATCAAAACATGCTGGAGAATACACCTGTTTCAAGTGCAAAAAGCCTGGACACTTCATTTCGGACTGCCCTCTCCGGGAAGCTGAAATCTATGCTAGTGGGAGACATGATTCAGGAAACTATCAAGGCAAAAGCAAGAGCAAGAACTACGAGTCCGATGGAGAAAAGGAAACGAAGAAATTCTTCAAGAAGAAGGACAACTCCACTTCAAAATCTTCTTCAAGATCTTCATCAAGGAATCCGTCCAAGTCCTCCTCCAACCACAAGAATACTTCTCTCAAGGCCAAGGCGTACATCGGCAAGGAGATGGATTCTGAAGAAGAAGAATCGTCTGCCTCCGAAGAAGCTGATGAATCCGGTGAGGATTCCAACTCGAGCATGGCTGGCATAGCATGCGCCTCCTCTTCGGTGACAAATTTCTTTGCCCGTCAAGCGACGATGAAACTCCTGCCTACCGCTTCATGGCTAAGGCTTCAAAAGAAAAGGTATCCTCCAAACATCACAAGGTTCACTCAAGTTACCAATATTCTTTTGATGAGGATGACCATGCTAAGTTAATCAAAATTGCCAATATCCAACAAAACTCTCTTGTGAACAATGAGAAAACCCTCAGGAAATCTGAAGGGTTGTTGGTTGAGGAGATGGATAAAATCTGTCGTTGACCGAAGAGTATTCCACTCTCAAGTCACGAATGGATGAACTCTCAACTCGTCATGATTTTCTCTCAGCTGGCCATGAAAGATTGACCTACGATTACCTGAAAAGGAAGCAGGAACTCGAGGCGCTGAGAGAGGCTCATGAATATTTGATTAGAGAAAATTCTCTTCTCACCCAACAACTCAAGGATAAACCTAAGGTGTTTGTGCCACCTTGCTTAAAATGCCTCAAAGCAGACCAATGCTAAATCATCTGTGAATGCTAACCCCTCGGTCGAGGAAAATGGTTCTATTTGTAATGAAAATGCTAGGTTGAAAGATCTTCCTCAGATAGGAATGTTCATATCTCTCAAGGGGCACCAAACCCTTTGTGACGTTCTGAAGAAATCTATTCTTCACAAATATCCAAGGAAGGAAGGTATTAGTTTCGAAAGGAAACTGAATGAAAATGGCACTTACTGGGAACCACATCAATATCCTCAAACTGTTTGGGTTCCTTGCAAAGAGCAAAATGCTCGATCCAGCATTACTTTCAGGATACAACTCTCCCATACCTGAATATCCTGATGATGACTCTCTGGAAAACTATAAGTTGTTCAAAAATCAACATGGTGAGGCTGTTGCTCGCTATGTTGGACCACACAGCAGAAATGGCCCCCAAAGAAAGCTATTTGGGTGCCTAAGAAAACTATCGATGCATTACCTATTACCACTTTACTAACCATGTAGGCTAAAAATGCTCGATATTTCCTTGAAAAAGCTCAACAGAATGAGTACATGCTGTTGGGATGCATAGCATGCAATTTCAAAAAAATTCCTACGCTCATGCAAGATCTATCCATGGAGATGCATAGCAACGAGGGGGAGAGTGTGTCTAAATACCCTCATAGACCGAAAGCGGAAGCATTTGACAATGCGGTTGACGTAGTCGAACTTCTTCTAGCTCCGACCGATCAAGCACCGAACGTACGACACCTCTGAGTTCTACACACGTTCAGCGCGATGACGTCCCTCGCCTTCTTGATCCAGCAAGGTGTCGAGGTAGTAGATGAGTTCTGTCAGCACGACGGCGTGGTGATGGTGATGGTGTAGTGATCCTCGTAGGGCTTCGCCTAAGCACTACAAAACTATGACCGGTGGTGTAAACTGTGGAGGGAGCGCCGCACACGGCTAACGATTGATGTTATGTGTTCTAGGCACCCTCCCCACATATATATAGGTGGGAGGGAGGGAGGCGAAAGGTGCGCCCAAGTAGGGGATCCTACTTGGGGTCCTCCCAATCGGCCTCCCCTTCCATAATTGCGGGAGGGGGAAAAGGGAAGAGGAAGGAGAGAAGGAAAAGGGGGGGGGGGGGCGAACCCCCTCTTTCCCTTCTCCCACTCGGCCTCCTTCCTTGGGGGGCACGCCACCCCTTGTGGGCTGGTGTGCTCCCCTCTTATGGCCCATATGGCCCATATCTTTCCCCCGGGGTTTTCGGTAACCCCCCCCCCTCCCCGGGTACTCCGATAAATACCCGATACTATCCGGAACACTTCCGGTGTCCGAATACTATCATCATATATATCCATCTTTACCTCTCAACCATTTCGAGACTCCTCATCATGTCCGTGATCTCATCCGGGACTCTGAACAACATTCGTCACCAAATCACATAACTAATATAATACTAAATCATCATCGAACATTAAGCGTGTGGACCCTACGGGTTCGAGAACTATGTAGACATGACCGAGACACCTCTTCGGTCAATAACCAATAGCGGAACCTGGATGCTCATATTGGCTCCTACATATTCTATGAAGATCTTTATCGGTTGAACCGTTATGACAACATACGTTATTCCCTTTGTCTATCGATATGTTACTTGCTTGAGATTCGATCGTCGGTATCTTCATACCTAGTTCAATCTCAAGCACGGCAAGTCTCTTTACTCGTTCCGTAATACATCATCCTGCAACTAACTCATTAGTCACTTTGCTTGCAAGGCTTCTTATGATGTGTACTACCGAGAGGGCCGAGAGATACTTCTCCGATACTCAGAGTGACAAATCCTAATCTCGATCTATGCCAACTCAACAAACACCTTCGGAGATACTTGTAGAGCATCTTTTTAATCACCCAGTTATGTTGTAATGTTTGATAGCACACAAGGCATTCCTTCGGTATCCGGGAGTTGCATAATCTCATAGTCGAAGGAATATGCATTTGACATGAAGAAAGCAATAACAATAAAAATGAATGATCATTATGCTAAGCTAACGGATGTGTCTTGTCCATCACATCATTCTCTAATGATGTGATCCTGTTATCAAATGACAACTCATGTCCATGGTTAGAAAACCTTAACCATCTTTGATCAACGAGCTAGTCAAGTAGAGGCTCACTAGGGACACAGTGTTAGTCTATGCATTCACACATGTATTTAGGTTTCCAATCAATACAATTCTAGCATGAATAATTAACATTTATCATGAATAAGGAAATATAAAATAACAACTTTATTATTGCCTCTAGGGCATATTTCCTTCGGTCTCCCACTTGCACTAGAGTCAATAATGTAGATTACATTGTAATGATTCTAACACCCATGGAGTCTTGGTGCTGATCATGTTTTGCTCGTGGAAGAGGCTTAGTCCACGGGTCTGCTACATTCAGATTCGTATGCATTTTGCAAATCTCTATGTCTCCCTCCTTGACTTGATCGCGGATGGAGTTGAAGCGTCTCTTGATGTGTTTGGTTCTTTTGTGAAATTTGGATTCCTTCGCTAAGGCAATTGCTCCAGTATTGTTACAAAAGATTTTCATTGGCCCGATGCACTAGATATTACACCTAGATCGGATATGAACTCCTTCATCCAGACTCCTTCATTTGCTGCTTCCGAAGTAGCTATGTACTCTGCTTCACACGTAGATCCCGCCACGACGCTCTACTTGGAACTGCACCAACTGACAGCTCCACCATTTAATATAAATACGTATCCGGTTTGTGACTTAGAGTCATCCGGATCAATGTCAAAACTAGCATCAATGTAACCATTTACGACGATCTCTTTGTTACCTCCATAAATGAGAAACATATCCTTAGTCCTTTTCAGGTACTTCAGGATGTTCTTGACTGCTGTCCAGTGATCCACTCATGGATTGCTTTGGTACCTCCCTGCCAAACTTATAGCAAGGCACACATCAGGTCTGGTACACAGCATAGCATACATGATAGAACCTATGGCTGAGGCATAGGGAATGACTTTCATTTTCTCTCTATCTTCAAAGTGGTGGGGCATTGAGTCCGACTCAACTTCACACCTTGTAACACAGGCAAGAACCCTTTCTTTGACTGATCCATTTTGAAGTTCTTCAAAACTTTATCAAGGTATGTGATTTGTGGAAGTCCTATTAAGCGTCTTGATCTATCTCTATAGATCTTGGTGCCCAATATATAAGCAACTTCACCGAGGTCTTTCATTGAAAACCTTTTATTCAAGTATCCTTTTATGCTATCCAGAAATTCTACATCGTTTCCAATCAAAAATATGTCATCCACATATAATATTAGAGATGCTACAGAGCTCCCACTCACTTTCTTGTAAATACGGGATTCTCCGAAAGTTTGTATAAAACCATATGCTTTGATACCTCATCAAAGCGTATATTCCAACTCCGAGATGCTTCCACCAGTCCATAGATGGATCGCTGGAGCTTGCACACTTTGTTAGCACCTTTAGGATCAACAAAACCTTCTGGTTGCATCATATACAACTCTTCATTAAGAAATCCATTAAGGAATACAGTTTTAACGTCCGTTTGCCAGATTTCATAATCATAAAATGCAGCAATTGCTAACATGATTCGGACAGACTTAAGCATCGCTACGGGTGAGAAAGTCTCATCGTAGTCAACTCCTTGAACCTGTCAAAAACCTTTCGCGACAAGTCGAGCTTTGTAGACAGTAACATTACTATCAACGTCAGTCTTCTTCTTGAGGATTTATTCTCTATGGCTCGCCGATCATCAGGCAAGTCAACCGAAGTCCACACTTTGTTCTCATACATGGATCCTATCTCAGATTTCATGGCCTCAAGCCATTTCTCAGAATCTGGGCTCATTGATGTCTACTACGCAACCTTCTTCTTGTACACTCGTGTTGGGCCTCCAAGCGCAGAGTTCTGTAGGACAGTAGCAAATTTCCCTCAAGTGGATGACCTAAGGTTTATCAATCCGTGGGAGGCATAGGATGAAGATGGTCTCTCTCAAACAACCCTGCAACCAAATAACAAAGAGTCTCTTGTGTCCCCAACACACGCAATACAATGGTAAATTGTATAGGTGCACTAGTTCGGCGAAGAGATGGTGATACAAGTGCAATATGGATGGTAGATATAGGTTTTTGTAATCTGAAAATATAAAAACAGCAAGGTAGCAAGTAGTAAAAGTGAGCGAAAACGGCATAAAATGCTTGGAAACAAGGCCTAGGGTTCATACTTTCACTAGTGCAAGTTCTCTCAACAATGATAACATAATTAGATCATATGACAATCCCTCAACGTGTGACAAAAGTCACTCCAAAGTTCCTATCGCGAAGAACATAAGATGAAATTGCTTGCAGGGTACGAAACCACCTCAAAGTTATTCTTTCCGATCAATCCATTGAGCTATTCCTATAAGTGTCACAAACAGCCCTAGAGTTCGTAGTAAAATAACACCATATGACACACATCAATCAACCCTAATGTCACCTAGATACTCCAATGTCACCACACGTATCCATGGGTCAATTATACGATACGCAACACACAATCTCAGATTCATAATATTCTACCCAACACAAAGAACTTCAAGAGCATCCCAAGATTTCTACCGGAGAAAGGAATATGAAAACGTGCATCAAACCCTATGCATAGATTACCCCAATGTCACCACGGGAATCCGCAACTTGATAACCAAAACATAGATCAAGTGGATCAATAGAACATCCCATTGTCACCATGGATATCTCATTGCAAGACATACATCAAGTGCTCTCACATCCAAAGATTCAATCTGACATAACAAAACCTCAAAGGAAAAGACTCAATTCATCACAAGGTACATCAGGCCAATATAATCCAACTATAGTAGCAAAGCTCACGGTACATCAAGATCGTGACAAATCAAGAACACGAGAGAGAGAGAGAGAGAGAGAGAGAGAGAGAGAGAGAGATCAAACACAAAGCTACTTGGTACATACCCTCAGCCCCAAGTGTGAACTACTCCTCCTCGTCATGGAGACCGCCGGATGATGAAGATGGCCACGGTGATGGTTTCCCACTCGACAGTGGTACCTAATGGGCTCCCGATTAGTTTTTCATGGCTACAAAGGCTTGCTGCGGTGGAACTCCCGATCTAGATTTATTTCTAGGGGTTTCTATATTTATAGGAATTTTTGGCGTCGGGAACAAGTCGTGGGGTCCACGAGGCGAGGACAAGACAGGGGGCGCGCCCTAGGGGGGTGCCCTCCACCCTTGTGGAGGCCACATGGCTCTTTTGGCCCAACTCTTTTGCTTCGGGGGCTTCTTCTGGTCCATAAAAAATCACCGTAAATTTTCAACTCATTTGGACTCCGTTCGATATTCCTTTTCTGCGAAACTAAAAAACAAGGAAAAAACAGAAACTGGCACTAGGCTCTACGTTTATAGGTTAGTCCCAAAAATAATATGAAATAGCATATAAATGCATATAAAACATCCAAGATGGATAATATAATAGCATGGAACAATAAAAAATTATAGATACGTTGGAGACGTATAACTCATCATAGCTTCTTCATAGTTCGTAGGTTCGTCATGATCTAGTAACATGACTTCCAGAACAGGATTACCGTACCACTCTGGTGCGGAACGTGCTCTGGTTGACCTAGGAGGTTCGGTAGTAACTTGATCTGAAGTTTCATGATCATCATCATTAGCTTCCTCTCTAGTTGGTGTAGGCATCACGGGAACGGTTTTCTATGATGAGCTACTTTCCAATTCGAGAGAAGGTACAATTACCTCATCAAGTTCTACTTTCCTCCCTCACTTCTTTCGAGAGAAACTCCTTCTCTAGAAAGTTTCCATTCTTGGCAACAAATATCATGCCTTCGGATTTGTGGTAGAAGGTGTACCCAATTGTTTCCTTAGGGTATCCTATGAAGACGCGCTTCTCCGATTTTGGTTCGAGCTTATCAGGCTGAAGCCTTTTGACATAAGTGTCGCAACCCCAAACTTTAAGAAACGACAGCTGTCTCTAGTTCATACGGTGTCATCTTAATAGATTTAGACGGTGCCCTATTTAACGTGAATGCAGCTGTCTCTAGTGCATAACCCCAAAACGATAGTAGTAAATCGATAAGAGATATCATAGATCGCACCATATTTAATAAAGTACTGTTACGACATTCGGACACACCATTACGCTGTGGTGTTCCAGGTGGCGTGAGTTGTGAAACTATTCCACATTGTTTTAAATGAAGGCCAAACTCGTAACTCAAATATTCGCCTCCGCGATCAGATCGTAGAAACTTTATTTTCTTGTTACAATGATTCTCCACTTCACTCTGAAATTCTTTGAACTTTTCAAATCTGTCATACTTGTGTTTCATTAAGTAGATATACCCATATCTGCTCAAATCATCTGTGAAGGTCAGAAAATAACGATACCCGCCGCGAGCTTCAACACTCATCAGACCGCATACGTCGGTATGTATTATTTCCAATAAGTCATTAGCTCGCTCCATTGTTCTGGAGAACGGAGTTTTAGTCATCTTGCCCATGAGGCATGGTTCACAAGTATCAAATGATTCATAATCAAGTGATTCCAAAAGTCCATCTGCATGGAGTTTCTTCATGCGTTTTACACCAATATGACTTAAACGATAGTGCCACAAATATGTCGCACTATCATTATCAACTTTGCATCTTTTGGCATCAATATTATGAATATGTGTATCACCACAATAGAGATTAGACAAAAGTAGACCACTCTTAAAGGGTGCATGACCATAAAAGATATTACTCATATAAATAGAACAACCATTATTCTCTGATTTAAATGAATAACCATCTCACACTAAACAAGATCCAGATATAATGTTCATGCTCAACACTGGCATCAAATAATAATTATTCAGGTCTAAAACTAATCTCGAAGTTAGATGTAGAGGTAGCGTGCCGACGGCGATCACATCGACCCTGGAACCATTTCCGACGCGCATCGTCACCTCGTCCTTAGCCAATCTTCGTTTAATACGTAGCCCCTGTTTCGAGTTACAAATATGAGCAACCGAACCAGTATCAAATACCCATGAGTTAATATGAGCATTAGTAAGGTACACATCAATAACATGTATATCAAATATACCTTTGTTCACTTTGTTGTCCTTCTTATCCGCCAAATACTTGGGGCAGTTCCGCTTCCAAAGGACCAGTCCTTTGCAAGAGAAGCACTCAGCCAGTGCTTGGGTCCAGCTTTGGGCTTCTTACCGGGAGTGGAAACTTGCTTGTCATTATTCTTGAAGTTCCCCTTCTTTCCCTTGCCCTTTTTCTTGAAACTAGTGTCCTGTTGACCATCAACACTTGATGCTCCTTCTTGATTTCTACCTCCGCAGCTTTTAGCATTGCGAAGAGCTCGGGAATTGTCTTCTCCATCCCTTGCATATATAGTTCATCACGAAGCCTTTGTAGCTTGGTGGCAGTGATTGGAGAACTCTGTCAATAACACTATCAACGGGAAGATTAACTCCTAGCTGAGTCAAGTGATTATGATACCTAGACATTTTGAGTATGTGTTCACTGACAGAACTGTTCTCCTCCATCTTGCAGCTATAGAACTTGTTGGAGACTTCATATCTCTCAACTCGGGTATTTTCTTGAAATATTAACTTCAAATCTTGGAACATCTCATATGCTCCATGACGTTCAAAACTTCTTTGAAGTCCCGATTCTAAGCCGTAAAGCAGGGCACATTGAACTATCAAGTAGTCATCAACACGCGACTGTCAGGCTTTCACAACGTCCGCAGTTGCTGGAGGGGGTGGCACACCTAGCGGTGCATCAAGGACATAATTCTTCTGTGCAGCAATGAGGATAATCCTCAAGTTACGGACCCAGTCTGTGTAGTTGCTACCATCATCTTTCAACTTAGCTTTCTCTAGGAACGCATTAAAATTCAAGGGAACGGTAGCACGGGCCATTGATCTACAACATAGATATGCAAAAACTATCAAGACTAAGCTCATGATAAATTAAGTTCATTTAATAAAATTACTTAAGAACTCCCACTTAGAGAGACATCCCTCAAGTCATCTAAATGATACGTG
Source organism: Aegilops bicornis (assembly GCA_021605145.1). NCBI lineage: Eukaryota > Viridiplantae > Streptophyta > Magnoliopsida > Poales > Poaceae > Aegilops > Aegilops bicornis. The sequence goes on along the minus strand of CM038673.1, from coordinate 172,091,744 downwards.
ATCCAAACCAACTAAACCATGTCCGATCATCACGAGATGGAGTAGTCATCAATGGTGAACATCTCAATGTTGACCATATCTACTATATTATTCACGTTCGACCTTTTGGTCTCCAGTGTTCCTAGGCCATGTCTGTACATGCCAGGCTCGTCAAGTTTAACCCGAGTATTCTGCATGTGCAAAACTATCTTGCACCCATTGTATTTGAACGTAGAGTCTATCACACCCGATCATCATGTGGTGTCTCAACACGATGAACTGTCGCAACGGTGCATACTCAGGGAGAACACTTATACCTTGAAATTTTAGTGAAGGGATCATCTTATAATACTACCGCCGTACTAAGCAAAATAAGATGCATAAAAGATAAACATCACATGCAATCAAAATATGTGAAGTCATATGGCCATCATCATCTTGTGCTTTTGATCTCCATCTCCAAAGCATCGTCATGATCTCCATCGTCACCGGCTCGACACCTTGATCGCCATCGTTGCGTCGTGGTTGTCTCGCCAACTATTGCTTCTACAACTTTCGCTAACGCATAGTGATAAAGTAAAGCAATTACATGGCATTTGCATTTCATACAATAAAGTGACAACCATAAGACTCCTGCCGGTTGACGATAACTTTTATAAAACATGATCATCTCATACAATAACGTATATCACATCATGTCTTGACCATATCACATCACAATATGCCCTTCAAAAACAAGTTAGACGTCCTCTACTTTGTTGTTGCAAGTTTTACGTGGCTGCTACGGGCTTGTAGCAAGAACCATTCTTACCCACGCATAAAAACCACAACGGTGATTTATCAAGTTTGTTGTTTTAACCTTCAACAAGGACCGGCCGCAGTCAAATTCGATTCAACTAAAGTAGGAGAAATAGGCACCCGCCAGCCACCTTTATGCAAAACTAGTTACATGTCTGTCGGTGGAACCGGTCTCATGAACGTGGTCATGTAAGGTTGGTCTGGGCCGCTTCATCCAACAATACTGCCGAATCAAAATAAGACATTGGTGGTAAGTAGTATGACGATCACCACCCACAACTCTTTGTGTTCTACTCGTGCATATCATCTACGCATAGACCTGGCTCGGATGCCACTGTTGGGAAATGTAGCATGCAATTTCAAAAAAATTCCTACGCTCACGCAAGATCTATCCATGGAGATTCATAGCAACGAGGGGGAGAGTGTGTCTACGTACCCTCGTAGACCAAAAGCGGAAGCGTTTGACAACGCGGTTGATGTAGTCGAATTTCTTCTAGCTCCGACTGATCAAGCACCGAACGTATGGCACCTTCGAGTTCTAGACACGTTCAGCGTGATGACGTCCCTCGCCTTGTTGATCCAGCAAGGTGTCGAGGTAGTAGATGATCCGTCAGCACGACGGCGTGGTGACGGTGATGGTGTAGTGATGCTCGCAGGGCTTCGCCTAAGCACTACGAAACTATGACCGGTGGTGTAAACTGGGGAGGGGGGCGCCGCACACGGCTAACAGATGATGTTCTGTGTTCTAGGCACCCCCCCCCATATATATATATATATATATAGATATATATATATATATATATATATATATATATAGGTGGGAGGGGAGGAGAGGCAGCCAGGGGGAGCCCCAAGTAGGCCGAATCCTACTTGGGGTCTTCCCTAATTCGGCCTCCCCCCTTCCATCATTGCCGGAGGGGGAAAAGGCAAGAGGAAGGAGAGAAGGAAGGGGGGGCGAACCCCCTCTTTCCCTTCTCCCACTCGGCCTCCTTCCTTGGGGGGTGCGCCACCCCTCGATACTATCCGGAACACTTCCAGTGTCCGAATACTATCATCCTATATATCAATCTTTACCTCTCGGCCATTTCAAGACTCCTCGTCATGTCTGTGATCTCATCCAGGACTCCGAACAACATTCGGTCACCAAATCACATAACTCATATAATACTAAATCGTCATTGAACGTTAAGCGTGTGGACCCTACGGGTTCGAAAACTATGTAGACATTAATGAGACACCTCTCTGGTCAATAACCAATAGCGGAACCTGGATGCTCATATTGGATCCTACATATTCTACGAAGATCTTTATCGGTCGAACCGTTATGACAACATATGTTATTTCCTTTGTCTATCGGTATGTTACTTGCCCGAGATTCGACCATCGGTATCTTCATACCTAGTTCAATCTCGTTACTGGCAAGTCTCTTTACTCGTTCCGTAATACATCATCTTGCAACTAACTCATTAGTCACTTTGCTTGCAAGGATTTTTATGATGTGTATTATCGAGAGGGCCCAGAGATACCTCTCCGATACTCGGAGTGACAAATCCTAATCTCGATCTATGCCAACTCAACAAACACCTTCGGAGATACCTGTAGAGCATCTTTATAATCACCCAGTTACGTTGTGACGTTTGATAGCACACAAGGCATTCCTCCGGTATCCGGGAGTTGCATAATCTCATAGTCGAAGGAATATGCATTTGACATGAAGAAATCGATAGTAATAAAACTGAACGATCATTATGCTAAGCTAACGGATGGGTCTTGTCCATCACATCATTCTCTAATGATGTGATCCCATTATCAAATGACAACTCATGTCCATGGTTAGGAAACCTTAACCATCTTTGATCAACGGGCTAGTCAAGTAGAGGCTCACTAGGGACACAGTGTTTGTCTATGTATTCACACATGTATTTAGGTTTCCGATCAATACAATTATAGCATGAATAATAAACATTTATCATGAATAAGGAAATATAAAACAACAACTTTATTATTGCCTCTAGGGCATATTTCTTTCGCATGCATACCTCATACAATCATTATGCTAACTCATCAGGAAGAAATTTCAATGTCTATTCCTTCAATTATGCTCGTTCTTCCTTGAGCAACAACTATGCTTACCGAAAGAAATCATATCCTGCTCGCTCTATTGTTTCGAAGCCACCCGCAAATATGTGGATGGTTAAGAAAGCCTAATTCTTCTGCAGGACTATGTCTCCGAGTGCACTAAATGGATAATGGACAGTGGATGCACTAGTCATATGACTGGAGAGAAGTCGTTGTTTATCGACCCCAACTTACAACTTCTCCTCTGAAGTATATTACTTTTGGTGACAACAACAAGGGAAAGGTAATTGGGCTAGGTAAAATTGCTATATCCAAAGACAAGTCCATTGATGATGTGTTACTTGTTCGCCTCTTGGATTCAATCTCATGTCTGTTGGCAAGCTATGTGATTTAGGCATACTAGTTCTATTTTCCATATCCAAATGCATTGTCTTCATGGCCTCTGACAATTCCTTCGTATTTGAGGGAATTAGGAAGGGTGATCTCTATATTGTGGATTTCTCTAAGGGCCCTTAGTCCAAATTGTTTGCTTGCAAAAGCAAGCGAAGGATGGTCAGGCACCGCAGACTTGGTCATGCATGTATGAGAAATTTGCAGACCTTGGTGAAGAAAAATCATCTCCGTGGCATTCCTTATGTAAAATACGATAAGAATCGTCACGCTTCTCCGGCATTGGAGCAGTCGCGGAGACCGGGCGGTGCGTCGCTTCAATGCCGGTTCCAGTGAGAGTTCTCGATCGCTTCTGGGCCAACATGAATGTGGTGTTCGCGCTCTGGAGCAGTGCAGAACGACTTGAATTCACGGCAACCACTTCGCGCGGGAGAGGGCACGAGAGAGATTTACAATGTCCGGACGCTCGATACACCCCCCCCCCCACCCAGTTGCCTTTGGTTTACGGGAGAACGGACACCTGAACCGCACCATGAACCGTCGGATACCATGTTGGATGGCTGCCAGTTCTTTTGTGACTTACTTGTTGCTTTGGAAGTAAGCTGCCCCTGCCCAGCTTAATCCAAAATCTAACTAAAAATTTATCTTGCAAGGTAGCTTATTTTCACAGCCCTAAATAAGCCATGAAAGAACTCGCGCTAAGGCGAGGCGGAAGGAACCAGCGTCGCGCATGAAAGTGTGGAAGGGAACAGTTTACGTAGCTGATGTGGGGACGCGTCTGTGCAGCAATTTGTGCTACCAGATCCGACGCTCCATAATGGGTCGCACCGGAAACGTTCTCAAGGAACGTCACTGCAAAAATATTGTGGGCTTTCCTAGTGTGGATGGAGGCAATTTTGGTTTCGCATCGATATTTTTATCCTTTAACGTACATCCCACCTCAAGAAAAATTCGCCCCCGGCAGTGTCTAGCAGTGTTCCAAAATCAAATATCTTAAGGGGCATTTTAGCATGATACACTCGTTCAGAAGCGGATGACCTGCAGCTGCAAACAAACAAGGAATCAAACGGCAGAGAGATGCCAATTACGATGACACTATATACATTGCTGTGGATCCATTGTTTGTGTGTGTCAAATAAACTTGATTAGATTGGGCCGACCAGCTATATATTTAGGCGGCCACTCTTAACTATTCTATTCCCAAACCACTTGCCACTTATACTTGTGTCCCATGAACGAACTGGCGAATTAACATAGGGATCGTGCGCCGACAAATGCGTGCAATGATTTGACTGGTCAAATGCATGACATTTCGACGCGTGTCCTGATTGTGACGCGGCACTATCATGACGGCCATGTACCCATGCGGTGGCGGTTAAAAGTGTACCGACATATGGCCGAAAGATACGCATGTCAGGGAGAGGAAGAGTATTTGCAGTGGAGTCGCTGCAACTTTTAACATGCGAGTGATATTCAGCGGCTCTCAGCACAAGCAACCAGGCACTGAAGCCATGTGCACGCAGGTGATCGCTCGATTCCAAACTAAAATAAAACTACTACACATTTGGCAACAGGGCATGGACCAAGCTCTTTTCTGTTGTCTGAATTGACATTTGACCTAGCTAGATACTGTCCGCGAGTGAGTACCAATTAAGGTTCAAACTCTCACTTGGATCAGTCCTGATGATTAAGGCACGGAATAATCAGGTCTGGTCAGAAGAGCGACAAAGTGACCAATTGTCTACTTGTCCACTCTGCAAGTTTGGATAACATGTGCACACCCACCATGGTCGATGCACGGTGTAGATTCTACCCAAGGATTCCGTGACGGGATCTAATAATCTAAATTTGCTCACCATGTTCTTTGTACGCAGAACGACCGTGACCGCTTAGTCGTTGAGACCAAACATGTTTAATTTGTAATTTTCATATGGGTGAGCACAATTTAATTTTTCACCACCACGTATAACTTGCTGAGTTCAACCATCGACCAATGTTTTGGTGTAGAGATATGTTAGCCGCTTTTCTCAGCCAACTTAATCTTCTAGGTAGTATCCCACACAAAAAAATCTTCTAGGGAACCATTTGGTGTATGCCGACCTGGGCAACACTAAATGGGTCCGCAAAAAACCGAGAACCATGGCGCGTTCGTCCGCCATAATAGCTCACAACATCCCAAACCCGACTTATATCAACCTGGGCAACACTAAACCGGATAAACCGAGTACCAGGACGACGGGCCACAGAGACCAAGAACCAATCTCCTATGACAGGGATCTCCTCGAAGAGAAGTGCATATTTCAAACCTTAACTTTTGCCCTATCCTAATTTACAATCCCAAACTTCGATACCGTCTACATTACAACCACGAACTCTTAAAACCGGCGCGATCATCCGGCCAACATGTCTAGTCAGCAAACCACGTGAACAAAAAAATTTCAAAACTTCCAGAAAAAGTAAAAAAAAAACTGTAAAAAATCAAGGAAAAATGTAAAAAATCTGTAAAATAAAAAATCTGCATAATAGAAAAAACGTTCAAAATTATGAAATAAAAAATGGTGTTATTGTCCGAAAATCCTCAAAATTTTGTAAAAAAAATCAGGGATGTTTTCTAAAAATTCGGACAAAATGTTAAAATTCTAAATTACAAGATTTAAATTCTAAAAAACTGCAAATGAAAGAAAATTCACACATTTTCCAGATGCTTAATATTGTTTTCTTGATTTTACAAAATTTGGGCAGAAAATTCGAACAAAAAATTTGAATTTTTTTATTTTTATGATTGCTTATTTTATTTTACATTTTTTATTTTTTAGAATATATTCATTTTTATTTTGCAGATTTTTTGTGTGAAAATTTTGAATTTTTTGTTAACGTCGCTTGCTGACGTGATGGTTAACGGGTCAAAACCGGTCATTGGGGAGGGGAGGGTTGAATCCTGTCCAATTTTAAGAGTTCAAGGTTGTGATGTATACGGTATTTAAGTTGAGTGTTGCAAATTAGACTAGGGCAATAGCTGACGGTTGAAATATGCACTTCTCTCATCTCCTCATCACCCACCGAAAACTACCGGTCGTCCACCACCCTAGCAACAACACGCAAGAGATGCCCATATAACCTGACCCAATGCAAACCAACAACCGAGAGGCATGACTAAGCCCATGGCGACCAATCACATGAAAAATGCGCACACATGGGCAACGGAAATGCACTACAGAAATGTGGCCCTGAAAGCCCGCGGTCCACAGGTCATGGACCTTCGAACCAAAGCTATCAGGGATGTGAGGCAAGGTAAAAACCAATCGAATAGGAATAAAGGCGTCAAGCAGGCAGTGACGCGAGGCGCACGCGAATCGGAGGACGTGAAGGATGCACGAGGACGCGGATGTCCCAAGAAGGCAGATACTTCAATATCCTTTGCATGAGGACGCGGAAGCGTGCCCCGTAACTGTTCTTGTGGCTCTATTTCAAACAAAAAAATAACACTAATGAGGATAGCGATAGACAATCTCTCTTCGCTTATAATGGTACGCAATCTCGGGACTAGCATGTCAGATGCAAATTCCCCACCGTTCGCCCGGAAGAGGATTTATAGCACGTATGTGCAGGGCACGCATCCTTCTCTTTCTTTTGGCTTTGTTTTTTTCAATCTTTTATATCCTTTGAACCAAAAGTCTAAGTTGAATTTCGTTTACATATTCGTGTTTCTGGTGATGTGGGCTTTCAAATGACACCCATTTTGATTACGTTTGATGAGTTTAAAAAATTTCGTTATGTTTCAACTTTTGGAATTTGGTACGAGCGACTGACAAAATAATGAGTTTCAAATCCTTCATCAGACAAAAATGTTTCAACTTCTAGAACTTGGTACAAGCGACCAATAAAATTGTAAGTTTCAGAATCTGCAACCGACAAAAACGCAAGTTTTAGAAAACTGAAACTTAAAAGGTGCTCCCAAAATCCTAATAATTGAACAAACGAACAATTTTCAGTTGTCGGATGCAAACCGTTTTCTGAACCAGAGTAACATGTTCAGTTTTTCTGAACCCGAATCTCGTCGACATTTCCATGTTTCACGAATTTGAACACACTAGTTAACAAACACCATAGATCTAAAAGAAAAACGAAAACTTGCAACGAAGAGGACTAGCCTTACACATTGGTTGCCGCGGTACATACATTCCTGCAGTGCAGTGCTATGGAAGTGACTGGAGCAGCGAGAGCAAACTAATGGAAGCTGTTTGGCCGTGACACACTGTGTTATCTACAATCTTTCTTAGTCTACCAAACCAAGGATGGCCATGAGAATTAAGGCACATCTCTTAGTTAACAACCTCTGTCTCTGTCTCTCGAAGCAGAGAAGAGTTCAAACCGACGCTAGTCCCGCCAGCACACGAGCATGGTGACGCACCGGCGCATGATGTAGAACCTGGCCCTCTGCTGCTTGGCCAGGCTCGCCAGCCGCCCCGGCACGGACCGGCCGGAGCTTCTGGACGCCCGGCCCTTGACGCCCACCGGACTGCCGGTGGCTGCCGCCGGCGCCACCGCCGCCGACCTCCGGCTGCCCTTCTTGGAGAGCTTCCACTTGTCGTCCATGCACATCTCCATCTCTTCTCTGTTTCTTCCGATCTCCCAATCTGCAACGTGTTCTCTTCTCTCTGTTTTCGCTTTTGGTCGTTGAGGATGGTTGTTGGTGTGAGAGCCGGGTAACTTGGGTGCTACTTATAGTGCCGGAATGCCAATCCAAGGTGGATGAGGGGGTTGGATTTGATTGGAGAGGAGAGGGGATAGAGGTTGATTAAGTAAGTAGCTTAACTAAGACTATTGTTTGTGTGTCTGTTTGGTAGCGCATCTTTTTCCAAATAATTTATGGGAGTGTGTCCCCTGGCGGCAATGGCCATCTCTTTCGGCGCCCACGCTCAAGTAGTTGCAGTGCAATTTTCTTAGGACCTTTGATTTGAACCGGAGCGTGCTCAACCTACAAAACTGTACTAGCATAAACTGAGCTGGGCAGGGTCCATCCATGATGATAAAAACTGAAGGAGCACTGCTTGGCAGACGACACTGCACAGACGAACTTTGGACGACAAAGGAATCAAGCCGTCCATACATTGGCAACAGACAGCCATTCACCGCTAGGTAAGTCCATCGTGCAATGGTCGTGCGCACTATATCATGTGCAGAGCAGTTTCGAAACTGAAGTGATGCACGCTAGTACTCACTCCATTCCAAAATAAATGTCTTAAGCTTAATATAAATTTATACTAAAACTAGTATAAAGTTGAGACATTTATTTTATAACCGAGAGTACCAGCTACGGCTCTGTTTGTTGGGAACATGTAGCAGTAAACTTTGTAGGCGCGTCAGAGACGTTCGTGGGAGTTAACGGATCCACGTAGCATGCGACTGTATCATCTTGAATCGCCGAGCACGACCGGCCACCGAGCCCCCAGATCGAGTCTAAACTCGCTCTCTCTCCAACACACGCCACGGAGCACGACAAGTCACCGTTCGTGTGATGGATCACGACGCGACGTAGTTAATCAACTAACGAGGAACACACTGCTATCTGTTGGAGCAGCAGCGAGTAAAGGCTCCAGCCCTCATGGGCACACAAAGCCCACATGGCTCCTAGCGACCGGGCACTAGCTAGCTACTCCCTCCGTTCCCAAATATTTATCTTTTTAGCCATCTTAAATAGACTACAACATACAAATGTATGTAGACATGTTTTAAAGTGTAGATTCACTCATTTTGCTTCGTATGTAGTCATTTTTTAAAATATCTAGAAAGACAATTATTTAAAAATGAAGGGAGTACAATGGACACTGACAACACGCGCGAGTCGAGAAAAGGCGTGCACAAACTCAGGTTTGATAGGTATCCAGCACTTAACCAACCTCATCCATCGTTCAAAACAAAACACTAATAGCATCTATAACCATGATTACCAAATCCGGCCCTATACGTTGGGAGAGTCCATCGGACGGTGACCGGTAGACCTTAAATTCTCGTCCACATAGCCACGTATCTCATATCCAGCACCCTATATCTATATTTTGCATGCAACGAGATCTAATCTACGTAGATCAAACAGATATAGAAATCAGCAGTAAACGGACACCAAAAATCGGTAGCAAATGGAAACCGAAATCTACTTTATATCGTCCAAAAGATCACCACAGTTCTTCACCGGACAGGTTCTAAACTAAAACAACTAAAAAAGATAATAGTAAACAGAGGAGGAGCTTTCACCACTTCCTCGCCGGCCCTTTGCCCTTTCGGTTGTCGGCGCAGTTGTAGGCGTCTGCAGCAGGTGGTGGATCGTCGGAGTCTTCAGAGTCGGAGCTGTGGTGGTCTTCATCGTCCCAGGAGGAATAAGAGATGACGATGAGCCCCTTCATCCGCCGAACGGCCCGGTCCTGCCGTCGCTTGAGCTTGGCCACCTCAGCCGCTGCCTCCGCCGTCTCGCGCTACGACTACTCAATGACTAGGCGGAGCGCCTTGGCATTCTTCCTTCGGAGCCGGCGAACGTCTGTCTCCACTGCCGTAAGCGAACGACAATAGACCCAAGCGATGAGCCGCTCCTCCTCATCAGGCACCGTCGGCAACCCGTGGCGGCGGCGGACGGATTGCTCTGCCGTGTCACACTCCCTTGCCCGCTGCTTCTCACAGCGGGCGGCGCGCGCCTCCGATTCTGACTTGCGCATACGTGGGCCGGCGGAGCGGACACTAGCACCCACCAATACCCTTACGGAGCAGCGACCAGTGGGGGAGGTGAATGATAGAGGGGCGGTACAGATTGCCGAGCCCTCATGGAGTTGCGCGCGGGCCGGAAGGGGCTAACTCTGGTGTTCGCACTGCGCCGACGGGGGACCGGCGACAAGGCAGATTAGGAACTACCCCCCCCCCCCCGGTCCACCTTCGGCCGCTCTAATGCAATGCAGAGGGCCAGATCCTCGTCGACATCGAGATCAGAGTCGAAGCGGCTGCCGATGCTCGACATGCTCGCCGAAGTCGCCGGATTGGATCGAAGGAGGGGAGAAATTGGAGGAGGGGAGATGAAGAGACGGAGCGAGAGCGGAGAGCAAAGTGAGCTAGGATTTCGGATTGAGATTTTTATGGGGATGGAGTGGGCTCGGCGATGGGCCGGGCTGATGCGGCGAACACGCCCGGGCCACCCCATATCCACCCTAACTTGGGCTGGGTATGAGGGATGCCAAATAGCCCGAGCGTTTGAGGACGGTTTGAGGTGCTCGGGTGGGTTGAGCTTTTTTGACCGGGCAGCACGCCCGGGCGTTTGAAGCCGGTTTGAGGCGCCTGGCTGTAGATGCCCTAATATTATTTTAAAACATCATTACATACCAATATCGAGTATTCCTACTTGATTATGATAAGCATGAATTTGTCTAACGACAATGATGGAATGGTATGAATTTTCATGGTTTATTCCATGGTATAAAGCATGATTAAAGCAACAATTAGCATGTATGTGTCAAACATATTAGATGCATTAAATAGCATCAAAAATAGCATCAGACATGGACAACAACCATCATGAGAGATTGGATCAGATCATGGTGCATGTATTGGTCGCTTGTAGATGAAGTAGCCATGGTTGTTGTGGAGGCGATGTTGTTGAAGGTAATGTTAGTGAGGACCTGTTGAATTAGACGATAGTGCAAAACAACACCTGGCATTGGAGGTAGGCGACATATGGTGAATAATGTGCGCAGTCGCGCGAAGCACTTCCTAAAAACCTAATTCACCCTCTCCCTATAGAGGGTCACAGGGCGAGAAGTTTCGAACACCTCCTCTCCCACTCGTCAGTGCACGTTGGCATTTGGGATGGAGTAGATTGCTATGGTGATGCAAACAATGAAAGCAGGCAAAAACCTATCTTGATTTGATGTATCATTGGCGGTGACCAATAGGTCGTCCATATAGGAGAACCGAATGGACTCGTGTCATGGTCCTGATCTAAACCGATGTTTTCCAACTTGTAAACTACTAGGCATGAAACAGAAAAAAGTTACTCTTCTATAAGGCCACTATCAAATTTTGACAAATCATTCACGCGCATGACAAATGCCCGTGCCCAGGCCCTGCGATGTGAGCATGCACGAGTGGTGTTCTATCTCTCTCCTCATATCAATCACTACATGTACACTATATAAGTTTGTCTCAGTTTTGTCGGATTCGGGGTTCCGCAGACCCTTGAGAGGTTCGAACTCTGGGATGCGTGTGAAGAACTCGTCCTCCCTAGTCTGCCTGCTCACCGAATCCATGGCTGAGCTAGACGAGGCCAACGAACAAGAGACACAGCAGTTTATCCTGGTTCGGGCCACCTTACGGTGTAATACCCTACTCCAACTTTGTGGTGGATTGCCTCGTGGGGCTGATGAACTAGTACAGTGGTAGAACAGCCTCAGGAGCTGAGGTGTTCTTGTGCCCGATGAGCTGGTGGGTGTGAGGCTGATTTGAATGACCCGTCCTCCTCTATGGTGGTGGCTAGGTCCTATTTATAGTGGCCTTGGTCCTCTTCCCAAATGTAGGCGGGAAGGGATCCCACAACGACCAAATTCGAAGGGACACAACTAGTACAATTTATCCTGGCAAAAGTAGTCTTCGCCTGCAAAAGCCTCTGGTGGTGACGCTGTGGTGGGCTCCGCGATAACCTCTGTCCTACCGTCCTGGCGGTCTTGGTATTGTTGCACCAATATGGAAACCTTTGCTTGATTCCTTGGGACCCCGCGCCTGCGCTTTCCTCCATAGCACCAAAGAGGAAACCAGTACACTGCGCCCGCTGGCGCCCGCCTGGCCTTGGTCGTCACGGCTCACGTCATATGAACCTTGCGAGGTGCAGCTTGCATAGATATCTCCGCTCCTCGGGAGCCAGCCTCGGGAGGCTGCCCCCCCAGGGAGATCTTGGTGTGTCCGCCTCACGAGGCTTGGCCCCTCGCGAGGGTCTTGGGTTGTTGTTCTTTGGCCGGGCCGTGCACTGCCGTCGGCGGAGCCAAGCCGTGGGCATGAGCGAGCAAGTCTGGGTACCCCCGTTCTAAGAACACCGACAGTAGCCCTTGGGTCCAAGGCGCGCTCGAACTTGGCTTCAAGGCGAAGCCAAAGGGCAAGTGCGGAGCGCCACGGGCCCTGTCGGGGATATAACTATTTGTAAACCGCCCAGAAGGGGCCGGGTTACGTATAGTGGTTGCCAGACGGAGGCCCAAGTCCAAGCATGAAGATGGCGTCTCAACTAAGGGACTTAAAGGCCCACAGGCGACTTAAGGCCCATTGTAGTAAACCGCCATAATGGCAAGACTTATATCATAAGGTAGACTTGATTAGTCACCGAGCGGACATTGTCTATAAGCCGGCCGACTCAGAAGCCGCAGGCGTCAACCCGTGTATATAAGGGGACGACACATTGGCGGCTTAGGGCAAGAAACAACCAATCGAGAGCCGGGCATAGCGTATCTCGCTCCCTGGTCATCGAAACCTCAAGCAATACCAACCAAACTAGACGTAGGCTTTACCTTCACCGTAAGGGGCCGAACTAGTATAAAACACATGTGTCCTTTGTCCCGATTAACCCCTTTAAGCTTCCTAGTGGCGATGGCTCCGCGACTAAGTCCTTGCAAGAGGACATCTGCCGTGACAATTCCACGACAGTTGGCGCCCACCGTGGGGGGCCAAGACGGTGGAGTTGAGTTCTTGAAAGGAAGCTTCGAAGGGCTCAAGGGATACGCAGTGGGCCGGATGACCAAGAGTCGTCGCGGCAAGATCTACATCGACAATGAAGGCTGGGGCCCCGAGGCCGACTCAATTGAGTACGGGTACCGGGTCCCCTTTGGCGGAATCCACGTTTTCATCGGCCGGACCAGTGAGCCGGGGCCTAAGCCGGACATCTGCACCGACCTCGTTGAGACGGCTCAGCATGCGAGACCCGCCCGAGCTCAACCCGGCATGAAGCATGTCTTTGTGGGCTGCGTCCACGGAGAAGAGCTCTCTGGAGGGCCCGAAGATGGTGGTGAGACGGCCGTCCACTCGGATGGTGATTCGTCCGCCGGTTCAACAGATTCTCTGTACCAAGTTCAAGATGGGGTGCTTGGGGGCTGTTCCGATGGCTTCAGTATTCCGGACCCCTGCGAGTCGCCGAATTGGGCAGGAGTCTTTATGGCAGGGACTCAACCCGGACAAAATTCTACAGCTGCGGCTGCAATTACTGTCGGGTTAGGGGCGGCCGGGGCAAGAGGCCCCGTGCGCCCGCCGGCTCAGGTGCTGATGGATCTTATGGACAAGTTAACAACCCTGTTAGCCACCACGGTTATTCCTGCAAATCTGGATGAACATAACGCGGAGGTGGCAAAGGTGCGTGAGGAGATAGCTCTCGCGAAGGAGGCCCTGCTGGCTGAGGACACCAGGTTAGCTGCGGAGCGGGCGGCTTTGGATGCACGGGCACAGCGACTCCAGTCTGAGGCTTTTCAGCTTAACATGAGTCTGAATGCGTCCAACGAGGTGATGAGAAGGAGACATCAAAAGACCCAGTCCCGTCTGCCTCCGGTTTACGATCCTCGGAATCTTTTTACGACACCCGGAGCTGGTCCTAGTAATCAGCCCGGAGCCAATCAATTTATGACACCTGGAGTTGGAGGGCCGGCTCAGCATCGGGAGCTGCCGCCTCCTCATATGAGCATGGCGCCGCCACGTTATGTGTCGATACCAGAGGGTCACTTTTCCAACCCCATGGAGAATTTAATCGCAGCGGCCAAGACGTCTGGGCGGCTCTACCGGGACGGTGATGATCCAACAACGGTGGAGACCCGAAGGATCAGGGAACTTGTCCAGACGGCCCTGGCACAGCAAGAGACTTATTCTTACAGCAGGGACAGGATTCATTCCACTCCTCAGCCTTGGATAGCGCCTCGTCCGAACCGGAGTCCGAGTTACTGGCAGTACATGGAGTCCGAAGCTTTATCAAGCAATGCCCAGCGTCGTAACCAACCCGGTGGCTATAACCCGGTGCAGGATCGATTGTGTCAGGAGGATGAACGGGCGGCTCAATTAGCGGCTCAACAAACGGCATATGATGGTCTCCCAGCGTATCCAACGACTTATGTTGGAGCAGGAGTTGCCACTAGAACCGGTGGCGTCCCTTGTCTGGTGCCGGCTCTGCGAGATGTGCGTCTGCCCAAGGATTTTAAGGGACCTCGAAAGGTGCCGAATTACACAGCCGACTTACAGCCGGGAGCTTGGATTGAAAGTTACGAGATGGCCATGGAGTTATTGGAAGTCAGCGACGCAGCAATGGCTAAGTACTTCACCATGATGTTAGATGGGACTGCCCGATCTTGGTTGAAAATTTTGCCTCCCAATTCCATCAGTTCATGGGCAGAGCTAAAGGCCCAGTTTATCCAGAACTTTAAGGATACTTGCAAGCAATCTATGTCCATTGTGGACTTGACCAATTGTAAGCAGGAGGAGGGTGAGTCCACAACTCATTGGGTGCGCCGGGTCAAGGAAATAATACACTCGTCTGATAAGATGGGCGTCGTTTCTGCGGTACTTATGCTCCATCAGAATTGTCGTTTCGAGCCGCTAAAACAAAAGCTGGGGTGCCTTAAGCGTGATTGCAATGACATGGGTACGCTAATGGCGGCTTTGGTTAAATATGCCGATTCCGATACTACCGATGATCCCGTGTCTGAGGAGGAAAAGACAGGGAAAGGAAAGAAGAACGGCAATGGAAAGGGTCAGCAACATCACCCGGGAAATCAAGGTGGCAACAAACGTAAGCCGGAGGGTAACCCGGCGTTTGTGGCTATCTAATGCCCAAGGTAATAACAAGAAACGTAAGGGGAGAGCACCCCCTCGATCTGGTGGCTCAGGTCCATCCCTTGAGCAGCTTCTGAATGAGCCTTGTCCAAGACACGACACTCGGGAAAATCCTGCCACCCACTTATGGAAGGATTGCGCGATCATGAAGGCTTTCAAGAATTCAAACATGTTTGATGGCAATCACGGATCAGGCGGTGGTTCAGGGGCTGGCGGTTTTCATGGCCCGGGCGGCGGTTCAAATTCCGGTTTTCAGGGACACCCGGGCGGAAATAATCAGCAACAATCTGGTCAGGGAGGACATCAACAGCAGCAGTCGGGTTACCAGAGCCAACCAAAACAGTTGAGCGGTGGGCAGTACCATGTGTTTACCACTAGCTTATGCAAACGTGACCAGAAGGTTCGTAAGAGGGCTGTAAATTCGGTTGAGCCGGCAGTTCCTCGTTATTTGAGATGGTCAGAGCAACCCATCATTTGGAGCAGAGAGGATCACCCGCCACGCGTTGATAATCCGGGTCAGTTGGCCTTGGTGGTGGCCCCTCAGGTTGGTGGATATAAATTCACTAAGGTGCTCATGGACGGGGGAAGCAGCATCAATATTCTCTATTATGAGACCTTTCACCGCATGGGTCTGACTGATAAGGACTTGAGGAGGTCTAACACTGTTTTTCATGGGGTGTGTAACACCCCGGATACAATTTTCCATATTCGTAACTCCAACTCTTGCCTTTTCCGGAGATGTGATATGTTATTTCCTTCGTGGTTGGGTTTTTGTCTGTTGTTTTGCTTTGTGTTCATGTCTTGCATTTCATATCATCGCATCATGTGCATTGCATCTGCATGTTTTCATAAAACTCGTAGCCGTCAGAAGTTGCCCTTTCTCTCTTTGCCTCCGTTGTTATTTTGTCGCTCTTGTCCGCGTTGACCTCTCTCGCACCAACCGCTTCTCGTTCCCTCTTGTCTGGCCGTTTGACCCCCTCCACACTTTACCAACCCCCTCGCGCGCGTGTCTGAAACTCCCTCGAACCCGACCCGGACAGTCATCACCGTTGGGTTCGGATTATCCCCAAACATCTACAAAACATCTCTGTTTTCTTATTTGGACTCCCTATCTATTTATTTCTAGACCATCCGATTAAGATCGGAGGGACCAAATACCCCTATCCAAAATTCACTTGTTATATAAAGACTAACCCTAAAACCTAGGGACCTTGTCCCATCCACCCGTCGCCGCCGCCGCCACTCCTCTTGTCCCCTCCCACCTCGGGTTCTTCCCCCGATCCAAAAATCCTCCCTCGTTTTCTTCACTGCACCAACCAGCCGCAGCCTCCTCCTTCCTCGATCTTCCCTGCCACCCAGTCCCGTCGATCCACCCATCTATCGATCCCCACCTCTCCTCGATTCTAGCCACACCCCTGCTCGATCCTGGAGGGGATCGAGGCCACCAGCAGCCCCACCGCTGGCTGACCGAACCAACAGGACCGTTGCGTCCCTCTCCTCTGCTTCCTCCTGTTTCCCTTCTTCCCGTATCTCTCTCTCACCTCGCGGTCTCTCTCTCTTTTTCTTCTTCAGGGCCAACATGATCTGCGCAGACGCCATGGATGGCCGCCGCCCCGGGCGTCGCTAGGAACCTCCTCGTCGGCGTGATCCCGCGAGTCTCCGTCGCCCGTGCTCCACCACTTCCCCTCGAGCTCCTCCAGTCCGCACGGCTCCATTGCCCCGTCAAGTTCCCTCGAGCTCCTCCAGTCCGCACGGCTCCATTGCCCCGTCAAGTTCCTGAAGCCGTCTTTGCCTGCTGCTGCTTCTGCATCGCCGCGCTTCGCCACGCTGCCTTGAGCCACCCGAGGTCTTCCTCCTCGCCGCCGCTGCTCCTGCGAGCAGCACCAGGTCGCGGTGCCCCTGCCCTCCATCTCTCCCTTATGCTCCCTCCTCTCACATCTCTCTCTCTGAACCAGGACTCCGCTGCCATGGCCTCAGCTCCCCGCCCGCCTCCGGCAACGTCCTCGAATGGATCCGCCGGATCCCCATCGCCGCGCCAAGTCCCCTGCGTCGAGCCGCCGCGCCAAGTCCGGCCGCCTCCTCCTCTGCTTCGCTTACGCTTTGAGCGGTCGACACCCGCCTCGAGCCCGCCCGGCGTCGCGCCTCTGCTTCATTCCAGAGGACGAGCGCCTCGACTCTGCCCCGCCCGCTCGTCCTCGAGCGTTGACCGCGCCAGCGTGGACCAACTCCAAGTCGCCCACGCCAAGGCCCAGCTCCTCTTCGCCAAATCCGACCGGCCTCAAGGCCCAATGTGAGCTGCTCCCCCAGCCCAGTTTGCCTCAGATTCAGCCCGCCTACGTTTTTTTTCAGATCTACGAATTTAGCTTTTAACCCAGGATTTACTGATTTCTGATTGCCTTGTTGTTCATGCATTTAATATCTCACAAACCATGCATCGGATTAAAATAATTTATATATGTAAAATGCTTAGAATTTCATCTAGTTTCACATTATGCCACTTTCATTCATGTTAAAAATGTTTAAAATGCTGTTTGTTTAAATTTGCTTAAATGCCACGCTAAAATGATTTATTTCATAACTAAATAACCGTAACTCGGAATTAAATGTTCTTTATATGTAAATGGGGTGGAAAAATGCCTAGTTTAACATGGTGCACTTTATTTTCCTGTTTAACAACATTAAAATTGTGTATAGGGCAGATCAGTACCGAATCTAAAATATTGCTCATGGGGATTTTCCGGAATTGTTGTTTGTTGTTCCGGGCTCATTTAAACTTGCCTAAATAGTTAGTTTGCTTATGTTTCACCCCTTGACATGTTTAATAACATTTAATATTGTTTGGTAGCTTAAACGAGATTAAACTAAATAATTGATGTGGTGTTTTGTCAATATGCAACTCGTTGCATATTGAGCTCCACTTAACTTGTAGCATTGTTTGTTGCACCTTGCCATGCCATGCCTCATTAAACCGGACATGCATCATACTGGGTTGAGCATCATGCCATGATTATGCTTGCGCGTTTACCATGTTGTTTGTTTCTTTCCAGTGTTGCTTCTCGGTTCCGGTAATGTTGCGATTGTGAGGATTCGTTCGACTACTCCCATTCATCTTCTTCATGGACTCGTTCTTCTTCCTAGCGGGATTTCAGGCAAGATGACCGTCACCTTGGATCTCATTACTATCATTGCTATGCTAGTTGCTTCGTTCTATCGCTATGTTGCGTTACCTACCACTTGCTGCTCAAGCCTCCCAAATTGCATGATAGCCTCTAACCTTTTTCATCCTTCCTAGCAAACCGTTGTTTGGCTATGTTACCGCTTTGCTCAGCCCCTCTTATAGCGTTGCTAGTTGCAGGTGAAGTTTGAAGATTGCTCCATGGTGGACAGGATTATGTTGGGATATCACAATATCTCTTATTTAATTAATGCATCTATATATTTGGTAAAGGGTGGATGGCTCGGCCTTATGCCTAGTGTTTTGTTCCACTCTTGCCGCCCTAGTTTCCGTCATATCGGTATTATGTTCCCGGATTTTGCGTCCCTAACGCGGTTGGGTGATTTATGGGACCCCCTTGACAGTTCGCTTTGAAGAAGACTCCTCCAAAGAAGGCCCAACCTTGGTTTTACCATTTGCCTCACCACCACCTATACCCTTTCCTTGGGTCGGCCAACCCGAGGGTCATCTTTATTTTAGCCCCCGGGCCGGTGCTTCTCTAAATGCTGGTTCGAACTGGCAGATCAGGGGCCACCACGGGCAACTCGAGGGCTGGTTTTACTCGTAGGTCGACCTATCCGTGTTGCCACGAGAACGAGATATGTGCAGCTCCTATCGGGATTGTCGGCGATCGGGCGGCTTTGCTGGTCTTGTTTTATTACCGTCGAAATGTCTTGTAGCCGGATTCCGAGACCGATCGGGTCTTCCGGGAGAAGGAATATCCTTCGTTGATCGCGAGAGCTTATCATGGGCTAAGTTGGGACACCCCGCAGGGTTTGAACTTTCGAAAGCCGTGCCATGTTATGTGGCGAGATGGGAATTTGTTAATATCCGGTTGTAGTAAACTTGAAGTAAACTCTTCTAAAATACACCAACCGTGTAATGCGTAACCGTGAGTGTCTCTTTTCGGGGTTGATCGAGAGGAGAACACGGTTTCTGGGTTATGCCTGACGTAAGTAGGAGTTCAGGATCACTTCTTGATCATTACTAGTTTACGACCGCTTGCTTTGCTTCTCTCCTCGCTCTTATTTGCGTATGTTAGCCACCATATATGCTTAGCCGCTGCTGCAACCTCACCACTTTACCCCTTCCTTTCCCTTTAAGCTTTGCTAGTCTTGATACCCATGGTAATGGGATTGCTGAGTCCTCGTGGCTCACAGATTACTACAACAATAGTTGCAGGTACAGGTTATGCGATGATCATGACGTGAGAGCAATGTTTGCTTATTTTGGAGTTCTTCTTCTGCTTCTTCGATCAGGGGATAGGTTCCAGGTCGGCATCCCTGGCTAGCAGGTGGTGGATGTCGTTGAGCTTGTTTATGTTTCATACGTAGTCGGATGTTGTTCTTGTATATGATGTTGATGTATTCTTGTGGCATTTGTGCCTTATGTATGTATCCCCATCTATTATGTAATGTTGATGTAATGATATCCACCTTGCAAAAGCGTCTTCAAGATGCGCTTCTATCCTTGGTGGGACCTTCAAGTTCCTTTAGGATAGGATCGCATCTTGGGCGTGACAAGTTGGTATCAGAGCCTCGACCGACCATAGGAGCCCCCTTGTTTGTTGGACGTTGTTGAGTCTAGAAGAAAACTATTTTGAGTCTTAGGATTATATATATCGGAGAGTAGGATTCTTTTTACTCCTCAATCCCTTCGTCGCTCCGGTGAGGCCTCCTGACGTAGATGTTTTGTCTTTCCTCTCCTCCAATTTCACGAAATTTTTTTAGGATCACGCGGGTATCTTGGGATCGTTCCGATAGTCTTGTGACGAGAACATTGTTCTTGGTGCCTCGACATTTAGGGGTTGTGGCGGTGTCCCGGGAGTTGAGCTCCGAGGTGTCGTCGTCACAATTTTATCGTTGCAGTTCTGGAATACCTGAGTTTTGCCGACATCGAAAATCTTTTTTATGCAGTTGTTGGTGAGATAACCTCGACGCTACCCAGTACTGGGGAGTTCGAGAGTATTGCCATAACTCGTATAACGGATGCTTTTCGAAGGTTGAGGTACACGATTTCCGGAGTTTTCTTGGTTATGTGTTGACGGATGGATACAATTTGGATCTAGGTATTGTTAGTTTGGGTGATATATTTTGTGTCCCTGTATCCCCAACACCTGATTGCATAACCGTAAAGTTTCGGGAGTTTATAGGTGGGAATTCAAGTAGCTCCTAGAATATCTTTCCGACAGATGCATGATATGAGATTGGGTAAATCTCTATCATATGTATTTGTTCCGCTTATTCTCGCAAGCCAAATCCTTTGTTTTGTTTTGAGTTGTGGTATTCGAGTTGCTTCGAAGTCAAATGTTGATTCCATACCTTTCAAGCGGTGTTCTCATATTGCTATGTGAATACTAATCCTTCTTCTTTATCGAGATCGTCATGTTAATTCTTTTCCCAACCGGGCGTGCTTCTCTTCAAGTGGATCCGATCATTTCAACATTTGCGTAGATCAATTCTAAGTTTTTCACAATGGTGTTTGTTTCATCCATCCCAAGTTGTCTTTGTTTTCCGCCTCCCACCCTTTTCTCAGAGGGACTTATATATTTTAATCAAGTATCCATTTATTCATGTGAAGTCACTTCACTCTTTTCAATCAATGTTCTGATCCGGTGATCCCTCGTGAAGATGCTCACGAGCTTCAAGTTCATCATCCTTCATTGTTGTTTCTTCTCCGGTGGATCCAATTCAAGCTTTCGATATTCATCATATTCCTTTCCTTGTTTCTAATGATTTCTCATGCTGGTGCACCTCTCAATCATTCACCTTCTCGCTATTCATTTGTTCTGGAGTGTTGAAGATATCTCAGAAGGCTTGTCTTTTCATTCCAGATCCGTTCAAGTTATTTTGAGGTTGTTATCTCATTCAAGCCATTTAATTCTACCGGTGCAATCTTTATTTCAAGCAAACCTTCAACGATGTTTCTTTTGAGTGGGCCCTAACCCACAGGTCTTTTCCCAGGATCTTACCTGACTCTTCTAATTATTCCAGGAGACATTCGCAAATTCATTTCCAAGTTTGACGTAAGAATGAATTTTCATCAGTCACATGCCTTCTCCTAGGCCGCTTTCAAATTCTTTTCATCTCTGGCTCAACCTTTCCTCTTTTAATCCTTCCGGAGTTTCTCAACAATTTGGTGGTGTTTCTCCTCGTCATTCTCAGCATTTGAAGACCGAAGAAGAGTTCCTCTTAAATCCTTACCCGTTCTTCCAAAGATGCATAGTTCAAATTTGATGCCATTCTCTCATAATTGTTTTCGATTGTGAGAATTCTTTTACCCATTCGGAGCATTTCATGAGTTGTTCCCATTTCTTTCCTCCGTAGGCCATCATGTCATAATTCCTCATTCTCAGCCTTCAGCTCTCGTTCTCCAAATCTTACCGGTGAATCGTTCAAATATCCTCTAATCAGTTCATGATCTCTTCATTCTCTTGTATCTAAATTCCCTCAAGTATCAAAGTCGTTTTCTAATTCCTCCCGGTGATTCGTTCTCTTTTCTTCATTCATTTTCAATTCTTATGGCGGTTCGTTCAAGATTCCTCTTCCTTTATTGCCGTAGCATTTCATTCGTCCTTTCCAATCCTCTTGGTGATTCGTCGAAGACTTTTTCAAGTTGGCGCTATATCTCTCTTCAATCCTTGCAAAAGAATAAGTAGTATGCCAAATCCATTGCTTGTCATCAATGTAAATTGGTGAAGGATACACATAACATAATTCTTATTCTTGTTTCATCCAAGTGATTAATTCCTCCTCCGGAGTTCCAAGTTTTCCGCATTATCTCATCATGAAGCTCCATCTAAATCATCGCAAGGCTTCAACTTGTGTTATCAACTTCTCTTTCATTTTATCATCCTTTTATTATCGGAGTTCTTCATGGAGGCTCTACATGGTGGTTCGTCAAGGATTCTTTTCATTCTTCAATTGTTCTTCAAGATTTCTCTCGAAGTCATGATCTGCCAAGCTACACTCTAAAATAAACATGGTGTTCAACACATGTTTTGTTTTGAGGCATTCAAGCATTCTTGTTCTTGCATTCCGAAGTGCAATTCTTCCTACCTTATCTTTTGAGGTGGTGTTATGTCACTCTTGACAATTTCCTTCATGTTTCATGATTCATATTGTTGTCAAGAATGAGGTATTTTAAATCCATCATTTTCTCTTCGTTCAAGAGATCTTTTCAATCCATCAATCCCTTTGTTGGAGTCATCTTGGGTCATATTTCACCTAAAGCCTTCCCTAAGGAATGTTGCTATTATGGTGCTTATCGGTAATCCAAGTTTCCTCCTATTCTCTCATTAAAAGGAGTTTTCATCTCCTTGTCGATCTCAATCCAATTAACTGTTTCCATCGGTGGCCGGTTGTCACCTCATAATTTTGAGATGTTTTCCATAAGCCCACTACAAGCCTATTCGTTTCGTTGTGGATTTTCCAACTACCCCGTTGTAACCTTCTTGGAAGGGTTTTTTCCAACCTCATTTGTGGCAGAAGTTGGCATTTTCTTCTCCATTCTATTATTCCAATGATCTATCTTCTATTCTTTCTTCCAGAGGCATTGTGGTGTTGCTCTTTTCATTCATCATCTCGAATTGTGAGGATCGTGTTCTTTTCATGCTTATCCATTTAACCGGAGTGTTGTGTCATCCATTCAAGTTCTCTCATCTTATCAAGTTTTGCCTCCTTCCTCAACCGGAGAGCTGTCTAAAATCTTTCTTACCCCTTGTGCCATTCTTTCAATAGTTCCGGAGGTAGTGAGTTGTTGATCTCATCAAGTATCCTCTCATCTTGTCAAGTTCATGTTCTATTCCTTCCGTGTTCAACCGGAGTGCTGCCCGAGTTCTTCCTCTCTCATCTTGTTTTAACCGGAGTGGTTTCGAATTATATCTTGTCCATTAAACTCTTGATTCATGTCTTTGCAACCTTCAAGTTCTCGTAATGTTCCTTGTTCCTCTTTTCTAAGGATTGTCTGCAATCTCGTTCATCTCTGTTGTACTCTTTCTTTTAAATTGTTTAACCTCTCAAGGTTCATGGTTTCACTCGTTTGTCGTAGAAGCAACTTAGTTTTACCTCTTCCCCTTCCTTTTCCCTCTGGTGCCATCCTAGATCTCGGGATGAGATCCTCTCGTAGTGGTGGAGTGTTGTAACACCCCGGATACAATTTTCCATATTCGTAACTCCAACTCTTGCCTTTTCCGGAGATGTGATATGTTATTTCCTTCGTGGTTGGGTTTTTGTCTGTTGTTTTGCTTTGTGTTCATGTCTTGCATTTCATATCATCGCATCATGTGCATTGCATCTGCATGTTTTCATAAAACTCGTAGCCGTTCGTAGTTGCCCTTTCTCTCTTTGCCTCCGTTGTTATTTTGTCAGGCTCTTGTCCCCGTTGACCTCTCTCAGACCAACCGGCTTCTCGTTCCCTCTTGTCTGGCCGTTTGACCCCCTCCACACTTTACCAACCCCCTCGCGCGCGTGTCTGAAACTCCCCCGAACCCGACCCGGACAGTCATCACCGTTGGGTTCGGATCATCCCCAAACATCTACAAAACATCTCCGTTTTCTTATTTGGACTCCCTATCTATTTATTTCTAGACCATCCGATTAAGATCGGAGGGACCAAATACCCCTATCCAAAATTCACTTGTTATATAAAGACTAACCCTAAAACCTAGGGACCTTGTCCCATCCACCCGTCGTCGCCGCCGCCACTCCTCTTGTCCCTCCCACCTCGGGTTCTTCCCCGATCCAAAAATCCTCCCTCGCTTTCTTCACTGCACCAACCAGCCGCAGCCTCCTCCTTCCTCGATCTTCCCTGCCACCCAGTCCGTCGATCCACCCATCTATCGATCCCCACCTCTCCTCGATTCTAGCCACATCCCCGCTCGATCCTGGAGGGGATCGAGGCCACCAGCAACCCACTTGTTGGTGACCGAACCAACAGGACCGTTGTGTCCCTCTCCTCTGCTTCCTCCTGTTTCCCTTCTTCCCGTATCTCTCTCTCACCTCGCGGTCTCTCTCTCTTTTTCTTCTTCAGGGCCAACATGATCTGCGCTAGGAACCTCCTCGTCGGCGTGATCCCGCGAGTCTCCGTCGCCCGTGCTCCACCACTTCCCCTCGAGCTCCTCCAGTCCGCACGGCTCCATTGCCCCGTCAAGTTCCCTCGAGCTCCTCCAGTCCGCACGGCTCCATTGCCCCGTCAAGTTCCTGAAGCCGTCTTTGCCTGCTGCTGCTTCTGCACGCCGCCCGCTCGCTGCCTTGAGCCACCCGAGGTCTTCCTTCCTCGCCACCGCTCCTCAAGCGGCAAAGACTGTGTCAGTGCCCCTGCCCTCCATCTCTCCCTTATGCTCCCTCCTCTCACATCTCTCTCTGAACCAGGGGCCCGCTGCCATGGCCTCAGCTCCCGCCCGCCTCCGCCACGTCCTCGATCGATCCGCTGGATCCCCATCGCCGCTTAAGTCCCTGCGTCGAGCCGCGCCAAGGCCAAGTCCGTCGCCTCCTCCTTCGCTTCTGCTTTGAGCGGAAAGGTCGACACCCGCCTCGAGCCCCGCGTCAGCGCCTCGCCCGTTCCGGAGAGGCGGCGCCTCGACTCTGCCCGCCTTTCGTCCTCGGCGTTGACAGGCCGCGTGGACCAACTCCAAGTCGCCCACGCCAAGGCCCAGCTCCTCTTCGCCAAATCCGACCGGCCTCAAGGCCCAATGTGAGCTGCTCCCCCAGCCCAGTTTGCCTCAGATTCAGCCCGCCTATGTTTTTTTTCAGATCTACGAATTTAGCTTTTAACCCAGGATTTACAGTTTTACAGATTGCCCCTTGTTGTTCATGCATTTAATATCTCACAAACCATGCATCAGATTAAAATAATTTATATATGTAAAATGCTTAGAATTTAATCTAGTTTCACATTATGCCACTTTCATTCATGTTAAAAATGTTTAAAATGCTGTTTGTTTAAATTTGCTTAAATGCCACGCTAAAATGATTTATTTCATAACTAAATAACCGTAACTCGGAATTAAATGTTCTTTATATGTAAATGGGGTGGAAAAATGCCTAGTTTAACATGGTGCACTTTATTTTCCTGTTTAACAACATTAAAATTGTGTATAGGGCAGATCAGTACCGAATCTAAAATATAGCTCATGGGGATTTTCCGGAATTGTTGTTTGTTTTTTCGGCCTCATTTAAACTTGCCTAAATAGTTAGTTTGCTTATGTTTCACCCCTTGCCATGTTTAATAACATTTAATATTGTTTGGTAGCTTAAACGAGATTAAACTAAATAATTGATGTGGTGTTTTGTCAATATGCAACTCGTTGCATATTGAGCTCCACTTAACTTGTAGCATTGTTTGTTGCACCTTGCCATGCCATGCCTCATTAAACCGGACATGCATCATACTAGGTTGAGCATCATGCCATGATTATGCTTGCGCGTTTACCATGTTGTTTGTTTCTTTCCGTGTTGCTTCTCGGTTCCGGTAATGTTGCGATTGTGAGGATTCGCTCGACTACTCCCGTTCATCTTCTTCATGGACTCGTTCTTCTTCCTAGCGGGATTTCGTGCAAGATGACCGTCACCTTGGATCTCATTACTATCATTGCTATGCTAGTTGCTTCGTTCTATCGCTATGCTCGCGTTACCTACCACTTGCTGCCCAAGCCTCCCAAATTGCATGATAGCCTCTAACCTTTTTCATCCTTCCTAGCAAACCGTTGTTTGGCTATGTTACCGCTTTGCTCAGCCCCTCTTATAGCGTTGCTAGTTGCAGGTGAAGTTGAAGATTGCTCCATGGTGGACAGGATTATGTTGGGATATCACAATATCTCTTATTTAATTAATGCATCTATATATTTGGTAAAGGGTGGAAGGCTCGGCCTTATGCAGTGTTTTGTTCCACCTTGTTGCCGCCCTAGTTTCCGTCATATCGGTATTATGTTCCGGATTTTGCGTCCCTAACGTGGTTGGGTGATTTATGGGACCCCTTGACAGTCCGCTTTGAATAAGACTCCTCCAAAGAAGGCCCAACCTTGGTTTTACCATTTGCCTCACCACCACCTATACCCTTTCCCTTGGGTCGGCCAACCCGAGGGTCATCTTTATTTTAGCCCCAGGCCAGTGCTTCTCTAAGTGCTGGTTCAAACCGGGCGATCAGGGGCCACCACGGGCAACTCGAGGGCTGGTTTTACTCGTGGTCGACCTATCCGGTGTTGCCACGAGAACGAGATATGTGCAGCTCCTATCGGGATTGTCGGCGCATCGGGCGGCTTTCTTTGGTCTTGTTTTATTACCGTCGAAATGTCTTGTAGCCGGATTCCGAGACTGATCGGGTCTTCCCGGGAGAAGGAATATCCTTCGTTGATCGCGAGAGCTTATCATGGGCTAAGTTGGGACACCCTGTAGGGTTTGAACTTTCAAAGCCGTGCCCGCGGCTATGTGGCGATGGGAATTTGTTAATATCCGGTTGTAGTAAACTTGAAGTAAACTCTTCTAAAATACACCAACCGTGTGCGTAACCGTGAGTGTCTCTTTTCGGGGTTGATCGAGAGGAGAACACGGTTTCTGGGTTATGCCTGACGTAAGTAGGAGTTCAGGATCACTTCTTGATCATTACTAGTTGACGACCGCTTGCTTTGCTTCTCTCCTCGCTCTTATTTGCATATGTTAGCCACCATATATGATTAGCCGCTGCTGCAACCTCACCACTTTACCCCTTCCTTTCCCTTTAAGCTTTGCTAGTCTTGATACCCATGGTAATGGGATTGCTGAGTCCTCGTGGCTCACAGATTACTACAACAACAGTTGCAGGTACAGGTTATGCGATGATCATGACGTGAGAGCGATGTTTGCTTATTTTGGAGTTCTTCTTCTGCTTCTTCGATCAGGGGATAGGTTCCAGGTCGGCATCCTGGGCTAGCAGGGTGGATGTCGTTGAGCTTCTGTTTATGTTTCATCCGTAGTCGGATGTTGTTCTTGTATATGATGTTGATGTATTCTTGTGGCATTTGTGCCTTATGTATGTATCCCCATCTATTATGTAATGTTGATGTAATGATATCCACCTTGCAAAAGCGTCTTCAAGATGTGCTTCTATCCTTGGTGGGACCTTCAAGTTCCTTTAGGATAGGGTCGCATCTTGGGCGTGACAGGGTGGTACCTGGTAAGTCGGCATACCCGGTTGGAAAGATCGAACTGGAAGTGGCTTTTGGAGATGAATATGATTCCAGGGCTGAGAAGCTGACGTTTGAGGTAGTCAAAATTAGGAGCCCATATCACGCTCTGTTTGGACGGCCGGCTTATGCCAGGTTTATGGCACGGTCGTGTTATGTTTATTTGCAGCTCAAGATGCCGGGTTACAAAGGCACCATCACTGTGCACGGGAGTCGAAAGGTGGCTTTGGAGTGCGAGGAAGGCGATGCGGCTTATGCTGAATCTGGTTGTGCTGAAGAGGAGCTGAAGTTTTATCAAACTAATGTTGACCCGGCAGACATGACCTCTTTGAAGAAGCCAACCACAGAGCAAGACTCGGCGTTGAAATTTAAGTCGGCCGCCGAGACAAAACTAGTTGATTTTACTCCAGGCGACTCTTCCAAGCAGTTCAAAGATCGCATTACCAATTTGGATCCCAAATAGGAAAGCGCTCATCGAAGTTCATCCGTGAGAACCGGGACATCTTTGCATGGAAACCTTCCGACATGCTGTGTGTCCCGAGAGAACTCGCTGAGCACACTCTTAATATTGATCCAAAGTATAAGCCGGTCAGGCAGTTTCTCTGGCGATTCAATGAGGAAAGGCGCAAGGCTATAGGGGAGGAGGTCGCTCGGCTCCTAGCAGCCGGGTTCATGTTGGAAGTTTTTCACCCGGAGTGGTTGGCTAACCCGGTTCTTGTGCTAAAAAAGAACGGCACCTGGCGGATGTGTATGGACTACACGGACTTAAATAAAGCTTGTCCGGCTGATCCCTTTGCTCTGCCCCGCATTGATCAAATCATCGATGCCACAACGGGTTGCGAGCGGTTGAGTTTTTTGGATGCTTATTCTGGTTATCATAAGATCAAGATGGCGGTTAAGGACCAGGAGAAGACGGCGTTCATTACTCCGTTTGGAGCCTTCTGCTATGTATCTATGCCTTTTGGGGTCAAGAGTGCCCAGGCGACTTATCAGCGGTGTGTGCAGAATTGTCTCCACAATCAGATTGGGCGCAATGTTCATGCTTATGTGGATGACATTATGGTGAAGTCGAGAGAGAAGGAAACCTTGATCTCCGACTTAAAGGAAACCTTTGATAATCTCCGGGTCTACAAGATGATGCTTAACCCGGAGAAGTGTGTATTTGGTGTACCTGCAGGTAAACTTTTGGGGTTCCTAGTCTCAAACAGGGGCATTGAAGCTAACCCAAAGAAGATCAAGGCAATTATTTCTCTGGCTAAACCGGTGTGCATCAATGACGTACAGCGACTAGCGGGTCGCGTTGCTGCTTTAAGCCGATTCATAAGCGGCTAGGGAGAAGGCTCTACCGCTATATCGATGATGAAGAAAAGCAGAGACACTTTTGTCTCGAGTAAAGCTGCCGATGCTGCCTTTGAAGATTTAAAGAGACAGCTTGTCCGAGCATTTGGTTCTCAAGGGTCCAATTGATAAAGAGCCACCGCTATTGTATGTTGTCGCTAACTCACGTCTTTGTTAGTGTGGCTATTGTGGTGGAGCGTAAGGAGGCGGCAAGGAGCATCCAGTTCAATGGCCGGTTTATTACATCGATGAGGTGCTCATAGAATCCAAGCAAAGGTATCCGCATTGGCGTAAACTTGTTTATGGGGTGTTCATGGCAAGCCGGAAGTCAAGATTTCTGGGTCATCCTATAACTGTGGTAAGTTCAGCCCCATTGGGAGACATCATCCAGAACAGGGAAGCCACAGGACGGGTTGCCAAGTGGGCCATCGAGCTTGGGCCTCACGGCTTGAAGTATATGCCGCGCCTGACTATCAAGTCTCAAGCCCTAGAGGATTTTATCAATGATTGGACGGAATTGCAGGCACCAGAGGAGAAGCCGGATAACACATATTGGACTATTCATTTCGATGGGTCCAGGCAGTTGGAAGGCTCGGGGGCTGGAGTTGTTTTAACTTCCCCCCGAGGTGGCAAGTTTTGTTATGTTCTCCGGCTTATGTTTCCCTGTACTAACAATGCAGCTGAATATGAGGCTTTACTCCATGGCCTCCGGGTGGCCAAAGAGATGAGTTTGAGCCGGGTAAGATGCTTGGGCGATTCAGACCTCGTGGCTCAACAGGTGTCAGACGCGTGGGATTCTAGGGATCCCCTTATGGCGGCTTATCGTCGCGAAGTCGATGCGGTGGCAGGGAACTTCAAAGGTTATCAAGTAGAGCACATTGATCGAAGGAAGAATGAGGCGGCAGATGCTCTAAGCCGGTTGGGGTCTCAGCGTAAGCCGGTGCCGCCCAATACTTTCCTTGACATTTTGCATAACCCTTCTGTCAGAGTACCTACAGAGGAAGAGCTTGCAGTACCAGACCCGGAGGCACAGTTGGTGGTGGCTCTCCATGCCATCCCGGATTGGACAGTCCCATATTTGGCCTATATGACCCGGGGAGAGTTGCCTGAGGACGAGGCCTTGGCAAGGCAAATCATCAGGCGATCCAAATCCATGACAATTGTTCACGACGAGTTACATCACCGTAGCGTCACTGGGGCGTTTCAGCGTTGTGTATCACCCACAGAGGGTCAGGAGATACTTCGTGAGATTCATGAAGGTGATTGCGGTCATCATGCCGGTTCAAAATCTCTGGTAGCCAAGGCTTTTCGTCATGGTTTTTATTGGCTGACGGCTCATGCTGATGCGGAGGATCTGGTCAGCAAATGTGACGGATGTCAAAAATTCTCACGACGAGCTCATGTGCCGGCTCAAGAATTAAGGATCATTCCAATTACTTGGCCATTTGCAGTCTAGGGTCTTGATATGGTTGGACCTTTCAAAAGGTCTAAGGATAAGAAGACACACCTGTTGGTGGCAGTGGATAAATTCACCAAGTGGGTTGAAGCGAGCCGGTCAAGAAGTGTGATGCAGCCACGGCGGTTCAGCTCATCAAAAGGTGATCTTTCGCTTTGGTTTTCCACACAAGATTATCATAACCGATAATGGCACTAATCTTTCCAAGGGTGCTATGGAAGAGTTACTCAGCAAGAACATATCCGGCTTGATGTTTCGGTTGTTACTCATCCTCAATCCAATGGTCAAGCAGAGAGAGCTAATCAGGAGATTCTGAAGGGTATCAAACCCCGGCTTTTAGTTCCCTTGCAGAGAACTCCAGGTTGTTGGGTGGAGGAGTTACCCTCTGTGCTATGGAGCATCAACACAACGCCTAACAGATCTACTGGTTATACACCTTTCTTCATGGTGTATGGAGCGGAGGCGGTTCTGCCTAGTGATATCCGGCATGATTCACCCCGGGTGGTGGCTTACGTTGAGGCTGATAATGAACAAGCCCGTCAGGATGCACTTGACTTGTTGGATGAAGAGCGAGACTTGGCAATAGCCCGCCGGGCGATTTATCGCCAAGACCTGCACCGTTATCATAGCCGCCGGGTCAAAAGCGTAACCTTTCAGAAGGCGATTTAGTGCTCCGCTCATCCAGATCAACTGATATGCACAAGCTATCCCCTCCTTGGGAAGGACCCTTTGTGGTCAGCAAGAATCTGAATAACGGATCATATTACCTCATCGATGTTCGAGAGCACAAAGACTCACGTAAGTCGGAGGAAGAGACCCGCCGGCCATGGAACATAGCACATCTCCGTCCCTACTATACTTAAGCCACCGGCTCTCGGAGTATATTTGTTTTTTCTTTTGCACAATGTACATATTATATAAAGTAATAAAGCAGGACCTCTGTCCTTTTTTCACCCTCAAAAAAGTGTATATGTCTTTTTAACAGGTGGTGGAAACAACCAATGGGGACCGGATCATATCTGAATCTGGCTTTACCTTTGGTCCGGCTTATGATCATATCTGAATCTAGCCATGATCACTTGGGGGCTTCCTGTTCAAACATAGGTCGTATTCGAACCAAAGAGAACATAGCTGTCAATACCCACTTGATCGGCATACTTGCCAAACCTACTTGGGGGCTTCTTGGTCATATTTGAATCACAGCTTAACCCCTCTAGATCTGACGTGGATCGTATACGAATCAGCGCCATTAAACAAATCCTATGGTCACTTGGGGGCTTCCTGTTCAAACATAGGTCGTATTCGAACCAAAGAGAACATAGTTGTCGATACCCACTTGATCGGCATCGCCAAGCCACTAGGGGCTATATGATCGTATTCGAATCTTAGCTTAACCCCTTTGGAGCAGTTTACTGATCGTATTCGAATCAGAAGCCTGTAAAGTATTTTGATAATCCTGAAACCTTGTGGAAAGCATTAGGAGATGTTTTTTTGTCTTGCCGGTTTAATATTCGTCACCCTGGGTTTTTATGTGCCGGGTGAACATTATATGAGCCGGGAAGAGTATCAAGGGTCACAAGATACGGCAAGCAAAATATAAAACGCCAAGGAAAAATATACAGCCATGGCGGCTTGCGAAAAGTATTAAGCGATAAAAACATGCACGAAGGCATGACAAGCATTGGGAAGTTTCTTTTCTACCCTATTACAAGACTCCCCGAGTCTGAATAGATGAAGCATTGTTTTTTGGCCAAAACACCGGTGATTTACACCTTTGGTGGACTCGACGGCTCCAGGTTATCCTTCTCCGCCTCTTCGTCTGCTGTTTTGTCCTGGAAGGTTGACGAGGTCCAGTCAATGCCGCTTAAAGCTTCAAATTCAGCTTCGTCATCTATTAAACTGGCCGGGTCAACTTCAGGAGCAAAGGTGTGCTTACGAGTTGGAGGGATCAGGCTGACATCATCATAATGCGGAGTTGGAATCCTCCGGTTCTCGTTGTCGTAACCCGGTTGATACTTAGTAAGATCAATATCATTGCCGATGATGGTGGCCACAGGACGTACGACTCTCACAGTGTAGAGAAGTCTCGATTCATCGAATACAGAGCCGTCCTCCTTCAAGCTGGGGTATCCAAGGGCGACGTCTGCTAGGTCTAACTCTGGAAGAAGCGCCTTGGCCCGGCTTAAGGCGGCTATGGCCCCAGTTCTAGCAGCAGCCCGCCTTAGCTCCTGAATCCGCTGGGGTAACACGGCGAGCCGTTTTAACACGTCATGTAGGAGATAAGGAGCATCATTTGATAAAGCCACAACGGCTAAAGCACGTTGTGACCCGGTGTATAGCTGCTCCACTAGAGTGTACACCGCCTTAAGTTTGATCAGCATATTTTTCTTCAGATTTGTACTCCTGGGGCCTGTGTTCATACGCATAAGGTAAGCCGGAGTCAACAATTGTGATATTTCAGGTTATACATAGTTACTTACCAAAGATTGCTGAGACCATTTGGGATATCTGGCGCTTTAAGCCGGACAGCTCGGCGGTTGCCTCAGCAAGGGATGCCTCTGCTGTTTCAGCCCGAGTCACCAGCGAAGCCCTTTCATCAACCCAAGTTTTCTTCTCCGATTCAAAGTTTTTCTTCAGTTTCTCTTGTTCGGAGATACTGAATTCAAACTTGGAGTTGGCTTTCTGAGTTTCAAGCTCTTGGGTTTTCAACTGACTCTTCAGATCAGCAATCTCCGCCTCAAATTGACTTATGGTGGCCTGCATCGACATCAGGTTATGGTAAGAATTACGGTAAGATAATAATCAAGTCCCAAACACTTTACAAGTAAAGATATTTGGCACTTGGGGGCTAATGTATGCTTAAAGAATTTTTTAACCTATCTTACCGAGTCATATATATTAAGTCTCAAGCACCTTACAAGTAAAGATACTTGACACTTGGGGGCTAATGTATGTTGCAAACTTAAAAGCCTTATGTTATGACCGGGTTAAGCAAATTCTTCTTGAGTCGGGTGAATTAACAGGTACAGTAGATTTCTAAAGTTTACAGCATATTTGTTCAATAAGCAATAGACTTGGGGGCTGGTACAGTATGTAAGATGCAGGTAAACAGTATAAGTAATACCTCAGATTTGTGCTATATTTGTTTCACCATATCAATTTCCAGGTCGCGGCTATTATGCACTTGATTCAGATAGCCTGAGACGATATCGCCAATGCTTAAGTGGGCATAATCAGCGATGTCATGATGGGTCTTCCGGTTTTTGACAAGTTCTTCCTTAGCGGTGCATCTGGCAAGGACAAGAGGTCACCCGGTTCAACATATTGGCTCTTCATGAATTCAACTTCTGGTTCAGTCGTCTTGGCCGGGCTAGGAATTTCCGGCTTATCAGAATCATGGACAACGTCTTCTGCAGGCGGGTCAGAGGCTGTCACCGGAATATCAACAGCCGGTTCAGGCGGTGGCTGATGAATGGAGCTATCAGGAACGGATGAATCAATGGCCGGTTCAGTGACCACCGGGTCTCGGGGTGAATTATTCTTCTTTGCCCTCTTGCTAGGCTTCACTTGCAGGCTGTCAGACAAAATGGGAGGATGAGTACCAACGA
The DNA here is from genome assembly GCA_021605145.1 of Aegilops bicornis. Taxonomy (NCBI): domain Eukaryota; kingdom Viridiplantae; phylum Streptophyta; class Magnoliopsida; order Poales; family Poaceae; genus Aegilops; species Aegilops bicornis. Next base: position 172,057,890 of record CM038673.1, on the reverse strand, counting down.
ATAAGTATGGAAGAACTTAAAGTAAGACAGATTGCATTACCCGGGAGCTGTTTTAAAGGCCGGCATGTTTGATTGTATTGATTCACCGGAAGATGGAGAGGTATCCTGATAATTGGAGTCAGATGAATTGAGAGGTTGACGAATTAAACCCGCCAAAGGATAAACAGAACGTAAATTGGAGATAACCTTGGTCCAGCGCTTCCTGGTTATATCGGGTAAGCCGGAGGAGAGTTCTACGTCTTGAGTGGCCCGAGTTTGCCTCCGGTTTTCAAGCTGTTGTTGCTTCAAAAGAAATTGAGGATCTTGGTAAGCTAGAGGGTGTGAAAACCTTACTTTCCAGGTCACCCTTCGGGTTTTTTGTGGTGGCAAAGGCTCTGAGTCGGAGGAGATTATAGTTACCTCTTCGCCAGCTGCTTGACTGTTTCCAGTATCCTCCAGAAAGGGTCAAATGTTAGTAAAATAATGGCAAAGGAGTTAAAGAAAATCGAAAAAGATTACCTCTTCCTCATCCGAATCAGAGTCATCCAATTTAAACATATCAGAGGCGCTGGGTTTCTTCTTTCTTGAAGTTCCCGTCTTGGCGGCTTTCCTTTCAGTCTTCTTGGCTGCCCGGGCTTGTTTGGTAGCCTCGTGGTCATATCTGACCTTCCAGAAGTCATCATTGTCCTGTGGAGAAAGATAAAGAATTATAAGTACACAGGAGGTAAATATGTTAAGGAATGTTTATTAAGATTAGTAACTTCATTGCATAGGAGCCGGGTTCTTCTTGCGTATGGAAGTAAACCGAAGGTGTTCTTTGATTCTGATGCCTTCCTTCAAAAGTGACTGGACTGTGGCATCTATCACATCGTCTGGTAAGTCCTCAGGGCTACGACGCATTGGGTCGTCCTTTTCGCCTGTATAAGTACACATTAAGCCGGAGCGGCGGCTTAATGGGAGTATTCGCCAAGTGACCCAGACTCGGACCAGATCAATGCCATTTAAACAATTTCCCAAAAGAGCTTTAATCTTCTTGATGGAGGGATTGAGAGGTATTGTAGCGACCCGACCTCAGATGGTCAAGTCTCTGTGCTTCTGTGTCATCCTCGATCAAGAATGTCTTGACACACACGCATCAAGGATTTATAATGAGTAGCAATCACACACTTATTACATCGAATGTCTCAAAAGAGAACTTAATACAATAATATGGTCAAGGCCATCTAATGCGATAACAAATGAAGGCTTGGAAGATAAAGTGAGTCCATCAACTCCAACGGCATAAGCGAGCTGCACGGCAACGACCTATAATCCTTACTCCTCGTCGAAAAGTCTGCAACATAATACGTTGCAGCCGAGAACGGGTCAAGACATGGAATATGCCGCAATTTAACACATAGAGTAATGAAAGAATAAGCTATACTACATGCATATATGGCTGGTGGAAAGCTCTATGGTTACAGTTTTGCGAAAAGCCAATTTTTCCCTACATCAAAGGAATAAATTTAATTTAACTATCATGGTGGTTGAAACATCATTGAGAAGGTGTAACCCAACTCAATGATCCCAATTAAAGTGATTAACAACCCAGCAAAATTAGTTAAGAGTGATGAGATACATGTGAATACTCAAGTACTAGATACTCAGAATCGTCCATAACCGGGGACACGGCTAACCATGATTAGTTTGTACACTCTGCAGAGGTTTATGACTTTTCCCCACAAGACTCGATCGCCTCCGTTGGTTTCTCGCCGCATGGTGTTTGAGAGACGGATGACCGAGACACAGTCTTTCAGAAACATTAACTCTCTACTCCGGATAGATCATACCAAACCTATAAAACCCACTACCTGCTGATCTACCTCTTCGAGAGCTTCAAGTAACTTACTCAACTATGCTAGAGCCCATAATAGCTTGTGGCTGCACACGGAAGTTTCTAGCATGAATAAACTCGATTCCTTTGAGCCTGGGTGGCGGTCCATAGGAAGATCACACGGGTACCCCGGATTTCCAAGAAAATGCACAACACCGGGTTCCCCAGTGCCTCAATCCATCCAGATGTGTATTTAAGTTGCCACCTTAAAGTAAACCATTAATTAACAATCTCACATCTGTCGTGAATATCTCTCAAACCCAAACCACGTCTCTGAGCATAGCATGGCAACATAAGCATAACGTAGAAGTAACTCCCAAGGGTTTGATAGTAACAGGGCAATAGGTTCCTACCTCATCATCTACTTCCCAACCCACAATTTAATGACATCCTAATCATGCAATGTTGGAGGGTTGAGCTAATGCATAAAACTGGGTATGAAAAGATATGATCAAGTGTTACTTGCCTTGCTGACGATCCGTGAATCCTAGAGACTCAGAGTAACAAGCTTCGCACTCGGGAATTCTATCGCAAGCAAACAATACATACATAAGTAAACAAGCAAAGATGCACAAACGAAACTTCAATCAAGAGGTTGACCGGAGAGTTCAACTTAAGAACTCCGGTTTGCAAAAAGAATCAAACCAAACGGAACAACGAAACTCAAACGGCGAGAAGAACAAGGTCCGTTTACTAATCTGAACTAGGGTCAAATTTTACAGAGATAAAAACTGGTTTAAGTTGATTATTCGGAAAGAGGGTTTCAAGATGAAACTCCAGCGCTTGAATCACCTGATTCCGATAAACGAGCGAAAAGATAAACAGGTTTGAAAATTGGATCAGAAATCGCGATCAGAATAACCGCGGAATAAATCCAATAAAAGAAAAGCGACGAACTGCTAAATGAACGAACGTTCGTTAACAGAACCTAAATAGTGAACGCGTTCGTTAGATAAATAAACCGACGAAACAAACCGATTTATAAAAAAAACGATCTAGGATTTCATAAAAAAACCGAAGGGTTTTTCTAAAAAAATAAAATAAACCGGCGGCGGGGTCGGGTACCTCCGGCGAGGCGCGTCCGGCGGGCGGCGGCTCCAATGGCTCCGGTGGGCGGGAGGGCGGGCGGCTCGGCGAGAGGGCGGCGACGACACGGGACGGCGGCGACGGCGGATCGGGGCTCCGGGCGGCTCGGGCTCCGGGCTCCGGCGGCGGCGGCGGCTTGGGTGGTGGCGGGGTGGTGGTGTGGCGACGGGGGCGGCGGCATATATAGGAGGCGGGCGGGCGGCTTGGGAAGGGGCGCCTGGGTGGAGTCCGTCTTGGACTCGCCCTCGGCGTCCGTGCAGACGGCCTGGCTGGGAGGCGGCGGCGCGAGGGGCTTTGGCTCGGTGGCCTTGACCACGGTATGGTCCATTTTTTAAACATTTCAACAAAGAAAAATTCCTAGAAAAATAAATAAAAATCTAAAAATTCCAAAACAAGTTTTCTCCGTCTAAATAGAATATTTAGAACTAGATGAACTTTTCTTGGCCCCTAAAATGTAACTTTTTAAAGCGTGCAAATTTTTCTAGGGCAAATAAAATTCCAAATAAAATCAAATAAAATCCCAAAAATAATTTTAACATTTTTCCTCCGTTATTTCAATTATTTTGGAGAAGTCATATTATCTCCCCTCATTTATTTATTTAAATTAAAAAAAATTCCGGAGAGAAAATTAATTAAAATCCAATATCCTCATCTTTCATTATTTGATAAAATTCAAATATGAAAATTGAAAAATCCCCAACTCTCTCCGAGGGTCCTTGAGTTGCTTAGGATTTTCGAGGATGGTAAACGAGAATGCAAATAAAATATGATATGCAAGAATGACCTATGTATAACATGCCAAATTGAAAATTTGGGATGTTACAAACCTACCAACCTAAAGATGAATCTCGCCCTTGAGATTCGGGTTGGCTAGAAAATAGGTGCGGATGGTCCTTGCGAATATCCTCTTCTCGCCTCCCTGTGGCTTCTTCCTCGGTGTGGTGGCTCCACTGAACTTTGCAAAACTTGATCACCTTGCTGCGAGTGACTCGGCTATCAAAATCCAAAATCTTTACTGGCTTCTCCTCATAAGTCAAATTATTATCCAATTGTGTCGCCTCCAGGGGCACTGTATCCTTTAGCGGTATGTCGGCCATCTCAGCGTGGCACTTCTTCAGTTGTGACACGTGAAACACGTCATGCACTCCTCGACAATCCTTCGTGTAACTCCAGCTTGTAGGCAACTTCTCCCATCCGCTCCAAAATACAGTGCGGTCCTACAAATCTTGGGGCTAACTTTCCCTTTACTCCAAAAGCGTTTCACTCCCCTCGGGGTGATACTGCAGATATACTCTGTCTCCAATTTCATAGGTTACTTCCTTGCGCTTTTGAATCTGCGTAACTCTTCCGTCTAGACTGAAGCAATCTTTAGTCCTGCCTCGATCAGTTTAACCTTCTCCTCGTAGTCTTTGATCAAATCTGGTCCAAACAACCGACGGTCTCCAACCTCATCCCACATCAAGGGTGTTCTCGCATCTGCGTCCATACAGAAGCTTGAACGGTGCCATCTTCAAACCGGCCCGGTAGCTGTTGTTGTATGAGAATTCTGCGTACGACAAATTGTCATCCCAACTAGATCCATAATCTAGCGCACAGGCTCTCAACATGTCCTCCAAAATCTGATTGACTCTCTCTGTCTGTCCTCCGTCTGCGGGTGGAATGCTGTACTGAATTCCAACCGGGTACCCAAAGTCTAGTGTAGCTGATGCCAAAACTTTGAAGTAAACTGCGTTCCTCTATCTGATACGATACTCCTCGGAACTCCATGCAAACATACGATCCTGATCATATATATCTTGGCCAACTTGGCACTTGTATAAGTTGTTTTCACTGGGATAAAATGAGCTACTTTGGTCAAACGATCCACTACTACCCATATTGAATCATATCCTGCTTTGGTTACGGGTAATCCGGTGATAAAATCCATGCCAAGTTTGTCCCACTTCCATTCGGTATTGGCATAGGCTGCAACAAATCCTGCTGGCTTTTGATGCTCTGCCTTCACTCTCTCGACATACATCGCAACGGCTACATACTCGGCAATATCCTTCTTCATACCAGTCCACCGTAAACGTTCCTTCAAGTCCAAGTACATCTTGGTGTTTCCGGTGAATCGAGTATTGTGAGTCATGGGCCTCTTGAAGTATTAACTTCCTGATCTCCAAATTGTTGGGCACATAAATCCGATCCTCAAACCACAAGGTATCGTGCTCATCCTCGCGAAAACCTTTGGCTTTTCCTTTGCCCATCTTTTCCTTTATCTCAGCAATCTCTTTATCCTCCTCTTGAGCATCTCGAATCTTGTCTAACAAGGTCGACTGAACCTCCATTGTTGCAAGAAAACCTCTTGGAACAATCTCCAAATGAAGTTCCATAACATCCTCTGCTAACTCCTTTGGCAGTCCTCTACCTTCAAGGATATTGGCATAACTCTTCCGAGCTCAAAGCGTGCGCTTTCGACGTTGGCTTTTCCTGGATGGTAGTGTAGCTTCATGTCATAATCTTTTATAAGTTCCAGCCATCTCCTGCATGCGAGGTTTAACTCATACGTGTGAAAATGTACTTTAAACTCTTATGATCCGTGTACACATCACAACGGTTTCCCATGAGATAATGTCTCCGTGTCTTCAACGCATGTACTACATTTGCTAACTCCAAATCATGCGTGGCATAGTTCAACTCATGAGGCTTCAGCTTGTCGTGAGGCATACGTAAACAACTTTTCCTTCCTGCATAAGAACACATCCAATTCCCAAGCGAGAGGCATCACAATACACTTGAAACTCCTTATGTATATCTAGCAATGTCAGCACTGGGGCTGTAGTCAACCGTTTCTTCAACTCTTGGAAACTTGTCTCACAATCCTCTGTCCATTTGAACTTGGTATCCTTCTTTAGCAATTCTGTCATTGGTTTAGCAATCTTGGAAAAATTCTCAGTGAATCTCCGATAATATCCTGCCACCCAAGGAAAGCTGCGAATCTCATTGGCCGAAGTGGGTGCCAACCATTCGGTGGTATCGAATTTCTTTGGGATCTCTTGCTATACATTCTCCTGATATAACATGCCCAAGAAATCCAACTTCCTTTAACCAAAACTCGCACTTGCTGAATTTGGCGTATAACTGGTGTTCCCTGAGTTTCTCAAGAACCAAACGTAGGTGTTCTGCATGCTCCTCTTCGTTCTCGAGTAAACCATAATACCATCGATAAACACCACAACAAACTTGTCCAAATATTCCATGAACACTTTGTTCATCATACTCATGAAATAGGCAGGGCGTTAGTCGGTCCAAACGACATGACCGTGATACTCGTATAATCCATATCGTGTGGTGAATGCTGTCTTTGGTATATCCTTCTCTCGGATCTTCAACTGATGGTATCCTGATTGTAGATCAATCTTAGAAAACACCTTAGCTCCTTGCAACTGATCAAACAGATCATTAATCATCGGTAAGGGATACTTGTTCTTTATTGTTACTTCATTCAGAGCTCGGTAATCAACAACCATCCTCAGGGATTTATCCTTCTTCTCCACCAAAAGTACTGGGGCTCCCCAAGGTGATGAACTTCTGAATGTAACCTTTCTCCAATAGCTCCTTGATCTGCTTATTAATTTCCTCCGCATCATTTGCGGGCATCCGATAGGGTCTCTTTGAGATTGGCCCTGCACTGGTATTAGTTCTATCGTAAACTCGATGTCTCGATCCGTGGCATGCCCGTAACTCTTCCTAAAAACATCTGGATAATCCTTCACTACAGGTACTTCTTCTTGTACAACTCCCGTGAGGGTATTCACTTGACTCCTCCTAGGCACATGCCTAGATACATACTTAATCCTTTTTCCCTCTGGGGTGGTATGATAAATTGACTTGCTAGCACAGTCGATACTTCCTCCAAACTTTGACATCCAATCCATACCTAGTATCACATCCAATCCTTGCGACTCCAAGATAATTAGGTCAGACGGAAACACATGTGTGCCAATGATTAGGGGTATCTGGGTGCACCATCTGCTGGCCATATACTCTGCTCCAAAGTAGCTTACTAAAGAGGGGTTCTAAGGGTCCGGGTTGGTAACTTAAACTTATCCACAAATCCCTTGATATATATGAATGCGATGCACCAAAGATCGAAAAGAACAATAGCGGTAAATGACTGAACCAAAACTTACCTATTACCGCATCCGGCTGCTCTTCAACTTCCTCCACGTTAACGTGGTTCACTTGTCCTTTGTTGAATGGATTGGGCTTCTTCCAGCGCTCCCATTTCCGTTTCCATTCTTTCCTTCAGGCGATCGTTGGCATAGTGCCCTGTCTTCCCACACTTAAAGCAAATAACTTGGCTCAGGTCTCTCTTAGCGGGTGTAGCTGGGTTAGAGCGATTCTGATTATTGTTGGCTACATTTCCATTCCCATTCTTCGCACCATTATGCGTTCCTCCTCCAGTATGGCTATGTCCTCCATGGTTATGAACTAGTCCTCCCGGGTTCGGGGTTAGGCGAGGTTTCTGGTGAGCTCCTGAGTTATACTTCCCTTGTCCATACTTCCTCTTACGACTCTCTATTTGCTGCTGCTTTTCTTCAATCATTAGGGCCTTATCTACCAACTCCTGGTAGTTGTTGAAAGTTGCCACCACCAGCTGCATACTCATCTCATCATTCAGTCCTTCCATAAACTTCTCTTGCTTCGCGGCATCCGTGGCCACATCATCACGGGCATAGCGTGATAACTTGCTAAACTCATCCACGTACTGGGCCACAGTACGGTTCCCCTGGCGTAAGTTGCGGAACTCACGCTTCTTTATCTGCATGGCTCCAGCTTGAAACATGGGCCGTATGCGAAAAGCTTGTTGAACCGGGTCCCAAGTGATATTGGCTATAGGAAAAGTAGCCGTAATTCTCCCACCATGCGGTCTTTGGTCCATCCAATTGATGTGCGGCAAAGCGCACTCTTTCAAAGATCCGTGCATCCTGCGGTGGTTAACTCCTTCCAATACGGGCGTAACCAGTCATCTGCAACTATTGGCTCGGTGCTACTGGAAAACACCGGCGGTTGTAACCTCAGAAAACGGGCTAAATTGTCCACTGGTGGCGGGTTGTTGTTGTTGTTGTTGTTGTTGTTGTTGTTGTTGTTGTTGGCATTGCCCTGGTTCTGAACTAGCAATTGCATCAAGGCATTCTGCTGTTGGATCAACTGAGTGAGCTCCGGTGGGAAAGCAAAACCGGGGTCACGTCTCGGAGGCATCTGAGGGTTTAGAGGGGAGAGATTAGAAATAGAAAGAGGTCTAGTGAGGAAACACTACCCATATGCACATGAGGCAAAACACACATTCATTCAATCAAGCAAGCAAGGGCATACAAAACGGTCTAGGACTATCGCATAAGTGCTCACTACTACTAATTACATGGGGAAAATACTACTAATATTTGGTGGTCATCTAGAAATTTTGATCGGTGGAAGACTCCATGATGTCCGCTCGACTTCGTCTTCATAGTCATCATCACTCGGATCTGAGTCGGTGTCGTTGATGATGATGTAGTTGTCTGGACAAGCGGGGTCTTCTTCCTCTTCTTGCTCCTCTTCCTTGGGTGCTGGTCCTCCCATGAAAACTCCAATCTTCTTGACTAGGTCGTCGTTCTTCTCCAAAGAGTATCTTGATTTCTTCCTCATATCCATCGCGTGTAGACTTGAGTTGTTCCTCCAATTCGATGATCTTAGTTTTCGCCTTCATCAAATCCAGCATGTCTGCGCACATCTGGTTCTCATGACGTCGAATGTGCTGGTTTAGCTCCTGGATGTAAGCCGCAATGGATCTATCCTTCTTGGTGCTAATTACTTCCCATTGCTCGTCTCGGCGCCCACATATTTGGTATATGGTGTCTTTAAGCTCCTTGTTGTAGACTTCTCCGATGCGTCCCATGGTAATGTGAGCTGCCATACTCTTTCCCAAACTCCATGTTGGTGCTTGAAAACACATACTATGGGCTCCGTGCTTGGCGCAAACGTCCTTCCGGGAACTAGAGCTTGAATCTTCCAAAGATTCTTCTTACAGCAGGGTGGCGTTATGCGTCCCGGTGAAGCTTGGTATTCCAATATTCAGTACCTAGTGACTTCCTTCAAGTGGCGTCCAAAGGTGTGTCTTCATCCGGTTGGGCAAACTTGTACTTCATCTCCGTCATCCTAAAGAGTGGAAAATTGGAGAGAGGTCAGAAATGAGTAGAGAGGAGTGACCTATGGTTTTATCTTAGTGGCCGTGTCCTACACTCAGCGTCTGCTCTGATACCATCTTGTAGCGACCCGACCTCAGATGGTCAAGTCTCTGTGCTTCTGTGTCATCCCTGGATCGGTAATGTCGACACACACAAGACTCAAGGATTTATAACAGAGTAGCAATCACACACTTATTACATCGAATGTCTCAAAAGAGAACTTAATACAATAATATGGCTGAAGGCCATCTAATGCGATAACAATGAAGGCTTGGAAGATAAAGTGAGTCCATCAACTCCAACGGCATAACTGAGCTACACGGCAACGACCTATAATCCTTACTCCTCGTCTGAAAAGTCTGCAACATAATACGTTGCAGCCCAAGAATGGGTCAGCACATGGAATATGCTGGCAATGTAACACATAGAGTAATGAAAGAATAAGCTATACTACATGCATATATGGCTGGTGGAAAGCTCTATGGTTACAGCTTTCTGCGAAAAAGCCAATTTTTCCCTACATCAAAGGAATAAATTTAATTTAACTATCATGGTGGTTGAAACATCATTGAGAAGGTGTAACCCCAACTCAATGATCCCAATTAAAGTGATTAACAACCCAGCAAAATTAGTTAATAGTGATGAGATACATGTGAATACTCAAGAACTAGATACTCGTAATCATCCATAACCGGGACACGGCTAACCATGATTAGTTTGTACACTCTGCAGAGGTTTGCACTTTTCCCCACAAGACTCGATCGCCTCCGTTGGTTTCTCGCCTTTGCATAGTGTTTGAGAGACGGATGACCGAGACACGATCTTTCGTAAACATTAACTCTCTACTCCGGATAGATCATACCAAACCTATAAAACCCACTACCTGCTGATCTACCTCTTCGAGAGCTTCACGTAACTTACTCAACTATGCTAGAGCCCATAATAGCTTGTGGCTACACACGGAAGTTTCTAGCATGAATAAACTCAGTTCCCTTTGAGCCTGGGTGGCGGTCCATAGGAAGATCACACGGGTACCCCGGGATTTCCAAGAAAACAGACAACACTGGGTTCCCCAGGTGCCTCAATCCATCCAGATGTGTATTTAAGTTGCCACCTTAAAGTAAACCATTAATTAACAATCTCACATCTGTCGTGAATATCTCTCAAACCCAAACCACGTCTACGAGCATAGCATGGCAACATAAGCATAACGTAGAAGTAACTCCCAAGGGTTTGATAGTAACAGGGCAATAGGTTCCTACCTCATCATCTACTTCCCAACCCACAATTTAATGACATCCTAATCATGCAATGTTGGAGGGTTGAGCTAATGCATAAAAACTGGGTATGAAAAGATATGATCAAGTGTTACTTGCCTTGGCCGACGATCCGTGAATCCTAGAGACTCGTAGTAACACGCTTCGCACTCCGGGAATTCTATCGCAAGCAAACAATACATACATAAGTAAACAAGCAAAGATGCACAAACGAAACTTCAACTGAAGAGGTTGACCGGAGAGTTCAACTTAAGAACTCCGGTTTGCAAAAAGAATCAAACCAAACGGAACAACGAAACTCAAACGGCGAGAAGAACAAGGTCCGTTTACTAATCTGAACTAGGGTCAAATTTTACAGAGATAAAAACTGGTTTAAGTTGATTATTCGGAAAGAGGGTTTCGAGATGAAACTCCAGGCGCTTGAATCACCTGATTCCGATAAACGAGCGAAAAGATAAACATGTTTGAAAATTGGATCAGAAATCGCGATCAGAATAACCGTGGAATAAATCCTATAAAAGAAAAGCGACGAACTGCTAAACGAACAAACGTTCGTTAACAGAACCTAAACAGTGAACGCGTTCGTTAGATAAATAAACCGACGAAATAAACCGATCTATAAAAAAACGATCTAGGGTTTTATAAAAAAACGAAGGGTTTTTCTAAAAAAATAAAATAAACCGCGGCGGGTTTGGTACCTCGGCGAGGCGCGTCCCGTGAGGCGGGCTGCTCGGCTGGCTCCTTGATGGGGCGGGAGGAGGCGGCTCGGCGAGAGGGCGGCGACGACGCTGACGGCGGCGACGGCGGATCGGGCTCGGCGGCTCGGGCTCCGGCGGCGGCGGCGGCTTGGGTGGTGGCGGGGTGGTGGTGTGGCGGTGGGGGCGGCGGCATAGATAGGAGGGCGGGGTCGGGCGGCTTGGGTGAGGCGCCGGGGTGGAGTCCGGCTTGGACTCGCCCTCGGCGTCCGTCTGTGCACAGACGGCGGCTGAGGGAGGCGGGCGCGAAGGGTTCAGCTGGCCGGGCCTTCGCCCACGGACGCTGGTCCATTTTTTTAACATTCATGAAAGAAAAATTCCTAGAAAAATAAATAAAAATCTAAAAATTCCAAAACAAGTTTTCTCCGTCTAAATAGAATATTTAGAACTAGATGAACTTTTCTTGGCCCCTAAAATGCAACTTTTAAAGCGTGCAAATTTTTCTAGGGCAAATAAAATTCCAAATAAAATCAAATAAAATCCCAAAAATGATTTTAACATTTTTCCTCCGTTATTTCAATTATTTTGGAGAAGTCATATTATCTCCCCTCATTATTTAAATTAAAAAAAATTCCGGAGAGAAAATTAATTAAAATCCAATATCCTCGTCTTTCATTATTTGATAAAATTCAAATATGAAAATTGAAAAATCCCCAACTCTCTCCGAGGGTCCTTGAGTTGCTTAGGATTTTCGACGATGGTAAACGAGAATGCAAATAAAATATGATATGCAAGAATGACCTATGTATAACATGCCAAATTGAAAATTTGGGATGTTACAGGTATACGTTCAGTAGCGCTCAGTTTATCCGCCAGTGGATGGTTGGATTCAAGGCGCAGGGCGCAAAAGCCAGGCAGAGGCCTTTCATCAGCTGGTGAAGTATCTTGACAATAGAACCATGTCTGGTTCCAATCTTTGGGGTGACTCGGCAGCTCAGCGTAAGGAAAAAGACAATCCCTCCGTCGTTGGATTGAGATGCCGCCAAGCTCAAGACTAGGCCCGTTGGCACGTTCATTCTGCCGGTTCATGTAGAAAAGTTCTCTGAACAAAAGCAGACTTGGTTCTTCTCCCAGGTACACCTCGCAGAAGACTTGAAAATTGCAAAGATTTGACACGGAATTCGGTCCAATGTCTTGAGGTCTAAGGTCAAAGAAATTCAAAACTTCCTGAAGAACTTTGAGCCGAGGGGCAAATCCCCGGTTCATATGATCCGTGAAAACTATCACCTCCCCTTCTTTGGGTTGAGGCCTCTCTTCAGACGGGTCAAGGGCGCGATAAGACATGACCTCCCTTTTTGGCAGGTGACCAGACTTCACGAACTCCGCAAGTTTACTCATAGTGACTGTGGACGGGACCCAATTGTAGGTTACAGGGGTCTTGGCCGCCTTAGGTGCCATGATAACAGTTGGCCTACGACAAGTAAGAAAATTTTGGTTCAACTTTAACCCGGGAGAAACAGGTAAAATTATTTAAAGTGGCGGCTTAAAGAAAGGGGCCTAATGATATAATGATGATCGTGCAACAATATTTAAGCCGCCACAAGCATCAAGAGCAGTTCAGAATTTTTAAAAGTCATAAGAAGAAGGCAAGGCTCACAGCTCAGTATCACTTATTTGATTCGGACACCTGGACAGTTGTACTTAAGGGCATTTACCAGAAGAAGTTTGCCGGGTGATAAAAACAAGTTTCACTGATGACTGTTATTATTCTGGATCAAAGTATCACTCTAAAAAAGAATTTTCTAGACCAAAAAATGAGCAGAGAAGTTCATACCCTCAAAGAGAGTTCCTAAGCAAGGGAAATGAGATCTATCCCTATGCAAGATCAACACAAACAGCTACCGCAGCAGTTCTGCACAGGTTTTTCGATCTAAACAGGACTTTGGATGCGAAAACTAATAAGGATCTGCATCGGGCAGTGATGAACACCGATGAACTTGGCAGAGCTTCAAGATAGATCTAAGAAAGGGGAAGAAAGGAACTCACGGATGAGAATGGACTGCGGAGGTTCGCCGTCAATCTCTGGTCAAGGTCAGGTCGATGCAGCGGCCAGCGTCGGTGAAGACGAGGGGGTTGATGGTGACGGCGGCGGAGATCGAGCGGCAGAGAGAAGAGCAAGAAGACGACTGGAAGGAGAAGAAGGAAAGACCTAAAGCCGCACCTATTTATAAGATAGGATTAACCGAGAGGGCGCGGAAAACAAGGAGATAACATTTATTATCCAGTGGCTCTGGCGCCTCGATTTTCGGGATGGTCAGTAAAGACAAAGATCCGTTGAAGATATGACGGAATAAAAATAAGTTTTACTGAAGATGACGTCACGACGATTTAACCCGGATCCAGATGATGACGTCACAGCGGGTTAAAGCTCTTTGTGCAAAACAAAAAATTGCAGGACAGTACATAAGATATTTCAGGATTGACATGAACAGGTTCAAATCAATCTGGGGCCTAATGTCGGGGATATATCTATTTGTAAACCGCCCAGAAGGGGTCGGGTTACGTATAGTGGTTGCCAGACGGAGGCCCAAGTCCAAGCATGAAGATGGCGTCTCAACTAAGGGACTTAAAGGCCCACAGGCGACTTAAGGCCCATTGTAGTAAACCGCCATAATGGCAAGACTTGTATCATAAGGTAGACTTGATTAGTCACCGAGCCGGACATTGTCTATAAGCCGGTCGGGACTCTGTAAGCCGCAGGGCGTCAACCCGTGTATATAAGGGGACGACCTGTTGGCGGCTTAGGGAAAGAAACAACCAATCGAGAACCGGGCATAGCGTATCTCGCTCCCTGGTCATCAAAACCTCAAGCAATACCAACCAAACTAGACGTAGGCTTTACCTTCACCGTAAGGGGCCGAACTAGTATAAAACACCGGTGTCCTTTGTCCCGATTAACCCCTTTAAGCTTCCTAGTGGCGATGGCTCCGCGACTAAGTCCTTGCAAGAGGACATCTGCCGTGACAATTCCACGATAGGCCCCAACCGCCTGCGGCCTTGGTTGACATGTGGCAATTGACAGGATGTGGGCGCCCCCACTTCCCCACGCAACCTTGATATTTGCCGGGCTCGGCGGCCGCCGTTGCCAACGCAGCTCTGGCTTCATTGCTTGCTATGCGCTCCCTTGGCTCCTTCACCTTTCTGAGAAACAACAACTCCCTTCCCGGATCTGACTGAAGGAAATATGCACTAGAGGCAATAATAAAGTTATTATTTATTTCCTTATTTCATGATAAATGTTTATTATTCATGCTAGAATTGTATTAACCGGAAACATAATACATGTGTGAATACATAGACAAACATAGTGTCACTAGTATGCCTCTACTTGACTAGCTCGTTAATCGAAGATGGTTGAGTTTCCTAGCCATGGACATGAGTTGTCATTTGATTAACGGGATCACATCATTAGGAGAATGATGTGATTGACTTGACCCATTCCGTTAGCTTAGCACTTGATCGCTTAGTATGTTGCTATTGCTTTCTTCATGACTTATACATGTTCCTATGACTATGAGATTATGCAACTCCGTTTACCGGAGGAACACTTTGTGTGCTACCAAACGTCACAACGTAATCGGGTGATTATAAAGGTGCTCTCTGTGTGTCTCGAAGGTACTTGTTAGGTTGGCGTATTTCGAGATTAGGATTTGTCACTCCGATTGTCGGAGAGGTATCTCTGGCCTCTCAGTAATGCACATCACTATAAGCCTTGAAAGCAATGTGACTAATGAGTTAGTTGCGGGATGATGCATTACATAATGAGTAAAGAGACTTGTCGGTAACGAGATTGAACTAGGTATTGAGATACCGACGATCGAATCTCGGGCAAGTAACATACCGATGACAAAGGGAACAACGTATGTTGTTATGCGGTTTGACCGATAAGGATCTTCGTAGAATATGTAGGAGCCAATATGAGCATCCAGGTTCCGCTATTGGTTATTGACCCGGAATGGTTCTCGGTCATGTCTACATAGTTCTCGAACCCGTAGGGTCCGCACGCTTAAGGTTTCAATGACAGTTATATTATGAGTTTATGAGTTTTGATGTACCGAAGTTTGTTCGGAGTCCCGGATGTGATTACGGACATGACGAGGAGTCTCGAATTGGTCGAGACATGAAGATTGATACATTGGACGACTATATTCGGACACCGGAAGTGTTCCGGAGAAGTTTCGGATAAAACCGGAGTGCCGGAGGGTTATCGGAAACCCCGGGGGAACTAATGGGCCTCGATGGGCCTTAGTGGAGAGAGAGGGGCGGCCAGGGCAGGCCGCTCGCCCCCTCCCCCTCTGGTCCGAATTGGACTAGGAGAGGGGGGTGGGGCGGCGCCCCCCTTTCCTTCTCCCTCTCCCTCTCCCTCTCCTTCCTTCCCCCTCTCTCCCTTTAGGTGGAAACCTACTAGGACTTGGAGTCCTAGTAGGATTCCCCTCTTGGGGGGCGCGCCATAGAGGGCCGGCCGGCCTCCCCTTGCTCCTTTATATACGGGGCAGGGGCACCCCAAAGACACAACAATTGATCCTTGAGATCTCTTAGTTGCAGCGGTGCCCCCTCCACCATATTTCTCCTCGATAATATTGTAGCGGTGCTTAGGCGAAGCCTTGCGACGGTAGAACGTCAAGATCGTCAACACGCCGTCGTGCTGACGGAACTCTTCCCTGACACTTTGCTGGATCGGAGTCCGGGGAACGTCATCGAGCTGAACATGTGCAAGAACTCGGAGGTGCCGTAGTTTCGGTGCTTGATCGGTCGGGCCGTGAAGTCGTACGACTACATCAACTGCGTTGTGCTAACGTTTCCGCTTTCGGTCTACGAGGGTACGTGGACAACACTCTCCCCTCTCGTTGCTATGCATCACCATGATCTTGCGTGCGCGTAGGAATCTTTTTGAAATTACTACGTTCCCCAATAGTGGCATCCGAGCCAGGTTTTATGTGTAGATGTTATATGCACGAGTAGAACACAAGTGAGTTGTGGGCGATACAAGTCATACTGCTTACCAACATGTCATACTTTGGTTCGGCGGTATTGTTGGATGAAGCGGCCTGGACCGACATTACGCGTATGCTTACGCGAGACCGATTCTCCCGACGTGCTTTGCACAGAGGTGGCTAGCGGGTGTCAGTTTCTCCAACTTTAGTTGAACCGAGTGTGGCTACGCCCGGTCCTTGGAAGGTTAAAACAGCACTAACTTGACGAACTATCATTGTGGTTTTGATGCGTAGGTAAGAACGGTTCTTGCTCAGCCCGTAGCAGCCACGTAAAATTTGCAACAACAAAGTAGAGGACGTCTAATTTGTTTTTGCAGGGCATGTTGTGATGTGATATGGTCAAGACATGATGCTATATTTTATTGTATGAGATGATCATGTTTTGTAACCGGTTATCGGCAATCGGCAGGAGCCATATGGTTGTCGCTTTATTTTATGAAATGCAACGCATGTAATTGCTTTTACTTTATCACTAAGCGGTAGCGATAGTCGTAGAAGCAATAGATGGCGAAACGACAACGATGCTATGATGGAGATCAAGGTGTCGCTACCGGTGACGATGGTGATCACAAAGGTGCTTCGGAGATGGAGATCACAAGCACAAGATGATGATGGCCATATCATATCACTTATATTGATTGCATGTGATGTTTATCCTTTATGCATCTTATCTTGCTTTGATTGACGGTAGCATTTTAAGATGATCTCTCACTAATTATCAAGAAGTGTTCTCCCGAGTATGCACCGTTGCGAAAGTTCTTCGTCTTTGAGACACCACGTGATGATCGGGTGTGATAGGCTCTACGTTCAAATACAACGGGTGCAAAACAGTTGCACACGCAAAATACTCAGGTTAAACTTGACGAGCCTAGCATATACAGATATGGCCTCGGAACACGGAGACCGAAAGGTCGAACGTGAATCATATAGTAGATATGATCAACATAGTGATGTTCACCATTGAAACTACTCCATCTCACGTGATGATCGGACATGGTTTAGTTCATTTGGATCACGTGATCACCTAGATGACTAGAGAGATGTCTGTATAAGTGGGAGTTCTTAAGTAATATGATTAATTGAACTTAAATTTATCATGAACTTAGTACCTGATAGTATTTTTCTTGTCTATGTTTGTTGTAGATAGATGGCTCGTGCTGTTGTTTCGTTGAATTTTAATGCCTTCCTTGAGAAAGCTAAGTTGAAAGATGATGGTAGCAATTACACGGACCGGGTCCATAACTTGAGGATTATCCTCATTGCTTTGCCTGTAAGAATTACGCCCCGAAGCACCGCTGGCGCCAGCCTGCTGCAGGAGCAACACCATATGTTATGAACGTCTGGCGAGCAAAGGCGATGACTACTCGATAGTTCGATGTGCCATGCTTTACGGCTTAGAACCGGGACTTCAACAACGTTTTGAACGTCATGGAGCATATGAGATGTTCCAGGAGTTGAAGTTAATATTTCAAGCAAATGCCTGGATTGAGAGATATGAAGTCTCCAATAAGTTCTATAGCTGCAAGATGGAGGAGAATAGCTCTGTCAGTGAGCATATACTCAAGATGTGTGGGTATAATAATCACTTGATTCAACTGGGAGTTAATCTTCTGGATGATAGCGTCATTGACAGAGTTCTCCAATCACTGCCACCAAGCTACAAAAGCTTCGTGATGAACTATAACATGCAAGGGATGGAAAAGACGATTCCTGAACTCTTCGCAATGCTAAAGGCTGCAGAGGTAGAAATCAAGAAGGAGCATCAAGTGTTGATGGTCAACAAGACCACTAGTTTCAAGAAAAGGGCAAAGGGAAGAAGAAGGGAACTTCAAGAAGAACAACAAGCAAATTGCTGCTCAAGAGAAGAAACCCAAGTCTGGACCTAAGCCTGAAACGAAAGTGCTTCTAACGCAAGCGATCGTCACTTTGAAGCGGAACCTGCCCCAAGTATTTGGGGGATAAGAAGGATGGCAAGGTGAACAAAAGTATATGTGATATACATGTTATTTATGTGTACCTTACTAATGCTTGCAGTAGCACCTGGGTATTTGATATTGGTTCTGTTGCTAATATTCGAAACTCGAAACAGGGACTATGGATTAAGCGAAGATTGGCTAAGTACGAGGTGACGATGTGCGTGGGAAATGGTTCCAAAGTCGATGTGATCGCGGTCGGCACGCTACCTCTACATCTACCATCTGGATTAGTTTTAGACCTGAATAATTGTTATTTGGTGCCAGCTTTGAGCATGAACATTATATCTGGATCTTGTTTGATGCGAGACGGTTATTCATTTAAATCATAGAATAATGGTTGTTCTATTTATATGAGTAATATCTTTTATGGTCATGCACCCTTGAAGAGTGGTCTGTTTTTATTAAATCTCGATAGTAGTGATACACATATTCATAATGTTGAAGCGAAAAGATGCAGAGTTGATAATGATAGTGCAACTTATTTGTGGCACTCCCCTTTGGGTCATATTGGTGTAAAGCGCATGAAGAAACTCCATACTGATGGACTTCTGGAATCACTTGATTATGAATCACTTGGTACTTGCGAACCGTGCCTCATGGGCAAGATGACTAAAACACCGTTCTCCTAACTATGGAGAGAGCAACAGATTTGTTGGAAATCATACATACAGATCTATGTGGTCCGATGAATGTTGAGGCTCGTGGCGGATATCGTTATTTTCTCACCTTCACAGATGATTTAAGCAGATATGGGTATATCTACTTGATGAAACATAAGTCTGAAACTTTTGAAAAGTTCAAAGAATTTCAGAGTGAAGTTGAAAATCATGGTAACAAGAAAATAAAATTTCTACGATCTGATCGTGGAGGAGAATTTTGAGTTACGAGTTTGGTCTACATTTGAAACAATGCGGAATAGTTTCGCAACTCACGCCACCCGGAACACCACAGCGTAATGGTGTGTCCGAATGTTGTAATCATACTTTACTAGATATGGTGCGATCTATGATGTCTCTTACTGATTTATCGGTATCATTTTGGGTTATGCTTTAGAGACGGCCGCATTCACATTAAATAGGGCACCATCAAAATCCGTTGAGACGACGCCTTATGAACTGTGGTTTGGCAAGAAACCAAAGTTGTCGTTTCTTAAAGTTTGGGGTTGCGATGCTTATGTGAAGAAACTTCAACCAGATAAGCTCGAACCCAAATCCGAGAAATGTGTCTTCATAGGATACCCAAAAGAGACTATTGGGTACACCTTCTATCACAGATCTGAGGGCAAGATTTTTGTTGCTCAATTCGGATCCTTTCTAGAGAAGGAGTTTCTCTCGAAAGAAGTGAGTGGGAGGAAAGTAGAACTTGATGAGGTAACTATACCTACTCCCTTATTGGAAAATGGTTCATCACAAGAACCGGTTCCTGTGACGACTACACCAATCAGTGAGGAAGCTAATGATAATGATCATGAAACTTCAAATCAAGTTACTACCGAACTTCGTAGGTCAACTAGAGTGAGATCCGCACCAGAGTGGTACGGTAATCCTATTCTGGAAGTCATGTTACTTGACCATGGCGAACCTACGAACTATGAGGAAGCGATGATGAGCCCAGATTCCGCAAAATGGCTTGAGGCCATGAAATCTGAGATGGGATCCATGTATGAGAACAAAGTATGGACTTTGGTTGACTTGCCCGATGATCGGCAAGCCATCGAGAATAAATGGATCTTCAAGAAGAAGACTGACGCTGATGGTAATGTAACTGTCTACAAAGCTCGACTTGTTGCCAAAGGTTTTCGACAAGTTCAAGGGGTTGACTAAGATGAGACTTTCTCACCCGTAGCGATGCTTAAGTCTGTCCGAATCATGTTAGCAATTGCCACATTTTATGATTATGAAATATGGCAAATGGATGTCAAAACTGCATTCCTGAATGGATTTCTCGGAAGAAGAGTTGTATATGATGCAACCGGAAGGTTTTGTCGATCCAAAAGGTGCTAACAAAGTGTGCAAGCTCCAGCGATCCATTTATGGATCGTGCAAGCCTCTCGGAGTTGGAATAAACGCTTTGATAGTTTGATCAAAGCATATGGTTTTATCTGCACTTTTGGAGAAGCCTGTATTTACAAGAAAGTGAGTGGGAGCTCAGAGCATTTACGATATTATATGTAGATGACATATTATTAATTGGAAATGATATAGAATTTCTGGATAGCATAAAGGGATACTTGAATAAAAGTTTTTCAATGAAAGACCTCGGTGAAGCTGCTTACATATTAGGCATCAAGATCTATAGAGGTAGATCAAGATGCTTAATTGGACTTTCACAAAGCACATACCTTGATAAAGTTTTGAAAAAGTTCAAAATGGATCAGGCAAAGAAAGGGTTCTTGCCTCAGACATAAGGTGTGAAGTTGAGTCAGACTCAATGCCCGACCACAGCAGAAGATAGAGAGAAAATGGAAGATGTTCCCTATGCTTCAGCCATAGGCTCTATCATGTATGCAATGTTGTGTACCAGACCTAACATATGCTTAGCAATAAGTTTGGCAGGGAGGTACCAAAGTAATCCAGGAGTGGATCACTGGACAGCGGTCAAGAATATCCTGAAATACATGAAAAGGACTAAGGATATGTTTCTCGTTTATGGAGGTGACAAAGAGCTAGTCGTAAATGGTTACGTCGATGCAAGCTTTGACACTGATCCGGACGATTCTAAATCGCAAACCGGATACGTGTTTATATTGAATGGTGGAGCTGTAAGTTGGTGCAGTTCTAAACAAAGCATGGTGGCAGGATCTACATGCGAAGTGAAGTACATAGCTTCTTCGGAAGCAGCAAATGAAGGAGTCTGGATGAAAGAGTTAATTTCCGATCTAGGTGTCATACCTAGTGTATCTGGACCAATGAAGATCTTCTGTGACAATACTGATGCAATTGCCTTGGCAAAGGAATCCAGATTTCACAAGAGGACCAAGCACATCAAGAGACGCTTCAATTCCATCCGGGACCAAGTCCAGGTGGGAGACATAGAGATTTGCAAGATACATACGGATCTGAATGTTGCAGACCCGATGACTAAGCCTCTTCCACGAGCAAAACATGATCAGCACCAAGAATCCATGGGTGTTAGAATCATTACTGTGTAATCTAGATTATTGACTCTAGTGCAAGTGGGAGACTGAAGGAAATATGCCCTAGAGGCAATAATAAACTTATTATTTATTTCCTCATATCATGATAAATGTTTATTATTCATGCTAGAATTGTATTTACCGGAAACGTGATACATGTGTGAATACATAGACAAACTTAAAGTCACTAGTATGCCTCTACTTGACTAGCTCATTAATCAAAGATGGTTATGTTTCCTAACCATAGACATGTGTTGTAATTTTATTAACAAGATCACTTCATTAGGAGAATGATGTGATTGACTTGACCCATTCCGTTAGCTTAGCACTTGATCATTTTAGTATGTTGCTATTGCTTTCTTCATGACTTATACAAGTTCCTATACCTATGAGATTATGCAACTCCCGTTTACCGGAGGAACACTTTGTGTGCTACCAAACGTCACAACGTGAATCGGGTGATTATAAAGGAGCTCTACAGTGTCTCCAAAGGTACATGTTGAGTTGGCGTATTTCGAGATTAGGTTTTGTCACTCCGATTGTCGGAGAGGTATCTCTGGGCCCTCTCAGTAATCCACATCACTATAAGCCTTGCAAGCAATGTAGCTAATGAGTTGGTTACGGAATGATGCATTACGTCACGAGTAAAGAGACTTTCCGGTAATGAGATTGAACTAGGTATTGAGATACTGACGATCGAATCTCGGGCAAGTAACATCCCGATGACAAAGGGAACAACGTATGTTGTTATGCGGCTTGACCGATAAAGATCTTCGTAGAATATGTTGGAGCCAATATGAGCATCCAGGTTCCGCTATTGGTTATTGACCCAGAATGGTTCTCGGTCATGTCTACATAGTTCTCGAACCCGTAGGGTCCGCACGCTTAAGGTTTCGATGACAGTTATATTATGAGTTTATGAGTTTTGATGTACCAAAGTTTGTTCGGAGTCCCGGATGTGATTACGGACATGACGAGGAGTCTCGAATTGGTCGAGACATGAAGATTGATATATTCGGACACCGGAAGTGTTCCGGAGAAGTTTCGGATAAAACAGGAGTGCCGGAGGGTTACCGGAAACCCGGGGGAACTAATGGGCCTCGATGGGCCTTAGTGGAGAGAGAGAGAGGGGCGGTCAGGGTAGGCCGCGCACCCCCTCCCCCTCTGGTCCGAATTGGACTAGGAGAGGGGGGGCGGAGCCCCCTTTCCTTCTCCCTCTCCCTCTCCTTCCTTCCCCCTCTCTCCCTTGAGGTGGAAACCTACTAGGACTTGGAGTCCTAGTAGGATTCCCCTCTTGGGGGGCGCGCCATAGAGGGTCGGCCGGCCTCCCCCTTGCTCCTTTATATACGAGGGCAGGGGGCACCCCAAAGACACAACAATTGATCCTTGAGATCTCTTAGCCGTGTGCGGTGCCCCCCTCCACCATAGTTCTCCTCGATAATATTGTAGCGGTGCTTAGGCGAAGCCCTGCGTGATAGAACATCAAGATCGTCAACACGCCGTCAGGTCTTGACGGAAATCTTCCCGACAGTTTGCTGGATCGAGTCCGGGAACGCCATCGAGCTGAATGTGTGCAAGAACTCGGAGGTGCCGTAGTTTCGGTGCTTGATCGGTCGGGCCGTGAAGACGTACGACTACATCAACCGCGTTGTGCTAACGCTTCCGCTTTCGGTCTACGAGGGTACGTGGACAACACTCTCCCCTCTCCTTGCTATGCATCACCATGATCTTGCGTGCGCGTTGGAAAATTTTGGAAATTACTACGTTCCCCAACACTGACACCGGCACCGGTCCTCCCTTGTTGCTATGGCGCCGTATTCGAAGAAGAAGAAGGGGAGAACCTGTGCTTCGATCGAATCTCCACCGACCTTCGAGTCCACCCTCGAGCGGTCGACGGTGCTCAATCAAGAAGGGCTAGACAAGGTTCGCCTGGCGCTCGCTGCCAATTCCAATGAGTGGAAGGAGACGGTGGCTTGGCCTGCTTCTCGAGCCATGGTTGATATGGCAGCCACTGAGATCCCCATCCATCTTCACGCCCTCTTGGCTGGCCTGATCCCCCCTTTCTCCGATTTCTTCAACACCATACTCTCGCATTACCAAGTCCACGCGCTGCATCTGGATCCTCAATCCATCATTCTCCTTGTCGTCTTCGCCTTCGTCTGCAAGGCCATGGTGGGCATTGCCCCATCCGTGGCCTTGTTTCGCCATTTCTTCTCGCTTCACCTGATCGACGCCCGCCAGTGCTTGGGGTGCGTAGCATTTCAGGCCATAGCGACGACGGCCGGCTCGGGGATCGACTTTGATCTCTCACCAGTTGTAAGTGGATTCTGGAAGTGGTGGGTGTTCGTGGACGTCGGCGTGCTCAACTCCATGCTCTTTCTTCCAGGGGCGCCGGTCATACCTAGCTCCGGCTGGGGGCACGCGAAGCTTGCTGACCATCGGCTTGCCCACGTTTGGCGCCGGCTGGCCAGGTTGAAGAAGCTTTATGTCTACTACGCAACCTTCTTCTTGTAGACGTTGTTGGGCCTGCAAGTGCACAGGTTTGTAGGACAGTAGCAAATTTCCCTCAAGTGGATGACCTAAGGTTTATCAATCCGTGGGAGGCGTAGGATGAAGATGGTCTCTCTCAAACAACCCTGCAACCAAATAACAAAGAGTCTCTTGTGTCCCCAACACACCCAATACATTGGTAAATTGTATAGGTGCACTAGTTCGGCGAAGAGATGGTGATACAAGTGCAATATGGATGGTAGATGTAGGTTTTTGTAATCTGAAAATATAAAAACAGCAAGGTAACTAATTATAAAAGTGAGCGTAAACGGTATTGCAATGATAGGAAACAAGGCCTAGGGTTCATACTTTCACTAGTGCAAGTTCTCTCAACAATAATAACATAGATAGATCATATAACAATCCCTCAACATGCAACAAATAGTCACTCCAAAGCCACTAATAGCGAAGAACAAACGTAGAGATTATGGTAGGGTACGAAACCACCTCAAAGTTATTATTTCTGGATCGATCTATTAAAGAGTGCGTACTAGAATAACACCTTAAGACACAAATCAACCAAAACCCTAATGTCACCTAGATACTCCATTGTCACCTCAAGTATTCGTGGGCATGATTATACGATATGCATCACACAATCTCAGATTCATCCAACCAACACAAAGTACTTCAAAGAGTGCCCCAAAGTTTCTACCGAGAGCCAAGAAAAGCGTGTGCCAACCCCTATGCATAGGTTCATGGGCGGAACCCGCAAGTTGGTCACCAAAACATACATCAAGTGGCACGTGATATCCCATTGTCACCACAGATAAACACGGCAAGACATACATCAAGTGTTCTCAAATCAAAGACTCAATCTGATAAGATAACTTCAAGAGGGAAACTCAATTCATCACAAGAGAGTAGAGGGGGAGAAACATCATAAGATCCAACTATAATAACAAAGCTCGCGATACATCAAGATCGTGCCATAGAGAGAACGCGCGAGAGAGAGAGAGAGATCAAACACATAGCTACTGGTATATACCCTCATCCCCGAGGGTGAACTACTCCCTCCTCGCCATGGAGAGCGCCGGGATGATGAAGATGGCCACCGGTGATGGATTCCCCCTCCGGCAGGGTGCCGGAACGGGCTCCCGAGATGTTTTTGGTGGCTACAGAGGCTTGCGGTGGCGGAACTCCCGATCTATCTTGATATTCGATGGTTTTAGCGTACGTAGGCTTATATAGGTGAAAGAAGTCGGTCGGGGAGGTGCTCGAGGGGTCCACGAGACAGGGGGCCGCGCCCTGTAGGGGGGCCGCGCCCCCTATCTCCTGGGCTCCTCGAGTATCTTCTGACTTGATCTCCAAGCTTCCAGGATGGTATTCTTCCAAAAAATCACGATGGCGAAGGTTTCATTCCGTTTGGACTCCGTTTGATATTCCTTTTCCTCAAAATACTGAAACAGTCAATAAAACAGCAATATGGGATGGGCCTCCGGTTAGTAGGTTAGTCCCAAAAATGATATAAATGTGTAAAATAAAGCCCATAAACATCCAAAAGGGGTAATATAATAACAAGGAACAATAAAAAATTATAGATACGTTGGAGACGTATCAAAGCTCAGGGTGACAACGCCCGTGGTGGTGAAGGAGTTCGTCCAGTGCCGCATTGCTCAGCTTCAGCGCCATTCTCGACAAATGTGGACGTTCGCTGGCAGCAGGGACCCCATGAGGCTCCATGTGCCCGCGCTTCCTCGCAAGATGCTGCGCACGGTGCTCGAGCTCTTGACGGGTGACCCGGCGCTAGCCATGCTTCTGGAGGAGGGCTGCCTCCTATACTGTTGCTCGAACAAGGAGTTCATGAGGCAGATGCCCCTCTTTGATGAGTGGGGGCTGTGCCCATCCGGACTTGAAGGGCATCGCGAGAACTCCGTCCTCGTGGATCCTCAGCCTGCCCTCCCCGCGGCACACGCCCCAGAGGCGGATGCAGGGGGCGAGCGCTGCCGGGTGCCGCGGGGCGGCTACTAACAAGACGATGCAGCCTGGTGCTCCTGAGATGGCAGCCGCCGAGGCTCGGGTGAGCTGCCCTGAGGGGGCAGCCGAAGAGCTGGCGCGGTCCGAGGCTTCCGAGGTCACCGCCCCCGAAGCTCGGGCAAGCAGTCCTGAGGTGGAGGCTGAGGAGCCGACGCAGTCCGACGCTCCTGAGGTTGCCACCCCAGAGGCCCCGCCAAATGTCCCAGACGCTGACGGCCGTGCCCCGGCCTTCGGCCAGCTACGCTTGAACTTCGAAGCACTCCGCAAGAGGAAGGGGTCTCCAAGCTGCAATGGTGACACCTACAGGCCACTGAAGCAGAGGAAGTACATAGCCATAGACAAGTAAGTACCTCATCTTCGCGATTTCCTGAGTGTTGCATCCTTTCCTGACAATGGCTCTTTAGGATCCCTTCGGCTTCAGCGGCGAGATCTCCTGAGGAGCGACGTCCACCAGCCCTTGACTCGCCCCTGGTCTCGAGCTCCCCCCGCCGGGCCACTGCGCGAGGCAGGGGACCTGTCCAGGAGGCAGATGCATTGATGGGGGGTCTTGATCCTGCGTTCCTATCATCCCTCCTTCATGGTCCAGCCTGGGTGCAAAAGGCGTGCCGAGGGCTCCTCCATTGGTCATCACTGGTGGCTGGGTAATCTCAGCCCCGGCTTCGTCTTCGAGTAGTGAGGCCACGCCACCCGGCTCCTCCGCCAAGGCCCGAAGGTTGGCGCGTAAAGCGCCGGCCTCCAGCCCCCCGCCAGGGATAGGCAGGCCACCTCAAGCTTCCCCGACAACTCCCGACGCGAAGGGTGGACTTGGCCATGCGGTGGAGCTCGCGGGCGGGCGTGGTGCTATATGCCATGAGCTTTTCCGGGAGGCAATGGGCGCGCTGAGCCGGCTCGGTGGAGAGCTCGCCGACGTCGACGCCCGCCTTGAGACGGAGGACTGGCGGGTGAGTGGCACCAGTTGAAGGTGGCCATCAACCTTGGGCATCTTCAGCATGAGCGTGCCAACGCGAAGGCCGCAGTATCACTTGCGACCTCACGCGAGGCCTGCGCCCGGGCCTTGGAGGAGGCCAGGGCGGCCAACCATCGCCGCGAGGCTGCCGAGGAGCGTGAACAAGAACTCCAGGCCTTGAACGCTACCCTTGAGCAGCGGATTGAGGCGCGTAGGGCCGTCTTGGCATCGATGAGGGGAGCACCTTCTGAAGAGAAGGAGATCCAGAAGCGCGAGGAGGCGCTGGTGCTGGAGGCCTTGGAGCGCAGCCTGGAGCTTGAGCGACTGGAGGTGAGGGAGCGCCAGGTGGCCATGGCTGAGGATGTCGTCATTGCGCGGGAAGCTAAGATCCAGGAGGAGGTTGATCGGAGGGTGGCTAAGGCTCGCATGGATCTTGCCAACGAGCACCGCCTGAAGCTGGAGCTCCTGGAAGCCGAGGTTGATGGTAGGACCACCACCCTTAGGACGAAGCTGAACGAGGCGGAGCAGCTTGAGAGGGCCCCCAAGGCAGCTCAGGCCTCCACCCAGGCTGACCTGGCCTCCGCACCCGCCGACTTGCTCTCACTTCAGCAGCAAATTGATGGCGCCACGTCCCTTGCGAAGAAGAATGTGGATGAGTCGTGCCGTCGGCAGACGCTGCAGCGCGAGCATGCTTCTATGCTTCAGGCCCTCAGAGTGAGAGCCAACCGAGCCTTGAGCACCATCTGTGAGGAGAGCGTCCCTCATCCGCGCGAAGAAGATTACGCCAGCCACCTCTGCTTCTTCACCGAGGTCGTGACGCGCCTGGAGGAACGGGCCGCGAGGGCTCGCGAGCTCGTTGAGGAGAGGAGCCGGGGTCTCCTTGGGCGCGCATTCTCACGAGTCTTCAGTCGCCTCCGGAGCCTTGATCCCCATTTTGACTTCGACGCCGCCATAGCCCCTGTGCCCGGGGTTATCCGAAACAACCTGTCGAACTGGGTGGATGACCACATGGACGCCCTAGTCGTGGAGTTCTCTCCTGAGGACGACGCGGCCGTGATGGTGGTCGGGGAAGGTGGTGCCGAGGATGATGATTAAGACGACGCTAGCGACAACTTGGGTGGTGAAGATTAAGACAATGAAGATAGTGAGGAAGGCAGCACCTCCGGCTAAACCTGTGTTTCCTTTTGCCTTAACCTGTGTGAAAAAGGAAACCTCCAGGCACGACCCTGTGGGATGTGAAAGCATTTTGAAAAGGGGGGAGGGCCTTATAATGTATGAAATGATGGCACCCCTTTTGTGGACGGGGCTTGAGATGCGCCATCACGGGCCCACAGGGCTCCCGAGTGGGGTAGTTGTTACGTCTTACCTTGGTTCCACAGGTCTTGGGCGTGCCCTGACATCCCGGCCGAACCTTCCTCCCGAGGTGGGCCTTTCAGGGCTCATGAGGCTCTGGGCCTCCCGAGAAGCTTGCCGATCCGTTCGAGAGGGCCTCGCGAGGAGCGAACGCCGGACTACGATAGGATGAGCACGTGGTGATCCTGCGGCGAGTGCACCCTTGACCCCGACGGGGTCCCGCCCGGGCCGTCCGGATGTGACTGGAGTTGCACGCCGACCAGCCCCCACTCGTGAGGCGCTCGCAGGGGGGCAGCAGGCGTGAGCCTCAAAGTAAAACACGCAACCAGAACGCAAGAAAACAACACGAACAAGAGAAGACTCCCCCCGTTTTGATAACACAAAAGAACTTCAAATCTCAGTCCAAATGGCGGCGAATCGAATTACAGAAAAGGGGACGGAAGCAAACAGCCGCGTCTGGCACCTAGCTAGTCTTCTTGTTTTCCCACCAACGCGGAGCTAAGTGCTTTCACTGGATGTGAGCATAGTCATTGGGGGACAGTGTCGAGGGCCGGCGCGGGAGCATGGTGCTTCCACTTGGACATGGGCGGGAGCCCCCAAGGCCCGGGGCGGCACTCCGCAGACTCTGGGGCGTGTACAACCCCACTCATTATTACGTGAGAGTGTCACGAGCGGAGACCTTCACAGGCGCGAGCCTTGCTTCATATCGCTTGACGAGGGCCCCGCCCTGCGCCTCCCCCGACCACAGTTGGGGCGTCCGGAAACTAGGACGAGACCAAGGGGCAAGGGGGACGCTGGCGGCGCCCTCGACGACCATGGGCCCTCTACCGGGGGAAGGGCTCACCGGCGCCTCCCTCGACAGAGGGACTACCTCCGTGCAACGCCATGCTCCATGTGGCGCAGGGGAGGCCCTGGCTCCGGGCCCCTCCCGCGCAGCGCCCATTGTGCCACTCCCGCCGGGAGCGGAGCCACCGCCCTGGGGTCTCCGGCCTCTGCTGTGGCCTGGTTCACCTGCGGTCCACGGTTAGCGTAAGCATGCTCTTGAGATTTTGGCTGTACCCTGCGATTATTGTCATCGAAGGGGTCGGCTAAGCTTCCGGGCGGCTCGTGGAAAGCCTCAGCCTCTAGCGCCCCTTCTGCCCAGCCTGGCTCGGGGAACGAGCTGAGGCCTTCCTCCGGCGCATACTCCAGGTCCATCAAGCGGGGCACATAGGCGTCTGAAGTTGCCGCGCCGGAGCCTTTGCCTGGGTGCCCCACGCCTTGGACCACCAGGCCCCGCGCCTGGCCCTGCTGGCCGTGGGGTGATATCCCAGCGCGGCCCCGTAGGGGACCGCCAGAGCTTGCCTTGCCTGGAGGAGGCATATTCGTGGTAGGACGAGCAGCGCCGCTGGCCGTGTTGATGCTGTCGAACTCCTCAGGTGCTCCGGGGGGCGCGCGGGCACGCCGGGGCCCGGTGCGCGCCCCTGCCACAACCTGAGGCATGGGCAGGGAGCAGAACGGCGTCGCACCTCTGCAGGCGGCGTCAAGCAACTCGGTGACCCGCTCCAGCAGGGCATCGCGGCCGCCCTCCGCCACCTACAATGCAACAGCTCTCGCGCTACGATGATCGCGGCTCGCATGTTCGCCTGCTCCCGACGAGTATGAGGCGCTGTCGCCGCGGCGTAACCCGAATATCGCATGGTGGCGCACGTACGCCGAGGTGTGAGGGCGGACGGTGCCGGCCCACGTCCAGTGGTGTTGGGCGGTGTGCGAGCCGCCTGGAGCACGGAGTGGATGTCTTCCTAGGCGGACGGCACCGCCCGGGCAGGCCAAGCAGCCCAGTGCTCAGCATGAGCCCTTAGATCGTCAGCCATCGGAACTGTAGGGCGATGGCGGGCCGGCTGGAAGAAGAGAGGCTCCTACGCATCCCTACCTGGGCGCCAAAGTCGGATTCGGGGTTCCGCAGACCCTTGAGAGGTTCGAACTTTGGGGTGCGTGCGAAGAACTCGTCCTCCCCAGTCTGCCTGCTCAACGAATCCACGGCCTAGCTTGACAAGCCCAACGAACAAGAGACACAATAGTTTATCCTGGTTCGGGCCACCTTGCGGTGTAATACCCTACTCCAGCTTTGTGGTGGATAGAACAACCTCAGGAGGTGAGGTGTTCTTGTGCCTGATGAGATGGTGGGTGTGAGGCTGATTTGAATGATCCGTCCTCATCAATGGTGGTGGCTAGGTCCTATTTATAGTGGCCTTGGTCTTCTTCCCAAATGCAGGCGAGAAGGGATCCCACAATGGCCAAATTCGAAGGGACACAACTAGTACAAGTTATCCTGACAAAATTAGTCTTCGCCTGCAAAAGCCTCTGCTGGTGACGCTGCGGTGGGCTCCGCGATGACCTCCGTCCTGCCGTCCAGCGGTCTTGGTCTTGTTGCACCGATATGGAAACCTTTGCTTGATCCCTCGGGACCCCGCGCCTGCGGTTGCCTCCTTAGCACCAAAGAGGAAACGGATACACTGCACCCGCCTGGCCTTGGTCGTCACGGCTCACGTCATATGAACCTCGCGAGGTGCAGCTTGCATAGATATCTCCGATCCTCAGGAGCCGGCCTGGGAAGGCCGCCCCCCAGGGAGGTCTTGGTGGCGTCCGCCTCGCGAGGGTCTTGGGTTGTTGTTGCTGAAGCTGGGCCGTACCGGGCCGTCAACGGAGCCGCGCCATGGGCCGTAGGCAGGCAAGTCTGGGTACCCCAGCTCCCAGAACGCCGACAAGTTTGTTCAAAAAACATTTTGTCTCACACCACCTTCACTTCTGGGGTGGTGCTAAATATTGCACCACCACCTCTTGCCATACATGGGCCTATGAGATTTATTAGAAATTTCTAAAAATTCACATGGGCAAGCCCATTTATTGTAACAAAATACACTATCGCCGTGCATAAGTTTGTCACAACTTAAATACAAACTATTCGTGGAAAAATTCTTATTCTAGTCCCGATCTCAAATCCTCCTGCTATGAACAGTAAAATCCAAATAAATAGACACAAAAATTTAAAATATATATTTTATGGAAACAAGCCTTGCTCATGCACCTAAAATTTCAAGATGAAACCACATTCGTGGATATGTGGGCAAAAAAATATAATCAGTGCTTTAAACTACTTTAAAAAGTAGTGTATTTAGAGCATCGATTTTTTCTCTAGACTTCCACGAATGTCATTGCATCACAAAAATTTGCACACTAGTGAAACACTCATCAATGTATCACGAAAGGAAATTCAGATTTGTTTTGTTTTAGCTTGAAAGATAATCTTGTGTCTCTTTCCATTGTTCAAGCAAGATTGGTTGTATTAGCTCCCTTTTCAGCAGGTTATATTTTCACTTACGCAGCTTTCTTGATTTCTTCAACATGAGGCGTGTTTGGTTAATTTAGTTTTTTTACTGTACCAACACTTAGTTCATTACTCTTGATAGAGAGGGATGATGCACCTTCAGACCAGGGAGAATGTAATTCCATTCTCTCAGCATTGACAAAATTAGAAGGTTTTGAGTGCGTTAACCTAGCTATGTTGGCACTTCGGGGCAGCGGTAGATCAAAATCGTAAGATTTTTGTGGGCGAATATGAAAGGTTTTCCCTAGATGGAGGCTAGAAAGGGGTCTTTTCCAATTTCTTAACTTTGAGATAGGCATAATATGGAATATATGAGATGAATTCATAAGTTATAGCTAAATTTGGTTATATTCTCTTCATTGCCTTTTTCCTATGTCTTTCCCCATTTTCATTGCACACGCATGAGCCATTTTTTACTTTTTTTTTCTATTTTACTGTTCATTTCAGTGCTTGTGCACCTGGTAGCAGAAACTTCGTGTCCCATGCAATATACCATAATTTGGCTTCCAAAACCAATTATGCTTAGAGGAGAGAGAAGATCCTGATAGCCAACTTTTCTTTACATCATACCCAAAATTCCGACACAAATGACACAAAACATAGTTCATTGCATAATCAAACAAACAACTGAAAGCAATCACTATAATGAGCATAATTAAACATCCATATCACCACATTGAGCTTAATACTAGCTACATCGAGCTTAAACATAGCTAAAACAAGCTTAAAACTAGCTAAAACGAACACTACCCCTCGTCGGAGGAGATATCAACCATCCCCGCATCAGAACCACCGGCCTCGTGGTTGTTGGCAATGGGTCGAATCCATGGCGTCGCAGCGACAACTTTGCCTTTGAGATACTCAAACAACTCCTCTCGCTCGGCATCGAGGCGGATGATCTTGCGGTGTTTATGCTCCATCGTGCATGCGCTTTTCCACGGACTTGAAATTTCACGGTTCTTGGTGATGAGCCACGGGCCCGTGAGACACGCAGCCATACCGGCCACATCGACGCGCTCGGCCTCAAGCTGCTTTGTCGCGGCAGTGGTGACGACACCGAGCTTGATACCCTCCTTCTCCAATTGCTCCTCCAAGCTCGGGTCCTACGAGCTCGGCTCGTCACAGGAAAATGCGGGTGGCGCAGCTCATGCGCTCACTCCGAGACCATGGAGTAGTAGGTGGAACAGTGATGCGACATGGTGAGGGAGGTCGGAGCGGTGGCGGTCGCGATGGAGCTAAAGGCGGCGGGGGTGGAGCTTGTATTGGTGTTGGTTGTGGTGGGAGTCGCGATGACGGTGGAGCTCAAGCGGATGAGGATGAGGCTTGAGCTCGGTCGAGTAGACAAGAGCAACGAGGAGGAGTGGGGGCAACAGAGAGGTCATGGAACCACACAATAGGGAGCAATGCACGACCAACCCTCCAGAATCACCAGGTGGCTGACGAGATCATCTCCTACCGGGCAGGCCCATAGTGGTTTAAACCTAATAGAAGCCCATGGAGGCCTAGGCCCACATATTATAATTATCGGAATACCAACCAACATGATGGAGGTTTACTCACTCGGGCCAGTCACCCGAGTGGAATTCACTCGGATGATAGGACCATGATTCCACTTAGATGATCATCACTCGAGCAGAAGTAGCCCAACGGCCAGGAGCATTGATTAGGGTGTTATCATAGCCATAAGATCTTAGAGTTACTTATGTACTTCAAGGCGTTTGTTACTGTCAGTAGTCGGCATGTGTTATTACTATCTGAACTCACATGTAATGTAGCATGCGAGGAGGGTAGCGAGCTCATCCCCTCAGCATCTAGTTACAGGTTTGGAACATTTGTACTCAGACACCTATACGCAAGAACACTCTCTCTGGAGAACGGGACTAGGGTTTTTACCTCCACCTCGGGGGGCCTAAACTTGTATACTTCCTTGTGTCACCCTCCTGCGTCTCGCATGATCAGGCCTCGTTCCTCCCCCTCTCTTACTATTAGATTCACACCACGACAGTGGCGACGGCGCTCGCGGTGGTAGGGCGTCGACGTGGTGTGGTGTGGCGCGGCACGTCAGGCGTCAGGAGGGGAGGTGGGGGTAGCGGCGGAGGTGCGGGGGGCTCACGGTGAAGGAAATATGCCCTAGAGGCAATAATAAAGTTATTATTTATTTCCTTATTTCATGATAAATGTTTATTATTCATGCTAGAATTGTATTAACCGGAAACATAATACATGTGTGAATACATAGACAAACATAGTGTCACTAGTATGCCTCTACTTGACTAGCTCGTTAATCGAAGATGGTTGAGTTTCCTAGCCATGGACATGAGTTGTCATTTGATTAATGGGATCACATCATTAGGAGAATGATGTGATTGACTTGACCCATTCCGTTAGCTTAGCACTTGATCGTTTAGTATGTTGTTATTGCTTTCTTCATGACTTATACATGTTCCTATGACTATGAGATTATGCAACTCCCGTTCTTTGGAGGAACACTTTGTGTGCTACCAAACGTCACAACGTAACTGGGTGATTATAAAGGTGCTCTACAGGTGTCTCCGAAGGTACTTGTTAGGTTGGCGTATCTTGAGATTAGGATTTGTCACTCCGATTGTCGGAGAGGTATCTCTGGGCCCTCTCGGTAATGCACATCACTATAAGCCTTGCAAGCAATGTGACTAATGAGTTAGTTGCGGGATGATGCATTACATAACGAGTAAAGAGACTTGTCGATGTGAGATTAAACTAGGTATTGGGATACCGATGATCGAATCTCAGACAAGTAACATACTGATGACAAAGGGAACAACGTATGTTGTTATGCGGTTTGACCGATAAAGATCTTCGTAGAATATGTAGGAGCCAATATGAGCATCCATGTTCCGCTATTGGTTATTGACCGGAGACGTGTCTCGGTCATGTCTAAATAGTTCTCGAACCCGTAGGGTCTGCACGCTTAACGTTCGGTGACGATTTGTATTATGAGTTTATGTGTTTTGATGTATCAAAGGTAGTTCGGAGTCCCGGATGAGATCGGGGACATGACGAGGAGTCTCGAAATGGTCGAGATGTAAAGATCGCTATATTGGACGACTATATTCAGACATCGGAAAGGTTCCGAGTGATTCGGGTGTTTTTCGGAGTACCGGAGAGTTACGGGAATTCGCCGGGGAGTATATGGGCCTTATTGGGCTTTAGGGGAAAGAGAGATGGGAGGCTGCGCAACCCCCCAAGGCCTAGTCCGAATTTGACTAGGGGGAGGGGCAGCGCCCCCTCCTTCCTTCTATTCTCTTTTCCCTTTCCTTTTCTCCTACTCCTACTACTTGGAAGGGCTCCTAGTTTTACTAGGAAAGGGGGAATCCTACTCCCGGTGGGAGTAGGACTCCCCTAGGGCGCGCCATAGAGAGGGCCGGCCCTCCCCTCCTCCACTCCTTTATATACGGGGAGGGGGGCACCCCATAGACAACAATTGATCATTGATCTTTTAGCCATGTGTAGTGCCTCCCTCCACCATAATCCACCTCGGTCATATCGTAGCGGTGCTTAGGCGAAGCCCTGCGTCGGTAGCATCATCATCACCGTCATCACGCCCGTCGTCTTGGCGGAACTCTCCTCGAAGCTCTGCTGGATCGGAGTTCGTGGGGCGTCATCGAGCGTAACGTGTTCAAGAACTTCGGAGGTGCCGTAGTTCGGTACTTGGATCGGTCGGATCGTGAAGACGTCACGACTACATCAACCGCGTTGTCATAATGCTTCCGCTTCGATCTCACGAGTGCGTGGACAACACTCTCCCCTCTCGTTGCTATGCATCACCATGATCTTGCGTGTGCGTAGGATTTTTTTTGAAATTACTATGTTCCCCAACACGCGGGAGGGTTAGTGCAGGTTCCGACATGCAAAGCATGGCGGGCCGGCGACAACGGGAGGTCGAGGTAGGCGTGGCTCTTACTGAATGTTCTCATTCGACCGGTTTGGATGCTGGACGAGAATACCTATTTTGAGATATTTGGTAGCAAAATATGGGTATCTACTAAAACAACATGGATACCCATGCACTTTTGAGTATGTTGTGATGTTGCGTTTTAGACGAAAATACATGTGTGTGCTTTTTGGGGTGTATTGTGCGAAAAAAATTGAGGGTGCTCTAGTATTGCCGCATTTTTTGCTGCTAAAATCCACAATCTAGATGAAATGTGAAAATTGCAACCAAACATGCACTTTCGGCTGCAAACAGACAAGAAAATCAAACGGTTAGCCTGGGGGAAATCAAACACATTGCTTGGATTCCCCTGTCTGCCATGTGATCAATCGACCGTCATATGACCTTAGATTTAGCTACTTAATTAATTAGATTAACAGGAACCACTTTTCACTGACTTCTCGTCACATGGACCGAGAGCGGATTAACATCGGGATACATGCAGTGCACATACGCATGTGCGTAATGATTTGACCGGTCAGGCCCACCTACGGCTGACACGCGTCCCCGACTGCGAAGTGGCCGCCGTTCTGCAGATCGATCAAGTGTGCCGACATGTAGCCGAAAGCTACGCGGATGGATGCATTTGTCAGTTAACTAACCTTTTTTTGCGGGTTAGTCAGTTGATTAACCTGAGGCCACCATGATGT
The DNA here is from genome assembly GCA_021605145.1 of Aegilops bicornis. NCBI lineage: Eukaryota > Viridiplantae > Streptophyta > Magnoliopsida > Poales > Poaceae > Aegilops > Aegilops bicornis. The sequence goes on along the minus strand of CM038673.1, from coordinate 172,021,786 downwards.
GCACTAACAATCTATCGTGCGAGTTCATGTGCTAGAGCCAACAACAAGTGAGAAGCCATGTGCAGCGATTTGTCGATTCTAACCACCATTAGCTGTTGGCAACAAGACATGAGACCTTGGATACGGCAGACGTGTGAGTACAAATTAAGGTTCAAACACGTAGTACAATTTAATCAGGTCAAGTGTGCCCGGAATAATCATCAGTGGCAGCGGACTGTCGTTCAAATGGCTGTTTCTGCAGGGAAACGGTGTATGCATCCGGCAATATTTATGTAGGCCATGTCGTGTCAGGGGAGGAGACAAAGTGACCACCTGTCCACTTGCCCAGCATTCAAGCATTGCAATTTTCGCATCACATACATGTGCGCGACCACCGGCATGATGCCGATGCACGGCGGACACATCCTTATGCCTAAGGATCCAGTGAATATCAGATCTAATCTAATTTGCCACCTGTCCTTGCATGCATGAAACGCCGTGATTACCGACCGATTACGACATCACATGTTGTGTGATGTACTGGCTCACACCCGGACGACGGACCAAGGCGTCCAGAAAGAACCGAAGACTGGCCCGTGTCTTGGAGGCCCAACAGGAGGAAGGAAGAAAGAGGACGATAAGTGAGGCGAAATTACTAATTGAGGAATACTTATTACAAAGATCACTCCCACTAATTGAGAGGCACCACCGATTATGAATTTTTTTTTTGCGGATGACTCATTGATCCTGATGAAGGCAAGTATTCACAATGCAAAGGCTTTGAAAACCATTCTAGACTCGTATTGTAAAGCATCGGGGCAATTGATCAGTGTTGATAAAAGTATATTTTCAGCCCCAATACAAAAGTGGAAATCAAGGAGCAACTATGTACAACACTCAATATCATGACTAAAGCTCTCAGTGATAAATATCTAGGGTTACCCGGCTAATGTGGGTATGGATAAATCTGACTGTTTTCAGTATCTGATTGACCCTATCATCATGAAGATAAGTGGATGGAAAGAAAAACTTTTATCCGCGGGAGGGAAGGAAATCCTCCTGAAATCTGTTATACAAGCTATCCCCACCTATGCGATGTCCGTCTTTAAAATTCCTAAAAAAAATTGTAAGGGAATCACTGATGCGATATCTCATTTCTGGTGGGGGGACGAGGATAATCAGAAGCGGATGCATTGGATGGCTTGATGGAAAATGTGTGTACCCAAAAATCAAGGGGGCATGAGATTCTGGGATATTCATTGTTTCAACCTGGCGTATTATTGAAAATCCAGACTCCTTATGTGCGACCGTGTTGAGAGTTAAATATTTCCCAAGCGGTGATTTATTGAATACAAAGCTAAAGAAGGGCTCTTTTTTTACTTGGCAAAGTATTATGGCAGGGGTTAATTGTCTAAATCTTGGTTATATTTGGCGTGTTGGAAATGGTCACAATATTGATATTTGGGAAGATACTTGGATTCCTAATTGTGTAAATAGGAAAGTAATCAAACCGAGAGGGAGTAATTTGATCTCAAGGGTATCTGATTTAATTGATCCTGCTACTAGTAATTGGGACGAAAATTTGGTCACACAAATGTTCTGGCCAGTTGATGCACAAAGGGTCCTTGCAATTCCTTTGTCACAACATGATATGTCGGATTTTGTCGCTTGGAGCTATTCAAAGAATGGAACTTTTTCTGTTCGATCAGCCTATGCAGTGCAATGGGAACACCAACACGGGGGAAAATTAAGATGAACCTATGATATGGGACATATGACTATCAATCCTATTTGGAGTGAGATTTGGAAATGATCTTGTCCATGGAAGGTTGAAATTTTCATCTGGCGCACACTGCATGGCACCCTCCCGTGTAGAGTTAATTTGGCGAATAGACATATAAAGGTTACCCCCAATTGTCCGGCATGTTCCTTTGGATCAAAGGATACAAAGCATATATTATTTCAGTGTCAGAAAGCAAAGGAGGTTTGAAAAAAACTGGGTCTAGATCAAGTCATTAAAAGAGCCTGCGAAGTTGATTATGCTGGTGAGGCGGTGCTTGAATTATTGCTTTCTATGCCTGAACGGGAGCTTACAATCTTGGGTATTCCGAATGTCCGTGAATTAGTTACAATTTAAACTTGGTATTTATGGTGGGAGAGGCGAAAACCCTAGATGCTAACCAGATCTCCATGGGAATTCGTGCGATTTATGTTAAACTATGTTTTGGCTATATCACCAAAGGCTGCAATGAAAAGAGGAGGTTGGGTCCAACCTCCAAGGGGGTTTGTAAAACTTAATGTGGATGGCTCTTTTGATCATGACCGGCTCAGGGGCATGGCTGGTGCTGTTTTGAGAGATGATAAAGGAAAATTCATTGCAGGGGGGATTGGAGAATTGATTGGTGCACGAACGTTCTGATGGCTGAAGCTATGGCGCTTAGATATGGTCTATCTATTGCTCAAAGGGCGGGCTGTAACCGCTTAGTTAATAACTCAGATAACATGGAGGTTATCGAAACCATGAACAATGGAGGACGGTCATCTAGTACAGCGGCGGCTGTGTTTGACGATTGTTATTTTTTAGCATGTGACTTTCCCATTACTAAATTTGAGCATTGTAATAGAGAAGCAAATAGGGTCGCACATGAACTTGCTAAGTTAGCTAGATTTTCTTCATCTTTGAACTGGTTTGAGGAGCTCTTGAGTGAAATTGTACCCCTCCTCATAAACGATGTACTTGTTATCGCAAATGAATAAAGTTTCTATGTTTCTTAAAAAAAAGATCACTCCCACCTTCTCTTCCCTAAAAAAAAAAGATCACTCCCACCTTCTCAGGTTGCGACAAGTGGCGCGCTTGCGCCACTTGTCGCAACCTAGAAGTTTTTCTTTTTTCGTAGATCTGTTTATTCAAAATGTTTTATCTCTTAAAACGTGCGTCCAAATATCGAACCGTTTTCACTGTTGGGTTCCTCGCGTCAAGATCTTCAAAACTAGATGCCATGTTGATAGGTTTTGATGAAAAAAAAATTCACGAAAAAACCAGAAAAAAAACCCGAACCGGGAGCACGGGTTTTCTCCCTTTACAAAAGAGGCACGCACATGCCTCTCGTGAAAACCAATTGTGCCTTTCACGGAAGAAAAAAAACAGAAAACGCGTTTTTTTCGTTTCCGTGAGGCACGTCCGTGACTCTCGCGAAAGCACAACCGTGCCTCTCGCGGAAGCAACACCGTGCCTCTCGCGGAAGGAAAAAACAGAAATCACGTTTTTTTCGTTTCGAGAGGCACGGCCGTGACTCTCGCAAGCACAACCGTGCCTCTCGTGGAAGGAAAAAAAAATAGAAAACTCATTTTTTTTTCATTTCTGAGAGGTACGGCCGTGGTTCTGGCGAAAGCAAAACCGTGCCTCTCACGAAAGAAAAACCATGAATCTCATGAAAGAAAAAAAGAAAACGCATTTTTTCGCGCAAATTGTTTTTGGTACAAAAGCTAAGGAAGACCGGTGGAAAACCGAAACATCGAAAAAAAAAACCTGTTTGAAAAGCCAAAAGCTCGTGAGGAAAAATAAAAAATAAAATCTGAAGGGAGCGCCCCAAGCGCGACACGTGGCGGGTTGCAGAAAGCGCGCCAAGTGGCGCTGATTGTTGTGAGGCTCTTGAAGGAGCGCTCGTCAACTATTTGCTCTCCAAGTGACGCACCTAATGAGGCGTAGTTTACCTAAAAAAGAAGCTAGATGAGGCGTAGTGGAGAGGGAAGACTCGTCAAGAAATTAGACCAATAGTTCATTTAACTGTTTTTTCCCTTCCGGTTCTTCCTCCGTCCCCCTTTCTTGTATCCCAAGTTGGATCAAGGGTGAGACCGTAAGAGGAACCATAATAATGGATATTGTTAGTCTCTCGATCCATCGCGTATGACACTCGATCCGATGGGTCGGCCCGATGGGCACGGCGGGCAACACCATCCTCGGAGGCCAGTGCTGGGGGAATCGAGATCCTCCACTCTACCTTCGAGCAATGGTGCGCCCACACATGCACATCTTTGATACGTCTCCAACGTACCTATATTTTTTGATTGCTCCATGCTATATTATCTTCTGTTTTGGACATTATTGGGCTTTATTATTCACTTTTATATTATTTTTGGGACTAACCTATTAACCGGAGGCCCAGCCCAGAATTGCTGTTTTTTGCCTATTTCAGAGTTTCGCAGAAAAAGAATATCAAACGGAGTCCAAACGGAATGAAACCTTCGGGAACGTGATTTTCGGAACGAACATGATCCAGGAGACTTGGACCCTACGTCAAGGAAGCTTCCAGGAAGCCACGAGGTAAGGGGGCACGCCCTCCACCCTCGTGGGCCCCATGTTGCTCCACCGACGTACTCCTTCCTCCTATATATACCTACGTACCCCCCAAACGATCAGATACGGAGCCAAAAACCTAATTCCACCACCGCAATCTTCTACATGCCCACGAGATCCCATCTTGGGGCCTGTTCGAGCTCACGGAGGGGGCATCCATCACGGAGGGCTTCTACATCAACACAAAAGCCTCTCGATGAAGTGTGAGTAGTTTACCTCGGACCTTGGTCCATAGTTATTAGCTAGATGGCTTCTTCTCTCTTTTGGATCTCAATACAATGTTCTCCCCTCTCTTGTGGAGATCTATTCGATGTAATCTTCTTTTTTGCGGTGTGTTTGTTGAGACCGATGAATTGTGGGTTTATGATCAAGTTTATCTATGAACAATATTTGAATCTTCTGAATTCTTTTATGTATGATTGGTTATCTTTGCAAGTCTCTTGAATTATCAGTTTGGTTTGGCCTACTAGATTGATCTTTCTTGCAATGGGAGAAGTGCTTAGCTTTGGGTTCAATCTTGCGGTGTCCTTTCCCAAAGTGATGAGGGGCAGCAAGGCACGATTGTATTGTTGCCATCGAGGATAACAAGATGGGGTTTTTATCATATTGCATGAATTTATCCCTCTACATCATGTCATCTTGCTTACAGGCGTTACTCTATTCTTATGAACTTAATACTCTAGATGCATGCCGGATAGCGGTCGATGTGTGGAGTAATAGTAGTAGATGCAGGTGAGTCGGTCTACTTGTCTCGGACGTGATGCCTATATACATGATCATACCTAGATATTCTCATAACTATGCTCAATTCTATCAATTGCTTAATAGTAATTTGTTCACCCACCGTAAAATACTTATGCTCTGGAGAGAAGACACTAGTGAAACCTATGACCCCCGGGTCTATCTTCATCATATTAATCTTCCAACACTTAGTTATTTATGTTGCTTTTTTACTTTGCTTTTATTTTACTTTGCATCTTTATCATAAAAAAACCAAAAATATTATCCTATCATATATATAAGATCTCACTCTCATAAGTGACCGCGTAGGGATTGACAGCCCCTTATCGCGTTGGTTGAGAGGATTTATTTGTTCGTGTAGGTGCGAGGGACTCGCGCGTATCCTCCGATTGTATTGATACCTTGGTTCTCAAAAACTGAGGGAAATACTTATGCTACTTTGCTGCATCACCCTTTCCTCTTCAAGGGAAAACTAACGCAGTGCTCAAGAGGTAGTAAGAAGGATTTCTTGCGCCGTTGCCGGGGAGGTCTATGCAAAAGTCAACATACCAAGTACCCATCACAAACCCTTATCTCCCGCATTACATTATTTGCCATTTGCCTCTTGTTTTCCTCTCCCCCACTTCACCCTTGCCGTTTTATTCGCCCTTTTCCCGTTCGTCTTTTCGTTTGCCTTGATGTCCTACTTGGCTCGTATGCTCGTTTGGTTGAAATAGTTGAGTATTTATTCCTAAACAGAGAAGCTAAGATCTATGGATCCTCATCCGCTTTCCAATCTTTTTAAGAGATCCAATTATGTTGAACCAATTCCTAGTGATTTGGATGCACTAGATTATCTTTATAAGGCTTTGCTTGAAATTCGTGAATCTGAAAATTGTGATGAAGTGATTCACGATAGATCTTTGAATAAAAATCATGATTGCAATGATTTTATTATAAATTATATTGATGTAAATTATGCTAATAATATGCAAAACCCTAAGCTTGGGGATGCTAGTTTTGCTATGTCCACTACCTCTTGCAATAATCATGATTAGGGAGATTCTTCTTATGATCTTGAAAATTTATTTAAGCCCCATGATGAATATAAGATTGATAATAGTGTTTGCAATAATATTGAAAGTGGGTTTGGAAGAGTGTCAACTTTAGATCCCACATATTTGGATAATATTCAATCTTATGAAATTATTGATAAAAGTGGGCTTGGAGAAATCATGACTTTAGTTAATGATAATCCCACTATTTTGGAAGAGTGTCAACTCCGCATGCATGTGGATCGTGTTGAGAATATGTTATGTGATAGCTGTATTGTTGAATTTTCTTATGATCCTACATGTAATTATTATGAGAGAGGAAAATATGGTTATAGAAATTTTCATGTTACTAAATTACCTCTCGTTATGTTGAGATTGCTATTGTTCCTTTCCGCTTCCTTGCATATGCTAGTTTTTGCTTGCTATAATAATTTGTTTATCTATAAGATGCCTATGCATAGGAATTATGTTAGACTTAGATGTGTTTGTCATGAGTTTTATGATGCTCTCTTTGTGCTTGAATTCTTGTCTTTCATGTGAGCATCATTAAAATTATCAATGCCTAGCTAAAAGGCTTTAAAGAAAAGCGCTTGTTGGGAGACAACCCAATATTTTTCCTTGCTGTTATTAAATAAATATTTGATCTAGCCTCTGGTTAGATGTGTTTTTATGTTTTAATTAGTATTTGTGCCAAGTTAAACCTATAGGATTTTCTTGGATGATAGTTATTTGATCTTGCTGTAATTTCCAGAAACTTTCTGTTCACGAAAACAATTGTTAAAAATCACCAGAACGTGATAAAATACTGATTCCAATTGCTTATGATCAATAAAAAAAATTCCTAGGACTTCTTATTTTTGCTGATTTTTTGGAGTTCCATAAGTTTGCGTTAGTTACAGATTACTACAGACTGTTCTGTTTTTGACAGATTCTGTTTTTCGTGTGTTGTTTGCTTATTTTGATGAATCTATGGCTAGTAAAAGAGTTTATAAACCATAGAGAAGTTGGAATACACTAGGTTTAACACCAATATAAATAAAGAATGAGTTCATTACAGTACCTTGAAGTGGTCTTTTGTTTTCTTTCCCTAACGGAGCTCACGAGATTTTCTGCTGTGTTTTGTGTTGTGAAGTTTTCAAGTTTTGGGTAAAAGATTTGATGGATTATGGAACAAGGAGTGGAAAGAGCCTAAGCTTGGTGATGACCATGGCACCCCCAAGATAATATAAGGACACCAAAAAGCCAAAGCTTGGGGATGCCCCGGAAGGCATCCCCTCTTTCGTCTAATTCCATCGGTAACTTTACTTGGAGCTATATTTTTATTCACCACATGGTATGTGTTTTGCTTGGAGCGTCTTATATTATTTGAGTCTTTGTTTTTAGTTTACCACAATCATCCTTGCTGTACACACCTTTTGAGATAGACACACATGATTCGGAAATTATTAGAATACTCTATGTGCTTCACTTATATCTTTTGAGTTATATAGTTTTGCTCAAGTACTTCACTTATATCTTTTAGAGCACGGTGGTGGATTTGTTTTATAGAAACTATTGATCTCTCATGCTTCACTTAGATTATTTTGAGAGTCCTAATTAGCATGGTAATTTGCTTAAATAATCCTAATATGCTAGGTATTCAAGATTAGTAAAAAATTTCTTACGAGTGTTTTGAATACTAAGAGAAGTTTGATGCTTGATGATTGTTTTGAGACATGGAGGTAGTGATATCAAAGTCGTGCTAGTTGAGTAGTTTTGAATTTGAGAAATACTTGTGTTGAAGTTTGTAAGTCCCGTAGCATGCACGTATGGTAAACGTTATGTAACAAATTTGAAACATGAGGTGTTCTTTGATTGTCCTCCTTATGAGTGGCGGTCGGGGACGACGATGGTCTTTTCCTACCAATCTATCCCCCTAGGAGCATGCGCGTAGTGCTTGGTTTTTCATGACTTGTAGATTTTTGCAATAAGTATGCGAGTTCTTTATGACTAATGTTGAGTCCATGGATTATACGCACTCTCACCTTTTCGCCATTGCTAGCCTCTTCGGTACCGTGCGTTGCCCTTTCTCACATTGAGAGTTGGTGCAAACTTCGCCGGTGCATCCAAACCCCGTGATATGATACGCTCTTTCACATATAAATCTCCTTATATCTTCCTCAAAACAGCCACCATACCTACCTATTATGGCATTTCCATAGCCATTCCGAGATATATTGCCATGCAACTTTCCACCATTCCGCTTATCATGACACGTTCATCATTGTCATATTGCTTCGCATGATTATGTAGTTGACATAGTATTTGTGGCAAAGCCACCGTTCATAATTCTTTCGTACATGTCACTCTTGGTTCATTGCATATCCGGTACACCGAAGGCATTCATATAGAGTCATACTTTGTTCTAGTATCGAGTTGTAATCATTGAGTTGTAAATAAATAGAAGTGTGATGATCGTCATTCTCTAGAGCATTGTCCCAAGTGAGGAATAAAAAAAGAGAGAGAAAGGCCATAAAAAAAGAAGGCCCAAAAAAATGAGAGAACAAGATAGAAGGGACAATGTTACTATCTTTTTACCACACTTGTGCTTCAAAGTAGCACCATGATTTTCATGATAGAGAGTCTCTTATTTTGTCACTTTCATATACTAGTGGGAATTTTTCATTATAGAACTTGGCTTGTATATTCCAACAGTGGGCCTCGTCAAGTGCCCTAGGTCTTCGTGAGCAAGCAAGTTGGATGCACACCCACTTAGTTTCTTTTGTTGAGCTTTCATATATTTATAGCTCTAGTGCATCCGTTGCATGGCAATCCCTACTCCTTGCATTAACATCAATCGATGGGCATCTCCATAGCTCATTGATTAGACTCGTTGATGTGAGACTTTCTCCTTTTTTGTGTTCTCCACATAACCCCCATCATCAAATTCTATTCCACCCATAGTGCTATATCCATGGCTCACGATCATGTATTGCGTGAAGGTTGAAAAAGTTTGAGATTACTAAAGTATGAAACAATTGCTTGGCTTGTCATCGGGGTTGTGCATGATGAGAGCATTTTTGTGTGACGAAGATGGAGCATGACTAAACTATATGATTTTGTAGGGATGAACTTTCTTTGGCCATGTTATTTTGAGAGGACATAATTGCTTAGTTAGTATGCTTGAAGTATTACTATTTTTATGTCAATATGAACTTTTATCTTGAATCTTTCGGATCTGAATATTCATACCACAATTAAGAAGAATTACACTGAAATTATGCCAAGTAGCATTCCACATCAAAAATTCTGTTTTAATCATTTACCTACTCGAGGACGAGCAGGAATTAAGCTGGGGATACTTGATACGTCTCCAACGTATCTATAATTTTTGATTGCTCCATGCTATATTATCTTCTGTTTTGGACATTAGTGGGCTTTATTATTCACTTTTATATTATTTTTGGGACTAACATATTAACCGGAGGCCCAGCCCAGAATTGCTGTTTTTTTGCCTATTTCAGAGTTTATCAAAGGAGTCCAAACGGAATGAAAACTTCGCGAACGTGATTTTCGGAACGATCATGACCCAGGAGACTTGGACCCTACGTCAAGGAAGCTTCCAGGAAGCCACGAGGTAGGGGGGGCGCCCTCCACCCTCGTGGGCCCCATGTTGCTCCACCGACGTACTCCTTCCTCCTAAATATACCTACGTACCCCCAAACGATCAGATACGGAGCCAAAAACCTAATTCCACCGCCGCAACCTTCTGTACCCACGAGATCCCATCTTGGGGCCTGTTCCGGAGCTCCGCCGGAGGGGGCATCCATCACGGAGGGCTTCTACATCAACACCATAGCCTCTCCGATGAAGTGTGAGTAGTTTACCTCAGACCTTGGGTCCATAGTTATTAGCTAGATGGCTTCTTCTCTTTTTGGATCTCAATACAATGTTCTCCCCCTCTCTTGTGGATATCTATTCGATGTAATCTTCTTTTGCGGTGTGTTTGTTGAGATCGATGAATTGTGGGTTTATGATCAATTTTATCTATGAACAGTATTTGAATCTTCTGAATTCTTTTTTGTATGATGGTCATCTTTGCAAGTCTCTTCGAATTATCAGTTTGGTTTGGCCTACTAGATTGATCTTTCTTGCAATGGGAGAAGTGCTTAGCTTTGGGTCCAGTCTTGCGGTGTCCTTTCCCAAAGGATGAGGGGCAGCAAGGCACGTATTGTATTGTTGCCATCGAGGATAACAAGATGTTTTTTTTATCGTATTGCATGAATTTATCCCTCTACATCATGTCATCTTGCTTAAGCCGTTACTCTGTTCTTATGAACTTAATACTCTAGATGCATGCTGGATAGCGGTCGATGTGTGGTGTAATAGTAGTAGATGCCGGCAGGAGTCGGTCTACTTGTCTCAGACGTGATGCCTATATACATGATCATACCTAGATATTCTCATAACTATGCTCAATTCTGTCAATTGCTCGACAGTAATTTGTTCACCCACCGTAAAATACTTATGCTCTCGAGAGAAGCCACTAGTGAAACCTATGGCCCCCGGGTCTATCTTCATCATAGTAATCTTCCAACACTTAGTTATTTCCGTTGATTTTTACTTTGCTTTTATTTTACTTTGCATCTTTATCATAAAAATACCAAAAATATTATCCTATCATATCTATCAGATATCACTCTCGTAAGTGACCGTGTAGTGATTGACAACCCCTTATCGCGTTGGTTGCGAGGATTTATTTGTTTGTGTAGGTGCGAGGGACTCGCGCGTAGTCTCCTACTGGATTGATACCTTGGTTCTCAAAAACTGAGGGAAATTCTTACGCTACTTTGCTGCATCACCCTTTCCTCTTCAAGGGAAAACCAACGCAGTGCTCAAGAGGTAGCAAGAAGGATTTCTGGCGCCGTTGCCGGGGAGGTCTACGCAAAAGTCAACATACCAAGTACCCATCACAAACCCTTATCTCCCGCATTTCATTTTGTGCCATTTGCATCTCGTTTTCCTCTCCCCCACTTCACCCTTGCCGTTTTATTCGCCCTTTTCCCGTTCGTCTTTTGGTTTGCCTTGATGTCTTACTTGGCTCGTTTGCTCGTTTGGTTGAAATAGTTGAGTATTTATTCCTAAACAGAGAAGTGAAGATCTATGGATCCTCATCCGCATGCCAATCTTTTTAAGAGATACAATTATGTTGAACCAATTCCTAGTGATTTGGATGCACTAGATTATCTTTATAAGGTTTTGCTTGAAATCCGTGAATCTAACTTTTTTGATGAAGTGCTTTATGAAGTGATTCACGATAGATCTTTGAATAAAAAGCATGATTGCAATGATTTTATTATAAATTATATTGATGTAAATTATGCTAATAATATGCAAAACCCTAAGCTTGGGGATGCTAGTTTTGCTATGTCCACTACCTGTTGCAATAATCATGATTGGGGAGATTCTTCTTATGATCTTGAAAATTTATTTAAGCCCCATGATGAATATAAGATTGATAATAGTGTTTGCAATAATTTTGAAAGTGGGTTTGGAAGAGTGTCAACTTTAGATCCCACATATTTGGATAATATTCAATCTTATGAAATTTTTGATAAAAGTGGGCTTGGAGAAATCATGACTTTAGTTAATGATAATCCCACTATATTGGAAGAGTGTCAACTTCGCATGCATGTGGATCGTGTTGAGAATATGTTATGTGATAGCTATATTGTTGAATTTTCTTATGATCCTACATGTAATTATTATGAGAGAGGAAAATATGGTTATAGAAATTTTCATGTTACTAAATTACCTCTCGTTATGTTGAGATTGCTATTGTTCCTTTCCGCTTCCTTGCATATGCTAGTTTTTGCTAGCTATAATAATTTGTTTTTCTATAATATGCCTATGCATAGGAAGTATGTTAGACTTAGATGTGTTTGTCACGAGTTTTATGATGCTCTCTTTGTGCTCCAATTCTTGTCTTTCATGTGAGCATCATCAAAATTATCAATGCCTAGCTAAAAGGCTTTAAAGAAAAGCGCTTGTTGGGAGACAACCCAATATTTTTCCTTGCTGTTATTAAATAAATATTTGATATAGAGTCTGGTTAGATATGTTTTTATGTTTTAATTAGTGTTTGTGCCAAGTTAAACCTATAGGATCTTCTTGGATGATAGTTATTTGATCTTGCTGTAATTTCCAGACACTTTCTGTTCACGAAAACAATTGTTAAAAATCACCAGAACGTGATAAAATATTGATTCCAATTGCTGCTGATCAATAAACAAATTTCCTAGGTCTTCCTACTTTTTCTGAATTTGTGGAGTTCCATAAGTTTGCGTTAGTTACATATTACTACAGACTGTTCTGTTTTTGACAGATTCTGTTTTTCGTGTGTTGTTTGCTTATTTTGATGAATCTATGGCTGGTATAAGAGTTTACAAACCATAGAGAAGTTGTAATACAGTAGGTTTAACACCAATATAAATAAATAATGAGTTCATTACAGTACCTTGAAGTGGTCTTTTGTTTTCTTTCCCTAACGGAGCTCACGAGATTTTCTGCTGAGTTTTGTGTTGTGAAGTTTTCAAGTTTTGGGTAAAAGATTTGATGGATTATGGAACAAGGAGTGGCAAGATTCTAAGCTTGGGGATGCCCATGTCACCCAAAGATAATCTAAGGACACCAAAAAGCCAAAGCTTGGGGATGCCCCGGAAGGCATCCCCTCTTTCGTCTACTTCCATCGGTAACTTTACTTGGAGCTATATTTTTATTCACCACATGATATGTGTTTTGCTTGGAGCGTCTTGTATGATTTGAGTCTTTGTTTTTAGTTTACCACAATCATACTTGCTGTACACACCTTTTGAGAGAGACACACATGATTCATAAATTATTAGATTACTCTATGTGCTTCACTTATATCTTTTGAGTTATATAGTTTTGCTCAAGTACTTCACTTATATCTTTTAGAGCACGGTGGTGGATTTGTTTTATAGAAACTATTGATCTCTCATGATTCACTTAGATAATTTTGAGAGTCTTAAATAGCATGGTAATTTGCTTTAATAATCCTAATATGCTAGGTATTCAAGATTAGTAAAAACTTTCTTATGAGTGTTTTGAATACTAAGAGAAGTTTGATGCTTGATGATTGTTTTGAGACATGGAGGTAGTGATATCAAAGTCGTGCTAGTTGAGTAGTTGTGAATTTTAGAAATACTTGTGTTGAAGTTTGCAAGTCCCGTAGCATGCACGTATGGTAAACGTTATGTAACAAATTTGAAACACGAGGTGCTCTTTGATTGTCCTCCTTATGAGTGGCGGTCGGGGACGAGCGATGGTCTTTTCCTACCAATCTATCCCCCTAGGAGCATGCGCGTAGTGCTTGGTTTTAATGACTTGTAGATTTTTGCAATAAGTATGTGAGTTCTTTATGACTAATGTTGAGTCCATGGATTATACGCACTCTCACCTTTTCACCATTGCTAGCCTCTTCGGTACCGTGCATTGCCCTTTCTCACATTGAGAGTTGGTGCAAACTTTGCCGGTCATCCAAACCCCGTGATATGATACACTCTTTCACATATAAACCTCCTTATATCTTCCTCAAAACAGCCACCAAACCTACCTATTATGGCATTTCCATAGCCATTCCAAGATATATTGCCATGCAACTTTCCACCATTCCGTTTATCATGACACGTTCATCATTGTCATATTGCTTCGCGTGATCATGTAGTTGACATAGTATTTGTGGCAAAGCCACAGTTCATAATTCTTTCATACATGTCACTCTTGGTTCATTGCATATCCCGGTACACCGTTGGAGGCATTCATATAGAGTTATACTTTGTTCTAGTATCGAGTTGTGATCATTGAGTTGTAAATAAATAGAAGTGTGATGATCATCATTCTCTAGAGCATTGTCCCAAGTGAGGAATAAGAAAAAGAGAGAGAGAAAGGCCATAAAAAGAACAAGGCCTAGAAAAATGAGAGAAAAAGAGAGAAGGGACAATGTTACTATCCTTTTACCACACTTGTGCTTCAAAGTAGCACCATGATCTTCATGATAGAGAGTCTCTTGTTTTGTCACTTTCATATACTAGTGGGAATTTTTCATTATAGAACTTGGCTTGTATATTCCAACTATGAGCCTCCTCAAATGCCCTAGGTCTTCATGAGCAAGCAAGTTGGATGCACACCCACTTAGTTTCTTTTGTTGAGCTTTCATATATTTATAGCTCTAGTGCATCCGTTGCATGGAAATCCCTACTCCTTGCATTAACATCAATCGATGGGCATCTCCATAGCTTATTGATTAGCCTCGTTGATGTGAGACTTTATCCTTTTGTCTTCTCTACATAACCCCCATCATCATATTTTATTCCACCCATAGTTCTATATGCATGGCTCATGCTCATGTATTGCGTGAAGGTTGAAAAGGTTTGAGATTACTAAAGTATGAAACAATTCCTTGGCTTGTCATCGGGGTTGTGCATGATGAGAGCATTTTTGTGTGACGAAGATGGAGCATGACTAAACTATATGATTTTGTAGGGATGAACTTTCTTTGGCCATGTTATTTTGAGAGGACATAATTGCTTAGTTAGTATGCTTGAAGTATTATTATTATTTTTATGTCAATATGAACTTTTATCTTGAATCTTTCGGATCTGAGTATTCATACCACAATTAAGAAGAATTACATTGAAATTATGCCAAGTAGCATTCCACATCGAAAATTCCATTTTTATCATTTACCTACTCAAGGACGAGCAGGAAATAAGCTTGGGGATGCTTGATACGTCTCCAACGTATCTATAATTTTTGATTGCTCCATGCTATATTATCTTCTGTTTTGGACATTAGTGGGCTTTATTATTCACTTTTATATTATTTTTGGGACTAACCTATTAACCTGAGGCCCAGCCCAGAATTGCTGTTTTTTGCCTATTTCAGAGTTTCATAGAAAAAGAATATCAAACGGAGTCCAAACGGAATGAAACCTTTGGGAACGTGATTTTCGGAACGAACATGATCCAGGAGACTTGGACCCTACGTTAAGGAAGCTTCCAGGAAGCCACGAGGTAGGGGGCGCGCCCTCCACCCTCGTGGGCCCCATGTTGCTCCACCGACGTACTCCTTCCTCCTATATATACCTACGTACCCCAAACGATCGAATCACGGAGCCAAAAACCTAATTCCACCGCCGCAACCTTCTGTACCCACGAGATCCCATCTTGGGGCCTGTTCCGGAGCTCCGCGGGAGGGGGCATCCGTCACGGAGGGCTTCTACATCAACACCATATCCTCTCTGATGAAGTGTGAGTAGTTTACCTCAGACCTTCGGGTCCATAGTTATTAGCTAGATGGCTTCTTCTCTCTTTTTGGATCTCAATACAATGTTCTCCCCCTCTCTTGTGGAGATCTATTCGATGTAATCTTCTTTTGCGGTGTGTTGGTTGAGATCGATGAATTGTGGGTTTATGATCAAGTTTATCTATGAACAATATTTGAATCTTCTGAATTCTTTTATGTATGATTGGTTATCTTTGCAAGTCTCTTTGAATTATCAGTTTGGTTTGGCCTACTAGATTGATCTTTCTTGCAATGGGAGAAGTGCTTAGCTTTGGGTTCAATCTTGCGGTGTCCTTTCCCGATGTGATGAGGGGCAGCCGAACACGTATTTTATTGTTGCCATCGAGGATAACAAGATGGGGTTTTTATCATATTGCATGAATTTATCTCTCTACATCATGTCATCTTGCTTAAGGCGTTACTCTGTTCTTATGAACTTAATACTCTAGATGCATGCTGGATAGCGGTCGATGTGTGGAGTAATAGTAGTAGATGCAGGCAGGAGTCGGTCTACTTGTCTCAGACGTGATGCCTATATACATGATCATACCTAGATAACTATGCTAAATTCTGTCAATTGCTCAATAGTAATTTGTTCACTCACCGTAAAATACTTATGCTCTCGAGAGAAGCCACTAGTGAAACCTATGGCCCCCGGGTCTATCTTCATCATATTAATCTTCCAACACTTAGTTATTTCCGTTGCTTTTTACTTTGCTTTTATTTTACTTTGCATCTTTATCATAAAAATACCAAAAATATTATCCTATCATATCTATCAGATCTCACTCTCGTAAGTGACCGTGTAGGGATTGACAACCCCTTATCGCGTTGGTTGCGAGGATTTATTTGTTTGTGTAGGTGCAAGGGACTCGCGCGTAGCCTCCTACTGGATTGATACCTTGGTTCTCAAAAACTGAGGGAAATACTTACTGAGGGAGTCCTGGATTAGGGGGTGTCCGGATGACCGGACTATGACCTTTGGCCGGACTCTTGGACTATGAAGATACAAGATTGAAGACTTCGTCCCGTGTCCGGATGGGACTTTCCTTGGCGTGGAAGGCAAGCTTGGCGATACGGATATGTAGATCTCCTCCCATTGTAACCGACTCTATGTAACCCTAACCCTCTCCGGTGTCTATATAAACCGGAGGGTTTTAGTCCGTAGGACGAACAACAACCATACCATAGGCTAGCTTCTAGGGTTTAGCCTCTCTGATCTTAGTGGTAGATCTACTCTTGTACTACCCATATCATCAATATTAATCAAGCAGGAGTAGGGTTTTACCTCCATCAAGAGGGCCCGAACCTGGGTAAAACATCGTGTCCCTTGTCTCCTGTTACCATCCGCCTAGACGCACAGTTCGGGACCCCCTACCCGAGATCCGCCGGTTTTGACACCGACATTGGTGCTTTCATTGAGAGTCCCTCTGTGTCGTCATCTTTAGGCCTAATGGCTCCTCTGATCATCAACAACAATGCGGTCCAGGGTGATACTTTTCTCCCCGGACTGATCTTCGTATTCAGCGGCTTTGCACTGCGGGCCAATTCACTTGGCCATCTGGAGCAGATCGAAAGCTACGCCCCTGGCCATCAGGTCAGATTTGGAAGTTTAAAACCGACGTCCGCGGAGACTTGATCTTCGACGGTTTCGAGCCACAGCCAAGCGCGCCGCACTGTCACGACGGGCATGATCTAGCTATGCCGCCGAGCAAAGGCCACCGGAAAGACCGATGTCTCCGACCCTTAGCTCGGGAGCCGATTGCATGTCGAGGACGGGTGGCTGGACACCGCCTCGGGGGCTGCAATCTCTACTGCGATCAAGCCAAACACCGTACCTGTCCTTTGCAAAGCCCGTGACTCCAAGGTGCCGGACTCCTCTCCGGACTCCGAACCTTCCGCGCCCCTGCCAATTGAATCCGATTGGACACCAATCATGGAGTTCACCGCCGCGGACATCTTTCAGCACTCGCCCTTCGGCGACATTCTGAATTCACTAAAGTCTCTCTCTTTATCAGGAGAGCCCTGGCCGGACTATGGTCAGCAAGGTTGGGATGCGGACAATGAAGAAATTCAAAGCCCACCCACCACCCACTTCGTAGCCACTGTCGATGATTTAACCGACATGCTCGACTTCGACTCAAGAAATCGGCGGTATGGACGCCCGATGCAGGAGGCGACCAAGAACCAGCGCCTACGAGGCACTGGAAGGCCACCTCGTCAGACATATACTTGGTGGACACCCCAAAAGAAGGGAACGACGATGGAACAACGGAGGTTGACCCCTCCAAGAAGAAGCCTAAGCGCCGGCGTCAGCGGCGCCGCTCTAAATCCCGCCAAACCAAAAATGACGATTCCCAAGACAGAGACAATAACACCCGGACAAAGGTTAAAGACAACCCCTCCAAAGCAGGATTCACCACAGAGGATGGAGAAGCCAGCCCTCATGAGAGAGCGGCGATGAGAGGTAGAGGGCGATAATTATATGTCTCCTTCCAAGACGAGGCAAGCCTCGGACGCATTTATTTAATTTGTCGTGCACGAGGATCCCGTCGAACAAGAGCATTTCAAACGCAGGCTTATGGCCACGGCGAGCAGCCTCAAGAAAAAACAGCAACAGCTTAGAGCTGACCAAGACTTACTAGCCGACAGATGGACTGATGTCCTTGCGGCTGAAGAGTACGAACTCGAACGCCCCTCCAAGAGCTACCCAAAACGCAGGCTGCTACCCCGATTAGAGAAGGAAGCACCTAGACTTACATCACCAGTGCATGATGCGGCCGACCGGCCACCTCGTGGCCACGACAGAGAGGCCTCTCGGCCCTCCACTCAAGCCGCACCCCGGCGTCGCTCAAAGAATACCAAGGCACGGGGAAATGCGTCAGACCTGCGAGATATATTGGAGGACAGGGCAAGGCAAACAAGATCGATCTATGGATCGCGTGGGCGCCCCACGACACGTGACGATAACCGTCATGCCGGATATGGTAAATCCGGCCGGGCCGAACACAGTAGACAAAGCTCATTTGAGCTACGTCGTGATATAGCCCAATACAGAGGCGCCGCACACCCACTATGCTTCACAGATGAAGTAATGGATCATCAAATCCCCGAGGGTTTCAAACCCGTAAACATCGAATCATATGATGGCACAACAGATCCGGTGGTATGGATCGAGGATTATCTCCTTCATATCCACATGGCCCACGGAGATGATCTACACGCCATCAAATACCTCCCACTCAAGCTTAAAGGACCAGCTCGGCATTGGCTTAACAGCTTGCCAGCAAAATCAATTGGTTGTTGGGAGGACCTGGAAGCCGCATTCCTCGACAACTTCCAGGGCACCTATGTGCGACCACCAGACGCCGATGACCTAAGACACATAACTCAGCAGCCAGAGGAATCGGCCAGACAATTTTGGACACGGTTCCTAACCAAGAAAAATCAAATAGTCGACTGTCCGGACGCAGAGGCCCTTGCAGCCTTCAAGCATAACATCCATGACGAGTGGCTTGCCCGGCACCTAGGACAGGAAAAGCCGAAATCCATGGCAGCCCTCACAACACTCATGACCCGCTTTTGCGCGGGAGAAGACAGCTGGCTAGCTCGTAGTAATAACATGACCAAGAGCCCTGGTCCTTCGCATACCAAGGACAACATTGGCGGTCGGCGTCGCAACAGCAAAAGCGCCGCGTAACGGGCGACAATGCCGAGGATACGACAGTTAATGCCGGATTCGAGGCTCTAAACCCGGTCAGCGGAAAAACCATTCAAAAGAAATACTCCGGGCCCGTCCAATTTGGACCGAATACTCGATCGCTGCGTGCGTGATACACGGCACCCCCGAAAAACCAGCCAACCACACCAACAGGGATTGTTGGGTGTTCAAGCAGGCAGGCAAGTTAAACGCCGAAAACAATGACAAGGGGCTGCATCGCGATGACGAGGAGGAGCCCCGGCCGCCAAGCAATAGGGGACAGAAGGGCTTCCCCCCACAAGTGCGGACGGTGAACATGATATACGCAACCCACATACCCAAAAGGGAGTGGAAGCGTGCACTCAGGGACGTATATGAGTTGGAGCCAGTCGCCCCAAAGTTCAACCCATGGTCCTCCTGCCCGATCACTTTTGATCAAGGGACCACCCACTAGCATCCGCCATGGCGGATTCGCGCGATTGGTTCTAGACCCAATAATTGTGGATTTCACCTCACAAGAGTCCTTATGGACGGCGGCAGCAACTGAACTCGCTTTATCAGATACAATGCAAAAATGGGCATAGATCCCTCAAGGATTAAACCCACAAAGACGCGACCTTTAAAGGCGCCATACCAGGTGTAGAGGCCAACTGCAGGCTCGGTTACACTTGAGGTGGTCTTCGATCCCGGATAATTTCAAGCGAGGAGTTAATCTTCGACATAGTCCCGTTCTGCGGTGGCTATCACGCCTTTGCTCGGACGAACCGCATTTGCAAAGTTCAATGCGGTGCCGCACTATGCATACCTCAAGCTCAAGATGCCAGGCCCTCGAGGAGTCATTACGGTCAATGGAAACACCGAACGCTCTCTCCGAACGGAGGAGCATACGGCGGCCCTCGAGGCGGAAGTACAAAGCAGCCTCTCAAGGCAATTCTTTAGTCCGGCCATTAAACGTCCGGACACCATCAAGCGCGCCCGGAGTAACCTACAACAAGACCGCCTGGCACGCTCCGGAAAGCATCGCCAGAAAGGCGGCCCCAACCCCAGCCCTCGCGAAGCTGCAAAACCAGTACTACGCGTACATAATCACGCTCTGGAAATACCATGGGAATAGGGAGAGGGGCACAACCATGGCATGCCCAAAATGCGGCTCAACCGCACTAGGGGCTCCCGATTTTGTCATTCTTTTTCTTACTTTCAGGACTCCACTCTACTAAGGCCCGTCTGGCAAGATAATCACCGAACACACGATGCAACAGCCGGGGAGGCGTAGCTACGTCGAGTGTCCATGTGGTCTCTATAACGAGCAGTTTACTTGTTTTACATATCATCCCGCAGCTCGCCCCTGGAGGGGGACATGTTAAATAGTCCCATCTCTCGCTTATCGCACTATTTGTATCGTTCTGCTTTTACCGCAGACTTTTCGAATAAACAATACATAGCTTTTATCTATTATTGCATTCCTTTTTTTATAAAAATATGTTTAGTTATGACATTATGCAACCGTACACTTTGGTACGGCCAATTCACCAGGGGCTTACGCATTCTGAATATGGTGTGAGAAGTCCGAACACTCTCATGAGTGCGGCACCCGAACTTATAGCATTATATGCATCGGCGCGAATCATGTCTTGGGTCAATAGTTGGGTTTGCCCGGCTCCCATGTTTTGGTACCTTACGCATCGTTATATTGGCTAAGGTAGCACTGGAAAACCACTGCGATTGTGCCCGGTTGAGCTGGGCTAAGCACCTCGGTGGAGAAAGCTAAAACCCGACCGTCATGATAGGGCGAGAGCTGGTCGCTGTTCGAGAGGTTTTCGAGTCCCTAAAGACTTATGCCGCTTAGAGCGAGGAGTCAGCTTTGTCCGGCCTAGGCGTGGATAGCGCCCCGAACTCGGTTTTCCGAATACTAGGGGCTTCGCCGAAATTTAAAACTATAGAGTTCTATGGCTAAGTGAGAGTGTTCAAGCATTATAGTCTGATTGCCTTGTTCGTTGTGTTGAGCGCCTCCCTCGAAGGACCCAATAATGGGAAAAAGAGCGCTCAAGTTTATCCCGAACACCCCAAAGACTCGTGGCATGGGGGCGAGAAGCCGATGACTCGCCATCTCTCAAATTTGATAAACGGCCGCCTGAAGGTAATATTTTAAATTCAAAAGCGTTGCTTAGCGATATGAACAAGTTTCCAGGTGTACAGATCACAAATGCGAGTTTACTCAAAAATTACATCTTTGGAGCACTCATCCGCTATACGGCGGGCACGTTTCAGGACGCCCTCATAATACATCTCGGGCTTGCGATGCTCCTTGCCCGGCGGTGGTCTGTCTGTCACAAGCTTCTCAGCGTCCATATTGCCCCAGTGCACTTTAGCACGGGCAAGGGCCCTACGAGCACCTTCGATGCATACAGAGCGCTTGATGACTTCAAGCCTTGGACATGCATCCACCAGCCGCCTTAGCAGCCCGAAGTAGCTCCCAGGCATGGCTTCCCCAGGCCACAGCCGGACTACGAGACCCTTCACGGCCTGTTCAGCCACCTTATGGAGCTCGACCAGCTGCTTCAGCTGGTCGCTCAAGGGCACCGGGTGTCCGGCCTCAGCATACTGAGACCAGAACACCTTCTCCGTCGAGTTCCCCTCTTCGGCTCGGTAGAATGCGGCAGCGTCGGACACACTCCGGGGAAGATCTGTGAATGCTCCTGGAGAGCTCCGGACTCGGGTAAGTAACAAGCAATCCACTTTCACATGCTTGCTTTGCATAAAGAATGCCTTACCCGCTGCTATCTTCTTCATCGCCTCAATTTCCTGGAGGGCTTTTTGGGCTTCGACCTTAGCAGATTTGGCGCTCTCAAGGGCCGAGGCAAGCTCGGACTCTCGAGTCTTTGAGTCAAGCTCCAACCTCTCGTGCTTTTCCACGAGAGCCTGGAGCTCTTGCCGCACCTCCGCCACTCGCGCCTCCTGCTTCTCTCGCTCGGTGCGCTCCACGGCCGCATTGTTTTCGGCCTTGGACATCGCTTCCTTCAGGGTCGCCACCTTGTTCGTGGCCCCTGCAATACCCACGTTGGTCCTGTCATTTTTTTGCAACCACATATTTTTATATACTTACATAAGGTATTACTTACCTTCCTTGTCCTCGACCTGCTTCTTGGCAAGGCCGAGCTCGTTCTCGGATCGCTCGAGGCTCTGCTTCAATGCAGTGACCTCCATGATCAATCTTGGCAGAGGTCAAGAAGACAGCCTACATTCCCATATTGACATACTTATGTTAGACTCCTGCGTATATCTTTTTGATCCTCAGTTCGGCTTTTCTTTCCGAACACCAAACTGAGCATCAGGGGCTATTGTCTATGCGGTAATATTTTTACATATCTTAAATACATACCTCAAAGCCTGTTAGAAGGCTGGCACAGGCTTTGTCAGACCCGCTCTTGGCGGATCGAACCTTCGATCACCACACTCATAATAGTGCGGTGCTCCTCGTCGATGGAGGCGCCGTTAAGCACCTCCAGCAGATTATCCGGTGCCTCCGGTTGGACGGAGGTCACCGGCGTCGTAGGCTTGCCCTTCTTAGTAGGGGGCCGCCTGCCGGATGCCGGAACCGTTGAAGGTTCCGGTGCGGTGTCTGGCCCAGGGCCGGACTTAGAGCACTTTGGGGTTTTATCCCCTTTGCGCCTGGAGTCCGGGAGGTCGCCTCGCCGCGCCTCCTGGACCACCTCCTCCTGGCTTGGCCCCTTTTGGGACGCCACCTCGTCATCATCCGCGGCGCGAGGAGAGGAGGCGGCCGGAAGTGAAGTGCTGTTCACATCCGACGAACCCAGGGAACCGCTCGAAGAAGCGTCGAGCCCGGCCTTGGGCGGACTACATGATTACATTCGGCGTCAGAAGGTATTGTGCAATGGAGGAACGCCATGAGTTATTCTAGTATCCGGATACTTACGATTTTGCCAGGGGCTTGGACCTGGATGGCCACTCCTCTTCGCCATCGTCGGCGTTGGTGGAGTAGTCCGGAGGAAGGGTTCTTCCCTTTTTGGACCCTCTGCCCCCCCCAGTTGGGGCGGCCTTCCTTTTCATTCCTCCCAACGCTGGAGGGGGAGAGGCTTCTTCTTCTTCCTCCTCGTCTTCAGAGGAGGAGTGCGCCTCGGAGTCATCGGACGATGAATCCGGCACCACCGGGCGCCGGGAGCTCTTTCGAGTTCCCGTGGCCTTCTTCTTGGCCTTCTTCTCCGGCACCACGTAAGGTGCGGAACCAGCAGCCCGTCAGCGGGCGTCCGGCTGGGTCTTCGGGCAAAGGAGTCGGGCAATGATCGATCTGTCGGTCTTCTTCTGCCATTCCTGTCAAAGGAACGGGAGTTTAGATCCCGCATAAAGTTAAACTATGAAAAACAAGTATCCCGTAAAGGGTAAAATAAGCTTACTACGCTGGTTTGGCGCTTCGCGCGGAATCCGCGATCCTCAGTGATGGGAGGGGGAACCTCGGCGCCCTTGAATAGCACCTTCCAGGCATCCTCGTGCATTGTGTCAAAGAGCCTGGTCAGAGTTTGGTGCTGGGCCGGGTTGAACTCCCATAAGTTAAAAGCCCATCGTTGACACGGGAGGATCCGGCAGATGAGCATGACCTGGACTACGTTGACGAGTTTAACCTCTTTGTCCACCAGGTCTTGGATGCAGGATTGGAGTCCGGTCCGCTCTTCCGAATTACCCCACGACATGCCCTTCTCTTTCTAGGAGGTGAGCCGCGTGGGGATGCCAGATCGGAATTCGGGGGCCGCTGCCCATTCAGGGTCACGCGGCTTGGTGATGTAGAACCACCCCGATTGCCACCCCTTTATGGTCTCCACGAAGGAGCCCTCGAGCCACGTAACATTGGGCATCTTGCCCACCATGGCGCCTCCGCACTCCGCTTGCTAGCCGCCCACTACCTTCGGCTTGACATTGAAGGTCTTCAGCCATAAGCCAAAGTGGGGCTTGATGCGGAGGAAAGCCTCGCACACGACGATAAACGCCGAGATGTTGAGGACGAAGTTCGGGGCCAGATCATGGAAATCCAGGCCGTAGTAGAACATGAGCCCCCGGACAAACGAGTGAAGTGGAAAACCTAGTCCACGGAGGAAATGGGTGAGGAACACCACCCTCTCATGGGGCACGGGTGGGGATGAGCTGCCCCTTGTCTGGGAGCCGGTGCGCGATGTTGTTAGACAAGTATCCGGCCTCCCTCAACTTCTTGATGTGTCCCTCCGTGACGGAGGAGACAATCCACTTGCCTCCCGCTCCGGACATGGCTGGAGAAGGTAGAGGTGGGATGTGCGGACTTGGGCGCTGGAGCTCGAGTGCGCGAAAATGGATAAGCAAAGGAGGAAGAAGGCGTAGATGGAAAAGGTGGATCCTTATCCCCTTATATGGGCGGACGAAACTATGTGCCCCCACCAGCCTGGTAAAACTCGCTTATCTCCCAAGCGCCATAAATTAATGGCACGGTTGGGTTACCCACGCCCGTATTGATGAGAATCCCGGAATAAGGGGACACGATCTCTGCTTCAACAAGACGTGCCAAGGAAACCGCCTCGCTAAACGTGCTGAGGTGGGACAGTAAAAATGATTCGAATAAAGGCTTGGCCGTGGTGTGATGTCACGCGGAATACCTCAAAGAAGTTGAATTTGTGTAAATATTATTCTCTCTACGGTGGTATGTGGAAATTATTTTGCAGAGCCGGACACTATCCTTGTGTTCAAAATCTTCTATGAAGTATTCGGAGGAGGAACCCGCCTTGCAATGCCGAAGGAATATTTGCGCGCCGGACTCGTCGTCATTGAAGCCTGGTTCAGGGGCTACTGAGGGAGTCCTGGATTAGGGGGTGTCCGGATGGCCGGACTATGACCTTTAGCCGGACTCCTGGACTATGAAGATACAAGATTGAAGACTTCGTCCGTGTCCGGATGGGACTTTCCTTGGCGTGGAAGGCAAGCTTGGCGATACGGATATGTAGATCTCCTCCCACCAGAATCGACTCTATGTAACCCTAACCCTCTCCGGTGTCTATATAAACCGGTGGGTTTTAGTCCGTGGGGATCTAACAACAATCATACCATAGGCTAGCTTCTAGGGTTTAGCCTCTCGATCTCGTGGTAGATCTACTCTTGTACTACCCATATCATCAATATTAATCAAGCAGGAGTAGGGTTTTACCTCCATCGAGAGGGCCCGAACCTGGGTAAAAACATCGTGTCCCTGGTCTCCTGTTACCATCCACCTAGATGCATAGTTCGGGACTCCCTACCCGAGATCCGCCGGTTTTGACACCGACACTTACTCTACTTTGCTGCATCACCCTTTCCACTTCAAGGGAAAACCAACGGAGTGCTCAAGAGGTAGCAAGAAGGATATCTGGCGCCGTTGCCGGGGAGGTCTACACAAAAGTCAACATACCAAGTACCCATCACAAACCCTTATCTCCCGCATTACATTATTTGCCATTTGCCTCTCGTTTCCTCTCCCCACTTCACCCTTGCCGCTTTATTCGCCCTTTTTCGGTTCATCTTTTCGTTTGCCTTGATGTCTTACTTGGCTCGTTTGCTCGTTTGGTTGAAATAGTTGAGTATTTATTCCTAAACAGAGAAGCTAAGATCTATGGATCCTCATCCGCTTGCCAATATTTTTAAGAGATCCAATTATGTTGAACCAATTCCTAGTGATTTGGATGCACTAGATTATCTTTATAAGGTTTTGCTTGAAATCCGTGAATCTGAAAATTGTGATGAAGTGCTTTATGAAGTGATTCACGATAGATCTTTGAATAAAAAGCATGATTGCAATGATTTTATTATAAATTCTATTGATGTAAATTATGCTAATAATATGCAAAACCCTAAGCTTGGGGATGCTAGTTTTGCTATGTCCACTACCTGTTGCAATAATCATGATTGGGGAGATTCTTCTTATGATCTTGAAAATTTATTTAAGCCCCATGATGAATATAAGATTGATAATAGTGTTTGCAATAATATTGAAAGTGGGTTTGGAAGAGTGTCAACTTTAGATCCCACATATTTGGATAATATTCAATCTTATGAAATTTTTGATAAAAGTGGGCTTGGAGAAATCATGACTTTAGTTAATGATAATCCCACTATTTTGGAAGAGTATCAACTTCGCATGCATGTAGATCGTGTTGAGAATATGTTATGTGATAGCTATATTGTTGAATTTTCTTATGATCCTACATGTAATTATTATGAGAGAGAAATATATGCTTATAGAAATTTTCATGTTACTAAATTACCTCTCATTATGTTGAGATTGCTATTATTCCTTTCCACTTCCTTGCATATGCTAGTTTTTGCTTGCTATGATAATTTGTTTTTCTATAAGATGCCTATGCATAGGAAGTATGTTAGACTTAGATGTGTTTGTCACGAGTTTTATGGTGCTCTCTTTGTGCTTCAATTCTTGTCTTTCATGTGAGCATCATTAAAATTATCAATGCCTAGCTAAAGGGCTTCAAAGAAAAGCGCCTATTGGGAGATAACCCAATATTTTTCGTTGCTGTTATTAATAAAATATTTGATCTGGCCTCTGGTTAGATGTGTTTTTATGTTTTAATTAGTGTGTGTGCCAAGTTAAACCTATAGGATCTTCTTGGATGATAGTTATTTGATCTTGCTGTAATTTCCAGAAACATTCTGTTCACGAAAACAATTGTTAAAAATCACCAGAACGTGATAAAATATTGATTCCAATTGCTTCCGATCAATAAACAAATTGCCTAGGTCTTCCTATTTTGGCTGATTTTTGGGAGTTCCAGAAGTTTGCGTTAGTTACAGATTACTACAGAATGTTCTGTTTTTGACAGATTCTGTTTTTCTGTGTTGTTTGCTTATTTCGTTGAGTCTATGGCTAGTAAAAGAGTTTATAAACCATAGAGAAGTTGGAATACAGTAGGTTTAACACCAATATAAATAAAGAATGAGTTCATTACAGTAACTTAAAGTGGTCTTTTGTTTTCTTTCGCTAACGGAGCTCACGAGATTTTCTGCTGAGTTTTGTGTTGTGAAGTTTTCAAGTTTTGGGTAAAAGATTTGATGGATTATGGAACAAGGAGTGTCAAGAGCCTAAGCTTGGGGATGCCCATGGCACCCCGAAGATAATATAAGGACACCAAAATCCAAAGCTTGGGGATGCCCCGGAAGGCATCCCCTCTTTAAATCTACTTCCATCGGTAACTTTACTTGGAGCTATATTTTTATTCACCACATGATATGTGTTTTGCTTGGAGCGTCTTGTATGATTTGAGTCTTTGTTTCTAGTTTACCACAATCATCCTTGCTGTACACACCTTTTGAGAGAGACACAAATGATTCAGAAATTATTAGAATACTCTATGTGCTTCACTTATATTTTTTGAGTTATATAGTTTTGCTCTAGTACTTCACTTATATCTTTTAGAGCACGGTGGTGGATTTGTTGTATAGAAACTATTGATCTCTCATGCTTCACTTAGATTATTTTGAGAGTCTTAAATAGCATGGTAATTTGCTTAAATAATCCTAATATTCTAGGTATTCAAGATTAGTAAAAACTTTCTTATGAGTGTTTTGAATACTAAGAGAAGTTTGATGCTTGATGATTGTTTCGAGACATGGAGGTAGTGATATCAAAGTCGTGCTAGTTGAGTAGTTGTGAATTTGAGAAATACTTGTGTTGAAGTTTTCAAGTCCCGTAGCATGCACTTATGGTAAACATTATGTAACAAATTTGAAACATGAGGTGTTCTTTGATTGTCCTCCTTATGAGTGGCGGCCGGGGACGAGCGATGGTCTTTTCCTACCAATCTATCCCCCTAGGAGCATGCACGTAGTGCTTGGTTTTTTTGATGAATTGTAGATTTTTGCAATAAGTATTTGAGTTCTTTATGACTAATGTTGAGTCCATGGATTATACGCACTCTCACCTTTTCACCATTGCTAGCCTCTTCGGTACCGTGCATTGCCCTTTCTCACATTGAAAGTTGGTGCAAACTTCGCCGGTGCATCCAAACCCCCGTGATATGATACGCTCTTTCACACATAAACTTCCTTATATCTTCCTCAAAACAGCCACCATACCTACTTATTATGGCATTTCCATAGCCATTCCGAGATATATTGCCATGCAACTTTCCACCATTCCGTTTATCATGACACGTTCATCATTGTCATATTGCTTCGCATGATCATGCAGTTGACATAGTATTTGTGGCAAAGCCACCATTCATAATTCTTTCATACATGTCACTCTTGGTTCATTGCATATCTTGGTACACCGCCGGAGGCAATTCATATAGAGTCATACTTTGTTCTAGTATCGAGTTGTAATCATTGAGTTGTAAATAAATAGAAGTGTGATGGTCATCATTCTCTAGAGCATTGGCCCAAGTGAGGAATAAAAAAAGAGAGAGAGAAAGGCCATAAAAAAAGAAGGCCCAAAAAAATGAGAGAAAAAGAGAGAAGGGACAATGCTACTATCCTTTTACCACACTTGTGCTTCAAAGTAGCACCATGATCTTCATGATAGAGAGTCTCTTGTTTTGTCACTTTCATATACTAGTGGGAATTTTTCATTATAGAACTTGGCTTGTATACACCAATAATGGGCCTCCTCAAGTTCCCTAGGTCTTCGTGAGCAAGCAAGTTGGATGCACACCCACTTAGTTTCTTTTGTTGACCTTTCATATATTTATAGCTCTAGTGCATCCGTTGCATGGCAATCCCTACTCCTTGCATTAACATCAATCGATGGGCATCTCCATAGCTCATTGATTAGCCTCGTTAATGTGAGACTTTCTCCTTTTTTGTCTTCTCCACATAACCCCCATCATCATATTCTATTCCACCCATAGTGCTATATCCATGGCTCACGCTCATGTATTGCGTGAAGGTTGAAAAAGTTTGACATTACTAAAGTATGAAACAATTGCTTGGCTTGTCATTGGGGTTGTGCATGACGAGAGCATTTTTGTGTGACGAAGATGGAGCATGACTAAACTATATGATTTTGTAGGGATGAACTTTCTTTGGCCATGCTATTTTGAGAGGACATAATTGCTTAGTTAGTATGCTTGAAGTATTATTATTTTTATGTCAATACGAACTTTTATCTTGAATCTTTCAGATCTGAATATTCATACCACAATTAAGAAGAATTATATTGAAATTATGCCAAGTAGCATTCCACATCAAAAATTCCGTTTTTATCATTTACCTACTCGAGGATGAGGAGGAATTAAGCTTGGGGATGCTTGATACGTCTCCAACGTATCTATAATTTTTTATTGCTCCATGCTATATTATCTTCTGTTTTGGACATTATTGGGCTTTATTATTCACTTTTATATTATTTTTGGGACTAACCTATTAACCGGAGGCCCAGCCCAGAATTGCTGTTTTTTGCCTATTTCAGAGTTCCGCAGAAAAAGAATATCAAACGGAGTCCAAACGGAATGAAACCTTCGGGAACGTGATTTTCGGAACGAACATGATCCAGGAGACTTGGACCCTACGTCAAGGAAGCTTCCAGGAAGCCACGAGGTAAGGGGGCGCTCCCTCCACCCTCGTGGGCCCCATGTTGCTCCATCGACATACTCCTTCCTCCTATATATACCTACGTACCCCAAACGATTAGATACGTAGCCAAAAACCTAATTCCACCGCCGCAACCTTCTGTACTCATGAGATCCCATCTTGGGGCCTGTTCCGGAGCTCCGCCGGAGGGGGCATCCATCACGGAGGGCTTCTACATCAACACCATAGCCTCTCCGATGAAGTGTGAGTAGTTTACTTCAGACCTTCGGGTCCATAGTTATTAGCTAGATGTCTTCTTCTCTCTTTTTGGATCTTAATACAATGTTCTCCCCCTCTCTTGTGGAGATCTATTCAATGTAATCTTCTTTTGCGGTGTGTTGGTTGAGACTGATGAATTGTGGGTTTATGATCAAGTTTATCTATGAACAATATTTGAATCTTCTGAATTCTTTTATGTATGATTGGTTATGTTTGCATGTCTCTTCGAATTATCAATTTGGTTTGGCCTACTAGATTGATCTTTCTTGCAATGGGAGAAGTGCTTAGCTTTGGGTTCAATCTTGCGGTGTCCTTTCCCATTGTCAGTAGGGGCAGCAAGGCAAGTTTTGTTTTGTTGCCATCGAGGAT
Source organism: Aegilops bicornis (assembly GCA_021605145.1). Lineage (NCBI taxonomy): Eukaryota > Viridiplantae > Streptophyta > Magnoliopsida > Poales > Poaceae > Aegilops > Aegilops bicornis. The sequence continues at coordinate 171,991,452 of CM038673.1, read as the reverse complement.
AACAAGATGGGGTTTTTTTCATTTTGCATGAATTTATCCCTCTACATCATGTCATCTTGCTTACATGCTACTCTGTTCTTATGAACTTAATACTCTAGATGCATGATGGATAGCAGTCGATGTGTGGAGTAATAGTAGTAGATGCAGGCAGGAGTTGGTCTACTTGTCTCGGACGTGATGCCTATATACATGATCATACCTAGATAACTATGCTCAATTCTGTCAATTGCTCAACAGTAATTTGTTCACCCACCGTAAAATACTTATGCTCTCGAGAGAAGCCAGTAGTGAAACCTATGGCCCCCGGGTCTATCTTCATCATATTAATCTTCCAACACTTAGTTATTTCCGTTGCTTTTTACTTTGCTTTTATTTTACTTTGGATCCACACCTTAAATGGATTTTCCTAAGTTCGATGGGGGAATTACCAGGTTTGGATAGATAATCATGAGCTCTATTTTGAGATTTATAGTGTTCCTGATATGATGAAAGTAAAATTTGCTTCCCTTAATTGTGTGGGCAACGCTGTCTTGTGACTTAAGATGGTCCAGGAGCGACGCGAATTCATCCACTTGCATGAATTACGGGATGCGGCTAGAGAGAAATGGGGTAGAAACAAAGACAAATTCCTCATGAGATAATTATTGCTAGTGAACCAGAGAGGGTCAGTGGATGGATATACTCTAAAATTTGACACACTTAGACACCAAATTCTCCTAGCCGATCCTAACACTAGTGAAGCCCTCTTTGTTGAGTGATATCTGACCAGCCTATGTGCCGAGATTCGTTTAGTAGTTATTTTATACATCAGCGTGAGGATGTGAATACTGCTAGTTGCTTGGCCTTATTCTAGGAAGTGGAACCGGACAATGAGAAGCAATCGAGCCACTACAAATCAAGTCACTGTTACATGGGAAAATCATCAGCAAATTCAGAGAAAAACAAGGTTGCGACAGTGCCAGAGGAGAGTCGCGAGCTGTGCAACAAACTTGAAGCTCAGCGCAGCTATCACAAGGTCAGGAATCACCATTTCACATGTGGAGACCCATGGGCTCGGGGTCACAAGTGTCCTGACAAGGTTCCTCTGCACATTATGGAAGAATTGCTGGAGGTCCTGCATCTTGACGAACCACTGGATCCTCAACATCTCTCTGATTCCAGCTCGGATGAGGAAGTTATCACTACAGGAATCAGACACTTTGTCGTCTGCCATGGCTGACGGCAAAGGCCTTTGCCGTCAGCCAGCAGACGGCAACAAGTCCGGCTGAATAGGCTATGGCGAAGGGCTCTTTGCCGTCCGCTGGCGAACGGCAAAGGTGAAATGCTCTTTGCTGTCTGCCAGCGGACGACAAAGAGCCCAGACGGCACAAGTGTCAGGTTAGGTCCATTAAGGGGTTAACGGCGTGCTTTGACGTCCGCTGGAGGACGGCAAAGGCAATTGCATCTTTGCTGTCTGCGAGCCGACGACAATGTAGCGGAATAGGCCAGCCCCCAGGTGCTGCCACATGTCAAGCTATGCCGTCCGCTGGCGGACGGCAAAGATGCAACGCTCTTTGCCGTCTGCCAGCAGACGGCAAAATAACCAATTAGGCCAGCCAGTGCCCCAGGTTGCATAGGTAGCTGCCACGTGGCATTTTTGCCGTCTACTGGCTGATGGCAAAGCTCTTTGCTGTCCGCCAGCAGACGGCAAAGAACCTGTATAGCCCCTGTTTTCTCTGTTTTTTGTTATATCCTTGCATTTTCAAAAGAAATAAATTATCTAGCAGTCCATCAACACAACAGAACACATGTATCCACCATCTAGCAGTCCATCAACGCAACAGTACACATATATAGGGTATTAAAATGTCCAATACATACATAGTTTCATAGAGTTCATCAGCAGACATACATAGTTTCACGTAGTTATTCAACATACATTGCTTATCAACACAAAATCAAAACAGAAACTAAAACTAGCATTCCATTAGTCGAGCTTCCATGAAGTGAATCAAATCTGCAAAAATGGGAGTAAGCAAGTTAGAAGAAGAAGAGGAAGACTAGAAGAAGAAGAAGGAGGTTTTTACCCTTTTCCTTCTCATTCATCTTCTTTATTCTTTCTTTTTCTTGTCTTTCTTCTTATATTCTTTATTTTTCTCCTCTTCCTTGTGTTTCTTCTTCTCATTCCTTATTTGTGTCATTTTAGAGCTTACATAGGTAATTATGCCATTTTTTAGCTAACTAAGCTTATTATGTCAATTTGGAGGAAATTAAGGTAAGTATAGGTCATTTTTGTGCTAACATAAGTAATTATGCCATTTTTAGGTAACATAGGTAGAATGGATCATTTTGGAGCTAACTTACCTAAAATGGATCATATTGGAGCTAACGTAGGTAAAATGGATCATATTGGAGGCAACCTAGATAAACTTGCTCATTTTGGAGCTAACCTAGGTAAAATGGATCATATTGGAGCAAACCTAGGTAAAATGGGTCATTTTGGAGCTAACTTAACTAGTTATGCCATTTTTGAGTTAACTAAGCATATTATGCCATTTTTTACATAAGTAAGTTAAGTATAGGTCTTTATTTAGCTAACCTAGGTAACTCAGCATATTAGAGCTAATTTAGTTAAGTATAGATCATTTTGGAGCTAAGTAAGCTAATTATGTCATTTTGTAGGAAGATTGGCTAAGTCTATGTCATTATGGTAACCATTTTGGAGGAAATAAAGCTAAGTCTAGGTCTTTATGCATTTGGTAGGCAAAACACTAGAGAAATGTTACCGTCATCACGGAGGGGAAGGACCGGTCGGATTTACGCTAGTGTCAGACGGAGAAGGACCAGTCGGGGTTGGGATTGCGCCAGTGCGAGATGGAGAAGGATCGGCCGGTGCTTGTCAGGAGGCATGCTGCACCAAAGATCATTTGCAATGTCTCGTTAGCATGATGCAACTAAAATGTGAATACTAGTAACTAATGACCATTCAAATGAAACTCACCGTGTCCGCTATACCAATGTGAGGCATCGGCGGAGGGGTCTGACCATTTTACTCGCACACAGACTGCACATTTTGATTTCACGAGTCAGTCATTTTAGTTAGTAATGAAACAAACATTACATGCATGATTTGGCTAATAAGCAGGAGAAACTTACCACGAGGAGCTCGTATAGGGCCCTGTGAGACGCGTCGTTCCGGTTCCTCTCCTCCAGCATCCTAGCCGTCCTCTGCTCCAGCTCGGTCTCCCTCTCCTTGGCCTGCCTGTTTGCCTCCGCCAGAAGCTCCTGGGCCCTTAGCTCGATGGCGAGGTCCACTGGCCGTGGTCGAGGCGGTATGTCAGGAAGAGACCTCGCGTGTCGCTTCTTGATCTCCGGGAGACTGCTAGGACAATATATCAGTCCATCCCCAATGGCTACTGAGCCATGTTTCCTCCCATCACCAGATAGCATCATGAGCTCAGTATCAAAAGGACTCTGGCTTAGGTTGAAGTCATCCCCTTTCGTCGCCTTCCCCCCGGCTCTGTACCTCATGAGTTTGTTGTGGGAGGAGATGTTGGTGAAGCTCTCTGGATGACCGAGGTCATCCTCAGAGAATGCCTTGGCCTTCTTGAATGGGGCCATATGGGCCATGGCATAGAGGTTGTAAAGCGGCGACACTTCCTTCTTGTTGTGTTTCGCCTAAAAGAGAGGAACAACATATTAGTTAAGGGCTGAAGCTAGCATGAAGAATGAAATTGCATGAATCGTTAAGGGCTGAAACCACATACCCAGTGATCCCCGTACTCAAACAGGTTGGAGCTCCCTTTATGGTGTGGCACACCTCGCATTTGGGAACGCTTATCCCTGGCCTTGTTGTGTTCGGCTAGCCATTGGGAGAGCACCACTCATCCACCAACGCCTCCCAACAGTCCATCATATCCGCACACCATCTTGGGGGCACCTAAGTTTGGCAAAGAGAAATTTAAGCACTACGCCTACGAATGAAATCAAGGAAACTAAGTACAATTCCTTAAGAATAGGTAATTACCTTCATGTACTTCTCCTTACTCAGATACTTGAGGCGGCACTTCTTCTTCTCCCTCCTAATGTTAGCCGAGGCGTAGTAGTCTCGAACAGCCTGCACCCTAGCCTCGTGTTGTAAGTTCTGAAGTAGGCGCTTGCACTCGGCTTCGAGAACCCTAGCCGCCTCCGCCTCGTGTTCCTCAGCAACCCTGTAGAAGGTCTGAAATCGAACAAGACAACACTGATTAGTACAATCACTAGGTAACGTTGATTTTTAATTCTGTAAAGCAGAAATTACCCAAAACCGCCACCTCACAATGTTGGCCATTGTCTCGCACACGACACCATCGACCCTTTCCTCTGGCGGGGCCGAGGCAGCCACGTACAACTCCCAGCTCATTGCTAGTTGTGGAGCCTGACCCTCACCGGGCAACATGACCCACTCCGGGAAGTGGTGCCGGACTAGAGTACCAAGGAGCTGGTTGGGCATGCGGACACCATCAAGGTGTATCCAACCCTTGCAGTATGACAAGGCCAACACATTAGATATTAATTTGAAGAAACATGAAGGACAAAGGTTAAAAAAGAGTAAATGCACTTACTTCTCCCCGTTAGGCTGAATCAACCACCTCTGATCGCGGTTCGCCGGCACGTCCGGGAGCTTTGTACCACCACGCTGGTAGACCTTCTTGCCCTTCTCAACCAGCTCGCCCTTGCTAAAACTATCGTCAGACAAGGTCTCCTCACCATCAACATGGCCACTAGTCTTTGGAGTCACCTGGGACGAAGACTCTGGGACCGGAGACTCGTGGGACGAAGATTCTGGGGCCCGAGTCTCTTGGGACGAAGGCTCAGCAACACGAGGCTCGGCGACAGGAGGCTCGGCGACACGAGGCTCGTCAGCCCGAGGCTCGTGGACCGGAATCCGAGACGGGTCCAAGTCTGATGGCTCCACCTGAGATGGATCACTCCGGTGGTCCAGAGAATCAGCTTCGGGTGACGGCAAGGAAGGCACAACAACCTTCCTACCTCTCCCGCCGCCACGTCCACCTCTAGATCCCCTCTTCGTCTTCCCCCGACCTCTCCCGGCCGAAGAAGAAGGGCCCGCCGGTGTCGCCATGCTGTCTACGAGCGCTCTACGAAGCTGCTGGGGTGGAATATAGCCACCCCTCCCAGCACGCGCCGAGGAAGAAGGAGGCTCGGAGCGCTCTCGACCCGTGCCCACCATCTGTCAACACCTGCAATGACAAGAGTAAACGGAATTAGTACAACATAAACATAATAAAAAATTTGGTGGGTGAAAACAACACCTAAAAAAATTAACTAACTAACTAAGTAATTAACCTAAAAATAACTAACTAACTAATTAAAGGCTTTTTCTTAACGCTAGAAATGGTCTTTAATAGGTTAAAATTATTTTAGTGTTTCAAAAATATTTGAGAAAATCTAGGGATGCTCATTTTACATATATTGTCCATATAAAAGAGTTTCAACACACAGTCATGTTCAAAATATTGGTCAAATCCATCAAAAAACCCTCACACTAATTAACCTAACTAACCTAGAAACTAACCTAACTAACCTAGTCTAAAGATAACTAACCTAACTAACCTAAAAATCAAACTAACCTAGAAAATCAAACTAACCTAACTAACCTAGTCATCTTCTCCTCTTTTTCTTCTTCATCCCCTCCTCCTCCTCCTCCTCCTCCTCCTCCTCTCTTCTTCTTCTTCTTCTTCTTCTTCTTCTTCTTCTTCTTCTTCTTCTTCTTCTTCTTCTTCTTCTTCTTCTTCTTCTTCTTCTAATACAATATAATTCAATCTAGCTAACTATATATCTAATATATCTATTATCTAAAACAGAAAAGAAAAAACAGAGCTCCTCCTCCTCCTCCTCCTCCTCCTCCTCCTCTTCTTCTTATTCTTCTTCTTCTTCTTCTTCTTTCCCCTTTCTACTTATTCTACTTTTCTTCTTCTTTTTTCATCTTTTTTTTCACTTACTTTAATTATGACTATTTAACTCAAACCTAACACTAAACTAATATAATTAAACCTAAACTAATTAAACCTAAAGCTAAACTAAAAAACCTAAAACTAAACTAAATAACCTAAACTATTTAAACTAAATAACCTAAACTATTTGAACTAAATAACCTAAACTAATTAAACTAAATAACCTAAACTAATTAAACCTAAATAACCTAAAGTAAACAGAAAAGAAAAATAGAAAAAACAGAAAAGAAAACAGGGGCAGGGGCTCATCGTGCGGGAGACAACGGGTTGTGGAGGGGGCGGCAACGGGGCGGGGTGGCGATGGGGCGGGGGGTCTACCAGCTGGCTGTGGCAGGAGGCTCGGGAGGGAGGCAGGAGGCGGCCACGGGAAGGGAAGGCGGCGACGACACGGGGAGGGTGCGGCGATGACGGCGCGAGGAGGATGCGGAGGCGACGGCATGGGGTGGAATGGGGGGGGGAGTAGAGAGACAGAGAGAGGGCGACGGCGGGGCGCGGCCGTTAAGTCAATTTCAAGCTTTGCCGTCCGCAAGCTCTTTGGCATCAGCTGGAGGACGGCAAAGAGGGGCCCCGTTAGGGGTTGACAGCCAGTGGGCCACCCTCCCTCTTTGCCGTCAGCTAGTAGACGACAAATATTCTATGCCGTCCACTAGAAGACAGCTGAAAGTGCAACCATCCCTAGGTGGTTTTGGTAATTCATAACAACATATAGCTCATTGAGCTAATGCTATTCCAAGATGAACATTTCAGGAAAGCTCAATGAATGGCATGGCATGGATGATGAAAGTGGATCCCTCAAAATGCTAATGACAAAGGATTGGCTCAAGCTCAAAAGCTCAAGACTCTTCATTTTATATTTTAGTGATTCAAGATCACATTGAGTTTATAGGAAAAGCCAATACTATCAAGGAGGGATGAGGTGTTGCTTAATGAGCCTCTTGCTTCATGTGCTTAGTGATATGCTCCAAAACCCTCAGCTACTTTCTCACATCCACATATGACTTAAACCTAAAGACAAAATCGGTCTCACCGATTCTTCCTATCCGGCGCCACCGATTCCATATGTCATAGCCACTGCCACAAACCCTAGGCAAATCGGTTCTACCGATAGGGATCTCGGTCTCACCGAGATGGGACTGTAATCTCTCTGTTTCCTTTTCGTAACTTTTCGGTCTCACCGAAAGAGCGGATCGGTCCCACCGAGATTGCAATGTAAACTCTCTGTTTCCCTTTTGTAACATTTCGGTCTCACCGAAAAGAGCAAATTGGTCCCACTGAGTTTACCTAACCAACTCTCTGGTTAGCTAATTACCAAAATCGGTCTCACCGAGTTTGTGTAATCGGTCTCACCGAGATTACGTTATGCCCTAACCCTAACCATATCGGTCCTAACGAGATGCATGTCGATCCACGAAAATCCTAACGATCACTAGGTTTACTAAAATCGGTCCGACCGAGTTTGTTGATTCGGTCCCACCGAGATTGGTAAATTGTGTGTAACGGTTAGATTTTGTGTGGAGGCTATATATACCCCTCCACCTCCTCTTCATTCGTGGAGAGAGCCATCGACTAAACCTACACTTCCAACTTACCATTTCGAGAGAGAACTACCTACTCATGTGTTGAGGCCAAGATATTCCATTCCTACCATATGAATCTTGATCTCTAGCCTTCCCCAAGTTGCTTTCCACTCAAATCTTCTTTCCACCAGATTCAAATCCTGTGAGAGAGAGTTGAGTGTTGGGAGACTATCATTTGAAGCACAAGAGCAAGGAGTTCATCATCAACACACCATTTGTTACTTCTTGGAGAGTGGTGTCTCCTAGATTGGCTAGGTGTTACTTGGGAGCCTCCGACAAGATTGTGGAGTTGAACCAAGGAGTTTGTAAGGGCAAGGAGATCGCCTACTTCGTGAAGATCTACCGCTAGTGAGGAAAGTCCTTCGTGGGCGACGGCCGTGGTGGGATAGACAAGGTTGCTACTTCGTGGACCCTTCGTAGGTGGAGCCCTCTGTGGACTCGCACAACCGTTACCCTTCGCGGGTTGAAGTCTCCATCAACGTGGAGGTACGATAGCACCACCTATCGGAACCACGCCAAAAACATCCGTGTCTCCAATTGCGTTTGAATCCTCCAAACCCTTCCCCTTACTTTCTTGCAAGTTGCATGCTTTAATTTCCGCTGCTCATATACTCTTTGCATGCTTGCTTGATTTGTGTGATGATTGCTTGACTTGTCCTAAGATAGCTAAAATCTTCCAAACTCTAAAACTGGGAAAAGGCTAAGTTTTTAATTGGTCAAGTAGTCTAATCACCCCCCTCTAGACATACTTCAAGGTCCTACAACGGCAAACTATCCCTTTGCCGTCCGCTTGTTCTTTTGCCGTCAGCCTTCTGTATGCACATGGCAAAGACCTTCTTTGCCATCAGCTAGCGGACGACAAAGAACAGGCTGACGGCAAAGATCCTGATTCCAGTAGTGTATGTCGGTGACTACAGATTTGACACCAGCTGATTCTGGTGGACTGGATGGCTTGATCGGGAAACGTAGTGTCCTGATTCTGGTGGACTCGGGCGCCAATTGCTCGTTCGTGGATGGGGCCTTGGTCAACGAATTGCACCTACAACCTCAGGAAATGTCGCTGGCTCGGTATGTGTTTGTAGGAGGGGTGACAATGGCAAGCTCTCAATGGATACCAAAACTGGCATGGTGGACTCAAGGTCACACATTCCGGCAGGATGTGAAGGTGTTGAATTTGGGCTGCTATGACCCGATCTTGGGGGCGGATTGGCTCAAAGACCACATTCCTATGTGGGCTCATTGGGGTAAGCAAATGCTTCGATTCACTCATGAAGGGTGTCGGGTTACTCTGACAAGCATTCAGGACAGCAAAACCTTGTGTTACTCTGACAAGCATTCAGGACAGCAAAACCTTGTGTCAACTCGTGCCCGCAAGGAAGATGCAAGGCCTTCTGCATATGGGAGCCGTGCAAGGGGCAATTCAGCTTCGTGCTATTCACGAGGAGCCATATTTTATGTCAATGGATGTGTCACCAACAACCGAATCCTCTCTGCCTCTAGAAATTGACACATTGTTGGTGGACTTTAGTGTTTTGTTTCAAGAATCCACAACCTTGCCACGTTGGCCACCTCAAGACCACAAAATCTCATTGATTCTAGGAGCTCAACCAGTGAGTGCAAGACCTTATCGATACACTCCTCGGCAAAGAGATGAAATCCAACAACAAATCAAAGAGATGATCCATCGGGGCATCATACGTCCAAGAAACAGTACATTTGCATTGCCAGTTCTGTTGGTCCGCAAGAAAGATGGTACCTGGCAATTTTGCATGGACCGTTGATTGCTCAATGCCATCACCCCTAAAAGCAAGCACCCAATGCCAATTGTGGATGAACCATTGGACGAATTGGCCAGGGCATGCTAGTTCACTAAGTTAGATCTTCTATCAGGATATCACCATATTTGTCGTGGAATTGTCACGGCAGATGTCCTCATGAAAGGACTTAGTCGTAGGGCCATCGTACGGGTTAACCTAGAGGGGTTAAAGCGGACACAAGACACGGGAATTATCTTTGGTTCGCCCTTCGATGAAGGTAAAAGCCTACGTCCAGTTGTGATGTGATTGATATGATTTCGGCGACTAGGGAGCAATAGCTTTGCCTTAGCCTCGAATTCTCTCCCCTGTAACCCGCCGCCGGGTCGTCCCCTTATATACACGGGTTGACGCCCGGCCGGTCTACAGTCCCGATCCGGCTCATACAAGCGTCCGGCTCGGTCTCTTATTTCTTAACTTACAACACAAGTTACAATACTAAGGCGATTTACATAAATGGACCTTAATTCGCCTCTGGGCTCCAGGCCTCCTCCGTGGGCCTGAATCATGGATTTAGGGTAAACCGGGCCCCTTCGGGCGGTTCACGCCGATAGTTGTATCCCCAACATTAGGCCCCAGTTGACTTGAACCGTTCATGTTAATCTTCAACACCTTCGTGAAACTCTTGATCTCTTTTCACATTTTGTAAACCGCCAGCTGCTTGAACCGCCGTGATGTCATCTTCCGATCCGCGTGTCAGGGTGTCTTGACGTCATTTTTAATAAAGAAATCCAAACAGTAAGATTCTCTGCATTTAATGATATCCCGGAAATCGAGGCGGCCGCTGCACCGTCCGCCGCTTTTGACTCCTCGATTCTCGCGCCCGTTGATTGCTCCGGTCCCTTATAAATAGACCGGTCGCCCCTTTCTCTTCTTCTTCTTCTTCCGCTCTTCTCCTTCCTCGCGACGCTCTAGCCCTGAAGCTCCGCTGTCGCGCCCGACCTTCAAACGACGCTTCATTGCCGGGCCGCTGCATCAACCTGACCGTATCAGAGTTTTCGGCGCTCCTCCGCGGTTTCCGCTCGTCAGGTAAGGTTCCTCTCAAGCCCTAGATCCCATCTGTAGATCCTGTTCATCACGCAGTTCATATCAGTTTCTTCTCACTTGCTCCGCCATGGCCGTGACGCCTCAGCCATACCGTGCATCTTGTATAAGTGATCGCTCGCCGTCCATTGAACTCTTTATGCACCCTTCCTTTTGTTCAGATCCTCGAGTTTAGAATATCTGAACCCTCCCGCTTCTTTATGAAGGTTTGCATAGGTCGTAAAGTTTTTCTTACTAGAGCTTCGTAGATCTCGATTACCTCCATTCGTATGTGAAAATTGTTTACATCCATACTTAGTAGACTTTTCAACTCTGCCATTTTCGGCGGTTTAACTTTCGACAGCTAATCCGTCACTCCATTAGTCCTCGCTAAACCGTAACGGAAGCCGGATGCTGAATCACCGGTTTAACAATGTATGATATGCTCGAACCGTTAATGGTAAACCGTCTCTTCCTTTCTTTCTTTCGCAGCTTAGTCTTCCGGAATGGCCCTCAATTCTCAGCTTGCAATTGGGTCCGGTCCAAAATCACCGAAACACAACTGAACGGCTATGTCACCACCGCGGTTTGGCTCCAAAAATGCCCTCCATCGGGCGTGTTCCGGATGGCGAAGTTTCCTCCGGAGCCACAAGAGGGAGAAGTAATTGTGTTTATGCAGCATTTAGACCGGGGTTCTGCCCGCCCGGTTCAAAAATTTTCCGGACGCCCTTGCAAGCTTGCAACTCCATCCGCAGGATATCGGCCCGAACTACGTGTCAAACATATGCAACTTTCAAGTCTTCGTGAAGTCTATCTTCGTGAAGAGCCCTCTGTGGAGCTATTCCGGATTTCTTCCACTTGAACCGCCGTCACGGAGTTTTCTCGATGGTCCAACACCGAACTAGGCGGCGTTTCAATCCGTAAAAGGAAGGAAGCGGACTTTCCTCACGCCAAACACCACAGCCATCCAAAGGATTGGAACCAAACCTGGTTCTATTGCTGGAACACCGCCTCGCCAACGAGAATCCCTTTGCCGGGTTACCGTCCTCACCGGCTCAGCAACAACCATTCGCTGCCTTCACGCTTAACCGCCATGAACGGAAGAACTTTGCACCTCGGATCATAAAACTCCGGGCTCTAATGGCCAATGGACTAACTGGTGTGGACCTTGTGCGATGCTGGGTTTCTTGGGGCATCTTGCCCTTAAGCCGCCGCCCGGACCGATGCACGAGTATACCGCAGCCTCAAAGACCCTCAAAGACGCTCACGAATTACCAATAGCTGAAATTGAGGTTACAGAGGCTGTAAAAAGATGCTTGATGAGCCAATCTCCGTCTGCAGCCTAACCGGGTTGGCTCCGTTCTGTGTTGCCAACCCGCCACCTGCGGTAAGACTTTGCTCACTGCTTTTCGGGCTTTTAACATTTGTTGATATTCATTAATCCTTGCTACCTCGCAGGCTGACAGCTCCTTCTGGAGACGGACCAAACCGGCCCGAGCTCCGCGTATAAAGTCCAAGGCTACCAAAAGGTCGGCAAGAAAACCGCCGGGTCTTCGATCCGCCGGAAGATGGAGAATCGATGCCGAGGTAAAACTTGATATCCTTACGAGGGAGCCGCCCTAAACCGGCTCTCCACCTTGTATTTCTTCTTATTATTTATCACTCTTTATTCTTCCCTTTATCGACAAATTTAATTCCCGAGGATGATGCGAAGCCAGCCATGCCGACCATTTTGAGGTAATCCTTCTTTCTTCCGACCCGACCTCGTGCGGTTAAAAGAATTCGTCGCGCCCGTTCGGAAAGTGAAAAATCTCATTCTTATGCTTATCTCAAGACACAAGAAGCTAAAGAGCGCCGTACAACCCGGCACGATGGTCAATGATTCTCTCCTCCAGTTTACCGATACACCAACCCTAAGCGTCGTCCGTGAGGTGACTTGTTCTCCGAAAAACGTTATCCCTTAAAAGGTTTCTTCCGATGTCCTCTCAATCCGTCGACCAATTATCGTGCCTCTTCCAACTCCTCTGGCGGTTCATCAACCACGCAATCGCCTCCGCTTAAAGTTGCTTGCTGCAGGGTATGTAATCGCTGTCCATCGATTCGATTTACAAATCGCCTTGGTTGATTTGCCTTAATCCAATTACGAACATTGCAGCACCAAGGCTCGCTTGAGTAAGAAAGCGAAAACCCTTGACCCTCATGCGGATGCTGATCCGAAAAAGACCGGAACAAACCCACGAAAACCCTGAAGTCGCCAAAGATAGCTCTGGCGAGTTGTACAAAGACGATCTGGCTGATCCGCCGTAAGCTGAACCGAGGTCCAAATGGAAACTTCACAGCCTGCTCCACCAAACCTGCCGATAGAGCGAGTCGTAATAGTTGAACCGCCGAGCCAGAGTAAGCAAACGTCAAGCCCAAAGAAGACCGCCGAAAATGACGATGTTATTGTGACAGGCACTGGCTACGCTGCCCCTAGCCAACCAGTCGCTTTAACAAAACATAGTGCCAAGGGCGAGTCAGCCGCCGTGAGTAAAGATAAAGGCAAAACAGACACTGCTACCACGACAACTTCTCCGCCAAGAACTGCACTCCGGGTTTCGAACCGGCTCTATACCAGCCGTGACTTTGAAGCTGGTCTCGTAAACCGGATGAAGGACCGCTATGAGGTAATGAATTATGTCTTTCCTGTACTTTAGTCTGTATAGTAGCCCCAAGGGTCGGTTCAACTTAGCATAGTTAAACCGGGACTTGATTTCTAATTCCAAATGGCAAACTGAGATCAATTAGCCATTAGCCCCCAAGTGCTAAGGTGAATATGTATATTGAGCTTGGGACTTGATAATGAGACACCTAACATGCTTCCTTTGTTATCGAATGAAATAGAGCAAAGAAAGCGCTGCAACTCAAAGACCTGCGAGCCAATCTGGAGACTCAAAGAAGCGAGAAACCACTAAGGCCAAGGATTTAATTGAGAACGGCCTTGGCCACTATGGAACAAATGAAGGAGTGGTATAAATCCGAACAAGCCAATCGGGACACCGAGAAGGCCGGTTTGAAAAACGGGCGGAAGAAGCCGAAGCAGCCCTTAAACCGGTGACCGAAGAGCTTGCCGGACTCAAGCGCCAAGTGCATGCCATGACCTCTGCCGTCTTTGGTAAGAAACTATGCACTGACTATCTTATTTTTGATATTTTCGCCGGTTTATCCTGAGTTGTCTTAAACCGGTGCAGGCAAACGTATTGCACATATGGGCTCTGATGTGCGGAAGAAACTGAAGGCCGCTTATACGCTGATTGAGCAGCTGTATACCGGTGCCCAGCGAGTCATCTGTGCTACATCATACGACAAAACGGCGCCGTCTCGATCGGAGAAACCCCGGACCGGTTGTCCATGGTTCCGGCAGCTTGAAGAGTTGAAGCGATCCGCGGCTCGGCCGGCACCTTATCGTTTCGACGCCAAGGCGTGGATAGCAGATCTTGATCCGGTGACATAGCCAAAGGTTTCCCAGTGCTCAAGAGAATGGTGAAGCCTTTGATAACGACGCTCAAACGGATCACAAAGGAAATGCGTCCACCGGGCGAGTCAATCGGCAGACGGGTTAACCTCGACGGTTCACCGCTTTTTATGACGCCAACAACAAGCGGGTGGATTTTGTCATCCTCAAGTGCGAGCCTTGTTCCCCAATCCGTAAGCACACTTACGCCCGACGTTGATCCGCTGAGCTGATAAGTGAAGAAGCTGTCTTTCAGGCCTTAACCCGGATTGACTGGTCTACCAATGACTTCCGGCTTTGGGTGAGGAAGAAGAAGAAGTTGAACCGACGTCGAGCGCCTCTACCTCACGCCAACCCGGCCAAGCGTAATTAAATCAAGCCGGGTGACGCCTCCAAGCTTCAAGGCATAACCCCACATGAAACGCCGGGCCGCAAAGGCTTTGTAATAGGATAGTCGATTTTGTTTTGAACAATGCCGTTACAAACTCAGTCTGTAAACTTTTGCATGGCGGTCTTTGGATACCTTGGTTTTGAAGTAGTGAATCCTGCAACATATTTTGCTCGCAATCACAAATTCTTAAACCGCCATGGCGGCTTGCGCCTAGCCGGATTGTGATACCAATATATTTATATAAGAAAATATCGAGGTATACGATCAAAATTTTGTGATACAAACATACCGCGATAAGCGGGCACACGATTGGCTTTTAGCCAATCTCAAGCGGAGGCTTTATAAACCATCACCATCAAAGGAGAACAATCCTCGTGTATAATACCGATTTACCGTGTAAATCGTGGTCGGGTATGATAAGCCCTGTTACTCCATAATGGGATGTTAACAGCAAAATCAAACCGAACAATCAATCGCCGGAAAAAATGGACCAAATTCTGAAAACTTGAATCCGGTTGAAAGAAGGTTTGTCGGTTTAAGACAACAAACAAAGCCAAATTATATGTATAAAAAACACATGGAAGCAAAAACAATAACAAAGACTATTTGTAAGAAGAGGCTTTATTGAGTCTGATCAGATGGCGTTACCATGGTCGGACAGGACCAAGCTCCCTATAAGGTGTAGCGATGGTTCAAGTCAGCCAGGTCCCCAACTGACATCGTGGCATTACGCCGATCAAGTGGCATTGCATTGGTTCGGGTTCAACCAAGCCCCCAAGTGATTCTATGGCCTTAGGCCGACCAAGAGGCGTGACTGGTTCAGACGTGACCATGTCCCCAAGTGATCTGGTGGCTTTACCGTCAAGAGGTGTTGCATTGGTTCGGACACGACCAAGCCCCCAAATGATCTGGTGGCTTTTCGCCAAGAGGTGTTGCATTGGTTCGGACACGACCAAGCCCCCAAGTGACAAAAATTTCACAAAAGCAAGGCCAAGGGTTAAACCGAGGCCGCTTCACGACAAAGATCTCCATGTACCCAAACCGGACTTTGATACGTAATGTATATACCCGCTTTAGCCGAGGATCCGTTTATTGCCTTTATTCATAATATATACATTGTCTTAATATGTACATAAGTGGAGCCAATGGCTCGTATAATAAGGCGAAGATGAGCTATGTTCCATGGCCTGTTGGTCTCCTCCTCTGACGTGTGTGAGTCCTTTCGCTCTCGAACATCAATTAGATAGTAGGACCCGTTGTATAGATTCTTGCTGACCACAAAAGGCCCCTCCCAAGGTGGGGATAGCTTGTGCATATCTTTACGGTCTTGAATGAGCCGCAGCACTAAGTCTCCTTCCGAAAGGTTCTGGTTTTAACCCGCCGGCTGTGATACCGACGAAGATCCTATTTGGTAAACCGCCCGAACGAGCAGCTGCCATATCGCGCTCTTCATCCTGTCGATCCAAATCATGTTGCCGTGTTGCCTCTCTTTCTGCCTCAACATATGCTGCCACTCTAGGCTTGTCGTGACGGATATCGCTGGGAAGGACCGCCTCCGCTCCATTGACCTTAATTTACGGCGTGTATCCAGTGGATCGGTTGGGGTAGTATTTATACTCCATATCACCGATGGTAGCTCTTCCGCCCAACAACCCGGCGTCCTCTCTAAAGGGACCATAAGTCGGGGTTTGATACCTTTCAAGATCTCCTGATTAGCTCGTTCCGCTTGACCGTTGGATTGCGAGTGGGCTATGGAAGAAACATCAAGCCGGATGTGCTCGCTCACAAAATTCCTTCATAGCTCCTTTGGATAAATTGGTGCCATTGTCCGTGATGATACCGTGTGGAAACCCAAACCGAAAATCACCTTTTGATGAACTGAACCGCTGTGGCTGCATCACACTTGCTAACGTGCTCTGCCTCAACCCACTTGGTAAATTTATCAACCGCCACCAACAGGTGGGTCTTTTTGTCCTTGGACCTTTTGAAAGGTCCAACCATATCCAGCCCCCAAGTCGCAAACGGCCAAGTAATTGGAATCATCCTCAATTCTTGGGCTGGCACATGAGCACACCTGGAGAACTTTTGGCAACCATCACATCGTCGACCGGATCCTCCGCATCAAGATGGGCGGTCAACCAATAGAAACCATGGCGGAACGCTTTGGCCACCAAGGACTTTGAACCGGCGTGGTGACCACAATCCCCTTCATGGATCTCTCGCAATATCTCACAGCCCTCTTCAGGGGACAGACAACGCTGAAACGCCCCTGACACACTGCAATGGTGCAACTTCGCCATTAACAATGGTCATAGACTTAGACCGCCCGAACTATCATCTGTCGGGCCAACGTCTCATCTTCTCGTAACTCGCCCGGTTCATGTATGCCAAATAAGGGAGCGTCAATCCGGAATGACATGCGGGGCCGCCACCAATTGAGCCTCCGGATCGGGGATATCCAAATCAATTTCATCGAAGCTTAAGCGGCGGATTGTGCAAGACATCAAGGAAGACGTTACGGGACCGGTTTACGTTGAGAGCCCGGCCGGCTTAAAGCATCAGCCGCTTCGTTCTTCCGACGATCCACATGATCCACCGATATCCTTTAAAATGTCCTGCAACAACATCCACCTCCCGACGATATGCAGCCATGAGTGGATCTTTGGAATCCAAGTACACGATACTTTGAGCCACCAAGTCCGAGTCACCAAAGCATTTAACCCGGCTGAGATTCATTTCCTTAGCCATCCGGAGACCATGGAGCAAAGCTTCATACTCAGCTGCATTGTTAGTACAAGGGAACATTAGGCGGAGAACGTAATAGAACTTGTCACCTCGCGGGGAAGTTAATACGACTCCAGCCCCGAGCCCTCCAATTGCTGGACCCATCAAAGTGGATGGTCCAATAGGTATGATCCGCTTCTCTTCAGCGCTTGCAACTCCGTCCAATCATTAATGAAATCCACAAGTGCACGAGACTTTACGGCCGTCGAGGCACATACCTTAAACCGTATGCCCAAGTTCTATAGCCCACTTAGCAATCCGGCCAGTCGCTTCCCGGTTTTGTATGATATCGCCCAAGGGAGCCGAACTGACCACTGTGATGGGGTGCCCTTGGAAATATTGCTTTAGCTTCCGGCTTGCCATAAAAACCCCGTATACCAGCTTCTGCCAATGCGGATATCTCTGTTTAGACTCAATGAGGACCTCGCTGATGTAATAAACCGGCCGTTGAACGGATACTCCTTCCCGCCTCCTTCCGCTCCACCACGATGGCTGTGCTAATCGCCACGGCATTAGCGACAACATATAACAGCGGCTCTTTGTCAATGGGGCGGCTAGAACCGCGGGTTGGCC
Organism: Aegilops bicornis; assembly: GCA_021605145.1. Classification (NCBI taxonomy): domain Eukaryota; kingdom Viridiplantae; phylum Streptophyta; class Magnoliopsida; order Poales; family Poaceae; genus Aegilops; species Aegilops bicornis. The sequence continues at coordinate 171,973,804 of CM038673.1, read as the reverse complement.
AACCGCCGCTTCAAATCCTCCAATGCTTCATCGGTGGTGAACTCCAAACAAACCGATCCGCTTTCTTCAACATCCGGTACAAAGGAATGGCTTTCTCGCCTAGACGGCCGATAAACCGGCTTAGCGCAGCAATCCGCCTGCCAAACGCTGGACGTCATTGATGCACTTTGGCTTAGCCAAGGAGGTGATAGCCGTAATTTTTTCCGGATTAGCTTCGATCCCCCTGTTGGACACGAGAAAACCTAATAACTTTCCTGCCGGAACACCAAAGACGCACTTGGTCGGGTTGAGCATCATCTTGTACACCCGCAGGTTGTCAAAGGTTTCCCTTAGATCCTCAATCAAGGTTTCTTTCTTCCTTGACTTAACCACGATATCATCCACATAAGCATGCACGTTACGACCGATCTGTTCGTGCAAGCAACTCTGAACGCATAACCGATAAGTCGCTTGGGCGCTCTTGAGTCCAAAAGGCATAGATACATAACAGAAGGCTCCAAAGGGGTGATAAACGCCGTCTTCTCCTGGTCCTTAACTGCCATCTTAATCGATGATAACCGGAGTACGCATCCAAAAGCTCAAACACTCACAACCCGCCGTAGCATCAATAATCTGGTCAATGCGGGGAGGCGAAAGGATCTGCTGGACAGGCCTTGTTGAGATCTCGTAATCCACACACATGCGCCAAGTGCCATTCTTCTTAAGAACCAGCACCGGATTGGCAAGCCACTCGGTGAAAGACTTCAACGATAAACCCTGCTGCCAAGAGCCTAGCAACTTCTTCTCCGATGGCCTTGCGCCTTTCCTCATTAAACCGCGAAGAAACTGCTTTACCGGTTTGTATTTTGGGTCAACATTAAGAGTGTGCTCACGAGTTCCTTGGTACACCTGGCATGTCGGAAGGCTTCCATGCAAAATGTCCCGATTCTCACGGATGAACTTCGATGAGCGCTTTCCTATTTAGGATCCAAGTTGGCACCGATGGTGAACTGCTTGGACGAATCGCCGGGCACAAAATCAACAAGCTTCGCCTCAGCCACCGATTTGAACTTCAAGTCCGGATCATGCTCCGTAGTTGGCTTCTTCAAAGGGTCATATCCGCCGGATCAACATTGTCTTTATAATATTTTAGCTCCTCGCTGGCACAAACCGACTCTGCGTAAGCCGCATCACCTTCCTCGCACTCCAAAGCGATCCGCGGCTCCCATGAACCGTTATCGTTCCTTTGTGACCTGGCATTTTCAGCTGTAAGTAAACATAACAAGGCCGTGCCATAAATTTAGCATAAGCCGGCCGCCCAAAGAGGGCGTGGTAAGGGCTTTGAATTTTCACCACCTCAAATGTCAATGTTTCTGATCCGAGTCATGTTTGTCCCCAAAGGTCACCTCCAGAGCTATCTTACCGACCGGGTACGCCGACTTGCTGTGCACCACTCCGTGAAACACTTGTCTTTGGATGGCCTAAGATGCCTATCCACAACCCCATACCGGAAGGTCTCGTAGTACGTGATGTTGATGCTGCTTCCTCCATCCATAAGAACCTTGGTAAACTTGTACCCTCCTACCGGGTGCCACCACTGTGGCTAGCTGACCCGGATTGTAAACTCGGGAGGATGGTCCTCTCGCTCCACACGATCGGTTGCTCGGACCAGCGTAGGTAATGCGGGCGCAGCCGGTTCAACAACGCCGACCGCCCGCTTCAAGTTTTCGGTCTCGTCTGTCCAAGCTGGTGGTAAAGACGTGGTATCGCCCACCGTTCAACTGCTTTGGGTTACTTTGATAACCCGATCGCTGCTGTTGTTGATTGTAGCCCCTTGGTTCCGATTGTTCGACTGCTCGATTACTTTGATTATTCTGATTGCCTTGCCCGCCCGGATTGCCACCGAATCACGGGCCGGAATTTCCTCCATCAGAACCGGGCGGACCACGAACCGCCACGGGCCCTTGATCATACCGGAAAGAGTTGGAGTTTTGAACTCCTGCATAATGTAACAATCCTTCCAAAGGTGGTTCACGGTGCCTCCTTCGTCCCATGCTTTGGACAAGGCTGATTCAACATAAAATTCAAACGATCCGGATTGTGACCGCCCGGTTTGATTGCCTACCCTGCCGCTGACCCTTGTCCTGCGCGTTGGTGTTAACCACAAAGCCCATGTTGCCGTTAAACTTTACGCTTGTTCCCTCCATTGCTGCCGAATGATCTTTCTTGGCCCCACAGGGTTGCCGTTCTGTTTTCCCTTCCCCACTTCATCATTCTCAGATTCGGGATCCTTGGTACTATCGTAATCAGCGTACTTTACCAAAACGCCCATTAGAGTGCCCATGTCATGGCAAAACGCTTCATGCGGCCCAGCTTCAATTTCAATGGCTCGAACCGCAATTGGCTTCCAAGGTCAAGATCGCGGAATCAGGGTTGATCCGTCCGAAGAATGTAAAACTTCCGAACGCTGCGCACCCAATGGGTTGTGGATTCTCCCTCCGTCTGGACACAAGCTGCTAAATCCACCACGTATATGGGCTGCTTACAGTGTCTTTGAAATTTTGAATGAATCGGGTTCGCAATCGGGTCCACGAACCGATAGAGTTGGGCGGAAAATTTTTCAACCAAGTCCGGCCGTTCCTTCCAACATCATTGTGAAGTATTTCGCATGCGGCTTCATCCACATCTAGCATCTCCATGGCCATCTCATAGCTTTCTATCCATGCTTCGAGCCAAATCGGCGATATAATTGGGCACCTTGCGCGCCCCTTGAAGTCCTTGGGCAAGCGACGTTACGTAAAGCGGGACGAGGCAAGGCACCCCAAAGAGCCGACGTGACCTGGCTCGAAGATGGTCGGACGAACCGGCGTGAGCGGATGATCCTCTGCTTGTGCTGCTAACTCGGCCTCCCTGCGTGCCCTGGCGCGGTCCACTACCACTTGAGCATCCTCAAAGCCGCCCGTCGGATTGTTGCCGCGAGGCGGACCACGCTGCGCATTGCTTGACACGGCCGGTTCGTCGACGCGTCGGCTATAGCTCCGGCTTGGGCGGGGGGTGGAGTGGATCCGATCCCGACTGTACGAATACGCTTCTTGCTGAGCCAGGGCCGTCCTGAGGAGCTCCTTGACCCGGCGGGTTTCGACCGCCTGTGGTGAATCGCCCTCGATCGGAATCGCCTCCAACCGCGCCGCAGCCGACAAGGTTATCCATCGGATTGGAGTAGTGACCCGGAGGTGTCTGCACACTGGGTGCGCCGGTGTGATGACGAGGTAGATCTATCACACGGGGTTGAACCGGCGCGGCCGTCCCAGGTGCTTCCGGCCGGTTTACCACCGGTGGCGGACTTATGGTCCCCGCCCCTGGGGTGTTGAAAAGCTCTCTTCCCTCGAAAACCGAAGGTAAACGGGACCTGTACTTCCTTTTCATGACTTCATGCGACGCGTTCTGATCCAGCATGAGTCTATACGCCTGCGCGTCCAAAGCGGCCCGTTCCACCGCCATCCTCACGTCCGCGGCCGCCAGGTCCGCTTTAGCTTTAGTGATCTGTTCCTTCACCTTTGCAATCTCCGCGTTGTGCAGGTCCTCATCCGGTGGATTAGCCTCTGCCATGAGCACAGCCAATGCGTCAAGCTCGACAAAACTTGAGCGGTGAGCGCCGCAGGCCTCCTTCCCGGCTGCCATCATCATTGTTGAACCGGCGACCAGTGCGCCATGATCGAAGAGTGAAGCGCCGCTGCGTCACCGGCCATGAAGATCCCAACCCAGTTGGGTAGATCGAAGGGGTCCGGAATACTCTCACCGTCGGAACAGCCCCCGATCTGGCCATCTTGCAGCTGGTATAGAGACTCGGTTTCTCCGGCCGACGATTCGTCGCCAGAGTAGACAACAGTTTCGTCACCAGATGCTGATCCGTCCTCGCAGCCTCCGTGGACGACTCCCACGAAAACATGCCCGAGCGCCGGTTTAGCCAGGGCAGGACTCTTCTTCGCCCGCTGAGCCGTCTCGACGAGGTCAGTGCAGACGTCCGGCCCAGGCCCTGGCTCGCCGATCTTGCCGATGAACACGTGTATGCCGCCAAGGGGACCCGGTACCAGATTTCAACCGAGCCGGCCTCGGGCCCCAAATTCCGCATCGTCGATGTAGAGCTTGCCGCGACGACCCTTAGTCATCCGCCCATCACAGAACCTTCGAGTCCTTCGAACTTGCCCTCTAAGATCATCAAACCATCGTGCGATAGCCCCACGGTGGGCGCCAACTGTCGTGGAATTGTCACGGCAGATGTCCTCATGAAAGGACTTAGTCGTGGGGCCATCGTACGGGTTAACTTAGAGGGGTTAAAGCGGACACAAGACACGGGAATTATACTGGTTCGGCCCCTTCGATGAAGGTAAAAGCCTACGTCCAGTTGTGATGTGATTGATATGATTTCGGCGACTAGGGAGCAATAGCTTTGCCTTAGCCTCGAATCCTCTCCCCTAACTCGCCGCCGGGTCGTCCCCTTATATACACGGGTTGACGCCCAACCGGTCTACAGAGTCTCGATCCGGCTCATACAAGCGTCCGGCTCGGTCTCTTTCTTTCTTAACTTACAACACAAGTTACAATACTAAGGCGATTTACATAAATGGACCTTAATTCGCCTCTGGGCTCCAGGCCTCCTCCGTGGGCCTGAATCATGGACGAGGGTAAACCGGCCCCTTCGGGGCGGTTCACGCTCAGTAGTTGTATCCCCAACAATATTCGAGTGAGAAAAGGAGATGAGTTCAAAAGGCCTTCCGTGCACATTAGGGTTTGTATGAATCCCTTTGTCGGTATGAAATCCGGCAGACCTCGGGGCAGGGGGTGATACATCTCCAACGTATCTAATTTTTTTATTATTCCATGCAGTTATATTATCATTATTGGATGTTTAACAATCATTTTATACCAACTTTATATCATTTTTTGGGACTAACCTATTGACATAGGGCCCAGTGCCAGTTGCTCTTTTTTACTTGTTTTTCACATCGCAGAAAATCAATACCAAATGGAGTCCAAACGCAGTGAAACTTTTTGGAGATTTTTTCTGGACCAGAAGACACCAGATGGGCCAAAGAAGTACCAGAGGGGGGCTCCGAGGGGAGCACAACCCACCAGGGCGCGCCTGGGGGCCAAGGTGCTCCCAGGTGGGTTGTGTCCACCTCGGTGACCTCCTGCACCACCTCTTCGCCCTATAAATACCCAAATATTCCAGAAACCCTAGGGGAGTCGATGAAACACAATTCCAACCGCCGCAAGTTCCAGAACCACGAGATATAATCTAGACACCATCACGGATGGGTTCATCATCCTCATTGGCGCCTCCCCGATGATGCGTGATTAGTTTATCATAGACCTACGGGTCCGCAGTCAGTATCTAGATGGCTTCCTCTCCGTCTTTTGATTCTCAATACAATGGTCTCTTGGAGATCTATTTGATGTAACTCTTTTTGCGGTGTGTTTCTTTGGATCTGATGAACTTTGAGTTTATGATCATATCTATATCCATGAATATTACTTAGGCCTTCTTTGATCTCTTATATGCATGATTATTTATAGCCTCATATTTTCTTCGAATCTTTGGTTTAGTTAGGCCAGCTAGATCGAGTTTTCTTGCCATGGGAAGAGGTGCTTTGTGATGGTTTCGATCGTGCGGTGTTCTTTCCTAGTGAGAGAAGGGGCAGCAAGACGCGCATGTACCGTTGCTATTAAAGATAACATGATGGAGCTATTCCTTCATGAATAGATCTCGTTTACATCATGTCATCGTTCTTATTGCATTACTCCATTTCTCCATGAACTTAATACACTAGATGAATGCTAGATAGCGGTCGATGTGTGGAGTAATAATAGTAGACGTAGGCAGGAGTCGGTCTACTAATCTTGGATGTGATGCCTATATATTGATCATTGCCTGGATATCGTGATAATTATTTGAGGTTCTATCAATTGCCCAACAGTAATTTGTCTACCCACTGTGTGCTATTTCTTGAGAGAAGCCACTAGTGAAATCTACGGCCCCGGGTCTATTCATTATCATATTTGCTTTGAGATCTATTTTTATTTGCTTTTGTTTTCAGATCTATTATTCCAAAAAACCAAAAATACCTTGCTGCACTTTTATGTTACTTATTTTATTTTATGTTATTGCGAGATCTATTTATCCAAAATCATCCAATCCAATCTATCTTTTCCCCGAGGAGGGATAGACAACACCTCTTACGCGTCGGGTTGCAAGTATTTGTTCTTTGTGTGCAGGTACTGTTTACATAGTGTTTCTTGGTTCTCCTACTGGATCGATACCTTGGTTTCACAGTTGAGGGAAATACCTACAGTAGTTATACTGCATCATGCCTTCCTCTTTGGGGAAATACCAACGCAGTTTCAAGCGACACCAGGGGGTCCCGAGCTGTGGATCTCGGAGCGGTGCTAACAGGAACAGGGGAGACGATGTGTGCCCAGGTTCGGGCCCTCTTGATGGAGGTAGAACCCTATGTCCCGCTCTTGTTTATATTGATGGAGATGTATCAGGTATAGAGTTTGATCTACCTTGAGATCGTATGTTGTGTTCTACCTCTAGGGTTAGGGGAATGAAGTTGTGATTCGGTCCCCTCTACGGGCTAAACCCCTTGGCTTATATACACGCCAGGTAGGGCATCTAGAGTTACATGGTCGGTATCCAGAGGATCGCATGGAAGCTGTAGGAGATGTCTTGGAGCATACTCAAGTCTTAGGCAGGCTCGGTCTTGATCACAACCAGGCGTGCATCTTCTAGAGTCTTCCTTAATGAGAATGTGGGCCCACTGGCCCAGCCCGAGGGCTATGGGCCAACTAGGTTAGTACTCCCTAGTCTAGGACACCATCAGTAGCCCTTGAACTAGTCTCTATGCCGAGGAATACCTCCTTCAAGTAAACAACTTCAGATCTGAAGTCCTTGGCTTGGCAGACGAGTTCTCCTTCACTAGCAATTCGAGTTTTCTTCCCTTTAAAGAATACCATGAACCATTTATCAACGGAACATCGTTCCCTGGCCTTGGCGTAACCGATCTCGCTCAGCGTCCAAAGACGCAAGATTAGTTAGCCTCGAAGGCTAGCCACATAGGTGTGAATAGTACTTTGTAGTCTGACAACTTTATTTAAGCAGCACTATTCAGGACTGGTCAAGCAATTACTGCTCACCCAAATCGTGGCCCGAGGCAATATTTTTACTTGCGCGTCCCATCGGAGCGAAGATCGTGCCTGTTTTCTTAGGGATATCATTAAGATTTTGTTTCTCCCTGTGCACATAATTGCATCTTTTGCAGGGAGTGGCAATTTCACCGGTGCGGAGAGGGGATCTTTGCCTTTTATGAGCGTATAAGAGTAAAAGATTAGCTACAAAGAGAACCACCCTCTCATTTCTCTCGTCTGCAGCCTCTCGAGCTCCAGCACTCAGATCCAATCTCGCCTTCCTCCTCCGGTGCACACCCTAGCTCCCATTCCCAGCGATGGCCGACGCCACCCTCAAAGGGCATTGGGCTGAGGTTCCTCTATTATAGATGCACTATTCTGGAGCTGCGTAGTGCGGGGTACATCCCTGCCAATGCCGCTACCCGAGCGGTGGACCCCAACCAGCAGGTGCCCGCTCCCAACCTAGGGAAGAGGGTGATCTTCGTTCCCCACCTCGTCGGAAGTCTGGGTTTCCTTGTGCACCCTTTCATGCGCTGGGTCATGTTCTACTACAGGCTGGATTTCCACTATCTGGCCCCGAACTCCATCCTCCACCTCACCTCCTTCATCACGGTCCGCGAGGCCTTCCTCCTTGTCCAGGTGGACTTCGGCCTATGGCTGAAGATCTTTTGCGTCAAGCCAAAGTCTAGTGGCTCCGACCTTGTGGAATGTGGGGGTGCCATGATCAGTAAGAACCAGAAGGTCGACTGGTTCAAGGGAACCTTCATAGAGACTGTCAAAAAATGGCAGCACGAGTGGTTTTACATCACTGAGCTGCTCGCTGCCGGCCAGGACGAAGTCCCAACAGTCTCGGCTGGGCCCTCGAGGAAGCCCGTGTCCTGGAAGAAGGGCATCGCCTAGGGGAACCCAGGGGAAGTGGAGGCACTAATCAAGAAGATTGAGTGGTGGTCGGATCAGAAAAACCTCCAGCTAGCAGACATGGCGAACGTCATGCTCAACCGCCGCATCCCCCCGCTCCAACTCCGGGTCACCCTGATGTGAGAGCACAAGTCCGAGGACGCAGGGCCCGTCCTCAACTTCTTCCGCTCCACCTTGGCCGAGATGTGGACGCAGCTGTTCAAGTCGTCCAAGGACGAATTTCCTTCGAAAGGGCGCGACCTTGGCTTCGAAGCCGGCTATGATACTCCGAGGTAATTTTGTGACACACAGTTCTATACCCTGCGATGCAAATCTTGGCTAACCAATTTGTCTTACATTTGTAGACGTGGATCTCCAAGGCACATCAGATTATGTGCCTGACTCCACTACCTAAGGGCGAGAGAATCCCCTGACCCTCCTGGTCGTGGAGCCGCATGTGGTGATCCCCAAGGGATCGAAGCTCCTGAAGGGCAAGGCGGGTTCTCGGATCCGGGAGACCTCGGTCACTTGATCCGAGGACACCCACGCCTCTTCCACCTACGAAGATGACATGGAGGAGGACATGGAAGAGGAAAACCCTTCCCTAAAGGGAAGAGGGCGGTGTTTGAGGACGCCGAGGCTGAAGTGTGGACGCGCCTCAACATCGACTTCTCGAACGGGCTGCCGCCCGCCAGCGGGACGCCCGACCCTGCCACTCCTCCTCCAGCTCAAGAGGGGATGGGGGAGGCGACCTCTAATCCACCCCTGGTTAACACGACGGGGGCCGATGTGTCGGTCATCATGGCCGAGGTCAAGACCTCGGTCCAACAGGGCCAAGGGGACGGGGTCCCCGAGGCCGTCAAACAAGGGTTGGGCCAAACGTCAGCCCAGTCGAAGCTAAGTCCGGCGCAAACGCCACAGTCGGAGACCCTCGTTCCTAGTACTTCGGTGTTGGATTTTGAGGTTCTAACACCCCGCCTCCCGCTCTAGGGAGGGCTAGTGCGGGGTGGACCAAAGAGATGGAGGTAGCCCTAACGGGCTCCTCCCTCAAAGAAGAGCATCACACGCTTATTGGCACGACGCTACAAGGCTTCCGGTCCGCAGAGGCCGGAATGCATGAGGTCTTCAAGGGCCTCGTCGCCAGCTTCGAGGTATTCTTATACACTTATACTAAGAATAACCTCCTTGCTTAGGTTTATTTGCAAATCCGTGTAACTGTCCGAGGACGTTTTCACTTATATTACGATATAGTATTTAGACAGCATAGCCAGTGAGTAGCCCCCGAGCCCAAGGGTAGTTTTAAGAAATTGCTTAGGATTGAAGTAGAATATCATAAAGTTATGAAGGAGTAGCCGCCAAGGCTCGGGCTTATGTGTCCTAAGTTTTGATGGCTAGGACAAAGCTAATTGGAAAATGCGTGTGTGCAGGTTTCTACCTCGGCTCTGAGCTTCATCTTCGAGGAGATTGCAGAAATGAACTGGAAGCTCATGAGCTCTAAGAAGTACCTCGATCTAATGAACAATCAGATTGAGCAATCTCAAGGTAAAATCTGATATGTCTCCAACTTATCTATAATTTTTGATTGTTCCATGCTGTTATATTATCAATCTTGGATGTTTTATAATCATTTTATATCATTTTTTGGTACTAACCTATTAACATAGTGATGCGAAGCATCCCACGTTCATCCCCATGTACACTCCGACTACTCTCCAAACCCCAAGTGGACATAGGACGAGACCTCGAACAAACGCCATTGTACACAAGGTGAACTCACTCCTCTTCGAACCGTCACTTTCCTCATGTGAGACATGGCTACTACCTCATGCATGGACCTTGCATACACTCAGGTACAACCGAGACGACCATGGAGGATCCAAGGACCAAGGCCGAGCATGGAAGAGGAGAAGGAAGAAGAAGCAGGGACAAGTTTCTGGAAAGCCCGGACCTTCCGGCCTGCCCGGGACTTCCAGCCCCCGGACCTTCCGGCCTGCCCAGAACCTCCACCCCCCGGAGTCCAGACCAGCCCCGAGCACGCCAACACTCTGGTTAGCCCGGAACCCGGCCGGAATCTGCCCGGAACTTCTCGAGCCGGAACTTCCGCCCTGCCCGAACTTCCGAGTTGAACTTCCGGCCCTGCCCGAACTTCCGGGCCGGAACTTCCGCCCTGCCTGTAACTTCCGGCTGCCTGCGTGCAAAGACTCGGGCGAAGCCCATGTAACCCTTTCCCACTTACCCCTTCGTGGCTTAGACTATAAATAGACCACCCTCCTCCTAGTTAGGGTTAGCAATGGATTAGCTCATATTTTGTGTGAGAGCCTTGCTCATCCACTTGGTTACTTCTCCTCGAAGCTCGCGACCTCTTCGGAGAAACCCCCCAAGCGGATTCAAGACCCCTTCAAGGGAAGACAATCAAGACCTCCTCACGGAGAAGAACCGGTTACCTCTTGTATCGTCCTTTGTTGATCGTGGATCGTGTATCTCTCCTTGTGTTCATCGATCTAGCGCATGTGTAATCGAATCTTGTTGGTTTGAGTGATTCTCTTGTGTTTTCCCCCGTGATTTCCCTCGTCCTCTTCCGCTCGTTCTTCGTGTTTTCCCCATAGGATTCCCTCCAAACGTGAAAGATCTCCGATTAGGGTTCCACCCTACATCATATGTTATCATGAGCCACGTTGATCACGTTTTTGGAGCCCCTACCCTTTGTTTTCTAGCTTGATTTTGTTGATTTCGTCCTAAATCCGAAAATCCCCACCAAAAATAGCCCCCAATTTTTTTTGTGACTTGTTGGTTTGGATGATGTTTTGTTGATTTTGATCCATGGATTCGTTGTGTTATGAGTGGATCTAGCATTCCCCTTCTTTTTCCCCATTTCCATCCACGAAATCGTCCCAATTTTGCCCTTGGAAATCGAGTTTTTCCGCCCCGTTCTCAGATCTGGAATTTAGGGTTCGTCCCGGACGAAATTCCACGACCCCCGGAACTTCCGGCCTCCCCCGGAACTTCCGTCCCCCGGAACTTCTGTCCTAGCCCCGGAACTTCCGGGCTAAACAGAAAGTTTACCCCAAAAATCCCCCTGACCCCCGCACTTTTTCCGCGACCCCCGGAACTTCCGGCCACCCCACGGAACTTCCTGCCACCCCCCGGAACTTCCGGAGCCCGGAACTTCCGGCCCTAGGCCTGGAACTTCCGGCCTAACCAAAAACATTACACATAATTTCAGTATCAGCCTTCTTCACCGTTTTCATCATAACTTTTCACTCCGAACTCCGATTTGAGTGTTCTTTGGCTCATTTTGAAGCTATCGACGTGCCCGAGGTCCTCACCTTGGTTTCACCACCTTTTGACACCATCAAATTTTTGGTACTTTGGCATCTTTGCCTAGGGCTTCCACCACATCATCCGCAATACCACCATAGCCTTCCGCAACCTAACCCATTTTGATCCAAATAGTATTTGAGGTTGTTTGAGTAGTGACTTGAGTCTCCTAAGGTGTTTAGGCTACTTAGGGACGGTTTCTTCTTCATCAACCACCTCCATAACTTCCGCATAGGCTTGCCCACCATACACTTCCGCCACCCAAACTTAACCCAATTTTGTTGTGTTGAGATTTGTGTCTCCTAAGGTGTTTCGGCTACTTAGGGACGGCAACTTCAACTCCGACACCGTGTATAGCCCTTCATACGCTTCCACCACCATAACCCGGTCAACTTCGGCTACTCGGGTTTCCACCAATACTTCTGTTTTGCCAAGTGCAAACCACCACCGCATTCCCGCTACCACCATTTTGACATTTGACGTTTGAGATTTTGAGTTCGCGGTTTTTCCGTTTCCAAAGGTGTTTCGGCTACTTAGGGACGAGTCTCCATCATCTTGGTATCTACATCAAGAACACCGCCACTCATCATCGCCATTGACGGTAACCTCCATATCAACTTGGTATCGTGGTATCCCTCCTTTGTATATTCCCCTTGCCATTGCATTGTTAACCCCTAGCCCATTTTGCGTTACTTGCCTATCGAGACTAGCCATTTGAGTATTGCCGACAACGTTACTTGTGCACATTAGTGATCATACTTCCCATAGCATACATACCATATCATCGTGGTGCATATATTGCTATCATATCTTGTGTCACAAGTTTGTTCCCGCATATACACAATTGCTATCTTGGTTTGTGCATTGTGCAAAAGTGGCCATACAAAAAAAAAGAGAATAAGCTTTTAAGCAAAGAAAAAGAGAAAGAGCAAAGAAGCTTGTAAGCAAGTGCCATAGCAGCATACCACATTGCATATAAGATTGTCATATCCGATCATTTTGGATCAAACACCGGGAACCATACATACATAGCATACTTGGGATAGAAAGTTTATCCATTTTGCATCTTATAGGTTGTGCACAAGTGTCGTATCCGCCTATTGAGCAATCGTGCTAGCGTCTCTCTTGAGTTGTGCAACACGAGCATTTTGGTGGATTCCACATTTTGAGCTCATTCCTTGGATGCACGGCCCCATTTATCTATCCGTGTGTGTGTTTCCGTGTACCATTCATTGCTATTGGTCTACTTGTTTCACTTGCGAATTTGTGAATCTCTTTCAACATTATTGACTCTTGCTAACATTTTTCATAATTTTTTGTGCCACTATCCTCAGCGAGCTCCACCATAAGATTTACTTGTGTAGGTGTGAGAAACCGACAAGAATTGGTACCAATTGTGCTATTTCCTTGCTACACATTGAGTGATCATTGATCCATTTTCAACATCGGTCAAGGTACATTTGGTATAAGTTCTTCTCTTTCTCCCACTCATATTTGCTCGAGTCTTGTGATGGATAGGCAAGGCATTTCATCTCCGGTCTTCCACAACAACGACGGCGTGAACAACTACAACACCAAAGCATCCATCTTCGATCTACAACGACAAATGCAAGGCGCACAATCAAGATTGCAAGAGCGCATCGAGAACCTCTCCATTGACATTCATCTCTCCGAAGCAAGGAAAAGGGACTACATCGACAAGAAGCTTTCCGCACATAAAGAGGAGCAAGATGCAAGGATGGAGGAGATTAGAGCCTTGATCAAGTCTTCTTCCCCTTCGTCATCCTCAAGGCGGCGACATTCAAGACACAAGACTTCGGAGCGCGGAAACGATGCAAGTGCAAATCGTCCTCGTCCACATCTACATGGCGATCACCATCACGTTCGTGATCAACATCGTCATGAAGGGCAAGTCACCTCCAAGCATCATGTGCACGCATTTACGACGAACGGCATCTACTTCGAGCTCAAGCACGACAACGACATCATCATCATGAAGACGCTCCACAAGCGCAAGTGCACAAGTCCGAACAAGCCCTACTTCATGCCAAGTCGAAGCTTCATGAGCACAAAAGAAGATCGCGAGACGACCACCACCAAGACGGCGCTACGGCTACAACAACCACTTCGGCATCTTCCCAAGTGATATCAAGGCATCTTCGCCTTTGGACGTACGACATCTTCGCCTACTTCCCACGTGTACGCCTACATCGACTTCATCAAGTCCAAGGCGACTACCTACGAGCGAGGGTGACACTTCCATCTTTGGAAGCCCCTCAAGGAAGATGGCCGAGCATGGGAAATTCCCTTCGGTCATGGAGACGAGCTACGAGGTGCCACATCATATGGGCCTCCAACAACAAAACGGCGACAAGAAGGTCGAGCAAGGGCCATCCCCTTCGACCACGGCGATAGGAATTGAGCATGGAGACATTTGCACCAACATCTCTCCGACACCCACATATCATGAGATGACCCAATTGCCATGTGAGGAGAGCCACCAACCCATGAGTGAGATGAGTGACTCCACCCTATATGACATTGAGTGCATTTCCTATGAGAGGATGAGTGTGACCACCACTAGCCCCACACATGAGAGCATGCCACACATCCTATGTGAGGTTGAGAGCCATTTGAGTGACTCCACCAACCATATGATTGAGTGCATTCTTGAGGGAGTGAGTGAGCCACAACATGTAGTGAGTGAGGTAGTTAAGACGGCATGTGAGGCCACTATGATTTCTAACGACTTACCCTCTACTCCTAGTGTGTTTTCTTATTTGGTGCTAGGTCTCCTACATGACGACATGCCTATCCTCGACGAGTCCATCCCTCCAAAGGGAAAACTGATGGCCATGGTGGACGATGATGCACCCCCCCACATGGTTCCATCAAGATGAAGATGACAACGAGTGGATTTTCAACACCTCGTCTACAAAACATGAGTGACGCTCCAAAGGTAACATAGGTGACGGTGCTTCTCTTGTCCCACTAGTGGACTCTCTTGACATTGATTGCTCCCGTGATGTTGACCCACCTATTCCCATGCTTCATGCTAGTGAAACTTCTTCATGCTTTGACTTACCTATTTATGATGAATATGACGATGAGCATGTTGAGTTGCCTAGTTGTGATGCTATGCTTCATAGGATATCTTGTGAAAATTCTTTTGGTCACATCATGTTTGATAATCCATTGAACTTGTCATATGCTATGAGTGAGATCTCCCATATTGCATCATTTCAATCTCAACATAGTAACTATGCATGCCCCATTAAAATCAATCCCATTTGCACTTATGGCATAGATGACGAGATGATGGCCATTGGCTTTTGTTTCTCTTGTTATGATATTGCCATGCTTCCTTTACATAATTTGCACAATTCATCTACTATGTCATGCCATGATCACATTGTTCCAAATATGCATCGTTTTGGATGTTGTCAATATTCTCCATGTGATGTTTTCATTAATGCTCATGAGGAGACCCCCATAGTTTCCTCATACATCTTAGGAGATCTTGATGCATTTCATAATTTGCATGATTCCCATGATAGTGTACACCATATGCATTCCATGAATAACAATGCTCTAAATATTTCTCATGATGCATTATACAATTTGAGTCTCCATTATGCCATGCATAACAACAAACCTATCATGATGGATGACATGTTTCTATATCACGCATCTCATTTATTTGAGCATTGGCTATTTTGTGCTAACAAACACATGCATGTGCGCATCATGATGGATGATGTGTACATCTACCACGCACACACAATTTTTCCCTTGCCTTTGTTTTGTGTAGGTACTCATGTATACTCGTCAACCTCTAAATCCCAAGAGTTGACGAAACGAGCTCTTGAGAGCAACGATGCTTTGGGATCCTGTGGACTATCCTTACCACCATTCCTTTTGCGCAAGGACTACGCGCATCTCTTTTACTTGTCTCTCACACGGCTATGGGCTATCTACCATTTGTCACGTTATGCTCATTTTTCCGTGTTCACTTTGCATGTTATGCTTGTTTCTATGCTTTGCCATGCAATTGTGACCCTTGCTTGCATTTACCCATGATTCACAATTATGCTACTTCTATGTGTATTTGCGTGCTTGGTGGAGATCCTTGTTTCTATTGCCATGTTTATCATGTGCCCCATGCTATTGATGCTATTTTGCTCATATCTTGCCTTTATGCTTGTGCTATGACATGTGAATTATTCATGCCCACTATTTGCACCAATGACATGCTTGCCATGATTCCTTCTAGTCACGTTGCATCTTCGCACTACTAGCTTGCTTGACTTGATCTCTATGATTGCTTGATTTGTCGCATCACCCATGTTCCATTACTCGCTTTCTTGGGTTGATGACATATATGTTCATGCCTCTCACTTGATTTGTCTTGATCATTGTCTCTTGTCTCCATTAGTTGCATCTCTCATATCACCTTGTGTTGAGTGCCAACTTGCTATGCTTATTGATCGTGGAGACTTGGACATATTACTTGTGATGCATGCTTGCTTACTTGAGCCTATTGTCTTTTGGTTGTAGTTGCATCATATGCTTTCATACCATACCACACCTTGTTCTTTCTTATGATAAGAATGATGAGAACACTTGTTGGGTATCTTGCCCCTCAAACGATAGGTCTTGCATTTGTACTAACCTCATTTGTTTTTCCGAGTGTTTGTCATGTTCTTTCATTTTGAAGGATTCACAAGGCGGTACCATAAAAAGACATTTTGGTTATGTGAAGGTGTACATGATGTGCAACACCAACATTTGCGAGAATCTCCTAAAGGTGACCTCCTTCCCTTTGAGCCATCCTCAAATACGCATATTGGATGTGCCATTCTTTCATTGTTGTTTCCTTCTTGTTGTCTACATGATACATCTATTGGATGGAGGACCGGCATTGGAGATGGACCCTATGGACCTTCAAGTTGAGGAGTGCTACGACATTGATCCATGGTACAACAACTCCCATAACAAGTTTGCACTTTATACATGGATTGACTTGCATTATGATTGCCTTGGTGCATCTAGTATTTCTATGTCATCCATGATATATGAGCTTGTGCATTTCCTTAGCAAATTTGTTGTGATCTTTCTTGATGGCATATTCATACATAATGATCACATTGCCTACCATCAATTGCATGATAACATAATTATATTGAGCATCCATTGCCATATTCATGCTATTGATAAACCGTCTCACTATAACATCATTTTGCATCGTGGTTGCCTTGATCATATTCACAACACATTTGTGTGCACAATGAATGCTTTTGCTCCCATGAATGCTTTGCACATCATTCTATATCATCTTGATAAGCTTCATGTGCTTTGTCACGAACAATCTTGTTGCACGGACTCATTCTTACATGATGGACACTTCGTGTGCGCTAACCATTGTATTTCCAAGTGTACTTTGTGTTTGCTCATTTTGCATGTACAACATACCGGAGACACCTTGGAGTACTTGGATTGCGCAATGTCTTCAACTTCGTCCAACTACAAGTTCGTCCACGACAACCGTTTCCATGGTGATGAGGATCACGATCCGAGGTCGGATCTTTCCCAAGGGAGGGGATATGATGCGGAGCATCCCACGTTCATCCCCATGTACACTCCGACTACTCTCCAAACCCCAAGTGGACATAGGACGAGACCTCGAACAAACGCCATTGTACACAAGGTGAACTCACTCCTCTTCGAACCGTCACTTTCCTCATGTGAGACATGGCTACTACCTCATGCATGGACCTTGCATACACTCAGGTACAATCGAGACGACCATGGAGGATCCAAGGACCAAGGCCGAGCATGGAAGAGGAGAAGGAAGAAGAAGCAGGGACAAGTTTCTGGAAAGCCCGGACCTTCCGGCCTGCCCGGAACTTCCGGCCCCCGGAACTTCTGGCCTGCCCGGAACATCCGGCCCCCGGACCTTCCGGCCTGCCCGGAACCTCCGGCCCCCGGAGTCCAGACCAGCCCCGAGCACGCCAACACTCTGGTTAGCCCAGAACCCAGCCGGAACCTGCCCGGAACTTCCGGAGCCCGGAACTTCCGGCCCTGCCAGGAACTTCCTACCGCCTGCACAGGCAAAGACTCGGGCCAAGCCCATGTAACCCTTTCCCACTTACCCCTTCGTGGCTTAGACTATAAATAGACCACCCCCTCCTCCTAGTTAGGGTTAGCAATGGATTAGCTCATATTTTGTGTGAGAGCCTTGCTCATCCACTTGGTTACTTCTCCTCGAAGCTCGCGACCTCTTCGGAGAAACCCCCCAAGCGGATTCAAGACCCCTTCAAGGGAAGACAATCAAGACCTCCTCACGGAGAAGAACCCGGTTACCTCTTGTATCGTCCTTTGTTGATCGTGGATCACGTATCTCTCCTTGTGTTCATCGATCTAGCGCATGTGTAATCGAATCTTGTTGGTTTGAGTGATTCTCTTGTGTTTCCCCCCATGATTTCCCTCGTCCTCTTCCGCTCGTTCTTCGTGTTTTCCCTGTAGGATTCCCTCCAAACGTGAAATATCTCCGATTAGGGTTCCACCCTACATCACATAGTGCGAAGTGCCAGTTGTTGTTTTCTGCATGTTTTTTACATCGCAGGAAATCAATACCAAATAGAGTCCAAACATAGCGAAACTTTTTGGAGATTTTTTTGGACCAGACAACAACCAATGGGCCGAAGAAGTACCTGGGGGGTGCTCCGAGGGGAGCACAACCCACCAGGGCGCGCCAGGAGGCCCAGGCGTGCCCTGGTGGGTTATGCCCACCTCGGGTGCCCCCTGAACCACCTCTTTACTCTATAAATACCCCAATATTCCAGAAATCCTAGGGGAGTCGATGAAAATAAATTCCAGCCGCCGCAGATTCTAGAATCACCAGATCCAATCTAGACACCATCACAGAGGGGTTCACCACTTTCATTGGTGCCTCTGTGATGATGCGTGCGTAGTTCTTTGTAGACCTTCAGGTCCGTAGTTAGTAGCTGGATGGCTTCCTCTCTCTCGTTTGATTCTCAATACAATGGTCTCTTGGAGATCCATATGATGTAACTCTTTTTGTGGTGTGTTTGTTGGGATCGGATGAACTTTGAGCTTATGATCAGATCTATCTTTTTATATCCATGAAAGTTATTTGAGTTTCTTTGATCTCTTATGTGCATGAATTCTTATAGCCTCGTATTTATTCTCCGATATTTGGGCTTGGTTTGGCCAACTTGATTTATTTATCTTGCAATGGGAAGATGTGCTTTGTAGTGGGTTCGATCTTACGGTGCTTGATCCCAGTGACAGAAGGGGAACCGACACGTATGTATCATTGCTATTAAGGATAAAACAATGGGGTCTATTTCTACATAAATATATCTTGTCTACATCATTTCATCATTCTTATTGCATTACTCCGTTTCTCTATGAACTTAATACACTAGATGCATGCTGGATAGTAGTCGATGCGTGGAGTAATAGTGGTAGATGCAGGCAGGAGTCGGTCTACTAATCTTGGATGTGATGCCTATATAATGATCATTGCCTAGATATCGTCATGATTATTTAAAGTTCTATCAAATGCCCAATAGTAATTTGTTTACCCACCGTTTGCTATTTTTCTCGAGAGAAGCCACTAGTGAAACCTACGACCCCCGGGTCTCTGTCGCATATTATTTGCCTTTGCGATCTATTTTCCTTTGCTTTTATTTTCATATCTATTAAACCAAAAATACAAAAATACCTTGCTGGAATTTATTCCTATTTTATTTTATTTGGCGTCCGATTTATCAACATACTACAATTTATTCACGTCCGTTTGCCAATTTCTGGCGCCGCTACCCGAAAGGAATTGACAACCCCGTTTACACGTTGGGTTGTGAGTATTTGTTATTTGTGTGCAGGTGTTGTTTACATTGTGTTGCTTGGTTCTCCTACTGGTTCGATAACCTTGGTCTCATAACTGAGGAAAATACCTACCGCTGCTGTGCTGCATCATCCCTTCCTCTTTGGGGAAATACCGACGTAGCTTCAAGCCGCATCAAAATCCAACAAACCATCAAATTTACTTTGCTTGAGGATAGCTTTGTGGAATATAAGCTTATGCCTAACTATTTGAATGACAACGGGTTTATCCGAGCTTGAGGGGCTCAAGGCTGAGCTTCTGAAAGCTCGGCAGGAGGCCCAACAGTAGAAGGCTCCGGCCGCCAAGGCGGAGAAGGACCTAGGCACTGAAAAGGTTGCTAGGGGAAAGGACCAGGCGTGGGTCCTGGAGGTGGAGGAGACCCCGAAGGGCGTGTACGAGGCACGCGATGCCCTTCAGGTCAAGTAGGAGATGGCAAGTGAAGAGGTCAAAAAGCTCTGTCTTGTGCACTCCAAGCTCCAGACCCAGACCCGGGACGACCGCGAGGTGCTCCAGCAAGTGGAGCAAATTGACGCGGGTAAGACATATTTACTTTAGAGTGTGTTTGGCAGCAAGGGGTTCGTCTATCTCACCCAGCTGCGGCGCTCCACAGAGGTCTTCATGGATCGGCCGAGGAGTGCATCAGACGACGCCCACCACTTTGGCGAGTGGGAGGGCCACGAGGCGGAGAAGGTGTTTTGGCAACAATTCTAGGCGTCACCACGTACAGAGCTGCTGAGTCGTCGGATGAAGCAGCTGGTGGAGCTTCTCTGTATGGCTAGGCCGGCGCTCCAAGATCTCTGCATCAAGCTGTGGCCTGCGGAGGTGCTGCCCACCAAATTCTTCGGGCTAATAGCTAGGTTGCAAGAAGCCGTCCCGCAAGTGGCCCGCTAGTAGCCGTCTGCGTGCCTGGAAGGGGCTCAAAGGGCATACGCCTGTGTGAAGATGCATTTTCGGCGCCTTGAAGCAGAGGTTGTTTTCGGCGTTCTGGGATCGGGGGTACCCAGACCATCCTGCCTACGGCCCATGGCGTGGCTCCCTCGACGCCCTGGTACAGCATAGCTACAAGGCCTCCAAGACAAAGGCCCCCGCGAGGCCCCCGGCATCACGAGGAGGACGACATCAAGACCTCCAAAGGAGCGGCCTCTCTAGGTTGCCTCCCAAGGAGAGGATATTTCTATGCAGGTGCCCAGCCTCACGAGGCTGCGATGACGTGAGCCATAACGACCAAGGCCAGGCGGGCACCAGCGGGCGCAAAGGAGGCAGTTTCTCTTTTGGTGCTAAGGGAATAAGGACAGACGCAGGTTCACGAGGAAGGCCCCAAAGCTTTCCATTCTGGTGCAACAAGACCAAGATAATGGGCTCGGCAGGACGAATGTCACCACCGAGTCCACCGCTGCATCACGACTAGAACCTTTGTAGGCGAAGACTGATACGTCCATTTTGCATCATGTTTTCTTACTGTTATTTAAGATGTTTTTATCTATAATAATGCTTTTTGGAGTAATTCTAATGCCTTTTCTCTCATAATATGCAAGGTAGACACAACGAGGGAGAATTTCGGCAGCTGGAAATCTGGACCTAGAAAAGCTACGTCAGGCCACCTATTCCGCACAACTCCAAACAAGCTGAAACTCCACGGAGATTTTTTATCAAATATATGATGAATATTGGAGCAAATAACTACCAGAGGGGCCCCATCAGTTGGGCACAACCCACCTGGGCGCGCCAGGGAGCCCAGGCGCGCCCTGGTGGGTTGTGCTCACCCAGGCCCACCTCCGGTGCCCATCTTCTGGTATATATGTTGTTTTGACCTAGAAAAAATAAGGAGAGGACTTCCGGGATGGAGCGCCGCCGTCTCGAGGTGGAACTTGGGCAGGAGCACTTTTGCCCTCCGGCCGAGCAATTCCTCTAGGGGAACTTCCCTCCCGGAGGGGGAAATCATCGTCATCATCATCACCAACAACTCTCCCATCTTGGGGAGGGAAATCTTCATCAACATCTTAAACAACACCATCTCATCTCAAACCCTAGTTCATCTCTTGTGTTCAATCTTGTTATCGGAACTATAGATTGGTGCTTGTGGGTGACTAGTAGTGTGGATTACATCTTGTAGTTGATTACTATATGGTTTATTTGGTGGAAGATTATACGTTCAGATCCAATATGCTATTTGATACCCCTCTGATCTTGAGCATGATTATCATTTTTGAGTAGTTACTTTTCTTCTTGAGGTCACGTGAAAAATCATGTTGCAAGTAATCATGTGAACTTGATATGTGTTCGATATTTTGATAGTATGTATGTTGTGATTACCTTAGTGGTGTCATGTGAACGTCGACTACATGACACTTCACCATATTTGGGCCTAAGGGAATGCATTGTGGAGTAGCAATTAGATGATGTGTTGCGAGAGTGACAGAAGCTTAAACCCCAGTTTGTGCGCTATTCCGTAAGGGACCGATTGGATCCAAAAGTTTAATGCTATGGTTAGAATTTATTCTTAATACTTTTCTCGTAGTTGCAGATGCTTGCGGGAGGGTTAATCATAAGTAGGAGGTTTGTTCAAGTAAGAACAACACCTAAGCACCGGTCCACCCACATATCAAATTATCAAAGTACCGAACACAAATTAAACCAACATGATGAAAGTGACTAGATGAAAATCCCGTTTACCCTCAAGAACACTTTGCTTATCATAAGAGACCGTTTTGGCCTATCCTTTGCCTCAAAAGGATTGGGCTACCTTGCTGCACTTTTGTTACTAATATTGTTACTTGCTCGTTACAAATTACCTTGCTATCAAACTACTCCGCTACTTACAATTTCAGCACTTGCAGACAATACCTTACTAAAAACCACTTGTCATTTCCTTCTTCTCCTCGTTGGGTTCGACACTCTTACTTATCAAAAAGAGATACAATTGATCCCCTATAATTGTGGGCCATCAAGGCTATTTTCTGGCACCGTTGCCGGGGAGTGAAGCGCCTTTGGTAAGGAAACATTTATATAGTGTGCTGAAATTTATTGTCACTTGTTACTATGGAAAACAATTCTTTGAGGGGTCTGTTCGGGGTATCTTCACATCGACCGGAACCACAATTAGCTACCCCTCAACCTGCTCCACCTACTGATAATATTGAATATGAAATTCCTTCAGGTATTATACAACAACTGCTAGCTAATCCTTATGCAGGAGATGGAATCGGACATCCTGATATGCACTTGATATATGTAGAACAAATTTGTGGCATCTAGTTCATCGTGATCGGAATTATATATATATATATATATATATATATAATTTTTGGCCTCGTGAAGGATAAAGTATCGTTCTAGCTTGGGGGGAGGCTTAAGTCAATGTTATATTCATGCCCCAATCACGAGCTCTCAAGAGAAATTATTATCCAGAACTTTTATGCTCGGCTTTCTCGTAATGATGAAACCATGCTTGATACTTCTTGTGCGGGTTCTTTTATGAAGAAGACTATTGAATTTCGATGGGATGTTTTGGAAAGAATTAAACACAACTCTGAAGATTGGGAACTCGACGAAGGTAAAGAGTCAGGTATTAAACTTAAGTATGATTGTGTTAAATCTTTTATGGATACCGATGCTTTTCAAAAGTTTAGCACTAAATATGGACTTGACTCTGAGATAGTAGCTTCCTTCTGTGAATCATTTGCTATTCATGTTGATCTACCTAAAGAGAAGTGGTTTAAATATCACCCACCTAAGTAGAAATCAAAGAACCGGTATTAGTTAAAGAAGAAACTATACTTTACAATGTTGATCTAGTTGTTCCTTCTGCTTATATTGAAAAACCACCTTTTCCTGTTAGGATAAAGGAAGATGCTAAAGTTTCAACTGTGGTTAACAGTAGAACCTAGTATTGCTATGGTTAAAGATCTCTTGGAAGAAGATATGGATGGGCATGTTATTTACTTCCGTGAAGAAGCTGCTAGAATTGCCAAACCTGATAAAAAAGATAAACATAGACCTGTTGTTGGCTTGCCCGTCATCTCAGTTAAAATAGGAGATCACTGTTATCATGGTTTATGTGACATAGGTGCTAGTGTGAGTGCTATTCCTTACACCTTATATCAAGAAATTATGAATGACATAGCACCCACAGAGATAGAAGACATAGATGTTACTATTAAACTTGCTAATAGAGCCACTATATCACCAATTGGGATTGTTAGAGATGTTGAAGTCTTGTGTGGGAAAATAAAATACCCTACTAATTTTCTTGTTATTGGTTCCACACAAGATGACTTTTGTCCCATTATGTTTTGTAGACCTTTCTTGAACGCCGTTAATGCTAAAATAGACTATGAGAAACAAACTGTCGGTGTTAGTTTTGGTGATGCGTCTCATGAGTTTAATTTCTCCAAGTTTAGCAGAAAACTTCATGAAAAAGAATTGCCTAGTAAAGATGAATTAATAGGTCTTGCTTCTATTGTTGTGCCTCCTACTGATCCACTAGAACAATATTTGCTAGACCATGAAAATGATTTACATATGCATGAAAGAAATGAAATAGATAGGATTTTCTTTGAGCAACGTCCTCTGCTTAAACACGATTTTCCTATTGAAACTCTAGGAGGTCCTCCTCCACCTAAAGGTGATCCTGTGTTTGATTTAAAACAATTGCCAGACACTTTGAAATATTCTTATCTTGATGAAAAGAAGATATATCCTGTTATTATCAGTGCTAACCTTTCAGAACATGAAGAAGAAAGATTATTGAAAGTTCTAAGGAAGCACCAAGCTGCTATTGGATATACTCTTGACGATTTAAAGGGCATTAGTCCCACTCCATGTCAGCACAAAATTAATATGGAACCTGATGCTAAACCCGTTGTTGATCACCAACGTCGGTTAAATCCGAAGATGAAAGAAGTGGTAAGAACGGAAATATTAAAACTTCTGGAAGCAGGTATAATCTATCCTATAGCTGATAGTAGATGGGTAAGTCCTGTTCATTGTGTCCCTAAGAAAGGAGGTATAACTGTTGTTCCTAATGATAAGAATGAACTTATTCCACAAAGAATTATTTCAGGCTATAGAATGGTAATTGATTTTAGAAAATTAAAAAAAGCAACTAGAAAAGATCATTACCCTCTGCCTTTTATTGATCAAATGCTTGAAAGATTATCTAAGCATACACATTTTTGCTTCCTTGATGGATATTATGGTTTTCACAAATACACTGCTTTCTCAACCTGATCAAGAAAAGACCACTTTTACTTGTCCCTTTGGAACCTATGCTTATAGACGTATGCCTTTCGGTTTATGTAATGCACCTGCTACCTTTCAAAGATGTATGACTGCTATATTCTCTGAATTTTGTGAAAAGATTGTTGAGGTTTTCATGGATGACTTCTCTGTTTATGGGAAGTCTTTTGATTATTGTTTAAGGAATCTTGATCGAGTTTGACAGAGATGTGAACAAACAAATCTTGTCTTGAATTAGGAGAAGTGCCACTTTATGGTTAATGAAGGCATTGTCTCGGGTCATAAAATTTCTGAAAGAGGTATTGAAGTGGACAAAGCCAAGGTTGATGCAATTGAGAAAATGCCATGTCCCGAAGATATAAAAGGAATTCGTAGTTTCTTAGGTCATGCTGGTTTCTATTGGAGATTTATCAAAGACTTTCCTAAAATTTCTAGGCCTCTTACGAATCTTTTGCAAAAGGATATTCCTTTTGTTTTTGATGATGATTGTTTAGAAGCCTTTGAAACACTCAAGAAAAGCTTAATTTCCGCACCTATTGTTCAACCACCTGATTGGAACTTGCCTTTTGAAATTATGTGTGATGCTAGTGATTATGCTGTTGGTACTGTTCAAGGACAAAGAGTTGATAAGAAACTGAATGTTATTCATCATGCTAGTAAAACTCTAGACAGTGCTCAACAAAATTATGCTACTACTGAAAAAGGATTCTTAGCAGTGGTGTTTGCTTGTGATAAATTTAGACCTTATATTGTTGATTCCAAAGTAATTGTTCACACTGATCATGCTGCTATTAAATATCTTATGGAAAAGAAAGATGCTAAACCAAGACTTATTCGATGGATTCTCTTGTTACAATAATTTGATTTACATATCATTGATAGAAAAGGAGCTGAGAACCCCGTAGCTGATAATTTATCTAGGCTTGAAAATTTTCCTGATGACCCACTACCTATTGATGATAGTTTTCCTGATGAGCAGTTAGCTGCAATAAATGTTGCTCATAGTACTCCTTGGTATGCTGACTATGCTAATTACATTGTTGCTAAATATTTACCACCTAGCTTTACATACCAACAAAAGAAAAAAATTCTTCTATGATTTAAGACATTACTTTTGGGATGACCCACATCTTTATAAAGAAGGAGTAGATGGTATTATTAGAGTTGTGTACCTGAGCATGAACAGGGACAAATCCTACGGAAATGTCACTCCGAAAGTTATGGAGGGCATCATGCTGGAGATAGAACTGATCACAAGGTATTGCAATCTAGATTTTATTGGCCTACTCTCTTCAAGGATGCCCGTAAGCTCGTCTTATCTTGTAGTGAATGTCAAAGAATAGGTAATATCGATAAGCGCCAAGAAATGCCTATGAACTATTCACTTGCTGTTGAACCATTTGATGTTTGGGGAGTTGATTACATGGGACCTTTTCCTTCCTCTAATGGGTATACACATATTTTGGTTGCTGTTGATTATGTTACTAAATGGGTAGAAGCTATTCCAAATAGTAGCGCTGATCACAACACCTCTATTAAAATGCTTAAGGAAGTTATTTTCCCAAGGTTTGGAGTCCCTGGATATTTAATGATTGATGGTGGTTCACTTCATGGTGCTTTCCATAAAATGCTTGCCAAGTATGATGTTAACCATAGAATTGCATCACCTTATCATCCTCAGTCTAGTGGTCAAGTTGAACTTAGCAATAGAGATTTTTTTTTTGCAAAAGACTGTCAATAGGTCCAGGAAGAATTGGTCTAAGAAATTAGATGGTGCACTTTGGGCTTATAGAACAACATATAAAAATCCTATGGGTATGTCTCCTTATAAAATGGTTTATGGAAAAGCTTGCCATTCGCCTCTTGAGTTAGAACATAAAGCATATTGGGCCATCAAAGAGCTAAACTTTGATTTCAAACTTGCTGGTGAAAAAAGGTTATTTGATATTAGCTCATTAGATGAATGGAGAACCCAAGCTTATGAAAATGCAAAATTATTGAAAGAAAAAGTTAAAAGATGGCATGCCAACAGAATCCAAAAGTGTGAGTTTGAAGTCGGAGAATATGTTCTTTTGTACAACTCTCATTTCAAATTCTTTGCAGGAAAACTCCTCTCAAAATGGGAAGGCCCCTATGTTATCGAGGAGGTTTATTGGTCTGGAGCCATCAAAATAAATAATGCCGAAGGTACTAACTCGAAGGTTGTCAATGGGCAACGAATAAAACATTATATCTTAGGTATGCCCATTAATGTTAAAGTATTATTATCCAAACTTTGACACCGGAAGAACACATAAAAGAGTCCTTCTGGAACACTCCAGAATCGTGAAAATAAGGAGGTACGTGATACGGTAAGTAAACGGACTCCGAAAAATCCGCAAAAATATTTTTTGTCACTTTTGAAATATTCAAAAAATAGGAAAAATAAGAAATTTCCATGAAGCGTACCCTGGTGGGCACAACGCCTGGCGCGCCCAGGTGGGTTGTGCCCACCCGGGACACCTTCCGGACTCTGTTTTTCTACAGTTTGCTTGTTTCCCAAGATAAAAAAATTCTATATATACTTCCCAAACCTGTTAACCACCGTATTGCGAAGAAATCCTCTGTTCTCTTTTCTTGCTGTTTTCTGTCAGATCCCATCTACCATGGCCACCTCAAGCTCCTCCAAGGACAAGTTCTTCAAGAACGTCACCAACCCTTATCCGCGGGATGTGGTGCAGCACCCTCAGGTCATCTAGATGCATGAGGGGTTGCTCGACATCCGCGATGTAAAAGGTCCCAAAGGGACAGGAACTGTGGAGGCTAGGCTCCAAGCTAAGGAGCAGGACGTCTTCCGGTGCAAGGGGATGGTGGAGCGTGGACTCAACACCAATTACCTCATGATCACGGACCTCTCCCGTGATCTCAAGGTGGATGGCAAGCCCATGAAGGACATCGTCTTCACCCTCAACGAGCAAATCAGCTTCCTCCAAAGCCAGATCTATGATCTCCAAAACCAAGTCTTTGAATATGAGGCAAGGTTTAAAGGTATGAGTTTGGCTGCTAGTTGTAGGACCCGTGAGACTCACTCCTCCTCTTATGATGGTGGACCACTTCCGTGGAAATCCGAGGACAAGAGCTCTTCTTCATCACCACCATCATCTTCTTCACCACAGAAGGAGAATTGAGTATCGGGTATGGGCACTCCCCTTGGCTTTTACCAAGCTTGGGGGAGGTGCCCCGGTATCGTATCATCCCACTATCTTTTTCCCTTTACTTATTTTAGTTCGATCGTTTGCTTTAGATGAATAAAATTTTAGTTCGATCCTTTCTTCTTTAAGAGTTTGCTTAGCGATCTATCCTTGTAATCGTGTGCAAGTTATATAATAAAGTTTAGTTTGAGTGTTTGCTTTCTTTACTTTCATGTTGCAAATAAAAGAAAAGAAATAAGGAATAAAAAGAGAAAGGAAGTAAATAAAAGAAAGGAAATAAATCAAGAAGATCATATATTAATCTTATGGTAGGTGATGGCACCACATAAGGAAAAGTATAAGTCGAAAATTTTATTAGAGATTGACAAACATAGCATTAGTCAAAGATGCAACTCATGAAAGAATTAATAAGGGAAGAGAAGATTCACATATAAATATACTATCCTATAATATTTTGTGATTGTGAGCCCTCATCAAAATATTACATGCCAAAATTGTTGACGTTGACAAGGAAAACAACTTAATGGTTTATGTTTGTTTATATTCACATAGAAGTCATATTGTCATGGATCCTTTAACATGTGGTGCTTGCCCCCTATCTTTGCTAGCCAAAAATTCCGCACTAAGTAGAGGTACTACTTGTGCATCCAAAAACCCTTAAACCCAAATCTTATTTCAAGAGTCCACCATACCTACCTAGGGATTGTGCAAGATCTCTCAAGTAAGCAAAAGGGCGATAAAAATTGCTTCTAAAAGTGTAAGATCATTTAGTGTAAGATAAAATTGAGCATTGCACGAACTTGTGATGGTGAAGAATAAAAGCGACAAACTGCATAATAAATGTCGCTATCACAAGGGGCAATGCAACGTGATGTTCTTTTGCACTGAGGGGTTGAGCATACAAACAAATAAGAGCATGGCAACCTCTACTTCCCTCTGCGAAGGGCCTATCTTTTAATTTTATGTATTTACTTTTATGCAAAAAGTAAAAGTTTTCCTTTTGTTCCTTTTTATTTTTCTCCTTTGGCAAGCATCATGTGGTGAGGAAAGATCTAGGCACATATGTCCAGTTGAATATAGATATCATGAGTTATTATTGTTGACATCACCCTTGATGTGAATACGTTGGAACACGAAACTATAAGCCCCTATCTTTCTATGTGTCCGGTTGAAACATTTTGCTCATGTGTACGCGGTGAGTGTTAGCAATCATAGAAGACTGTATGATGGTTGAGTATGTGGACTTGCCTAAAGGCTCCGATACGTGACCCTTCCTGAAAATATGATGAATTGTAGTTGCAAAGTTGACTGAGAACATAGTTTGTTGGTTTTTAATAGAGTTTTTGCTTTATACTTCAATAGAGTGATGAATGATTACTTATTCATGAGAAGTATATGATAAAAGTTCTATGACAAGAGTCTTATGTTTAAGTTTGTTGTTTTTTTAATAATGAACATGATGCTTCTATGTTCGTATTTTGTTTTTATCGGCACCTCTCTCTCAAAGCATGTGGACATGTTTTTCGATTTCGGTTTTCGCTTGAGGACAAGCGAGGTCTAAGCTTGGGGGAGTTGATACGTCCATTTTGCATCATGCTTTCTTACTATTATTTAAGATGTTTTTATCCATAATAATGTTTTTTGGATTAATTCTAATGCCTTTTCTCTCATAATATGCAACGTATACACAAAGATGGAGAATTCTGGCAGCTGGAAATCTGGACCTAGAAAAGCTACGCCAGGCCACCTATTCTGCACAACTCCAAACAAGCTGAAACTTCACGGAGATTTTTTATCAAATATATGATGAATATTGGAGAAAATAACTACCAGAGGGGGCCCACCAAGTGGGCACAACCCACCTGGGCGCGCCAGGGAGCCCAGGCGCGCCCTGGTGGGTTGTGCTCACCCAGGCGCATCTCCGGTGCCCATCTTCTTGTATATAAGTCGTTTTGACCTAGAAAAAAATAAGGTGATGACTTTCGGGACGGAGCGCCGCCGTCTCGAGGCAGAACTTGGGCAGGAGCACTTTTGCCCTCCGGCGGAGCGATTCCGTCGGGGGAACTTCCCTCCCGAAGGGGGAAATCATCATCATCATCATCACCAACAACTCTGCCATCTTGGGGAGGGAAATCTTCATCAACATCTTCAACAGTACCATCTCATCTCAAACCCTAGTTCATCTCTTGTGTTCAATCTTGTTATCGGAACTATAGATTGGTGCTTGTGGGTGACTAGTAGTGTTGATTACATCTTGTAGTTGATTACTATATGGTTTATTTGGTGGAATATTATATGTTCAGATCCAACATGCTATTTAATACCCCTCTGATCTTGAGCATGATTATCATTTGTGAGTAGTTACTTTTGTTCTTGAGGTCACGGGAGAAATCATGTTGCAAGTAATCATGTGAACTTGATATGTGTTCGATATTTTGATAGTATGTATGTTGTGATTCCCTTAGTGGTGTCATGTGAACGTCGACTATATGACACTTCACCATATTTGGGCCTAAGGGAATGCATTGTGGAGTGGCAATTAGATGATGGGTTGCGAGAGTGATAGAACCTTAAACCCCAATTTATGCGCTATTCCGTAAGGGACCGATTGGATCCAAAAGTTTAATTCTATGGTTAGAATTTATTCTTAATACTTTTCTCATAGTTGTGGATGCTTGCGGGAGGGTTAATCATAAGTAGGAGGTTTGTTCAAGTAAGAGCAGCACCTAAGCACCGGTCCACCCACATAAACACGAATTAAACCAACATGATGAAAAGTGACTAGATGAAAATCCCGTGTACCCTCAAGAACACTTTCTTATCATAAGAGACCATTTTGGCATGTCCTTTGCCTCAAAAGGATTGGGCTACCTTGCTGCACTTTTGTTACTAATATCGTTACTTGCTCGTTGCAAATTACCTTGCTATCAAACTACTCCGCTACTTACAATTTCAGCACTTGTAGACATTACCTTACTGAAAACTACTTGTCATTTCCTTCTGCTCCTCGTTGGGTTCGATACTCTTACTTATCGAAAAGAGCTACAATTGATCCCCCATACTTGTGGGTCATCAAAGACCACCTTTCGTCAAGATTAGATGTACTTCTTGTCCCCTTTCAAATTAGCCGGTGTGGGATCCCTTCCC
The DNA here is from genome assembly GCA_021605145.1 of Aegilops bicornis. NCBI lineage: Eukaryota > Viridiplantae > Streptophyta > Magnoliopsida > Poales > Poaceae > Aegilops > Aegilops bicornis. The sequence goes on along the minus strand of CM038673.1, from coordinate 171,942,934 downwards.
GCCTAAGTTTTGAGGGAAGAGGACCGAGGCCACTATAAATATAGGTTAGTCTCCACCATAGAAGTGGACATACCAGATCGATTCCAGCCTCGCCACCAAAGCCCTCGCGAGGCAACTCATACATTGTACTAGTTCATCCTCAGCCTCCTCGTGAGGCCAATCCACCACAAAGCAGGAGTAGGGTTTTACACCGTAAGGTGGTCCGAACCCGGGTAAACTGCTGTGTTCATCTTCTTCCCCACTCGCACGAGCTCGACGAGGCTAGGCTGTGGGGTGGCAAGCTTTAAACTTGAGCTGGTTGAGGTCTTCGCACACTCCCCAGAGTTCAAAACTTCTTGGGTCTGCGGAGCCCTGAATCTGATATTTGGCGCGTTAGATAGGGGGGGGGTGTCAAGCTTCGTCTCTCCATTAACCGTGCTCCGCCCTCGCCTCGTGGGTCCCATGGTGGATGCCGTTCCATCGACTTGGCCGTCGGATGCCTACGGGGGCGCCACGGGTCATCCGACCTTCAGCTCCAGCCTACGTCGGGTGCAGTGGCTGGAGAGGTTCAAGTCGGCGTTACCCTCGCGGTACGACGGTGCTACGGACCCCGAGGAGTTCCTCCGGCTGTACGCGGAGGCCATCCAGGCGGTGGGTGGCGACGCCAAGGCCATGGCAAACTGGCTCCCTATGGCCCTCATGAGATGCCACACTCCTAGGTACGCGGCCTCTTGGAGGCCTCGGTGTCTTCCTGGGAGGAGCTTCACGGCCGGTTTATCACGTGCTTTGCGGCAACGGCACCTCATGCAGTCGCGTGCATCATCGGCGGGTCACAAGCACGTGCTTCTGGCCACCACGTCAAGCAGCTCTTCCGTCGGGCGAGCACTATTTGACCGCAACATGAGGCTCCTCGAGGCCATGCTACACTAGAGGCCAACATTACCTTCGACTTCAGGGATCATCCCAAGACCACGGTCGCCGCGAGCACGCTTCCCATGCTATGCATGCCCACCATCAGCAATTTTGTGGTCACCAAGACCCTCATCGAGGGAGGCGCCGGCCTCAACGTCCTCTCCGCGAAAACTTTCGGCCTGCTTAAGGTGCCTTACGACTAGCTCGCGCCCACCAAGCCCTTCCCTGGGGTGGTCAAGGGCTCGGCCACCCCCATGGGGTAGATACGCCTCCCCGTCACCTTCGGCAAGTGCGACAATTATCGCACCGAGCTCGTCGACTTCGACGTCGCGCACATTGGCCTCCCGTACAACACCATTCTTGGGTATCCGGCCCTCGCCAAGTTCATGGCGGCCACCCACCATGGCTACAACATCCTCAAGATGCCAGGGTGTAGCGGCATCATCACGGTCGCCTGCGATGAGAAAGACACAGTCTGTTCTCTTGAGCATGCCTACAAGGCTGCGACGGCAGAAAACTCTGACGGTGAGGGCGGCATCCTGCCCCCCGAGGCCACCGCCAAGAAGAAGAAGTAGCCCCTCCCCAATAGTCGTCAAGAGGCTGGGACACCCGCTGGCGGCGCCTCAGGCACCGTACCCACTGCTGGGACGCCACTTCCACCCGCATAGGAAGGCGCGCCCGACGCCTCCCTTGGGACGGGCCTGGGGGCTTCCATTTGGCGAGCCTCTGACCTGGCCGGTGCTACGAGGGAGGTGCTCGGGCACCACTTGGAGGCGTGCTTCGACGCATGCCCCCATAAGCAAGGAGCGAGGCGCGAGGCACTAGACGCACGAGAATTCATCACCAAGGCGATCGAGGAGCTTCAGGAGGCGCAGGCCATGCGTGGCGAGCGTCACCTCGCACCACCCAGTATAGCTGCACACCCCCTGATGCGGGCAACGAGCTGCGCGTCTGCGTCAACATCCCGAGCCTCAACAGGGTCACTTCGCAAGACTTCTTCTGGCCGTCCCACGTTGGCCGAAGTGGGGGCTACCCCTGCAACTACGTCCGCATGACGTTTGGCCTGCTGAATGTGGGCACCTCACACCAGCGCATCGTGCAGCGTGCTATGGCATCTCACGAGGCCATGCGCTTGGCGGTCATGTCTCAGGAGGTCCCGGATCCTCGTGAGCCCCCCGGGCCTTGTGAGTTTCCCAGGCCTTTGGAGCCGCCCAGCTCGTGAGGAGCAATCTCCACGGCATGCGTCTTCAGCTACCCCGACGCTTCTACAACACTGGTGCCAGATGACTTTTTGGTTTGTTCAGTTGAGGGTGCCTCTCGGGCTGCATTATCCTCAAGCTGTCAGGGTCCGCTCCCACAATTGCGCCATTTCGATTTGTGTACTTCGGACCAGTTATGCTTTCATGAGCTACTATGGTTGTTAACCTTGCACTTGGCCATGTATTGCCTTTGGAGTCACCTCTACGGGCTCCGCACATTGCCAGCTGTCCCCTTGAATGTCCCACGAGAGGGGGCTATAGACATGGCGCTTGTGCTCGGGTCCGTCCATGCAGTGCTGATAAATCTAAGAGACTAAGCTCTGTCTCGTGGGCCGGCCCCGTGCACGTCACATCACCAAGTCCTTAGTGCCTTCATATTCTCACGGAACAATCACGAGCAGATCAGCAAGCGCGGCCACCCCTTGTATTTCATAACTAACTAATACGCAGGAGCCTCCGGAGATAGGACCTCGAACGGCCTCGCTAACGCCTCACCGCCTCTGAAGGACCTACCGTGATCAAGCGGCATTCCAGCTCGCAAAAGGCTAAGTGAAATTACTGCATATGCCGCGTGCCGCTGGGTACAGGCTCTCCTAAGCGCCTCCGCAGGGCAAGCCATTTCTCTTTCGTGAAAATCGCTTGCACATTAAAAGGGGGCCCTTGAGCATCGCGTGTCAGGAGCTCATACCGGCTTTCGAGCCCTCACCTCTGGCTTTGACCACAGCATCACAACCTGGCATTCTAGCGGCGACTGAGTCCTGCTTGAGGGCCGGGTCCTGAGGACATTGAGCATTATGATGGGCAAACAAAGGGGGTCGCTAGCCTCGCGGAGGAGTGCAGGGAGAGGGGTGTGGCCCAACGCCGACTGCATTTTTTCGGAGTATGATGGGCATCAGTATCCTCACGCACCACTCGCGGGGTTTGCCTTAATTCATTACAGAATAGGGAACATGCGCAAGATCAAAAGCTTCAGAGAAGCTCGCCCTCACAATGAAAGAACCGCCACGGACCGCAAGCTCGCTAAGCTAAGTTATCTCACACGCGCCAGCATGAGCCTTTACACTAATGCTTTGTTTTATCGCGACCTCGCTCGGGCGAGGAATCCCCCCTCTTAATCTTTTAGGAGCCGCTTGCGCGCCAAAGGTGACCTCCTGAGCATCGCATTTCAGGGGCTCTTATCGGACCTCGGGCCACTCACCTCCTGGCCTTGACCACGACATCACGACCTAGCATACCAGCGACGGCTGAAGCTTGCCTAGGGACTTGGTCCTGTTGATGTAGAGCACTGAGCTACCGTAAGAATGAAAAAGGGACCCGTGCCGAAGCAAGAAACGCGAACACGACATGATCTAGAAACATTAATATCAAGGCGCAAGCGCCATGGTTCTTACACACCCCGCCGGGCCCCTCATGATTTTGATGCAGGAAACAAAACAAAAGGAAAGGCCTATCGAGGGCCACAGTTCAGGAGGTGCCAGCTCTGGCATCGTGGCACCTAGTCGGTGTCCTCCTCCTCCTTGACCCGGGCACGGCAACGTGACGGCTCGTCGTATTCGTCGTTGCCCGAGCTTTCCCATAGGAGGTGCCACTGCTTCTAGAGGTATCGCGGGCGTGGACAAGGGCAAGTTCACCACTGTGGTCCTCGCCGCCACTGTTGCCGCCCACCGGGTAGCACTCCAGGCGCCCGCCATCATCCTCGAGGACCTTAAAGAAGAGTGTCGCTGCCCCGTCATACTTGAAGTGGAGGGCATGCCTCCCCTTCGAGCCGTAGGCTCGGGCAATCGCTCCCCATCCCCGGGTCATGAAGACATCACCGGAGAAGGTGGCCTCGACCTCCGCCTGCGAGGATTGGCTGCAGCAGCTGTCGTGCTGTAGCCACAACTCGATGGCCCCCCTCGCTAGCAGCTCCTCCGCCAAGGACTGCGGGAGCCAGATCCAGGTGCGCGGCGGCATTGCCACCGACACCACAAACTCGCGGGCCGTGCCGTCAGCATGGGTCCACGGGTGAGGTGGTCAGGCGGCTGTCACCTGCCCCTCTCCTCGGCCTTGTCCTCCACAGCTTCCATGGCCGCCCCCACGAGGACCTTGTGCGCAAATGCTTGAGCCGGCATGGACTCCCGGCGGGGCACGCTCACATTGGTGAAGATCCGCCACAGAAGTTGTGGTGATCTTGCGGGGGCGGTCGCGCCCTCTCTTCGATGGGGGAAATGCCAGCTCCTCCCGAGGAGCTTTCCCCTTATCGGCGGTGGAGAACCTTCTCACTGGCACCATGGATGCTGCTGCAAGAATGCGGTATGGGGAGGAAGAAGATGAAGATGGGCTGGGGGCTCCGTCTCCCTTGGCTTCCTATGGGCAGTCGAAGGCCAACCATCATCCCTTCGCATTCTGGTAATGATGGCTCTGTGGCATGCTCCAGTCTTTTGTCTGCCTGGGCAGTTGCCGAGGCGACGTGGGGGAGTGGAGGCGTCCACATCTCATCGAGCGCTACACGTCAAGCCTGGCCCGTAGGTGATTGGGGCCCGTGGCGCTTTTGCCTTCGCTATTTGGCTTCGCCTCGAAACTAGCCCATCGGCATTCTGGGATCAGGGGTACCCAGACCTGCCTACCTGGGGCCCACGGCGTGCTCCCTCGACGGCCTGGAATGGCCCAGCTGCAAGGCCTCCAAGACAAGGCCCTCACGAGGGCCCCCAGCCTCGCGAGGAGGACAACATGAGGACCTCATAGGAGCGGCCTCCCCAGGTTGCTTCCCGAGGAGCGGAGATTTCTATGCAGGTGCCCAGCCTCACGAGGCTGCGATGACGTGAGACTTGACGACCAAGGCCAGGCGGGCGCCAGCGGGCGTAGAGGAGGCAGTTTCCCTTTAGGATGGATGACAGCACCAAGCCCACCACTGCGTCACGACAAGAAGCTGTGCAGGCGAAGACCACCTTTCATTAGGATTAGATGTACTTCTTGTTCCCTTTCAAATTGGCCATTGTGGGATCCCTTCCCGCCTATGTTTTGAGGGATGGGGACCGAGGCCACTATAAATATAGGTTAGTCAATCCCTCACGATATCTTGAAGCAGTTGGAAAGAATTCAGACATAGTGTTTATGGAGAAAATATGGTCAGGAGAAAGGTCATTCCTTGGCTGCTTGGCCTTTGGTTTGCAGGGCTAAACACAAGGGTGGTCTTGGAATTCTCAACCTTGGTCCACAAAATGAAGCTCTACTCCTAAAACATCTCAATAAATTTTATAATAGAATGGATGTGCCATGGGTTCACTTGTTTTGGGACTCATATTATTTTGAACGAGTCCCTCATGACACAACCATTTGTGGATCTTTCTGGTGGAGAGATATTTGCAAGCTCATGGATAAATTTAGGGCAGTCACATCGGTTACTATTAGCAAAGGTGACACTGTCCTCTTCTGGTCTGATCATTGGTATATTGGCAACAATTGCACTCCTCTTCGGGACAGATTTCCAAGGTTATTTTCTTTCTGCCTCCATAAAAACCTCTCTGTCCTAGAAGTTTTGCAGAGTGAGAATTTTTTGTAGATGTTCTATTTTCCTCTCTCTGAATTATCTTTCCAAGAGTTTAATCAGTTGAATTCCTTGATGGCAAATGTCAATCTGGATAGTGGAAATTCGGATACTTTTGGGTATGGAGGCATGGTAAGTGGTCAGAGTACTCTGCCAAGAAATTTTATGGCTTTGTGCACCAACCAGTTTTGGCAAATCCCGTTCTGAGCTGGGTCTGGAAGAGTTGTTGCACCATGTCGATCAAAATGTTTGCATGGCTAGTCATAATGGATACGGTTAACACTAAAGACATGATACAATGTAGGCACGGGAGAATTAATGATGGTCCTGAATGTGTGCTTTGCCCGACTAGAGCTCGTAAGGACATGAACCATCTTTTCTTCTAGTGCAACATTAGTGTGCGTGTATGGAATTATCTTCAGGTTGTTTGGATGGATAGCAATGACATGGTCCAACATGCGAGGAAGGATTTCAATAAGCCATTCTTCATGGAAGTGGTTTTTCTTGCATTGTGGAATATTTGGAAAGTCAAGAATGATAGGGCTTTTAGACATATCAGACCAACTTTCAGGCAATGGAGGAATGGTTTCATCCATGACATTACCCTCCTCACCCATAGGATCAAAAGAAGATACAGAGATGCACTTCTTAAATGGATTGACTTCCTGTCTCCTTGATGGGGTTATTGGTTTTATTCTTTAGGTATAGCTCCTTTTTTCTTTTAGCTTTGTATAGTGTTTCTTTTCTTTTGTTCCTCATCTTGAGGAACCTTTTGTGCTCTGTTCTTTCAAGTTTAATAAAATGCTCTGGGGTGTAAGCCCTGCAGTCTTCAAGGTCAAAAAAATATAGAGTTAGTCTCCACCATAGAAGAGGACGGACCGGATCGATTCCACCCTCACCACCAGAGCTCTCACGAGGCAACTCATACACTGTACTAGTTCATCCTCAACCTCCTCGTGAGGCCAATCCACCACAAAGTAGGAGTAGGGTTTTACACCGCAAGGTAGCCCGAACCTAGGTAAACTGTTGTGTTCATCTTCTTCCCCGCTCGCACGAGCTCGACGAGGCTAGGCTGTGGGGTGGCGAGCTAGAGACTTGAGCTGGTTGAGGTCTTTGCACACGTCCCAGAGTTCTTGGTTTTGTATTTTTAGATAGTACTTCAGTATGCCGAAGTGTGTAGGATGTACAAAACTATATTTTGTTTGAATGAATGCAACTTTAGATTCCATCACGTTATTGTGTCATTTTGTTTTTATGTAGTATGCCTCCTGTTTGACCGTTTTGAACTGAAAGTGGTCAGTCGTTGGCTTCAACCCCGATGTACAGTATAGAAAGGGTGTCCCTTTAGGCAGTTGTGACCCTTAGCTGATGTGTGGGTTCCTGAAGGCGGTCCGTGCACATAGGAACTAGGCAATCGGGCTATTGTGGCTTTATAACTTTCACTTAGTCATAGGAGTTTGACTATGGGGGCTGATGACGAGCCCCCGGTGTGTGAAGTGGTCAGCTTGGGTAGCCGAGGTCTATGCCATTAACCACTTCGGCCAATGCGAGTAAGATTCCCCTTGGTTTACACGGCTGATCGCTAACAACATGCCACTTAACGCGGTCTTCAGATTGCCAACCAGTTTACGCTTACCAAGACAGTCAGTTTTCGACTTTCTCCACTAAGGTGCTCTGCCATGCGAGCTAGCGGCACTATCGCAGTGGTTCTCCCGTTATGCCCTTAGATGAATTGGTCGGAAACATAAGGGGTAAACATAGGAGCCCGGCAACCCAATTATTGACCAAAATCTAGGTTGCAAATGGATTCATATAATGCAAACATTCAAGACGTTAAGACCCGGACTTGTATTTGCACTACAAAAAAAAGACGCATCCGTGTTTGTTTGGCCCGAATGATTTTTTTCTGTCATGCTTATGACACTTCTATGACGATAGTTGTGACAAACCATGTATCATCATAGATGTGGTGGGCTCCTACTTCTATGACAAAAAATCACGACAGAAAATGGGCTTTTCGTCCTAGGCGGGCTGGGGACGCACCTGCATGACATTCTTTGGACCGTCCATGACGGAAAAAATCATGGTAGAAGTGAGGACGAGGAAAATTTTGGGGAGTTCCCGATTAAGGTGGTCGGTCGGGGCCGAGCAATGCATGGAGGTTTGCGTATTTCTCTCATACATGTACGTGCATGTGTGCGAGGCTTTGGGCTCTAATTGAGCCCGAGCCAGGCATTCGCTTACTGAACCCGAGTATAACACTAGGTAAGTTACTGAACCTGAGCGATCGATCCCTTGGCTGTTAACTGAACCCGAGCGACTCCTTCATTACTGCTGCTAAGTGAAGCCGATCGAACCTGCCCCTTGATGAACAGTGACCGTTGATGGGGGTTGGATGAATAGGACCCCGTGGTAGTAGGCCATTGCCGCTGGATGAACATGACCCTGATCGAGGAGGCCGCCACACCCGAGCCGGTTGGGGGTGGATGAACAGGACCGCGTGGAGGGCTGGTTGAATAGTAGCCGGCGGAGGATGGATGAAGAGTAGCTGGTGGAGGCCGGAGGAAGACGCGGTGGATGAACAGTAGCAGGTGGAGGCTGGAGGAAGTCAACGGTGGATGAATAGTAGCCCGCGGAGGCTGGAGTGAGGCAGTAGATGGTGGATGAACAGTAGCCCATGGAGTCCCATTTTACGGTATGCCACACCCCTCCCAATGAACAGGACCCCGTTTCGACCATAGGCGCTCCAATCCAAATCCGTTTCCTCCGTTTTGCCGTACGCCACACCCCTCCCAATCAACATGACCCTGTTTCGACCGTAGGCACTCGAATAGAAGTCTGCTTCCTCTGTTTTGCAGTACGCTAGACCCTTCTCGATGAACAGGATCCTGTTTTGACCATACGCGATCGAATAGCAGGCCATTTCCTAAGTTCTGCGGTACGCCAGACCTCGTTTTGGCTGTTCTGTCCAAGCCGGTTGGCTCCCGATGAATAGGACGTATTCCGACGTTGTTTCCTCCATTTCGACCCAATCGGCTGGCAGACGATGAACAGGACGACGTCGCTGTACGCATTAGAGACCCCGCCCATATGTACGTATGTAGCCGTATTTACTATCGTGCAGCGTGGCTGTACGTACGTGTACACGATATAGACGGGACTGCGTGACATGCTACGTCGACGCCTCTACTCCAACACGTGTCGATCCTTACTCGGCAGCGGTACATCACCGCAGAGAGACCGATCGACCACTATGTACGTACACGTTCGCCGCTAGACAGTAACGCTACCTCCACTTCAACCAGCTGGTGGGGCCTAGCTATCAGGGGGTAAGAAGGCACTTCCTTCCGTGCAAAGATGTAGCTAGTGGGTCCCAGCTGTCAGGGGGAAACATTTTTTTTTGCAAAATATAGAGGCCCTTCTGGTATGTCCCTGCAGTCAGGTGGAGGAATCATTATTTTGCGCGTAATAAGGAGGCACATCATTGTTGCGGCTGTGGACACAACTGTCAGCCTCTCCTCGTACAATCCTGTTCTGATGGAAGTTGTTCCTTGATCATGTTGACCACCCCATGCCGAGCGCACCAAGGAAGTGGACGACGGCGAGGCCCCGGACGGCAACAAGCCAGAGATGGGAAGACGCGGTAGTGGAGTCACAGACAGAGAGGTGTACGAGGGTTAACTAGTTCTGGTGCGGCGTGGTTCTGCAGTCGGCTTTGAATAACATGAGGTGTGGAGGGGTGGAGGGATGGCCTAGCCGGCGGTGGGGAAGCACTTCGCAGCGAAGCATGCTAAGCAGAGCTGCTAGCAGCCGGAGGCGGGAGCAGGTGTTCTCGGCAGCGCTGGAGGAAGAAGACTAGAGATTGAAGATGGATCTCGGCCGTTGGATTATCGATCTCGGAATCATTTGTTGACTAAGTTTACAATGCCTTGCGTTGGCTTTGACCTGTTGGCCCAGATTTCAGCCTCCAAAAATGTGGCACATATTCAACCCATTTTTTAATTTACGATCCATTGCTGGGCTGGGTGAACAAATACTGTAGCATCCATGCGGCTGATACATCTCCAACGCATCTATATTTTTTTATTGTTCCATGTTGTTACGTTACCATTCTTGGATGTTTTACAATCATTTTGTACTCATTTTATATCATTTTTTGGTACTAACCTATTGACATAGTGCCAAGTGCCAGTTGTTGTTTTTTGCATGTTTTTTACATCGCAAGAAATCAATACCAAACGGAGTCCAAACGCAGCGAAACTTTTCGTGGATTTTTTTGGACCAGAAGACATCCACTAGGCTAGAGAAGTGCCTGGGGGTGCTCCGAGGGGAGCACAACCCACCAGGGCACACCTTGAGGCCCAGGCGTGCCCTGGTGGGTTGTCCCCATCTCGGGTGCCCCCTGAACCGACTATTTGCTCTATAAATACCCCAATATTCCAGAAATCCTAGGGGAGTCGACGAAAATCAATTCCAGCCGCCGGAGAGTCCAGAACCTCCAGATCCAATCTAGACACCATCACAGAGGGGTGCATCATGTCCGCTGGTGCCTCTCCGATGATGCGTGAGTAGTCTTTTGTAGACCTTTGGGTCCGTAGTTAGTAGCTAGATGGCTTCCTCTCTCTCGTTTGATTCTCAATACAATGGTCTCTTGGAGATCCATATGATGTAACTCTTTTTACGGTGTGTTTGTTGGGACCGGATGAACTTGGAGTTTATGATCAGATCTATCTTTTTATCCATGGAAGTTATTGAGTCTTCTTTGATTTCTTATATGCATGATTACTTATAGCCTCGCATTTCTTCTCCGATATTTGGGTTTTGTTTGGCCAACTTGATCTATTTATCTTGCAATGGGAAGAGGTGCTTTGTAGTGGGTTCGATCTTATGGTGCTTGATCCTAGTGACAGAAGGGGAACCGACAAGTATGTATCGTTGCTACTAAGGATAAAACGGTGGGGTCTATTTCTACATAAATAGATCTTGCCTACATCATGTCATCGTTCTTATTGCATTACCTTGTTTCTCCATGAACTTAATACACTAGATGCATGCTGGATAGCGGTCGATGTGTGGAGTAATACTAGTGGATGCAGGCAGGAGTCGGTCTACTAATCTTGGACGTGATGCCTATATAATGATCATTGCCTGGATATCATCATGATTATTTGAAGTTCTATCAATTGCCCAACAGTAATTTGTTTACCTACCGTTTGCTATTTTTTTGAGAGAAGCCACTAGTGAAATCTACGGCCCCCGGGTCTCTTTCTCATATTATTTGCCTTTGCGATCTATTTTATGTGCCTTTTATTTTTAGATCTACTAAACCAAAAAATACAAAAATACCTTGCTGTACTTTATTTTATTTGGCGTTCGATCTATCAATATTTACAACTCTCTCATGTCTGTTTGCCAATTTCTGGCGCCAATACCCGAAAGGGATTGACAACCCCTTTAACTCGTAGGTTGCGAGTATTTGTTATTTGTGCGTAGGTGCTATTTACGTAGTGTTGCTTGGTTCTCCTACTGGTTCGATAACCTTGGTCTCATCATAGAGGGAAATACCTACCGTCGATGTGCTGCATCGTCCCTTCCTCTTTGGGGAAATACCGACGTAGTTCTAGCAGACATCAAAAGGAATTTCTGGCGCCGTTACCGGGGAGGATCAAGTCAAGATAGTCTCCCGACAACTCGCCAATTTCAAGCGCCGTTGCCGGGGAGACATCATCAACATCTACCAGGTTCCTAATTACAAATATCATCTCCTTGCAATTACATTATTTGCCATCTGCCTCTCATTTTCCTCTCCCCCACTTCACAAAAATTTGCCATTTTATTCGCCCTCTTTTTCGTTCGCCGTTTTCTTGCCGGATATGTTTTTTGAGTGCAATCTTGTTGCGTTGTCACAATGACTCAAGAGAACACCAAGTTATGTGATTTCTCAAGTACCAACAACAATGATTTTATTGGCACTCTGTTTGCTCCTCCCTCCGCTAGTGCGGAATCTTGTCTTATTAATATTGTGTTGCTGAATCTTGTTATGAGAGATCAATTTTCCGGTACTCCTAATGAGGATGGCGTGTCCCATCTTAACACATTCGTGGAATTATGCGATATGAAAAATAAAAAAGATGTGGACAATGATGTTGTGAAGATGAAATTATTTCTGTTTTCTTTGCGTGATTTCGCAAAAAATTGGTTTTCTTCTTGGGCTCGCAATAGTATCGATTCTTGGAATAAGTGCAGAGATGCTAATATCACTAAGTATTTTCCGCCTGCAAAAATTATTTCCCTTAGAACCTAGATCATGAATTTCAAGAAACTTGAACATGACCATGTTGCACAATCTTGGGAAAGGATGAAAACGATGCTAAGGAATTGCCCAATTCATGGGTTAAATCTTTGGATGATCATACAAAAACTTTATGCGGGAATTTTGTTTCTCGTAATCTTTTCGATTTTGCCGTGGGTGGTGTGTTTATGGAAATTACTTTGGGTGAAGCCACCAAAATGCTTGATAATATCATGGCAAATTATTCACAATGGCATACCGAAAGAGCTCCTACTAGTAAAAAAGTTAATTCGGTCGAAGAAATTTCTTCTTTGAGTGAAAAAGTTGACGCTCTTATGAAATTGGTTGCTAGTAAAAGTGCTCATATTGATTTTAATGATATGCATTTGTCTACTTTGATAGAGCAAAATAGCAGGGCAGCGGAGCTTTGGCAGCTGCACGCCTGGCCACGGCCCTGCAGATGCCCCCGGCAAGGGTCTTGCCGGGGCCTCGCAGCCGTCGCCGGAAAGGATCTTGCCGGGGGTCTTCGTCTTCTGGTTCTTATGTAGACTCATGATACGTCTCCAACGTATCTACAATTTTTGATTGTTCCATGCTATTATATTATCCATCTAGGATGTTTTATATGCTATTTTATATGATTTTTGGGACTAACCAATTAACCTAGAGCCCAGTGCCAGTTTCTGTTTTTTCCTTGTTTTTGAGTATCGCAGAAAAGGAAAACCAAACGGAGTCCAATTGACCTGAAACTTCACGGAGATTATTTTTTGACCAGAAGAAGCCCACGGAGTATCGAAGATGGGCCAGAAGAGTCCCAAGGCACCCACGAGGGTGGGGGGGGGGGGCGTGCCCTACCCCCTGGGCGCGCCCCTCTACCTCGTGGCCACCCCGGAGACCCCCTGACTTGTTCCCGATGCCAAAACCTCTTATATATACCCAAACTTCTAGAACATAACCTAGATCGGGAGTTCCGCCGCAAGCCTCTCAGAGCCACCAAAACCAATCAGACCCTGTTCAAGACCTGCCGAGGGAGGGATCCCTCACCGGTGGCCATCTTCATCATCCTGGCGCTCTCCATGACGAGGAGGGAGTAGTTCACCCTTGGGGCTGAGGGTATGTACCAGTAGCTATGTGTTTGTGAAGGAAATATGCCCTAGAGGCAATAATAAAGTTATTATTTATTTCCTCATATCATGATAAATGTTTATTATTCATGCTAGAATTGTATTAACCGGAAACATGATACATGTGTGAATACATAGACAAACATATAGTCACTAGTATGCCTCTACTTGACTAGCTCATTAATCAAAGATGGTTATGTTTCCTAACCATAGACATGTGTTGTTATTTGATTAATGGGATCACATCATTAGGAGAATGATGTGATTGACATGACCCATTCCGTTAGCCTAGCACTTGATCGCTTAGTATATTGCTATTGCTTTCTTCATGACCTATACATGTTCCTGTAACTATGAGATTATGCAACTCCTGCCATCGGAGGAACACTTTGGTTGCTACCAAACGTCACAACGTAATCGGGTGATTATAAAGGAGTACTACAGGTGTCTCCAAAGGTACATGTTGGGTTGGCGTATTTCGAGATTAGGTTTTGTCACTCCGATTGTGGAGAGGTATCTGGGCCCTCTCGGTAATACACATCACATAAGCATTGCAACTAATAAGTTAGTTGCGAGATGATGTATTACGGAACGAGTAAAGAGACTTGCCAGTAACGAGATTGAACTAGGTATTGGATACCGACGATCGAATCTCGGGCAAGTAACATACCGATGACAAAGGGAACAACGTATGTCGTTATGCGGTTTGACCGATAAAGATCTTCATAGAATATGTAGGAACCAATATGGGCATCCAGGTTCCGCTATTGGTTATTGACCGAGAATAGTTCTAGGTCATGTCTACATAGTTCTCGAACCCGTAGGGTCCGCACGCTTAACGTTACGATGACAGTTTTATTATGAGTTTATAAGTTTTGATGTACCGAAGATTGTTTGGAGCCCCGGATGTGATCACGGACATCACGAGGAGTCTCGAAATGGTCGAGACATAAAGATTGATATATTGGAAGCCTACATTTGGATATTGGAATGGTTCCGTGAAATCGATTTTACGGAACACCGGGGTTACTGAACCCTCCGGGGGGATAATGGGCCTTCGCGGGCCATAAGGGAGAAGAGGAGGGCCGGCCAGGGCAGGCCACGCGGCCCCTCCCCCCCTAGTCCGAATAGGACAAGGAGAGGGGGGCGGCGCCCCCCTTCCTCTTTCCCCTCCCCCCTTTCCTTCTCCAACAAGGCAAGAGGGGGGAGTCCTACTCCCGGTGGGAGTAGGACTCCTCCAGCGCACCCCTTGGGGCGGCCGCACCTCCCTCCTCCCTCCTTTATATACGGGGCAGGGGGCACCCCATAACACATAAGTTGATCTTCGTGATCGCTCCTTAGCCGCAGTGTGCGGTGCCCCTCCACCATATTCCACCTCGGTCATATCGTCATGAGTTTAGGCGAAGCCTCGCGCCGTAGAGCATCATCATCGCCACCACGCCGTCAGGTTGAATGAACTCATCCCGACACTTTGCTGGATCAGAGTCCGGGATCGTCATCGAGCTGAGCGTGTGCTGAACTCCGGAGGTGCCGTGACGTTCGGTACTTGGATCGGTCGGATCGTGAAGACGACGACTACATCAACCGCGTTGTCATAATGCTTCCGCCACGGTCTACGAGGGTGCGTGGACAATACTCTCCTCTCGTTGCTATGCCATCACCATGATCTTGCGTGTGCGTAGGAATTTTTTGAAATTTCTACGTTCCCCAACAAAGGGCATCCGAGCCTGGTTTTATGCGTTGATGTTATATGCACGAGTAGAACACAAGTGAGTTGTGGGCGATACAAGTCATACCGCTTACCAAAGATGTCATACTTCGTTCGGCGGTATTGTGAGATGAAGCGCCCGGACCGACATTACGCCAGACGCTTTACGCAAGACTGGTTTCACCGCTGCGAGCACTCGTTGCTTAAAGGTGACCGGCGGGTGTCTGTCTCTCTCACTTTAGTTGAACTGAGTGTGGCTACGCCCGGTCCTTGCGAAGGTGAAAACAGCACCAACTTGACAAACTATCGCTGTGGTTTTGATGCGTAGGCAAGAACGGTTCTTGCTCAGCCCGTAGCAGCCACGTAAAACTTGCAACAACAAAGTAGAGGACGTCTAACTTGTTTTTGCAGGGCATGTTGTGATGTGATATGGTCAAGACGTGATGCTATATTTTATTGTATGAGATGATCATGTTTTGTAACTGAGTTATCGGCAATCGCGTGGAGCCATATGGTTGTCGCTTTATTGTATGAAATGCAAACACCATGTAGTTGCTTTACTTTATCACTAAGCGGTAGCGATAGTCGTAGAAGCAATAGTTGGCGAGACGACAACGATGCTACAATGGAGATCAAGGTGTCGTGCCGGTGACGATGGTGATCACGACGGTGCTTTGGAGATGGAGATCACAAGCACAAGATGATGATGGCCATATCATATCACTTATATTGATTGCATGAGATGTTTATCCTTTATGCATCTTATCTTGCTTTGATTGACGGTAGCATTATAAGATGATCTCTCACTAAATATCAAGAAGTGTTCTCCCCGAGTATGCACCGTTGCGAAAGTTCTTCGTCTTTGAGACACCATGTGATGATCGGGTGAGATAGGCTCTACGTTCAAATACAACGGGTGCAAAAACAGTTGCACACGCGAATACTCAGTCAAACTTGACGAGCCTAGCATATACAGATATGGCCTCGGAACACGGAGACCGAAAGGTCGAGCGTGAATCATATAGTAGATATGATCAACATAGTGATGTTCACCATTGAAACTACTCCATCTCACGTGATGATCGACATGGTTTAGTTGATTTGGATCACGTGATCACTTAGATGATTAGAGAGATGTCTATCTAAGTGGGAGTTCTTAAGTAATATGATTAATTGAACTTAAATTTATCATGAACTTAGTACCGATAGTATTTTTCTTGTCTATGTTTACTGTAGGTAGATGGCTCATGTTGTTGTTCCGTTGAATTTTAATGCGTTCCTTGAGAAAGCAAAGTTGAAAGATGATGGTAGCAATTACACGGACTGGGTCCGTAACCTGATGATTATCCTCATTGCTGCACAGAAGAATTACGTCCTGGAAGCATCGCTAGGTGCCAGGCCTGCTGCTGATGCAACAGACGACGTTAAGAACGTCTGGCAGAGCAAAGATGATGACTACTCGATAGTTCAGTGTGCCATGCTTTACGGCTTAGAACCGGGCCTTCAACGACGTTTTGAACGTCATGGAGCATATGAGATGTTCCAGGAGTTGAAGTTAATATTTCAAGCAAATGCCCGGATTGAGAGATATGAAGTCTCCAATAAGTTCTATAGCTGCAAGATGGAGGAGAATAGTTACATCGGTGAACACATACTCAAAATGTCCGGGTATAATAATCACTTGATTCAACCGGGAGTTAATCTTCACGATGATAGTGTCATTGATGTAATTCTTCAATCATCGCCACCAAGCTACAAGAGCTTCGTGATGAACTATAATATGCAAGGGATGGACAAGTCTATTCGAGGTCTTCGCAATGCTAAAAGCCATGGAGGTAGAAATCAAAAAGGAGCATCAAGTGTTGATGGTTAACAAGACCACCAGTTTCAAGAAAAGGGCAAAGGGAAGAAGAAGGGGAACTTCAAGAAGAACAGCAAAAAGTTGTTGCTCAAGAGAAGAAACCCAAGTCTGGACCTAAGCCTAAGATCGAAAGTGCTTCTACCGCAAGGCACCGACACCGGAAGCGGAACTGCCCCAAGTATTTGGCGGATAAGAAGGATGGCAAAGTGAACAAAGGTATATGTGATATACATGTTATTGATGTGTACCTTACTAATAC
The DNA here is from genome assembly GCA_021605145.1 of Aegilops bicornis. NCBI lineage: Eukaryota > Viridiplantae > Streptophyta > Magnoliopsida > Poales > Poaceae > Aegilops > Aegilops bicornis. The sequence goes on along the minus strand of CM038673.1, from coordinate 171,926,014 downwards.
TCGCAGTAGTACACTGGTATTTGATATCGGTTACATTGCTAATATTTGCAACTCGAAACAGGAACTACGGATTGCGAAGATTGGCTAAGGACGAGGTGACGATCTTGGCGTGGGAAATGGTTCCAAAGTCGATGTGATCGCGGTCGGCACGCTACCTCTACATCTACCATCAGGATTAGTTTTAGACCTAAATAATTGTTATTTGGTGCCATCGTTAAGCATGAACATTATATCTGGATCTTGTTTGATGCGAGACGGTTATTCATTTAAGTCAGAGAATAATGGTTGTTCTATTTATATGAATAATATCTTTTATGGTCCTGCACCATTGAAGAGTGGTCTATTTTTATTGAATCTCGATAGTAGTAATACACATATTCATAGTGTTGAAACCAAAAGATACAGAGTTGATAATGATAGTGCAACTTATTTGTGGCACCTGCCGTTTGGGTCATATCGGTGTAAAACGCATGAAGAAACTCCATCTTGATGGGCTTTTGGAATCACTTGATTATGAATCACTTGGTACTTAAGTAACCGTGCCTCATGGGCAAGATGACTAAGACGCCGTTCTCGGAACTATGGAGCGAGCAACTGATTTGTTGGAAATCATTCATACCGATGTTTGTGGTCCAATGAATGTTGAGGCACGCCATGGGTATCAAGTTATTTTCTCACCTTCACAGATGATTTGAGCAGATATGGGTATATCTACTTGATGAAACATAAGTCCAAACATTTGAAAAGTTCAAAGAATTTCAGAGTGAAGTGGAAAATCATCGTAACAAGAAAATAAAATTTCTACGATCTGATCGTGGAGGAGAATATTTGAGTTACGAGTTTGGTTTACATTTGAAACAACGCGAATAGTTTTCGCAACTCACGCCACCCGGAACACCACAACGAAATGGTGTGTCCGAACGTCGTAATCGTACTTTACTAGATATGGTACGATATATGATGTCTCTTACTGATTTACCGCTATCGTTTTGGGGTTATGCTTTAGAGACGGCCGCATTCACGTTAAATAGGGCACCATCAAAGTCCATTGTAACGACACCTTATGAACTATGGTTTGGCAAGAAACCAAAGTTGTCGTATCTTAAAGTTTGGGGCTGCGATGCTTATGTGAAGAAACTTCAACCAGATAAGCTCGAACCTAAATCGGCGAAATGTGTCTTCATAGGATACCAAAAAGAGACTATTGGGTACACCTTCTATCACAGATCTGAAGGCAAGATTTTCGTTGCTAAATTCGGATCCTTTCTAGAAAAAGAGTTTCTCTCGAAAGAAGTGAGTGGGAGAAAAGTAGAATTTGATGAGATAACTGTATCTGCTCCCTTATTGGAAAGTAGTTCATCACAAGAAACGGTTCCTATGACAACTACACCAATTAGTGAGGAAGCTAATGATATTGATCATGAAACTTCAGATCAAGTTTCTACTGAACTACGTAGGTCAACTAGAGTAAGATCCGCACCAGAGTGGTACGGTAATCCTATTCTGGAAGTCATGTTACTTGACCATGGCGAACCTACAAACTATGAAGAAGCGATGGTGAGCCCGGATTCCGAAAAATGGCTGGAAGCCATGAAATCTGAGATGGGATCCATGTATGAGAACAAAGTATGGACTTTGGTTGACTTGCCCGATGATCGGCAAGCCATTGAGAATAAATGGATTTTTAAGAAGAATACTGACGCTGATGGTAGTGTAACTGTCTATGAAGCTCTACTTGTTGCGAAAGGTTTTCGACAAGTTCAAGGGGTTGACTACGATGAGACTTTCTCACCCGTAGCGATGCTTAAGTCTGTCTGAATCATGTTAGCAATTGCTGCATTTTATGATTATGAAATTTGGCAAATGGATGTCAAAACTGCATTCTTGAATGGATTTCTAGAAGAAGAGTTGTTTATGATGCAACTGAAGGTTTTGTTGATCCAAAAGGTGCTAACAAAGTGTGCAAGCTCCAATGATCAATTTATGGTCAGTGCAAGCCTCTCGGAGTTGGAATAAACGCTTTGATAGTGTGATCAAAGCATATGGTTTTATACAGACTTTTGAAGAAGCCTGTATTTACAAGAAAGTGAGTGGGAGCTCTGTAGCATTTCTGATATTATATGTGGACGACATATTATTAATTGGAAATGATATAGAATTTCCTGATAGCATAAAAGGATACTTGAATAAAAGTTTTTCTATGAAAGACCTCGGTGAAGCTGCTTACATATTGGGCATCAAGATCTATAGAGATAGATCAAGACGCTTGATTGGACTTTCACAAAGCACATACCTTGATAAAGTTTTGAAAAAGTTCAAAATGGATCAGGCATAGAAAGGATTTTTTCCTGTGTTACAAGGTGTGAAATTGAGTCGACTCAATGCCCGACCACAAAGCAGAAGATAGAGAGAAAATGAAAGATGTTCCCTATGCTTCAGCCATAGGCTCTATCATGTATGCAATGCTGTGTACCAGACCTGATGTATGCTTAGCAATAAGCTTGGCAGGATGGTACCAAAGTAATCCAGGAGTGGATCACTGGACAGCGGTCAAGAACATCCTGAAATACTTGAAAAGGACTAAGGATATGGTTCTCGTATATGGAGGTGACAAAGAGCTTGTCGTAAATGGTTACGTCGATGCAAGCTTTGACACTGATCCGGACGATTCAAAATCGCAAACCGGATACGTGTTTTTATTAAACGGTGGAGCTGTCAGTTGGTGCAGTTCTAAACAAAGCGTTGTGGCAGGATCTACATGTGAAGCGGAGTACATAGTCGCTTGAAGCAAAGCAAATTAAGGAGTCTGGATGAAAGAGTTCATTTCCGATCTAGGTGTCATACCTAGTGCGTCGGGACCAATGAAGATCTTCTGTGACAATACTAGTGCAATTGTCTTGGCAAAGGAATCCAGATTTCACAAGAGGACCAAGTATATCAAGAGACGCTTCAATTCCATCCGGGACCAAGTCCAGGTGGGAGACATAGAGATTTGCAAGATACATACGGATCTGAATGTTGCAGACCTGTTGACTAAGCCTCTTCCACGAGCAAAGCATGATCAACACCAAGACTCCATGGGTGTTAGAATCATTACTGTGTAATCTAGATTATTGACTCTAGTGCAAGTGGGAGACTGAAGGAAATATGCCCTAGAGGCAATAATAAAGTTATTATTTATTTCCTCATATCATGATAAATGTTTATTATTCATGCTAGAATTGTATTAACCGGAAACATGATACATGTGTGAATACATAGACAAACATATAGTCACTAGTGTGCCTCTACTTGACTAGCTCATTAATCAAAGATGGTTATGTTTCCTAACCATAGACATGTGTTGTTATTTGATTAATGGGATCACATCATTAGGAGAATGATGTGATTGACATGACCCATTCCGTTAGCCTAGCACTTGATCGCTTAGTATATTGCTATTGCTTTCTTCATGACCTATACATGTTCCTGTAACTATGAGATTATGCAACTCCGTTTACGGAGGAACACTTTGGTGCTACCAAACGTCACAACGTAATCGGGTGATTATAAAGGAGTACTACAGGTGTCTCCAAAGGTACATGTTGGGTTGGCGTATTTCGAGATTAGGTTTTGTCACTCCAATTGCTCGGAGAGGTATCTGGGCCCTCTCGGTAATACACATCACATAAGCCTTGCAAGCATTGCAACTAATAAGTTAGTTGCGAGATGATGTATTACGGAACGAGTAAAGAGACTTGCCAGTAACGAGATTGAACTAGGTATTGGATACCGACGATCGAATCTCGGGCAAGTAACATACCGATGACAAAGGGAACAACGTATGTCGTTATGCGGTTTGACCGATAAAGATCTTCATAGAATATGTAGGAACCAATATGGGCATCCAGGTTCCGCTTATTGGTTATTGACCGAGAATAGTTGTAGGTCATGTCTACATAGTTCTCGAACCCGTAGGGTCCGCACGCTTAACGTTACGATGACAATTTTATTATGAGTTTATAAGTTTTGATGTACCGAAGATTATTCGGAGTCCCAGATGTGATCACGGACATGACGAGGAGTCTCGAAATGGTCGAGACATAAAGATTGATATATTGGAAGCCTACATTTGGATATTGGAATGGTTCCGGGTGAAATCGGGATTTTACCGGAACACCGGGGGGTTACCGGAACCCTCCCGGGGGATAATGGGCCTTAGCGGGCCATGAGGGAGAAGAGGAGGGCCGGCCAGGGCAGGCCGCGCGCCCCCTCGCCCCTAGTCTGAATAGGACAAGGAGAGGGGGCGGCGCCTTTCCTCTTTCCCCTTCCCGCTTCCTTCTCCAACAAGGCAGAGGGGGAGTCCTACTCCGGTGGGAGTAGGACTCCTCCAGCGCACCCCTTGGGGGCCGGCCGCACCTCCCTCCCTCCTTTATATACGGGGCAGGGGCACCCCATAACACACAAGTTGATCTTCGTGATCGTTCCTTAGCCGTGCGGTGCCCCTCCACCATATTCCACCTCGGTCATATCATCGCGGAGTTTAGGCGAAGCCTGCGCCGATGAGAGCATCATCATCGCCACCACGCCGTCAGGCCGATTTTGGAACTCATCCCCGACACTTTGCTGGATCGGAGTCCGTGGATCGTCATCGAGCTGAGCGTGTCTTTGAACTCGGAGGTGCCGTGACGTTCGGTACTTGGATCGGTCGGATCGTGAAGACGCACGACTACATCAACCTCGTAGACATAACGCTTCCGCATACGGTCTACGAGGGTACGTGGACAATACTCTCCCCTCTTGTTGCTATGCCATCACCATGATCTTGCGTGTGCGTAGGAAATTATTTGAAATTACTACGTTCCCCAACAGTTTGATCTCTCTCTCTCTCTCTCTCTCTCTCTCTCTCTCTTGTGTTCTTGATTCGGCATGATCTTGATTTATCGCGAGCTTTGCTATTATAGTTGGATCTTATGATGTTTCTCCACCTCTACTCTCTTATAATGGATTGAGTTTTCCGTTTGAAGTTATCTTATCGGATTGAGTCTTTAAGGGTTTGAGAACACTTGATGTATGTCTTGCATGGGATACCCCTGGTGACAATGGGGTATTCTATTGATTCACTTGATGTATGTTCTGGTGATCAACTTGTGGGTTCTGCGACCTTGGGAATCTATGCATAGGGGTTGACACACGTTTTCGTCTTGACTCTCCCGTAGAAACTTTGGGGCACTCTTTGAGGTTCTATGTGTTGGTTGAATAGATGAATCTGAGATTGTGTGATGCATATCCTATAATCATACCCACGGATACTTGAGGTGACATTGGAGTGTCTAGGTGACATTAGGGTTTTGGTTGATTTGTGTCTTAAGGTGTTATTCTAGTACGAACTCTATGATAGATCGAACGGAAATAATAGATTCGTGTTATTTTACTACGGACTCTTGAATAGATCGATCGGAAAGGATAACTTTGAGGTGGTTTGTACCCTACAATAATCTCTTCGTTTGTTCTCCACTATTAGTGACTTTGGAGTGACTCTTTGTTGCATACCGAGGGATTGTTATGTGATCCAATTATGTTATTATTGTTGAGATAACTTGCACTAGTGAAAGTATGAACCCTAGGCCTTGTTTCAACGCATTGAAACACTGTATGTGCTCACTTTTATCATTAGTTACCTTGCTTTTTTTATATTTTTATATTACAAAAACCTATATCTACCATCCATATTGCACTTGTATCACCATCTCTTTGGCGAACTAGTGCACCTATACAATTTACCATTGTATTGGGTGTGTTGGGGACACAAGAGACTGTTGCTGGGTTGTTTGAGAGAGACCATCTTCATCCTACGCCTCCCACCGATTGATAAACCTTAGGTCATCCACTTGAGGGAAATTTGCTACTGTCCTACAAACCTCTGCACTTGGAGGCCCAACAACGTCTACAAGAAGGTTGTGTAGTAGACATCAAGCAGTTTCTCGCCGCTGTTGGGAGGTTAGTGCTTGAAGGTATATCTTTAGTTCTTGCAACCGAATCTTTTTGTTTCTTGTTTTATCACTAGTTTAGTTTATAAAATAAAACTACAAAAAAATGGAATTGAGGGTGCCTCATATGCTTCATCTTTTTAATGTCTTTCATGAAAATAAGGATTCCGATAATTGTGCCAAAGTGTTAGAAGAAGAATGCCTTAGAATGTTTAGCACTAAATCTTGGAATGATGAGCATGATTGCAATGTTGTTAGTGTGAATTCTTTGAATATCCATAGTACTAATGATGATTGCACTAGTCATGATGAAAATGTCTCTTATAAGCATGTCAACTTTTGTGGAGTACTTAGAGTTTGCAAGTACACAAGAAATAAGGAAGATAGATTTTGCAAGAGGCATAAGTATTTAGAAACTAAATGGTTGCAAGAAAGGTTAGATGTTTGTGCTGTAAATTTAAATTTTCTTAGCTATCCTTGTGAACTTTGCAATGAACATGGTCATTTAAGTATCCAATGCAAATTGTTTCATGATCGAATCATGTCCAAAAATTGTGATGACTTGATTTCCCTTGTGCATCATAATGAACTTAGTTTGCTTCTGGGTTATGAAGAAATGAAACGTATAACTAAGGATATGCCAGAATTTGTCCTTGATAAAGTTCTTGATTTTGATCTAGAGCAAATTTATATGTATTGTGCGGTGAATTGCATTGAAAATCCTTATATTGTCAATTACATAAATACAAGAAAACAAATAGAAGATGAAGAGAATACTAATGAAAGGGAAGAGATTTCCCAATATCCTCCTATTATTTGTTATGATGAATCAGGTAACGAGGAGGAGCCTTCTATTCAACCAATCTCATTAATAAGGAGCTCCAAAAAGAGGATTAAACCCACACATGATGCGAAGAAGAAAAAGAAAATATAGAGAATCAAAGGTAAAAAGGTATCCCTCCCAAATGATGTTGCTCCTATTACTCATTGTGATGATGATAATTGCTATACTATAGGTGCTATCCATACTATTGATGATGAGAGTGATTATGCTTATGATATGAAAAGGCCCAAGCTTGGGGATGCCATGTTTGATGAGAATGACAAGTTCGAGAATTTATTTGCTGCAATTAATGATTGTCCCAAGCTTGGGGATGCTATGTTTTATGAAGATGATATGTTTAACCTCCCAAGTTTAGATATGCAAATTTATTATGATGATAGCATGCCTTCTATTTATGATGGTTATATTGATGAAAGTGGGTTTGGAAGAGTGTCAACTTTAGGAAGTAATGATCTCACTATTTTGGAGGATGTTGAATCTTATTGTGACAATTATGAAAGTGGATTTGGAGAGGTCATGACCTAATTTAGTAATGATTCCACTATCTTGGAAGAGGTTTCAATTGATTATGATGGGAACAAAGTTGCTATTTATGATGATTATTGTGATGACACTTATGCTATAAAAAGTAGTGATGATTATATTTCTAAAACTTGTCATGATTATGATTACCCTTTTTCTGAACATTACTCTTTTAATGTGGAAACAATTTATAGTATTCGAGTTTCTTATGATACTCCCACTATTCCGAATAAGAAGAATTATGCTTATGTGGAGAGTAGTAAATTTTCTATGCTTGTAGGTCATGAAAAGAATGCTTTATGTGATGGTTATATTGTTGAATTCATTCATGATTCTACTTAAAATTATTATGAGGGTGGAACATATGCTTGTAGGAATTGCAATAATAATAAGTTTCCTCTCTTTGTGCTTAAAGTTTTAAAGTTATGCTTGTTTTGCCTTCCTATGCTAGTTGATTATTATTCCCATAAGTTGTTTGCTCAAAAAATTCCTATGCATAGGAAGTGGGTTATAATTAAATGTTCTAGTCATATTCTTCATGATTCTCTCTTTATGTTTCAATTCTTATCTTTTATGTGAGCATCATTGAAATCATCATGCCTAGCTAGGGGCGTTAAACGTTAGCACTTGTTTGGAGGCAACCCAATTTTATTTTTGTCCTTTGCTTTTGATCCTGTTTTGTAATAAATAATTCATCTAGCCTCTGTTTATATGTTGTTTTATGTTTTAATTAGTGTTTGTGCCAAGTAGAACCTTTGGGAAGACTTGGGTGAAGTCTTTGGGATCTTGCTGTAAAAAACAGAAACTTTAGCGCTCACGAGATTAGCTGCCATTTTTAATGGAGAGTGCTTTTAGGTTAATTCTTTTTGCAAATGATTAATAGACAAATTCCTCAGCTCCACCAATTTATTTAAGAATTTTTGGAGTTACATAAGTATACGTTGATACAGATTACTATGGACTGTTCTGTTTTTGCAGATTCTGTTTTCGTTGTGTTGTTTGCTTATTTTGATGAATCTATGAGTAGTATCGGAGGGTATGAACCATTGAGAAGTTGGAATAGAGTAGATATTACACCAATATGAATTTATAATGAGTTCACAACAGTACCTAAAGTAGTGATTTATTTTCTTATACTAACGGAGCTTACGAGTTTTCTATTAAGTTTTATGTTGTGAAGTTTTCAAGTTTTGGGTAAAGATTCGATGGACTATGGAATAAGGAGTGGAAAGAGACTAAGCTTGGGGATGCCCAAGGTACCCCAAGGTAATATTCAAGGACAACAAAGAGCCTAAGCTTGGGGATGCCTTCCACTTTCGTCTTATTTCATCGGTAACTTTACTTGAAGCTATATTTTTATTCACCACATGATATGTGTTTTGCTTGGAGCGTCATTTTTTTTTATTTTTTTTGCTTGTTGTTTGAATAAAATACCAAGATCTGAAATTATTAAATGTTATAGAGTCTTCACATAGTTGCATAATTATTCAACAACTCATTGATCTTCACTTATATCTTTTGAAGTAGTTTGTCATTTGCTCTAGTGCTTCACTTATATCTTCTTAGAGCACGACGGTGGTTTTATTTTATAGAAATTATTGATCTCTCATGCTTCACTTATATTATTTTGAGAGTCTTTTAGAACAACATGGTAATTTGCTTTGGTTATAAAATTAGTCCTAATATGATGGGCATTCAAGATGGGTATAATAAAAACTTTCATATAGAGTGCATTGAATACTATGAGAAGTTTGATACTTGATAATTGTTTTGAGATATAAAGATGGTGATATTAGAGTCGTGCTAGTTGAGTAATTGTGAAATTTAGAAATACTTGTGTTGAGGTTTGCAAGTCCCGTAGCATGCACGTATGGTAACCGTTGTGTAACAAATTTGAAGCATGAGGTGTTCTTTGATTGTCATCCTTATGAGTGGCGGTTGGGGACGAGCGATGGTCTTTTCCTACCAATCTATCCCCCTAGGAGCATGCGCATAGTTCTTGGTTTTGATGACTTGTAGATTTTTGCAATAAGTATGTGAGTTCTTTATGACTAATGTTGAGTCCATGGATTATACGCACTCTCACCCTTCCATCATTGCTAGACTCTTCGGTACCGTGCATTGCCCGTTCTCACCTCGAGAGTTGGTGCAAACTTCGCCGGTACATCCAAACCCCGTGATATGATACGCTCTATCGCACATAAACCTCCTTATATCTTCCTCAAAACAGCCACCATACCTACCTATTATGGCATTTCCATAGCCATTCCGAGATATATTGCCATGCAACTTTTCACCGTTCCGTTTATTATGACACGCTTCATCATTGTCATATTGCCTCACATGATCATGTAGTTGACATCGTATTTGTGGCAAGGCCACCATGCATAATTTTTCATACATGTCACTCCTTATTCATTGCCCATCCCAGTACACCGCCGGAGGCATTCATATAGAGTCATACTTTGTTCTAGTATCGAGTTATAATCTTTGAGTTGTAAATAAATAGAAGTGTGATGATCATCATTATTAGAGCATTGTCCCGAAAAGAGTAAGGCAAAAAAAAGGCCAAAAAAAGAAAAAAAATAGAAAGGCAAAAAAAAGGCGAAAAAAAGAAAAAAAAGATAAAAGGGACAATGCTACTATCCTTTTTCCACACTTGTGCTTCAAAGTAGCACCATGATCTTCATGATAGAGAGTCTCTTATTTTGTCACTTTCATATACTAGTGGGAATTTTTCATTATACAACTTGGCTTGTATATTCCAAAAATGGGCTTCCTCAAATGCCCTAGGTCTTCGTGAGCAAGCAAGTTGGATGCACACCCACTTAGTTTCTTTTGTTGAGCTTTCATACATTTATAGCTCTAGTGCATCCGTTGCATGGCAATCCCTACTCCTCGCATTGACATCAATTGATGGGCATCTCCATAGCCCGTTGATTAGCCGCATTAATGTGAGGCTTTCTCCTTTTTTGTCTTCTCCACACAACCTCCATATCATATTCTATTCCACCCATAGTGCTATGTCCATGGCTCGCGCTCATATATTGCGTGAAAGTTGAAATTTTTTGAGAATACTAAAGTATGAAACAATTGCTTGGCTTGTCATCGGGGTTGTGCATGATGGAAGTATTTCGTGTGACGAAAATGAAGCATGTACAAACTATATGATTTTGTAGGGATGAGCTTTCTTTGGCTATGTTATTTTGAGAAGACATAATTGCTTGGTTAGTATGCTTGAAGTATTATTATTTTTATGTCAATATTAAACTTTTGTCTGGGATCGTTCGGATCTGAACATTAATGCCACAATATGGAAAATTACATTGAAAATTATGTTAGGTAGCATTCCACATCAAAAATTCTGTTTTTATCATTTACCTACTCGAGGACGAGCAGGAATTAAGCTTGGGGATGCTTTATACGTCTCCAACGTATCTATAATTTTTTATTGTTCCATGATATTATATTATCCATCTAGGATGTTTTATATGTGTTTGTATGCTATTTTATATGGTTTTTGGGACTAACCTATTAATCTGGAGCCCAGTGCCAGTTTCTGTTTTTTCCTTGTTTTTAAGTATCACAAAAAAGGAAAACCAAACGGAGTCCAATTGACCTGAAACTTCACGGAGATTATTTTTGGACTAGAAAAAGCCCCCCTACCTCGTGGCAGCCTCGGAGACCCCCCCCCCCCCGACTGGTTCCCAACACCAAAACCTCTTATATATACCCAAACTTCCAGAAAATATAACTTAGCTCGGGAGTTCCGCTGCTGCAAGGCTTTGTAGCCACCAAAAACCAAACGGGACCCTGTTCCTGCACCCTGCCGACAGGGGGGATCCCTCACCGGTGGCCATCTTCATCGTCCCGACGCTCACCATGACGAGGATGGAGTAGTTCACCCTTGGGGCTGAGGGTATGTACCAGTAGCTATGTGTTTGATCTCTCTCTCTCTCTCTCTCTCTCTCTTGTGTTCTTGATTCGGCACGATCTTGTTGTATCGCGAGCTTTTGCTATTATAGTTGGATCTTATGATGTTTCTCCCCCTCTACTCTCTTGTAATGGATTGAGTTTTCCCTTTGAAGTTATCTTATCAGAATGAGTCTTTAAGGATTTGAAAACACTTGATGTATGTCTTGCTTGGGATACGCATGGTGACAATGGGGTATCCTATTGACTCACTTGATGTAAGTTTTGGTGATCAACTTGCGGGTTCCGTGACCTTGGGAATCTATGCATAAGGGTTGGCACACGTTTTCGTCTTGACTCTCCGGTAGAAACTTTGGAGCACTCTTTGAGGTTCCATGTGTTGTTTGAATAGATGAATCTGAGATTCTGTGATGCATATCGTATAATCATACCCACGGATACTTGAGGTGAGTTGGAGTATCTAGGTGACATTAGGGTTTTGGTTGATTTGTGTCTTAAGGTGTTATTCTAGTACGAACTCTATGATAGATCGAACGGAAAGAACAACTTCGTGTTATTTTACTATAGACTCTTGAATAGATCGATCAGAAAGGATAACTTTGAGGTGATTTCGTACCCTACAATAATCTCTTCATTTTTTCCACTATTAGTGACTTTGGAGTGACTCTTTGTTGCATGTTGCGGGATTGTAGACATCAACTCACAGGCCTTTGGTCTTCACAAAGATCTGCATGCCACCACGCAGGCGCCCCTGAGTCTTGGTCTCGACGTTGTCGATGGTGTCAGAACTCTTTGGCTCAAGGGTGGCGGCCTTGCTGGTGTTGGGCAAGTCATCCTGGCAAGGCTCATGCCGGGGCTATGTAGGCCACCCCGGCAAGGGTGTTGCTGGGGGAAGTCCATCTCGCCCCTTTGCTCTTCATGCCACTGGCTTGAGTGATGCCTTGGCAGTCTCGTACCTTTCCTTCCTCTGCCCCGCCAAGCATGGCCGCAGGTGTGGCTACAACTGCTCGTGCACAAGTAAAGGGGTATAGAAAGGCCCCTACTTTTGTATGCCGACAGGAGCCCCTGGGCCTGGGCCACACATAAGCGCGAAGCGTTGTTGGGCCAGGCCCAGAACGGTGCACGGGCACGCGTGGCGGAGTTTTAATCGTGGTAATTTCTTCGCCAGTTGCGCTTCCCCATGATTTGCATTGAGTGTGTAACATGGGGGTCGTGTGTGGAACGGTCGCAGCATGCTTGTGCCACCCCGCGGTGAATAGTAACGAGGCGCCCCCATCTTCCTCATAAAAAAGAGGAAGTGTAGGACCTTGAAGTATGTCTAGAGGGGGGGTGACTAGACTACTTGACCAATTAAAAACTTAGCCTTTTCCCAGTTTTAGAGTTTGGCAGATTTTAGCTATCTTATGACAAGTCAAGCAATCATCACACACAATTCAAGCAAGCATGAAAAGAGTATATTGGCAGCGGAAATTAAAGCATGCAACTTGCAAGAAAGTAAATGGAAGGGTTTGGAGGATTCAAACGCAATTGGAGACACGGATGTTTTTGGCGTGGTTCCGATAGGTGGTGCTATCGTACCTCCACGTTGATGGAGACTTCAACCCACTAAGGGTAACGGTTGCGCGAGTCCACGGAGGGCTCCACCCACGAAGGGTCCACGAAGAAGCAACCTTGTCTATCCCACCATGGCCGTCGCCCACGAAGGACTTGCCTCACTAGCGGTAGATCTTCACGAAGTAGGCGATCTCCTTGCCCTTACAAACTCCTTGGTTCAACTCCACAATCTTGTTGGAGGCTCCCAAGTAACACCTAGCCAATCTAGGAGACACCACTCTCAAGAAGTAACAAATGGTGTGTTGATGATGAACTCCTTGCTCTTGTGCTTCAAATGATAGTCTCCCCAACACTCAACTCTATCTCATAGGATTTGAATCTGGTGGAAAGAAGATTTGAGTGGAAAGCAACTTGGGGAAGGCTAGAGATCAAGATTCATATGGTAGGAATGGAATATCTTGGCCTCAACACATGAGTAGGTAGTTCTCTCTCGTAAATGGTAAGTTGGAAGTGTAGGTTTAGTCTGATGGCTCTCCACGAATGAAGAGGAGGTGGAGGGGTATATATAGCCTCCACACAAAATCTAACCGTTACACACAATTTACCAATCTCGGTGGGACCGAATCAACAAACTCGGTCGACCGATTTTAGTAAACCTAGTGACCGTTAGGGTTTTAGGTGGATCGACATGCATCTCGGTAGGACCGATATGGTTAGGGTTAGGGCATAAGTAATCTCGGTGAGACCGACATACAAACTCGGTGAGACCGATTTTGGTAATTAGCTAACCAGAGAGTTGGTCAGGTAAACTCGGTGGGACCAATTTGCTCTTTTCGGTGAGACCGAAATGTTACAAATGGGAAACAGAGAGTTTACATTGCAATCTCGGTAGGACCGATTCGCTCTTTCGGTGAGACCAAAAAGTTACGAAAAGGAAATAGAGAGATTATAATCCCATCTCGATGAGACCGAGATCCCTATCGGTAGAACCGATTTGCCTAGGGTTTGTGGATGTGGCTATGACATATGGAATCGGTGGCGCCGGATTGGAAGAATCGGTGAGACCGATTTTGGCTTTAGGTTTAGGTCATATGTGGATTTGAGAAAGTAGCTGAGGGTTTTGGAGCATATCACTAAGCACATGAAGCAAGAGGATCATTAAGCAACACCTCATCCCTCCTTGATAGTATTGGCTTTTCCTATAGACTCAATGTGATCTTGAATCACTAAAATATAAAATGAAGAGTCTTGAGCTTTTGAGCTTGAGCCAATCCTTTGTCATCAGCATTTTGAGGATCCACTTTCATCATCCATGCCATGCCATTCATTGAGCTTTCCTGAAATGTTCATCTTGGAATAGCATTAGCTCAACGAGCTATATGTTGTTATGAATTACCAAAACCACCTAGGGATAGTTGCACTTTCGTGAAGCCGCAGGGCGCTTCTCATTTACAAAGTGGACTCGCGTCATGACCTTCATGGCGCCCGCTACCATGATCACGGGGTGGGAAACGGTCGTCCCACTTGTCTTCTTAATTCCGGCTCGCCCGCCACGTGTCCCCCATGCCTCAGGGAGGGTAGGTGGCGGATACGGAGGGCACGGGCCTTAACACCGAGGCGGGAAACCGGGGTTGCTGATTGGAGCAGCGGGTCGGTCCTGATTCCCTGCACCTCTGGTGGCCGATTGGTCGAGTGGGGCGGCCTCCCTTAGGTTTGGGGGCCGAGCCCCGAACCTGCCCCTCTATAAAAAGGGGAGAGGGACATCATCCTTCTGCATTCATCTCCTTCCTGCTTGGCCCCTTTCTTCCACTCGCCATGGTGAGAGGGCGTCGGCGCTCCTATGGTGGCGACGAGGGCTTCTGCTCGACAGCGTGCCCCCCTCCTCCAGAGCTCATGGTGGCGGAGCCCGCTGTGAGAGGAAGAGGGAGGGGGCAAGGCCGTGGCCGCCATGGCGCTCGAGGGAGAGGAGGACGGGGTGGCGCACCAGCCGCGCTTCCTCCAGCGGCTCTTCCCCCAATGGAGGGCCATGTCGGAGACCAGCCCCGCGAGTTCTTCATCAGGCTATACAAGCCAGCGTGCGGTCACCTTCGCCTCCCCACCCCGTTTGCTTGGGTAATGGATCTTGACCCACCACAGGTCTTGAGGCTGCATATGAGGGGCTGCGGGAACGGCGGCATGCGGGTCGACGTTGACTTCCCCGCCCCTCACATCATGTACCTCCGCCGTGGGTGGAAGACCTTTGCCCGTGACCATAGCCTGTCGGAGTGGCACATTCTCCAATTCAAATTAATGGAGAACGGACTGCTCTCCGTCAAGGTCTTTGGGCGCTCGGGAACCCGCTTAGGGTGCTGCATGAAGAGCTCCACCGACAACGAAACCTCCTCCTCGAGCAATAGTGACGAGGAGGACAACGACAACGACGATGATGGTAGCGGGCGGGAGGACGCCGATTCCGACACCGGCCGACTTCGGCTGACCTTCGGTGGCAGCACCATCATCTGCATCGCCCTCCTCCCTCATCCACGCGCCTTGCCAAGGGCCATCCCCGCCATCCTCTCCATCGGCGCGTTCCCCGTTGCCTGTTCTTTGCCTTCACCTACCGCACCTGGGAGGAAAGGGGCAAGAACGGAGATCACAGGGCACTTATCTTTCTTTTAGCTTGTAGGCACTTGCCAAATCTTAATTTCTAAATAATGTAATCTCTCGAGCCCATGCCTGAGTCCTGTAACATTCGTACTTGTATCAGCATGTCAATGAAAAAGACCAGCCTTGCCGGGAACCCGTGCATGTACACGTCCATGCAGAGGCGAAATGCCTCTTTAATGCAAATAAAAGAGTTCTCCCGGCAAGCTATCCTGCCGGTGCTCTCTGTGCCTGCCGGAGAATCACATCTACCGGGTTACAGACAAAGGGTCCAGCTCCTCGTCAATCTCCTTTTAGTAAAGGCTATTGCGACCATTCTGACAGAAGCAACGTTTGGTTCAGGGATGGGAGCACCTGAGTTTAAAAGAGTGTGGCGAGGTTTTCTAATGCACAAGTCACATGTTACGAACATGAATGGGCAATCATCACACACAATTCAAGCAAGCATGAAAAGAGTATATTGGCAGCGGAAATTAAAGCATGCAACTTGCAAGAAAGTAAATGGAAGGGTTTGGAGGATTCAAACGCAATTGGAGACACGGATGTTTTTGGCGTGGTTCCGATGGGTGGTGCTATCGCACTCCACGTTGATGGAGACTTCAACCCACTAAGGGTAACGGTTCTTGTGAGTCCACGGAGGGCTCCACCCACGAAGGGTCCAATAAGTAGCAACCTTGTCTATCCCACCATGGCCGTCGCCCACGAAGGACTTGCCTCACTAGCGGTAGATCTTCACGAAGTAGGCGATCTCCTTGCCTTACAAACTCCTTGGTTCAACTCCACAATCTTGTTGGAGGCTCCCAAGTAACACCTAGCCAATCTAGGAGACACCACTCTCCAAGAAGTAACAAATGGTGTGTTGATGATGAACTCCTTGCTCTTGTGCTTCAAATGATAGTCTCCCCAACACTCAACTCTATCTCATAGGATTTGAATCTGGTGGAAAGAAGATTTGAGTGGAAAGCAACTTGGGGAAGGCTAGAGATCAAGATTCATATGGTAGGAATGGAATATCTTGGCCTCAACACATGAGTAGGTAGTTCTCTCGTAAATGGTAAGTTGGAAGTGTAGGTTTAGTCTCGATGGCTCTCTCCACGAATGAAGAGGAGGTGGAGGGGTATATATAGCCTCCACACAAAATCTAACTGCTACACACAATTTACCAATCTCGGTGGGACCGAATCAACAAACTCGGTCGACCGATTTTAGTAAACCTAGTGATCGTTAGGGTTTTCGGTGGGACTGACATGCATCTCGGTAGGACCGATATGGTTAGGGTTAGGGCATAACGTAATCTCGGTGAGACCGATTTTGGTAATTAGCTAACCAGAGAGTTGGTCAGGTAAACTCGGTGGGACCGATTTGCTGTTTTCGGTGAGACTGAAATGTTACAAAAGGGAAACATAGAGTTTACATTGCAATCTCGGTGGGACCGATTCGCTCTTTCGGTGAGACCGAAAAGTTACGAAAAGGAAACAAAGAGATTAAAATCCCATCTTGGTGAGACCGAGATCCCTATCAATAGAACCGATTTGCCTAGGGTTTGTGGCAGTGGCTATGACATATGGAATCAGTGGCGCCGGATTGGAAGAATCGGTGAGACCGATTTTGGCTTTAGGTTTAGGTCATATGTGGATTTGAGAAAGTAGCTGAGGGTTTTGGAGCATATCACTAAGAACATGAAGCAAGAGGCTCATTAAGTAACACCTCATCCCTCGTTGATAGTATTGGCTTTTCCTTAGACTCAATGTGATCTTGAATCACTAAAATATAAAATGAAGAGTCTTGAGCTTTTAAGCTTGAGCCAATCCTTTGTCATCAGCATTTTGAGGGATCCACTTTCATCATCCATGCCATGCCATTCATTGAGCTTTCTGAAATGTTCATCTTGGAATATCATTAGCTCAATGAGCTATATGTTGTTATGAATTACCAAAACCACCTAGGGATAGTTGCACTTTGAATCTCCCCCTTTTTGGTAATTGATGACAACATATAGATCAAAGCTTCGACAAATGATAATAAGATAAAAAACATCGTCGCTTTGAGAAGTATGTGATAAGCAAGAGCTCCCCCTAAATTTGTGCATAGATTATGATTTGCTTTGGACTGCAAATGCACAAGGAATTAGGCTCATGGGTTACTCTTCCATGTCACATACATCTTGGTGGAGCGCTCAAAATGATCTGAAATGAATACATGCACTCATCACCAAGCACAGTGAATGATCACATAGGATAGATAAGATAATATCATCAAACATGCATAAGTGTAGCTTATGATCAAACACATGATCATCAATGTCTCACAAACATAGTATATCAAGCAACCAAAAGCAAACAAGTTTGAAAACCACCAAATCAAGAGAGAACAAAAGCAACACTCTCTCTCTCTCGAAGCCTATGATCTATACATTTTTCTCCCCCTTTGGCAACAAGTTACCAAAAAGTTCATAGAAAATGCATAGTGCTAGATCGACTCTCAGGCTTGATCTTCAGGTGGTGGAGTCCGGATAACGCCGAGGACGAAAGCTTCAGTTGAAGTAGATGGAGTTGGAGCTGATGTAGGTGCTGGAGCTGGTGGCACTGAGGCTGTAGCTGGTGCAGATGAGGTTGCTCTTGTGTCAGAAACTGGCACAGCAGATGACCTCTGGGCTCTAGGCACTCTGGCAAATGCATCAGTTGTTGTTTTGCCCTTCCTCTCCTGCATGTCATCTTGTAGTTCCTCCACTGCAGACTGAATCTCTTTTACTTTCACATCTAAGTTATAGAACTTTTGTTCTATGATTCTCTCAAGCTCTCCTGATTTTGAGTGAGGGTGGCCAATCCCTTCTCAATCCTCGGGATTGATGCTATTAAGTATCCGAGCTGCTCCTCGCTTGTTCTTCAAGAAATACTCAGATGCCTCCTCTTGAGTTGGCATCCTGGCAGCCTTCTCCTTCCTTGCCTTCTCCTTCTTCTCTTGTGCTTGAACTGACGATGGATCATTCTCATTCATGACAACCTCATTGTCCTCAAATTCTTGATAAATTGTAAAATGTTCCTTATCCAATAGATATTTGCCTGTGCCCATATTTGAGTTAATCAACTCCTGGATCTGAGGGGCATATCCACAACTCCTTTTACGATCATTGCAGTCCTCTTAATGGTTTCAACCATAAGGCTCATGACTTTGAATTTACGTGGCACATCAAACAAATGCAACATGTTTATTGCATGCCCTCCGATCATGTTGTGGTCACCAGACTTTGGCGATGAGGGTATGCCTTAAGATGGTATTGATAGTAGGCAGCCCCGATGTAAGAAAGTGGACTGATCGAAAAGAGAAAGTCTCTAGGGCTTCGTCTGGGATCTCCTTGTACATGTGTGTCATGGTATTGTGTCCCATTTTCTTCTTTGCATATACATCCGTGTCATCTTCGTTCTCCTTTGGGGCATTTATCAGCTTTGCCCACTCTGAGCAGTTGATTGGTACCTTGTACCTTCGCACATCCACACTATCCTCGCCATCTGGATAAAAGTGTCTTTGTGGAGTAGGACTGCATGATAAGTTCATCGCTCCAGTTGGTGAGCTTTTGCCCAACAAAGTCTGCAACTCCAACAACAACAAAACTGTCTTGCACTCCGTGATAGTGCTCTACATTTTCCTTCATGTAGGTCCAATACCCACCTCATGTCACACACTATGGGCTTCTTATCCAGTGAGCAGTCTCATAAAAGTCCTGCTGTTCCTTGGTGTGGAATCAGAGTCCACAGCAGTTCTTCTCCTTGAGGCATATGGATCTGTCATCCTCCATAGTCTCAACCCATTGTCTCTTCTGCTCTTCATATCCTCAGCCATAGGATGGGCATCATTGTGGTCTGGTATCTTTGGCTTGAGCTTCCTCAGAACTTGTCCTTCTTCATCTTATTCTTCAAAGAACCTCGAACCTTTGGGGCCTTGTTCTTCTCAAGAGTGGAATACTCCTGGTATTCCTCTTTGGTGCAGACTTAGCCTTGGGGGCAGCTTTGGGTGCTTCCTTGGGCTTAGATGTGGCAGCCCACGATCTTATAGCATCACCCATAAGCTTGGGTGCCTTTGGTGCTGAGTGCAGCTATCTCTTCTTCCTCTTCCATCATGGAAGGCTTCCCAATAACTCGACTGTGGTCTTCTTGACCCTCTCTTTCCTTTTCTTCCCTTCAGCATTCTTTGGCTCTTTGGGATCTGGCTTTTCAGAATTTGAGTTGATGCTCTGGCTTTTGGCATTGGTGTCCTCTTGGCAGGAACCTTCTTATTGAGTCCAGGCTTTGAGCTATGTGCTGAGCCATACTCCTTTTTGAGCACAACCTTCTTGGAGCTTGCTTCTTCCTCTTCTGCCCTATAATCCTCATCTTCTGAATCTGAGGTTTTCTTCTTCCTTTTGTTGGTGGCAGCTTTAGGCATATTGCTTGGGGTGCTCCTGCTGCCTTCATCTGAAGAGCTGGAGGGACTAGTGCCCTCACTCATGTTCACCTGTTCCTCTGACCTGTTTTGACTGTCTCTCTGGTCTGACATGCTGACTGCTGACTACTGACCCTGTGAAGAGTTATAGATGAGGTAGAGTGGATGAGCATCACAAAATGCAGAGATTTTTGCAAAAGAATGACTCAAAATTCAGTTTTAATTTTCCACAGAAAGCATTTCGGATCAACCGATTTTCAAACTCGGTGATACCGAAGCAGTTTTGGAACCTAAACTGATGAACTCGGTTGGACCGAGTCACAGATCGGTGGCACCAAGACTGCTAGGGTTTCACAAAGTCCTAAAATCGGTCTCACCGATTAGTAATTCTCGGTCAGACCGAGTCTCACTAGTGCAATGGCATAAGCCAAATCGGTGGGTCCGAGTTTTTCAACTCGGTGGGTCCGAGATGGTTTCATGAAACCTAACCCTAAATTTTCGAATCAAAACTATTCTACAGATTGCATTGACTGGATAGGAGTGTTTCAATCATGGCTAGAATCAATAAGAACACAATGTGCTGAGAATCGGACGAGGAAAGCACAGTGATCGAGTCCATACCCTAGTTCAAGTGAGACTCGCTACGGCGGCAACGGCGAGGTTGATTTCCGTTGACGGCGGACACCAGCGATGTGGGGCGGTGGCGATGAGGAGACGATCCGGAGACCATGGAGGCAGAAGCGAGCTATTGCGCCGGGCGAAGAGGTTCGGAGAAATTTCCAAATTTTTGCCCGTGACTATATATAGCCCGACCCTGTCGGTGTGACCGAGTGGAACAACTCGGTGGCACCGAGATGCAAAACAGTGTACTTTTATTGCAACTCAGTGTGACCGAAGAGTTCAAATCGGTTGCACCGTGATTGAAAACATAGATCGGATAAGTGATCTCGGTAAGACCGAAATGGAGGAATCGGTCAGACCGAAAATCACAAAGAAGTTTTGGAAGTTTAAGTCTATGACGAATCGGGGACTACGAGTGCTCCTCACACAGAGTGGTTCGAATCTGACTTGATCAAATTTTGTGATGTAGCATGAATAGAGTTTGAGACGAGAAAAGCATAGATAGCTAAAGAAGGTTCTTAGGCATTCTTGTCCATCCACTTGGCCAAAGAAAAGAAGCCAATCAATCAAAACAACAAGTGGATGTCCTCGAATGAGTAAAGTATGCAACCAACATGCTCACACAATAAGATGGCAAATGAAATATGTGACAAAGCATGCACGACCAATTCTAGCATCTATCAAGCAATTAGCGATGACTAGGTCATCTATATATGAGTATATTGACTTAGGAGTCAAATGATAGACATTTGATCATAGGTCATACTCATCGTTTAAGCTCAAGTGGGGTTACCACTTTTACATAAAGCATTTATGTGTTCACATCATTAGAGTTGCTTTGACTCAATTCTCAGAGTTAAGCTTCCCCTAGATGTGAGATCCCCCCTAAGAGGGATGAACTAACCTTGGGTTTTTTCGATGATGACTTCATGTAGGTGTTGAAGATGTGGATGCTCAATGTTGATGTAGATCTTTTTGGAGCAATCCTTTGGAGTGAGTTGCACTTTCAATACCTACATGGGTTAGTCCCACAAGGAACAAACAAGTATATCCATAGACATAGAGTGATGCACACACAAAATGATGACCATGAAATCATTAGGTTACCTTGTCCCTTGCCTTACCAACACGAGGGTTTGTGACTCCTTGAACTAGTGCAAGATATGGAAGTTGATTGCACTTATCCTTGACATAATGATATGAGTGAAATATGTTGGCGGAGTCACCCTCAAAAACTCTCTAGTTCTTCTTCTTCTGGATCCACATCATCTTGATGGGAATCCTTGGAGTTGTAGTTGTACTTGATGAGGTAGAACTTGACGTAGTCTTAGGAATCCACTTGACCGAGACCTTAGGTGCTTCTTCAAATGTATCAATCTCTTCTTGAATCTTGTCCTTGCCCTTGTGGTCTTGTGGTGGAAGATCATCTTGTGCTTGTGTTCCCTTGAAGGAAGTAGGATCATACTTCTCTTGTTGAGGAACAAACTTCATCTTGGGGTATTGATCTTCTTCCCACTCAACTCCATTGGCATTGAACTTTCGTTCAAAACCAACACCTTGATTCTTCCTGTGCCTTCCTTGCTTGCGTACAATTTCCTCGAATTGCTTACTCCCGGCAAGGCTCTTGTATAGACCTTTCTCTATAATTCCCTTCAATAAGGTATTTTCTTGCTCAAGTGTAACTTGGATAAGAGAATCATTAGTGGAATCAAGAGAACTACTGGAAGCAACAATATTGGATATGACATTATTGTTGTTACTACTAGAAGAAGAATCTTTCTTGTTCTTGTTACTAGACTTCACTTGAGGCATGTAAGTAGATAAGAGTAAACGCTTTGCAATGTAAGAAGAACTTTTCTTACGGAGATCATCATTGATAGCTTTTAAGAACTCATGCTCTTGCTCAAGATTGAGCTTTTCAAAGCGTAACTTCTCATGAGCCCTTAAAAGTTCTCGATGATCTTCAAAGATAGTTTCATGAGCTAACTTAAGAATGATTAGTTCTTTAGTTAGACGCTCAATTTTCTCCTTATCATTGTCATTCGTTTCAACTTGATTAGCATGATTAATTGACGTTTCATCATAGTATTCATCACTAGAGTTGTCAACAAGTAAATCATCATCACCTAGCAAGTCATCTTCATCAACATCAAAATCAATATACTCGGGGTGTGTTACCCTAGGGATTTTGGCCATGAAGCATCTACCAATTCATTCATTTGGTGATTCAAATATGTCGTAGGAGTTGGTTGACACAAGTGCTAGACCGGCAACACCTTCATCTTGAGTATATTCGGAGTCGGAGTGATAGCTTCTCTCGGAGTGATGGTCGGAGTCGGAGCCGGATACCCATTCACCAACATGAGCTTGATGTCTTCGTTTTGTGTAGCTCTTTGATGACTTGTCCTTCCTTTCCGAATCCTTGCTTCTCCGCGAGGGTCTTCATTCATAACGATCATCTCTACTCCTCCTCTCTCTTGGTGGTGATTCTTCTCTTCTCCTTCTCCTTTTTGGAGAGTCTTCTCTTCTTTTGTAGGGTGTCGTACACTTATTGGAACAGTGTCCAGGTCTTCCACAATTGTAGCAATTGCGCTCTCGACTAGACGATCTTTTGTCATTGTAAGACCTTGACTTGGAGCTTATTTCTTTGCTTCTACTCTTGTAGAATTTGTTGAAGTTCTTCACCATTAAGCTCAATTCTTCATTGAAGGTTTGTTTCTCACTCGATGATGTGGGGGCTTCACTTGAGGCTTTGTAAGCACCACTTGACTTGTTGTGAAGTTCCTCCTTATCCTTAAGTGACGTCTCATGAGCAACAATTCTTCCAATAACTTCCGTTGGCTTGAGATCTTTGTAGTTTGGCATCATTTGAATCAATGTGCACACGGTATCATACTTTCCATCCAATGCTCTTAGGATCTTCTTGATGATGAATCTGTCAGTCATCTCTTCACTCCCTAAGCCGACAATTTCATTTGTGGTAAGTGCAAGCCTAGAGTACATTTCAGCGACACCTTCACCATCCTTCATTTTGAACTTGTCAAGCTGACTTTGAAGCATATCCAACTTGGATTCCTTGACGGATTTGGTACCTTCATGCATATCAATCAAAGTATCCCAAATTTCCTTTGCATTCTCAAGACGGCTGATTTTGTTGAATTCTTCGGGACACAGTTCGTTGAAGATGATATCACAAGCTTGGGCATTGTATTACAACATCTTCAATTCTTCCGCATTAGCTTCACGGTTCGGCTCTCTCCCATCAAAGAATTCACCTTGCAAGCCAATACAAATAATTGCCCAAACGGCGGGGTTATGTCCGAGAATATGCATTTTCATCTTATGCTTCCAACTAGCAAAATTAGTACCATCAAAGTAAGGACCTCTACGGTGATAATTTCCCTCGCTAGACGCCATACTCTCCTAGGTTGTGAAACCAAGGCTATGACCACCAAAAGCTATGTATATCAAAGCAAATGGAGACCAAGGCTCTGATACCACTTGTAGGACCTTGAAGTGTGTCTAGAGGGGGGTGATTAGACTACTTGACCAATTAAAAACTTAGTCTTTTCCCAGTTTTAGAGTTTGGCAGATTTTAGCTATCTTAGGACAAGTCAAGCAATCATCACACACAATTCAAGCAAGCATGCAAAGAGTATATTGGCAGCGGAAATTAAAGCATGCAACTTGCAAGAAAGTAAAGGGAAGGGTTTGGAGGATTCAAACGCAATTGGAGACACAGATGTTTTTGGCATGGTTCCGATAGGTGGTGCTATCGTGCACTGCGTTGATGGAGACTTCAACCCACGAAGGGTAGCAGTTCTTGTGAGTCCACGGAGGGCTCCACCCACGAAGGGTCCACGAAGTAGCAACCTTGTCTATCCCACCATGGCCGTCGCCCACGAAGGACTTGCCTCACTAGCGGTAGATCTTCACGAAGTAGGCGATCTCCTTGCCCTTACAAACTCCTTGGTTCAACTCCACAATCTTGTCGGAGGCTCCCATGTAACACCTAGCCAATCTAGGAGACACCACTCTCCAAGAAGTAACAAATGGTGTGTTGATGATGAACTCCTTGCTCTTGTGCTTCAAATGATAGTCTCCCCAACACTCAACTCTATCTCATAGGATTTGAATCTGGTGGAAAGAAGATTTGAGTGGAAAGCAACTTGGGGAAGGCTAGAGATCAAGATTCATATGGTAGGAATGGAATATCTTGGCCTCAACACATGAGTAGGTAGTTCTCTCTCAGAAATGGTAAGTTGGAAGTGTAGGTTTAGTCTGATGGCTCTCTCTACGAATGAAGAGGAGGTGGAGGGGTATATATAGCCTCCACACAAAATCTAACCGTTACACACAATTTACCAATCTCGGTGGGACCGAATCAACAAACTCGGTCAGACCGATTTTAGTAAACCTAGTGACCGTTAGGGTTTTAGGTGGGACTGACATGCATCTCGGTAGGACGATATGGTTAGGGTTAGGGCATAAGTAATCTCGGTGAGACCGATTACACAAACTCGGTGAGACCGATTTTGGTAATTAGCTAACCAGAGAGTTGGTCGAGAGTAAACTTCGGTGGGACCAATTTGCTCTTTTCGTGAGACCGAAATGTTACAAATGGGAAACAGAGAGTTTACATTGCAATCTCGGTAGGACCGATTCGCTCTTTCGGTGAGACCAAAAAGTTACGAAAAGGAAATAGAGATTATAATCCCATCTCGATGAGACCGAGATCCCTATCGGTAGAACCGATTTGCCTAGGGTTTGTGGATGTGGCTATGACATATGGAATCGGTGGCGCCGGATTGGAAGAATCGGTGAGACCGATTTTGGCTTTAGGTTTAGGTCATATGTGGATTTGAGAAAGTAGCTGAGGGTTTTGGAGCATATCACTAAGCACATGAAGCAAGAGGCTCATTAAGCAACACCTCATCCCTCCTTGATAGTATTGGCTTTTCCTATAGACTCAATGTGATCTTGAATCACTAAAATATAAAATGAAGAGTCTTGAGCTTTTGAGCTTGAGCCAATCCTTTGTCATCAGCATTTTGAGGGATCCACTTTCATCATCCATGCCATGCCATTCATTGAGCTTTCCTGAAATGTTCATCTTGGAATAGCATTAGCTCAACGAGCTATATGTTGTTATGAATTACCAAAACCACCTAGGGATAGTTGCACTTTCAGGAAGCCGCAGGGGCGCTGCTCATTTACAAAGTGGACTCGCGTCATGACCTTCATGGCGCCCGCGCCCCACGATCACGGGGTGGGAAACGGTCGTCCCACTTGTCTTCTTAATTCCGGCTCGCCCGCCACGTGTCCCCCATGCCTCAGGGAGGGTAGGTGGCGGATACGGAGGGCACGGGCCTTAACACCGAGGCGGGAAACCGGGGTTGCTGATTGGAGCAGCGGGTCGGTCCTGATTCCCTGCACCTCTGGTGGCCGATTGGTCGAGTGGGGCGGCCTCCCTTAGGTTTGGGGGCCGAGCCCCGAACCTGCCCCTCTATAAAAAGGGGAGAGGGACATCATCCTTCTGCATTCATCTCCTTCCTGCTTGGCCCCTTTCTTCCACTCGCCATGGTGAGAGGGCGCGTCGGCGCTCCTATGGTGGCGACGAGGGCTTCTGCTCGACAGCGTGCCCCCCTCCTCCAGAGCTCATGGTGGCGGAGCCCGCTGTGAGAGGAAGAGGGAGGGGGCAAGGCCGTGGCCGCCATGGCGCTCGAGGGAGAGGAGGACGGGGTGGCGCACCAGCCGCGCTTCCTCCAGCGGCTCTTCCCCCAATGGAGGGCCATGTCGGAGACCAGCCCCGCGAGTTCTTCATCAGGATATACAAGCCAGCGTGCGGTCACCTTCGCCTCCCCACCCCGTTTGCTTGGGTAATGGATCTTGACCCACCACAGGTCTTGAGGCTGCATATGAGGGGCTGCGGTAACGGCGGCTGACATCTTGGTCGGCGTTGACTTCCCGCCCCTCACATCATGTACCTCCGCCGTGGGTGGAAGACCTTTGCCCGTGACCATAGCCTGTCGGAGTGGCACATTCTCCAATTCAAATTAATGGAGAACGGACTGCTCTCCGTCAAAGTCTTTGGGCGCTCGGGAACCCGCTTAGGGTGCTGCATGAAGAGCTCCACCGACAACGAAACCTCCTCCTCGAGCGATAGTGACGAGGAGGACAACGACAACGACGATGATGGTAGCGGGCGGGAGGACGACGACTCCGACTCCGGCTGACCATCAGTGGCAGCACCATCATCTGCATCGCCCTCCTCCCTCATCCACGCGCCTTGCCAAGGGCCATCCCCGCCATCCTCTCCATCGGCGCGTTCCCCGTTGCCTGTTCTTTGCCTTCACCTACCGCACCTGGGAGGAAAGGGGCAAGAATGGAGATCACAGGGCACTTATCTTTCTTTTAGCTTGTAGACACTTGCCAAATCTTAATTTCTAAATAATGTAATCTCTCGAGCCCATGCCTGTGTCCTGTAACATTCGTACTTGTATCAACATGTCAATGAAAAAGACCAGCCTTGACGGGAACCCGTGCATGTACACGTCCATGCAGAGGCGAAATGCCTCTTTAATGCAAATAAAAGAGTTCTCCCGGCAAGCTATCCTGCCGGTGCTCTACTGCCTGCCGGAGAATCACATCTACCGGGTTACGCAGACAAGGGTCCAGCTCCTCGTCAATCTCCTTTTAGTAAAGGCTATTATACCATTACGATGTATAACGTTTGGTTCAGGGATGGGAGCACCTGAGTTTAAAAGAGTGTGGCGAGGTTTTCTAATGCACAAGTCACATGTTACGAACATGAATGGGCAAGAGGTGAACTTTATCTATTTGGTTTGCTGGGGATCGCCGTGCCGGGCAGTCTTACCAACTTCTTGTCGGAGCTGGGTCCTTGGCGGAATCGACCGTCCTTGCCGCGGCTGGAAAGAAGAGATGACAGGAGCATGGAACCTTGGCGGTCCCTTAACATTTGTTGGAATAAAAAAGCAGTACAATATCCTGGACAAGCATGTATATACATATACACATAAACATGGAAATCAATGGGAAACTGTACATACTAAAGGTTTTTTTGACTGCGCACAGGATCTGCGCCTGGCTTTGTACATAGGGTTACATGCCTTGCCGGCAAGTCTAGTACAAAACGGGGTTGCCGGGGCTCCCGGTAACCGCGCCTTAGGGGTTGAACTTGCGAAGATGTTCGATATTCCAGGAATTTCTCACCGGAATGCCATCTACGGTCTCCAGGCGGACTGCGCCGGGCCTGTTGACTCGTATTACCCGGTAAGGGCCTTCCCACTTTGGCGTCAACATGTTTGAACTCTTGGCGGATTGGATTCACCTAAGAACAAGGTCGCCTTCCTCAAGGCTTCGGGCGTGAACCTTGCGGCTATGGTAGCGGTGCAAGCCTTGCTGGTAGAGAGCGGCTCGCACAGCAGCCTGAAGACGATCTTCCTCAAGGAGTGTCACATCATCTTGGCGCAACTGCTCTTGCTCAAACTCATCATAAGCGAGCACTCGAGGCGACCCGTATATGAGTTTCGTGGAGAGAACTGCTTCTGCCCGGTATACCAGGGAAAAGGGTGTCTGGCCAGTGGCTCGATTTGGTGTCGTTCTGATCGACCAAAGAACCGTTGGCAACTCATCAATCCAGCGCCTTCCACACTTGCGTAGCCTGTCAAAAGTTCTGGTCTTGAGGCCTCGCAACACTTCTGCATTTGCCCTCTCAGCCTGGCCGTTATGTCTGGGATGAGCAACAGAAGCAAAACAAACCTTGCCACCGAGGTCTTGGATGTACTGCATGAAGGTGTGGCTCATGAACTGCGTGCCGTTGTCAGTGATGACTCTATTTGGCACACCAAAACGGCAGACTAGTCCCTTGAAGAACTTGACGGCTGATTGTGCTGTCACCTTTCTCACGGGTTCCACTTCCGGCCGCTTTGTGAACTTGTCGATTGCGACGTACAAGTACTCAAAGCCCCCGACAACACGGGGAAAGGGGCCCAGTATGTCGTGCCCCCAGACCGAAAATGGCCAGGAAAGAGGGATTGTCTAAAGAGCTTGGGCTGGTTGATGAAGCTTCTTTGAATGGAACTGGCACGCTTCACACTTGGTTAATAGTGCAGTTGCATGCTGGAGAGTGGTGGGCCCAAAGAAACCTTGCCGGAACGCTTTGCCGGCAAGGGCTCTTGACCCTATGTGGGAGCCACACATGCCTCTGATGGGCTCTATAGTAGGGTGCATCGACTGCAAATTAAAATTTCCTACGTGCAGAACAACCAAGAACATGCTACGGGAGATGGATCACAGTTCGTTACCACTAGAGGCGCAGTGCCGTGCAGCGGAAGAAGAGTTGGGGCAGCGCGTCCGCGTGGATCGTCTCCTCCTTGTCCGATCTCCCTCAAACAGACAGTCGTCGGTTCCCACGTACAGGTTCGCCGGAGCGGCGCAAGTGCACCGCCTCTAACGGTATCCACGCGTGCAGGAGGAACGTCGTGCGGCGGACTGCTAGGTCCGATCACACAACCGGCGGCGAGTGGAGGTGGCTATTCGCAACACATGCATACCCTAGTGACAGCGCCGAAGCGATCAACCGCATGAGTGTGCGGCACCTCCACTTTATATAGGCGTCTGTCGCGGGCTCAACACTAGGGCCTCGCACGGACTCTAGAGCCCACAAGTCTACTCAGCCACAACCCGAATACAGCTCAGATCACATCCGACCAGTGTCCTCGGATCCGACCTCGTAGGTTCCTTCCCTTAAGCGCGCGACCCCTTAGGTTCAAGCTGGCTTCGTCGCAGTTCGGATCACCTCTGAACTGCATAGTTGGTAGCGGCCCCTAGCAAGGCATGTCGAACACCAAGCAGACTATGAAGCTGGTTAGCGAACCTGTACATCACACTTCCATTCCTTTTGCCACACGATATATGTTGTCTAGCTCAAGGTGAGTCTGTCATCCTTGTGCTAGCCCGACCTCTTTCTCGTTCTAGTGATGCCGACCATAAACTGGATTATCTCATAATCCTTGTCGCATGGCCATGCTTATCCCGGTCGGATCACATGAGGGGCCTAGAGTACATCTCTCCTGATCGGAGGGGCAAATCCCATCTTGCTCGACCATGTCTCGCACCATGGGTCTGGACAAGCCCGAAACCTACCTTTGTAACTACCCAGTCACAGAGTAGCGTCTGGTCGGCCCAAAGCAAGTATGCCACCATCCCGAGTACATGTGCCAGCTCAGGTCTTAGGACATAGAACGTATGTTGTACTAGAGACTCATAGATGACATATCATTGCGTCTCATAGTTGGGTCTATCCGACTCGGACCTTATCTCGACTCAGATCCGACTACCACGAATCCGATCAAGTCCTTCCAAGTCCATATTATCCAGTTAGCATCAAGCCATCGACCGTGTCATATGCTAGTCTAGTCGGCTGTGTGTCCACACAACCCTTTTGACTAGGGACCTTTTAGGACAGTCGTCATACAATGCATAGTCCCACAAACAAGTCACGTACTTGCTGATACACATCATTGATAATGTCCAAGGACTATATTTATTTATAAACACATAGGAAATATCATCATACATGATTGCCTCTAGGGCATATCTCCAACAGTCTCCCACTTCCACTAGAGTCAATCAAATAGACATCAAATGCCCATAGCTCTAACGTGCCCATCATGCTTGGGTTGTGGAAGCGGCTTAGTCAACGGATCTGCAACATTTGCATCCGTGTGAATTTTGCATAACTCTACATCACCATTCTTTACGATCTTTCGTATCAGGTGATATTTCCGATCTATGTGTCTGGTCTTGTGGTGATTCCTCGGCTCCTTGGCTTGTGCGATGGCACCAGAATTATCACAATAAAGGTCCAATGGTTTTACCGAGGCTGGGAAAATACCAAGATCATCCAGAAAGTTTCGGATCCAAACACCTTCCTTTGCAGCTTCACAAGCCGCAATGTATTCGGCTTCTGTGGTAGAATCGGCCACCGTATCTTGCTTGGAACTCATCCAGCTCACTGCTCGTCCGTTCATGACGTACACGAATCCGGACTGTGATCGACAATCATCTCTATCGGTTTGCAAACTAGCATCGGCGTAACCCCTTACGACGAGCTCTTCCTCACCTCCATAAACTAGGAACATCTCTGTAGTCCTTTTTAGGTACTTCAAAATAGTCTTGACCGCTGCCCAGTGACTCTCACCTGGGTTGGCTTGGTATCTGCTTGTTAGGCTTATTGCAAAAGCAACATCTGGCCGCGTACATATCATGGCATACATGATGGATCCGATTGCCGAGGCATACGGAATCCTACTCATCCTGCTTCGCTCATCAGATGTCAAAGGACTCTGAGTCTCACTTAGCTTTATACCATGTGAGAGTGGCAAGAACCCTTTCTTTGCCTCACTCATGTTGAACCACTTCAACACTTATCTATGTACGTGCTCTGGCTTAAGCCGAGTAGCCTCCTCGATTTATCTCTATAGATCTTAATGCCTAAAATATACACTGCCTCACCAAGGTCTTTCATCGAAAACTTGCCATTCAATGACTCCTTGACTTAGTTCAGCATCGAAACATCATTTCCGATCAGTAGTATGTCATCCACATACAAGATCAAAAACACTATCGAGCTCCCACTTAACTTCTTGTATAAACAAGCGTCCTCTTCGCTTTTGATGAGACCAAGACTTGTGACGACCTTATCAAAACGAATATTCTAGCTTTGAGATGCTTGCCTCAACCCATAAATGGATCTCTTGAGCTTGCATACCTTACTAGTGCTAGTCGTATTGACAAAACCCTCGGGCTATATCATATACACGTCCTCGGTTAAATTTCCGTGAAGGAAAGCCATCTTGACATCCATATGCCATATCTCGTAATCGAAATATGCAGCTATAGCTAGTACGATCCTTACCGACTTCAGCATGGCTACCGGCGAGTAAGTCTCATCGTAGTCAATTCCTTGAACTTGTCCATAACACTTAGCGACAAGCCAAGCTTTGTGGATCTAAACATTTCCATCCACATCGGTTTTATTTTTAAAGACCCATTTCCAACCAATGGCTGTTACGCCAGGCGAGGGATCAACCAAGTCCCAGACTTGATTCTCATCCACGGATTTTAACTCGGATCTCATGGCCTCTAGCCATGCCTCGGAATCTGGGCTCACCATCGCTTCCGCATATGTAGTCGGCTCGTCTCTTTCTAGCAACAATACATCGCGCACTATGCACAATCTCTCCGACCTCCATGGTTCCGGTGCCGCTTCCACTACGGGCTCCCTGACTGACTCCAGGATGATCTCATCACCAGCCGAGCCGTCCCCGAGTGGTCCTCGAATTTCTTCGAGTCGGACCGTCCTCCCACTGGCATCTGATATGTCCATTATGCATCATGCTTTTATATCGATATTTATGGCATTATGGGCTATTATTACACGTTATGTCACAATACTTATGCCTATTCTCTCTTAATTTACAAGGTTTACATGAAGAGGGAGAATGCCGTTTGGAATTACAGTGGAAAAGGAGCAAATATTAGAGACCTATTCTGCATAGCTCCAAAAGTCCTGAAACTTCACAGAAGTCATTTTTTGAATTAATAAAAAATACTGAGCAAAGAAAATACCAGAGGGGGCCCACACCCTGGCCACGAGGGTGGGGGACGCGCCCTACCCCCTGGGTACGCCCCTGCCTCATGGGCCCCCTGGTAGGCCTCCGGTGCCCATCTTCTGCTATATGAAGTCTTTCGTCCAAGAAAAAAAATCATAAGCAAGCTTTCGGGAAGAAACTCCGCCGCCACGAGGCGGAACCTTGGCGGAACCAATCTATGGCTCCGGCAGAGCTGTTCTGCCAGCAAAACTTCCCTCCGAGAGGGGGAAATCATCGCCACCGTCATCACCAACGATCCTCTCATCGGAGGAGGGTCAATCTCCATCAACATCTTCACCAGCACCATCTCCTCTCAAACCTTAGTTCATCTCTTGTATCCAATCTTTGTCCCACAGCCTCAGATTGGTACCTGTGGGTTGCTAGTAGTGTTGATTACTCCTCATAGTTGATTCCAGTTGGTTTATTTGGTGGAAGATCATATGTTCAGATTCATTATGTATATTAATAGCCCTCTGATTATGAACATGAATATGATTTGTGAGTAGTTACGTTTGTTCCTGAGGACATGGGAGAAGTCTTGCTATAAGTAGTCACGTGAATTTGGTATTCGTTCGATATTTTGATGAGATGTATGTTGCCTTTCCTCTAGTGGTGTCATGTGAACGTCGACTACATGAAAATTCACCATTATTTGGGCCTAGAGGAAGGCATTGGGAAGTAATAAGTAGATGATGGGTTGCTAGAGTGACAGAAGCTTAAATGCTAGTTTATGAGTTGCTTCGTAAGGGCCTGATTTGGATCCATATGTATCATGCTATGGTAAGGTTTACCTTAATAATTCTTTTGTAGTTGCGGATGCTTGCAATAGGGGTTAATCATAAGTGGGATGCTTGTCCAAGGAAGGATAGCACCCAAGCACCGGTCCACCCACATACCAAATTATCGAAGTAACGGACGCGAATCATATGAGCGTGATGAAAACTAGCTTGACGATAATTCCCATGTGTCCTCGGGAGCGCTTTTCTCTATATAAGAGTTTGACCGGGCTTGTCCTTTGCTACAAAAAGGATTGGGTCGTCTTGGTGCACCTTGTTTACTTTCATTACTTGTTACCCGTTACAAATTACCTTATCACAAAACTATCTGTCACCGATAATTTCAGTGTTTGCAGAGAATACCTTGCTGAAAACCGCTTATCATTTCCTTCTGCTCCTTGTTGGGTTCGACACTCTTACTTATCGAAAGGACTATGATAGATCCCCTATACTTGTGGGTCATCAAGACTCTTTTCTGGCGCCATTGCCGGGGAGTGAAGCGCCTTTGGTAGGTGGAATTTGGTAAGGTAAAATTTATATAGTGTTCTGAAATTTATTTTCACTTGTTACTATGGAAAGTAATCCTCTAAGGGGCTTGTTCGGGGTATCTTCACCCCGACCGATAGAGCAAAGAGTTGCTCCTCAACCTATTGAACCTACTGAAAATGTTTAATTTGAAATTCCTTCGGGTATGATAGAGAAACTGCTAGCTAATCCTTTTACAGGAGATGGAACATTACATCCCGATTTCCATCTAATATATGTGGCTGAAGTTTGTGGATTATTTAAGCTTGCAGGTATGCCCGAGGATGTTATCAATAAGAAGGTCTTCCCTTTATCTTTTAAGGGGGAGGCAGTGACATGGTATAGGCTATGTGATGATATGGGATCATGGAACTACAAACGATTGAAATTGGAATTTCATCAGAAGTTTTATCCTATGCATCTTGTTCATCGTGATCGCAATTATGTATATAATTTTTGGCCTCGCGAAGGAGAGAGCATCGCTCAAGCTTGGGGGAAGATTAAGTCAATGTTATATTCATGCCCCAATCATGAGCTCTCAAGAGAAATGATTATTCAAAAAAATTATGCTTGGCTTTCTCTCAATAATCTCTCCATGCTCGATACTTCTTGCACTGGATCTTTTATGATGAAGACTATTGAATTCAAATGGGATTTATTGGAAAGAACTAAACGCAACTCTGAAGATTGGGATCTTGACGAAGTTAAGGAGTCAGGTATTACACCTAAGTTTGATTGTGTTAAATCTTTTATGGATACCGATGTTTTCCGTGAACTTAGCACTAAATATGGACTTGACTATGAGATAGTAGCTTCTTTCTGTGAATCCTTTGCTAGTCATGTTGATCTCCCTAAGGAGAAGTGGTTTAAATATAATCCTCCCACTGAAGTAAAAGTAGTTGCACCTATTAAAGTTGAAGAAAAGACTATAACTTATAATGATCCTATTGTTCCTACTGCTTATGTTGAGAAGCCACCTTTCCCTGTTAGAATAAAGGATCATGCTAAAGCTTCAACTGTAGTCAACAAAAGTAATATTAGGACACATAAACCACGTGAGCAAGTTAAAGTTGAACCTAAAATTGCTATGGTTAAAGATCTCTTGGCCGATAATATTGATGGGCATGTTATTTACTTCTGCAATGAAGCTGCTAGAATTGCTAAACCTGGTGCTAAAGATAAACATAGACATGTGGTAGGCATGCCTGATATTTCTGTTAAAATAGGAAATCATTGAATGGCTTGTGTGATATGGGTGCTAGTGCTAGCGCAATACCTCATTCTTTATACGAAGAAATTATGCATGATATTGCACCTGCTGAGATAGAAGATATAGATGTTACAATTAAACTTGCCAATAGAGATACTATTTCACCGATTGGGATTGTTAGAGATGTTGAAGTATTGTGTGGGAAGGTTACATATCCAGCTGATTTCCTTGTTCCCCACAAGATAGCTTTTGTCCCATTATATTTGGTAGACCCTTCTTGAACACAGTTAATGCTAGGATAGACTATGAAAATGATGTTGTTACTATCGGTATGGGTGATATGTCTCATGAATTTAATTTTGCTAAATTTCGTAGACAACCCCGTGATGAGGAATTGCCCAGTAAAGATGAAATTATTGGTCTTGCTTATATTGCCGTGCCTCCTAATGATCCTTCAGAACAATATTTGCTCGACCATGAAAATGATATGTTTATGAATGAAAGAAGGGAAATAGATGAAGTATTCTTTATACAGGCACCTATTCTAAAACACAACTTGCCTGTTGAAATCCTAGGGGATCCTCCTCCACCCAAGGGTGATCCCGTGTTTGAGCTTAAACCATTACCTGATACTCTTAAATATGCTTATCTTGATGAAAATAAGATATATCCTGTTATTATTAGTGCTAACCTTTCGTGAGCATGAAGAAGAGAAATTATTGAAAACTCTGAAGAAGCACCGTGCTGCTATTTGATATACTCTTGATGATCTTAAGGGCATTAGTCCCACTCTATGTCAACACAAAATAAATTTGGAGAAAGACTATCACCAATGACGGCTAAATCCTAAGATGAAAGAAGTGGTAAGAAAGGAAATATTGAAGCTCCTTGAAGCAGGTATAATTTATCCCGTTGCTGATAGTCAGTGGGTAAGTCATGTCCATTGTGTCCCTAAGAAGGGAGGTACTACTGTCGTTCCTAATGATAAAGATGAATTGATTCCGCAAAGAATTATTACAGGTTATAGGACGGTGATTGATTTCCTCAAATTAAATAAAGCTACTAAAAAAGATCATTACCCTTTGCCATTCATTGACCAAATGCTAGAAAGATTATCCAAACACAAACATGTTTGCTTTCTAGATGGTTACTCTGGTTTCTCTCAAATACCTGTGTCAGCTGATGATCAAGAGAAGACCACTTTTACTTGCCCTTTCTGTACCTTGGCTTATACACGTATGCCTTTTGGTTTATGTAATGCACCTGCTACCTTTCAAAGATGCATGATGGCTATATTCTCTGATTTTTGTGAAAAGATTTGTGAGGTTTTCATGGATGATTTCTCCGTTTATGGATCCTCTTTTGATGATGGCTTGAGCAACCTTGATCGATTTTTGCAGAGATGTGAAGAAACTAACCTTGTCTTGAACTGGGAGAAATGCCACTTTATGGTTAATGAAGGTATTGTCTTGGGGCATAAAATTTCTGAAAGAGGTATTGAAGTTGACAAAGCTAAAGTTGATGCTATTGAAAAGATGTCGTGTCCCAAGGACATCAAAGGTATAAGAAGTTTCCTTGGTCATGCGGATTTTTATAGGAGGTTCATTAAGGACTTCTCAAAAATTTGTCAGCCTCTGACTAATCTATTACAAAAAGATATCCCTTTTGTCTTTGATGATGATTGTGTTGAAGCATTTGAAATACTTAAGAAAGCATTAATTTCTGCACCTATTGTTCAGCCACCTAATTGGAATTTACCCTTTGAAATTATGTGTGATGCTAGTTATTATGCTGTAGGTGTTGTTCTAGGACAAAGAGTTGATAAGAAATTAAATGATATTCAATATGCTAGTAAAACTCTAGACAATGCCCAGAGAAATTATGCTACTACTGAAAAGGAATTCTAAGCAGTTGTATTTGCTTGTGATAAGTTCAGACCTTATATTGTTGATTCTAAAGTAACTATTCACACTGATCATGTTGCTATTAAATATCTTATGGAAAAGAAAGATGCTAAACCTAGACTTATTAGATGGGTTCTCCTACTACAAGAATTTGATTTGCATATTATTGATAGAAAGGGAGCTGAGAACCTCGTTGCAGACAACTTGTCTAGGTTAGAGAATGTTCTTGATGACCCACTGCCTATTGATGATAGCTTTCCTGATGAACAATTAGCTGTCATAAATGCTTCTCGTACTGCTCCATGGTATGCTGATTATGCTAATTACATTGTTGCTAAATTTATACCACCTAGTTTCACATAGCAGCAAAAGAAAAAAAAATCTATGATTTAAGACGTTACTTCTGGGATGACCCACACCTTTATAAAGAAGGAGTAGATGGTGTTATTAGACATTGTATACCTGAGCATGAACAGGAACGGATCCTATGCAAGTGTCACTCCGAAGCTTATGGAGGACAACCACGCTGGAGATAGAACTGCATATAAGGTATTGCAATCCGGTTTTTATTGGCCTACTCTCTTCAAAGATGCCTGTAAGTTTGTCTTATCTTGTGATGAATGCCTAAGAATTGGTAACATTAGTAGACGTCAAGAAATTCCTTTGAATTATTCACATGTTATTGAACCATTCGATGTTTGGGGCTTTGATTATATTGGACCGTTTCCTTCCTCTAATGGGTATACACATAATTTAGTTGCTGTTGATTACATTACTAAGTGGGTAGAAGCTATCCCAACTAGTAGTGCTGATCATAACACCTCTATTAAGATGCTTAAAGAAGTTATTTTTCCGAGGTTTGGAGTCCCTAGATATTTAATGACTGATGGTGGTTCACATTTTATTCATGGTGCCTTCCGTAAAATGCTTGCTAAGTATGATGTTAATCATAGAATTGCATCTTCATATCACCACAGTCTAGTGGTCAAGTAGAATTGAGTAACAGAGGGCTCAAATTAATTTTGCAAAAGACTATCAATATATCTAGAAAGAATTGGTCCAAGAAACTCGATGATGCATTATGGGCCTATAGAACTGCATATAAAAATCCTATGGGTATGTCTCCATATAAAATGGTTTATGGAAAAGCATGTCACTTACCTCTTGAATTAGAACATAAGGCATATTGGGCCATTAAAGAGCTCAACTATGATTTCAAACTTGCCGGTAAGAAGAGGTTATTTGACATTAGCTCACTTGATGAATAGAGAACCCAGGCTTATGAGAGTGCCAAACTGTTTAAATAAAAAGTTAAAAGATGGCATGACAAAAGGATAAAAAAGCGTGAGTTTAATGTAGGTGATTATGTGTTGCTATTCAACTCTAGTTTAAGATTTTTTGCAGGAAAACTTCTCTCTAAATGGGAAGGTCCTTACGTTATCGAGGAGGTCTATCGTTCTGGTGCCATAAAAATCAACAACTTCGAAGGCACAAATCCGAAGGTGGTGAACGGTCAAAGAATCAAACATTATATCTCAGGTAACCCTCTAAATGTTGAAACTAATGTTATTGAAACCGTAACCCAGAGGAATACATAAGGGACACTTTCGAGCGTTTCAGACTCCGAAAAGGAATAGGTATGTGGTACGGTAAGTAAACCGACTCCAAAACAGTTTTAATGGGAATTTTTCTCTGTTTTGGAATATTTAAGAAAATAGGAAAATAAGAAGTAGTCCGGGAAGGACACGAGGCTTCCACGAGGGTGGAGGGCGCGCCCCCTGCCTCGTGGGCACCCCGTGCGCTCTCCGTACTCCTCTTTCTTGCACAATACTTCTTTTGGTCGGTAAAAATTCATTATATAATCTCCCGAAGGTTTTGACCATTGTATCATGCAATTATCCTCTGTTCTTGTTTCAAGCTGTTTTCTGTCAGGGTTGTCAAGGCCAGGCATCATGTCGTCTCCTCCTCCAACAATGGTGAAAAGATGCTTGGCTAATGAAGATAGAGCTGAAGAGGGAAGAACCCATGGAGATCAACAAGGATGAAGGGATCAAGAAGGCCATGGAGGACCAAGTTCAGGCATCAGAAGACAACCTTCAACTGGATCACAATCTTCTTACCCCAACTGAGATCGAAGCTTTCAAGATGATTGAGTTAGCTCGTATACAAAACAAGTATCTCACACGTGGAAATATTTTGTTGAAGGAGCATATCATCGCACTCAAGGGCATTATCCGCAAATTGGAGGACCTCCTACGCTCGATGTGCGACTATCCATCGTCACCTCCATCTCCTTCATCAGCAAAAGAGACATAATCACATGGGTATGGGCACTCCTCTTGGCAACTGCCAAGCATGGGGAGGTGCCTCGGTATCGTATCACCATCACACCTTTGTCTTTATCATTTTTCTTAGTTCGATCCTTTTGGTAATATCTTGATCTATTAGATTAAAGTTTTAGTATGATTTAGTTTTGAGTTTTGCTTTATGATCCCTCTATGTAATCGAGTCCGTGATCTATATATAATAAAGATTAGTGTTGAGTCAAGGGCTTGATTATCTTGGTATGATCTTGAGGGAATAAAAAGAAAAAGAAAGAATGAACAGAAATAAAGAGATCATGTTGATCTTATGGAGAGTAATGACTTCACATACAAAGAGTATGATGATTAAAAGTTGTTGAGAGTTGACAAATTTAGTTTTGGTCATCGTTGCAATTAATAGGAAGTAATAAAGAAAGAGAGGTCCCACATATAAATATACTATCTTGGACATCTTTTATGATTGTGAGCACTCATTAAAGTATGACATGCTAAAGAGTTGATGTTGGACAAGGAAGACAACGTAATGGGTTATGTTTTCTTATACCTGAAATAAAATATATTGTCATGGATCATCCAACATGCTGAGCTTGCCTTTCCCTCTCATGCTAGCCAAATTCTTTGCACTAAGTAGAGATACTACTTGTGCTTCCGAATGTCCTTCAACCCAGTTTTGCCATGAGAGTCCGCCATATCTACACATGGATTGAGTAAGATCCTTCGAGTAATTTGTCATGTTGCTTGCAATAAAAATTGCTTCTAAATATGTATGATCTATTAGTGTGGAGAAAATAAACTTTATACGATCTTGTGATATGGAAGCAGTAAAAGCGATGGACTGCATAATAAAGGTCCATATCACAAGTGGCAATATAAAGTCACGTTCTTTTGCATTAAGATTTCGTGCATCCAACCCCAAAAGGACATGACAACCTCTGCTCCCCTGTGCGAAGGGCCTATCTTTTACCTTTACCTTATGCAAGAGTCATGGGGATCTTCACCTTTCCTTTTTACATTGTATCCTTGGGCAAGCACATTGTGTTGGAAAGATCCTGATATATATATATATATATATATATATATATATATATATATATATATCTAATTGGATGTAAGTTAGCATGAACTATTATTGTCGAAATTACCCTTGAGGTAAAAGGTTGGGAGGCAACACTATAAGCCCCTATCTTTCTCTGTGTCCGATTAAAACTCCATAACCATTAGTATTGCATGAGTGTTAGCAATTGTGAAAGACTAAATTATAGATGAGTATGTGGACTTGTTGAAAAGCTCTTATGTTGACTCTTTCTGATGTTATGATAAATTGCAATTGCTTCAATGGCTGAGATTATAGTTTGTTGGTTCTCAATGAAGTTTCTGATTCATACTTTACATTGTGAATAGATTATTACTCGAGCATAAGAAATAATATGACTATCCATATATGTTGTTGTTATAAGAATGATCATGATGCCCTCTGCTATCTCTTGAGCACTGCGTTGGATTTCCCCAAAGAGGAGAGGATGATGCAGCAAAGTAGCGCAAGTATTTCCCTCGGTTTTTGAGAACCAAGGTATCAATCCAGTAGGAGGCCACGCGCAAGTCCCTCATACCTACACAAAACGATAGCTCAGCGCAACCAACGCGATTAGGGGTTGTCAATCCCTTCACGGTCACTTACGAGAGTGAGATCTGATAGAGATGATAGATAATATTTTTGGTATAAAGATGCAAGGTAAAATAAAAGGCAAAAGTAAAAGCAAAGCAAATAATAAAGTGATTGGAGATTGATATGATGAGAATAGACCCGGGGGCCATAGATTTCACTAGTGGCTTCTCTCAAGAGCATACGTATTTCTGATTCGGTGAACAAATTCTTGTTGAGCAATTGTGAGAATTGAGCATAGTTATGAGAATATCTAGGCATGATCATGTATATAGGCATCCCGTCCGAGACAAGTAGACCGACTACTGCCTGCATCTACTACTATTACTCCACTCATCGACCGCCATCCAGCATGCATCTAGAGTATTAAGTTCAAGAAAATAGAGTAAGGCCTTAAGCAAGATGACATTATGTAGAGGGATAAATTCATGCAATATGTTATAAACCCCATCTTGTTATCCTCGATGGCAACAATACAATACGTGCCTTGCTGCCCCTCATCCTTTGGGAAAGGACACCGCAAGATTGAACCCAAAGCTAAGCACTTCTCCCATTGCAAGAAAACCAATCTAGTAGGCCAAACCAAACTGATAATTCGAAGAGACTTGCAAAGATATCCATTCATACATAAAAGAATTCAGAGAAGATTCAAATATTGTTATTAGATAATCTTGATCATAAACCCACAATTCATCGGTCTCAACAAACACACCGCAAAAAAGAAGATTACATCGAATAGATCTCCACGAGAGAGGGGGAGAACATTGTATTGAGATCCAAAAAGAGATAAGAAGCCATCTAGCTACTAACTATGGACCCAAAGGTTTGAGGTAAACTACTCACACTTCATCGGAAGGGCTATGGTGTTGATGTAGAAGCCCTCCATGGTGGATTCCCCTTCCGGCAAAGCTCCGGAACAGGCCCCAAGATGGGATCTCGTGGATACAGAAAGTTGTGGCGGTGGAATTAGGTTTTTGGCTCCGTATCTAATCGTTTGGGGGTACGTAGGTATATATAGGAGGAAGGAGTACGTCGATGGAGCTTCGAGGGGCCCACGAGGCAGGAGAGCGCGCCGTCCACCCTCGTGACCGCCTCGTGGCTTTCTTGACGGAGGGTCCAAGTCTCCTAGGTCTTATCTGATGAGCAAATCACGTTTCCGAAGGTTTCATTCCGTTTGGACTCCGTTTGATATTCCATTTCTTCAAAACACTGAAATAGGCAAAAAACAACAATACTGGGCTGGGCCTCCGGTTAATAGGTTAGTCCCAAAAGTAATATAAAAGTGGAAAATAAAGCCCAATATAGTCAAAAACAGTACATAATATAGCATGGAGCAATCAAAATTATAGATACGTTGGAGACGTATCAGGCATCCCCAATGTCGGTGTCAAAACCGGCGGATCTCGGGTAGGGCGTCCCGAACTGTGCGTCTAGGCGGATGGTAACAGGAGACAAGGGACACGATGTTTTTACCCAGGTTCGGGCCCTCTCGATGGAGGTAATACCCTACTCTGCTTGATTAATATTGATGATATGCGTAGTACAAGAGTAGATCTACCACGAGATCGGAGAGGCTAAACCCTAGAAGCTAGCCTATGGTATGATTGTTGTTCGTCTCTGGGACTAAAACCCTCCGTTTTATATAGACACCGGATAGGGTTAGGGTTACACAAAGTCGGTTACAATGGTAGGAGATCTACATATCCGTATCGCCAAGCTTGCCTTCCACGCCAAGGAAAGTCCCATCCGGTCACGGGACGAAGTCTTCAATCTTGTATCTTCATAATCCAGGAGTCCAGCCAATGGTGATAGTTCGGCTATCCGGACACCCCCTAGTCCAGGACTCCCTGAGTAGCCCCTGAACCAGGCTTCAATGACGACGAGTCCGGCGCGCATATTGTCTTCAGCATTGCAAGGCGGGTTCCTCCTCCGAATACTTCATAGAATATTTTAAACACAAGGACGATGTCCGCTCGCAAAATAATTTCCACATAACACCGTAGAGAGAATAATATTTACACAAAATCAATCTGGCGGCGTATTCATGGCGTGTAATCACGCCACGGCCAAGTTTTTATTCAATCGTTTTTACTATACCACCTCGGTAGCGTTTAGCGAGGCGGTTTCCTTGGCACGTCTTGTCAAAGCAGAGATCGTGTCCCCCTTATTCCGGGATCCTCATCAATACGGATGTGGGTAACCCAACTGCGCCATTGATTATGGCGCTTGGGAGATAAGCGAGTTTTACTAGGCTGGTGGGGGCGCTTAGTTGCGTCCGTCCATATAAGGGGATAAGGATCCACCTTTTCACCTACGCCTTGTTCCTCCTTTCCTCATCCATTTCCAAGACTCGAGCTCCAGCGCCCAAGTCCGCACATCCCACCTCAACCTTCTCCAATTATGTCCGAGGCGGGAGGCAAGTGGATGGCCTCTTCCGTCACGGAGGGGCACATCACAAAGCTGCGGGAGGCCGGATACTTGTCCGGCGACATCGCGTGTCGGCTCCCCAACAAGGGGCAGCTCATCCCCACCCCAGGCCCCATGAGAGGGTGGTGTTCCTCACCCACTTCCTCCGCGGACTAGGTTTTCCACTTCACACATTTGTATGTTCTACTACGGCCTGGATTTCCACGATCTGGCCCCAAACTTCATCCTCAATATCTCGACGTTTATCATCGTGTGCGAGGCTTTCCTCTGCATCCAACCCCACTTCGGTTTATGGTTGAATACCTTTAGCATCAAGCCGAAGATAGTGGGCGGCCGACAGGCGGAGTACGGAGGCGCCATGGCGGGCAGGATGCCCAATGTTCTATGGCTCGAGGGCTCCTTCGTGGAGACAATAAAGGGGTGGCAATCGGGGTGGTTCTACATCACCGAGCCGCGCGACTCCAAATGGGCGGCGGCCCCCGAATTCAGATTTGGCTCCCCCACACGGCTCACATCATGGAAAGAGACGGGCCCGACGTGGGGTGACTCGGAAGAGCTGACCGGACTCCAAAACTGTGTCCGAAACCTGGTGGACAAGAAGCTCAAGCTTGTCAACGTAGTCCAGGTTATGCTCATCCGCCGGATTCTCCCATGAAAGCAACGGGCCTTCAATTTGTGGGAGTTTGATCCGCACAAGACCGACCTTGAGCCGCTCTTCGACACTACGCACGAAAATGCCCGGAAGGTGCTGTTCAAGGGCGCTGTTTCCCGCATCCGCCATCAAGATCGCGGATTCAGCTCGCAACGTCAAGCCAGCGAGGTAGGTTATTTTACCCTTTATGGGACTCTTTTTCCATAGTTTGACTTTATGCAAGATCTAAAACTCCCTAACCTTTGACAGGACTGGCTGAAGACGTCCGGACAGATTAACTGTCCGGCTCCTTTGCCAGAAGACCAAGCGGACGCCCGCTTGATGGGGCTGCTGGTTCCGGCACCTCATGTGGTGACGGAGAAGAAGGCCAAGAAGGAGGCCACGGGACCTCGAAGGAGCTCCCGGCGCCAGGCGCCGATTCTCGAAATGTAATCCTCTCCCCGAGAACTAGGAGGAGGAGAAAGAGGCCTCTCCCCCAGCGGGGGGAGAGAAGAAAAGAAAGGCCGCCCCAACTGGGGAGGCCGGAGGGTCCAAGAAGGGAAGAACCCTTCCTCCGGACATCTCCACCAACGCCGACGACGGCGAGGAGGAGTGGCCCTCGAGGGCCCAGCCCCTGGCGAGATCGTAAGTGTCCGGATACCCATGGCTTTTTTTTTCATTGCATAGTGTTCTCTAATGTCGAACAATCATGCAGCCCGCCCATGGACGAGCTCGCTGCTTGGTCAAGCGGGTCCCTGAATTCGTCCGAAGTGGAGAGCACTTCTCTTTCGGCCGCCTCCTCGCCTAGCGCCGCCGACGACGCCGAGGTGGGGCCCCAAGGGGGGCCTGGTC
The DNA here is from genome assembly GCA_021605145.1 of Aegilops bicornis. Taxonomy (NCBI): domain Eukaryota; kingdom Viridiplantae; phylum Streptophyta; class Magnoliopsida; order Poales; family Poaceae; genus Aegilops; species Aegilops bicornis. The sequence goes on along the minus strand of CM038673.1, from coordinate 171,881,519 downwards.
AAGAGGAGGTGGCGCAGGAGGCGCCACAAGGCAGCCTCCCGGACTCCAGCGCGAGGAGCGAGACCCCTGAGGCTCTAAGCCTGACCCTTGTCCCGACTCCATACCGAACCTTGATGGTTTCAAGTCGGCAAGCGGCCCCTTCGCAAGAAGGGTAAGACGCCGGTGTCCTCCGGCCCAACCGGAGGCATCGGATAACTTCGAGGCGCTTAACAGCGCCTCCATCGAGGAGGAGCACCGCCTTTATTATGAGTGTGGTGATCCAGAAAGTTCGATCCGCCAAGAGCGGGCTGATCAAGCCTGCAACAGCCTTCTAACAGGCTTTGAGGTAAGTTTTCAATATATGTAAGAAGATTACCGCATAGACAGTAGCCCCTAATGCTTAGTTCGGTGTTCGGAGAGAAAATCCGGACTGAGGATCTAAAAAGATATACGTAGGAGTCTAACATAATTATGTCAATATGGGAATGCAGGCTGCCCTGCTGACCTCTGCCGCACTGACTGCGGAGGTCAATGTATTGAAGGAGAGCCTCGAGCGGTCCGAGAACGAGCTCGGCCAAGCCAAGAAGCAGCTCGAGGACAAGGAAGGTAAGTAATACCTTATGGAATTGTTAAAAATGTGGTTGCAAAAGATAACATGAATAACATGGGTACTGAAGGGGCCACGAACAAGGTGGCGACCCTGAAGGAAGTGGTGACAGCAGCCGAAAACAAAGCGGCCGCGGAGCGCACCGAGCGAGAGAAGGGGGAGGCGCAGCTGGCGGAGGTACGGCAAGAGCTCCAGGCTCTCGTGGAAAAACATGAGGGTTTGGTGCGTGACTCGAAGACCCGAGAGTCCGAGCTTGCCTCGGCTCTTGAGAGTGCCAAGGCCGCTAAGGCCGAAGCCCAGAAAGCCCTCCAGAAGATTGAGGCGATGAGGAAGATAGCGGCGGGTAAGGCATTCTTTATGCGAAGCAAGAATGTAAAAGTCAATTATCTGTTACTTACCCGAATCCAGAGCTCTCCAGAGCCTTCGCAGATCTGCCCATGATGTATCGGATGCCGCCGCTTTCTACCGAGCGAAGAGGGAGCTGGACGGAGAAGGTGTTTTGGTCTCGATATCTTTGAGGCCGAACACCGGTGCCCTTTGAGCGACCAATCAAGCAATTGGTCGAGCTCCACAAGGTCGCCGAACAGGCCATGAAGGGCCTTATAGCTCATTTGTGGCCAAATGAGGCCATGCACAGGAGCTACTTCAAGGCTAGTGGGCGGTGGTGGACGCCTTTGTCCATGGATCAAGTCATCAGCGCTCCGTCTGTATTGAAGGTGCTCAGAGGGCCCTTGCCCGTGCTAAGGTACACTGGGGCAAGCTGAACGCTGAGAAGCCGGGTGACGGACAGGCCACCGCCGGGCAAGGAACATCGCAAGCCCGAGAAGTATTATGAGGGCGTCCTGAAGGGTGTCCGTCTTATAGCGGGTGAATGCTCCAAAGATGTAACATTTGAGTAGACTCGCATTTGTTATCCTGTTCGCTGAAACTTGTTCATATGCGTTAAGCAACGCTTTTGAATTTAAAATATTACCTTCTGTGCGGCCGTTTATCAAATTTGAGAGGTGGCGAGTCATTGGCTTCAGCCCCGTGCCACGAAAGTGTTGGGGTGTTCGGGATAAACTTGAGCGCTCTTGTTCCCATTCTTGGGTCCTTCGAGGAGGCGCTCAACGCAACGAACCGTGCAACCGGACTATAATGCTTGAACACTCTCACTTAGCCATAGAATTCTATAATTTTAAATTTCGGCGAAGCCCCTAGTATTCGGAAGACCGAATTCGGGGCGCTGTCCACGCCTTGGCCGGACAATGCCGGTTCCTCGCTCTAAGTGGCATAAGTCTTTAGGGACTCAAGAAACCTCTCGAACAGCGACCAGCTCTCGCCCTATCATGACGACCAGTTTTAGCTTTCTCCACTGAGGTGCTCAACCCAGCTCAACCGGGCACAATCGCAGTGGTTCTCCCAGCGCTACCTTAGCCGATATAACAGAATGTAAGGTACCAAAACATGGGAGCCGCAAACCCAACTATTGACCCAAGACATGATTCGAGCCGATGCATATAATGCTATAAGTTCGGGTGCCGCACTTGTGAAAGTGTTCGGACTTGTCACACCGTGTTTTTGGGGTACATAAGCCCTCGGTGTGGTGGCCATACCAAATTGTGCATTCTTGCAATGTCATAGATGAACATATACAATGGGAAAGAATGCAATATTAGGCAAGAGCTATATATTGTTTATTCAAATGAAACTGCAAATAAAAGCAGAACGATACAAATTTGGCGATAAGCAAGGTACGGGACTTTTGACATGTCCCCCTTCCAGGGGTAAGTTTGCGGTGTGGTATGTAAAACAGGTGTACTGCTCGTAATAGAGACCACCTGGACACTTGACGCAGTTTTCTGCTTCCCTGGCTGTTGCATCGTGTAGTCGGCACGAATGCCGGACAGGGCTTCTGGAGAACAGAGTCCTGAAAGTAAAAAGAAAAAAAAAGAAAAAAAAGGAATGACACAAACGGGAGCCCCTAGTGCGGTCTAGCCGCATTCTGGGCATGCCGTGGTCGTGGCCTGTCCCCTATGCCCATGGTGCTTCAGAGCGCAATTACGCAATAGTAATCGCTTCAGCGAGTTCGCGAGGGCTGGGGTTGGGGCCGCATTACTACGCTTGTTCTAACATGCCAGCGGTCTTGCTGTAGGTTACTCCGGGCGCGCTTTGACGGTCCGATTGTTTATTGGCCGGATGGAGGATTGCCTTAAGAGGCTGTTCGCACTTCGCCGCAAGGGCGGCCGTATGCTCCTCCGCTCAAGGGAGCGTTCGGTGTTTCCATTGACCGTGATTACGCCTCGAGGGCCTGGCATCTTGAGCTTTAGGTACGCCAGAGTGCGGCACCGCATTGAATTTTGCGAATGCGGTTCGCCCGGCAAAGGCGTGATAGCCGCCGCGGAACGGGACTATGTCGAAGATTAACTCGTCACTCCGGAAGTTATCCGGGATCCGAAGACCACTTCAAGTGTAACGGAGCTGTCTGATTGGCCTCTACACCTGGAATGACGCCTTTAAAGGTCATCTTTGTGGGTTTGATTCTTGACGGGTCTATGCCCATTTTGCGCACTGTATCCTGATAAATCAGGTTCAGGCTGCTGCCGCCGTCCATCAGGACTCTGGTGAGGTGAAATCCATCAATAATTGGGTCAAGAACCAATGCGGCAAAACCGCCGTGACGGATGCTAGTGGGTGGTCCTTCGATCAAAGGTGATCGGGCAGGAAGACCATGGGTTGAACTTGGCGACCGCTCCATCGCCAGATACGTCCCTTAGTGCACGCTTCCGCTCCCTTTTGGGTATGTGGGTTGCGTATATCATGTTCATCGTCCGCACTTGTGTGGGAAAGCCCTTATGTCCTCTATTGTTCGGCGGCCGGGGCTCTTCCTCGTCATCGCTATGCAGCCCCTTGTCGTTGTTTTTGGCGTTTAGCTTGCCTGCTTGCTTGAACACCCAACAATCCCTGTTGGTGGGGTTGGCTGGTTTTCGGGGTGCCATGTATCCGCACAAGCGATCGAGTATTCGGTCCAAGTTGGACGGCCCTGGGTATTTCTTTTGAATGGCTTCTTCCGCTGACCGGGTTTAGAGCCTCTGAATCCGGCATTTATCGTCAGATCTTCAGCATTGTCACCGCACGCGGCGTTTATGCTTGTTGCGACGCCGACCTGCCATTGTTGTCCTTGGTATCCGAACTACCAGGTGTTTGGCCAAGTTGTTGCTTCGAGCTAGCCAGCTGTCCTCTCCGCCGCAAAAGCGGGTCATGAGTGTGGTGAGGGCTGCCAAGGATTTCGGCTTTTCCGTCCTAGGTGCCGGGCTAGCCACTCTTGCGGATGTTGTGTTTGAAGGCTGCTAAGCGCCTCGCATCCGGATACCGACGATCTGATTTTTCTTTGTTAGGAACCGCGTCCGTAATTGTCTCGCTGATTCTTCCGGCTGCTGAATTATATGGCTAAGGTCATCGGCGTCTGGTGGTCGCACATATGTGCCCCGGAAGTTATCGAGGAATGCGGCTTTGTGTCCTCCCACCAACCGATTGACTCACCGGCAAGCTGTTGAGCCAATGCCGAGCTGGTCCTTTAAGCTTGAGTGGGAGGTATTTGATGGCATGTAGATCATCACCGCGGGCCATGTGGATATGGAGGAGATAGTCCTCGATCCGGACCACAGGATCTGTGGTACCATCGTATGATTCGATGTTTACGGGTTTGAAGCCCTCAGGGATTTGATGATCCATTACTTCATCTATAAAGCATAGTGGGTGTGCAGCGCCTCTGTATTGGGCTATATCACGACGTAGCTCATATGAGCTTTGTCTACTGTGTTCGGCCCGGCCGGGGTTGCTGTATCCGACGTGACGGTAATCATCCCGAGTCGTTGGGCGCCCACGTGATCTGTAGATCGATCTTGTTTGCTTTGCCTTATCCTCCAAAGATATCTCGCAAGTCCGCGCGTTCTCCGTGCCTTGGTACTTTTTGAGCGGCGTCGGGCGTGGCTTGAGCGGAGGGCCGAGAGGCTTCTCTGTCAGCGCCACGGGTGGCCGGTCTGCCATGTCGTGCGCTGGTGACGCGGGTGCTTCCTCCTCTGATCGAGGCAACGGCCTACGTTTGGGGTAGCTTTTGGAGGGGCGTTCGAGTTCGTACTCTTCGGCTGCAAGGACTTCGGTCCATCTGTCAGCTAGCAGTTCTTGGTCAGCTTTAAGCTATTGCTGCTTTTTCTTGAAGCTCCTTGCCGTGGCCATGATCCTGCGTTTAAAACGCTCTTGTTCGACGGGATCCTCTGGCACGACGAATTCGTCGTCATCGAGGCTTGCCTCGTCTTCGGAGGGGGGCGCATAATTATCGTCCTCTACCTCTCTTTACTCACAGACCGTCAGGCGGACTTGCTTCTCCCTCCTCCGTGTCTTTGAGTCCTGCTGGAGGGTTGTCTTCAACCGTCCGGGATATTATTGTCTCCGTGCGGAATCACCGCTTTTATTGTGGCAGGATTTAGAGCGGCGCCACGACGTTGGCGCTTGGGTTGTTTCTTGGAGGTCATCCTCCGCTGTTCCATCGCCATTCCCATCTTTTGGGATGTCCACCATGTATATGTCATATGACGAGGTGGCCTTCCGGTGCCCGTACGCGGCTCTTGATCGCCTCCGCACCGTCGTCCATACCGCCGTCGATGTCTTGGTCGAAGTCGAGCATGTCGGTTAAATCATCGGCAGTGGCTACAAAGTGGGTGGTGAGTGGGCGTTGAATTTCTTCATTGTCCGAATTCCAACCTTCCCCGATCAGAAGTTCGCCAGGGCTCTCGACAAAGAGAGAGACTTTAATGAGTTCAGGATATCGCCAAAGGGCGAGTCTTTGAAAGACGTCCGCGGCGGTGAACTCCATAATCGGCACCCGCCGGATTCGATCGGCAGGGCGCTGGAGGTTGAGTCCGGAAAGGAGTCCGCACTGGAGTCACGAGCTTCGCAAAGGACATGGATGGTGTTCAGCTCAATCGTCGTAGAGATTTCAGCCCCCGAGGCGGTGTCCAACCAACCGTCCTCGTTCGGCGAAACCGGCTCTGGATTAAGGGTCGGAGCGGATGCTGGTGCGGCCGCCAGGGCACCGTTCGGCTGCAGAGCTAGATCATGCCCATTGAGGCAGTGCGCCACGCTAGGTTGCGGCTCGAATCCGTCGAAGATCGAGTCTCCGCGGATATCGACCATATAGTTCAAGCTTCCAAATCTGACGTGATGGCCAGGGGCGTAGCTTTCAATCTGCTCTAGATGGCCTAGCGAATTGGCGAGCAGTGCAAAGCCGCCGAATACGAAGATCTGTCCGGGGAGAAAAATCTCACCCTGGACTGTGTCGTTGCTGATGTTTGAAGGAGTCATCGGGCCTATAGGTGACGACACAAAGGAACTCTCAATGAAAGCACCAATGTCGGTGTCAAAACCGGCGGATATCGGGTAGGGGGTCCCGAACTATGCGTCTAGGCGGATGGTAACAGGAGACAAGGGACACGATGTTTTACCTGTGTTCGGGCCCTCTCGATGGAGGTAATACCCTGCTCCTAATATTGATGATATGGGTAGTACAAGAGTAGATCTACCACGAGATCAGAGAGGCTAAACCCTAGAAGCTAGCCTATGGTATGATTGTTGTTCGTCCTACGGACTAAAACCCTCAGGTTTATATAGACACCGGATAGGGTTAGGGTTACACAGAGTCGGTTAGAATGGTAGGAGATCTACATATCCATATCGCCAAGCTTGCCTTCCACGCCAAGAAAGTCCCATCCGGACACGGGACAAAGTCTTCAATCTTGTATGTTCATAATCCAGGAGTCCGGCCAACGGTGATAGTTCGGCTATCCGGCACCCCTAGTCCAGGACTCCCTCACCCAAGCTTAATTCTTGCTCATCCTCGAGTAGGTAAATGAAAAAAGAGAATTTTTGATGCGGAGTCCTACTTGGCATAATTTCAATGTAAATCTTCTTAATTGTGGTATGAATATTCAGATCCGAAAGATTCAACACAAAAGTTCGTATTGACATAAAAATAATAATACTTCCAGCATACTAACAAAGCAATTATGTCTTCTCAAAATAACATGGCCAAAGAAAGTTATCCCTACAAAATCATATAGTCTGGCTATGCTCTATCTTCACCACACAAAGTATTTAAATCATGCACAACCCCGATGACAAGCCAAGCAATTGTTTCATACTTTAACATTTTCAAAACTTTTTCGATCTTCACGCAATACATGAGCGTGAGCCATGGATATAGCAAATATGTGGAATAGAATGGTGGTTGTGGAGAAGACAAAAAGAGGGGAAGATAGTCTCACAGTAACTAGGCGTATCAACGGGCTATGGAGATGCCCATCAATAGATATCAATGTGAGTGAGTAGGGATTGCCATGCAACGGATGCACTAGAGCTATAAGTATAAGAAAGCTCAACAAAAGAAACTAAGTGGGTGTGCATCCAACTTGCTTGCTCACGAAGACCTAGGGCATTTTGAGGAAGAACATCATTGGAATATACAAGCCAAGTTCTTATAATGAAAATTCCCACTAGCATATGAAAGTGACGAAATGAGAGACTCTCTATCATGAAGATCATAGTGCTACTTTGAAGCACAAGTGTGGTAAAAGGATAGTAACATTGTCCCTTCTCTCTTTTTCTCTCATTTTTTATTTGGGCCTTTTCTCTTTTTTTATGGCCTCTTTTTTCCTTTTTTTCTTTTTCGTCCGGAGTCTCACCCCGACTTATGGGGGAATCATAGTCTCCATCATGCTTTCCTCACTTGGGACAATGCACTAAAAATGATGATCATCACACTTTTATTTTTCTTACAACTCAACAATTACAACTCAATACTTAGAACAAAATATGACTCTATGTGGATGCCTCCGGCGGTGTACCGGGATATGCAATGAATCAAGAGTGACATGTATGAAAGAATTATGAATGGTGGCTTTGCCACAAATACGATGTCCACTACATGATCATGCTAGCAATATGACAATGATGTAGCATGTCATAATAAACGGAATGGTGGAAAGTTGCATGGCAATATATCTCAGAATGGCTATGGAAATGCCATGATAGGTAGGTATGGTGGCTGTTTTGAGGAAGGTATATGGTGGGTGTATGATACCGGCGAAAAGTGTGCGGTATTAGAGAGGTTTGCAATGGTGGAAGGATGGGAAAAGTGCGTATAATCCATGGACTCAACATTAGTTATAAAGAACTCATATACTTATTGCAAAAATCTAGAAGTTATCAAAGCAAAGTATTATGCGCATGCTCCTAGGGGATAGATTGGTAGGAAAAGACCATCGCTTCGTCCCCCGCCGCCACTCATAAGGAAGACAATCAATAAATAAATCATGCTCCGACTTCATCACATAACGGTTCACCATACATGCATGCTACGGAATCACAAACTTTAACACAAGTATTTCTCAAATTCACAACTACTCAACTAGCATGACTCTAATATCACCATCTTCATATCTCAAAACAATTATCAAGCATCAAACTTTTCTTAGTATTCAACGCACTCAAAAGAAAGTTTTACAAATCTTGAATACAAAGCATATTATTATTAAGCAAATTACCATGCTATTTAAGACTCTCAAAATAATCTAAGTGAATCATGAGAGATCAGTAGTTTCTTTAAAACAAATCTACCACCGTGATCTAAAAGATATAAGTGAAGCACTAGAGCAAAACTAGAAAGCTCAAAAGATATAAGTGAAGCACATAGAGCAAAACTATAAAGCTCATAAGATATAAGTGAAGCACATAGAGTATTCTAACAAATTCCAATTCATGTATGGCTCTCTCAAAAGGTGTGTGAAAGTACATGTTGTCCCCATTTGTGGTTTTGGTAATTAATGACAATCCTTATGGACTAATGTTTGCATTAAGATATACATTTGAAGGTCAGTCCCATTGGAATATGATTGAAGAATAATGGAAGACAACTCCTTTGAAGCAACAATTACATTGAGATGATCAAAATGAAGTTCATTGGAGTATCTTAAGGGTTGCCATTCTTAGAGCTATGGTTTGAGCCATAATGGATCAAGATCTTAAAAGGATGATTTGAATGATGAACTCTAGGAGTGGCTCAAAGATATGATCATAATGGACTCATGTGTTGAGTCATGATTGATCAAGTATTCAAGAAAGCTATTCAAGTGAAGATTTCAATATACCCTTCAAGACGTCAAGATTAAACATGGAGTAGAGATATAGGTTGACCAAGATGAAGCTGAAAGATCGAACTCTAAATGGTCAACACACGAGCGCAAATGATGCACCACATAGGATCTTGTGGTATGATAAGAAATTATCAATTGCACTGTGTACTAACCCATACTATGTGTTGTCTATGTTTTTGAGGGTTAGGTGATTCTCATGGGCTCGCATCGAGAAAGAGATTTCAAGTGTCTATGAGAGGATGACATCAAGTGTTGGTGATCATGGTTGACAAGGGCAAGTTCAAGATAACCATCCCAAAGGATTACATGCTTGAAGCTTGTGGATGATCACATGATGGACAAGTGAAGATGAATACAAAGCAAAGCTTCCCACATTGTGTATGGGGGAGAGACTTGAAGTGTAGCGACCCGACCTCAGATGGTCAAGTCTCTGTGCTTCAGTGTCATCCCTGGATCACTAATGCTGACACACACAATACTCGATGGATTTATAACAGAGTAGCAATCACACACTTATTACATCGAATGTCTCAGAAGAGAACTTATTACAATTATATGGCTTAAGGCCATCTAATGCGATAACAGCGGAAGGCTTGGAAGATAAAGTGAGTCCATCAACCCCAACGGCATAGCTGAGCTGCACGGCAACGACCTAGCGATCCTTACTCCTCGTCTCAAAAGTTTGCAACATAATAAGTTGCAGCCCGAGAACGGGTCAGCACATGGAATATGCTGGCAAGATAACACAGTAGAGCAAGAACGGAATAATGCTATCACTACATGCATATTTGGCTAGTGGAAAGCTCTATGGTTATAGTTTTGCGAAAAGCCAATTTTTCCCTACAACAAAGGAATAAATTTCATTTAACTATCATGGTGGTTGAAACATTGAGAAGGTATAACCCCAACTCAATCCCAATTAAAGTAGTTAACAATCCAACAATATTAATTAAGAGTGATGAGATACATGTGAATACTCAACTACTAGATACTCAAAATTGTCCATAACCGGGGACACGGCTAACCATGATTAGATTGTACACTCTGCAGAGGTTTATGACTTTTCCCCACAAGACTCGATCGCCTCCGTTGATTTCTCGCACTACATGGTGTTTGAGAAACGGATGACCGAGACATAGTCCTTCGTAAACATTAACTCTCTACTCGGGGTAGACCATACCAAACCTACAAAACCCACTACCGCTGATCTACCTCTTCAAGAGCTTCATGTAACTTACTCAACTATGCTAGAGCCCATAGTAGCTTGTGGCTGCACACGGAAGTTTCTAGCATGAATAATCTCAGTTCCCTTCGATCCTGGTGGCGGTCCATAGGAAGATCACACGGGTACCCCGGGATTTCCAAAAATAAAACAGACAACACTGGGTTCCCCAGGTGCCTCAGTCCACCCAGATGTGTATTAAAGTTGCCACCTTAAATTAAACCATTAAATAACAATCTCACATCTGTCATGGATTCACTCAAACCCAAACCATGTCTACGAGCATAGCATAGCAATATAAGCAACACGCAGAAGTAACTCCCAAGGGTTTGATAGTAACAGGGCAATAGGTTCTACCTCAACTACTACTTCCCAACCCACAAGTTAATAACATCCTAATCATGCAATGTTTGAGGATTGAGCTAATGCATAAAACTGGGTATGAAAAGAGTATGATCAATGTGTTACTTGCCTTGCTGACGATCCAAGAATCCTAGAGACTCGTAGTAACACGCTTAAGACCATGAATTCTATCGCAAGCAAACAATAACATACATAAGCAACAAGCAAAGATGCACAAGCGAAACTCAAATAAAAGAGGTTGACCAGAAAGTTCAACTTAATAACTCCGGTTCGCAAAAGAATCAAACCAAACGAAGCAACAAAACTCAAACGGCGAAAGAAATAAGATCCGTTTACTAATCTGAACTAGGGACAAATTTTACAGAGGCAAAAACTTGTTTGAGTTGGTTAATCGGAAAGAGGGTTTCGAGACGAAACTCTGGGCGCTTGAATCGCCTGATTCCGATAAACGAGCGAAAAGTTATACTAGATCGAACATCGGATCAGAAATCGAGATCAGAAAAATCGCGGAATAAATCCGATAAAAAGAAAAATGACGAACAGCTTAACGAACGAACGTTTGTTAACTGAACATAAACGAAGAACGCATTCGTTAAAACGAACGAACGAGCGAACCCTCACTAAATAAATAAACCGGAGAAAAAAACCGATCTATTTAAAAAATCGAAAATTAGGGTTTCAGAAGAAAATAAACCAAACGGTTTTTTTTTAAAACGGCGGTCTCGGATCCGGCGGATACCTCCGGCGAGAGGTTCGGCGAGGCGGGGCTCCGTCGGGCGTGGGGTGGCGCGGGGTGGCGGGCTCCGGCGACAGGAGGCAGCGGCGGCGGCGGAAGGCGGCGGCGGTGACTCCGGCGGCGGGGGCGGGGCTCGGGCTCGTCTCGGGCTCCGGCGGGCGGCGGTGGTGGTGGTGGCGGCGGGGGGGGGGGGGGGTTATTTAAGAGGGGGGGCTCGGCTTGGAGGAGGGGGCAAGGCGGCGGCGGAGGCGGAGTCCAACTCGGTCTCCGGTCCGAGTGGCGGCGGCTCGGTCATTGGGCCCTAGGTCTTGTCAGGCGAGGAAGTTTTTGTTAAAGGGTTCCACGAAAAAAAAAACTCCTATAAAATAAAATAAAAATCTAAAAATGCGAAAACAAATTTTCACCGTCTAAATGAAATATTTAGAACGAGATGAACATTTTCTTGGCCCTAAAATGCAATTTTAAAAACGTGCAATTTTTCTAATGCAAATAAAATCCAAATAAAATCAAATAAAATCGAACAAATGATTTTAACATTTTTCCTCCAATATTTCAATTGTTTTGGAGAAGTCATATTATCTTCCCTCATTTATTTTTAATATGAAATATTTTTCCGAAGAAAAAAATAATTAAAATAAAAAATCCTCGTTTTAAGCTTATTTGATAAAAAATCAAATATGAAAACCGGAAAAGCCCCAACTCTCTCCGAGGGTCCTTGAGTTGCTTAGAATTTCGATGATTGCGGAACGAAGATGCAATAAAATATGATATGCATGGATGACCTATGTATAACATTCCAAATTGAAAATTTGGGATGTTACAAACCTACCCCCCTTAAGATGAATCTCGTCCTCGAGATTCGGGTTGGCTAGAAAATAGGTGCGGTGGTCCTTGCGGATATCCTCTTCTCATTCCTGTGTGGCTTCCTCCTTGGTATGGTGGCTCCAATCGAACTTTGCAAAACTTGATAACCTTGCCGCGAGTGACTCGCTGTCAAAGTCAAGAATCTTTACCGGCTTCTCCTCATAAGTCGATTCTTGTCCAACCCAATCGCCTCCTGGGTAATCAGATCTCTTAATGGTATATCAGCCATCTCAGCATGACACTTCTTCAACTTTGAGACGTGGAACACATCGTGAACTCATGACAATCCTTCAGGTCACTCCAGCTTGTAGGCAACTTCTCCCATCCGTTCTAAAACACGGTACGGTCCTACAAATCTCGGAGCTAATTTTCCCTTAACTCCAAACGTTTCACTCCTCGCAAGGGTGATACTCGCAGATATGCTCTATCTCCAATTTCATAGGTTACCTCCTTGCGTTTCGAGTCTGCACAACTCTTCTGCCTGGACTGGGCAATCTTCAGTTTAACCTTCTCCTCAGACTCCTTGATCAAGTCTGGTCCAAACAACTGACGGTCTCCTACCTCATAACACAGCAGTGGTGTTCTACATCTACGTCTATACAGAGCTTCGAACGGTGCCATCTTCAAACTGGCCTGGTAGCTATTGTTGTAGGAGAACTATGCGTAAGGCAAATTGTCATCCCAACTAGATCCATAATCTAGCGCACAGGCTCTCAACATGTCCTCCGTAATCTGGTTGACTCTCTCTGTCTGTCCATCCATCTGCGGGTGAAATGTCAGATCGAACTCCAATCTTGTTCCCAAAGTCTGGTGTAACGGATGCCAAAACTTTGAAGTAAACTGTGTTCCTCTATCTGATACGATGGTCCTCGGAACTCCATGCAAACATACGATCCTAGACATATATATCTTGGCTAACTTCAAACTTGTATACGTGGTTTTCACTGGGATAAAGTGAGCCACTTTGGTCAAACGATCCACTACTGCCCATATTGAATCATATCCTGCTTTGGTCCTGGGCAATCCGGTGATAAAGTCCATGCCAAGTTTATCCCACTTCCATTCGGGTATCGGCATAGGCTGTAGCAATCCTGCTGGCTTTTGATGCTCTGCCTTCACTCCCTGACATACATCACATACGGCTACATACTCGGCAATATCCTTCTTCATACCAGTCCACCAGAAACGTTCTTTCAAATCCAAATACATCTTGGTGTTTCCGGGGTGTATCAAGTATGGTGAGTCATGAGCCTCCTGTAGTATCAACTTCATGATCTCAGTGTTATTGGGCACATAAACACGGTCCTCAAACCACAAGGTATCATGCTCATCCTCGCGAAAACCTTTGGCCTTTCCTTTGCTTATCTTCTCCTTTATCTCAGCAATCTCTTTGTCTTCCTTCTGAGCTTCTCGAATCTTATCCAACAATGTCGACTGAACCTCCATTGTTGCAACGAAACCTCTTGGAACAATCTCCAACCGAAGTTCCATGATATCCTCAGCTAACTCCTTCGCAATCCTGCATACTCTTAAGGATATTAGTGTAACTCTTCCGCTCAAAGCGTCGCCACGACATTGGCCTTTCCCCGGATGGTAGTGTAGCTTCATATCATAATCCTTTATAAGTTCCAACCATCTCCTCCGCTCTAAGGTTCAACTCCTTCTGTGTGAAAATGTACTTCAAACTCTTATGATCCGTGTACACATCACAACGGTTTCCAATAAGATAATGTCTCCAAGTCTTCAATGCATGCACTACGGCTGCTAGCTCCAAATCATGCGTGGCGTAGTTCAACTCATGAGGCTTCAGTTGTCGTGAGGCATATGAAACAACCTTTCCGTCCTGCATAAGCATGCATCCAAGTCCCAAGCGAGAGGCGTCACAATACACTTGAAACTCCTTATGTATATCTGGCAATGTTAGCACTAGGGTTGTGGTCAAACGTTTCTTCAACTCCTGAAAACTTGCCTCGCAATCCTCCGTCCATTTAAACTTAGTATCCTTCTTCAGCAATTCAGTCATTGGCTTAGCTATCTTGGAAAAATTCTCAATGAATCTCCGATAATATCCAACGAGTCCAACGAAACTGCGGATCTCGCCAACTGAAGTGGGTGCCAACCATTCAGTGACTGATTGAACCTTGCTGGGGTCCACTGCTATACCTTCCCCTGATATGACATGCCCAAGAAATCCAACTTCCTTCAACCAAAACTCGCACTTGCTTAATTTGGCGTATAACTGGTGTTCCCTGAGTTTCTCGAGAACCAAATGCAAGTGCTCCTTGTGCTCCTCTTCGTTCTTCGAGTACACCATAATATCATCGATGAACACCACAACAAACTTGTCCAAATACTCCATGAAAACCTTGTTCATCATACTCATGAAATAGGCAGGGGTGTTAGTCAGTCCAGACGACATGACCGTATACTCATATAATCCATACCGCGTGGTAAACGCTGTCTTTGGTATATCCTTCTCTCGGATCTTCAACTGATGGTATCCTGATCGTAGATCGATCTTCGAAAACACCTTAGCTCCTTGCAGCTGATCAAACAGATCATTGATCATTGACAGTGGGTACTTGTTCTTTATCGTTACTTCATTCAAGGCTCGGTAATCAACAACCATCCTCAGGGATGTATCCTTCTTCTCGACCAAAAGTACTGGTGCTCCCCAAGGTCATGAACTCCTTCGAATATAACCTTTCTCCAATAACTCCTTGATCTGTTTCTTAATTTCCTCCAGATCATTCGCGGGCATCCGATAGGGTCTCTTGGATATTGGCCCTGTACCTGGCAACAGCTCTATCAGGAACTCAATGTCTCGATCCGGTGGCATGCCTGGTAACTCCTCTGGGAAAACATCCGGAAAATCCTTTACTACAGGCACTTCCTCATATACAACTCCCGTGCAGGCATTCACTTGGCTCCTCCTAGGCACATGCCTAGATACATACTTAATCCTTTTTCCCTCCGGGGTGGTGAGATAAATTGACTTACTCAAGACAAATAATACTTCCTCCATACTTTGACATCCAGTCCATACCTAATATCACATCCAATCCTTGCGACTCCAAGATAATTAGGTCAGACAGAAAAACATGCGTGCCAATGGTTAGTGGTATCTGGTTGCACCATCGGCTAGCCATGTACTCTACTCCAGGCGAGCTTACTAAAAGAGGGGTCCTAAGGGTTTGGGTTGGTAGCTTAAATTTATCCACAAATCCCCTTGATATGTATGAATGCGATGCACCAGTATCAAAAAGAACAAGAGCGGTAAATGACTTAACCAAAAACTTACCTATTACCGCATCCGACTGCTCTTCAACCTCCTCCACGTTAACGTGGTTCACTTGTCCTTTGTTGAATGGATTGGGCTTCTTCCCAGCGCTCCCATTTCCGTTTCCATTACTTCCTTCAGGGCAATCATTGGCATAGTGCCCTGTTGACGGTGTCCTGGACTAGGGGGTACTCACCACGTCGTCCCCCAATCGGTTAGATTGGGCCGAGGACCCCCAGGGCCGCATACTCATGGGCCAGTCTGGACAGGTGCCGCATACAAGGAAGATTCCACAAGACTTGGTGATCAAGACAAAGACTCCTTGTAACGCCCGGATAATTAGGCTACAGTAAAACTCTCTTGATGATGCCATGTCATCTATGTTACTGTTGCTAATTAAGTGGTAGTTCAAAAACATTGCAAATTCAAAAATGAATTAGCGACAAACACCCAAAGTTTTCAAAAGTCAAAACAAAGATGTTCGGGGGTTGCCAAATATTGCATCGGTAATTATGGTGAAGTAAACACATTTTTATAAAATGCCTAAATACTTTTAAATGAATTTAACAGAAAAGAAATAATAAAGAAAATACAAAAGGAAAAAAAACAAATGTAAGACAAGTAAAGAGAAAACCTCCCCACAGGCCGACCGCCCACCGCCACCAACCCACCCAGACGCCCACAGCCCCCTACCCCCGGACAAGCAACTAGCCAGTGCCGGCCCACTGGCCCATCCGGCCGAACTGCCCGCCTCCCCCGCGTCTCCTTCCTGTTCCCCGACCGGGTCGGAACAGTGCGTCACAGCACCCTCTCGCCGGCGACGGGAGGGGATAAGGCCGCCACGCCCCCGCCTCCTCGATCCCGCCTCTCACTCGCACCCACCTCGCCTTGGCTCCTGCACCCTTCCCCCTCAGATCCACGACGCTTTTCCCCCTCGTTCCCCTCCGCATCCGAACGCCGCCGACGTCATGGCTCCGGCCTAACCACGGCCACCGAGCCCACCTCACCGCCCCACGGTGTCTCCAAGGGCCGCCGTCGTCCGCTCCTTCGTCTGGTGCAACCCGTTGGAGACCGGAGCCACCGCAACGCCCCCGACGCTGCCGTCTTCCTCCTCTACTCCGACAAACTCCGCCGCCGCTCTTCTTCATCTCCGGCGATGCCTCTGCAGCTACTAAGCCACCCAAGGGCCATCTTGCGTGCCGCACGGTGAGCTCCCCATCTCCCGGCCATCTTCGTTAGCCCCCTCGCGCACCGTAGCTGCCCCATCGCCGTTGCCATGAGCACGTCGCCGCGGTCAAGCTCGCCCCCGTGAACCCCGTGGCCGCAGCCCTTGTCTGAGATCGCTGTCGTGCTCAGAACGCTCGCAAGAGCCAGTGGCAACCACCAGCGCCCCCTCTCGTGCCTCCTAGCGCCGGCTCCGACCTGCCCGTGCTTCGCCGCCGCTCACATCGCCGACGCCGCCTCCGGCTGCCCCAACTCGCCGGCATCACCACTCGACGCCAGATCGACTCTGCTCGAACGCGACCCCAGCGTCAATTTTGGTGGCACAGAGCCAAATCCTTGACCTCCAAGGTCTTGCCGCCAGCGTTGTAGCCGCCAATAAACGCCGACCCCGTGGCGTCGGCAGCCCCAGGGCCAACCATTGGTCCGTGCAGGTGGGTCCCATGGGCCCTGTTGACCATGTTGACCTGGTCAACGTGCTGACTGGGCAGCCCAGTGGCACTGACATGCGGGCCCCATGCCATAAAGGAATAAAAATAAATAGATAATTTACTAATTAATTAAATTAATTAATTAAACACTAATCTCGATCGACTCATCGGGCCCCACCTACTAATTAACCTATTTAGTTAGTTTTAAAACTATGTTAGTGCCTCGTTAATGACATGTGGGTCCCACCGACCCACTGTTCGGGTTTGACTGGTCAATCGACCAGTTGACCTGCTGACATCACTCGATGTCATGCCCGCGTCATCATTCACTGCTTTTGGATAATGTTGGATTTAAATAAATAATTAAAATCGTAAAATGATTTAAATCTTTGGAAAATCATATCTTTTAATCCGTAACTCCGGATGAAAATACTTTCTACATGAAAGTTGCTTTAACGATGAGACGAATCCGGATACGCAGCCCGCTCATCCGCCACACACCCCTAACCTATCAAACTCGCAACTTTCCTCCGCCTTCCGCTTGAAAACACGAAACACCGGGGATATTTTCCCGGATGTTTCCCCCCTTAACCGGTATCACCTCATACCACGTTAGGGAACGCCTAGCATTGTTACTTGTCATGTCATGCATCGTGTCAGGGAGGCTGATCGGACCCACGAACACCTATGGGGCCGGCGGACCAGGCCCCTTGTGGTTCGGAGGGGGGCGGAGATCGCACAAAGAGCGGATCGAGGCGAAGCACACGAGCAGTTTACCCAGCTTCGGAGCTCTCCGGAGAGATAAAACTCCTACTGCTGCTTGTCTGATGTATTGTGTTCTTGCTAGGGAGCGATGAGAGCTACAAAACCTAGCGTGAGTGTCTCTGGTCTCGAATGAGTCGGACGTGCCGACCCCCCTTCTACGTTGCGCATGGGCCTCCTTTTATATGCTCAAGGGGTCTCCGACAAGTGGCAACATGGATGAGGGTACAAATGTAAAAACAGTAGTTGGTACACCTACTTGTACAATGTACAGTGCAAAATACCTAACTCTGGCGGCAAGGGAAAAAAGCAATAAATGCCGGTCTGTGTCGCCTAAACAATGCAACAGAGACCGTCAGGTGCGCCACCGCTCGCCACGATGGCCAACTTGTCAGCGCCGCTTATCGCTGCTCTCCGCTGGCTGCACAGCCTCTTGACACGCTGCTGCATGGAATGGTCCCATGGCGACACGCTGATGGATGAGCTGGAGCGGAGATGAAGAGAGGTTGCTTGCCGCAAGCGCCTTTGCCGCTGGCCGGAATCCTTGTCGCGTCCGGAGGCTTGTCGCGCTCCGAACCTTCCCGGCAAGCTCCTCTTGTCGGGGCCTTGTCTTCTGCGTGCCTCTAGTGGCCTTCCCGGCAAGCTCCTCTTGCCGGGGACTTGTCTCCTTGGTCGAATACTTTGTTCTTGAATGGCTCCAAAGGAACCACGGAAGATCTTGGCGGTGACCAGGCAAGCCCTCTGGTGTCAGAATCGTCTGCAGGCACGAAGTTCGGGATACTAGGGTACCCCTACTCTAGTACACCGACACATCGATATGCATCTGTTTACATGGTATTCATTGTTTCTTCCCCCTCTTCTCTCCGGTAGACTACGAGACCGACGCTGCTGCTGCCCAGTTCGACTACGGAGTTGACGACCCCTCTCTCTTGCCGAGCAACTGTGCAAGCCCCCCCTTGATCACCAGATATCGCCTACTCTCCTCTATCTTGCTTGCATTAGAGTAGTGTAGCATGTTACTACTTTCCGTTATTCCTATCCCGATGCATAGCCTATCTTTGCTACTTCATTGATACCTTACCGCATTCCTACTTGCCTAGTATAGGATGCTAGTATTTCCATCTGTGGCCCTACATTCTTGTCCGTCTGCTGTGCTATATTACCGGGCCGTGATCACTCGGGAGGTGATCACGGGTATATACTATATACTTATACATGATACATGTGGTGACTAAAGTCAGGTCGGCTCGTAGGAGTGCCCGCGAGTGGATCTTTGAGGCGGAGCGACAGGGCAGGTTGAGACCGCTTAGGAGAGAGGTGGGCTGGCCTGCTCGCGTCATGGGATACTTAACACGCTTTAACGAGATCTTGGTATTTGATCTGAGTTGGGTCGTTGACCTTATACGCACTAACCGCCACGTGGGACAAGATATGGGCAACCGCGCCGTGGTATCACCAAGCATTTCTTGACGTCGGATCGAAGCGGCGCCGCTACCGGATTGGATTGGAACACCACTAGGCTAGAGTCTGCTTTCGTGCGCGTTACATAGCGTCTTGAGTTTGCTAAGGCGATGGGCCCGGACCCTGGCGCTTAGAGTTTAGACCGGCGTCTTGACCTCTACAGTTATGCCTAGGTGGGGCTGCGATGTGTTGATCTTCCGCGACCGGGCATGACCCAGAAAGTGTGTCCGCCAAATGGGATCGAGCGTGTCGGGTAATGTGGTGCACTGCGGGAAGTTAATCTATTCGAATAGCCGTGATCTTCTAATGTGACGACTTGGAGTTGTACCTTGACCTTATGACAGCTAGAACTGGATACTTAATAAAACACACCCTTCCAAGTGCTGAGATACAACCCGGTGGTCGCTCTCTCTCGTGGTTACGAGGAGGATCGCTGGTAGGATTATGCTATGCGATGCTACTTGGAGGCCTTCACCACTCTCTTCTACATGTTGCAAGACGGAGGCTGCTAAGCGTAGTCTTCGACAAGATTAGCTATCCCCTCTTATTCTCGGCATTCTGCGATTCACCAATCGATATGGCCTTTACACATATATCCATGCATATGTAGTGTAGCTCCTTGCTTGCGAGTACTTTGGATGAGTACTCACGGTTGCCTTGTTCCCCCTTTTCCCCATACCTCTACCCGATTGATGCGACCAGACGATGGAGCCCAGGAGCCATACGCCACCGTCAATGACGACTACTACACTGGAGGCGCCTACTACTACGTGCAGCAGCCCCGGCCGATTTACCACTGTGAGTAGTTAGGAGGATCCTGTGCAGAGGCATGCGCCTCTTCGATATGTATCCCGCTTTGTGCTAGCCATCTTATGGCAACTTGTTTAACTTATGTCTCAGATTTCAGATATTGTTGCTTCCGCTGACTCGTCTATGATCGAGCACTTGTATTCGAGCCCTCGAGGCCCCTGGCTTGTATTATGATGCTTGTGTGACTTATTTTTATTTGTAGAGTTGTGTTGTGATATCTTCCCGTGAGTCCCTGATCTTGATCGTACACATTTGCGTGCATGATTAGTGTACGATTGAATCGGGGGCGTCACAATTTGGTATCAGAGCCGACTGCCTGTAGGAATCCCCCTTCCACACTCTTTGGCCGAAGTCGAGTCTAGACATTGCAAAAACTTTTACTAACATGGTTGTGTGCCTTACGGGCCCACGTCGCCATCGGGTGGTACTAGGATCTTTTACTCCTCGACCTTTACTCGGGACTCAACTCTCTTCTACTCGGGTTAAACGAATTTACTAACTAACACTAGGATCCCGTGACCACATTCACCCCAAAGTTGGATAAAGCCATAGTTATTCTTTAGAATAGTAATTTGAACAATTTCCACACTGTCATTTGACTCCTTTGAAACATCTTTGTTTTCAGATGGAACCCACGAGGCAGGTCGTCCGCCACACGACATCTATTGGTGCCTCGGGATCACCTGCTGTGCTAGCTGAGATGATGACCTATCTGGGTTATCGCTGGCACCTTGAGTACACCGTCTTTGAGGAGTACCAGGACTTTAACCAGGAGCAGTACCGTGCCATCACCCACCTCTACTCTCGGGAGTATGACTCCACTACTGTGCTGCACACCGCACATGGTGTTGGGGTGACTATCGATATGGCAGTCCACGATGCTGCTTATGCTGCTCTGACACGACTTCGTGGAGAGTATCAGAGTTGGACTCCTCCCCTTCGTGCACATTACTATCGTGATCTCGATGTTGGTGCAGAGGGTTACTACACTGTTGCCTACTCCATCGCCACCCGAGAGCCCTTCTACCATCAGAACTTTGTTCTGCATGCTGATGGGCTGGATCGAGCTAACCGAGCTCTTCGCCACGAGTTGTACACCACCCGTCAGCACCTTTACCATGCCCTGACGCTGTTACACCCCTTTGTCCAAGCCAGGGAGCTGTCGCGTTCAGCTATCTACCCAGCCAGGACCGTGATGCCCCAGGGTGTCGGTTGGCCAGAGGTGGGAGGCTACTCTCCCGCACTTGGTCCTCTTCTACCACCTGAGCGTCGGGTTCTCAGACCAGAGTATCCATGCCCCCAAAGCACCGACGTGGAGGACTATCCGCTGACTACCAGCTTTCAAAGTGCTACTACCTCCGCTGTACAGCGTGGGAATGACGTAGTCTTGCTTATTAGCATTAGTTGTCGTCGCCATGAGCCTCAAGGTGTGCCGCCTATGATGTCTTAGTCTATGTAATCAACTACGTAAAATTAACTCTATGCATGATCCCTTTTGTAAGATATGTCGAATACTATGTAGTATCTGTCGTGCTCCTTTCGTTATGCATGTTTCGTCATGAATAATTCTTGTCCTTTGCAAATTTCTCAAATGCTGAACTACCCCTATTATATATTAGCAGGATGGTTAGACCAGGTGGTCGTGGTCGTGGTGGCAACTTCCCACCACCACCTGAGTACATGGCCGGTATGATCCAACAGCTTGAGATGAATCACCAGTTCATGGAGAACATGATGGCTCAGTTTCCCCGCCCCAATATGAACCAGCAGCCAACCCCAGTAACTCTGCAGGATTTCATGCGCCTGAACCCAACTATGTACCGCAGCTCAACTCAGCCTCTGGATGTTGATGACTGGCTCCGTGACATCACCTATGAGATGGAGTCTGCTGATGTAGCCCCTGCTAGCTATGTCACCTTTGCTTCCTTCTTCCTGAAGGGACCCGCAGCTCAATGGTGGGACAACCACAGGCGTACTCTGCCAGTTGGAACAATCATCACCTGGCCAGACTTCCAAGCTGCTTTCCGTGCCCGCTTCATACCGGAAGAAGCGTGAGTTCCGCAACCTCACCCAAGGCAACAAGACTGTGAAGCTTATCAGCGAGAGTTTCTGGACTTTTCTCGCTATGCCGAAGAGGACATTGCAACTGATGCACGCAGACAGGAGAAGTTCCGTGACGGCCTTCAAGCTGACATCAAGCTCGCACTTCTAGTGCACGACTTTGCTGATTTCGCCACCTTGGTGAACAAAGCTATCAATGTCGAAACTGGTCTGCAGGAATACCAGAGCTCTAAAAGGCGCAACTGCGACACGGGCTCATCTTCGGCCCGCCCTCGCAGGCGCAAGATATGGATTCCCAACAGATGTACCAAATTAATGCACCTGCCCCTAAGGCAATCATATGTCGCACCTCGCCCCGCCTACTCCTCCAACTAGGCAGCCAAGGCTTCCAGCTCCACCACCCCAAGCTCCTTTTCCTACTCCCAACAATGGATTGTGCTTCAGGTGTGGTCAACCAGGGCACCGTGCTAGAGAATGCAACCAGAACCAGAATCAGCTGGCCCTTCCCGCAACTGGCCGTGGAAGCAACCAGCCCCGCAACAACAATGCCAAGCCTTATGGTCGTGTTCATGCCAACCATGTTGATCTGAATGAAGCTCAAGACCAGCCTGCTACTGTGATGGGTACACTCCTCGTAAATTCAGTACCGGCTTCCGTTTTATTTGATACAGGAGCATCGCATTCATTCATATCAACAGAATTTGCATTCATGCATGGCATTAAATACGAAGAGATGAACACTCCGCTAGTGGTACACACTTCGCGGGCCAATGTCAAACCTCTATGGTTAGTCACGACGTTCCTGTTGAAATTGAAGGATTGGAATTCCTTGTCTCTCCCATCGTACTGAAGTCCTGTAGCATTGACCTCATTCTGGGAATGAATTGGTTAAAAGCTCATACTGCTTCAATCGTTTGCGCCACTAAGACCATCCATCTGCTACACCCTTCAGATGAAATAATTACTTACCAAGCTCATCTGGTGCAAAATGTCGAGGCACGGCTTTATGCCTTGAATACATTGAACGCTGCACCACTCGAGGGCATTGAAAACATTCCCGTCGTGCGTGAATTCCTAGACGTCTTTCCTGAAGAGCTCCCAGGGATTCCCCCTGCTAGAGCTATCGAATTCGTCATTGACTTGAAACCAGGCACCACTCCTATAGCCAAGCGACCCTACAAGATGCCGCCGGATGAACTCCTTGAGCTCAAGGAGGAAATCGACAAGTCTCTTCGCAGTGGTTTCATTCGCCCAAGTTGCTCTCCTTGGGAGCACCTTCCTCTTTATCAAGAAGAAGGATGGGACAAACCGATTGGTCCAAGACTACCGTCCTATAAACCAAGCTACCATTCGCAATAAGTATCCTCTTCCTCGGATCAATGATCTCAGATGATCAACTGGCTGGTTCGTCAGTGTTCTCTAAACTCGACTTGAGGTTGGGTTACCACCAGATCCGTGTTCGTGAAGAGGATATCCCAAATACCTCCTTTGTGACTCGATATGGTTCATACGAGTACACCGTCATGTCTTTCGGCTTAACCAATGCTCCAGCCACTTTCTCTCGTCTGATGAATTATATATTCATGGATTACCTCGACAAGTTTTTCGTTGTTTATCTGGATGATATTCTGGTATTTTCCAAGAACGAAGAGGAACATGCCGAACATCTTCGTCTTGTGCTGGAAAAGCTACGAGAACATCAACTTTATGCCAAGTTCTCCAAATGTGAATTCTGGCTTCCCGAAGTAACCTATCTCGGGCATGTCATCTCTAAGGATGGTGAAAGGATTGATATGGTTGACTAGAGGGGGGGGGGTGAATAGGCAACTAACAATTTTAGGCTTTTCTTTACCAATTTAAACTTTAAAATAATAAAGGTTGTCTAGATGTGCAACTAGGTGGACAACCTATATGATGCAATAAGACAAGCACACGAGCAAGCAAGGATAGGAACACAAATAAGCTTGCACAAGTAAAGGGATAGGATAACCAAGAGTGGAGCCGGTGGAGACGAGGATGTGTTACCGAAGTTCCTTCCTTTTGAGGGGAAATGCGTCTCAGATTAGAGCGGTGTGGAGGCACAATGCTCCCTAAGAAGCCACTAGGGCCACCATAATCTCCTCACGCCAAGACAATGCCGAGCCGTGATTCCACTATTGGTGCCCTTGAAGGCGGCGATCAACCTTTACAAACAAGGTTGGGGCAATCTCCACAACTTAATTGGAGGCTCCCAACAACACCACGAAGCTTCACCACAATGGAATGGCTCCACGGTGACCTCAACCGTCTAGGATGCTCAAACACCCAAGAGTAACAAGATCCGCAAGGGATAAGTGGGGGGAATCAAATATCTTGTGGTGGAAGTGTAGATCGGGCCCTTGTCACCCAATCCCGAGCAAATCAACAAGTTTGATTGGCTAGGGAGAGAGATCGGGCCAAAATGGAGCTTGGAGCAACAATGGAGCTTAGAGAGAGAAGAGGTAGTCAACTAGAGGTTGAATAAGCCCTTATATAGTCGTGGAAAAAATCCAACCGTTATCCACTTAGTCAGCTCACGACGCTGCTGTACTACCGCCTCTGTATGCGCATTAACGCTGAGGTCAAGACGGTACATTACTGCGGAAGACCACGGTACTAGAGTAACAGACAAAGCCGGGACTAGCTCGACTAAGGGCAGTACTACTGCCGCTGCATTACCGCTCCCCTTACGGTACTACCGCAAGGCGGGAGTCACGACTGAGAAGGGCGCGGATGAAATAAATTACATCCGTGCCAACTTCCGCTGAAAACTGCGGTAGTGCGAAAATCCGACGCGATACTACCGCTTCCTCAGAGCGGTACTACCAGAAGCGTAGTGCCTACTACCGTGACTCTACGGTACTTGGTAGGAGGGCCACGGTACTACGGCTCGTGGGAGCAGTATTATCAGGCCCCCACGGTACTACCGCTACCGGACGAAGCGGTACTATCAGGGCGCGGATGTAAAAATTACATCCGCCTACTACCGCACCGAGCGGCACTAGGCTCGGGAGTCATGGTACTACCGCTTCCCGAGGAGCGGTACTACCGTGGCACCTCGCAGGGTACTACCATTGTACTCAAGTACTACCGCAAGTACAAGGGCAAATGTCGATTCCCGCACAACCAAGATAACGAACGGAAGCTCCAAAGTGCAGGGAAAGGAGGGACAAGTGTACGTGTTGATTCCGCCTAACCTTTCCGACGCGGACCCCTCTTAATAGTACGGCTCTCCTACGACTCAAATCCACCAAAAGAAACGAGGACGACGCCGCCTTCAATAGTCTCCGAGGGGCACCGAATCGCCTCGAGCCTAGAGAAGAACCATCCGAGGAACTCAAAGCATACGATTAGTCCGCAAAAGTATCGCCATCAATCACCAAAACACTTACGGGATAAATATGCCCTTACAATCTCCCCTTTTGGTGGATTGATGACAATATGGATTTGCACAAGGATACAATAATATAGAGCAAGAGCAAACCCTCCTCTCCAAAATATAGACGGGCTCCCCTAGATGTGTGCACTCGGATGAATGCTTTGGACTGCATAGCACACGATCTAGGATCACCACTCCCCTATATTTTAGAGACAAAGGTCCCAAGAATAACATCTAAGCAACATATAGCACGATATAACATAAGCTTGCTAAGATAGATAGAGTGCATATGTCTTACACCATAAGAAGGAAAAGCAACTAAAACGAGGTTCAAACGATTCAAACGAGGTTCAACCGAAACGCAACAAACACACCAAACACGAACACAAGACTCAAGAATCCCACGCTCTCTCCCCTTTGGCATCGAGACGCTTAAAAGGCAGAGAGGACACCTACACACAAGCGGTGGCTCGTAGAAGGGAACTCGTCCCAACCCTCTCCGTCAGACTCCTCAAGCAGGTGGATGGACTCCTCGACGTCCTCCTCAGAATCAGTCCACTTGTAGCCTTGCTTCGCCATCCACTCGGCCTCTGGGGTGATGTGCTCCTCGGATCCTCCAGACACATCCTCACCATAGAGCTTCAAGATCTTCCTGTCCCGGCGACGACTCTCCTTGGATGCCACATGAGTCCTCAGATCGCCCCTTGTCTTGCATGCAGAAAAGAGTCTTCATCTTGTCCTTCACTTCGTGGCCCAAGAAGGCATAGAGGAGCTGGGAAGGCCTAGCAGCATGGCCTTCATCAACATGCTCGGCCAAAGATCCTCCTCTCCAACAGCAGCCCTAGCTGCAGAGGCCTCAGCACGAGTAGTAGTGTTGGCCCAGTTGGGTTTGACACACAGACAGATGGGGTCATGGCAAATCCAATCAGGGGCAAGGAACTCCTCACCAGGGAACATCTTGTCCCAAGTCCTCGAGATCAGCAGAAACATATATGGACCGTATATAGGCACCTTGCGGTTGAACACGGCAAATCAAAGCTCACACCACATGATGTGTGAGATATCAAGTGGCTGAGTCTCGAGACACACGAGCCTCCTCGCAGATGAGCATCATATCCACCATATAGGCATGAACCTTGTCCTTGTCACCAATGCGGGGAACAAGGAGTTGCGGAAGATGCGGTACATGATATCCAAAAAGGAGTTGAGCACCAAACCTATCTTTCCACTTGGAAGTGTCTTCTCAACATAGAACGGTGCAAGCCTGTCCTTGTTGGCGAGTCGGGTTGGCATGGGGACGAACACCCACGGGGAGTCAAGCCCGTCATCAGGAACTTGGAGCAGATCCATGAACTCCTTCCAGGTAGCAGTCAGCTTACGGCCATTTGACATCCAGGTCATTCTCCTTTCCTCATTGGGGTGAAAGTAGACAGAAGCAAAGAACTGACCAATGAGCTCAGGATCATACTCATGGTGAAAGGACATGATATGCTCAATGCCAAACTGCTCCACCAAGTCCAGAGCCTCTCCAAAGTAGGCACGGAACTTCTCCTTCCTCAAGTGATGCATGTGAATCCACTTCACATCCACATAGGTATTATGCTTGTTCTTAATGGCGTCCAGATAGACGTTGGTTTGATGCTTGTTCCAGAACAGCTCACAGCCCCTGACTGAGGAACGAGGGGTCACGTACGGATCCATGTTCCGGAGGCGGATGTAGTCAGAATGGGGCATCTCATCCATGCTCCTGGAGGGCTCCTTGACCTTGGTGGCAGTTGTCTTGACATGGCGCTTGGGGGCAGAAGAGGAGCCCTCTGGTGCGTCACCGGGTTCTTGTGACGCTTGGAGCCGTGTCACGGCTGGGATTGGACCGCGAGAGCCACCACCGAACCACACACGCAAAGCACCAAAAGGCAAGAAGATCAATGCAAAGGCCACGAAAAAGCACCACGAAAAACATAGGAGACATATGAGAAAGTTGGCATGCGATAGGTGTGAGGCACGGTAGAACGGCCACCGCTCATGCGGTACTAAAGCGATAGTATCGCTCAAACGCTGATAGTACCATGCGGGTCACGGTAGTACCGTGGCTGAGCGGAAGTAAAGGCTGTAGTGCCACAGGTTCGGTAGTACCGCACCGAGGGGCGGTAGTACCGTGCGTTCATGTAGTACCGCGCCGTAGGGGCGGTAGTATCTTCAGCAGCGGATCCAACTATCGATTTGAATCTGAAAAGAACCGCTAAAACAACGGCGGTGCTACAAAGGATCAGATCTAGCGCATGACAAAGAATACACATATAAATCCTATGCAATACTACACTCCTTCATCCTATTCTTGCGAGATTAGTCCTATCAATCTCAAGAACACACAAGCCTCCCCAAAACCTAGAAACGCCAAACACCAACAACAAGGAGAGGGAATTGGGGAAAAACACTGGTCCATAGCAAGAGCACGCGGTGGAGAACGATCCCACCGGTCGGAATCACGGGAGGGCAGCCGGTGAAGGAGATCCGGCGAGAGACGCCGGCTCCATTCTTGAGCACGGGAGAGAAGGAGGCGATGTGGGGAGAAGGTAGCGAATGGGTATGGGGAGTTAGAACTCCCCGCCTGGCCCTAACCCTCACTCATAAACCGTCATGTAGTACCGCGTCTCATCATGATAGTACCGCTCGGGCGGAAGTTCCGCACCGAGGTGGTAGTACCGTTCAACCGGGCGGCAGTAAAAATTACTGCCGTGAGGTTGCGGTAGTACTGCGCCTCCATAGCGGTAGTACCGTGGCTGGCTGTAGTACCGCACCGTCATGATAGTACCGTGAATCTCAAGTCACCGCATGATTCAAAAACGAAAAAGGGACTTTGCAATGAATTTTTTTTCACACACAAGAAACCACAAACTAGAGGCAAAAGACAACAAGAAACCACCAAACGACAAGGCCTCTCACGGAGAGAGGGCGGTGGCCGAAGCCACCTATGTTTGAGTAGGATGGTATGGCACCGCGAAGAATTATCCTTGGGCCCATGACCAAAACTCGTCTTTGGAACACAAGTACCATCAAAAATGGCTAATGTGAAAGAGGTGATCGATTTATGCATAATGGGAGGGAGAGTTCATTGAGAGAACAATACTCCCCTATGTCCATGCCTACACCTAAACTAGACAAGCAAGTTGAGTGTGGTGGGGAGTGCACGGGCTCAAGTCACATTGCTCAAATCAATGATATTTAGCTCATGCCTTAACTCTCACAAATCTTGCTTCATCTAAGGGCTTCGTGAATATATCTGCAAGGTTATCCTGAGTGTTGACATACTTGAGCTCGATCTCTCCTCGCCTAATGTGATCCCGGATGAAGTGATACCGAATCTCGATGTGCTTCGTCTTGAAGTGTTGCACCTGTTGAGAGAAATCTTGATGGCACTTTCATTATCACACCAAAGAGGCACTTTGTCACAAATGACACCGTACTCCTTTAAAGTTTGCCTCATCCATAGGAGTTGAGCACAACAACTACCGGCCGCCACATATTCCGCTTCGGTGGACGAGAGAGACACACAACTTTGCTTCTTGGAAGACCAACTTACCAAGGAGCAACCAAGAAATTGGCACCCTCCAGAAGTAGACTTCCTATCCACTTTGTCTCCCGCCCAATCGGAACTGTAAATCCTTCAAGCTTGAAGTTTGCTCCTCTTGGGTACCATAAGCCAAAGTTTGGGGTATGAGCCAAATATTGAAAGATTCGCCGACCGCCACAAAATGACTTTCCTTCGGTGCGGCTTGAAACCGTGCACACATTCCCACACTCAACATGATATCCGGTCTAGATGCACAAAGGTAAAGCAAGGATCCAATCATGGAGCGATATACCTTTTGATCCACCGCTTTACCATTGGGATCAATGTCAAGTTGGCACTTGGTGGGCATTGGTGTAGTAGCCGGCTTGACATCACTTAGCTTGAATCTTTTGAGCATGTCTTGAGTGTATTTGGCTTGGTTGATGAAGGTTCCTTCTCTTCTTTGTTTGATATCGAAACCAAGAAAGAACTTCAACTCTCCCATCGAAGACATCTTGAACTTGGAGGTCATGAGAGCGGCAAATTCCTCATTGAAAGCTTTGTTAGGAGAGCCAAAGATAATATCATCAACATATAGTTGGCATACAAACAACTCCCCATTGACCTTCTTAGTAAAAAGAGTGGGATCGACGGTTGCCCCACTTCAAAACCACGATCTTGTAACAACTCGGTAAGGTGGTCATACCAAGCACGTGGGGCTTGTTTAAGTCCATAAAGTGCCTTATCGAGTTGATATACATGATCCGGGAAGTAGGGGTCCTCGAACCCGGGGGGTTGCTTGACATAGACCAACTCATTAATGGGACCATTAAGAAAAGCACTTTTTACATCCATTTGTTGCAACTTAAAGTTGTGATGGGAAGCATAAGCAATCAACAAACGAATGGATTCAAGACGAACAACGGAGCAAAGGTTTCACCGTAGTCGATACACTCGACTTGGGAGTAGCCTTGTGCTACCAATCTTGCCTTGTTGCGTAATGATGTTCCCATGAGCATCTTGCTTGTTCTTGAAAATCCACTTGGTCCCAATGACGTTGTGGTTCTCCGATGGCCTTGGCACCAATCTCCACACCTTGTTGTACTCGAAGTTGTTGAGTTCTTCATGCATGGCATTGAGCCAATCCGAGTCTTGGCGCCTCATAGACCTTTTGAGGTTCAACACAAGAGACAAACGCGTGATGTTCACAATAGTTTGCCAATTGTCTACGAGTGCTTACTCCTTTTCTTAGGCTTCCAACCACATTCTCCACGAGATGGCCTTTGGTAGTGAGTTTGGAAGCAATCTTGGCGGCACGACGCTCTAAATCCTCCTCGGAGGTGCGATGAGGAGAGGTCACTTGATCATCTTGAGCGCCGTCTTGAGCATGACCTTCATCTTGAGCATGCTCGGGGAAGAGAACTTCGACCTTGGGCATCATTTAAGGTGATATCATCATCTTGAGCACGATCTTGCCCTTGGTCTTGTTCTTGAGGTTGAGGGCCTTCACTTTGTTCTTCTGAGCGTGTGGGCCTTGGGTTGGTGATGGCTCCACTTGAGTGGAGCATTGTCCTTCTCCTTCGCCACAAGGGGTTCCTCAATGGGTAGGATAAAGCCAACTCCCATTCTTCTTATGGCTTGGGGAGGAATTTCATCACCTACATCACAAGTGCCACTTTGCTCCACTTGGGAGCCGTTATTCTCATCAAACTCCACGTTACACGTCTCCTCAATAAGTCCCGTGGATTTATTGAGGACACGGTAATCATGAGAGTTTGTAGCATAACCAACAAATATGCCCTCATGAGCTCTAGCTTCAAATTTAGACAAACGAACACCTTTCTTGAGAATGAAACACTTACACCCAAACACCGGAAGTACTTGAGGTTGGGCTTGTTGCGGTGAGTATCTCATAAGGAGTCTTGTTCAAGCCTTTGCGGAGATAAAGCCGATTGGATGCATGACAAGCGGTGTTGATGACTTCGGCCCAAAAGTTGTATGGAGACTTGAACTCCGCCATCATGGTCCTTGCCGCATCCATCAACGTCCAGTTCTTTCTCTCCGCCACACCATTTTGTTGAGGGGTATATGGTGAAGAATATTGATGCTTGATCCCCTCATCACTAAGAAACTCATCCAAGGTGTAGTTCTTGAACTCGGTGCCGTTATCACTTCTTATAGTCAAGACCTTTGCATTATGTTGACGTTGAGCTTCATTTGCAAAGTCGATGACGGTTTGTTGGGTCTCACTCTTCCTCTTGAAGAAATATACCCAAGTGTATCTCGAATAGTCATCCACGATCACCAAGCAATACTTTCTTCCTCCAAGACTATCAAATGATGGTGGCCCAAAGAGATCCATGTGAACGAGCTCCAAGGGTCTCTTTGAGTATATGATAGTCGTGGGAGGGTGAGCCTTCTCATGAAGCTTTCCTTCAATACAAGCACTGCAAGCACGGTCTTTGGCAAAACTAACATTTGTTAGTCCAGGGACATGGTCCCCTTGAGAAGAATTTGCAAAGATCTCATATTGACATGGGCTAAACGGCGATGCCAAAGCCATCCCACGCCAACTTTAGCCATTAGGCATGTCGCGGTCTTAGTGGGTTGCTCCGAAAAGTTAATCACATAGCATTTGTTTTCGACATGCCCAACAAAGGCTACTTTAAGAGTCTTGCTCCACAAGAGGGCCACAGTATCAATGTCAAAGAAAGTAGCATAACCCATGACTGCAAGTTGACGAGCGGAAAGCAAATTGTATGCAAGGGACTCAACAAGCATGACTTTCTCGATCGTAAGATCATGAGAAATGACAACCTTGCCGAGACCCAATACCTTAGAATGTGATGCATCACCCCACTCGACATCGGTGGGCATAGATGGAATCTCTTGCACGTCCACCACCATGTCCTTGCTCCCGGTCATATGATTTGTTGCTCCACTATCGAGCAACCATGATCCCCCACCGGAAGCAAACCCCTACAAGAGATCAATGCTTGGTTTTAGGTACCCATTCGGTAATGGGTCCTTTGATGTTAGTAACGAGGGTCTTAGGAACCCAAATAGACCATTCAATGTACTCATAAGAAGAACCAACAAATTAGCATAAACATGCCCATCACTAGCACGGCACAACACATAAGAGGGGTTAAAGTCGCGGCTATGTTCATGGGGATGACGTTGTCCTTCTTGACATTGCCACCCTTTGCACGGTTCTTCTTCTTCTTGGAAGCACCCTCTCCCTCCCTCACAAAAGTTTGCTTGAGAGGGGAGGTTGCTTGGTCTTGTCATTCTTCTTCTTGCTCTTGGGCTTGGCGCGAACCCAATCCCTCCTTGGCCACAACTTCCTTTTGATTACTCAAAAGGTCGTTAAGGTTCTTCTCACCTTGAATGCATGTGACAAGGCCCTTTTCAAGTTGCTCCTTCAACTTAGCATTCTCCTCAACAAGATGCACATGCTCACAACAAGGGTTAGTAGCATTTGCATTATCAATCAATATCATATGAGGAAAGGTGGCTTTCTCCTTGGTTAGCTTCACTTGGAGTTGATCATGAGACTCTTTGATACTAGCATGAGCACCCTTCAAGACTTTGTGAGCCTTGTCGAGAGTGTCAAAGTCCTCGTTGAGTCTAGCAAGATCAACTCCAAGCTTTGCCTTCTCGGAACTAAGCACACGAGACACAACAAGAGCATGATCAAGGTCTTTCTTTAATTTAGCGTGATCATCGTTGTGTGACTCCTCAAGAGCCAAACGAAGACCACGCTCTTCCTCAAGAGCATTGGAAAGATCCGAAATCTCATCGACATAGTCACGACTATGCCCTTCCATCTTAGAAATGGTTTCTTCATGAGTCTCGATCATGACATTGGCTTCACCAAGTTGTTCCAAGAGAGCAACGAAGTGCTTCTTGGATTTCCCTTTGAGTTTACTCATAAAGATCTCAAATTCATTTTCCTCTACACTAGTCCCCTCATGTTCATCAATGCAATCCGTCAAAGAAGAATGATTGATGATGGTAGTTTTGATGTTGGGGGTTACCTTGTTGGTGGCTTTAGCCATGAGGCACTTGGCGGTGATGCTTTCATTGGGTGAACCGAAGAGAGACACTCGAGGAGTCATTGCAATGGCCACGGAGGCCATGGCAACCGATTCACCATCCTCATCATCATCATCATCCTCATTGTACTCTTCTTGAACCACCAAAGCTTTGTGAGGAGTCTTCTTTGGGAAGTTGCTCTTGTTGGGAAAAGACTTGGCCTTGTCCTTACGGATGAGCTTGCCACCATTGTCTTCCCTCTTCTCATATGGACACTCCGCAACAAAGTGACTCACATTTCCACAATTGAAACACGTCCTCACTCGTTGCTTGCCCTTAGAGACACTTGAATTGCTCTTGTTGAAGTTGGGCCTTGAGTTCTTCTTGCTCCAAAATTGTCTTGAAGCAAGGGCCATGTGTTAATGATAATCATACTTAGTATCTTCGAGGTTGCTCTCTTCTTCTTCCTCCTCTCCATCTTCTTCGACACAAATCTTGGCCTTCAAAGCGAGGTTGGGCTTCTTTGCTCTTTGAGAGCGAAGCACCGCGTGTCGGGCGATCTTGTCCAATATGCTCATAGCCACAAACTCATCCAACACATCACTTGAGGACAAGGTGTGGAAGTCCGGTCGTTGACGGATGACGGAGGACATGGCTTTGTGGTAGGGCATCATTGCCTTGAGAAATTTGCGCTTGATCTAGTTTTCATCTGTGTCCTTACTTCCATGATCCCGGAGGGAGACGGCAAGCTTGGTTACTCTCCGATAGAGCTCACGAGGTTCTTCTTCTTCCTTCATTGCAAACTCATCGGCTTCATCTTGGACCACTTCATAATTGGAACATTGAATGCTTGCGCTTCCTCGATACATGGAGACCACCTTGAGCCAAGCATCTTTGGCACGGGTGTAAGGCCGAAGATGAGGGAGGTCTTCGGGAAGGATTGCTTCTTGGATGATGAAGAAAGCATTCTCATTGAATTGATGGTCCACGACCTCTCTAGGAGAAAAATTGCTCGGATCATGCGTATAGAAACCTTCTTCAATGATTCTCCAAAGGTTAGTGTTCACATGATTTAAATGACGCTTAAAACGATAAACCCAAGAATCAAAATCCTCCTTTTTATCAATCTTAGGTGGTGGACCGGCATGATTCAAATGAGTGGAAGGAATCGGTCCACCATAAACGGGAGGTTGCACATGGGCGAAGATGTCGGTGCCATTCTTACCACTAGACGAGGGGGCTTTCTCACTAGTAGCTTCCCCCTTATCGGAGTTAGCATCCGCTCCCGTGTTGGCGGGATCACCCACTTTCACGAGTGCGTGGAAAGTTTAAGCCCTTCTAGGAATTCCTTAAACATGTCCTTGACCTCGCTTTCGTCATGGAGTTTTTCAATGTGTCCAACGCCACATTGAATTCCTCACGAGAGATCGAGGTACTCCCATCTCCCGTAGATGATCTCGGATTTGCACCGGAGTGCTCCCCCACATCATCTACGACGTCAACCATACTCTACGGACGATAAAGTCCTTAAAAAGAGAAGAGGCTCTGATACCAATTTAAAGGATCGATATGGTTGACTAGAGGGGGGGGGGGTGAATAGGCAACTAACAATTTTAGGCTTTTCTTTACCAATTTAAACTTTGCAATAATAAAGGTTGTCTAGATGTGCAACTAGGTGGACAACCTATATGATGCAACAACACAAGCACACGAGCAAGCAAGGATAGGAACACAAATAAGCTTGCACAAGTAAAGGGATAGGATAGCCAAGAGTGGAGCCGGTGGAGACGAGGATGTGTTACCGTTCCTTCCTTTTGAGGGAAATGCGTCTCCGTTAGAAGCAGTGTGGAGGCACAATGCTCCCAAGAAACCACTAGGGCCATCAGTAATCTCCTCACGCCCTCGCACAATGCAAGAGCCGTGATTCCACTATTGGTGCCCTTGAAGGCGGCGACCGAACCTTTACAAACAAGGTTGGGGCAATCTCCACAACTTAATTGGAGGCTCCCAACAACACCACGAAGCTTCACCACAATGGAATATGGCTCCACGGTGACCTCAACCGTCTAGGATGCTCAAACACCCAAGAGTAACAAGATCCGCAAGGGATAAGTGGGGAATCAAATATCTTGTGGTGGAAGTGTAGATCGGGCCCTTGTCACCCAATCCCGAGCAAATCAACAAGTTTGATTGGCTAGGGAGAGAGATCGGGCCAAAATGGAGCTTGGAGCAACAATGGAGCTTAGAGAGAGAAGAGGTAGTCAACTAGAGGTTGAAGAAGCCCCTTATATAGTCGTGGAAAAAATCCAACCGTTATCCACTTAGTCAGCCATGACGCCGGGTACTACCGCTCGGTAGCGGTACTATCATGAGGTCAAGACGGTACTACCGTGGAAGACCACGGTACTATCAAGCAGCAAGACAGCCGGACTAGCTCGACTATAAGGGCATTACTACCGCTCATGGCGGTACTACCGCTCCCCTTACGGTACTACCGCAAGGCGGGGAGTCACGACTGAGAAGGGCGCGGATGAAATAAATTACATCCGTGCCAACTTCCGTGAAACTGCGGTAGTGCGAAAATCCGACGCGGTACTACCGCTCCTCGTGAGCGGTACTACCGTAGGCGTGCCTACTACCACCGTGACTCTACGGTACTTGGTAGGAGGGCCACGGTACTACGGCTCGGGGAGCGGTACTACCGTGGGCCCCAGCGATACTACCATTTGACGAGCGGTACTACCGTGGTGGCGCGGATGTAAAAATTACATCCGCCCTACTACCGCACCGGGCGGCACTAGGCACAGGGCAGCGGTACTACCGCTCTGAGGAGCGGTACTGCGGCACTCACCCAGCGTATTACCGCTTGTACCTGCGGTACTACCGCAAGTACAGTGGCAAATGTCAGATTCCCGCACAACCAAGATAACGAACGGAAGCTCCAAAGTGCAGGGAAAGGAGGGACAAGTGTACGTGTTGATTCCGCCCTAACCTTTCCGACGCGGACCCCCTCTTAATAGTACGGCTCTCCTACGACTCAAATCCACCAAAAAGAAACGTAGGACGACGCCGTCTTCAATAGTCTCCGAGGGGCACCGAATCGTCTCGAGCCTAGAGATGAACCATCTGAGAAACTCAAACATACGATTAGTCCGCAAAAGTATCGTCATCAATCACCAAAACACTTACGGGATAAATATGCCCTTACAGATGGTATTGCCATCAACCCTGAACGAGTCCAGGCTATTCTTGATTGGACTCCTCCAAAGAACGTAAAGCAAGTCAGAAGTTTTCTTGGTCTCGCCAACTATTGCCGTCGATTCGTCGAGAACTTACCCAAGATTGCCAGGCCTCTGACTAACCTGTTGCATAAGGGCGTCAAGTTCCAATGGACAGACAAATGTCAGGAAAGCTTCCAGGCACTCAAAGACAAGTTGACTTCTGCCCCAGTACTAGCTCCACCTGATACTAAGAAGGACTTCGTCATTTACTGCGACGCTTCCCGTCAAGGATTAGGTTGTGTCCTAATGCAGGAGCGCAAAGTGATTGCTTATGCCTCTCGGCAATTACGCCCTCACGAAGAGAACTACCCAGTTCACGACCTCGAACTTGTTTGTCATTCATGCCTTTCAAGCGATGGCGACATTACCTTCTCGGTAATCGTTGCGAGATCTTCACCGACCACCAAAGTCTGAAGTATCTGTTCACTCAGCCAGACCTGAACCTCTGTCAGCAGAGATGGATGGAGATTGTTGCAGATTTTGACTTGGGTATTTCCTATACACCAGGCAAGGCTAATGTAATGGCTGACGCCTTAGCCGCAAGTCTTACTGCAACCACCTCCACGTTCGCAAGGTTCAGCCCTCACTTGTTGAAGAATTCAGAAAGCTGAACCTCCATATTGTTCCTCAAGATTTTTCGCTCCCCCTCCTCCGGAGTTTCGCAAGATGAACCTCCACGTTGTTTCTCGGGGTTCTCTCAATACCATAGTTGCTAGACCAGATCTTGTGGACACCATCAAATGGATACAGAAATGTGACAATGAAGTCGAGAGGATTAAACGTTATCTCGCAGAAGGAAAGCCCTCATTCTTCATTGTGGATGACGCAGGCACCTTATTCTTCAAAGGTCGCCTAGTGGTACCGAGTAGGAGGGAAAACCTGAATCTGACTACAAGGGTTATGAAAGAAGCTCATGATACGCCTTTGTCTATTCATCCTGGTAGCACCAAGATGTACCAAGACATTCGTCAGAGATTCTGGTGGTCTAATATGAAGCAAAACATTGCTCGTTATGTTGCTGAATGTGACGTTTGCCGTCGTATCAAAGCAAAACATCAAAGGCCTGCTGGAACTCTGCAACCTATCTCTATTCCTGAATGGAAATGGGACCATGTTGAAATGGACTTCGTCACTGGATTTCCCAAATCGCAGAAAGGTAATGATGCTATTCTTGTCATCATTGACCGGCTTTCTAAAGTTGCACATTTTCTGGCGGTTAAAGAAACGATCACTGCTAGTCAGCTTGCAACCCTCTACATGTCCAGAATTGTTTCACTTCACGGTATTCCACTAGTTATCAGTTCGGACCGTGGCAGCTTATTCACTTCAAGATTCTGGGCAAGTTTCCAAGAAGCTATGGGGACTCACTTATCTTTCAAGATCAAGGCTTCATCCGCAGTCAAAAGGGCAAGTTGAACGTGTCAACCAAGTTCTCGAATACATGCTTCGAGCTTGTGTTATTTCCTTCGGCAAGAAATGGGAGGAATCTCTCCCGTATGCTGAGTTTTCTTATAACAATAGCTATCAAGCTAGTCTGAGGATGGACCCCTTCGAAGTGTTATATGGATGAAAGTGCTGAACCCCTCTGAACTGGTCAGAAACTGGGGAACGTCCACTCTTCGGTCCGGATATTATCCAACATGCCGAAGAACAAGTCCGCATTATTCGCGAGAATCTCAAGACTGCTCAGTCACGCCAGAAGAGTCAGTATGACCGTCATCATAAAGACATGGTCTATCAACCTGGCGAAAAGGCTTACCTTCGAGTTACACCAATGAAGGGTGCT
The DNA here is from genome assembly GCA_021605145.1 of Aegilops bicornis. Lineage (NCBI taxonomy): Eukaryota > Viridiplantae > Streptophyta > Magnoliopsida > Poales > Poaceae > Aegilops > Aegilops bicornis. The sequence goes on along the minus strand of CM038673.1, from coordinate 171,843,481 downwards.
CACCGCTTCGGGATCAAGGGCAAGCTAGCTCCTCGCTATATTGGCCCATTCACTATTCTGGAAAGGCGTGGAAAAGTGGCATATCAACTGGAGCTTCCGTTGAACATTTCTCAGGTTCACGATGTGTTCCACGTGTCACAACTCTGATGCTGCTTCAAGGACCCAATCCGAGCAGTGGACCATGAAGTGATCGAATTGCAACAGGACCTCTCCTATAGAGAGCATCCGGTCCGCATTCTCGACCAAGCTGAACGCCGCACACGCCAGAAGGCGATCAAGTTCCTCAAAGTCCAGTGGTCGCACCATTCTGAAGATGAAGCCACCTCGGAACGCGAGGATCTCCTACGCGATGAATACCCCGCACTGTTTCCTTCTACCTCCTAAATCTCGGGACGAGATTTCTTGTAGTGGAGGAGATTTGTAACGCCCGGATAATTAGGCTACAGTAAAACTCTCTTGATGATGCCATGTCATCTATGTTACTGTTGCTAATTAAGTGGTAGTTCAAAAACATTGCAAATTCAAAATTTAATTAGCGACAAACACCCAAAGTTTTCAAAAGTCAAAACAAAGATGTTCGGGGGTTGCCAAATATTGCATCGGTAATTATGGTGAAGTAAACACATTTTTATAAAATGCCTAAATACTTTTAAATGAATTTAAATAGAAAATAAATAATAAAGAAAATACAAAAGGAAAAAAACAAACAGAAGACAGTAAAAAGAGAAAACCCTTCCCCCCCCCCTAGGCCGACCGGCCCAGCTGGCCACCAACCCACCCACACGCCACAGCCCCTACCCCTCGATCAAGAACCAGCCAGGCCGCCCACTGGCCCATCCGGTGAACTGCCCGCCTCCCCCTGCCGCATCTCCTTCCCTGTTCCCCCGACCCGGGTCGGAACAGGGGCGTGTCCCTGCCGCACCCTCTCGCTGGCGACGGGAGGGGATAAGGCCGCCACGCCCCCGCCTCCTCGATCCCGCCTCTCACTCGCCCCCACCTCGCCTTGGCTCCTGCGCCCTTCCCCCTCAGATCCACCGCGCTTTTCCCCCTCGTTCCCCTCCGCATCCGAACGCCGCCGACGTCATGGCTCCGGCCTAACCACGGCCACCGAGCCCACCTCACCGCCCCACGGTGTCTCCAAGGGCCGCCGTCGTCCGCTCCTTCGTCTGGTGCAACCCGTTGGAGACCGGAGCCACCGCAACGCCCCCGACGCCGCCGTCTTCCTCCTCTGCTCCGACAAACTCCGCCGCCGCTCTTCTTCATCTCCGGCGACGCCTCTGCAGCTACTAAGCCACCCAAGGGCCATCTTGCGTGCCGCACGGTGAGCTCCCCATCTCCCGGCCATCTTCGTTAGCCCCTCGCGCCTGCGTAGCTGCCCCGTCGTCGTTGCCATGAGCACGTCGCCGCGGTCAAGCTCGCCCCCGTGACCCCCGTGGCCGCAGCCCTCGTCTGAGATCGCTGTCGTGCTCAGAATGCTCGCAAGAGCCAGTGGCAACCACCAGCGCCCCCTCCCGTGCCTCCTAGCGCCGGCTCCGACCTGCCCGTGCTTCGGCCATCGCCTGGGCTATTCGCCGACGCCGTCTCCGGCGGCCCCAACTCCGGCCGGCATCACCACTCGACGCGGCATCGACTCCCCGTTCGAACGTGACCCCCGCGTCAATTTTGGTGGCCTGTAGCCAAATCCCGCGGCCTCCAGTGCACCGCCGCCGCGTTTGTGGCGGCTAAACGCCGACCCCGCTGATGTGGCTGGCCCTGGGGCCAACCCTGGGTCCGTGCAGGTGGGTCCCGTGGGCCCTGTTGACCATGTTGACCTGGTCAACGTGCTGACTGGGCAGCCCAGTTGCACTGACATGCGGGCCCCATGCCATGAAGGAATAAAAATAAATAGATAATTTACTAATTAATTAAATTAATTAAACACTAATCTCTCACTTACTACTGGGCCCCACCTACTAATTAACCTATTTAGATAGTTTTAAAACTCTGTTAGTGCCCCCTGTCAATGACATGTGGGTCCCACTGGACCCACCTGTCTGGTTTGACTGGTCAACCGACCAGTTGACCTGCTGACATCACTCTGATGTCATGCCTGCGTCATCATTCACTGTTTTGGATAATGTTGGATTTAAATAAATAATTAAAATCAGAAAATGATTTAAATCTTTGGAAAATCATATCTTTTAATCCGTAACTCGGATGAAAATACTTTCTACATGAAAGTTGCTCAGAACGACGAGACAAATCCGGATACGCAGCCCGTTCGTCCGCCACACACCCCTAACCTATCGAACTCCCAACTTTCCCCCTCCGGCTCCTCTGCCCGAAAACACGAAACACCGGGGATATTTTCCCAGATGTTTCCCCCCTTAACCGGTATCACCTCATACCATGTTAGGGCACGCCTAGCATCGTTACTTGTCATGTCATGCATCGATATGCATCTGTTTACATGGTATTCATTGTTTCTTCCCCCTCTTCTCTCCGGTAGACTACGAGACCGACGCTGCTGCCCGGTTCGACTACGGAGTTGACGACCCTCTGTCTTCTTGAGCAACCAGGCAAGCCGCCCCCTTGATCACCAGATATCGCCTACTCTCCTCTATACTGCTTGCATTAGAGTAGTGTAGTATGTTACTGCTTTCCGTTATTCCTATCCTGATGCATAGCCTGTTTTTGTTACTTCATTGATACCTTACCGCATTCCTACTTGCCTAGTATAGGATGCTAGTATTTCCATCTGTGGCCCTACATTCTTGTCCATTTGTGCTATACTATTGGGCCGTGATCACTCGGGAGGTGATCACGGTATATACTATATACTTATACATGATACATGTGGTGACTAAAGACGGTCGGCTCGTAGGAGTGCCCGCGAGTGGATCTTTGAGGCGGAGCGACAGGCAGGTTCGCATCGCCTAGGAGAGAGGTGGGCACAGCCTGTTCGGTGTCCGTGGATACTTAACACGCTTAACGAGATCTTGGTATTTGATCTGAGTTGGGTCGTTGACCTTATACGCACTAACCGCCACGTGGGACAAGATATGGGCAACCGGCGTCGTGGTATCAGCCGAAGCATTTCTTGACGTCAGCGACTGAGCGGCGCGCGCCGGATTGGACTGGAACGCCACTAGGCTAGGTCTGCTTTCGGCCGCGTTCGCAACGTGCAGGTGTGCTAAGGGCGATGGGCCCAGACCCCTGGGCGCTTAGGTTTAGACCGGCGTGCTGACCTCTCTGTTATGCCTAGGTGGGGCTGCGACGTGTTGATCTTCCGCGGCCGGGCATGACCCAGGAAAGTGTGTCCGGCCAAATGGGATCGAGCGTGTCGGGTCATGTGGTGCACCCCTGCAGGGAAGTTAATCTATTCGAATAGCCGTGATCTTCGGTAATGTGACGACTTGGAGTTGTACCTCGACCTTATGACAACTAGAACCGGATACTTAATAAAACACACCCTTCCAAGTGCGGATACAACCCGGTGGTCGCTCTCTCTCTCGTGGTTACGAGGAGGGATCGCCGGGTAGGATTATGCCATGCGATGCTACTTGGAGGACTTCATCTACTCTCTTATACATGTTGCAAGACGGAGGCTGCTGTAAGCGTAGTCTTGACGGTGATTAGCTATCCCCTCTTATTCGGCATTCTCAGTTCACCAATGATATGACCTTGACACATATATCCATGCATATGTAGTGTAGCTCCTTGCTTGCAAGTACTTTGGATGAGTACTCACGGTTGCCTTGTTCCCCTTTTCCCCATACCTCTACCCGATTGTCTGTGACTGCACGATGGAGCCCAGAGCGACGCCACCGTCGATGACGGCTACTACACCGGAGGTGCCTACTACTAAGTGCAGCCGGCGATTTACCAGAGTAGTTAGGAGGATCCTGTGCGGGAGGCATGCGCCTCTTTCGATATGTATCCCAGTTTGTGCTAGCCATCTTATGGCAACTTATTTAACTTATGTCTGTACTCAGATATTGTTGCTTCCGCTGACTCGTCTATGATCGAGCACTTGTATTCGAGCCCTCGAGGCCCATGGCTTGTATTATGATGCTTGCATGACTTATTTTTATTTGTAGAGTTGTGTTGTGATATCTTCCCGTGAGTCTCTGATCTTGATCGTACACATTTGCGTGCATGATTAGTGTACGATTGAATCGGGGGCGTCACACTCCTCCCCCACCAGCGTATTCGGCTAGGACTCTTGTTATCCTAGGCCTCTGGTGCATCATATAAACCGAGGCCAGGCTAGTCGATAGAGATATACAACAGTCATACCATAGGCTAGCTTCTAGGGTTTAGCCTCTCTGATCTCGTGGAAGATCTACTCTTGTACTACCCATATCATCAATATTAATCAAGCAGGAGTAGGGTATTACCTCCATCGAGAGGGCCCGAACCTGGGTAAAAACATCGTGTCCCTTGTCTCCTGTTACCATCCGCCTAGACGCACAGATTGGGACCCCCTACCCGAGATCCGCCGGTTTTGACACCGACACCTGTCTTCCCGCACTTAAAGTAGGTAACTTGACTTAGGTCCCTTTTGGCGGGTGTAGAGGGGTTGGAGCGATTCTGATTGTTATTAACTCCGTTCCCATTCCCATTCTTCGCACCATTGTGGTTATGCGATCCTCCTCCAGTGTGGTTGTGACCTCCATGGTTATGAACAAGTCCTCCCGGGTTCGGGGTTAAGCGGGCTTCTGGTGAGCTCCTGAATTATACTTCCCTTGTCCATACTTCCTCTTACGGCTCTCAATTTGCTGCTGCTTTCCTTCAATCATGAGGGCCTTATCTACCAACTCCTGGTAGTTGTTGAAAGTTGCCACCATCAACTACATGCTCATCTCATCGTTCAGCCCTTCCATGAACTTCTCCTGCTTCGCGGCATCTGTGGCCACAATATCGTGGGGCATAAGCGTGATAACTTGCTAAAATCATCCACGCATCGAGCTACAGTACGGTTCCCCTGGCGTAAGTTGCGAAACTCGCGCTTCTTCATCTGCATGGATCCAATTGAGACATGTGCTGTGCGAAAAGCTTGCTGAAACTGGTCCCAAGTGACATTGGCTACAGGAAAAGTAGCCGTGTAATTCTCCCACCATGCGGCTGCTGGTCCATCCAATTGATGTGCGGCAAAGCGCACCTTCTCAGCATCCATGCATCCTAGGGTGGTTAACTCTCTTCCAATACGGTGTAACCAATCATCAGCAACTATTGGCTCGGTGCTACTGGAAAACACCGACGGTTGTAACCTCAGAAAACAGGCTAAATTGTCCATTGGCAGCGGGTTGTTGTTGTTGTTGTTGCCCTGGTTCTGAACTAGCAATTGCATCAAGGAATTCTGCTGTTGGATTAACTGAGTGAGCTCCGGTGGGAAAACAAAACCGGTGTCACGTCTTGGAGGCATCTGAGGGTTTAGATGGAAGAGATTAGAATAGAAAGAGGTCTAATGAGAAAACACTACCCATATGCATATGAGGCAAACACAATCATTTCACTCAATCAATGAAGCAAGGTTATACAAACGTTCTAGGACTTATGCAAAAGTGCTCAACTACTATTAGATACATGGGGGAAATACTACTAATATATGGTGGTCATCTAGAAATTTTGATCGATGGAAGACTCCATGATGTCTGCTCCAGCTTCGTCTTCATAGTCATCATCACTTGGATCGGAATTGGTGTCGTCGATGATGATGTAGTTGTCCGGGCAAGTTCTTCCTCCTCTTCTTCCGGTGCTGATCCTCCCATGAATACTCCGATCTTCTTGACTAGGTCGTCGTTCTTCTCTAGTAGTGTCTTGATTTCCTCCTCGTATCCATCGCGTGTAAACTTGAGTTCTTCCTCCAGCTCTATGATCCTGGTCTTCGCCTTCTTCATCTCCATCATGTCTGCGCACATCTGGTTCTCCTAACGTCGAATGTGCTGGTTTAGCTCCTGGATAAAAGATGCAACGGATCTATCCTTCTTGGTGTTAATTACTTCCCATTGCTCGTCTTGGCGCCCACAAATTTGATAGATGGTGTCCTTAAGCTCCCTGTTGTAGACTTCTCCAATGCGTCCCATGGTAATGTGAGCTGCCATGCTCTTGCCTAGACTCCAGGTGGGTACTTCGAAAGAAAATTCTATGGGTTTAGAAGTTGGCGAGAACGTCCTTCCTGGAACTTGTACTTGAATCATCCAAAGACTCCTCTTCCGGTAAGGTGGCGTTATGCCCTCGGTGAAGCTTGGTATTCCAATGTTCAAGTACCTAGTGACTTCCTTCATGTGGCGTCCAAAGGGTGTGTATTCATCCTGTTGTGCAAACTTGTTCTTCATCTCCGCCATCCTAAAGAGTGGAAAAATGGAGAGGAGTCGAAATGAGTAGAGAAGAGTGACCTATGGTTTATCTTAGTGGTCGTGTCCTACACTCAGCGTGTGCTCGATACCATCTTGTAGCGACCCGACCTCGTGATGGTCAAGTCTTCGTAGCTTCAAAGGTCATCCTCGGATCAAGAATGTTGACACACATAGTACTCGAAGGATTTATAACAGAGTAGCAATCACACACTTATTACATCGAATGTCTCAGAATAGAACTTACTACAATAATATGGCTTAAGGCCATCTAATGCGATAACAGCGGAAGGCTTGGAAGATAAAGCGAGTCCATCAACTCCAACGGCATAGCTGAGCTGCACGGCAACGACCTAACATTCCTTACTCCTCGTCTGAAAAGTCTGCAACATAATACGCTGCAGCCCGAGAACGGGTCAGCACATGGAATATGCTGGCAAGATAACACAGTAGAGCAAGAACAGAATAATGCTATCACTACATGCATATTTGGCTAGTGGAAAGCTCTATGGTTATAGTTTTGCGAAAAGCCAATTTTTCCCTACAACAAAGGAATAAATTTCATTTAACTATCATGGTGGTTGAAATATTGAGAAGGTATAACCCCAACTACGTCCCAATTAAAGTAGTTAAAAACCCAATAATATTAATTAAGAGTGATGATATACATGTGAATACTCAAGTACTAGATACTCAAAATTGTCCATAACCGGGGACACGGCTAACCATGATTAGATTGTACACTCTGCAGAGGTTTGTGCACTTTTCCCCACAAGACTCGATCGCCTCCGTTGATTTCTTGCACTACATGGTGTTTGAGAAAGGGATGACCGAGACATAGTCCTTCAGAAACATTAACTCTCTACTCAGGGTAGACCATACCAAACCTACAAAACCCACTACCACCGATCTACCTCTTCAAGAGCTTCACGTAACTTACTCAACTATGTTAGAGCCCATAATAGCTTGTGGCTGCACACGGAAGTTTCTAGCATGAATAATCTCAGTTCCCTTTGAGCCTGGTGGCGGTCCATAGGAAGATCACACGGGTACCCAGGATTTCCAAAAATAAATGCACGACACCTGGTTCCCCAGTGCCTCAATCCACCCAGATGTGTATTAAAGTTGCCACCTTAAATTAAACCATTAATTAACAATCTCACATCTGTCATGGATTCACTCAAACCCAAACCACGTCTACGAGCATAGCATAGCAATATAAGCAACACGCAGACGTAACTCCCAAGGGTTTGATAGTAACAGGGCAATAGGTTCTACCTCAACTACTACTTCCCAACCCACAAGTTAATGACATCCTAATCATGCAATGTTTGAGGATTGAGCTAATGCATAAAACTGGGTATGAAAAGAGTACGATCAATGTGTTACTTGCCTTGCTGACGATCCGCGAATCCTAGAGACTCGTAGTAACACGCTTCGCACACCGGGAATTCTATCGCAACCAAACAATAGCATACATAAGCAACAAGAAAAGATGCACAAGCAAAACTCAAATAAAAGAGGTTGACCAGAAAGTTCAACTTAAGAACTCCGGTTCGCAAAAGAATCAAACCAAACGGAGCAACAAAACTCAAACGGCAAAAGAAATAAGATCCGTTAACTAATCTGAACTAGGGACAAATTTTACAGAGGCAAAAACTTGTTTGAGTTGGTTATTCGGAAACAGGGTTTCGAGACGAAACTCTAGGCGCTTGAATCGCCTGATTCCGATAAACAAGCGAAAAGTTATACTATATCGAACATCGGATCAGAAATCGCGATCAGAAGAATCACGAAATAAATCCGATAAAAAGAAAAATGACGAACAGCTTAACGAACGAACGTTCGTTAACTGAACCTAAACGAAGAACGCGTTCGTTAAAACGAACGAACGAGCGAACGCTCGCTAAATAAATAAACCGGAGAAAAAAACCGATCTATTTAAAAAAAATGAAAAAATAGGGTTTTGGAAAAAAATAAACCGAACGGTTTTTTTAAAACGGCGGTCTCGGATCCGGCGGATACCTCCCATGAGTGGTCCCATGAGGCGGGCTCCGGCAGCGTGGTGGCGCGGGTGGCGGGCTCCGCGACGGGAGGCGGCGGGCGGGCTCGGCTCGGCTGCCCGGGCGGCGGTGGTGGTGGTGGCGTGGGGGGTATTTAAGAGGGGGCTCGGCTTGGAGGAGGGGCAAGGCGGCGACGTGGGCGGAGTCCAACTCGGACTCCGGTCCGAGTGGCGGCGGCGGCGCGTGCAGGAGGCGGCGGCGGCGGCTCGGCTGGGCCCTAGGCCCGGTCGGGCGCGAGGAGTTATTATTTTTTTTAAAGGGTTCCGCCGACAGAAAAAAAACTCCTATAAAATAAAATAAAAATCTAAAAATGCCAAAAAAAAATTCACCGTCTAAATGAAATATTTAGAACGAGATGAACATTTTCCTGGCCCTAAAATGCAATTTTAAAAACGTGCAATTTTTCTAATGCAAATAAAATCCAAATAAAACCAAATAAAATCGAACAAATGATTTTAACATTTTCCTCCAATATTTCAATTGTTTTGGAGAAGTCATATTATCTCCCCTCATTTATTTTTAATATGAAATATTTTTCCGAAGAAAAAAATAATTAAAATAAAAAATCCTCGTTTTCGCTATTTGATAAAAAATCAAATATGAAAACCGGAAAATCCCCAACTCTCTCCGAGGGTCCTTGAGTTGCTTAGGATTTCGAGGATTGCGGAACGAAGATGCAATAAAATATGATATGCATGGATGACCTATGTATAACATTCCAAATTGAAAATTTGGGATGTTACATGAAGACTTTACCAATGTCTTGCCTTCATCTTGAGCCAAGGAGAAACATCAACATCAAGCTCAAGTGAACGTCTCGTGTCAAAGGTATTAGTTCCTTTGACGTTAGTGTTGTGGAGTGATGACCACCAAAGAAACATATACACTCAAGAAGGGATTCTCAATAGCTATGTAGTGTAGCTCTTTTATGATTCTTGAGTTATAGGGATCCCGCACTATTAAGAGGGGATCAAAGGGGTTTGTGATGGATTTGCTCAAGTCAACATCTTCTATACACAATTCTCTCATATCCTACATACCAAAGAAAAGCCAAAGCCAAATAGTTTCCCAAAATATATGATGTAACCTTTGCATAATATGAACCCTCCATTTTAGTTTATTATGGGTGGTTCTCTATCTGAGGACTTGGAGCTTTCCCATAGCTTCAAAACGAGCCCAAGATCATCAAAATTGGAGTCCGGATGTGAAATTTATGCATGTTTTAGTTTTGGGGTTCCTGCTGTTATTTTGGCCGGACGTCCGGTAACGTCCAGAAATCCGGTGCGCCAATCCAGAATCAAACGGACAGAAATCCGGTAAGTACCGGACGTCCGGTCTCCGGATGTCCGGAAAATGTTAGACGTCCGTCAAACCTGTTTCGCAAATATCCTGATACATTCGTCTGATGGCGTGCTACAGCTGTCGGACGTCCGGTGTTCCACCGGACATCTAGTGCCTGTTTTGCCACCGGACGTCCGGTAATCCACCGGACGTCCGGTAATCCACCGGACGTCCAACACTTGCCTGAGCAGAATTCTGCCCCAACGGCCATTTTGGGCCACACTATAAATACCCCTTCACTACTTCGTGGAGGAGTTGAGCAACACAACTATCTTGACCCACACTTGAAGAAAAGCTCCCTCTCCCTTCTCCTACCTCAAATCTTAGATCCCGGAGAGATTTGTGAGAGTTCTTGTGAGAGATTCCAATCAAGTGATAGATCCACTCCCTCACCTTCTATTGACCAAAGGAATTCGTGATTTGAGCAAGTCTTGAGCATTTCCCCCTTGATCTTGTTAATCTTGGAGGTTGGAGACTCCTAGGCGGTAGGAGTGCTCCGGTGAGGAATCAACTTGTGATTTGTCCCCCGAAAAGTTTGTGAAGGTTTGGAGGCCACCTCAAGTTCTTCCACTAGTGGTTGGGAATCGCCTTCGTGGTGATATCTCAAGGAGAATAGGGTGAGCCTTCGTGGCGTTGGTGTGCCTTCGTGGTAACATCCACCTCTCTAACGATGACTAGCTTCCCTCCAAGGAAGTGAACATCGGGATACATCATCGTCTCCGTGACTTCGGTTATCCCTAACCCTAACTCCTTACTTGTGGTTTACCTTGGTAACTTGACCGCGCATTCACTATTCTTGTTGTCCTCATTATATTGTGTTGGTTACCATATCGTAGAGATTATTTAGGGCAACACTTTATAGTCCGCAATTCATACTTCCTACTATTGTTCTATCTTGTGTTTAGTGTGAATTGCTAGCTTGTAACATATCTTGCGTAAGCTTGTAATGCTTACTTGAGTTTGCTTGTATCATTCAATTCCATATATTGTGATACAATTTGTGTAAGCTTGTATTGCCTACTTGTGGGTGTGTGTATTATTCATTTCCATATCTCGTGATATACATTGAGTAAGTTTGTGTAACTTACTTGTGCTTACTCATATCCTCGTTGTTCTCATCTTGTTTATGCTAAGTTGTTGGTGCACTTAGTGAGCCTAGTATATTTAGGATTTGTGCTTGAAAAGTATCTGCTTAGTTTATTTCCGCATTAGGATATAGCCAAATCCGTAAAAGATTTTAAAACGCCTATTCACCCCCCTCTAGGCGACATCGTGGTCCTTTCAATTGGTATCAGAGCTAGGTCTCTCCTTATTAGGCTTAACCGCCTAGAGAGTAACGATGTCGACTAGTGAACTAGTGCACGATGACACATTTTGTTTTAATGGCACAAACTACATTATGTGGAGATTACACATGCTTTGTCATTTTCGGGCCATGGGTCCAAATGCTTTGCGGATTGTGGTTGTCGGGAATTCAAATCTAGAGGATGGACAATCTCCGTCACTTGGTGATATGCATCTTGATAGTGAAGCTTTAAGTATCATTTACCAAGCTATAACCTTCGAGGTGTTCAAGTCAATCTCGTCTTGTTCGTTGGCTCATGATGCTTGGACCAAAATTGAAGATATATATGATGGGTCCAATCTTCATGAAGACAATATTCTTTTTGAGGAGTTAATGGAGGAGTTCTCCACATTTTTAAATCATGAAGAGCTCTCTATTGCTTCCACCTCCGATTACTTGCATACCTCAACATCTTTCACTTCACCAACATGTGGCATACCACAAGGTAATGACATGGTGAGTGAAGAAATATCCTGTAATGATGGTGTTAAGCTCATTTGTGATGATATGCTTGATCTCCCATGTTGCCATGATAGAAATGTTTTGGTTTCCTCTAGTTTTTCTATGACCAACCATGTAGAGGAAATCAAGAAAGATGAGGCATGCTTGATTGATGAAGAACCCTCTTCTCCAAAAGAATCATCATAAACCCCTTATGTTCACATGTGCCTCATGGCAAGAGGTAATGACGAGGTATCATCTTCTCTTAGTGTTAATGATGATAGTTGTAATGAGGAAGATGATGAAGTCTTGACTCAAAATCTCTATGAGATTGGGAAAACTCTTCGTAGAGCTAAAAATAACACTTATAAAAGGCTCCAAGATGTTCTTGCTTGCTTTCAAAAATGTAACGACTTATTTCTTTACGAGCAAGCAAAAAGTGAACAACTTGAAAATGAACTTGCTATGGCTCATCAATGTCTTAGTGACTTGAGGTCTTTAAAAGAAGATATTGAAGTTACTCACTGTAAACTTAAAGAGGATTTTGAGCACCTTGACCTTGAGTACAAGAAGGTCAAAGGAGAGCTCACCAAACTCTCTAAGTCTCATGAGGAACTTCAAGCTACTCATGCGGAGTCTCTAGCTTCTACATGCTACACTCATATTGATAATGATGCTTGTGCTACTAACTCTATCTTGTGTGAAGCATCGATATTAAAAGAAAATGTTGAGCTAAGGACACAACTTGATTTGCTAACCAGCAATTATGGGAAATTGGGAGAAAGTCATAAAAAGCTCTCAGGAACTCATGAGGATCTTCTAATCTCTCATGATGAGTTCAAGTTAGCTCATGAGGCTATGGTCACCAAGGTAAAATCATGTGAGTATCATGTGGATATTAGCACATCTTCTACTCGAAATGCCTTATTGTCATGTGCTAGTCCTTGCAATTCCTCTCTACATGATATTGGTTCATCTTGTAATGAATTTCTCACCATGCCTTGTTGCTCTAACAATGAAGCTTCTACTTCCTCTAGTTCTTTTGTTAATACTAACCTTGTAGAGGAAAATAAAGAGCTCAAGGCCCAAGTCACTAGTTTGAAGAAAGACTTGGAAAAATGTTGTGATAATATCTTGAGTGTGCAAAAGGACCCTCAGGACAAAATAGGACTTGATTTCATCTCCAACAAGAAGAAGTCCAAGAACAAGAAGAAGGGACAAGATCAAGTCAAGAATTCGGCCAACATTACTTGCTTCAAGTGCAAGAATGTTGGACACCATGTGAGATATTCTCCATTGAAGAAGAAGGCTTCAAATGTGAAGCATCAAGGGAAGTGGCCTCAAGTTCAATATCAAGATAGTTAAAGGCCTCTTCCCATGCCTAACCAAGATAATGCTCTCCAAGTTGAAAAGGTAAATAAGAAGAGAAAGGGGAGCACATGTTGCTATATTTGCCGTAAGAAGGGACACATAGCTTCATCTTGTCCCAACGGTAACATATATAAGCCTCCTATAGTCAATAATCATTATTCGCTAAGGAAGGATCTTGGTGGCAATGTGTTTGCCAAGTTTGTGGGTTACCAAAGAAGTTTGAAAGTGGACAAGACCATTTGGGTTGCCAAGCCTATTGTTACTAACTTCTTAGGACCCAACTTGGTTGGGGACCATCAAGCTCAAACTTGATCAATAGGTGTGTGGATGGCATTGGAGACTTGGCTACTTCATGAAGAAAAACTATTTTCACCATATGTTATGGTTAATGCCAAGTCAAGTGGATTATCTTCATATCTATCAATCCAATGCTCCTCCTTGCATGTAACTTGTACTTGCATTGTTTACATTGAAAGTTACTATGTCCCTTGCATTTTTAGGTTTTGTACCTAGCATTTGCTTTTATAGTTGTGCTTTCCAGTATGCTTGATTTGTGTTATCTAGCATGTGTAGGTCGCAATGCACTTCATATATTTGTGCGTGTGTGGTTTCAAGCCTTTATTGCTTCATTAGTTGAATCTTCCTTGGCTGGATCATCACATTATGGGGGAGTGCTATGTTTTACGGATATCACAAACCTTAAATGTGTATGTATGTGGGATACCACCTAGTATTGTTAGTGCAATATTATCTAGTTACTATGTGGTATGTAAAGCTCATTTGAAACTCAAATTCTCATCCATTAATTATCCTTAGTTGGGTTTCATTTGCTTCTTGTGGATAATACATGGATCATGATATTATGGGGGAGTGATATGCTTTGTGCATATCACAATCCTTGTTAATATGAACAATTGAGGGATGCCACTTAGAATTTATATTTGAGATTATCTTATATCTCTGTGGCATGCAATGTCTTGTTTACGTATGGCATTCTTGTGCGGTTTTGCCCATGGTTATCTTTAAAATCATATTTGGAAAATCATTTGATTAAAGCTATTCCAATTATTGCTTTACATGTTGATCTATCTAGTTGGAATGTTAATATTATGCTATCCAAGCATTGTGGTTATTTCTAAACTCTCATGTTATGCTTGTGTTAGTATAGATGATCATGTACTTATTTGGTTTCTACACTGAATGATAACCCGAAATACCATTTTGTTCGAATTCATCTTATTGCTCTATATGAGAGTTTGTTATCTCATTGTTTATAGTGTCCTATATCTACTTGAGTGGGATATTCCTATGAGTATGTGTGCAATGCATATCTTATATGCTCATTTTTTTTCTTGGTTCATATGTTGAACTTTGTGTGCTATCATATGTTGATTTTTCACTTTGATTCATTTTGGACAACATGAATGACTAGTGATGTTATTGGAAGTATTAACGGTTATGTGGTCATTTGTCCAATTTGTATCTCCCTGGATTTTGGTAGGCTTGTGCATGCATATTTACTATGTGTAAATTCACATGCCTTGTTTGCCTTATTTGATCCAATATATATATGGTAAATCCATCAAATTCTTAATAGCTATGATGTGCATGAAATTCAAATTCATATCAATAGGCACATATTTAAGTGGTTTTACCCTATGTGTTGTAGTTATGCTAACTACTTTGACCCAATAAGTTTGGGGACCATATTGTACTTAAAATGTTTTAGGTACATTTGAGAAGCATTGGGTGCTTGGCTTATTCATGAAGGTGGTGGCACTATGAGGAAATTAGAGCCAATCTTGGACATTTTATTGATCTACAACTTCATACCAATTCTATCTCGGTAACAAGTATTTACTTCATGCATATATATAGAAATGAGGTCAACCTTGTGTAGGTTGCATCATGGCATGAATTTCTTGAATCATTCATGTGATACTTGTTTCCTTTATCAAAGCATCCCAACAATGATCTCTTGTTGTTAGTTGTGATGTCTTTGATGGTTGTGTGTTTGGAGTTCATTAATATATAATAAGATTATATTAAGCCATGTGCCATGCTTTCAAGCAAAGATCTCATTGGTATATTTTATGACTCCCGTTTGGATATCTTATTCCTTCCTTTTGTAACTATTTTATGTGTACATCCTTCTTTGTGGATATCATCTACCTAGTATCTTATACACGTGAGAGAAGTTACATCTCTAGTTGATATCCCTATTCTTTCATGTCCACCATTTCATTCACTTTTTATATCTTTTTGGTGGCTCCATGGAAGCATTTGTTGAATGAGTGCATGTCTTACCTGTTTGCATCTTAGTGCACTCATGTTTGGTGAAGATTTGTGTCCTCATGCCTGTCTTGACAAGCCTATTATTTCCTATCTTCATCATGGGTTTTCACAAGCTTTGATTTTTAGGTTGCTATTAGTGAGCTTGTGAACCCATTTGCTCGATGTGTGTGTGACCTTATTAACTTTGTGTGTGTGGGAAGGACATGTCTTGCACCTTGTATCTCATTTACTCAAGGCTATGTTGATGATTAATTCTCATCCTTATACTAGTCTTCTCAAGTGTTTTGACGTGACTCACACACATCATTTTGGTTGTGCCTATTCTTAGGTTGCCTCATGTACATGTTGCTCAACCATATGTTTGTTGCAAATGCTAGGCTCCTTTTCTTATCTATGTTTGCTTGCAATTGTTGTGTGTTCCTATTGATTTTGGGGAGTGATGATCCTATTTTGTGCACTCGTATCCAAATAAAAAATCTAAATTGTGCACAAATCATGGGGAGCTTCTCTATTTTCCTTAGAACACTCCTTTACCCAAATCGTAATATTCTTTTATCCTTTTGGCTCGTCGGATCTTTTGATTTCTTGCTTCACTTTGTGTTATGCAAATGAGATCAATTTGTGCCATGTGCTTTGTGCCATGTGCCTTGCTATTATCACTAGGTTTCAGTTGTATAATAATGGATTCACTTATGTATATCATGTTCTTATCAATTGCATATATTTTGTGTTTGCAAAGTTTCTTTGCGGATACATATCATGATTATGATTGGCCACTCCGAAATTTTTATACATGTGAAAGTTCATATCTTTCCTTGATATATTTTATTCCTTACCGGCCACTTTGTTTGTTTCCTCTTATTCTTATGGTGGCTTAGGTAAGAGGTTGTGACGTGAGTGCTTGTATGTTTGGCATATAATCTTGCACACTCATGTGTTTTGACTGTTTTCCTCACATGTCTTATGCTTGTTTTCATATCTTCATATCTAGTTGCATTCTATAGATTCTGAGCTCCTCAAATTGTTCATTATTGAATATGTGCATTTGCGTTCACTCACATCTTGTGATATGCACACATCAAGGAGGAACTCATACTATATTGGTCTTCTAGAAGTTTTGTCTTCCATTTTGGCATTTGTTGCCAATGGGTCATATCTTCATATCTAGTTGCATTCTATAGATTCTGAGCTCCTCAAATTGTTCATTATTGAATATGTGCATTTGAGTTCACTCACATCTTGTGATATGCACACATCAAGGAGGAACTCATACTATATTGGTCTTCTAGAAGTTTTGTCTTCCATTTTGGCATTTGTTGCCAATGGGGGAGAAGTTTAGAGGGTTTAGAATAAATATCTTTTGAAGTTCTTGTTGTCATTCATGCTATTCACCCTAGTTATATATTCTTGTTGCATGAATGAATATATAGAGAAATCTCCAACTAGTTTATATCAACCAATATATGCAATGAAATTCAAAGTTCATTCACACATGCATATATTGTGGGGGAGCTTACTCTATATATTGTGGTCTTACTAACATCAAATGCTTGTGTAGTGTTTTGATGTTAGTACAACCGGTTTTCATATCATCAAGTTTCTTTGTGGATAATTGATGCTACCAAAATTGCGTGCTTGTTTAAAAATTCATTATATGAACCCTCTTATTGAGATTGTCATCAATTACCAAAATGGGGGAGATTGAAAGTACATGTTGTCCCCATGTGTGGTTTTGGTAATTAATGACAATCCTTATGGACTAATGTTTGCATTAAGATATACATTTGAAGGTCAGTCCAATTGGAATATGATTGAAGAATAATGGAAGATAACTCCTTTGAAGCAACAATTACATTGAGATGATCAAAATGAAGTTCATTGGAGTATGTTAAGAGTTGCCATGCTTAGAGTTATGGTTTGAGCCATAATGGATCAAGATCTTAAAAGGATGATTTGAATGATGAACTCTAGGAGTGGCTCAAAGATATGATCATAATGGACTCATGTGTTGAGTCATGACTGATCAAGTATTCAAGCAAGCTATTCAAGTGAAGAATTCAATATACCCTTCAAGACGTCAACATTAAACATGGAGTAGAGATATAGGTTGACCAAGATGAAGCTCAAAGATCAAACTCTAAATGGTCAACACACGAGCGCAAATGATGCACCACATAGGATCTTGTGGTATGATAAGAAATTATCAATTGCACTGTGTACTAACCCATACTATGTGTTGTCTATGTTTTTGAGGGTTAGGTGATTCTCATGGGCTCGCATCGAGAAAGAGATTTCAAGTGTCTATGAGAGAATGACATCAAGTGTTGGTGATCATGGTTGACAAGGGCAAGTTCAAGATAACCATCCCAAAGGATTACATGCTTGAAGCTTGTGGATGATCACATGATGGACAAGTGAAGATGAATACAAAGCAAAGCTTCCCACATTGTGTATGGGGAGAGACTTGAAGACTTTACCAATGTCTTGCCTTCATCTTGAGCCAAGGAGAAACATCAACATCAAGCTCAAGTGAACGCCTCGTGTCAAAGGTATTAGTTCCTTTGACGTTAGTGTTGTGGAGTGATGACCACCAAAGAAACATATACACTCAAGAAGGGATTCTCAATAGCTATGTAGTGTAGCTCTTTTATGATTCTTGAGTTATAGGGATCCCGCACTATTAAGAGGGGATCAAAGGGGTTTGTGATGGATTTGCTCAAGTCAACATCTTCTATACACAATTCCACTCATATCCTATATACCAAAGAAAAGCCAAAGCCAAATAGTTTCCTGAAATATATGATCTAACCTTTGCATAATATGAACCCTCCATTTTGGTTTATTTTGGGTGGTTCTCTATCTGAGGACTTGGAGCTTTTCCATAGCTTCAAAATGAGCCCAAGATCATCAAAATCGGAGTCGGGATGTGAAAGTTATGCATGTTTTAGTTTTGGGGTTCCTGTTGTTATTTTGGCTGGACGTCCGGTAACGTCCGGAAATCCGGTGCGCCAATCCAGAATCAAACGGACGGAAATACGGTAAGTACCGGACGTCCGGAAAATGTCGGACGTCCGTCAAACCTGTTTCGCAAATATCCTGATACATTCGTCTGATGGCGTGCTACAGCTGTCGGACGTCCGGTGTTCCACCGGACGTCCGGTGCCTGTTTTGCCACCGGACGTTCGGTAATCCACCGGACGTCCGAAACTTTCCTGAGCAGAATTCTTCCCCAACGTTCATTTGGGGCCACACTATAAATACCCCTTCACTACTTCATGGAGGGGTTGAGCAACACAACTATCTTAACCCACACTTGAAGAAAAGCTCCCTCTCCCTTCTCCTACCTCAAATCTTAGATCCCGGAGAGATTTGTGAGAGTTCTTGTGAGAGATTCCAATCTAGTGATAGATCCACTCCCTCACCTTCTCTTGACAAAAGGAATTCATGATTTGAGCAAGTCTTGAGCGTTTCCCCCTTGATATTGTTACTCTTGGAGGTTGGATACTCCTAGGCGGTAGGAGTGCTCCGGTGAGGAATCAACTTGTGATTTGTCCCCCGGAAAGTTTGTAAAGGTTTGGAGGCCACCTCAAGGTCTTCCACTAGTGGTTGGGAATCGCCTTCGTGGTGATATCTCAAGGAGAATAGGGTGAGCCTTCGTGGCGTTGGTGTGCCTTCATGGTAACATCCACCTCTCTAATGGTGACTAGCTTCCCTCCAAGGAAGTGAACATCGGGATACATCATCATCTCCATGACTTAGGTTATCCCTAACCCTAACTCCTTACTTGTGGTTTACCTTGGTAACTTGACCGCGCATTCACTATTCTTGTTGTCCTCATTATATTGTGTTGGTTACCATATCGTAGAGATTATTTAGGCCAACACTTTATAGTCCGCAAGTAAGCTTGTAACATATCTTGTGTTTAGTGTGAATTCACTATTCCTACTATTGTTCTATCTTGTGTTTAGTGTGAATTGCTAGCTTGTAACATATCTTGTGTAAGCTTGTAATTCTTACTTGAGTTTGCTTGTATCATTCAATTCCATATATTGTGATACAATTTGTGTAAGCTTGCATTGCCTACTTGTGGGTGTGTGTATTATTCATTTCCATATCTCGTGATATACATTGAGTAAGTTTGTGTAACTTACTTGTGCTTACTCATATCCTCGTTGTTCTCATCTTGTTTATGCTAAGTTGTTGGTGCACTTAGTGAGCCTAGTATATTTAGGATTTGTGCTTGAAAAGTATCCGCTTAGTTTATTTCCGCATTAGGATATAGCCAAATCCGTAAAAGATTTTAAAACGCCTATTCACCCCCCTCTAGGCGACATCGTGGTCCTTTCAGTGTGTACAGCAAGTATGATTGTGGTAAACTAAAAAACAAGGACTCAAATCATACAAGACGCTCCAAGCAAAACACATATCATGTGGTGAATAAAAATATAGCTACAAGTAAAATTACCGATGGAAGTAAACGAAAGAGGGGATGCCTTCCGGGGCATCCCCAAGCTTTGAATTTTTGGTGTCCTTGGATTATCTTGGGGGTTCCATGGGCATCCCCAAGCATAGGCTCTTTACACTCCTTGTTCCATAATCCATCAAAAGATTTCACCCAAAACTTGAAAACTTCACAACACAAAACTCAACATAAATCTCGTGAGCTCCGTTAGCGAAAGAAAACGAAAGACCACTTCAAGGTACTGTAACGAACTCATTATTTATTTATATTGGTATTAAACCTACTGTATTCCAACTTCTCTATGGATTATAAACTATTTTACTAGCCATAGATTCATCAAAATAAGCAAACAACACAAGAAAAACAGAATTTGTCAAAAACAGAACAGTCTGTAGTAATCTGTAACTAACGCAAACTTCTGGAACTTCAAAAAATAATCCAAAATAGGAAGACCTAGTAAATTTGTTTATTGATCAGCAGCAATTGGAATCACTATTTTATCACGTTCTGGTGAATTTTAATAATTGTTTTCGTGAACCTAAAGTTTCTGGAAATTACAGCAAGATCAAATAACTATCATCCAAGAAGATCCTATAGGTTTAACTTGGCACAAACACTAATTAAAAGATAAAACCACATCTAAACAGAAGGTTGGTGGATTATTTATTCCTGAAACAAAAAAAACTAAAAATAAAATTGGGTTGCCTCCCAACAAGCGCTATCGTTCAACGCCACTAGCTAGGCATAAAAGCAAGGATAGATCTAGGTATTGCCATCTTTGGTAGGCAATCCATAAGTGGCTCTCATGATAGATTCATATGGTAGTTTTATTTTCTTCCTAGGTAATTATTCCATGCCCTTCTTTAAAGGAAATTGGAATCTAATATTCCCTTCCTTCATATCAATAATTGCACCAATCGTTCTAAGGAA
Organism: Aegilops bicornis; assembly: GCA_021605145.1. Classification (NCBI taxonomy): domain Eukaryota; kingdom Viridiplantae; phylum Streptophyta; class Magnoliopsida; order Poales; family Poaceae; genus Aegilops; species Aegilops bicornis. The sequence continues at coordinate 171,822,895 of CM038673.1, read as the reverse complement.
AGGTCTAACAAGAATAATAGGACAAGAAGGATTGCAATCTATATCAAGAACGATAAACTCTACGGGCACATAATTCCTATTTGCAACAATAAGAACATCATTAATTCTTCCCATAGGTTTCTTAATAGTGGAATCCGCAAGATGCAAGTTTAGAGAGCAATCATCAAAATCACGGAAATCTAGCAAATCACACAAGGTTTTGGGAATAGTGGAAACACTAGCACCCAAATCACATAAAGCATAAAATTCATGATCCTTAATCTTAATTTTAATAGTTGGTTCCCACTCATCATAAAGTTTTCTAGGGATAGAAACTTCCAACTCAAGTTTTTCTTCATAAGATTGCATCAAGGCATCAACAATATGTTTAGTAAACGCTTTATTTTGTCTATAAGCATGAGGAGAATTTAGCACGGATTGCAACAAGGAAATACAATCAATTAAAGAGCAACTTTCATAATTAAATTCCTTGAAATCCAATATAGTGGGTTTAGCAACATCTAGGGTTTTATTCCTTTCCACCCCACTTTTATCGATTTCATCATCAAGATCTAAATACTCCAAATTTTTGGAACGTCTTCTAGGTAAAGGTGGATTATATTCAGTTTCATCAAGATTCATATTGCAAAACAAATATTTAATAGGGGACACATCAATAAATTTTAGATCTTCATCTTGATTTTCATAGGAATTGGAAGAACATGTTTTAATAAAGGCATCTTTCAGAGTAACGCATCCTAGCGGTTCTTTCCTTGCACTCATCAATGGAAATTCTCATGGCTTTGAGAGACTCATTGATATCATGCTTAGGAGGAGTATAACTAAGTTTTAAAGAATCAACATCAAGAGAAATTTTATCAACGTTCCTAGCCAATTCATCAACTTTAAGTAATTTCTCTTCAAGCAAAGCATTCAAATTCTTTTGCGAATTCATAAACTCTTTAACAATAGTCTCAAATTCAGAGGGCATCTTATTAAAGTTTGCATAAGAGTTGTTGTAGGAATTTCCATAATTATTAGAAGGATTACTAGGAGAAGGCCTAGGATTAAAATTCCCTCTATACGCGCTATTACCAAAATTATTCCTACCAACAAAATTCACATCCATAGATTCATTATTATTCTCAATCAAAGTAGACAAAGGCATATCATTAGGATCAGAAGAAACACTCTTAGTAGCAAATAATTTCATAAGTTCATCCATCTTGACACTCAAAACATTAATTTCTTCTATCGCATGCACTTTTTTATTAGTAGATCTTTCAGTATGCCATTGAGAAAAATAAACCATAATATTATCTAGGAGTTTAGTAGCATCTCCTAAAGTGATTTCCATAAAAGTGCCTCCCGCGGCCGAATCTAAAAGATTTCTAGAAGCAAAATTCAATCCGGCATAAAAAGTTTGTATAATCATCCACAAGTTCAAACCACGAGTAGGGCAATTACGTATCATTAATTTCATTCTCTCCCAAGCTTGTGCAACATGTTCATGATCAAGTTGCTTAAAATTCATAATATCGTTTCTAAGAGAGATGATCTTAGCGGAGGAAAATACTTAGAGATAAAAGCATCTTTGCACTTGTTCCAAGAATCAATACTATTTTTAGGCAAAGACGAAAACCAAGCTTTAGCACGATCTCTAAGAGAAAAAGGAAATAGCTCCAATTTAACAATATCATTATCGACATCTTTCTTCTTTTGCATATCACATAAATCAACGAAGGTATTTAGATGAGTAGCAGCATCTTCACTAGGAAGGGCGGCGAATTGATCTTTCATAACAAGATTCAACAAAGCAAGAGGAGCAATCAGAGTGCTAAGGAAATCATTATTGTTGGTATTGGTATAGTCACACAATTTGGTATTATCTTGAGCCATCGCGACAAGCAAGCAATCCAACACACGAGCAAACCAAAGGCAAGCGAGAAAAAGGCAAATGGAAAAGAGAGGGCGAATAAAACGGCAAGGGTGAAGTGGGGGAGAGGAAAACGAGAGGCAAATGGAAAATAATGTAATGCGGGAGATAGGGATTGTGATGGGTACTTGGTATGTTGACTTTTGCGTAGACTCCCCGGCAACGGCGCCAGAAATTCTTCTTGCTACCTCTTGAGCACTGTGTTGGATTTCCCCAAAGAGGAGAGGATGATGCAGCAAAGTAGCGTAAGTATTTCCCTCAGTTTTTGAGAACAAAGGTATCAATCCAGTAGGAGGCCACGCGCAAGTCCCTCGTACCTACACAAAACGATAGCTCAACGCAACCAACACGATTAGGGGTTGTCAATCCCTTCATGGTCACTTACGAGAGTGAGATCTGATAGAGATGATAGATAATATTTTTGGTATAAAGATGCAAGGTAAAATAAAAGGCAAAAGTAAAAAGAAAAGCAAATAATAAAGTGATTGGAGATTGATATGATGAGAATAGACCCGGGGGCCATAGATTTCACTAGTGGCTTCTCTCAAGAGCATAAGTATTTCTACGGTGGGTGAACAAATTACTGTTGAGCAATTGACATAATTGAGCGTAGTTATGAGAATATAAAGGCATGATCATGTATATAGGCATCACGTCCGAGACAAGTAGACCGACTCCTGCCTGCATCTACTACTATTACTCCACTCATCGACTGCTATCCAACATGCATCTAGAGTATTAAGATCAAGAAAACAGAGTAACGCCTTAAGCAAGATGACATGATGTAGAGGGATAAATTCATGCAATATGATATAAACCCCATATTGTTATCCTTGATGGTAACAATACAATATGTGCCTTGCTGCCCCTACTGTCACTGGGAAAGGACACCGCAAGATTGAACCCAAAGCTAAGCACTTCTCCCATTGCAAGAAAACCAATCTAGTAGGCCAAACCAAACTGATAATTCGAAGAGACTTGCAAAGATAACCAATCATGCATAAAAGAATTCAGAGAAGATTCAAATATTGTTCGTAGATAATCTTGATCATAAACCCACAATTCATCGGTCTCAACAAACACACCGCAAAAAGAAGATTACATCGAATAGATCTCCACGAGAAAGGGGGAGACCATTGTATTGAGATCCAAAAAGAGAGAAGAAGACATCTAGCTACTAACTATGGACCCGAAGGTCTGAGCTAAACTACTCACACTTCATCGGAAGGGCTATGGTGTTGATGTAGAAGCCCTCCGTGGTGGATTCCTGCTACCTCTTGAGCACTGCGTTGGATTTCCCCGAAGAAGAGAGGATGATGCAGCAAAGTAGCGTAAGTATTTCCCTCAGTTTTTGAGAACCAAGGTATCAATCCAGTAGGAGGCTACGCTCGAGTCCCTCGTACCTACACAAAAACAATAACTCCTCGCAACCAACGCGATTAGGGGTTGTCAATCCCTTCACGGTCACTTACGAGAGTGAGATCTGATAGAGATGATAGATAATATTTTTGGTATTTTTGGTATAGATATGCAAAGTGAAGAGTAAAAGGCAAAGTAAAAAAGCAAAGCAAATATAAAGTTATGGAGATTGATATGATGAGAATAGACCCAGGGGCCATAGATTTCACTAGTGGCTTCTCTCAAGAGCATAAGTATTCTACGGTGGGTGAACAAATTACTGTTGAGCAATTGATGAATTGAGCATAGTTATGAGAATATCTTGGTATGATCATGTATATAGGCATCACGTCCGAGACAAGTAGACCGACTCACCGCATCTACTACTATTACTCCACTCATCGACCACTATCCAAAGATGCATCTAGAGTATTAAGTTAAAACAGAGTAACGCCTTAAGCAAGATGACATGATGTAGAGGGATAAATTCATGCAATATGATAAAACCCCATCTTGTTATCCTCGATGGCAATAATACAATACGTGCCTTGCTGCCCCTTCTCACATCCTGGGAAAGGACACAAAGATTGAACCAGAAGCTAAGCACTTCTCCCATTGCAAGAAAAGACAATCTAGTAGGCCAAACCAAACTGATAATTCGAAGAGACTTGCAAAGATAACCAATCGTACATAAAAGAATTCAGAGAAGATTCAAATATTATTCATAGATAGACTTGATCATAAACCCACAATTCATCGGTCTCAACAAACACACCGCAAAAAGAAGATTACATCGAATAGATCTCCACAAGAGAGGGGGAGAACATTGTATTGAGATCCAGAAAGAGAGAAGAAGCCATCTAGCTACTAACTATGGACCCGAAGGTCTGAGGTAAACTACTCACACTTCATTGGAGAGGCTATGATGGTGTAGAAGCCCTCCGTGATGACGGCCCTCTCCGGCGGAGCTCCGGAACAGGCTCCAAGATGGGATCTCGTGGATACAGAAAGTTGCGGCGGTAGAATTAGGTTTTTGGCTCCTATTCTGATCGTTTGGGGGTACGTAGGTATATATAGGAGGAAGGAGTACACCGGTGGAGCTCCGAGGGGCCCATGAGGCAGGGGGCGCGCCCTAGGGGGGTGCCCCCCACCCTTGTGACCGCCTCTTTGCTTCCTTGGAGTAGGCTCCAAGTCCCCTGTATCACGTTCAGTGAGAAAATCACGTTCCCGAAGGTTTCATTCCGTTTGGACTCCGTTTGATATTCCGCTTTCTTGAAACACTGAAATAGGCAAAAAACAGCAATTTCGGGCTGGGCCTCCTGTTAATAGGTTTGTCCCAAAAATAATATAAAAGTGGAAAATAAAGCCCACTATAGTCCAAAACAGTAGATAATATAGCATGGAGCAATCAAAATTATAGATACGTTGTAGACGTATCGTGCATCCCTAAGCTTAATTCCTACTGCCCCCTAGTAGGTATATGATAAAAAAGAATTTTTGATGCGGAGTGCTACTTGGCGTAATTTCAATGTAAATCTTCTCAATTGTGGTATGAATATTCAGATCCGAAAGATTCAAGACAAAAGTTAATATTGACATAAAAATAATAATACTTCAAGCATACTAACTAAGCAATTATGTCCTCTCAAAACAACATGGCCAAAGAAAGCTCATCCCTACAAAATCATATAGATTAGTCATGCTCCATTTTCGTCACAGAAGAATGCTCTCATCATGCACAACCCCGATGACAAGCCAAGCAATTGTTTCATACTTTAATAATCTCAAACTCATAAACCTTCATGCAATACATGAGCGTGAGCCATGGATATAGCACTATGGGTGGAAAAGAATATGACGATGGGGGTTATGTGGAGAAGACAAAAAGTAGAAGATCTCACATCAACGAGGCTAATCAATGGGCTATGGAGATGCCCATCGATTGATGTTAATGCAAGGAGTAGGGATTGCCATGCAACAGATGAACTAGAGCTATAAATGTATGAAAGCTCAACAAAAGAAACTAAGTGGGTGTGCATCCAACTTGCTTGCTCATGAAGACCTAGGGCATTTGAGGAAGCCCATTGTTGGAATATACAAGCCAAGTTCTATAATGAAATATTCCCACTAGTATATGAAAATGACGAAACAAGAGACTCTCTATCATGAAGATTATGGTGCTGCTTTGAAGCACAAGTGTGGCAAAGGATAGTAACATTGTCCCTTCTCTCTTTTTCTCTCATTTTTTTCTCTTTTTTTTTCTTTTTTTGGGGCCTTCTCTTTTTTTATGGCCTTTCTCTTTTTTTTATGATTCCTCACTTGGGACAATGCTCTAGAATGATGATGATCACACTTCTATTTATTTACAACTCAGTGATTACAACTCGATACTAGAACAAAGTATGACTCTATATGAATGCCTCCGGCGGTGTACCGGGATATGCAATGAATCAAGAGTGACATGTATGAAAGAATTATGAACGGTGGCTTTGCCACAAATACTATGTCAACTACATGATCATGCTAAGCAATATGACAATGATGAATGTGTCATGATGAACGGTATGGTGGAAAGTTGCATGGCAATATATCTTGGAATGGCTATGGAAATGCCATAATAGGTAGGTATGGTGGCTGTTTTGAGGAAGATATAAGGAGGTTTATGTGTGAAAGAGCGTATCATATCACGGGGTTTGGATGCATCGCGAAGTTTGCACCAACTCTCAATGTGAGAAAGGGCAATGCACGGCATCAAGAGGCTAGCAATGATGGAAGGGTGAGAGTGCGTATAATCCATGGACTCAACATTAGTCAAAAAGAACTCATATACTTATTGCAAAAATCTACAAGTCATCAAAACCAAAGCATTACGCGCATGCTCCTAGGGGGATAGATTGGTAGGAAAAGACCATCGCCGTCCCCCGACCGCCACTCATAAGGAGGACAATCAAATAACACCTCATGTTTCAAATTTGTTACATAACGTTTACCATATGTGCATGCTACGGGACTTGCAAACTTCAACTCAAGCATTTCTTAAATTCACAACTACTCTACTAGCACGACTTTGATATTATCACCTCCATATCTCAAAACAATTATCAAGCATCAAACTTTTCTTAGTATTCAACACACTCAAAAGAAAGTTTTACAAATCTTGAATACCGAGCATATTATTATTATTAAGCAAATTACCATGCTATTAAAGACTCTCAAAATAATCTAACTGAAGCATGAGAGATCAATAGTTTCTTTAAAACAAATCCACCACCGTGCTCTAAAAGATATAAGTGAAGCACTAGAGCAAAACTATAAAGCTCAAAAGATATAAGTGAAGCACATAGAGTAAAACTATATAGCTCAAAAGATATAAGTGAAGCACATAGAGTATTCTATCAAATTCCAATTCATGTATGGCTCTATCAAAAGGTGTGTACAGCAAGGATTATTGTGGCAAACTAACAAACAAAGACACAAATAATACAAGACGCTCCAAGCAAAACACATATCATGTGGTGAATAAAAATATAGCTCCAAGTAAAATTACCGATGGAAGTAGATTTAAAGAGGGGATGCCTTCCGGGGCATCCCCAAGCTTTGACTTTTTGGTGTCCTTGGATTATCTTGGGGGTGCCATGGCAATCCCCAAGATTAGGCTCTTGCCACTCCTTGTTCCATAATCCATCAAAAGAATTCACCCAAAACTTGAAAACTTCACAACACAAAACTCAACAGAAAACTCATGAGCTCCGTTAGCGAAAGAAAACAAAAGACCACTTCAAAGTACTGTAATGAACTCATTCTTTATTTATATTGGTGTTAAACCTACTCTATTCCAACTTCTCTATGGATTATAAACTATTTTACTAGCCATAGATTCATCAAAATAAGCAAACAACACAGTAAAAACAGAATCTGCCAAAAACAGAACAGTCTGTAGTAATCTGTAACTAACGAAAACTTCTGTAACTCCAAAACTTCAGCCAAAATAAGAAGACCTAGGAAATTTGTTTATTGATCATAAGAAATTCGAATCACTATTTTATCACGTTCTGGTGAATTTTAATAATTGTTTTCGTGAACCGAAAGTTTCTGGAAATTACAGCAAGATCAAATAACTATCATCCAAGAAGTTCCTATAGGTTTAACTTGGCACAAACACTAATTAAAACATAAAACCTCATCTAAACAGAAGGTAGATGGATTATTTATTCCTAAACAGAAACAAAAACAAAAAAATAAAATAAAATTGGGTTGCCTCCCAACAAGCGCTATCGTTTAACGCCCCTAGCTAGGCATAAAAGCAAGGATAGATCTAGGTAGTGCCGTAGTACTAAGATAGATCGGTGAAAATCATTTCATATTCTCTATGTTCGGCAGCAAGTTTTCTTTGAGGCAAGAAAAAGTAATTAAAAGTGCTAAATTTAATAGGACAAAAGTCCCCAAGATGAATTTTAGGAGGTATAGGTTCCTCTTTCGGCCCTTCGTATTGCACAACCAATTCATCATTATAAGCATTCTTTTGATAGAACTTTGTGAGCCTATACTCAAGAGAGCATCCTAGCTCATTATTTTGAATAGCCAAATCATCATTAAGTTCAGAGATTCTATCAATTAAAATATTGGTAGGCACCTTTTTTCTAAGATTTTGATTGAAAGCAACATAGTCAAGAGATTGAAAGCGCATAATTTCTTCTTGATCAAAGAGGATAGATTCTATGGGAGGACGGCCAGCGTCCACCCTATAGTGTGCAAAGATTTCTTTGGCTTCTTTTATTATAAATCTGAATTCATGAGCCAAAAAGATAGTAGCGGCACGCTTAACAGAAGAATGCTCGACATTAGAAAATTCTAGGAAAATTCTTTGTATAGATGGGTGCATATGCATAAATTGCCTTTCAAGTTCAACGATAAGCATGGCGATAGCGTCCGCAACACTACTGGTTCTATGGAGAATAGAACAACCCATAGAGGGAAAAGCACCGGCACAAGTAAATAAATCTTGAATAACTCCTTTTCCAATAATATTACCACTAACGATTCGAAATCTTTTTGTATGATAGGTAGGGGGTTCTTCAGCAGGAGCATCCGAATTTTCTATGATATTATTATCGCCCATATCGGCGTTAACTTCCCCAATTTCAGACATAGCGACAAACAAGTAATCCAACACACGAGCAAACAACAGGAAAGTGAGAAAAAGGCAAACGGAAAAGAGAGGGCGAATAAAACGGCAAGGGTGAAGTGGGGGAGAGGAAAACGAGAGGCAAATGGCAACTAATGTAATGCGGGAGAGGAAAACGAGAGGCAAATGGCAACTAATGTAATGCGGGACATAGGGATTGTGATGGGTACTTGGTATGTTGACTTTTGCGCAGACTCCCCAGCAACGGTGCCAGAAATTCTTCTTGCTACCTCTTGAGCACTGCGTTGGATTTCCCCGAAGAGGAGAGGATGATGCAGCAAAGTAGCGTAAGTACTTCCCTCGGTTTTTGAGAACCAAGGTATCAATCCAGTAGGAGGCTACGCTCGAGTCCCTCGTACGTACACAAAAACAATAGCTCCTCGCAACCAACACGATTAGGGGTTGTCAATCCCTTCACGGTCACTTACGAGAGTGAGATCTGATAGAGATGATAGATAATATTTTTGGTATTTTTGGTATAGAGATGCAAAGTGAAAAGTAAAAGGCAAAGTAAAAAAGCAAAGAAAATATAAAGTGATGGAGATTGATATGATGAGGATAGACCCGGGGGCCATAGATTTCACTAGTGGCTTCTCTCAAGAGCATAAGTATTCTATGGTGGGTGAACAAATTACTGTTGAGCAATTGACAGAAATGTGCATAGTTATGAGAATATCTAGGTATGATCATGTATATAGGCATCACGTCCGAGACAAGTAGACCGACTCCTGCCTGCATCTACTACTATTACTCCACTCATCGACCGCTATCCAGCATGCGTCTAGAGTATTAAGTTAATAACAGAGTAACGCCTTAAGCAAGATGTCATGTTGTAGAGGTATAGTTTCATGCAATATAATTAAACCCCTTCTTGTTATCCTCGATGGAAACAATACAATACGTGCCTTGCTGCCTTCTGTCACCGGAAAGGACACCGCAAGATTGAACCCAAAGCTAAGCACTTCTCCCATTGCAAGAAAAAACAATCTAGTAGGCCAAACCAAACTGATAATTCGAAGAGACTTGCAAAGATAACCAATCATACATAAAAGAATTCAGAGAAGATTCAAATATTATTCATAGATAGACTTGATCATAAACCCACAATTCATCGATCTCAACAAACACACCACAAAAAGAAGATTACATCGAATAGATCTCCACAAGAGAGGGGAAACATTGTATTGAGATCCAAAAAGAGAGAAGAAGCCATCTAGCTACTAACTATGGACCCGAAGGTCTGAGGTAAACTACTCACACTTCATCGGAGAGGCTATGATTATGTAGAAGCCCTCCGAGGTAATGGTCCTCTCCGGCGGAGCTCCGGAACAGGCCCCAAGATGGGATCTCGTGAATACAGAAAGTTGCGGCGGTGGAATTAGGTTTTTGGCTCCTGTTCTGATCGTTTGGGGGTACGTAGGTATATATAGGAGGAAGGAGTACATCGGTGGAGCTTCGAGGGGCCCACGAGGCAGGGGGCGCGCCCTAGGGGGGGGCGCCCCCCACCCTCGTGACCGCCTCTTTGCTTCCTTGGAGTAGGGTCCAAGTCTCCTGGATCATGTTCGGTGAGAAAATCACGTTCCAGAAGGTTTCATTCCGTTTGGACTCCGTTTGATATTCCGTTTCTTCGAAACACTAAAATAGGCAAAAAAACAGGAATTCTGGGCTGGGCCTCCGGTTAATAGGTTAGTCCCAAAAATAATATAAAAGTTGAAAATAAAGCCCAATATAGTCCAAAACAGTAGATACTATAGCATGGAGCAATAAAAAATTATAGATACGTTGGAGACATATCAATTCCCCTTCCGACGGAGCTCCGGAACAGGCCCCAAGATGGGATCTCATGGATACAGAAAGTTGCGGCGATGGAATTAGGTTTTTGGGTCCGTATCTGATCGTTTGGGGGTACAGGTATATCTAGGAGGAAGGAGTACGTCGGTGGTGCTTCGAGGGGCCCACGAGGCAGGGGGCGCGCCCTAGGGGGGCGCCCGCCATTCACGTGACCGCCTCGTGGCTTTCTTGACGGAGGGTCCAAGTCTCCTGGGTCTTATCTGATAAGCAAATCACGTTTCCGAAGGTTTCATTCCGTTTGGACTCCGTTTGATATTTCGTTTCTTCGAAACACTGAAATAGGCAAAAAACAACAATCCTGGGTTGGGCCTCCGGTTAATAGGTTAGTCCCAAAAGTAATATAAAAGTGGAAAATAAAGCCCAATATAGTCCAAAACAGTAGATAATATAGCATGGAGCAATAAAAAATTATAGATACGTTGGAGACGTATCACCCTCATGTACGTATTTTATTTTATCGACACCTCTTACTCTAAACGTGTGGACATATTTATCGTTATCGGCTTCCGCTTGAGGACAAGCGATGTCTAAGCTTGGGGGAGTTGATACTTACATTTTGCATCAAGCTTTTATATCGATATTTATCACATTATGGCCTGTTATTACACATTATGTCACAATAATTATGCCTATTCTCTCTTATTTTACAAGGTTTACATGAAGAGGGAGAATGTCAAGAATGGAATTCAATGGCCGAAAAGGAGCAAATATTGGAGACCTATTCCGCACAGCTCCAAAAGTCCTGAAACTTCACGGAAGTCATTTTTGGAATTAATAAAAAATACCGAGCGGAGAAAATACCAGAGGGGGCCACACCTGCCACAGGGTGGGGCGCGCCTACCTCGGGCGCGCATACCGCCTCGTGGGCCCCCTGGCAGGTCTCCGGTGCCCATCTTCTGCTATATGAATTCTTTCGTCCGAGAAAAAAAATCATAAGCAAGCTTTCAGGAAGAACTCCGCCGCCATGAGCCGGAACCAATCTAGGGCTCCGGCAGAGCTGCTCATTGGGAAACTTTCTCCGGAGGGGGAAATCATCGCCATCATCATCACCAACGATCCTCTCATCGGAGGAGGGTCAATCTCCATCATCATCTTCACCAGCACCATCTCCTCTCAAACCCGAGTTCATCTCTTGTATCCAATATTTGTCCCAAAGCCTCAGATTATTACTTGTGGGTTGCTAGTAGTGTTGATTACTCCTCGTAGTTGATGCTAGTTGGTTTATTTGGTGGAATATCATATGTTCAGATCCATTATGCATATTAATACCCCTCTTATTATGAACATGAATATGATTTATGAGTAGTTACGTTTGTTCCTGAGGACATGAGAGAAGTCTTGCTATAAGTAGTCATGTGAATTTGGTATTCATTCGATATTTTGATGAGATGTATGTTGTCTTTCCTCTAGTGGTGTCATGTGAACGTCGACTACATGACACTTCACCATTATTTGGGCCTAGAGGAAGGCATTGGGAAGTAATAAGTAGAGGATGGGTTGCCAGAGTGACAGAAGCTTAAACCCTAGTTTATGAGTTGCTTCGTAAGGGGCTGATTTGGATCCATATGTTTCATGCTATGGTTAGGTTTACCTTAATACTTCTTTTGTAGTTGCGGATGCTTGCAATAGGGGTTAATCATAAGTGGGATGCTTATCAAAGGAAGGACAGCACCCAAGCACCGCTCCACCAACGTACCAAATTATCAAAGTAACGAACGCGAATCATACGAGCGTGATGAAAACTAGCTTGACGATAATTCCCATGTGTACTCTAGAGCGCTTTTATCTATATAAGAGTTTGACCGGGCTTGTCCTTTGCTACAAAAAGGATTGGGCCATCTTGTTGCACCTTGTTTACTTTCATTACTTGTTACCCATTACAAATTACCTTATCACAAAACTATCTCATCACCGATGATTTCAAAGGTGCTTATGTAAAATACCTTGCTGAAAACCGCTTATCATTTCCTTCTGCTCCTCGTTGGGTTCGACACTCTTACTTATCGAAAGGACTACTATAGATCCCCTATACTTGTGGGTCATCAGCCTCCCGACTGAGAAACTCTTTCTCAAGGAAAACCCCGTTCCGAGCAACAAACACTTTGTTCTCTTCCCGGTTGTCGAAGCTATATCCCAAGGTTTCCCTCGGATATCCCACGAATATGCATTTTTCGACTTGGGTGTAAGCTTGTCTGACATAAGTCGCTTGACAAATGCTTCACAACCCCAAATCTCTAGAAAAGATAAACTGGGACTCTTCCCGGTCCACATCTCATGTGGTGTCTTATCTACGGATTTTGATGGTACCCTGTTAAGTGTGAAAGCTGCAGTTTCTAGAGCGTATCCCCAGAATGACAAGGGTAAATCCGATTTGCTAATCATAGATCGAACCATGTCCAACAAGGTACGATTCCTCCATTCCGACACGCTGTTTCTCTGTGGCGTACCCGGAGGTGTGAGCTGAGGTACTATACCTCAGCTTTTTAGATGATCATCAAACTCCTGGCTCATGTACTCACCTCCATGATCAGATAGGAGAAGCTTTATAGTCTTGCCGAGCTGATTCTCAACCTCGTTCTGAAACTCTTTGAACTTTTCAAAAGTTTCCGACTTGTGCCTCATCAAATAGATATATCCATATCTACTCAAGTCGTCGGTAAAAGTCACAAAGTACTGATAGCCACCTCTGGCAGTTGTGCTCATTGGTCCACACACATCACTGTGTATCAGTTCCAACAGTTCAGACGCCCTGTCGCAACTCTTTGCGGAAGGAGACTTAGTCATCTTGCCGAGTAAGCATGATTGCATGTCTCGAACGACCCGAAGTCAGACAAAGTTAGGAGCCCATCATCATGGAGCTTCTTCAGCGTTTCAGACTAATGTGTCCAAGCCAGCAATGCCAGAAGTACGTCGGATTTATTTCATTAGGCTTATGCCTCTTGACATTCACATTATAGACCGGTTCCTTTTCCAGATTCAATATAAATAGCCCATCAACAATGGGTGCATAGCCGTGGAACATACCATTCAAATAAAACGAACAACTTTGTCCTTTAAATTGAATTCATAACCCTGACTCATCAAACATGAGGCATAAATAATGTTCCGACTAAGTGCTGGAATGTAATAACAATTATTCAATTCCAAAATAAATCTAGAAGGAAGCTGGAGCTGCGTCATGCCGACCTCCAATGCAGCAACTCTTGCTTTGTTGCCGACCCTGATGTCAATCTCCCCTTGTACCACACGCCTAGTTCTTACCAGCCCCTGCATCGAGTTGCAAATATGAAGAACCGATCTGGTATCAAATACCCAAGAGCTACTAGGTATGTCAGCAAGGTAAATGTCTATAACATATGCAACAAGTGTACCTTTGCCTGAAGAAGCATTTCCTGCCTTCTTGCCATGCTCTGCAAGCCACTTTCTACAATTCCTCTTCCAGTGACCAGTTTCCTTGCAATGATAGCAAATGGTCTTCGAGTCCGGTCCAGACTTCGGCGCAGCGGTGGAGGTTACCGTCTCCGGGCCCTTTGCCTTAGCCTTTTCTTGGACCAACTCTTCTTGAACTTAGCCGATTTCTGCGCCATCAACACTTGATACGTGCCTTTCTTAATATCCTGCTCTACCACTTTGAGCATCCCATGCAAATTAGTGGTCTTCTTATCCATTCTATGCATATGATAAATCGAAATGAACGTCCCATAGCTAGGCGGAAAAGAACCCAGAACTGCATCAGTAGCTAGCTCATCCAAGAGCGGGAAGCCCAACCGATCCAAAGCTTGCACATATCCAATCATCTTGATCACATGTGGGCTCAGTGGATCACCTTCCTTCAGCTTGCAATCCATCAAGGATCGCCAGACGTTGAACCTTTCGGGAATAGCCTGTGTCTGAAACATGCTCTTGAGACTCTCGATCATATCGTAAGCCTCAACATTTTCGAAATGCTATTGCAAATCGGGCTCCATACAAGCCAGCATCGTATACTGATCTCCGTTGATTCATCAATGAGTTTCTGGTAGGCATTCTTAGTTGTGGCATTAGCATTATCGGCAGGTTCCTCTAGAAGTGGATCCTCTAGAACATGTTCCTTTTTTATCATGCTTGAGAACAATTCTTAGATTTCTATACCAGGTGGTAAAGTTTGTTCCATTCAGTTTATCCTTTTCCAGAATTGATATGCAAAGTTGGGTTGAGCAGGTGGTGCCATTGATCTACAACAGAAAAATATGCAATCACTAAGCAATGTGTTTATGTAGAGTAATTCTAGCCTTAAAACAGAAATACTCCCACTGAAGTCAGCATCCCTCCGCAAACTCTCGGTGATTCAGATCCGACTAGCACATGTGACTAGTGAGCTTTAGCATCACCGCTAGACAACATGCCTATCCGTAAGCAACTCCTTGCTAATCGTATCTCTATACGAATCACTCGCTTAGGAAGGTATCTCATACCCCGCCCCAACCTTCTTTGCCACAAGGCCCAAAACCGCTTTTGATAGCCTTGTCAAGTTAACTCGATGCAAAGGCATGTCCGTGTCCGCATTTAACCCTTTAGTTCAAGGACACCCAGCATCACCTCAATTTTATGAGCCCACTACTAGACGTACTTGACATGCGAAGGTGCAACATCGGGGATGGCAATTCGCTTGATATTCATGAGGGATCTTTCTACCATTCTAACATGCATAGAAAACAAGAAACATAACAATCACAAATAAATATATATTGTGAAATAGTATGGCTCCCTCACGGACGTTCTTCCAAGTCGGCTCCGACTCCGATGACCATCTAGGAACTCCATCTTGTTTGTCACGCCGGGACGCCAAGCCACCAACCTGATCTCTATTATCCAACTAATATAACTAGTAATGAATTTTACATAGAGACATAAGTCGAAACGCAAGTCGTTATACAATATAATGACAACACTTTGGCTCCTGCCGGCTGACAAACATGACACGCAGGCCATGTATACTTTACACACATGCATCACATACACATGAGCCATACTATTCACATCAAACCCTGCAAAATAAAGTTATGCATAGAATCACATTCTACCGGTTTGAGTGATCGTGTACGAAATACAAGGCGCTACACACACGGCGAATTTTCCAATATGACCGATCTCATTGATCTTTCGGAAATCACATATCACATCTGAACTCCGATCACGCCGAATTTTCCAATCTGACCGATCTCATCGATCATCACGAGTCCGATTCGGATTTACGTTTCACTGTTAACCGCGATGGCGGATACCGACCGGTAGGGGTAGGTTGTGTCACGGCCTCATCGACTCTGATCATCAGAAAACATAGCCACATCGATCCCCATGTGCTGTTGATCTCATCAACCGTGCACACAGCCGATCTCATCAACGACAACAGATCTCATCTACCGCCTCCACATATCTCATATGCACACGATCTGAATCCATATCCTATAGCAGAGACTCTGATACCAGCGATGGGTTCTACGGTAGGGTGCATCAACTGCAAATTAAAATTTCCTACGCGTAGAACAACCAAGAACATGCTACAGGAGATGGATCATAGTTTGTTACGACTAGATGCGTAGTGTCGTGCAGTGGAAGAAGTTGGGGCAGCGCGTTCGCGTGGATCATCTCCTCCTCGTACAATCTCCCTCGAACAGCCGGTCATCGGTTCCCACGTACAGGTTCGCCGGAGTGGCGCAAGTGCACCGCCTCTAACGGTATCCGTGCGTGCAGGAGGAACATCATGCGGCAGACTGCTAGGTCCGATCACACAACCGGCGGCGAGTGGAGGTGGCTCTTTGCAACACATGCAAACCCTAGTGACAGCGCCGAAGCGATAAACCGCATGAGTGTGCGACACCTCCAGTTTATATAGGCGTCCGTCGCGGGCTCAACACTTGGGCCTCGCACCGACCCTAAAGCCCACAAGTCTACTCGGCCACAATCCGAATACAGCTCGTATCACATCCGACCAGTGTCCTCGGATCTGACCTTGTAGGTTCGTTCCCTTAAGCGTGCGACCCCTTAGGTTCAAGCCGGCTTGGTCGCAGTTCGGATCACCTCCGAACTGCACAATTGGCAGCGGCCCCTAGCAAGGCATGCCGAACACCAAGCAGACTATGAAGCTGGTTAGCGAACCTGTACATCA
Organism: Aegilops bicornis; assembly: GCA_021605145.1. NCBI lineage: Eukaryota > Viridiplantae > Streptophyta > Magnoliopsida > Poales > Poaceae > Aegilops > Aegilops bicornis. The sequence goes on along the minus strand of CM038673.1, from coordinate 171,806,398 downwards.
CACTTCCATTCCTTTTGCCACATGATATATGTTGTCGAGCTCAAGGCAAGTATGTCATCCTTGTGCTAGCCCGACCTCTTTCTCGTTCCAGTGATGCCGACCATAAACCGGATTATCTCATAATCCTTGTCGCATGGCCATGCTTATCCCGGTCGGATCACACGAGGGGCCTAGAGTACATCTCTCCTGATCGGAGGGGAAAATCCCATCTTGCTCGACGATGTCTCGCAGCATGGGTCTGGACAAGCCCGAAACCTACCTTTGTAACTACCCAGTCACGGAGTAGCGTTTGGTCGACCCAAAGAAAGTATGTCACCATCCCGAGTACATGTGGCAGCTCAGGTCTTAGGAGATAGAACATATGTTGTACTAGAGACTCACCGATGACATATCGCTGCGTCTCATAGTTGGGCCTGTCCGACTCAGACCTTATCTCAACTCGGATCCGACTACGTCGAATCCGACCAGATCCTTCCAAGTCCATATTATCCGGTTAGCATCCAATGCTCCATGGTTAGTGAGACCTAGCCATCGACCATGTCATATGCTAGTCTAGTTAGCTGCGCGTCTGCACAGCCCTTTTGACTAGGGACCTTTTAGGACAATTATCATATAATGCATAGCCCCACAAACAAGTCACGTACTTGCTAATACACATCATTGATAATGTCCAAGGACTATCTTTATTCATAAACACATAGGAAATATCATCATACATGATTGCCTCTAGGGCATATCTCCAACAGCCTCCATGTATCTCTGCCAACAGCTCTAGTCCGTCCTCCTGAGGAATGCACTTCAATATCACGTTGTTCGGTCTCCTTCTGTATAGGGCATCATCCACAAACTGGTACATGCTGGACCGACGGGCTACTTTCTCTGCCTCTTCCTGTACCTCAAGGAGTTCCCCTGTTTGGAGGAAACAGACGGTGCGCTGCCCCCATGCCGGAGCCTGGGGCTCGACGGCAAGGACTAAAGGCTCATCTTTGACCGTAGGGGCAGCTGCCTCTACGGTCAGGGCTTGGGGCCCTGCCGAAGGTTGCTGCTCCTCGGCAAGCTTGGGGTACCCGGCAACTTCCTTGCCGGCGGCTCCTGGGAGCTCAGCGGGAAAGTACTTGCCGGGGCCTGCCTTCCTTCGCTTGTTCTGTCCCACTGATGGCTCAACGGATGGCCGGGTTAATTGAAGCACAAAGGTACCTGGTTCCACAGGCAACTTGAGGGCAGCGCGTTTTGACAAGTCGTCGGCAATGCTGTTCTCTACTCGGGGAACATGCTCTTCTTGTAGACCGTCAAAATGCTCCTTCGACTTCCCCACTTCATCCACATAGGACTCCATCAACGGGCTCTAGTAATCCTTGTTAACTTGCTTGACGACAAGCCGCGAATCACCACTGATGATGAGCTTCCTGGTTCCGAGGTCTACCACGATCCTGAGACCAACAAGCAATCCCTCGTACTCTGCAGTGTTGTTCGTTGATTTTTCCCAGGGAAAGTGCATTTGGACTACGTACTTGAGGCGCTCTCCGGTGGGTGGGACGAGTAGCACGCCAGCACCAGCACCTTGCAGCGAGAAAGCTCCATCAGAGTACATAATCCAATCACGGCTTGTCTCCTTGCCGGGAAGGGTAGTTCCTTGAATTTCTTCGTCGGGCGTTGAGGTCTATTCGGCTATGAACTCTGCCAAGGCTCGGCTCTTGATTGCTGAAGTACTTTCAAACTTGAGGCCAAAGCTTGACAGTTCCAACGCCCACTCCACAATCCGCCCGGTTGCATCCGGGTTGTGCAAGATTCGTTGCAAAAGGAGGCGGGTGACGACGGTGATCTCATGTGCTTGGAGATAGTGACGCATCTTTCTCGAGGCCATAAGGAGGCCAAAAAGTAGCTTCTGTATACCAGAATATCTTGATCTAGCCCCCTGCAAGAGGGAACTGACAAAATAAACCGGGTGCTGCATCACCATCTTCTTCTGTTCGACTTCGCCCACTTGCGCAAACTCTGTCTTGTCGGGACCGGGCTTTGCCGGCGGTTCCGCCTTGCCGGCATCAAGCCCTGCCGGGGAGTGCTCCGGCCCATCATCCAACGGCTTCGCCGCTGCCTCTGCTTCTTACTCAAATTCTCTCTGTGCCACTAGCGTAGCACTGACCACTTGATTTGTCGCTGCTAGATATAGCAGCAACGGCTCTTGCGGCTTAGGCGCAACCAGTATTGCCATGGAGGAGAGGTACCTCTTCAAATCTTGCAGCGCTGCCTCTGCCTTCGGAGTCCATTTCATTGGACCCTCCTTTTTCAAAACTTTGAAAAAGGGGAGGGCGCGCTTAGCAGATTTGGAGATGAACCTACTTAGAGCACCAATGCAGCCGGCGACCCTATGAACGTCTTTGACTCGTCTTGGCACCTCAATCTGCTCAATCGCTTTGATCTTGTCGGGATTTGCTTCGATTCCACGTCGAGATGCAAAGAACCCAAGAAGTTTTCCGGATGGGACGCCAAAAACGCACTTCTCTGGGTTGAGCTTGAGGTTGATCTTGCGCAGGTTTGCAAATGTTTCCTCCAGATCCTGCACGAGCGTGGCCTCGTCCTTGGTTTTGACCACTCTATCATCCATATGAGCTTCCATATTTCTATGCAGCTGGGGCTCAAAACCAATTTGGATTGCTCAGGCAAATGTTGAACTGGCGCTTTTCAACCCGAAAGGCATCTGTACAAAACAGTACGTACCACATGGGGTGATGAACGCAGTATTTTCTTCGTCTTCCTTCATCATGAAGATCTGGAGGTATCCTGAGTAGGCATCGAGGAATGACATCAGGTCACACCCGGCAGTGGAGTCCACTATCTGGTCAATGCATGGCAGAGGGAAACAATCCTTTGGACATGCTTTATTGATATCTGTATAGTCAATACACAGCCTCCATTTCCCCTTTGCCTTACGCACTACCACTGGATTGGCCAACCACGTAAGGTGGAGCACTCCTCTGACCAAGCCTGCCACTTCCAACTTCCTGATATCCTCGATGATGAACTCTTGTCGCTCCAAAGCTTGCTTCTTGACCTTCTGCTTGACGGGCCGCGCATGGGGACAGACATCAAGGTGGTGCTCAATCACCTCCCTGGGAATGCTGGATGCTTGCCATGCAAAGACGTCGACATTCGCCCTCAGGAAGGCAACGAGCGTGCTTTCCTATTTGTTGTCAAGGGTGGAGCTTTCTGGCGGGGCCGCCTTGGATCCCTTGCTCCCGCTGGCGGAGCTCTCTGGCACGTCCCCAACGGGAACGCGGCGCTCCGAAGAGGCACGTTTGCCGGAGGGGGTACAAGAGTCCTTTTCGGGGTCAGAAGTCTTGTGTAACATCCCAAATTTCCTATTTGGAATATTTTACAATTATAGCTAAGCATCCTATGCATCCTGTTTGAATTTGAATGCCATTTGAAGCTTCAGAGAATTTTGAGTTTTGAATTTGAATTTCAAACTTGGCATGTGGGAATCATTTCAAAAAAAACCAAGCTCGATAAATACTTGATCAAAAGTATGAGAGGAGCAAACATGACACTCCAAAAATATCAGAGGAAACATTGCCAAAGATTTGGATTCAAATCTGAAATTTATTTGAATTTGAAAAAATAGATTTTTATGAAGTTTGGATTTTGCCTTTGGAAAAATGTTCAAATGAAAGGGAATATTCCCTGATCATTTTGGTATATATATACCCTATATAAAATATTTATGGATTTGGTTTTATTTTTGTTTTGTTTTATTTAAAAAATAAAGAAAAAAAAAAAACCCCTCGGGCGCCACTAGGCCACCCCAGCCCAGCCAGCCCCTCCATGACCCAGCCGAGCCCAGTGAGCCGGCCCAGCCCAGCCTCCAGCGCCAGCCAAAAGCCAGCTCAACTCACCCCTCGCCCGCTCTTGAATCTCCTTGGCCTCGGCCACCGCTCGACCCGCCTCTCTCTCTCGTGACCCGTGGGCCTGCCCCATCTTCTTCCTCGCCCACGCCACGAGCTCATGGGAGATCGACCGGATCCCGAAGGATCCGGGATTCCCCGACCACCCCGATGCCCTTCCGAAGCCACCCGACCCCCAGGCTATAAAAGCCGAGTCGCCGCACCCATTTTCCCTCGAAACCTCGCCGCACCCTCTCCTCCCGCTCGACGTCATGCTGAGTCCCGAGCTCGCCACCGCCGCCATAGTCGCCGCCACGACGCCCTAGTCCACCCCGACCCCCCCCAACACAACCGAACCACCCCCCGTGCTCCCCCGCATCTCCCCGACGAGTCGCCGGAGCTCGCCGACGCCCGGACGCCCCGACGCACTCTCGCCGCCGTCACGAGTCCGTAAGTCACTGCATCGCCTCCCGTCCGATCCTAGATCTAGGGCTAGGATTAGAAACCCCGAAGGGTTAGGTTTTATTTATAAAACCGGCCGGTTCCGATCGGTTTAGTTTTAGTTTAGGTTTTTTTTAGGCCGGTTCATTTAGTTTAAACCTAGGGCCCATTTAGGCTATCTAACGCACAGGGCACAGTATAGGCCCATTAGGCCTTTTTCTTTTATTTTGATTTTCTGTTTTAGCCGAATAGTTTCTGTTTTCAAAAATGTATATCTTTTATTCTGTTTAATATTTTTTGATGATTCTTTTTTTGTTGGGTTGCAAATTTTATGTAGTTTCTGTAAAATATATATTTAGCTATGTTAAAAATAATTAAAATTGCTTTATTTTACTTTTAGTCAGAATAGTAAATCTGCTATAACTTGAGTTAGAAAAATTATTTTTGCATGATTCTTTTTGTCTCAACTTTATTTTGACATTGCCAAACCCTAGAAATTAACTTGGGTATTTTAGGATTAATAAATAATTAGTTTTAAGCAGAATCCTATTAATCCTAATTAATTAGCTAGATGTCGTTTTCCTAATATTTTAATTAGTAAATGAATTTATTTTAACCTGTGATTAGTTATTCTAGGTTATTTTCTGTCATTCTAGTAGATGAACTTTTATTTATAATTAATAAAAGTTTTAAATTATTTTTCTTAATAGAAATTGGATTAGGCCTAGAATGAGTTTTATAATAGCTTTTTAATTAATTCTTTTTGCTCCTAGTTGCTTAGTGAATCCTTTTCTGTTAAGTTAACCTAAAACCATGATTAGGTTATATTAAGGAATTTTTGTTATATAAAAACTATTTTTGTTATTGTTTGGAGTAGGAAAAACTTTGAATTGGTTTCTTTGAGTTTTTCTTTTGGATTTGGTTTTGATTGTTTTGTTGTGCTATGTTACTATTGTTATCTTGTGTGATCCTCTTGCTTTGTGCTTATTGTGTTATTGTTTGTCTCGGTAGAGTTTCCGGAGTGAAGCTTGCTACTCTGACTCTTTAGCTTACGAGGATCATCGCAAAGGCAAGTTTTGATCATGTTATTTCTATACCTATGTTTTTGTGCATTAGTAGTTGTCACCACCCCACCATGCATGCAGTAGTGAAATCTTGAAGTCATTAAACTTGAGTAGTATCATGTGGTAGGATGAACCAATCCCCTTGTTACCATGACCCGGGACGTAGTAGTTATTTTGCTATGCTCGTGAGACGGGATTTGGTATGAGTGATATTTATAAGCAAGATGTGAGAGTCAATGATGATGATAACCCCATGAACTACAATGATCAAGATGGACTTGGAAAATCACTACGGGTGGAGGGCGGTTGTGGGCACCTGGAGCACCCAGTGGTGGCGGGATGCATGGAGAAGCGCCATGACATCCTGCGGAAAGCTTCACCCAGCCACGAAGAGAAGGATGGATGCCCCATGACCGGAAGCTTACCTGTGCAGCCGCAAGCCATTATGGGCTCTGGCTGGGTTGACCCTAGTAGTGACGCTGGTTGGACGGTACTACGAGAAGTAGACGAACGGTAGGATTGGATGGGTACCGGCAGTGGCCAGAAGAACTCTTTGGAAGACCCTGTTTCATTCGTCCCGTCTTCAAACACCATGAAGTGCGAAGACTCTAAAGGAGGGAATGATTCTTGCGGGAAAGTGCGCAAACCTCTGCAGAGAGTTATAACCTAATCGATTAGCCGTGTCCCGATTACGGACATTTGAGCCTCTGGAACTTGGAAGTATTCGGATATCTCAACACTAAAACTAATGAATTAATTTGAGGGTTTATGACTTAATAATTGGGAACGAGATATTGGTTGGCGGAACCATCTCAATAACTACCAACAATTTGTAGTAATTTGCAAATAAGTCCACTTTGTAGTAGGATAAAATTGGCTTTACGCAAAATGATGAAACTTAGAGCTCCACAGCCAAAAATGCATATAGAGTTAGTAACTTTATTATTGTTATTCTTCATGACTTGCCGACTTATTCCAAAAGCTGACCTACATGGCTGCAACGTATTATGTTGCGTAGATATATTCCGATCAGAGTGAGGCTACGCTCGCGCTTAGCGATTGCCCTTTGAGTCGGATGGACTCGCTTACCTTCGACGCTTCCGCAGCATTAGTAGTTTATTTCTCATGAGTCGGCCTTGAGCCGAATTTATTCCCTTGTAATAAAGACTCTATATGAGAATCGTTTAATGATATTCAGGTGTGATTGAACTTTGATTACTTTATCGATGTCCGTGAGTACCAAAGATGATCTTGGGATGGTACGGCATACGTAGATTTGACCGATTTTGGGTCAGGTCGCTACATCTTGCCGGAAGGGGCCTTGCCGGCAGGGGCAGAGGCCTTGCCGGTTTTCTTCTCTCTCGGGGTCTCAGCGGTAGGAGCAAGTGCCTTGCCGGCAGCTGCTACAACTGCCTCCCGGTAGAGTTGGTCGGTGCAGATGAGCGCGTCTTTCTTGTCGGAGGGGACGGTGATGATGCTCATTGGCCCGGGCATCTTCAACGTGTTGTAGGCGTAGTGTGATGCCGCCATAAACTTGGCCAGTGCTGGGCGACCGAGGATCCCATTATAGGGCAAGGGGATCTTGGCAACATCAAAAACAATCTTCTCTGTCCTATGGTTAAGCTCGCCCCCAAATGTAATGGGCAACGTGATCTTACCCTTTGGCTGACTCCTCCCCGGGTTGACCCCTTGAAACGTGCCTGTCTCCTCGAGATCTCCATCAGGGATTTGCAGCCTCTCGATCACAGCAGGCGAGATAAAGTTCAGACCGGCCCCATCGTCAACTAGCACTTTCGTCACCTTGAGGTTGCTATTCTTGGCGAAACCAACAACGGCAAACACCCGACCGCCATTGTGCGATCAGGGTGATCCTCGGTGTAAAAAATGATAGGCGTGCTGGACCACTTCAGTGGCCTCTGGGCGCCAAATGATGGCTCCGCCGCAGTGACTTATCGCGCCCACTGTTTCAGTTGGCGGTGAGAGGTATGCAACGAGGCGCCGCCGTCGACGCACATGGCCCCAGGAGCTTTCTGGAACTCGTGCTCGCCGGACTCGTCGTCCTCATCATGATCATCGTCTCCCTCTTTCTTGTCGCGGCCCCGAGCGGGCCTCTTTGATTGATTATCTTTGCTGCGGCGACCTCCTCGGCCGCCACGCTTCTTGCCGAACGCCTCAGCACCATCCTGGCCCTTCTCCTTATCGCACCTCTCATACTCAGCTTTCTGCTTCTCTGCAAGTGATACGTCTCCAATGTATCTATATTTTTTTATAGTTCCATGCTATTAAATTATCCATCTAGGATGTTTTATATGCATTTATATGCTATTTTATATGATTTTTGGGACTAACCTATTAACCTAGAGCCCAGTGCCGTTTACATTTTTCCTTGTTTTTGAGTTTTACAGAAAAGGAATACCAAACGGAGTCCAATTGACCTGCAAATTTTTGTGGATTTTTTATGAACCAAAAAAGCCCCCGGATTAAAAGAGTTGGGCCAGAAGAGTCCCGAGCTATCCACGAGAGGGCGCGCCCTACCCCCCTGGGTGCGTCCCCCTATCTCATGGACGACTCGGAGACCCCCCTGACATGAGACCGACGCCAAAAATTCCTATAAATACAGAAACCCACGAAAAGAAACCTAGATTGGGAGTTCCGCCGCCACAAGCCTCTATAGCCACCAAAAACCAATCGGGACCTTGTTCCGGCACCCTACTGGAGGGGGGATCCCTCACCAGTGGCCATCTTCATCATCCCGACGCTCTCCATGACGAGGAGAGAGTAGTTCACCCTCGGGGCTGAGGGTATGTACCAGTAGCTATGTGTTTGATCTCTCTCTCTCTCTCATGTTATTGATATGGCACGATCTTGATGTACCACGAGCTCTGCTATTATAGTTGGATCTTATGATGTTTCTCCCCCTCTATCTCTTGTAATGGATTGAGTTTTCCCTTTGAAGTTATCATATCGGATTGAGTCTTTAAGGATTTGAGAACACTTGACGTATGTCTTGCATGTGCTTATCTGTGGTGACAATGGGATATTCACGTGATCCACTTGATGTATGTTTTGGTGATCAACTTGCGAGTTTTGTGACCTTGTGAACTTATGCAAAGGGTATGGCACACGTTTTTGTCTTGACTCCTGTAGAAACTTTGGGGCACTCTTTGAAGTTCTTTGTGTTGGTTGAATAGATGAATATGAGATTGTGTGATGCATATCGTATAATCATACCCGCGGATACTTGTGGTGACATTGGAGTATCTAGGTGACATTAGGGTTTTGGTTGATTTGTGTCTTGTGGCGTTATTCTTGTACGAACTCTAGGATAGATCGAACGGAAAGAATAGCTTCGTGTTATTTTACTACGGACTCTTGAATAGATCAATCATAAAGGATAACTTTGAGGTGGTTTAGTATCCTACAATAATCTCTTCGTTTGTTCTCCGCTATTAGTGACTTTGGAGTGACTCTTTGTTGCATGTTGAGGGATATTTATATGATCCAATTATGTTATTATTGTTGAGAGAACTTGCACTAGTGAAAGTATGAACCCTAGGCCTTGTTTTAACGCATTGCAATACCATTTTCGCTCACTTTTATCATTAGTTACCTTGCTGTTTTTATATTTTCAGATTACAAGAACCTATGTCAACCATCCATATTGCATTTGTATCACCATCTCTTCGCCGAACTAGTGCACCTATACAATTTACCATTGTATTGGGTGTATTGGGGACACAAGAGACTCTTTGCTATTTGGTTGCAGGGTTGTTTGAGAGAGACCATCTTCATCCTACGCCTCCCACAGATTGATAAACCTTAGGTCATCCACTTGAGGGAAATTTTCTATTGTCCTACAAACCTCTGCACTTGGAGGCCCAACAACGTCTACAAGAATAAGGTTGTGTAGTAGACATCAAACTCTTTTCTGGCGCCGTTGCCGGGGAGGCTAGGTAAGCGGTACTAACACCCCGTCAATCAAGATCTTTTCTGGTGCCGTTGCCGGGGAGGTTAGTGCTTGAAGGTATATCTTTAGATCTTGCAATCAAATCTTTTTGTTTCTTGTTTTATCACTAGTTTAGTCTATAAAAGGAAACTACAAAAAAATGGAATTGAGGTTGCCTCATATGCTTCATATTTTTAATATCTTTCGTGAAAATGATGGAAAGGAAAATTGTGCTCAAGTGTTAGAAGAAGAATGCATTAAAATGTTTGGCACTAAATATTTGAATGATGATCATGATTGCAATTTTGTTAGTATGAATTCTATGAATATCCGTGACGCTAATAATATGCAAAGCCACAAGTTTGGGGATGCTATGTTTCATGAAGATGATATTTTTTGTCCCCCAAGTTTTGATGAGCAAATTTAGTATGATGAAATCATGCCTCCTATCTATGATGATTATTGTGATGACATGTATTCTATAAAGAATACTGATAACCATGAAACTTGTCATCTTGATTTTAAGTTTTAATCACATGATAGTTATTTTGGTGAGTTTGCTCCCACCACTATTCATGATAATAAATTTGCTTAGGTGGAGAGTAATAAAATTACTATGCTTGTAGATCATGAAAAGAATGCTTTAAGTTATGGTTATATTGTTGAATTTATTCATGATGCTAATGATAATTATTATGAGGGAGGAATATATGCTTGTAGGAATTGCAATAATATCAAGTTTCCTCTCTATGTGTTAAAAGTTTTGAAGTTATGCTTGTTTTGTCTTCCTATGCTAGTTGATTCTTGTTCCCATAAGTTGTTTGCTCACAAAATCCCTATGCATAGGAAGTGGGTTAGACTTAAATGTTCTAGTCATATTCTTCATGATGCTCTCTTTATGTTTCAATTCTTATCTTTTATGTGGGCATCACTGAAATCATCATGCCTAGCTAGGGGCGTTAAACGTTAGTGCTTGTTGGGAGGCAACCCAATTTTATTTTTGTTCTTTGATTTTTGCTCCTGTTTAGTAAAAATAATAATCTATCTTGCCTCTGGTTAGATGTGTTTTTATGTTTTAATTAGTTTTTGTGCCAAGTAGAACCAATAGGATCTTCGTGGGTGATAGTTGTTTGATCTTGCTGAAAAAGACAGAAACTTTGTGCTCACGGAATTAATTGTTAAAATTCACCAAAACGCGATAAAATGATAGTTCTTTTTGCATAATAAATATACAAATTATCCAGGTTGTCCTTGTTTTTCAGAATTTAGGAGTTCCATAAGTATTCGAACAAATCAGATTGCTACAGACTGTTCTATTTTTGGCAGATTCTGTTTTCTATGTGTTGTTTGCTTATTTTGATGAATCTATGAGTAGTATCGGAGGGTATGAACCATAGAGAAGTTGGAATACAGTAGATATTACACCAATATAAATAAAGAATGAGTTCACAACAGTACCAAAAGTGGTGATTTTATTTCCTTATACTAACGGAGCTTACGAGTTTTCTGTTGAGTTTTGTGTTTTGAAGTTTTCAAGTTTTGGGTAAAGATTCGATGGACTATGGAATAAGGAGTGGCAAGAGCCTAAGATTGGGGATGCCCAAGGCACCCCAAAGTAATATTCAAGGACAACCAAGAGCCTAAGCTTGGGGATGCCCCGGAAGGCATCCCCTCTTTTGTCTTCATTCATCGGTAACCTTACTTGGAGCTATATTTTTATCCACCACATGATATGTGTTTTGCTTGGAGCGTCCTTTTATTTTTCTTTTGTTTTGCTTGCTGTTTGAATAAAATACCAAGATCTGAAATTCTTAAATGTTAGAGAGTCTTCACATAGTTGCATAATTATTCGACTACTCATTGATCTTCACTTATATCTTTCAGAGTAGTTTGTCATTTGCTCTAGTGCTTCACATATATCTTTTTAGAGCACGACAGTGGTTTTATTTTGAAGAAATTATTGAACTCTCATGCTTCACTTATTTCATTTTGAGAGTCTCTAAACAGCGTGGTAATTTACTTTGGTTATGAATTTAGTCCTGACATGATAGGCATCCAAGAGGGATATAATAAAAACTTTCATAATAAGTGCATTGAATACTAAGAGAAGTTTGATTCCTTATGATTGTTTTGAGATATGAAGATGGTGATATTAGAGTCATGATAGTAGATTAATGGTGAATTTGAGAAATACTTGTGTTGAGGTTTGCAAGTCCCGTAGCATGCACGTATGGTAACCGTTAATTGTGTAACAAATTTGAAGCATGAGGTGTTTCTTTGATTGTCTTCCTTATGAGTGGCGGTCGGGGATGAGCGATGGTCTTTTCCTACCAATCTATCCCCCTAGGAGCATGCGCGTAGTGCTTGGTTGGATGACTTGTAGATTTTTGCAATAAGTATGTGAGTTCTTTATGACTAATGTTGAGTCCATGTATTATACTCACTCTCGCCCTTCCACCATTGCTAGCCTCTCTAGTACCGTGCAACTTTTGCCCGTACCATAAACCCACCATTTACCTTCCTCAAAACAGCCACCATACCTACCTATTATGGCATTTCCATAGCCATTCCGAGATATATTGACATGCAACTTTCTACCGTTCCATTTATTATGACACGCTCCATCATTTTCATATTGCCTTGCATGATCATGTAGTTGACATCGTATTTGTGGCAAAGCCACCATTCATATTTTTTTCATACATGTCACTCTTGATTCATTGCACACCCCGGTACACCGCCGGAGGCATGCTTATAGAGTCATATTTTGTTCTAAGTATCGAGTTGTAATCCTTGAGTTGTAAATAAATAGAAGTGTGATGATCATCATTATTAGAGCATTGTCCCATGTGAGAAAAAAAGAGAGAGGCCAAAGGAGCCAATGAAAAAAAGTGGCCAAAGAAGCCAAACAAAAAAAGAGAGAAAAAGAGAGAAGGGACAATGCTACTATCCTTTTTCCACACTCGTGCTTCAAAGTAGCACCATGATCTTCATGATAGAGAGTCTCTTATTTTGTCACTTTAATATACTAGTGGGAATTTTCATTATAGAACTTGGCTCGTATATTCCAACAATGGGCTTCCTCAAAATGCCCTAGGTCTTCGTGAGCAAGCAAGTTGGATGCACACCCACTTAGTTTCTTTTGTTGATCTTTCATACATTTATATCTCTAGTGCATCTGTTGCATGGCAATCCCTACTCACTCACATTGATATCTATTGATGGGCATCTCCATAGCCCATTGATACGCCTACTTGATGTGATACCATCTTCCTCTTTTTTGTCTTCTCCACAACCACCATTCTATTCCACCTATAGTTCTATGTCCATGGCTCACGCTCATGTATTGCGTGAAAGTTGAAAAAGTTTGAGAATACTAAAGTATGAAACAATTGCTTGGCTTGTCATCGGGGTTGTGCATGATTTGAACATTTTGTGTGATGAAGATTGAGCATAGGCAAACTATATGATTTTGTAGGATGAACTTTCTTTGGCCATGCTATTTTGAGAAGACATGATTACTTTGTTAGTATGCTTGAAGTAGGCGATAAAATTTTGTCTTGAATCTTTCGGATCTGAACATTCATGCCACAATAAAGAAAATTACATTGATAATTATGTTAGGTAGCATTCCACATCAAAAATTCTGTTTTTATCTTTACCTAATAATAAAGAGAATTGGGTTTCTGCCCGTACGTCGTCGCTAGCGATTTTCCATAAAAGTCCCTCGGTTTATAAGAAATTAACCCGTAGTCCCTGTTTTAGTGGGTCTCTATATACGTTTAAATTTTGCAAAAAAAGACCTGTAGTAGTTAGAATTAAATCCACGATCCTTATTTAACTGGTTCAACAGTCATCACGGGGCACAGCCGCCACTTATCCATTGCTGGCCTCCACCGCCGGGCACACGCCGCCGATTGCCGGCACGAGGGCGAGCTAACGAGCGCGCTTGCGATTGGCGAGCCTAGCCTGCAACTCTTCCCGCTGCTTGGCGAGGCCCTTGGCCTTCTGACACACCTTTGTCGGCCTCGGCCCTGGCCTTGGCGGGCCGAGGCGTGGAGGCGGAGGACGATAAGGCGGCCGGCGTGCTCTCTTGGATCGAGGCGTCGCAGCGCGCCGGCGGCACGCGAGGGCGGTGTTGCCCGCGCTGGACCAGCTGCTGCAGCTCCCCTGCGTCATTGCCGTGGGACGCCTGTGTTCTGCTGCTACTATCTCATTGTCATTTGAGATAATAAATCCTACTAAAGAGGGGAGCGAGCCAATTTGAAGATAATGAAGAAAGTGATGCACGCGGGGACGACCGGTGCTGGACATTTGAGGTAATAAATTCTAAAGAGGGGAGAGAGCCAATCTGAAGAGCCCGTCGGCGCTGGGGTGCGGCCGAAAGCAGCGGAGAGCCCGCGATGCTAGAGTGCGGCCGAAGCCGTTGGGGCTGGGGTGCGGCCGAAGCCACTGGAGAGCCCGTTGGTGCTAGGGTGCGGCCGAAGCCACTGGAGAGCCCGTCAGTGCTGGAGTGTGGTCGAAGCCAACTCTGTAGAGGAGCCCGGTGGTGTAGCCCGGGCCATGGCCGGTGGTGCGTGGATTCCGGCAGGGGGGGGGGAGCGGAGGATTGATAATCCCCAAGTGCAGGGAATCATCATAGCACTTTCCAAAGGTGGAAGTGCTAAGTATGGAGTATCGAACCCACAAGGAGCTAAAGGTAAGATCAATATTCTCTCAAGCCCTATCTGCCACTGATACGACTCTACGTGCACCGGACGTTTGCTTCCAACTAGCAACGAGAAATAAAACTACGTTGTGGGTATGAAGAGGATAACTTTGCATGGAATCGGAGAGCTAAAATATAGAAGTAGGTGCTGTTATCATGAAGTTAGAATATATTACTAAATAATATAAATAGCGAGTGTGGAATAATGGTGGATCGGTGTGTGGAATTGTCCTAGGCAATTGTTAACAAGACCGGTAATCACTATTGCAGTTTCATATGAGGGAGAGGCATAAGCTAACATACTTTCTCTACTTGGATCATATGCACTTATGATTGGAACTCTAGCAAGCATCCACAACTATTAAAGATCATTAAGGTAAAACCCAACAATAGCATTAAAGCATCAAGTCCTCTTTATTCCCATACGCAACAATCCCTCTTACTCGGGTTTAAGCTTCTATCACTCTAGCAACCCACTATAAGCGAATCATGAACGTATTGCAACACCCTACAGCGGAAATCCCTCACGCTTGCGCGAAACGGAGGGCACCATCGGACAGCACCAAAGTAAAACATACAACTCATACCAATCTAGATCATCAATTGACCCAAAGACAAAAGATATCTACTCAAAACATCATAGGATGGCAACACATCATTGGATCATAATATGTGGCATAAAGCACCATGTTCAAGCAGGGAGTACAGCGGTGTGCGGGAGAGTGGACCGTGTAAAAGAGATGAGGATGGTGATGTTGATGAAGACGATCACCGTGGCGATGATTCCCCTCCCGATGGCACTCCGGCGCCACCGGAAGAGAGGAGGAGAGGTTCTCCCCCTTGTGCTTCCTCCTCCATGGCCTCCACCTTCTGGTCCTTGGCCTTCATGGTGATGATGGCCCCTCTGGGATACTCCTCCATGGCCTCCGGTGATGATGGCCCCCTCCTGCAGGGTGCCGGAGAGGGCCTAGATTGACTTCTCGTGGCTACAGAGGCTTGCGGCGGTGGAACTCCCGATCTAATCTCCGTTCTGGAAGTTTTTGGGTACGAGAGTATATATGGGTGCAGGAAGTACGTCGGTGGAGCTTCGGGGGCCCCACGAGGCAGGGAGCGCGCCCTAGGGGGGGGGCGCCCCCACCCTCGTGAGCACCTCCCTTATCACCTGACGTAGGGTCCAAGTCCATCCGGTAGCTTTCCTTCCAAAAATAACTTCTCCAGTTGATTTTGTTCCGTTTCGACTCCGTTTGATATTCCTTTTCTTTGAAACACTGAAATAGGCAAAAAACAGCAATTCTGGGCTGGGCCTCCGATTAATAGGTTAGTCCCAAAAATAATATAAAAGTGGATTATAAAGGCCAATATTGCCCGAAACAGTAGATAATATAGCATGGAGGAATAAAAAATTATAGATACGTTGGAGACGTATCAGGCATCCCCAAGCTTAATTCCTGCTCGTCCTCGAGTAGGTAAATGATAAAAAAGATAATTTTTGATGTGGAATGCTAGTAAGTGCTTAAGTTTGATCAATGATAATTCTAATCACTTTTTCTAGCATCATTACATATCATAACAATAGTTCATCTCATAAAACTTTTCATGATCAAGTAATCAAGCAAGTCACAAGTTTATAGTATGGATCATAAACTTTCTTGAAAACTAACAAACAATATTCTCAGTCATCAAACAATTGCAATTCATCCTATTTTCAGGAAGAGTCTATGTCAGAGCTTTGATTTAGCAAACTTCACATACTTAACTATCATTTAGTCTTTCACAATTGCTAACACTCACACAATACTTGTGGTTATGGAGTTTTAATCGGACACAGAGAAAGATAGGGGCTTATAGTTTCGCCTCACAACCTTTTACCTCAAGGGTAATGTCAACAATAATAACTCACGCTCCCCTACATCCAATTATATATATATATATATATGTATATATATATATATATATATCAGGTTCTTTCCAACATGCTGGGCTTGCCAAAGGATAAAATGAAAAAGGAAAGGTGAAGATCACCATGACTCTTGCATAAGGTAGAAGATAATAAAAGATAGGCCCTTCGCAGAGGGAAGCAGAGGTTGCCATGCGCTTTTATGGTTGGATGTACAAAATCTCAATGCGAAAGAACGTCACTTTATATTGCCCCTTGTGATATGAACCTTTATTATGCAGTCCGTCGCTTTTATTACTTCCACATCACAAGATCGTATAAAGCTTATTTCTCCCACACCAATCAATCATACATATTTAGAGCAATTTTTATTGCTTTGCACCGATGACAACTTACTTGAAGGATCTTACTCAATCCATAGGTAGATATGGTGGACTCTCATGGCGAAACTGGTTTAAGGATTTTGTAAGCACAAGTAGTATCTCTACTTGGTGCTGAGAATTTTGGCTAGCATGAGGGGGAAAGGCAAGCTCAACATGTTAGAGGATCCATGACAACATACTTTATCTCAGATATAAGAAAACATAACTCATTACGTTGTCTTCCTTGTCCAACATCAACTTTTTAGCATGTCATATTTTAATGAGTGCTCCCAATCATAAAAGATGTCCAGGATAGTATATTTATATGTGAAACCTCTCTTCCTTCAATATTCTTTCATGAATTGTTCAAGTGACCAATTCTATGTTTGCTAACTTTCAATAAGTTTACTACATATACTTATTATGTGTGAAGTAATTACTCCCCATGTTATAAGCATATGAAACATATATAAATTCAGATTTATGACATTCAATTTATTCAACCATTTACTCATAGGATATACATGAAGCACATGAGCAATTGACAAACTACTCCAAAAGATATGAGTGAAGAACACTGAGTAGTCAAATAATTAACTAGCCATGGGAGGATTATTTTCATTCAATATTTCAGATCCAATGATTTTATTCAAACAGCAAGTAAAATTGAAAATACGCTCCAAGCAAAACACATATCATATGACGAATAAAAATATAGCTCTGAGTAAAGTATACCGATAGTTTTGAAGACGAAAGAGGGGATGCCTTCCGGGGCATCCCCAAGCTTAGGCTCTTGAGTCTTCCTTGAATATTACCTTGGGGTGCCTTGGGCATCCCCAAGCTTAGGGTCTTTCCACTCGTTATTCTCCTCATATCGATATCTCACCCAAAACTTGAAAACTTCAATCACACAAAACTTAACCAAACTTCGTGAGATAGGTTAGTATGATAAAGAGCAAACCATTCACTTTGGTACTGTCAAAGACAAGGTTCATAATTGTTCTCACACAATGCATACTGTACCATCTCATTTCTACAATTTATATTGAGAAATATAAGCCATAGAAACTAGAAAACAAGCAAACTATGCAATGAAAACAGAATCTATCAGAAACAGAACAGTCTGTAATGATCTGAACAATAACCATACTTATGATACTCCAAAAATTATGAATTAAATTGGTGGACGTGAGGAATTTGTCTATTAATCTTCTTCAAAAAGAATCAACTTAAAATCACTCTTCTGTAAAAACTGACATCCATTCTCGTTAGCGCAAAGTTTCTGTTTTTTACAGCAAGATCACATTAACTTTCACCCAAGTCTTCCCAAAGGTCTTACTTAGCACTTTATTGAAACAAAAGCTATAGAACATGATTACTACAGTAGCTTAATCATGTAGACACACAAAAACAGTAAGGGTAAATATTGGTTTGTCTCGCAACAAGCGCTTTTCTTTAATGCCTTTTCGCTAGGCATGATGATTTCAATGATGCTCACATAAAAGATAGGAATTGAAACACAAAGAGAGCATCTTGAAGAATATGACTAGCACATTTAATTCTAACCCACTTCCTATGCCTAGGGATTTTGTGAGCACACAACTTATGGGAACAAGAATCAAGTAGCATAGGAAGGCAAAACAAGTATAACTTCAAAACTTTAAGCACATAGAGAGGAAACTTGATATTATTGCAACTCCTTCAAGCATGTATTACTTCCTCATAATAATTTTCAGAAGCATCATGGATAGCAATTTTGTTCTCATACTCAATTGGAACCTCTTCCGAAATAGTGGAATCATTACTAGCTAAAGTTGACACTCTTCCAAATCTACTTTCATAAATATCACACTAAGATTCAACATCCTCCAAAATAGTGGGATCACTAATTCCTAAAGTTGACACTCTTCCAAACCCACTTTAAATGATAGTATTATTCATACTCCAAAAGGTATAAGTGAAGTTCATGGAGCATTCTACAACTAACCAATATCCGAGCTCAAAATGTATAAGTGAAGCACATGAAGCATTCTATAAAACCATACTCAAAAGATTTAAGTGAAGCACAAAAAGCAATTCTATAAGATCATACTTAAAGGATTTAAGTGAAGCACATGAAGTATTCTATAAATTTAAGAAGGTACATCTCATACTAGTATGGTTCTTAAAGAAAAAGAAGAAACATAAAGGACACAAATCATGTCAACAAAACAAAAACCGAGGTATACCGATAATTGTTGAAGAAGAAAGATGGGATGCCAACCGGGGCATCCCCAAGCTTGAATGCTTGAGTATCCTTTGGAATATTTACTTGGGGTGCCTTGGGAATCCCCAAGCTTGAACTTTTGCCTCTCTTTATTCTTCTCACATCGGTAACTCATCATTCTTTGAACACTTCATCCACAAAAACTTAACAAAAACTTTGTGAGATCCGTTAGTATAACAAATCAAATCACTACCTTTAAGTACTGTAATGAACTAATTCTTTACTTATATGGGTTTTAAACCTACTATATTCCAACTTCTCTATGGTTTATAAATTATTTTATTAGCCATAGATTCATCAAAATAAGCAAACAAGACACGAAAAACAGAATCTGTTAAAAACAGAACAGTCTGTAGTAATCTGGAAGTTTGGTAAACTTCTGTAACTCCTAAAATTATGAACTAAATTTGAAAATTTGGAAAATTTGTACAGAAGTAATTTGCAAAAAATTTAAGACCCATTTGACTTTCCAGTAAAAAATGTAAATTCATGCACTACAGCCAAAATTTCTGTTTTTGTTTTGCACATAGCAAACAAGCAATCTAATCATCCTAAACCCAAAGCTTGGCACATTTATTTTTATAATACAATGAATATATACAAGGGGATAATTATTTACAGAGAGACTTCCATGAAAAATTCTACATTGTTTCCGTGAGCATGAACACAAGTGCTCAAGGTCGACCCTCACTTCTTCAATGGAAAACCTTCCAATCACTTCTCTTTTTGAAAAACTTTTTAGGCAAGAAAGGCAAGTAATTTTGTTTGTATTTTCATTTTTTAATTTTTTTGTATGTTTCACCCACAACTAAACAGAAACAAAAAGGAAAAACAAAATCTACTTAGCGAAGAAAGCAAACAAGCACACACGAGAATATCAACCCCACGCTATTGCTCCCCGGCAACGGCGCTAGAAAAGAGCTTGATAATCCCCAAGTGCAGGGAATCATCGTAGCACTTTCCAAAGGTGGAAGTGATAAGTATGGAGTGTCTAACCCACAAGGAGCTAAAGGTAAGATCAATATTCTCTCAAGCCCTATCTACCACTGATACGACTCTACGTGCACCGGACGTTTGCTTCCAACTAGCAACGAGAAATAAAACTACGTTTTGGGTATGAAGAGGATAACTTTGCATGGTATCGGAGAGCTAAAATATAAAAGTAGGTGCTGTTATCATGAAGTTAGAATATATTACTAAATAATATAAATAGAGAGTGTGGAATAATGGTGGATCGGTGTGCGGAATTGTCCTAGGCAATTGTTAACAAGACCGGTAATCACTATTGCAGTTTCATATGAGGAGATGCATAAGCTAACATACTTTCTCTACTTGGATCATATGCACTTATGATTGGAACTCTAGCAAGCATCCGCAACTACTAAAGATCATTAAGGTAAAACCTAACCATAGCATTAAAGCATCAAGTCCTCTTTATAACAATCCCTCTTACTCGGGTTTAAGCTTCTGTCACTCTAGCAACCCACTATAAGCGAATCATGAACGTATTGCAACACCCTACAGCGGGAATTGATCACTCTTGAGCGACACTGAGGGCACCATAGGACAGTACCAAAGTAAAACATACAACTCATACCAATCTAGATCCTTAATCAACTCAAAGACAAAAGATATCTACTCAAAACATCATAGGATGGCAACACATCATTGGATCATAATATGTGGCATAAAGCACCATGTTCAAGTAGGGATTACAGCGGTGTGCGGGAGAGTGGACCGCGTAAAAGAGATGAGGATGGTGATGTTGATGAAGACGATCACCGCGACGATGATTCCCCTCTCGATGGTACTCCGGCGCCACCGGAAGAGAGGAGGAGAGGTTCTCCCCCTTGTGCTTCCTCCTCCATGGCCTCCACCTTCTGGTCCTTGGCCTTCATGGTGATGATGGCCCCTCCCAGATACTCTTCCATGGCCTCCGGTGATGATGACCCCCTCCGGCAGGGTGCCGGAGAGGGCCTATATTGACTTCTCGTGGCTACAGAGGCTTGCGACGGTGGAACTCCCGATCTAATCTTCGTTCTGGAAGTTTTTGGGTACGAGAGTATATATGGGTGCAGGAAGTACGTCGGTGGAGCTTTGGGGCCCCACGAGGCGGCGCGCCTTTGGGAGGGGGCGCCCACCCTCGTGAGCACCTCCCTTATCTCCTGACCTAGGGTCCAAGTCCATCCGGTAGCTTTCCTCCCAAAAATAACTTCTCCAGTTGATTTCTTTCCGTTTCGACTCCGTTTGATATTCCTTTTCTTCGAAACACTGAAATAGGCAAAAACAACAATTCTGGGCTGGGCCTCCAGTTAATAGGTTAGTCCCAAAAATAATATAAAAGTGGATAATAAAGACCAATATTGCCCGAAACAGTAGCTAATATAGCATGGAGCAATCAAAATTTATAGATACGTTGGAGACGTATCAAGGATGGTGTGGGAGATCTGCCGGGGGGGGGGGGGGGCGGATCCCGGCGGTGTTCGGCGCAGCCGGCAGCGACGGCGTGTCCAAGGGGATTTCGTGGTGGGATGTGGTGGATAACTGGCGAGCGGGAGAGCCTCACGGAAGAGAAAAGGATAACTGGCGAGAGAGATAAGCGACACGGCTGGTTTCTTCTAGACGAGACGACGTGTTAGCGTGCACGCATTTCCTTTTTTCTTCTTTTTGTGTGGGAACATGCACACGTGTTAGTCTAGCTAGCTAGCATGCACGGAGTAGTTTGTACCCTTTCACAGACCAATACAAACCTCGGAATCATCATGCGGACGTGTTAGCGTGCACACATGTTCGCCGAACTATGCGAGCGTTGATTTTTTTTAGGGATTTTGCCTTTTTTTAAGGTTGAATTTGACTCGGTTTAGAGTATCTAAAGCCGGGCACTTCAAACCACCTCATACGCCGGACGAATGACCCAATCACTGACCGGTCATAAAAAATCCAGACATGCGTCTCAAATGGGACTCAAAAGTATGGGCTGGCCGGCACCCCTCATATCTAGCCCAAATGTAGGACGGATATGGGGCGCATGGGATGTCCGTCACGTCAGACCAGGCCCCGCTGGACCACCCGATCCACATATATTCCTTCCCATCCGCTGACCGGGCCAAACCCTAGCCACTTCACTCCACTCCCCTCCGCCACTCAAGCTCTCGCCCGGTGATCTCGGCCTTCTTCAACATGGCAAGCAATGGTCCGATGACGACCAATACAGATCTGTTGACTAGGGCGTCGTCCCATGCGGTTTGGAGGAGGTAATGGTCGTCCGTATTGCACTCCGTCGCTCCTTTCCGTTCGGCATGAGTCCATTATGTCTGCGCATCAGGCGCTCGCAAACTTTGACGATGGATCACCGCGGTCCTCTCTAGAGCCTTCAAATCTCCCTTTCCCCATCACCGGTCCGCCAGAACATGAGTCCTATCGGGACCGGTGTGTTCGCCATGGGAAATAGAGGATGAGGGCTTTTGAGGTCCGCCTCGCTGCCGACATGGCGGTGGCGCGGGTGCTGCATAGGAGAAAACCATCTGCACCCGCATTGTAAAGAAGTGGTGGCGGAGGAACACTTGCACCCTTGCCTGAGAGCAGAACCGGACGGCCCGTGCCATGGCCGGACTACCCCCCAAGGAAGAGAAGGAGAACAAAGATGGGTCAGACAGCTCCAGCGATGAGCAGATCCTACTCGATCCGTACTGCATCTTTGACCGCTACTTCCTAGAATAGAGCAAATTACATCTAACCTGAATTGAGGCGCAACATACTAAGTAAGATTCAATTGCAATGGAGAAAATATTCAACCCGGTTGCAAAAAAATACAACTATGGGGCAGCACAAAAGTCAAATGAATGCGCACAATGAAGACAGAAATATGCAGTGAGAACATAAAAAAGGTAGAATAGAGAAAATTACATCTAACCGTGAATTGAGGCGCAACATACTAAGTAAGATTCAATTGCGACGGAGAATCCTGCGTATATCATAACAGAACATGAAATTAAAACATCTATACGGCAAGGACTTCACGATTAGCACACACGACAGAAAATTGCATGCCTCGTCGTCGGACGAAGTATATCACATGTTTACTATCTAATGTCGGTAACTAAAAAAAATCAATATGGTAATCTAAAAATAAGGTTGTTAATCTGATTATTTGGCTAGGATTCACGTTGCAAGTTTTGAATTACTCCCAAAGAATAGTACTGTTAATTGATATGTCAACCATATACACTTAATTATCCATTTGTTTCACTTCGCTGCGTCGTCATCCGCCGCTTGATTTATCACAATTGTTGTTTAATCAATAGTGTAGCACGGGTATGGGTGTGTGGTTTTTTTCCTTCCGCTGAAACGCACGGGCAATTTTCCTAGTCATTTAGCTACTCGAGGACGAGCATGAATTAAGCTTGGAGATGCTTGATACGTCTCCAACGTATCTATAATTTTTGATTGTTCCATGCTATTATATTATCCATCTAGGATGTTTTATATGCATTTATATGCTATTTTAAATGATTTTTGGGACTCACCTATTAACCTAGAGCCCAGTGCCAGTTTCTATTTTTTCCTTTTTTTGAGTTCTACAGAAAAGGAATACCAAACGGAGTCCAATTGACCTGCCAATTTTTGTGGATTTTTTATGGACCAAAGGAAGCCCCCGGAGTAAAAGAGTTGGGCCAGAAGAGTCCCGATCCGTCCACGAGGGTGGAGGGCGCCCTACCCCATGGGCGTCCCCTATCTCGTGGGCGACTCGAGACCCCTCGATGTGAGACCGACGCCAAAAATTCCTATTAATACAGAAACCCCAAAAAGAAACCTAGATCGAGTTCCGCTGCAAGCCTCTCAGAGCCACCAAAAACCAATCGCGACCCTGTTCCGGCACCCTACAGGAGGGGGGATCCCTCACTGGTGGCCATCTTCATCATCCCGGTGCTCTCCATGACGAGGAGGGAGTAGTTCACCCTCGGGGCTGAGGGTATGTACCAGTAGCTATGTGTTTGATCTCTCTCTCTCGTGTTCTCGATATGGCACGATCTTCATGTACCACGAGCTTTGCTATTATAGTTGGATCTTATGATGTTTCTCCCCCTCTATCTCTTGTAATGGATTGAGTTTTCCCTTTGAAGTTATCTTATCGGATTGAGTCTTTAAGGATTTGAGAACACTTGATGTATGTCTTGCATGTGCTTATCTGTGGTGACAATGGGATATTCACGTGATCCACTTGACGTATGTTTTGGTGATCAACTTGTGAGTTATGTGACCTTGTGAACTTATGCAAAGGGGTTGGCACATGTTTTCGTCTTGACTCTCTGGTAGAAACACTACAAAAAAATACACTTCCGTGATGATACGTGTTTGTCACAGTAGGTCGTGTTTTTTGTCATGCATGTACATCCATGACGATTTTATGATAGAATCAAGATAGTCATACATGTGCTGTCGTAAAAGTGTTCCATGACATTACCAAAATTATCATCACGGAAGTGTCCACTTCCATGACGATAAATCACGTGTCACAGAAGTGCTTTCGTCAAGGGTGACCGACACGTGGCATCCACCGTAACGGAACGCCGTTAAGCTACCGGGTCGGGTTTTGGATCCGATAACCCGTTAACTGCCCCGACCAATGGGGATTTTCCACGTGTAAAATCATCATTGGCTGGAGGAAACACGTGTCGGCTCACCGTTGGGAAAGATGTCATCCGCTCATTGGACCGAAGGCGCCTATGATACGGCGACACATGGCACGGCCCAACAAAGGCCCATTCCTGTGAAAAGGCCGGCCCGTTTGACTTGGTCAAAAGGTGGTGGGCCGGCCCATGGAAAGCCTGTTAATGGCCTGTTCGCATATAGCCCATTTACGTTTCGCTAACCCAGCGTCTCGTTCGCCCTATCCGAATTAGGCCCAGTAGCGTCATCTGGGCCGTCCAATATAATTCAGCCCGTTTTAACTTCCCGCCCATGTGTGGCCCATGACTTATTTCGGCCCATATGAGGACCTTTGTAACTCTTGGCTCATTAACGGCCCGTGGTGAAACTGGCCCGTAATGAACAGTGTATCACTTTATACCCATTAACGGCCCGTTATTCCATTGGGCCGTTTCCAGCCCAAGTTATCTTTCGGCCTTGTCAGGGCCCATTGATTCTTGGGCTCATTTGCAGCATTCGGTTACATACGGCCCGTTACTATCATTTTCTGCTTGGGAGCCAAATTCAGCCCGTCGTTACAGTCATCCCGTTTGCGAACCATTAATACGTTGGGTCGTTTTCATGTCAAAAAAACCCGTTTGACTGTTTTCATAGAGTTATCACGGCCTATTAACAGCCCGTTATGGTCCACGAATAGTACGACCCATGATTGGCGAAATGATGATACGCCCCGTATGAGGCCCATGGATCGTACGGCCCGTAGAAGGCCCATGGACCCTACGGCCCGTAGAAGGCTCATGGACCCTAAGGCCCGTATAGAATGCCGATGGATCCTACGGCCGGACGAAGGCCCATGGATCATACGGCCTGCAGGAGGCCCATGGTTACAACAGTCCATGTGTTGCAATGATTATTTTGGCCTAGTTACCAAAAATAGGCTATTGTGGCCACTAGACAAGACAATAAGGAAATAAATAAGCAAGCAATTAACGCTAGCCTATTACCGCTATTACACATATTACATCCACTGGGCATCAAAGTTCGCCACCAGTGCAAATATAGGGAACAATGCAGCACATTACATACACTGGCCGTTAAAATTGGCCACCAGTGCAAATAAACGCGGCAGCAAAACAAGAGCATAACCGAAACAACTTCAGAAGAGCTCAAGAAACGTTATCTTGGGTATTCACCATGCTGACAATAAGCTTAGCAAGCTAATTAGCTTTGTCCTGTTTTGCGCTAAAATCCTCCAACGCTTGCTGTTGCACCAGAAAATATGCATCTGAATGCTCCAGGGACTTCCGCAGTCCTTCCGCTTCTTCTCACAGCACAGCTGATCGATGTCTTTCATCTTGTAGGTGAGACTCAAGAAACCGAACTGATTTAGAAAGTGAGTTTGAATAGCTTGTGCAAGCGGTAGTGGCCAGTAACTCGAACACTAAACCAAGACAGTACTTTGGGATTGTCTCGCTGTCTTCAAGATAGTCTTCCTTAGCTGTTTTATCAGCTTTGTTGGAGACCAACAAGGATGTGTCACCATCCTGAACCTTATCTACATTACTTCCTTTACCATTGCTTAATAAGGAACTCTTCCCCAATATTCTGTCAGCATTCTAAAAGAAGAAACAAGGAGATACATAACAAGTTTAGCATGTACTAGTATATGAAACTCATTTCGGTGAACCAGTTCATTAGTAAGGTGGACATGATTAAACTACCAAGTCTTCTATTGCCAAGTACTAGTACATAATAAAAGCATCAAACAAACATATATCTATGTCCTATGGTCACTGCATTGTCTTGCCAAATCAAAATAGAGACACGGTTCAAATCATATTAGTTCAAGACAAAGCAGCAGTGAAAGAATACAAAGTGTGGGAAACTACACGGCACAACAAGATTTCAGATGGGTACCACGGGTCTACATGTACAACAACACTATTGGCTCTGTTGTGATGCTAGTAATGTGCATGATATGAATGTCAACTATATACACAATTGTAATTGAAATCAAAGAGCTATTGATAAGAGCAAACCTGTTAAAGAAACATGCCTGAACATACCTGCTGTGCCATTGGAGTTCCGATTGGATCCTTCAATTTAAAAATAAGTTTGTATGAGTAAATACAGTGATACAAGAGCAAAGCAATCATAGTTAAAAAAGGCGTGCCTAAGCGAGCGCTTAAGCACGCCTAGGCTCTAGGCGTTGGCAAAACGCATTGCGCATAACTACGCATAATCTGTGCATTACTGCGCATAAGCATGCGCTTTGGTCAGTAAAGCGCAAGGCGGTGGCAAAACGCACAATTAACGCATATCGCTTTTTTGAACTATGATAGCAATGGAATCTTAAATTAGAACAGTTGTTCTTCAGGTTTAGGCACTTGTTCGACATGAACAGAGTACAGTAAGACGCAAGAATATAATACTTAAAAATAGAAAATGGGCTCATAGACTTTACCACATTCTTGGTTCGGGACCAGTATAGAACAAGGCATTCCCAGTCATCGTCCAGTAAATGTGTCTCAGGAGAATGTGAGGGAATTTGATGAGTTTCTTTGCCAGTGAAGTACGTTTTCTTCATGTAATTCTGATACTGCCACCAAGCGTTCTCGAAGATAGCATAGGTATTAGCACAGGTTACCTCATCCCGAAGTTTCCAAATCGGTCCTTCTCTATAGAGAAAAATGGGAAATTTTTTGTATTATAACCATCATGGAGGTAGGATGTATGGGACGAGGCAAAGTAATTGCCATGAATAACATTACTTACACATAACTCTGGACAAACACACTGAATCGCATTTTCCTTCATCTTCAAGATAATATTTCCAAGATGGGAAGATACGCACATACGATTTAACAACATCAAATGTGATAGATGCTAAACTACGACTAGCTGGTTGTGCTTCCTCCACGTGAATAGGCGTACTAACCGTGGAGTTGGGGTTCGCCGTGATAGTATCTTGGCCCTTTGGGCACTGGAGCTGCCTTACTAACTGCTCTTGTTTGGGAGCTCTGTGGTGGAGATGGTGCTGTGTCAACAGGAATTGGGTTACTATCGGCTGGGGTTGGGGTTAGATTGGGTGAAGCTGGTTCTCTGTCCATCGCAGTAGGGGTACAATCTGCGAGAGTTTGTGTTATGTGTGGTAGGGCTGGTTGTTGTGCATGTACAACCAGGGTGCTATCTCCACCAAGAGGTACCACTGTTTTATTTGAAGACCATGTTTTTAGTCCGCTAGATACTGGCATCACCCGCTCCAATTCAAATGGCTGATAAACAGGAAACATAGTTGAATGAACATACATTGTATGAGAGACAGATGCAATAGATAGTGTGGAAAAAAGAGGGCATGAAATAGTTGACATGTATATTGTTTAACTAAAACAGATAGCATGACATAATTTCACATATATGATGTCTATCTAAACTGGATAGCATAACATAACATAATTCAAAGATATGATGAATAACTAAACAGATCGCATGACATAATTCACCTACATGTTATCTAAGTAATCAGGATCGCATCATTTAATTCACATATGTGATTTATATGCTAAACAGAGGGCATTCGATATGATGTCCGAACTAAGAACATGGTGTTGAATATTGTGTATATGATGTCTAAACTATGCAATGCAAGACACCGTATGCATGATATGAGCAAGATAACTGCCAAGTTAGAGCATACACCTCGGTGGGGGAATAGGACTGGTTATCTGTCTGCGAATCCATCTCGAGGAGCTATCGGGACCCAACAAGAGATCTGCTTGACAGTGTAGCACTGCTCGCTCAAGGCCTTGTTTTCACTCGAGATTTTTCCATCTCCCACCAAATGGCTGATTCACAGGAAGAGTAGTTTAATGTACAAACATTGTCGACAAATGGAAATGTAATGAAGAAAAGGATGGGCAAGATATCATTCAAATATATGATGCCTGGTTAAACAGGATGGCATTGCACATTTCACATATATTATGGTTGGCTAAAAGACATGAGACCGCATAATTCCCATATATGATATAGAAACTAAACAGTGGCATTACAGAACATGTCTAAACTAAGCGGTGACATATATGATGTCAAAAGTAGGCACCTTTGCAAGGCAACATATGCATGATATGACTAACATCATCATGCCAAGGTAGAGCAAACACCTTGGGGGTAAATAGGAGTGGTCGGTGCGTGAATCCGCCTCAGAATAGATATCTTCCTCTGGATTACAATCTGGAGAGGGGTGGGGAGGGTTTGCCATTGACGCCACCATGGAGTGATGTCTGCATGACATTGTATTGCCGCGCAAAACTCTTCTCTTTTTCTCTACATGTTCAGCATGACTGTGTACAATATCTGACATGCATACGAAAAAAATATTGTGAGATTATGTAAGGAGAGCATGCAAAAATTTAGAGTGATGGTAACAACAAGTGGATCGATGTTTTTCCGTTGAACCAAAATAGCCCTAATGGATCGACGTGAATGTATAGTAATAAGTGATGCAACAAGTGTACAACCTCTTTGCCGTAGCCGTGTCGACATCAGCATCATTGGGTTGGTCATTTGAAGCGGTTGAGGCGGAGGTGGCTGTCAGAGGTGTGGAGGAAGATCTGAGGAATCTGTAGATGGCGTCCAGGGCACTGCTCTGTTGTGATGGATCGTTCTGTCATTGGAGCAGCTCCGGTGAGCCGTAAGACGTCAAGGCTGAAGCAGCACAAGACAAACATCGTCAATCTCAAGTGGGATTCTAAAAGCATCTCCAATAGATGATGTAAAATGGATGTAAAATTAACATCACCAAAAACCACCTGACTACAACAGATGAGGTAAAAACTGGTGACTCTGAACTTAACTGTCGAAACTGAACGCAATGGTAGCAGAGAGGCACTTGACATGTAGTTTAGGGAGGGCCTGCAGTTCATCTTCAACCTGCACCCCCCTGAGCCGCCAGCCACCACCGGCCGAACCGCCGGCCCAAGCGCCGCCTCGCCGCCCCGAAACAACTCGCCACCGCCGCCCCGGCCAGCCCTCTAGGCCCCTCGCCCCCACCCAGAACCCTAAGATAGATAGTGGGGTACTCCGGCGAGCCCCCGTCCCCGCTGCGGGTGGTTCTTCCTTAACTCCGACAAGCCCCCCCAACCCCTGAATATCGATTGACCCAAAAGTCGATTCAGTCGACTGAAGTGTGGCTTAATCGGAGTAGAGCAAAGAAGACGAAGCGAGGGGAGAGCAGCAAAGAACCGGGCGAAGCGAGCGATCGAGCGAGAGCCGAGCAGAAGCAGAAGCGAGCGAACGAAAGTGAGAGCTGGAGCAGCAGCAGCAGATCCGGCTGGTATGGCTGCCGCCACGCCAAAGGGGCCTCGCCTGGGAGAGCCAGGAGATGTCGCCCGCGGCGCCGGCTTCAAGGTAGCCGCTCCATGGGGGTGCGGGATGGACTACCGTCGGCGTCGGGAGGTCGAGTTAAGGAGAAGGTGCGATGTGATGAGTGTACAACCTCTTTGGTGGCGCCGAGTAGGCCTTGGCTTCGTCCGAGGAGTCGGTGAGGATGCTGTGGTTCCGATGGAGCAGGTTAAGGCGACGCTGTGGGGATGGAGCAGCCGCGATAGACGAGGCGATCATCGGAGAAGCTCCTTGGAGGTGGAGGACGGGGCGGCTGAACCGGCGGGACGACGAGATGGACGACGGATCCTCATCCGGGGAGGTGGACGAGGGACGTCGAGCTGTTGCGGTGGACGACGTCATCGGGGAAGAGGCTCCGGCTGGATAGCGGTGACATGGCGGATGGAGGAGGGTGGGGTTTCACGGCTTGAGCGGAGAGGTTATGGAGGCTTGGTATTTCGAATGGCAAAAAGGGGGCAATGGGAGGGGGTGAAGCATGACTTAGGGACGTGCTTGCCCAAAATGTAGGGTGTGTTACAAAAGTACCCCCCATTGATTTGAACTGGCGGCCCTTTCGGCTCAGGGTTAGAAGGGGGATTTGGCAGCTGCAGGGAGTTTTCGCGCGCGTTGTAATTTCGGGGTAGCAAGGCGCGGGTTGTGAAGATGCCAGTTTTGGGAGCACGATATCTGAATTTTCAGGATATAACAAGACGCGGGTTGAATTTTAGGGACAAGCCTAACGTGTAGTATTATTGTACTTGTAATGCACCAAATCAATTCGCACTTCCCTCAACCAAAAAGAAAACGAAAAAAATAAAACTATTCACACCACACAAAGAGAGAGTCTTTCCCCGTTTTACTATACAAATGCTATTCAAAGCTACTCCCTCCTTCCATCTATATAGGGCCTAATGTGTTTTTCGATGCTACCTTTGACCAAATATTAGAGCAATGATATATGACATGCAACTTACACAAAGCACACCGTTAAATTAAATGCATGAAAGGTTCTTTCAATGATATAATTTTCACATTGTGCATGTCAGTACTATTAATCTTGTCAATAGTCAAAGGCGGTCTTAAAAATCTTATTACGCCCTATATAGATGGAAGGAGGGAGTATGAATCCATGTTATGTCCAATTAAATTTTTTCGCTTGTTGTATAATGCATGTAACCTACTCATACCAACATTTTAGTGCATTCCAAATTTCTATACTACCGCTGCAATTCGAACTACATTTGAATTCGTTTCTCTATTTCAATAAGAATCTACAATCATGATTGTTGCCAACTTCAACCATCACAGTTTCCTTGCTATCCGCCAGATATAAATCAGACGGCCTATAATGCAGGATGGCAGGCACACCATTATCATCAACTCCGTTTTTTTGTAAGAGTAGAGATAAAATATATTAAATGTAGTATAACATGTTCATAACCACACCATGTGTATCACCGTTATATATATTCACACATGAGTCGGTTTGAAACACTACGATAAATTCTTCAAATATCCGAATTCGCTTTTTATAATGAAGTATATATGATCTCTATTCGTCTTCTACACCCACATGACCCTCTTATCTTTGTAGCTAGCGCTCACTTTCTCTTGTGCATGCACACGCCCGCATCCCTCTCACCCTCCCTCAGCATTCTCTAGCTCCATCGCGCAAATTCGTCTTTTCACTTTAGGTCGTTCACCCACGGTGTGTGTAGGCCCCCAGCTCCTTCTTTACGGCACACATCGATCGATATGCCTCTCTAGCCAGGTGTGCCTAGCACAAACACAAGCTTCCCTCTTCTCTTGTCACCGTCCATGCCTCACTCCCACCACTCTTTTCATCGTTCTCGTGCTACTTCACACTCCTCCCTCCTTGATATAGTATGCCTCTCGTACCACCTCCTACATGCATCCCTCTCTCTCTATCCTTCTCCCCGTGCCTCATTTGCTTCTAACACACACATGCATGTATACCGATCGATCTCCCAACATATACCTAGATCGACTTTAACTACACCCTCATCGATCGACGTACCTCACAAGTTATGTCTCTCCTTTATCTAACAAAGGGCAATTGATCTTCCTATGTAGTTAAGTCTGCTTACCACAGCCACATCGTCCCCCCTCATCATTCGTGCATGCCTCCTGACCCGTCTCTCACACGCACGTGCACAGACAACAAGGAACCATCTCCTCTCTTATTGATATTGTGGGCGTGCCCTCCATTTGTCTAGCAAGCCTATCCGACCATTTGTTAGAAGCAAATCCACTACCACCCCCTCCAACACTCTAGCTCTGTCTCTCTCCCAACCTTATTCCTCTCCTTCACATATGCATGGATGCCAATCGATCTCCCTTAATACATGAGGCAGATCGATCTCCTTAATACATGAGGTAGGCCTCTCTCCTCCTCCACACATATACCAGCCATTGTACCTCTATAGTTAATTGGGACTCCCTCTACCCCCACCACACACTGAGAGTCGAGTGTTGCAGGTAGGTATCCATGCCACAGAGACAAACTGCACATGTCCCATCTCACGTTCCAGTAGGCCAGCCACTCTATAGCTTTGACGTGGGCACACACAAATTCGATGGCACTCTTTATCGATCGTGCGCGCACACACGCACATCATCCCTCTCTTCGATTCAATGGACACCTCAAGCCGATGATACCTCCACTCTCTTCTCGTGGATCGCCCCCTCTATATATATGTTATATTCAGGACTCTATTTCACACACATTGCATATGTTACATTTTTTTGATTGACCACCCCCCCAAAAAAACTCTCAAGAACCCACACACTATATCTCTCTAGGTTTGTATCTCTCTCACACAACCCCACATAGGTGGTGTACGTATACAAGAAGAGAATAGGTGCACCATGCACGTACTCACGCTTCGTGCCCAGCCACACCCGCGCGGGTACACGGTGGAGCTCATTTCTTTACGAAATGGCAGCCCACGTGCTAATTTGAACGCCTATAGCGGTTGTTTACCTAGGGAGGTCGTGTACCACGCGTGCACGAAACAAAGTTCGACTTGATGCGTTGCCACGTTATTTTTAAATAAAGTTATAGCGCTCAATGGCACGTACACATAATATAAAACGATTTTTATGGAGAAAAAGGTAGTCCGCTCACTATATACAATGGAGCACACTTTTGCTGGTTTGTCGCTCTTCAGAGTATCTCACACAAGGCTGCGGTGGCCTCTCTCTCTCTCTCTCACCGTTGGTCACCGATCCGGATGCATCCCGTCCGCCGGGGGAAAGGGAGTGCGGTGGCCTCTCTCTCTCTCTCTCTCACCGTTGGTCACTGATCCGGCCGCATCCCGTCCGCTGGGGGAAAGGGAGGAAGTGCATCGTTTCTCCATTCGACGGCGCCGAGGCAGCACGTCCCGATCTGCGGTACATGCCGTTCTCTCTAACCAAGCTCCGGCGTGGCAGGGCCTACGCCACCTGCTCGCAGATTCCGCCCGCCGCCGCTCACCTAGTTACATCCCGACGACCTCCAGGTATCCCCTCCGACCTTGCTCCACTGCCCATCTTCCCACGTTGCTGCTTGTGGATCTTCCATAGTTCTTTGCCCAAAACGTAGCTCGTCCGGCGTACTTTCCATATTGCATTCTCGTCCTCACACCATTTTAGACAAACACAACCGTGTTGTTATCTTCCCTTAGGACAAGGAATATGCTTCTTTTTGTCGTAGCATGTGTCATCAACTGTTATTGGCCGATAATTGTTTCCTTTCTACCTCTTTTTTGCAAACAGGGCTATCCATTTCACCTTGTTGCTATTGTGACCTTTTGGTGAACTGCACAAATCACTTTTTTCTTAAGAGTGTTTTGTGCAGTTGTACTAAAATGTCACACGGGCAACGTCTCTACATTTCAGTGCGACTGCACAAAGGGAGATTGGTTTTGCTCTATCCTCCTCATCCAAATCTGAGCCTAATCTTCTCCAATCACTACAAGAAATATGTCAACTTATGACCACCACTATTGGTCACTGAATGGTCACAAATTTCCATTTATGACCTTTTTGTGACCAAAAACATAAGGTCAAAAGCTGGGCGTCGTAAACTGACTATAGCGACCTTTCTTCTGGAATGGTCGCAAATGTTTATGACCAAAAAAAAGGTCGTAGATTTAACGACCAACTGTTTTGGTCACTAGCAATCCGACCACACCACGTCAGATCCACCGTGGCAAGCTGACATGGCAGACTTACGACCAAATGAAAAGGTCGTAAAATAGAATCAGCCCGGTCCATTTCAGCTGTCTTGATGGGCCAAGTCCAATAATTCAGCCCATTTATTTTTTTTCTCTTTATTTTGCTTATCTGCATGGGCCTGGCCCAATAATTTGGCCTTTTATTTTCTGTTAATGGAGCCTTTTTCTGATGATTTTTTATATTCCACTATTGTTTTGGGCCACAGCCTTTTTAGTCTAGTTCGAATTTGGGCCTCGGCCTTTTTATTTTCTGTTATGCAGCCTTTTATATTTTTTTTCTTACAGTCATTTCTTTTTTTAGGCCCAAGCCTTTTTGGTCTAATTCTTGTTTGGGCCTTGGCCTTTTTAGAGCCCAGGTTCTCATTTTGCATAACTATAAGCAGAAAGGCCCAGGTGCACAAGTGATCCACAAGCCCAGGTGCACAAGTGATCGACATAACTTCACAGAAAATAAACAAAATGATCCACATAACTTCACATAAAGGCCCAGGTTCACAAGTGATCACATAACTTCACAGGATCCATGTGCTCTAGTTTAAACAGCAAAATGCAACAAAATGCAACAGCTCTCAGCTCAGCTCCCAGGTTCACAGGTTCAAAATGCAACAACTACCTTAGCTCAAAGACAAAGAGGTTCATAGCACAGCCATCAAACTACCTTAGCTCCAAAGAGAGCCATCAAGTGGGCTAACTTCTCTTCCTGTTCTTGAGACTTCTTGCGCAGCAGCTCAAGTTCCTTGTCGCGTGCAGCTTCAGATTCTTCTGCCTTCATCTTGATTGCCGCCAATTCTTCTTGCACCAGTTCAGCTTGAAGCTCGGACCTCTCCAGCTTCTGCTCAAGGTCACGAACATGAGCAGCAACTTTGCCGGAGTTGTTCCTAGATGACTGGAGCCCAACATTCCTGAGGAATGTGCTTTCCTTGGCTTTGGTCTTGAGGACTTGTTCGACAATTTCAACAACAGACTTTGGCTCTTCACCTTCTGGTACCGGCGCGTCCTTCATTTTTTCCATCTCAAGCTAGCATATGGAGGAAAATGATAGGCATTAGTGGGAGATCTATTTCACATTTTGCAAACCAAACCAAGCAAGAGAAACCAAACCAGCACACAAATGGATTATTTGAAGTAATCAAACCAAAGACACAAAATCTATACAAGAAGATGATGACTAGTGACACGGAGACATGCAATTGGAACAATATGATCACTTCATTAAGCCTAGAATGGTGGTTCTATATAAGATGGCTTCCCGAGTGAGACGATCATCAAACTAACATTCAGATCAAATTTCATCATATCATAAAAATGCATCAAATAGCTACAACAAGTTCGATATCTTTGTTGAACTATCAAACAACATCAAAGCATGGAACATAGCATGTGTTCTTGGTAGCTCGAGTCAAACAACATCAAATCATCAAAGCTTCAAAGCTGGCTGTGAATCAAACAGGGCAAAGCATGGAGTGACTTACTACAAGCCGATCTTGGTAGCTCAAAACCCGTGCTTCTTCTTTGTTGTGGGTGGCCTTAAACAAGTCAACCGCAGACAGCTCCTCACCCTTACGCTCTTCTTTACGAAATGTTTTCAACAAAAATCAAAATGTTATTCAGCAAGAATCGTAAATGTTATTCAATGAGGAACCAAAGGTAAGGTCTCTAGAGAAGAGTTCTCACAAAGGCAAAAATGTGTGTCATGTAGTGCCCGGAACCAGCTTCTTTGATTGTACACGACTTTTTGTCGATTCATCTTGTTCGACAAACAGGTTTTCTACAAAAAAGCATACTGTCAGCATGATCTAGCACTAGCATATCATGTGCAGAACATAAAGCATCAAACAAAGCAGAGACAAACCTTGTGTCTTGGGGTAGACCACATCTCCACCAGAGCTTGCCATTCACCATCCGTTAGATCAGGCACCGGAGACTTAATGCTGACTTTATTTGCGGCTACGGTATCAAAATACTTCTTCTTGATCTGATGGCGTCTGTTCTTTGAATATTTCTGCAGAATATCTTTGCACGAGGTCTTGATGGTCTCCGAGTCCGTGTTCATCTCAAAATTTGCCTACCAAGATAGCAAACAAGGTAGGAACAATATTAGTGATCATGCATAGGTGTAACAGAAAATAGATAGCACATTAACTATGAAACAAGTAGCTTACAACAACTTTTCCAATGTAGTTCTCCAATAGACTAGCATTTTTTTTGTATAGCTTGAAGTGAGGAAGAACCGGAAGATGGCTTTTTGCAACGAGTCCACACTCAGAAGCAAGCTTTGCTGCCTGCAGAGGCTTCTCTGGACGAATCATCCCTTCGGCAATTTGGATAGGCACCTTGCTACCAAGCGACTTGGTGATCCTCTCTAGCCCTCTGCCCTTTCTAAGTCTAGTCTTGGGAGTCATTGCATCTGAAAATGAAACTGAACTCATAAATTAGAATAGAAATCGACAAATGCAGGAATCAACAAACGCATACATGATCATTCCATTTGGAAAATGCACTAGTAAAAGATAGCATTGCAAAGGTCAACTTGCCTGATTGAAGCACAAGCTGCTATTCTTCTTCATTGATGACATCGTTCCTGTCAATAGAAGGTGCAACAGGGCTGAGGTCTGTGTTGACAGTGCCTGCTTCATCAATGCAGATGGTTCCTGCTTCATCTAGGCAGACAATGCCATTTCCATCCATGCTGAGAGTGGTTCCTTCGTCGATGGGCGGCAACTCATCACCCGTTTGCACCGAGGTCTGAGAGTCCATGAGCAGCATACTTTCCTGATGGTCCGTCGCAGTCGCCATCCTTTCTTTCTGCCTTGTGACTCTATCAAGGGCAGGTTCATCAGGTTCCAGGATCCTCTTTTTTTGTCCTGGAGCTGGGGCCATCACCCTTCCTGGAGGCATTGCAGGAGATGTTTCTGAGCTCTTGTGCTTCTTCTTGTTGTCTTCTTAACACCAGGCCTCTTTGTCCTAGATTCCTTCAAAGGCCTCGTATAAACAAAGACGGAAAAAAGCATTAGATCACAAGAGAAATATGTGAGCACAAGGAATAACATAGAATAACAGAACCCCAACCCTCCAAGCAAGACAGAGTTTGCACCTTAACAATCCTGTTGACTACAACATCATCCACTTCCTCTCCATCAATAACTTCATCCTCCTTAGGATTGTACTCTGGGTCCTCATTGATAACTCCACTACCCTCTTGAACCTCATCACTTCTACCTTCTTGTACACCATTTGTTTTCCTAACCATCGACGCTATTGCACCAATGCCAAGGGACTGGAACATCCGATTGTTCCTCGTGATATTTCTAGCCCTAACCTTCTCGTACTCGGTGAGAGGCTCTTCTTTGCATGATACAGGAAACATAACTATTAGGTGAATGTTTGGAATGCATGGACAGGCAGCCAAACATATCTTATGAAATTTTATTGTCATTTAATCCTAGTTATTCGTAAGGAAGACTAACAGACACAGTGCACAATTAAGCCAAACTTATTCAGATTGCGACAATACATTTCACTTAGCATATTAAGACACAGATTTTATGAAATCGGCCACAAGGAGCAAGTTGCATACCAACGGTTGGCCTCATGCTTGACCTTGTCCTCCTTGCCATGGATGATCTTGAGGTGGTGCTTGCAAAATAGAATAAACAACAATCAGCTACAACAGGGATAAAGTAAAATGATGCACTTGTATCAATAAAGGAAAGCATTTGGACCATCATGCACATACATGTAATACATGTGAAACAAACTTGATGGATAAACAATACAGTGATCTAGTGTTATTAATTAAGAAAACATGTAAGTGCACCAAACAAGCATGCATGTACACTAGGAGCAAGTAAGCAAAGTGCATAAGTGCTACTAATACAAGCAAGCAAGCAAAGTGCTACCGATGTAAACAAGCAAGCAAAGTGCTCTTGATAGAAACAAGCAAGCAATGAAGGAAAATGAAGAGAAGGAAGCAAGTACTATTGATACAAACCCTAATTAATAAGCAAGCAAGTAGATTCTTCTCCAAGTGCTAGTGATACAAGCAAGTAATGCCGATGGAAACCCTAATTAAGCATGTATGCCAAATAGCAACATGTATGCTAGCAAGCAAGCAACATGAACTAGTGAATTGGTGTGACATGCTTAGAGCAGTCTGACAGAAGCTAGACGAGTATATCATGAGGACCTTCAAAACAACTAGATGTTGCCACCGGGTAAAGCATGAAACAACTATACTTGCGGCAGTACAAAAGCGGATGAAAAAACTATACTCAACTATTGATTATGCTGTCTCTACACACCAAAAATGGCTACAAACTAGATGACACAAGTTAAGACATTTTGACAATTAGAATCAACCTTGTATATTACAGCAATCAAAATTATCTAGCACCAATCTAGTATATATTAAAACTAGTCATACTGCCTTAACACAACAGGAATTCCAATACCACAATAAGTACTAAGCATTCCCGTGTTCACTAGAAAGAAGAACACAAGCTTCATGCACATATCGTGAAAGAAGAACACTGCTACAAACCCCAGTAGTGCTACTGATAGCAAAGTGCTACAAGCAATCAAGTACATGTTCATACTAACCCAAGTTGCAAGCAAGCAAAGTGCATAATACAAGCAAGCAAGCATGGAAAGTGCTCTTGATAGAAACAAGCATAGTGCTCTTGACAAGAATAAGCAAACAAGGAAGGAAATTGAAGGGCAACAAACAAGAAAGTAATGTTGATACAAACAAGGAAGCAAGTAGCTTCTTTTCGAAGTGCTGTTGGAAACCTAATTCACCATCTATGCTAGCTGAGTAATTGAACCATACACAAGCAAGTACTGATACAAGCACCATCAACCAGACATCATCCACTTCCCCATCCATCCCCATCTGCAGCCTCGCCGTGAGGGAGGGAGATCCGGCCGAAACCCCGACAGAATCACACCTTGCTTGTCTCCCCCTGCAGCCTCGTTGGCTCCGCCCAGCTCTTCTTCTCCGACCCAGCCCAACCCTCTTCTCCACTCCAAGGCTGCTGTTGATCCCCTAAAATCATCCACTTCCCCATCCATCCCCATCCCTAAAATCATGAACCCTAAACCATGAAGCGGACCAAACGAACCACCGGAGGTCCATGAACTAGAGGGAGATCATGAACTAGAGGACCAAACGAATCACGAACCACCCTGACCCCATGAACCCTAACCCTAACCCCATGAACTAGAGGGAGATCATCCCCACGCAACAATAAACAAACCACCCAAACCCTAGAATATCCTAACCCATGAGGGGGATCTACTAGAGGGGAGATGGATCCACCAGAGGAGGTGGATCCACAAGAGGAGGGAGATGGATCAAGGGGAGAAGTACCTAGGGGGATATGATGTTGACGATGCAGCGGTGGTCGTCGTCGATCGCGCCGTCGTCGATGTAGCCGCCGTCGTCGTTGATGTAGTCGATGTGGCCGCCGCCGTCGTCAATGTAGTCCGCGGCACGGAGGAGGGGAGGGAGTGGGAGCGGGGCGGCGCGGAGCAGGGAGGTGCGGGGCAGAGCAGAGGAGGGGCGGCGCTATGGTGGAGAGGAGGGGCGGCGCTATGGTGGGGAGGTGGGGAGCAGGGAGGGAGAAGCTAGGGTTCGTCGGGGAGAGGGGAGGGGAATGGGGAAATTTTGGGAGGGGATCCCGCGTGTTAGTGGGAGAGGGAGTGGTGGGTCCTGCCTGGTAGTGGGAGAGGGAGTGGAGGGAAATTTTGGTGGAGGGAAAATTTTGGTGTGGGAGGGAAATCCTTTTGGGTTTGGGTGTAGAAAAAAATAGGGTTTTTTTGTAAACTTTGTAGAAATCATGGTTAAAATCATACCGAGTAGCTCAAGAAAACGCCGGTATTGCAAGTTTAGTATTTTTGCTAGTTGGTAGGCCACATTTGATGATGTGACGCGGAGGTCTCCCATTTTTTCGATTTTTTTTTGAATTTTTTACGGTGTTTTCAAAAACACTGCCGATTCGTCATGGCTGACCGTCCGTGGCTAGGGTTTGAGCCGTGCAGATCTGTTGTCGATTCTGTGATGGAATGCCTACTGTGAAGCTAAAAGCATTTTTAGTGAAAATAACGGGCAAGCTATGGAGGACCCAGCAGTTCAAATTCCAGCCGGTTCGGTGAATCGGCCAAAGGTGGTCCGAATTGCGGGAGTAGCTACGAGGGTCGGAAATGCATGCTTTTTGGCAACCGTCCGTAAAATAGGGTCTACTTTGAGATAGACATGGAATGGCGCCGTTTGGGGTGCCCCTCCTTGTAGCCGCTTCACGAAAAACGCATGTCTTTTGCATTCAAAAAATGAAAAACGGTTTTTGAATTTTTACGGTGTTTTCAAAAACCGGCGGATTTAGTCACGGCGGTCGTCCGTGGCTAGGGTTTGAGTCATGTTTTTAGCATTCAAAAAATGAAACTTATATTGTTTCATACAGGAGCATGCACAAAAACCCATAATTTTATCTTTCATCCATGAGCATGCATAAAAAATTTCAATTCCCATCAATTACCAAACTGAATATTCATTGTTAAAAACATGACTTGTTTAGATGACACTGTCATACAGCATCCATGAGCATGCACAAAATTAAACCTGACATACTTAACATTGACATGTTCATATTACACTAACAAGCTTAAACCTAACATGCTGAACACCTTCTTAACATCTTCACTCCTCCTTCTTCTCCTTCATCAACTTTGATGCGCTCGAGTGGCGAATCCCAACGCGGATGTACTCCTCTACCACAATTGGCATGGTCACAGCCGCCAAGGCTGTGGGATTGCAGCGCCGCCACCATCGCGAGGTCTTCGTCCGCCACCACCATAGCAAGGTCGTCGTCCGCCACCACCATAGCAAGGTCGTCGTCCGCCACCACCATAGCAAGGTCGTCATCCGCCACCACCATAGCAGGGTCGTCGTCAGCCACCACCATAGCATGTTCGTCGTCAGCCAGAAT
This sequence comes from Aegilops bicornis, assembly GCA_021605145.1. Taxonomy (NCBI): domain Eukaryota; kingdom Viridiplantae; phylum Streptophyta; class Magnoliopsida; order Poales; family Poaceae; genus Aegilops; species Aegilops bicornis. The sequence goes on along the minus strand of CM038673.1, from coordinate 171,765,581 downwards.
AGGCTGCTCCTCGTCATCCCCGCTCTGCTCGTCATCCCCGCTCTGCTCCTCATCGTCATCCCCGCTCTGCTCCTCGTCATCCCCGCTGCTGCGCCCATTGCCTGGCCAAATGCAACAAAGTGTGAACAAGGTGTTGTCGACGTGCAGGAAGAGGAAGCCAAAAGGACAGGAAGAAGAGAGGCAGAGCTTCTTGGCATCGTCGTCGTCTTTGGTAGTACATGCGGCACATGGTGTTGTCGAACATCTTCACGGTGAACATGGCGTCGCCGTCGTAGCGGAAGACAAGGAAGTACCCGAGCTGTAGCTCATGGGCGCGGGCGAAATGCTCCCAGCCGGGCCCTAGGTACATGTGGCCTTCACCATCAAACACCACCAACACTTCCCACAGCCTGTGAAGCCCGCTGCCGGCCTCCCGCAGCTTCACTTTGTGGGGCTCACGGCCGGCGAGCATCTTCGCAAACTTGTCAGGCAGCCTCTGCAGCGAGGGTCAAGCAGTGGTTAATTGTGGCAATCAAGCACTAGACAATGAGTGATGATAAAGAAATGAGTGATGATAAACATACCTGCCTACTGCAAGATTTCTCAATTATGATCTCGAAGAACTCGAAACCTTCCAAGCCAGCCATCTCACTTATCTGAAAAGCAGCATCGTAAATTAAACAAGCACATCAACATCAATAGCATAGTAAACTAACACTAAAACAAGCACATCAACATCAACAGCAACAACAACATCATCAGGTGACCACCAATAGCAACAACACTAAAATCTACTATAAATTGACCAGAACCATATCTACTATAAATTGACCAGAACCATATCTATTATAAATGGACCAATAGTGTACAGCAAAACAACAGTTTCAATATTACACAAGAAAGAAGTCTCAGGTTTATCAAGCACAAAGAAACAACGGTGTGGTCAAGAAAATTATAGCAGGAAATACTTCATGCATCATCAATAGAACCATACAGAATTTTTATGATGCCTCCAGTTTCTCAAGATAAAAATAGCAGCATCCAACATGCTTTGGCATTCATCTCTTGATCGTCAAAATAAACCATACAGAATTCCACAAAAAAAATTCAGAGACCATAGCCCATGATTCTAGGCAAAAGAAACAACAATGTGTACAGAGACAAGCTTCTTTTCCACTTAATATTCAGAATATGCCAGGTACACCCAAGGACAAACATGCATTACAACTTATCTTAAGAGAATTAACTACTGTACAAACGCAGTTCATACTAGATCCACCTGTGAGCATACCTAGTATGCATAACAAACACTAGATTCTCAAACCCTAGAGCAGAAGAGAAAGGAGAGAGGATATGAAGCGGATGGCTTACCGCCAAGTGAGTCCGAGAAGAAGTGGTCGCCCGGCAGCGAGGGCAAGCTGCGGGAGGCGTCGGACCAGCAGAGGCGCCGGGAGGCGCCGCCACACCCTAAAAACATCCTAATCAAACCCTAATCCGGCGGCAAGAACCCTAATCTATCATAACAGTAGATAGGAAGAGGAAGAGGAAGCGAATTCATACCCACGGTGGCGGAGAGTCGGCGACGGAGAGAAAGAAGCCGGTGGCGGCGGAGAGGAGGAGTGGATAGGAGGAGTGGAGAGGGGGAGTGGGGAAAAGAGTGGGTTTCCTCATCCTGTTTTCCTCATCATCACTACAATATTGAAGCATAGTATGATCAGTCCGGTTTTCCTCATCCTCGCTTTCATGTCCATCCTGTACCACCTTTCTTCTTTTCTTGACTGTTGCAGCACCAACGATCACACGTTCCCGGTCCCTTCGCACTCTGCTTTGCACCGGAACTTCCATAGAGTCATCATCAGCTTGCAACGGAACTTCCGTAGAGTCATCATCTTACCATCACCGGGGCCCTTTTCCACTTCAGTTTCAGTCACACTCCACAAGTGTCGGTGCTGAAAGTTTTGCACAACTCGCCATTTTCCGTGCAAAAGAGTGTCTGGCAGATAAAACACCATTGTTGCTTGTGTTGTTAGAATAAAGGGATCACTCTTATACCAGCACCTTGTAGTGTTGATGCTTTTGAAGTGGCCATCATATTTGACAAAAGAGTCTCTCCTCTTCTTGCTACCAAGCTCAAACCGATCCACAAATAAATAAGACAACCGAGCGATGGATGCCTCCACTAGAGTTGTACTGCAACTCTACGATGCTTCTCAACTGACCATAGAAGTCAATGATCTCACCATCATGTGACCCCTCAGTGATGATTCCACTATTCTCTGTCTTCCTTTTTTCCTCACGGTCAACGGTGTGGTACCAGACACCGTCAGCAATGCATGCTGAATACACTCTCACTCGCTTATCCGATAAGCATGCCAAAGCAAATAGATCATCACTGACCTTCTTCTCCTCATGCAACTTTCCAATCTGCACAAATAAACCATTTAGCAAACAATGGTATTTAACAATGGGTGAATAACACGTAAAACATAAAACATGTGGCTAAAGATCTCACATGATTCTTAAACCAATTAGCAAACACCTTGGCAACCCTTTTATCAACATTGATATTGCTTTCTTCCTGATTTAACTCTTCCTTGCATTTCCTACAATGCCAACAAAACATGTGAATTAAAACATTAGGCTAGTGCCAACCCAAGCAAAAAAAAATATATATAATGAGTGCACAAGATATAACGTACTCGATATATGGTAGAACCTCGGCGCAATTGCTGAGCACAAACCAAACCATCTTGTCATACTCATCACCAGCCTCCAAGTATTGTGAGGCTCCAAGAAAGTTCACACCATGGTTGAAAAGCAGAGACATCACCACTTTGCGAATCGGACCGCTCTCTATTTACGCCCGGCCGGTTCCATCTTGTTTCCACATCACCAAAGTATCTAGAGCAAAAGTCAAGCACTCGTCAGCGACATATGCTTCAAAGAATAGAACCTTCAGGTCTTGCTGTGTTTCGCACATAACGCTTACAAGTAAGCAGCCTTCTTTCGATTGGGTACATCCAACCGTATTGCACAGGGCCTCTAAGCATTGCCTCTTTGGGTAAGTGCACCGCCAAATGGACCATCACGGTGAAGAAAGCTGGAGGGAAAATCTTCTCGAGCTTGCAAAGAATAATTGGGATTTCTTTTTCAAGTCTTTCCAAGACAAGTTAACTTGAGGGTTTTGCGGCCACAGTTACGTAAAGAAATTTCCCAGCTCGAGAACCGCTTCATATATATCCTTGTGCATGATTCCTCGGAGGCCGCCCGGTAAAATCCTTTGGAGGAGGATGTGACAATCATGGGTTTTCAAGATCGAAAGCTTGAATCCATCGTAAGTAACACACTTTGCTAGGTTAGCGAGATAACCATCTGGAAATTTCACCGCTCTTAGGAATTCCACGTAATGCAAGCTTTTGTTCTTTATTCATTGTATACCATGCTCGTGGAATTTCAAATGAATCTTCATCTTCATTGTCTTTGTAGATGCAAACCTTCTCTTATGCCCATGTCCTCCAAATCAAGCCTAGAACTAACCGTGTCCTTTGTCTTCCCTTCAATGTTCAGAAACGTCCCTAGCAGATTCTCGCATATGTTTTTCTCAATGTGCATTACATCGAGATTATGCCTTAATTTCAGATCAGCCCAGTATGGCAGGTCCCACAAACAAGACCTCCGGTCCCAACATTGACCTTCCTCACACTTTCTTTTCTTCGCCAGCTTTCCTGGTCTCACATCTTTCACCTTTTCAAGTTGCTGCTCCAGCTCTTCTTTAGTGAATTCAGCTGGCTTGTCACGGGTTTCATTCTCACCATTAAAATCTTTGCTTCTTTGCCAGCGATGGTTTCGGGGAAGAAAGCAGCGGTGCCCAATATAGCATATCTTGCTCCTTATTCTCTTTGAGCAAGGGTCTTTGTCACAATGGACACAAGCACGATAACCCACGTGATCCTCCCGGGCCAGTGTGCAGAGCCGGGAAATCATGGATGGACCATATGATCGCAGCACGTAGATTGAACTTTTCTTCCGGACTCAAGGCATCGTATGTAGGTACACCAGTCCAGAGCTGGAGCAGTTCTTCTACGAGGGGCTCCATAAAGACATCAAAATCCTTTCCTGGAGAATCTGGACCCGGGATAAGCAATGACATCATGAAGTTGGACTGATCCATGCATGCCCATGGTGGCAGGTTATGCGGCACCACAAAAACTGGCCACATGCTATAAGGCGTGCTCATGTTCCCAAACGGATTAAACCCATCTGTGGCAATGCCAAGTTTTATGTTCCTTGGATCTGCAGCAAAATCAAAATGTATACGGTCAAACTCTTTCCATGCCTCTCCAACATTTGGATGGCTCGGCTCATTGTCCACGAGTTGCCGCTTGACTTGTGCCACTTTGTACCTCACGTGATGATTTCTTGAGATGAACATCCGATGCAGCCTTGGTATCAAGGGAAAGTGCCTCAAGACCTTCTCCGGTATTGACTTCTTCCCATCAAGATCTTTCCACCTAGATGCATTGCATTTTGGACAGTTGTCATGCTTTGCTAAATCCTTCCAAACAAGACACGATTATTTGGGCACACATGTATTGACACATAACCTAACCCCACTGCGGATTATGCTCAATGCTTCATCATAAGATCTGGGAACACAACTGCTGTGGAATTGCAAGCTCAAAAGACGGAGTATTGCGTTGAATGCGGCATTGCTAATCCGGTAGAAAGACTTGATGTGGAGTAACTTCACGGTGAAGGTAAATCTTGAAAATTTACCCCCTTCATGAGCTGCACGCTTTGCCTCCTCTAACACCTCAGCAAACAATGATTTCTGTCCATCAGCACGATCTTCAGCATTGTACAAATCCTTCAATAGGTCAGGAATCCTATCATCTTCATGCCCATCCTCTTCCTCCAAAACAGCATTATCTCGCAAAACCTTTTCCATGAAATCAATGCCAGCATCACCACCACCCATCATATGAGGGGCCTCTGTATCGCCTTCAAAATGTTGAGGTTATGCATCTAAAGGTTCTCCATGATATATCCATCTATCATATGTCTTTGGACATCCCATTAAGAAGCAGATGATCTTCCACTCTTCCTTGAGCCATTCTTGGGCCGGTTGAGGCATTTACAACATGGGCAAAGAATGTGAGCATCGTTGGCAAAATTTGCCCGAACAAATGCCATGAAATCATCAACTCCTTTCATATGTTCTTTCGAAAACTTTCTAACTCCTTGTCTAATCCAGCTTCTATCCATCTGCCAAAGACAACAAATTGTTGCAACTTAGCAAATCAATCTAAGTGCATCAACATTAATTAATCAAAATGGATGGAAGTAATGGAAGCTAAAATTCCAGAAAATAAGGTAGGCACCCAAGTTTATATGCTAACTGCCTAAGCACAACATTCAGCTATTTCCAATTCCTCACTACTTTAGTCCAGTTCACATGGTTTACAGATTTCACATGGGAGCAATAAAAAGTAGTTCAAATGGAAATACAGATTTCACATGGGAGAAAAGAAAAGCTAACTAAAACATGATGGTTCACAAAAAACAGAGGTGGTTAAACAACCAACAATAACAATATATGCTGCCACTAAGAACTATTTTGGTTAAACCACCAACAATAACACCACTGTCAATTTACATGAATGCCATTTCCAAGATTGCATCAAATCTACATCAATGAGAGTTTTCCTAGTTTACATCTAATCTACATCAATATTCAGGTCCTTTCACGGATTTGAGGCTGAAATTTCAGAGGTGTAACATCAAATCTACATCAACCCCAGGATCTTGTTTCAGGGAAAGACCAACTCGAGCTCTGTTCTATTGATTGTCGACAACATAATTTACCAAGAACAATTGATCGAATTCCAAAAGAATTCTTAACAATTTCATCAACAACAATTCTCCTAATAATTTCATCAATGTAAATTCTCTTCACAATTTCTACCAAATTCATCAATGACATTTCCAAGAGATTTTTCCAATCTTACAACAAACCTACATCAAATCACTCAAGATTCTCCTAACAAATCTACATCAAATCATTGACATCAACAGAGAGGAGAGGGGAAGAGGAGGGGAAGGAGAGGGTGCATACGTGGGGCGAGGTCTCTTGCGGCGGTGGCGACTCCCCCATGCTCGCCGGCGGCGAGTCCCCCATGCGTGGGCGACGCGAGCGGCGAGGTCGCCATTCCTGTCGTGGGCCCCGCCCCCGCCTCCGCCCCTGCTGGTTGCTTCCGCCGCTAGGCCGTGGGCGAGGTCACCTGCAGCGAGGTCGTGGGCAAGGCGAGTGGCCCCTACTTGTTTCTTCGGCCGCCAGCACCCGCCCGCCGGCCGCCCACCGGCCCCGCCCTCGTCCGAGCGACGCTTGCTGGTTGCTTCCGCCGCCACCCGCCGCCACCTGGTAGGAAGACCTAGAAAAACGCTAACTGTTGCTCTGTTCGATGCCACCCGCCGCCACCTGGTCGGAAGGTCCCACTTGTCAACGATACGAGAGAGCCGTAGTTCTATATAATGTATAGATAAACTCCCAGATGTGAGCAACTGTCCCTCTCTAGCCCAGCGGTAGCATGCGAGCCAACCAAGCGCGAGGTCGTGGGTTCGAGTCCCGCCTCGTGCATCTTTTTTGGGCGAATTAAGCGCTCGGCCCCATCTGTCAAATGGGTCCCGCCTGTCAGTGTGTCCCCCGTCTGTCTGTTGAATATTAAAACTCAAGCAAAAATGACACCTAGACAGTGACACATAAGCGGCGAGGTTGCCGAGGTGGCTGCCTAATCATCCTAATTCATTCAAACTCAAGTGTAGTGACCATTTTATATTGGTCGTTATCAGCTACGCATGAGGAAGTGGACAGTGCTACTAGCTTTATGACCATTTCCTCTAATGAAATTATGACCTTTCTGACCAAAATGGTCGTTATGGTTTAGGGTTTAGAGCCCCCCAGAAAGCTTTTGACCAATTGGTCTAAAATGGTCATAAATTTATGACCAATTCTTCGAGGGTCACTGACAGAAGGTCATAAGTTGACATATTTCTTGTAGTGAATTAGTTAGTCTTAAGAGAGACTGCAAAGGTGACCGACTTCTATTTGTGTGTTTATTGTTTCATCAGCAGTCCTCTATTATCGTAATCACACTTAATATCTTTGGAATAGGGACGCTCAGCTCTATTTTAGTGGAACTGCACAAAATGATCGGAATGTTGCATGCTCCAGACAGCTACTTTTTTTTCTCAATATGCCTTGTTGATTTAGACAGAGCTGGGGGGACGTTGCTGCCAATGAAAGCATGGATCAACTTTAATTTAATACCGTCTCACAAATCTGTCTTCAGTTGTCATGTAATTATTAGCTCTGATATGCTAATAATTGACATGCAGTAGCAAGGAAGTTAGTTTTTTATTGTTTTCGAAAGAGCATCGATGGCAAGACACGCGAAACAAAAGCTGAAAGCTCACACCATTGTACAATTTCATGTCGCTGCAAAATTATTTGTATAGCACGTCAATTATGTAAACAAATGATGGAAGCTTGATAGCATTGCCGGAAGCCTCTTCATCATCCGGGTCCATGTGCCATGCACAAAATTATACTCCTTCGTTCCTAAATATTTGTCTTTATACAAATTTCAAACGGGCATATTTTAGAGTGTAGGTTCACTCATTTTGCTTCGTATGTGTACTCCCTCCGTTCCTAAATATTCTACTCGTCTTTCTAGAGATTTCAACAAGTGACTACATACAGAGCAAAATGAGTGGATCTACACTCTAAAATATGTCTATATACATCCGTATGTGTCAGTCCATTTGGAATCTCTAAAAAGACAAATATTTGAGTAGTCACTTGTTGAAATCTCTAGAAAGACAAATACTCTGGAGTATATTTAAGAACCGAGGGGGTAGTGCACAACCGCATGGGAGACTCAGCCCGGTCGTTGCGCCGCATTAATAGTGAGTAATGAGCAGTCAAATCATAAGCCCCACATTTCCCACTGTAAGTTGCTCTGAAGAAGCAACCATAAATAGGCTCTTCTTTGGATCTGCTCATACTACTCCATCCGTCACTGTTTATACAACGCGCTTCAGAAAAAAGAAAAAAATCTGTGGGACCAAGGCGACTAGCGATCGGCCTGAAAAATAGCATTGGTGGTTATAGCACGGCGTCAATTACTAGAGGAATAATGCGTACACACATGTATGCAAAGTGCTTCCACCCCGGTACACACATGCATGCACTTACTCCACTCCGTAGTAATACAAGACATGGAGAGAAAATTGTGGACTTGATTGCGGTTACCACGCCCTAATTAATTGAGCATTAAACCAAACGCGTCTAAAGTCTCTCCGGTGGTGGAAATGCATTGAGAGAAATGGATCATAATGAAGCACGCATACAGAACTGTGGCGGAGGGAGGAGTAGTATGAAGGTGCAAAACCAAGTACAGCCAGTATGGCGGTCGGTCAACGCACCTCCTCTTGGCATATCACTGACATGTGGGACAGGAGTGTGAGCAAACCGTTCTCAATTGACGGCAAAGAGCCAACCCGCCGTTCCTTGAGAGAGACGAGGAGCGAGAACACACAGACGGGCTAGCACGGAGGCCAAGATATATTCGAGCATGGTTGGTTGATCGATATCATTCATTACATGTTGGGCTGCCGTTTTCCGCCCTTCTCCGGAATAAACGTGTACTTTATCAGAGATAAAAAATAAGAGTACAGACGCTCCACCATGCGGTTCTAGTAGTAGTACTACTCGTACTACTGCGCTTGGCTCTTCGCCTCTTCGTGAAGTCGAACAATGATGGTACTCCGCATGTTGGGTACTACAGTGTATGCCTCTGACAATCTGACACTGAATGGACTAATGCATGTCCACCGAGGGTAGGTTGCATTAGTCAAAAGCGTAGAGAGCTTCACCTTGTCCTGCAAGCTTCTCCTCGCTCATGCGAGTTGACGGGACCCACCAAAAAGTAGTGCTAGTCCATACTCCCTCCTTTCCGGTTAATATGGCTTAATCTTTTTGCGGGTAAATGAGAGAGCTTTATTCATATATAAGCATTCTTAGGACGATCAGCCAAGACACCGGTCACTAGGAAGCGAGGTACCCTGCAAAAAGAAGTAGGAAGCAAGTTGTTTCATCAAGCCGCCTCTCGGCCACATTCAACGTCAGCAAGCACGGTTCGCACGAAGATGCGCCACAAGGTTTCTTGACCTGTTTACATGCTGAATAACAAAAAAGAGGAAATATTACGGCGCTACTATTTGTAACATGATATGAGCCAGAATTAAGCGAGAATTGTGGCGAGTGTTCCATGCAATCAACTTCCATTATCACATGCGAGAACCCTCGAAGAGAACCAAATGTGTTGAAGATTGCTTTATCACATTTTAAAATTATAATAAGAGTGTAGACGCTCCTCCATCCGGTTCCTAGTACTAGTATAGTACGTACCTTTATAGACTATAGTAGTAGTACTAGTAAACTTTGCGCTTGGCTGTTCGCCTATTCGGGAAGTCGAACAATAATAGCACTAGTAGTATAGTGTATGCTTCAGGCAATCTGACACCGAATTAACCTTGCACGTCCACTACCTGAGCGAGGGAGAGCTTGCATTAGTCAAAAGTTTCTCCTTGTCCTGCGAGCCACCGCGCGCAAGCTTCTCCCGTCCTACAACCTTCTCCTCGTTCGGCAAGTTGACGGGACACATCAAAGTAATGCTAGTCCATACTGCCTCCTCTCCGGTTAATATGGCTTAATTTCAAACGAGATAAATACACCGCATGCATCCTTTGTATATTTGTAAAAATACGGTCAGTGGACTTCATAATACGCTCATTGCGCTCAATATATATATTTTCCGGTGTTTATACGGTCACTATCTCACCCTGACTGAGTATGTGTGTGCATGCACGTGTAGCTTGAGCACTTGAGCGTGACCGTGTGTGTTCCGTCGTGTGCTCGGACATGCATGCATTAGGGCGTCGCACGCATTTTTGCGTCCATGTGTACGCGTGACTGTTGCATACACGTAGGGGGAGTGCGTGTAGGGGCCACTAAGGAGCAGTCAAATCACACAGTAAGTTAGTCGGAAGAAGCAACCATCATTTCACTCTTGAATGACACGTACACAATATAAAATGGTTGATATGGAGAGAAAAAGATATATACACTAGCAGGAGCCTAAGCTACAAGCCTGCTTGCTTAGGTTTCTCTCTTCACAACCATAGAACGACGGGCCTGATCCCGCAGCTGGGGGAAGGGAACAATGTTCTGCGTAGACACGGTCGACATTGGCGAGGGAGAAAACGCACAGTCGGTGCGTCCCAATCGGGGGTCACCGCGGTATGGGCCGATGCCGCGTCTCAACCGCCCTTCTAGCTACGGCCCGACGTCCCAGGTAGTCCATCTTCCTTTTGGAGCCGGCTTGCTCCACTGCCGTAGCTCCATCTCCATGTCGATCTTTCTCTACTTCTACCGGCTTCTACTTGTCATGAGTTTATGTCTCATGAACTAGTGCCAGTACTATTATTCTAATCACACTTCTTCAATATCTTTGCCATCAGGGATGCTGAGGTCGATTTTAGTGGAACTGCACAAAAGCATCGTATGATCCGAGGGTGCCAGCCGTCTTTCCTTCGACAGGTTCTACCTGGCCAGGAAATTAAATCATGTTTAGGGTTTACGGTTTAAGTCATAGTGACCCCATCAGTAGTTTTTCTTTCGTACATGCTCTCACAACTTTTTTCTTTAGTTGTGAAGTAAATATTGGCTATGATCTGTGAATCATTGAGATGCATTAGCATGCGTGTTAGTTTTCCTTTGTATTTTATGGAATGTTGTAATGGGGCAACCTTGGAATAGGAATGAAAATGGAGTGGAAAGTTTCCGTTTTTCCGGAGAAAAAATGGAAACGGAGAGAAACCAACGTTTCGTTTCGTTGGATCGCGCCTCGAGGAAAACCAACGTTTAAATCACGTATGTCATGTTCGTGTCTCACCCTCCTCCACGGCTCGACCCCACACGGTCGCTCGGCATGCCACTCACCGCAAACCGAGTATACGATAACTTTCCGCTTTTGCAGCCGATGGATCGCGCCATGGAGTACTAGCACTCTTGGAAGAGATTGACGAGTTGGGGGAGGACCGCTAGCGGTAGCACGGACTCCCAAGAACTTTTTACACGCCAGCTGTAGCCGGCTATTGCGACCTTTGAGCAGCGAGCAGCGTGCACCGGAAGCGGCGCGGCGACGCTCTCTCGGCCGGGCGCGCTTCAATGACGGGCGCCGGTGAGAGGTCGCGTCCGCTCTGGCCGGGCATGAATGCGGCCCGTTTGGCGGGAAGCACGCGGGTGATGAAGAGGGTTCGGGTTGGTCAGGACCGGCCGTGGCAGCGGTCCGGATGTGCGCAAACAAGAGATGTTGTACGTTAATATTGCTGCGTATATAATTAAGAACGTAAATAATGTGCCAGTTGGAAAAATATGATTGGAGATGGAGATGGAAATGGAATTTTACGTAAACACGGATATGCATGTCTATGTCTATGTGTGTGTGTGATGACTCTCGCGACACAGGCGGGCGTGTTTTTGATCGAGTTTTCTTTCTTGATGCGTTAGAAAATCAGTTTGTTTAATTCACATCTAGATGTTATTTAAGGATATCACATCTAAGCTCCCACAAGTATATAATGTAGCAACAAGAAACAAAAAAACTAGGAAAAAAAATATACCACAAACAGAGTGGACATCAACTTAGATGTGACATAACTATATCACATCTAGATGTGTCCTAGACAGACCCTTAAAAAATTGTCCGCCAATTTTCGTTTCTTTTTTCCGGGAACGCGCGTATTCTATTTAAAACCACTGCTATGGAGAGATTTTTTTACTCCATTATAGCCTATTGTTTGATAGAGTTTCTCACATCTCGCTCTCTCACCCTCTCCATATCAAAACAAGATGACAGTGTCCACTCTATCTCTCTCCTCACCGGTGGTCACAGATCCGGCCGAATCCCGTCCACTGCGGGAGGTGAGGAGGTGCAGTGCTACGTCTCGAGCTTGCGTTGGTTTTCCCCGAAGAGGTGAGGATGATGCAGCACAGTAGCGTAAGTATTTCCCTCAGTTTTTGAGAACCAAGGTATCAATCCAGTAGGAGGCCACGCGCAAGTCCCTCGTGCACGCACAAAGCGATAGCTACTCGCAACCAACGCGATTAGGGGTTGTCAATCCCTTCATGGTCACTTACGAGAGTGAGATCTGATAGAAATAATACTTTTGGTATTTTTGGTATAAAGATGCAAAGTGAAAAGTAAAAGCAAAGCAAGTAAATAAAGTGATGGAGATTGATATGATGAGAATAGATCCGGGGGCCATAGGTTTCACTAGTGGCTTCTCTCAAGAGCATAAGTATTCTACGGTGGGTGAACAAATTATTGTTGAGCAATTGACAGAATTGAGCATAGTTATGAGGTTATCTAGGTATGATCATGTATATAGGCATCACGTCCGTGACAAGTAGACGAAACGATTACGCATCTACTACTATTACTCCACTCATCGACCGCTATCCAGCATGCATCTAGAGTATTAAGTTAAAAACAGAGTAACGCCTTAAGCAAGATGACATGATGTAGAGGAATAAATTTATGCAATATGATAAATACGCCATCTTGTTATCCTCGATGGCAACAATACAATACGTGCCTTGCAACCCCTTCTGTCACTAAGTAAGGACACCGCAAGATTGAACCCAAAGCTAAGCACTTCTCCCATTGCAAGAACCCAAACGTATAATTCGAAGATACTTGCAAACATAACTCAATCATACATAAAAGAATTCAGAGAAGAATCAAATATTTTCCTTAGATAAGCTGGATCATAAACCCACAATTCATCGGTCTCAACAAACACACCGCAAAAAGAAGATTACATCGGATAGATCTCCACGAGAGAGGGGAGAACATTGTATTGAGATCCAAAAGAGAAAAGAAGCCATCTAGCTACTAGCTATGGACCTGAAGGTGCAAGTAAACTACTCACACTTCATAGGAGGGGCTATGGTGTTGATGTAGAAGCCCTCCGTGGTGGATGCCCCTCGGTGAGCTCGAGCAGGCCCCAAGATGGGATCTCGTGGATCTGAGGAAGGTACGGTGGTGGAATTAGGTTTTGGCTCCTCTGGTGATCTGCTGGAAGTGCGTAGGTATATATAGGAGGAAGGAGTACGTCGGTGGAGCGTCAGGGGGCCCACGAGGCAGGGGGGCGCCCTCCACCCTCGTGACCGCCTCTGGCACTTCTTGGAGTAGGGTCCAAGTCTCCTGGATCACGTTCGGTGAGAAGATCACGTTCCCGAAGGTTTCATTCCGTTTGGACTCCGTTTGATATTCTGTTTCTTCGAAACACTGAAATAGGCAAAAACAACAATTACAGGCTGGGCCTCCGGTTAATAGGTTAGTCCCAAAAGTAATATAAAAGTGGAAAATAAAGCCCATTATAGTCCAAAACAATAGATAAATTAGCATGGAGCAATCAAAAATTATAGATACGTTGGAGACGTATCGAGGCATCTAAGCTTAATTCCTGCTCGTCCTCGGTAGGTAAATGATAAAAAGAGAATTTTTGATGCGGAGTGATACTTTGGCATAATTTCAATGTAAATCTTCTTAATTGTGATATGAATATTCAGATCCGAAAGATTTAAGACAAAAGTTCATATTGACATAAAAATAATAATACTTCAAGCATACTAATCAAAATAATTATGTCATCTCAAAATAACATGGCCAAAGAAAGTTCATCCCTACAAAATCATATAGTTAGGCTATGCTTCATTTTCGTCACACAAAGATGTTTCCAACTTGTATACCCCGGATGACAAGCCAAGCAATTGTTTCATACTTAAATAATCTCAAACTTTTTCAACCTTCACGCAATACATGAGCGTGAGCCATGGATATAGCACTATGGGTGGAATAGAATATGATGATGGGGATTGTGTGGAGAAGACAAAAAGGATAAAGTCTCACATTGACGAGGATAATCAACGGGCTATGGAGATGCCCATGAATTGATGTCAACATGAGGAGTAGGGATTGCCATGCAATGGATGCACTAGAGCTATGAATGCTCAACAAAATAAAACTAGTGGGTGTGCATCCAACTTGCTTGCTCATGAAGACCTAGCGCATTTGAGGAAGCCCATCGTAGGAATATACAAGCCAAGTTCTATAATGAAAAATTCCCACTAGTATGAAAAAGACAACTTATGAGACTCACTATATGAAAAACATGGTGCTACTTTGAAGCACAATATATAAGACTTACTACATGAAGAACATGGTGCTACTTTGAAGCACAAGTGTGGAAAAAAAGATAGTAGCATTACCCTTTTTATTTTCTTTTTTTGGGCCTTTCTTTTTTTATTTTGGCCTTTCTTTTTTTTGTTTGGGCAATGCTCTAATAATGATGATCATCACACTTCTATTGTTTACAACATAAGGATTACAACTCGAAACTAGAACAAGGTATGACTCTATATGAATGCCTTGGTGATGTAACGGATGGTGCAATGAATCAAGAGTGACATGTATGAAAAATAATGCATGATGGCTTTGCCACAAATACGATGTCAACTACATGATCAAGCAATGGCAATATGAAAAAAGTAATGTATGTCATGATGATGAACGGAACGGTGGAAAGTTGCATGGCAATATATCTCGGAATGGCTATGGAAATGCCATAATAGGTAGGTATGGTGGCTGTTTTGAGGAAGATATAGGGAGGTTTATGTGTGATAGAGCGTATCATATCACGGGGTTTGGATGCACCGTGAAGTTTGCACCAACTCTCAATGTGAGAAAGGGCAATGCACGCGATGCAGAAGAGGCTAGCAATGGCGGAAAGGTAAAAGTGCGTATAATCCATGGACTCAACATTAGTCAAAAGAACTCATATACTTATTGCAAAAATTTAGAAGTCATCAAAAATCAAGTACTACGCACATGCTCCTAGGGGATAGATTGGTAGGAAAGACCATCGCCGTCCCGACCGCCACTCATAAGGATGCACAAGCCAGTGCAGTTCATGTTTCAAATTTGTTACATAACTTTAACCATACGTGCATGCTACGGATTTGCTAACTTCAACACAAGCATTTCTCAAATTCACAACTACTCAACTAGCATGACTTTGATATTATCACCTCCATATCTCAAAACAATTATCAAGCATCAAACTTATCTTAGTATTCAACGCACTCAAAAGAAAGTTTCACATACCTTGAATACCAAGTATATTAACATTAAGCAAATTACCATGCTATTGACGACTCTAAAAATAAACTAAGTGAAGCATGAGAGATCAAGTTTCTTTAAAACAAATCCACCACCGTGCTCTAAAATATCTAAGTGAAGCACTAGAGCTAAAAATTATCACGCTCAAAAAGATATAAGTGAAGCACTATGAGCAAACTATCAAGCTCAAAAGATATAAGTGAAGCACATAGAGTATTCTATCAAATTTAATTCATATATGTCTCTCTCAAAAGGTGTGTACAGCAAGGATGATTGTGGTAAACTAACAAGCAAATACTCAAATAATACAAGACGCTCCAAGCAAAACACATATCATGTTGGCGAATAAAAATATTGCTCCAAGTAAATTACCGATGGAAGTAGACGAAAGAGGGGATGCCTTCCGGGGCATCCCCAAGCTTTGACTTTTTGGTGTCCTTGTATTATCTTGGGGGTGCCATGGGCATCCCCAAGCTTAGGCTCTTGCCACTCCTTGTTCCATAATCCATCAAAAGAATTCACCCAAAACTTGAAAACTTCACAACACAAAACTCAATAGAAATCTCGTGAGCTCCGTTAGAGAAAGAAAACAAAAGACTACTTTAAGGTACTGTAATGAACTCATTATTTATTTATATTGGTGTTAAACCTACTGTATTACAACTTCTCTATGGATTATAAACTATTTTACTAACCATAGATTCATCAAAATAAGCAAACAACACATAAAACAGAATCTGTCAAAAACAGAACAGTCTGTAGTAATCTGTAACTAACGCAAACTTCTGGAACCCAAAAAATTCTACAAAAATTAGACGACCTGTAAAATTTGTTTATTGATCATAAGAAATTGGAATCAGTATTTTATCACGTTCTGGTGATTTTTAACAATTCGGGCACTGAGCACAAAGATTCTGGAAATTACAGCAAGATCAAATAACTATCATCCAAGAAGATCCAATAGGTTCAACTTGGCACAAATAGTAATTAAAACATAAAACCACATCTAAACAGAGGCTAGATGGATTATTTATTCCTAAACAGAAGCAAAAACAAAAAGCACAAAATAAAATTGGGTTGCCTCCCAACAAGCGCTATCGTTTAACGCCCCTAGCTAGGCATAAAAGCAAGGATAGATCTAGGTATTGCCATCTTTGGTAGGCAATTCTTCAATAAGGCATCTATCTTTCTTAAAGATTTCTTTCTTTCTAGTAATTATCAAACTTTTAGGCATAAGATCGAAAAATTCATCTATGGCAAATGGTTCCTTTATGATAGTAAAAAGATCGGGATGAACACTTATAGATTTAAGATCCGCATTTTCCTTACTAGATGGTTCACCCTTATTTTTAGGAACATACATAAGCTTGGCAATTTTAGTGCGAGGACTAGGAGTATTCTTTTCTGAAGAAAAAGCGGTTCCCAAGTTAGTAATGATACCCTCAAGTTTATTGATTCGAGTAGAATCTAGATTTATTTTCTCATTAACCATGGGTTCCTTCTCCTTAATATTTTTCAAAGTCATTCCTACCTTAGATCCATATTGAGTAATTTGATTATGGATCTTTTATCTAGATTTTCAATGGATTCAATGGTAGCAACTTTTTTTTCAATAATTTCAAGCCTTTGCATAACATGCTCCAAAGTTAACATAGTTCCATTAACCAAAAGAGGTGGTGAGCGAAATAAATCTATTAAAGCATTATAAGAATCAAAAGTATGGCTACCCAAGAAATTCCCTCCGGTAATGGTATTAAGGATATATCTATACCAAGGATTAGCACCTACGTAAAAATTACGAAGAAGAACTGAAGTAGATTGCCTCCTGGTAGATCTATTTTGAGCATTGCAAATTCTATACCAAGCGTCTTTTAGATTTTCTCCCTCCCTTTGCTTAAAATTTAGAACTTCATTCTCGGGAGATAGCAGAGAAGATAAGAGACTAGTCATAATGACAAGAAAGCGAACTAACACACTAGCAAACAAAAGGAAAAGGGAAAAAGAGGAGGAGATTGGGAAAGAGAGGGCAAATAAAACGGCAAGGGTGAAGTGGGGGAGAGGAAAACGAGAAGCAAGTGGAAAATAATGTAATGCGAGAGATAGGGATTGTGATGGGTACATGGTATGTTGACTTTTGCGTAAGCCTCCCTAAGAACGGCGCCGAAATCCTTCTTGCTACGTCTTGAGCTTGCGTTGGTTTTCCCGAAGAGGAGAGGATGATGCAACACAAGATGGCGTAAGTATTTCCCTCAGTTTTTGAGAACCAAGGTATCAATCCAAGAAGAGGCCATCGCCAAGTCCCTCGTACCTGCACAAAACGATAGCTACTCACAACCAACGCGATTAGGGGTTGTCAATCCCTTCACGGTCACTTACGAGATTGAGATCTGATAGAAATAATATTTTTGGTATTTTTGGTATAAAGATGCAAAGTGAAAAGTAAAAGCAAAGCAAGTAAATAAAGTGATGGAGATTGATATGATGAGAATAGACCCGGGGGCCATAGGTTTCACTAGTGGCTTCTCTCAAGAGCATAAGTATTCTACAATTGGGTGAACAAATTACCGTTGAGCAATTGATGAGAATTGAGCATAGTTATGAGGTTATCTAGGTATGATCATGTATATAGGCATCACGTCCGTGACAAGTAGACCGAAACGATTACGCATCTACTACTATTACTCCACTCATCGACCGCTATCCAAAGATGCATCTAGAGTATTAAGTTAAAAGCAGAGTAACGCCTTAAGCAAGATGACATGATGTAGAGGAATAAATTCATGCAATATGATAAATACCCCATCTTGTTATCCTCGATGGCAACAATACAATACGTGCCTTGCAACCCCTTACATCACTAGGTAAGGGCACCGCAAGATTGAACCCAAAGCTAAGCACTTCTCCCATTGCAAGAACTACCAATCTAGTTGGCCAAACCAAACGGATAATTCAAAGAGACTTGCAAAGATAACTCAATCATACATAAAAGAATTCAGAGAAGAATCAAATATTTTCCATAGATAAGCTGGATCATAAACCCACAATTCATCGGTCTCAACAAACACACCGCAAAAAGAAGATTACATCGAATAGATCTCCACGAGAGAGGGAGAACATTGTATTGAGATCCAAAGAGAGAAGAAGCCATCTAGCTACTAGATATGGACCCGAAGGTCTGAAGTAAACTACTCACACTTCATTGGAGGGGCTATGGTGTTGATGTAGAAGCCCTCCGTGGTGGATGCCCCCTCCGTGAACTCCTAACAGGCCCCAAGATGGGATCTCGTGGATCTGAGGAAGGTCTGACGATGGAATTAGGTTTTTGGCTCCTCTGGTGATCTGTTGGGGGTACGTAGGTATATATAGGAGGAAGGAGTACGTCGGTGGAGCGTCAGGGGGCCCACGAGGCAGGGGGCGCGCCCTCCACCCTTGTGACCGCCTCTGGCTCTTCTTGGAGTAGGGTCCAAGTCTCCTGGATCACGTTCAGTGAGAAGATCACGTTCCCGAAGGTTTCATTCCGTTTGGACTCCGTTTGATATTCTGCTTTCTTGAAACACCTTGAAATAGGCAAAAAACAAATTCGGGCTGGGCCTCCGGTTAATAGGTTAGTCCCAAAAGTAATATAAAAGTGGAAAATAAAGCCCATTATAGTCCAAAACAATAGATAAAGTAGCATGGAGCAATCAAAAATTATAGATACGTTGGAGACGTATCATGCAGCGTTGACGTTGTCGCCGTCGGTGACGGAGGAAGCCGATGCGCACCGTCCTCTCGGAGCCGGCGTTGGCGCGGACGAAGATCCTCCGCGCCCTTGTTCGCTGTCGTCGTGTGGGCAGATCCTGCCCGCCCGCCTAAACGACATCTCGCCCACCTGAGGTATAACTTCTTGTCTTGGTCCAGCTCCCGTGTCATTGCGTGCAGGTTTTCTTCTATGCGACTACTCCCCAGCTCCCCATGCATAGTAACTAGGGTTCGTCGGCTGGTCACCTACTAGTACTATTATAGAGGAAATGCCACTCGAAAAGTTGTCCTGATTTATGCCTCGGTGGAGGTATACATGTTGTTTCGACAAAAAGTACATGGTGGTTGTGCGGTCATTGTCCATATGGTGGTAGTACTATCACTGGTTAAATGAAGAAATGCTTTTTTCTCGGGTATCCTGGCTTAGTTCCCAACAAGATAATTATGATGCTTACATTTGTTGGTGTACTTTTCATTATTTCTTATTGACAATTGAGATGTCGTTGCTAACCCTTTTTTATATTTTTGGAAACAGCGATGCGTGTCTCCATACCCGGGCATGTCTTCCTCAGTTTTAGTGGAACTACACAAAATTGGATGGCCATTGTTGTTCCGCCTCACTGTCCTCTGCCACGTGGTTCTTCCTTCCTCGAGCTTGATTAATGAGAAGAAACAAACCACAGTGAGGATTTGTCAAACTTCGAAGGTGCCTCACCCAAACTTGATGCCAAATGCATGATGCATCACCATAATGACCTATCGATGCTCATGGTTGCGCCTCATGGTTGCGTCGGCTGGTGAAGCTGATCGAATTTCAATGAAAAACAAGTTGTCTTCCATCAGTGCTCTTTGCTTGTTACGCACAAAGATGATATCCTTCGTCAGTTCACCTTGGTTGCGTTGGAGACACAGTCGTCTTTCACGTTGGTGCAATTTTATCACACAATTGGCTATGAACCAAATGTTTCCTCGAAGAAGGATCAACGTTGGTACTAAGAGCATAAGTTTTGTATTGATTATAAGCCTTCTCACAACTTTGTCTCCAGCTCCCCTGTAATTTTATTTGTCCAGCTATTAACTTTGATTTCAAAAATGGTGTGGACTAAAAACCCAGATGGACGTAGTAGCCCTCCATTTTTATTTACTCCGCATATTAGATTTGACTAAAGTCAAACTTTGTAATACTCTCAAACCTTTTCGATAATTGAAATTAAAATTCTTTATTTGTACACACTCTCACACGTTTTCGATAATTTGGCGCATGTGTGGTTGTTCACTTAAGGGAGGTAGTGTACCACACGTGAAGGGCAGAAGTGCGACCGGGGCGCGTGGGCGTGGATCGTTAGTTCATCGGAAGTAGTACTAGTTTCCTTCACTATACATTAAATAAAGAGTTTCGTTTCGTACTTACACAATTTAAAACGATTGTTATGGAGAGAATAAGAAAAGCACTCCACTATATATTAGTCGTATACACGAGAGTACTATATGGGCCTTGACTTCATTGACTTAGTGCACCTGCCTTTGTATTTATGACAATTGGGCCCAAAATGTGGCTGGCTCACATCATACAGCCAAAAGCGAGGTGCAGTGAAGGCACCGGAGCTCAGTCCGTACTATAGTAGTATATATATAAGCGGGAGCCTCGGTAGCTTGTTCGCTAGGGTTTGCACTCTCCACACGCCGCCAAGACTACATATATGTTACCTGTTGGAGGCTCAATGTTCATTTGCTAGGGTTTGCTATATTCACAGTCTCTCACCCTCTCTTCACCAGATCTAAACAAGATTGCGTTGGCCTCTTGTCTCTCTCCCCCCCTCACAATTTGGTGAAGGAGGGCGTCAGATCCCGTCGACCGGAAGGGGAGGAGGTGCAGCGTTCACTCTATCGCCTTGGCGAGGGAGGCAATCCACTTGCCGGCTGCTGTTCTCTTTCACCCAGCGCTTTGTCTTGGAGGGCCACCGACCCCTTCTTCCTCATTGCCGTGCGTGGTGTGGGCAGATCCGGCCTCGCCACACGCCTTGCCACATCCCGACGACCCTAAGGTATAAGTTTCTTTGAAACCGTCGTTGCTCTAGCTGCATGTGGATCTTTTTCAATCTGTAGTCGAATCTAGGTCTTGGTTCAAAGAGGAAAGAAGGGTGCGGTGGGTTGGAGCAAGAATCTAGGACGTGGTTCAATGAGGAAAGGAGGGGCTGAAAGTAGTACAGACTAGCTATCCAGCCGCTTTGTAGGTCGAAAAGGGAAATAGGGGGTAACCCAGTACACACATCTGTAAGGAACCGATCTCTTTGTTGAAAAGGGAAAGAAACTGGGGGGTCGGGTAGTTTGTGCAGGACTAGATTTGCTACTCTCACATAGGAAGAAGGTTCAAAGAGAACAAATATGGGACCAACGCATATATGTTGCTTGGCTACATACTCTGCATCACCCATTTATACGTGTGGACGCACATGGTGCTGGCATGTCCCATACAACTATTTTCCTGTTGTTAATCTAAGAATGCCGTCAGAAAATTGAAGCAATGCCACTGTTAAAAGTAAATTACATTTTTTAACGAATGTTGTTTCAAGAGAATGTCTCTGTTAATATGAATCAATGCAACCATTTTAGAAATGCTACTGTCCTACTTTGTTTTCCATCCAAGATAAGTTAGATGCTTCTTTCTGTCACCGTTTGTTTCACCCTCCTTTATCGGCAAGTAATTGTTTCCTTTTTTGCCTCTGTTAAAATAGGGGCATCGATTCAACTTGTTGCTATTGCGACATTTTGCTTCGCTACTCGGAACACTTATGTTTTAAGAGTGTTTTGTGCAGTTCAACTTGAATGTCACACCGGTGACTTTGCTTAATTTTGGTGGAACTGAACAAAAGGAGATCGAGATTTGTTTCCGATCTTCATGGCGAGTTGTTTCAAATCTTGGTCTCAACCACATGATGTGCTTGATGTGCTTTGAGATGTTGTGCTACTTGTTTTGGTACTGTTTTAAATAAATGTTGAATTGAATCTATTTTATTGCTGTCTTTTCCCAATAAGTAGTGAACAAAAATGTGACCAACCTAGACATGATGCTTGTTGCTTTGTTATAACAAATTCAGTATCAACCCATTTATAAGCCAAGAATTGATGCCATCGTCAATTAACTATTGAATCTTATTTCAAAAGCTGCAACACTTGTTAGGGATTGGCGGGATTACCATTTTGTGGCCGCATGTTTCATCCTCCTTTATTAGCCGAATTGATTCCTTTTTGCCTCTGTTTAAACATGCATATCTATTCAACTTGTTGCTATTGCGACATTTTGCTTCTGCCACGAAACACTTTGTTTGATTTCGATTGCAACCGCACAAAAGCGAGATTGGATTTCCTATTCGTGTTGGCGATTCTTATTTTATCTTGTCCGTCTCATGAAAGGTCAAGACATGCCTTCATCCACATGATTGTGCAAAGTGTGCTTTGAGATGTTGTGCTACTTGTATTGGTACTGTTTTAAATAAATGTTGAATTGAAGCTATTTGTATTGCTGTCTTTTCCCATTAAGTAGTGAACAAAAATGGGACCAACCCAGACATGATGCTTGTTGCTTTGTTACAACAAACTCTGCATCACCCCCTTTATAACTCCTGCTTTGTAGTTCTTTCTACATGTTTAACCAAGGTATTGTTAAGATAATGTCTTTGTTAAAATGAATCAGTTGCATTGTTTTAGGAATGGTACTTTTCTGCTTTGTCGTTCTTCATACATGTTGAAACAAGGCATTGTTAAGATAATGTCTCAGTCAATATGAATGAATCACACTAATGGAGAATTGCTACTCTCTGCTTTGTTTCCCATTAAGATAAAGTAGATCAAGAGATGCTTTTCTTACGGGAGTACAAGTCATCAACCGTTATTTCTTAGTAATTGTTTCCCTTATACCTATTGTTGCTTACAGGGATATCAAAATTAAAGCTCGGTTTTATTCCGACTCCGATTTTAGTCGAACTGCACAAAAGGAGCCAATGTGTCCAAGGCAAACTGCTGCATTACTGGGTCCAGTTGGTCGTTCCACTTTGCAGAAAGAAGAAGTCACTGTTTGCGCTATATTACAGAAGGAATGACCGAGAAGCTTTATAGAGTATTATTAGACACCGGTGACATGACTAGTCTGCAGAGACCATTGGCAATTTAACAACACATGGAGTGCCTTGGGCAAAAAGTGCCCAAACAAGTACAAGAAGCTACGACAGGACTCCACGATCATAGGCATTACATATTTTGAATGGGAAAAGCTTGTCAAAGTTTAATCATTGATGTTAGGAAGAAGACGTTAGTTTAATATATTGGAATTGGAAAACCTTGTCAAAATTTGCTCATTGATGTTAGCTAGAAGACATGCATTTGATATTTTTGAGTGGGCGCCCTTCTTTGTGAGCAGCGTCGAGTGTTTTTCCTATTCCGTGTTCGGTTTAGAAGTAAATAGTTACTCTGCTGAGATATTCCCTGTGTTAAGAGTTTGTTACTGAATATTGTCTATGTAATGCCGGGCCTTGTGTTTGATTGCAAAGTTGAGCTTGGAATGTTGTGGCATGCGGCATCACGAGCTGTTCACCGTGCCTCCCGAGAATAATGCTTCGTATTGTTTTGCATGTCGATCTAATGCCGTTGATTTGCTTGTTAAGAAGATCATCCTCTTCTGTTGTTTCCGTGCTTAAGAAGTTTATCGTCTGATGTTTCATTCATAGCCTATACGACAAGTCGGGTAGGTTAGACATGAAACCATATGATCTTCCGACCAACTCATGATATTAGGCCGTGATTGGATTGTCGTTTTCCAACCAAAATCGCTTGTAAAACTGACGCTTGTAAATTAAAGCAGATGGTCTCGGGCGAAGGCGCTTGGTTGGTCGATTTCGACTAGTAAAATATCGGAAGTACTTCACACACAATAAAAACGCTGAATGACACTCGGACGATTGCTAATCCAGCCGTTAGCTGCTGTTTTAGCCTTGCCCATGGATGGCATGATATGCACGTCATGTATGTATCGTCTGGTAATGTCGTCCATATAGCAGTGCTCATAAAATATACACTGGTCTCTCAAATTACACGTGTAACCCGCCGGTTTTACTTACAGACCTCGGGCCCTCGGTTTCATTACGCCTGTATTTTACACGTTGTTTCCGATGGTGAGTAAATTACACTTGTATGTTAATGCAGGTTTGAAATAAACCGAGCTCCCAAGCGGCCTTACCGTTTCATGCCATCTCAGTTTCTCGAAGGTGCTCATAGGTGTCCGATGATCCTGCTTCCTGAATGAGCAGCCGGCGCTGTATCAGACCATCCAAGGGCCCGCGAGGCCCTCTCCGTTGTCCTTCGAGTTGTTGCGCTCACCGTGGCGTCGAGCATTGTTAACATCGTCAACGAACATGAGGATTTAGGAGATGATTTTATTTTGACTGGATGACACTAGGGACCCACTAGGGCCATAGCCGTGCGTACGCAAGTGCCTCCTTATTATGTACAACTATATTTTTTTTGCTTTCTCCTGGTTTCCTGACGTCACGGTCCCACACCATTGTCAACCTATGTAGTCAATATAAACGAGAGAATTGCACAAGGTGCGGCCGATAAATTTGGGACCAAGCAGCTCGGCGATTTGTGTTTTTGAGGCGTGAGCACTGCAGAGTTTTTCTTGGCGATGATTTCGTTGTTGTTCAGAGGAGAGCTGGGTATTAACTGGGTGGGTTGTGGCCCGTCTAGCCCAGGCCAGATATCCATCCCAGATACTCATTTTTTCAAGATGAAAATGGCTAGCCCAGCTATACGTCTTTTTGAGGAATACCCATGCAAGGTCAACTTGTTATTCTCCGCCCCGCTGGGCTGCAAATCTTTCCTAGGAGGGATGCATTAGGCTTAACAGGAAAATGGGCTTTTAAAAATAATAAAGGGGATGTAATTATAAAAGCTGGCAGTAACTATAAAAAATGCACCAAACACGAAATTAGTTTATAAAATATTATTTATGGATTTTGAAAATCTTAAATTTTCATTGTTCTTGTATAATGTTTAGTTGGATTTTTACGTAATACAAATTTATATTTAATCGACTAGAAATTTCGGGATAAAAATATTTGGATCCTATCAAAATGTGGGAAATTTTATTGAATTCTGTCTTCAATGGTTGGTTGAAATTATTAATCGTTGTCCTAGCTAGAAAATGGGCTGTACTTTTAACAAACTGTAAATGGGCTATTGTAAATTCCATTGGAATTCAAAAATAGGCTGTACATTCTTACAAAATGCAAATGGGCTATAAGTTCTTTGCCGCACACTTGTGGGCCTACTAAGTGACGCGTCCCCTAAAAAAATAAGTTGACGCGTATGCAAGGCTTTGTCAACTTATTATAGTCAACACACGGTTCTAGCAGCAGTTGCCGTTGGATGTCTATCCAACGGATGTCGGCTTCTTCTTCAATCTCGGATATTCTTAGCTTCGCCACCCAAAAATGATTCCTCCCACGACATCTGGGCGCACCGTTTGAGGCTGACCTGTGGGCCTACTAAGTTGGAGCGTACGAAGGGCTTTGTCAACTTAGTCAATATAAACGATTCTAGCTTCAGTGACCGTACGATGTCCATCCAACGGCCGTAGTGCTTCTTCAACCTCTGGCCTTCTTGGTCCAGCCGCTCAAAGCAGCGCCGGTCGTGCCGCCTGCTCCTACCTCCCATGGCCGGCTGTGCTGCCGCGGACGCCTCACCGCCCCCATACTACTCCCACCGCTGGCCAGGCCATCCCTCCACTCACCCACACCCCCTGTTATTCTGCGGCGACGGCAGCCTCACACCGCAGCCGAACCAGTGAACCCTCGTACTCCTCTCCACGCGGGCTTCCACTGCTGCGTCTTCCCCGGCTCCGCGTCGTCCCCTTCCTAGGCCTCGCCGTCGTCCACCGCCCTGGTGCTCTCGGCGCGGCGTGGTCAACGACCGACTTCCATCGGAAGAGTACTGTACGTGGAGAGGCTGACAGCTGGGTCCACAGCAGCCGCAAGGAAGTGCCTCCTTATTACGCGCAAAATAATTATTTCTCCACCTGACAGCGGGGACCCACCGGACGGCCACCTTATTTCGCGAAAAAAACGTTTCCCCCTGACTGTTGGGACCCACCGGACGGGCCACTGTATTTCGCAAAAAAAAGTTCCCCCCCCCCCCCCCCGCTATCAGCTCGGAGCCAACGGAAGTGCCTCCTTATTACGCACAAAAAAATGAATACTCCCACTGCTAGCAGGGACCCACCTTGGTGGGAGGCTGACTTGTGGGCCTACTAAGTTGACGGGGACGGAGGGCTTTGTCAACTTAGTCAATATGAACGATTCTAGCTCCAGTGACCGTACGATGTCCATCCAACGGCCGTAGTGCTTCTTCAACCTCTGGTCTTCTTGCTCCAGCGGCCCAAAGCAGTGCCGGTCGTGCCGCCTGCTCCTGCCTCCCGTGGCCGGCTCTGCTGCCGCAGAGGCCTCACCACCCCCTACTATCCCCCCCGCTGGCCAGGCCCTGCAGCGACGGCAGCCTCACACCGCAGCCGAACGAGTGAACCCTCATACTCCTCTCCGCGTGGGCATCCACTGCCGCGTCTTCACCGGCTCCGTGTTGTCCCCTTCCTAGGCCTCGCTGTCATCCACCGCCCTGGTGCTCTCGGCGCGGCGTGGTCAACATGATCAAGGAACGACTTCCATCGGACGTGGGCTGTACGCGGAGAGGCTGACAGCAGGGTCCATGGCGGCAGCAAGGAAGTGCCTCCTTATTACTCGGAAAATAACGATTCCTCCACCTGACAGCAGGGACCCACCGGACGGGCCACCGTATTTCGCGAAAAATACGTTTCCCCCCTGACTGCTGGGACCCACCAGCTACACTTTCGCACGCAAGGAAGTGCATCAGGGCAAAAAAAAGATTCGCCCCCCTTACTACTGGGACCCACCAGCTACATCTTCGCACGCAAGGAAGTGCGTCCGGGCAAAAAAGAACCAAAACGATTCGCCCCCCTGACTGCTGGGACCCACCAGCTACATCTTCGCAGGCAAGGAAGTGCACGGCGGTTGGGACCCATCCGGTCGGCGTCGCACGCATTGTCATTCGTCGCGAACGGTATGCGTACATATATACCGGTCGATATAGAGGCGCCGCGTGTCGTAGTATAGGCACGTGACGCGTCGTAAGTAGAGGCGCCGCACGTAGCATGTACACGTCACGCATGACGCCAGGGTGCAAGAAAAAAAATACGGCCACGTATGTACATACGGGCAGGGTCTCGAACGCCTACTCGCACATACGTATGGCGAGGGCTCGTGTACATGGCTGGTCGGAACGGAGAAACAGCGCCGTCGTCGTGTTCTTGGGGAGGCAACGGAATGCGTCGTGTTCATGGGAAGGCAACGGAATGCATCGTGTTCATGGGGAGGGGTGTGGCGTACCGCAAAACGGAGGAAACAGACCTCCTACGGTCGAAACGGGGGTCCTGTTGATCGGGAGGAGTGTGGCGTACCGCAAAACGGAGGAAACAAACGTCCTACGATCGAAACGGGGGTCCTGTTGATCAGGAGGGGTGTGGCGTACCGCAAAACGGAGGAAACGGACCTCCTACGGTCGAAACGGGGGTCCTGATGATCGGGAGGTGTGGCGTGCCGCGAAAGCGGACGAAATGCAGACCTCCTACGGTTGAAAGCAGGGGTCATGTTGATCGGGAGGGTGTGGCGTGCAAAAGGACGAAATGGACCTCCTACGGTCGAAACGGGGGTCCTGTTCATCGGGAGGGGTGTGGGGATCCGGAAAACGGGACTCCAAGGGATACTGTTCATCTCCACCGTAGACCTCCTCTAGCCTCCACGGGCTACCGTCGACCTCCTCCAGCCTCCACGGGCTCCTGTTCATCCAGCCTCCACCGCGTGCTACTCCACCGGCTACTGTTCAACCACCCCTCCACGGGCACCCCTCCACCGCTTCATCGCTCATCCAGCCCTCCACACCACGGGTCCTGTTCATCAAGACGCAACGCCACCACTCACCGCTCATCCACCCCGCAACACTCACCGCTCATCCAATCGATCGGCCTCGATTAGCGGCGATGGCGAAGGAATCGCTCGATCGGGTTGATTAACAGCCATCGATCGATCGCTCGAGTTCGATGAACGCGTAGCCCTACGGTCTGTCGCCGGGTTCGATTAGAGCCCAACGCCTCGCTCGGGTTCGATTAGAGCCAACGCCTCGCACACGCAGCATACATGTACGAGAAAGCAGCGCATCGCCGCCCCGACCTCCCACCGTAACCGGGAACTCCCCAAAATTTTCCTCCCCCTTGCTTCTACCACGGTTTATTCCATCATGGACGGCCCAAAGAATGTCATACATCTGCGTCTCCGGCCTGCCCAGGACGAAAAGCCCATTTTCTCTCATGATTATTTGTCATAGAAGTAGGAGCCCACCACATCTATGATGATACCGAGTTTTGTCACAATTATCATCGTAGAAGTGTCATATGTATGACAGAATTTTTTTTCGGTCGGCCCAAAATGTCACAGATGTGTCTTTTTTTTGTAGTGAAACTTTGGGGCACTCTTTGAAGTTCTTTGTGTTGGTTGAATAGATGAATCTGAGATTGTGTGATGCATATCGTATAATCATACCCACGTATACTTGTGGTGACATTGGAGTATCTAGGTGACATTAGGGTTTTGGTTGATTTGTGTCTTAAGGTGTTATTCTAGTACGAACTCTAGGATAGATCGAATGGAAAGAATAGCTTCATGTTATTTTACTACAGACTCTTGAATAGATCGATCAAAAAGGATAACTTTGAGGTGGTTTCGTACCCTAGAATAATGTCTTCGTTTGTTCTCCACTATTAGTGACTTTGGAGTGACTCTTTGTTGCATGTCGAGGGATAGTTATATGATCCAATTATGTTATTATTGTTGAGAGAACTTGCACTAGTGAAAGTATGAACCCAAGGCCTTGTTTCAAAGCACTGTAGTACCATATTCGCTCACTTTTATCATCAGTTACCTTGCTGTTTTTATATTTTCAGATTACAAAAACCTATATCTACCATCCATATTGCACTTGTATCACCATCTCTTCGTCGAACTAGTGCACCTATACAATTTACCATTGTATTGGGTGTGTTGGGGACACAAGAGACTCTTTGCTATTTGGTTGCAGGGTTGTTTGAGAGAGACCATCTTCATCCTACACCTCCCACGGATTGATAAACCTTAGGTCATCCACTTGATGGAAATTTGCTACTGTCCTACAAACCTCCGAACTTGGAGGCCCAACAACATCTACAAGAAGAAGGTTCTGTAGTAGACATCAGCAAGCAGCTCAATCTACTGGCAATTCTGGAGATCATGGCCCTTGGTGCGATGGATCTTGCAGTACTGCTTGTCAGAGCCTTCCGGCTTGTCGGCAGCCTCCAAGGCCTGGCAGGCGACGCACCTGGCAATTTCCTTGCCGGGGTCGTCAGCCTTGGCCTTCTTGGCTGCGCCGGGGTCGCTGGATCCCTCTATGGTAAGAACGATCTTGCCCTTACGCTTCCTATTGTAGCGTCGGTCCTTCTTTGCTGGGGCGACGACGTTTTCGTCTGTGGAGTCGGTTTCCGCGCCGGCATCTTCGCCGGGGTACTTCGTCCCTTCGTCAGCCCGAGCACATCTATCAGCCAGAACATAAAGCTCGGCTACATCCCTAACCTTGTTCATCGCCAGCTCCTCATGCATCTTGCAGTTGCACAGATTCTGATGGAATGCACTGATGACGGCGGCGGGGTGAACATTTGGGATGTTGTACTGCACATGGCTGAACCTTTGTATGTACTTGCGCAGGGTTTCACCGTCCTTCTGGGGGATGACATGCACTTGGCTGGCCAGGAGCTTTGTGGCCCCCGGTAAAGGTGCCAACAAACTCATGGCACAGATCCGACCAAGAAGAAATGGAATCCACTGGTAGGTGCATCAACCATGACATGACGTTGGGCTTAAGTGCCAACGGGAAGTAGTTGGCAAGCACATTGTCGTTGCGAGCCCCGGTGGCTTGCATCATGATAGTGTAGATGCTAGGGAACTCCGACGGGTGAGTCTTGCCATTGTACTTTTCTCCAACCTCAGGCTTGAACATGCGGTGGGTGGGCCACTGGAATTGCCACAGCTCACGGGTAAAGGCTGGATAACCCATCTCGTAAGGTAAGTCACCGGAACCCCCGGCGCTGGGCGGTCCATAGTGGGCCCCGCATGCCTATCTGACTGATGGCGCGCTTCCCGCTGCCGCTCGATAGTGGTCTGAGCGTCTTCCTGGGCTCGCTCCTGAAGAACTTGACGTTGGTCGCAGCGGGCTCGCTGGTCGGACGACGCTGTGGAAACGTTGTCACAGGCGTCGGCCCGACGAGCCGGCGGCTACTGTTGCTGGCGTGGGGCAGGAAAGTGCACCGTGGTCGCAGCATCTCCGGTCCTTCCACCACCGGCGTGCACCGGCTCGACAGAGCACCGGCATGAGGGTCCCGCTGGCCGCGGTTCATCTTTATTGGCGAAGCTGATGAGGCTGCGGATGGTGGCTCTCCACTCGTCGAGCTTCTTCGCAGCAGGAGGAAAGTCGAAGAGCAGTTGCACGCGTGCCAATGCTTCTGCTAGCATGGGTGGCGGCGAAAGCTGCGTGGACCATGACGCGATCTGACTTCTAACCACGTTAGAAGGAGCTCTACCACGGTCTCGTGGTCGCGCGCCGTTTCCGCCAGCTTCTAGGCACGCACGCTGGCCCGGCACATCTCGAGAGTGACGCAATGGGCTCTTCCAACGGGCGTCTGGGGGCACCGACGTCGTGGCGTTGCTCGTCATGCGCGACCTGGGAAGGCCGCGGCGCGGGCGCCCGCTAGGGCGTCCTGGAGGTCGCCACGCCGCCCGTGGGCAGCGCGGCCCCGCCCCTGGACCCAGCAGCGTGCGACACGTCGTCTTGGGCACGAACGACGCCGCTCGCCTGGCTCTGATTGCCAGAGTGTCGTGGATGCTCGCGGACCATGCCTCCGCCACCATCCGCAGCCGCCCCGTCGCTCGCCCGCGCTGGGACGGGCGGTCCGGCTCCAGATGAACCGATCGTTGTGATCCCCTTCTTCTTGGGGGCCATGGCGATGAAGAAGTCGATGTGCTAACTTCTAGACCAGATTTTCACAGCCTCTTTCCGCTACCTGGCGCGCCAAAGATGTCGGGGAAAACGACACCTATGGGATCCCGTGGATCCCTTCTACGGTTGGCGGGGGAGAAGAGCTGTGCAAACAGCAGGTCTAGCGATCAGCGCGAGGGGATTTTTACCCAGGTTCGGGCCGCAAATGATGCGTAAAACCCTAGTCCTACTTGTCTGTGTTTATCTTGTGTTCTTTAGTACTTGCACTAGCTACTATGTGTGCCCAGTCCAAAAAAGTCCGAATCCTTCCCAAGTACGCCCCGGGCCTCCTTTTATATGTCAAAGGGGTCGCCACAGTGGCACACATGAGGTGGAAAGTATCTACAGGGTACAAGTTTATCGTCTGACATCGTAGGACAAACACATTTAATGTGCTGCCTACGTGCCCTCTTGCTTTATCGGGGGCGGCAACAGAGCTCATCCCGTCCGTCGCCGCCTCACCTTGCTTCGACGCACGTCCAAGTTGACGAGGCATGCAGCGCCATGCTGGCTGGCTGGTCGCTGTGCTTGTGCAATGACAGGGCCTTCATGAAGATCTGCATGCCACCACGCAGGTGCTCGACTAGTTGGCCTAGAAGCTGCATGCTGCCACGCAGGCGCTTGCCTAGTTGGCGGGCTGGTTGCCGCGTCGGAACGCCCACGGGGCAGTGGAGCTTTGGCAGCTGCGCGCCTGGCCACGATCCCACAGATGCCCCCGACAAGGGTCTTGCTGGGGCCTCGCGGCCGTCCCCGCTAAGGATCTTGCCGGGGGTCTTCGTCTTCTGGTTCTTATGTAGACTCGCAGGCCTTTGGTCTTCACAAAGATCTGGATGACACCACGCAGGCGCCTCTAAGTCTTGGTCTCGATGTTGTCGATGGTGTAGAACTCTCAGGCTCAAGGGTGGCGGCCTTGCTTGTGTTCGGCAAGTCGCCCCGGCAAGGCTCTTGCCGGGGCTATGTAGGCCGCCCCGGCAAGGGTGTTGCCAGGGGAAGTCCATCTCGCCCCTTTGCTCTTCATGCCTCTGGCTTGAGTGCTGCCTTGGCAGTCTCGTCCTGTCCTTCCTTTGCCCTGCCAAGCATGGCCGCAGGTGTGGCTACGACTGCCCGTGCACAAGTAAAGGGGTACAGAAAGGCCCCTACTTTTGTACACCGACAGTCTTGTATGATACGAGTCTTTGCTTGTTTTGTTTTGTGTTTTAAAGTCTTGATTTCTTGCTGGACACACCTATTTTAGAGAGCTAAAATTATGCTACGACTTGTTAGAATTGCTCTCGATGCTTCACTTAAATCTTTATGAGCTATGGAATTGCTCTAGTGCTTCACTTATATCTTTTTTTACCATGGTGTGCTTTATTATTCTTGAAGCAATGCTCTCATGCTTCACTTATATTTATTTGAGAGTTAGCAAATTTTTAAAGAAATTCTCTCTTGCTTCACTTAAATTAATTTGAGATAAAGAAAAATTAAGCTCATGATCTTCACTTATATTTGTTTGAGCTTATCAAAAGCAACATATGAAAATTAGTTCCAAAGTGATAGATATCCAAGAAGGATATAATAAAAACTTTCATGAAGATCATTGGACAAAAT
The DNA here is from genome assembly GCA_021605145.1 of Aegilops bicornis. Lineage (NCBI taxonomy): Eukaryota > Viridiplantae > Streptophyta > Magnoliopsida > Poales > Poaceae > Aegilops > Aegilops bicornis. Next base: position 171,732,780 of record CM038673.1, on the reverse strand, counting down.
AAACTTAATTCTCAGTAATAGTTTTGAGATATGATGATGTGATATGTGAGTTATGTTGATGAGTAATTGTGCTTTAGTAAGAATATTGGTGTTAAGGTTTGTGATTCCCTATGCAAGCACGAAATTCAATAGTCATGCAATGAAATTATATCCTACTTGTGGTGCATTATTAGGTGTTAATTATGCTTAATGCTTGCTTATGAGCTTATCCGTTTCTTGATTGGTCGCTTCTCAATCTTTTGCTAGCCTTCATTTTGCACTAAGTATGATCACTACTTGTGCCTCCAAAATCCTTTAAACCAGTTTTGCCACATGAGTCCACTATACCTACCTATATGCGGTATTCTTTTGTCGTTCTAAGCAAATTTGTATGTTCCATCTCTAATCTTCAATTTTTCTTATTTGTGTGCTCGTACCGCTCGCGAGGCGGTGAGGGGTGGATAATATTTTCCATGCTAGATGTGTTATTCTCATGATGAGTATTTATTCACTTGTCATTGCACGAGAGTAAGGCAAAGGTATTAGGGATGCCCAGTCCCGAAATGAAAAATGAATTTACGTTACGTTGTCAAATAATAAATCCTTGGAAAGTGTTGGTATGGAGGGCACCCGTGGATACATTAGCCATGGAAAGTGAAAGCATGGTGGAGAAAGGAATACAGTTTCTTTCTGTTTGGGAACCGCCTATGATATATCTAGCAAGGAAAGTGTTGGGACTCTAAGTTGTTTTCATTGGTGGGAAAAGTATGCCTCCCAAAATGTTTTTATCTCTAAGTTTTTTGCTTTGAGCTCTGGCACCTCTACAAATCCCTACTTCCCTCTGCGAAGGGCCTTTCTTTTACTTTATGCAATTTTTATTTTTAATCTGAATCTCTATCTTATCTTATAAAGTACCAACTAGGGGGAACTATGATCGTACTTGAGCATTGGGTGTAGCTAATATGCGAGTGTGTTTCATGAATTAATCAATGATTGAGCATGATGGGCTAGGGATAGCTTATTTACCGTTGATATTTTGAAAGACATGGTTGGTTGTTGACATGCTTGAGTATTTAAATTATCATGTCAAAACTAGCCTATTGCTTTGAACCATATAAAAGTCCAAATGTCCATGCTACAAAGAAAAGAATATGAGATGACATGTTAGGCAGCATTCCACATCAAAAATTCTGTTTTTATCATTTACCTACTCGAGGACGAGCAGGAATTAAGCTTGGGGATGCTGATACGTCTCCAACGTATCTATAATTTTTGATTGTTCCATGATATTATATTATCATTCTGGGATGTTTTACAATCATTTTATAGTCATTTTATATCATTTTTTGGTACTTACCTATTGACATAGTGCCAAGTGCCAGTTGCTGTTTTTTGCATGTTTTTTACATCGCAGGAAATCAATACCAAATGGAGTCCAGACGCAGCAAAACTTTTTCTGGATTTTTTGGACCAGAAAACATCCAGTGGGCCGGAGAAGCACCTGGGGGGTGCTCCGAGGGGAGCACAACCCACCAGGACGCGCCTTGAGGCCCAGGCGCGCCCTGGTGGGTTGTGCCCACCTCGGGTGCCCCCTAAACCGACTCTTTGCTTTATAAATACTCCAATATTTCAGAAACCCTATGGGAGTCGATGAAAATCAATTCCAGCCGCCGTAGAGTCCAGAACCACCAGATCCAATCTAGACACCATCATAGAGGGGTGCATCATGTCCGTTGGTGCCTCTCTGATGATGCGTGAGTAGTATTTTGTAGACCTTCGGGTCCGTAGTTAGTAGCAAGATGGATTCCTCTCTCTCGTTTGATTCTCAATACAATGGTCTCTTGGAGATCCATATGATGTAACTCTTTTTGCGGTGTGTTTGTTGTGATCGGATGAACTTTGAGTTTATGATCAGATCTATCTTTCTATCCATGAAAGATATTTGAGTCTTCTTTGATTTCTTATATGCATGATTGCTTATAGCCTCATATTTCTTCTCCGATATTTGGGTTTTGTTTGGTCAACCTGATCTATTTATCTTGCAATGGGAAGAGCTGTTTTGTAGTGGGTTCGATCTTATAGTGCTTGATCCCAGTGACAGAAGGGGAACCGACACGTATGTATCGTTGCTAATAAGGATAAACCAATGGGGTATATTTCTACATAAATGGATCTTGTCAACATCATGTCATCGTTCTTATTGCATTACTCCATTTCTCCATGAACTTAATACACTAGATGCATGCCGGATACAGTCGATGTGTGGAGTAATAGTAGTAGATGCTGACAGGAGTCGGTCTACTAATCTTGGACGTGATGCCTATAAAATGATCATTGCCTAGATATCGTTATGATTATTTGAAGTTCTATCAATTGCCCAACAGTAATTTGTTTACCCAACGTTTGCTATTTTTCTCGAGAGAAGCCATTAGTGAAATCTATGGCCCCCGGGTCTCTTTCTCATATTATTTGTCTTTGCGATCTATTTTATTTGCATTTTATTTTCAGATCTACTAAACCAAAAATACAAAAATACCTTGCTGCACTTTATTTTATTTGGCGTTTGATCTATCAACATTTATAACTCTGTCACGTGCGTCTGCCAATTTTTGGCGCCCTTACCTGAAAGGGATTGACAACCCCTTTAACACGTTGGGTTGCGAGTATTTGTTATTTGTGTGCAGGTGTTGTTTACGTAGTGTTGCTTGGTTCTCCTACTGGTTCGATAACCTTGGTCTCATCATTGAGGGAAATACCTACCATCGCTGTGCTGTATCATCCCTTCCTCTTTGGGGAAATACTGACGTAGTTCTAGCAGACATCAGCGGCCTATTTATTTGTTTTCTAAAAACTTCAGCCCATTTGCACTTTCTCAAAATATACGGGGCGTCAATGCGGCCCATTTATTTTCTCCTAAAAATTACAACCCATTTGCACTTTATCGAAATACACGATTTTGCTGGGCTGGTTCTAATTATAATGTTGGGTTGGGCACAACAATATTATCAAAAAATAAACAGGGGTTGAGCGTTTTGTTATATATATATTTTAATAATAAGTTCTTTATTATTACATTGGTCCTTAAATCTGACCAAGCTTTTGTACACAATCACCAGGATTTTCGTTGCCTTAATGTAAAAAAACCCAGGATTTTATTGTTAAATATTTATTTTTATAAGTTAATAAGACATGGTATATTTTTTTCTTATATATGTAAGTATTTGTTAAATATATGATGATAATAACAAAAAATATAAAATAATATAAATATATATAATATAGTAAGGGAAACATAAGTTGGACTTGGCGTTCCTATTGTTATATAGAAAAATAGAACACACCTCTGCGTTTTCTTCAAAAAAAAATATAAGTTGGGATGCGGATGTTTAAGAAAAAATAAAACCTAGGATGAGTGGGCCATAGGCCGGTCAATACATGACGACCCTCAAAAAAATACAAACCGGCATTGTCGTGGGCTGCGCATGTTAAAAAAGAAAGCCTAGACTAGGCAGCCCACAACCCAGCTGATACTTGCTGGCCCGCTGATAATAAATGACACCTGCCAGCTCCCCAATGACTGGCTTCGTTGTAAATTTATCTCTACTACTATAGTACTACAATTTTTGAACTTGGGCTAGCCATCCACAACATTGTAGAAGCAAATTGTTAGCCGTTGGTTTGTTACACAGAGTGAATCTCCATTCTTCATCAATACAAAGCTCAAATGATCTGACGACTTATGTTTCTTGGATTCGCCATGTAAGGACCCGCGCCAAAACGCTCCCAGCTAGATCCTTCTAGACTCATCACGGCGCGCTGCACACCTGCGCCCTGCGGCCTGGTACCGTTGAGAAAAAAATTCCATTTAAGTCACTATCAATGAGCAGTTTGTACATGTCAATACACTCAAAAGCAAACGTACGTACTGTAGGGGATCGTTGCAGAAAATAAAATTTTTCTACGCATCACCAAGATCAATCTATGGAGTCATCTAGCAACGAGAGAGAGGAGTGCATCTACATACCCTTGTAGATCGCGAGCCGAAGCGTTCAAGAAAACAGGGTTGATGGAGTCGCATTGCCGTGATCCAAATCACCGATGATCCTAGCGCCGAACGGATGGCACCTCCGCGTTCAACACACGCGTCTGGTTGGGAGAGACGTATCCTCCTTCTTGATCCATCAAGGGGAAGGAGAGGTTGATGGAGATCCAAGCGACGACAGCGTGGTGGTGGAAGCAGCGGATCTCGGCAGGGCTTCGCCAAGCTCAAGCGAGAGGGAGAGGTGTTACGGGGAGAGGGAGGCTCAGGGCTAGGGTGCGCAACCCTCCCTCCCCCCTCTTTATATAGGGGCCCTGGGGGGGCGCCGGCCCCCTAGAGATCCAATCTCAAGGGGGGGGGGCAAGGGGGGAACTTGCCCCAAGTGCAGTGGGGTGCCCCACCCCGTGGTTTCCAACCCGAGGCGCAGGGGGAGGCCCATGGGGGGCGCACCAGCCCAACAGGGGCTGGTTCCCTTCCCACTACATCCCATGGGGCCCTCCGGGATAGGTGGCCCCACCCGGTGGACCCCCGGGACCCTTTCGGTGGTCCCCGTACAATACCGGTGACCCCCGAAACTTTCCCAATGGCCGAAACTGGACTTCCTATATACAAATCTTTACCTCCGGACCATTCAGGAACTCCTCGTGACGTCCGGGATCTCATCCGGGACTCCGAGCAACTTTCGGGTTACCGCATACTAATATCTCTACAACCCTAGCGTCACCGAACCTTAAGTGTGTAGACCCTAGGGGTTCGGGAATCATGCAGACATGACCGAGACGACTCTTCGGTCAATAACCAACAGCGGGATCTGGATACCTATGTTGGCTCCCACATGCTCCTCGATGATCTCATTGGATGAACCATGATGACGAGGATTCAATCAATCTCGTACGCAATTCCCTTTATCTATCGGTATGATACTTGCTCGAGATTCGATCGTCGGTATACCGATGCCTTGTTCAATCTCGTTACCGGCAAGTCTCTTTACTCGTTCCCGTAACACATCATCCTGTGAACAACTCTTTGATCACATTGAGCTCATTGTGATGATGTCCTACCGAGTGGGCCCAGAGGTACCTCTCCGTCACACGGAGTGACAAATCCCAGTCTCGATTCGTGCCAACCCAATAGACACTTTTGGAGATACCTGTAGTGCACCTTATAGCCACCCAGTTATGTTGTGACGTTTGGTACACCCAAAGCATTCCTACAGTATCCGGGAGTTGCACAATCTCATGGTCTAAGGAAAAGTTACTTGACATTGGAAAAGCTTTAGCAGACGAACTACACGATCTTGTGCTATGCTTAGGATTGGGTCTTGTCCATCACATCATTCTTCAAATGATGTGATCCCGTTATCAATGACATCAAATGTCCATGGTCAGGAAACCGTAACCATCTATTGATCGACGAGCTAGTCAACTAGAGGCTCACTAGGGACATGTTGTGGTCTATGTATTCACACATGTATTACGATCTCCGGATAACACAATTATAGCATGAACAATAGACAATTATCATGAACAAGGAAATATAACAATCATTTTATTATTGCCTCTAGGGCAAATTTCCAACAGTCTCCCACTTGCACTAGAGTCAATAATCTAGTTACATTGTGATGAATCGAACACTCATAGAGTTCTGGTGTTGATCATGTTTTGCTTTCATGGAAGAGGTTTAGTCAACGGATCTGCGACATTCGGATCCGTATGCACTTTGCAAATATCTATGTCTCCATCTTGAACATTTTCACGAATGGAGTTGAAGTGACGCTTGATGTGCACGGTCTTCTTGTGAAACCTGGGCTCCTTGGCAAGGGCAATGGCTCTAGTGTTGTCACGGAAAGAGAGTCATCGGCCCGACGCATTGGGAATAACTCCTAGGTCGGTAATGAACTCCTTCATCCAGATTGCTTCATGTGCTGCCTCCGAGGCTGCCATGTACTCCGCTTCACATGTAGATCCCGCCACGACGCTTTGCTTGCAACTGCACCAGCTTACTGCCCCACCATTCAAAATATACACGTATCCGGTTTGTGACTTAGAGTCATCCAGATCTATGTCGAAGCTAGCGTCGACGTAACCCTTTACGACGAGCTCTTCGTCACCTCCATAAACGAGAAACATATCCTTAGTCCTTTTCAGGTACTTCAGGATATTCTTGACCGCTGTCCAGTGTTCCATGTTGGGATTACTTTGGTACCGTCCTACCAAACTTACGGCAAGGTTTACATCAGGTCTGGTACATAGCATGGCATACATGATATACCCTATGGCCGAGGCATAGGGGACGACACTCATCTTTTCTCTATCTTATGCCATGGTCGGACATTGAGCCGAGCTCAATTTCACACCTTGCAACACAGGCAAGAACCCCTTCTTGGACTGATCCATATTGAACTTCTTTAGTATCTTATCAAGGTATGTGCTTTGTGAAAGACCAATGAGGTGTCTCGATCTATCTCTATAGATCTTGATGCCTAATATGTAAGCAGCTTCTCCAAGGTCCTTCATTGGAAAACACTTATTCAAGTAGGCCTTAATGCTGTCCAAAAGTTCTATATCATTTCCCATCAAAAGTATGTCATGTACATATAATATGAGAAATGCTACAGAGCTCCCACTCACTTTCTTGTAAACGCAGGCTTCTCCATAAGTCTGCATAAACCCAAACGATTTGATCATTTCATCAAAGCGAATGTTCCAACTCCGAGATGCTTGCACCAGCCCATAGATGGAGCGCTGGAGCTTGCATACCTTGTTAGCATTCTTAGGATCGACAAAACCTTCCGGCTGCATCATATACAATTCTTCCTTAAGAAAGCCGTTAAGGAATGCCGTTTTGACACCCATTTGCCATATCTCATAATCGTAGAATGCGGCAATTGCTAACATGATCCGGACAGACTTAAGCTTCGCTACGGGTGAGAAGGTCCCATCGTAGTCAACCCCTTGAACTTGTCGATAACCCTTAGCAACAAGTCGAGCTTTATAGATGGTAACATTACCATCCGCGTCCGTCTTCTTCTTGAAGATCCATTTATTTTCTATCGTCACGATCATCGCAAGTCTGTCAAAGTCCATACTTTGTTTTCATACATGGATCCTATCTCGGATTGCATGGCTTCAAGCCATTTGTTTGAATCTGGGCCCGCCATTGCTTCTTCATAGTTCAAGGTTCACCGTTGTCTAACAACATGATTTCCGGGACAGGGTTGCCATACGATTACGGTGTGGAACGTGTCCTCGTGGACCCTCTGAAGTTCAGTAGCAACTTGATTCAAGTACCTTGATCATCATCATTAACCTCCTCTCTAGCGGTGCAGGCACCACAGAACATCTTCCCGAGCTGCGCTGCTACTTTCTGCTTCAAGAGGTTGTACTTCATCAAGTTCCACTTTCCTCCCACTTACTTCTTTCGAGAGAAACTCTTTCTCCAGAAAGGACCCATTCTTGGCAACAAAGATCTTGCCTTCGGATCTGAGGCAGAAGGTATACCCAATGGTTTCCTTAGGGTATCCTATGAAGACGCATTTTTCCGACTTGGGTTCGAGCTTTTCAGGTTGAAGTTTCTTGACATAAGCATCGCATCCCCAAACTTTAAGAAACGACAGCTTAGGTTTATTCCCAAACCACAATTCATACGGTGACGTCTCAACGGATTTCGACGGAGCCCTATTTAAAGTGAATGCGGCAGTCTCTAAAGCATAGCCCCAAAATGAGAGCGGTAAATCGGTGAGCGACATCATAGATCGTACCATATCCAATAGAGTGAGATTACGACATTCGGACACACCGTTCTGTTGAGGTGTTCGGTAGCGTGAGTTGTGAAACGATTCCACATTTCCTTAAGTGCGTACCAAATTTGTGACTTAAATATTCTCCCCACGATCTGATCGTAAGAACTTTATTTTTTCGGTCACGTTGATTCTCTACCTCATTCTGAAATTCCTTGAACTTTTCAAAGGTCTCGGACTTGTGTTTCATCAAGTAGACATACCCATATCTACTTAAGTCATCGGTGAGAGTGAGAACATAATGATAGCCTCCATGATCTCAACGCTCATTGGACCGCACACATCAGTATGCATGATTTCCAGTAAGTTGGTTGCTCGCTCCATTGTTCCGGAGAACGGAGTCTTGGTCATTTTGCCCATGAGGCATGGTTCGCATGTGTCAAATGATTCGTAACCAAGAGACTCCAAAAGTCCATCAGCATGGAGCTTCTTCATGCATTTGACACCAATGTGACCAAGGCGGCAGTGCCACAAGTATGTGGGACTATCGTTATCAACCTTACATCTTTTGGTATTCACACTATGAATATGTGTAACATCATGTTCGAGATTCATTAAGAATAAAACATTGACCAGTGGGGCATGACCATAAAACATATCTCTCATATAAATAGAACAACCATTATTCTCGGATTTAAACGAGTAGGCATCTCGTATTAAACGAGATCCAAATACAATTTTCATGCTCAAAGCTGGCACTAAATAACAATTATTGAGGTTTAAAACTAATCCCGTAAGTAAATGTAGAGGTAGCGTGCCTACGGCGATCACATCAACCTTGGAACCATTCCCGACGTGCATCGTCACCTCGTCCTTCGCCAGTCTCCGCTTATTCCGAGTCTGTTTTGAGTTACAAATATGAGCAACCGCACCGGTATCAAATACCCATGAGCTACTACGAATCTGTAAGGTACACATCAATTACATGTATATCACATATACCTTTGGTGTTGCCGGCCTTCTTGTCCGCTAAGTACTTGGGGCAGTTCCGCTTCCAGTGACCGTTTCCCTTGCAATAAAAGCACTCAGTCTCAGGCTTGGGTCCATGCTTTGGCTTCTTCCCGGCAACTAGCTTACCGGGCGCGGCAACTCCCTTGCCGTCCTTCTTGAAGTTCTTCTTACCCTTGCCTTTCTTGAAACTAGTGGTTTTATTGACCATCAACACTTGATGTTCCTTTTTGATCTCCACCTCCGCTGATTTCAGCATTGAATATACCTCAGGAATGGTCTTTTCCATCCCCTGCATATTGAAGTTCATCACAAAGCTCTTGTAGCTAGGTGGGAGCGACTGAAAGATTCTGTCAACCACCGCATCATCCGGGAGATTAACTCCCAGCTAAGATAAGCGGTTGTGCAACCTATTATCCTCCATCTTACAACTGTAGAACTTGTCGGAGACTTCATATCTCTCGACCCGGGCATGAGCTTGGAAAACCATTTTCAGCTCTTGGAACATCTCATATGCTCTCAGGCTTCTCAAAATGCTTTTGGAGCCCGGTTCTAAGTTGTAAAGCATGCCGCCTTGAACCAGGGAGTAATCATCACTACGCTGACTGCCAGGCGTTCATAACGCCTTGAGTTGCTAGGAAAGCAGGTGCTTCACCTAGCGGTGCATCTAGGACATATGCTTTCTTGGCAGCTATGAGGATGATCCTCAAGTTCGGACCCGATCCGTATAGTTGCTGCCATCGCCTTTCAGCTTGGTTTTCTCTAGGAACGTTGAAGTTGAGGGCAACATTAGCGTGGGCCATTTGATCTACAAGACATATTGCAAAGATTTTAGACTAAGTTCATGATAATTAAGTTCATCTAATCAAATTATATAATGAACTCCCACTCGGATAGACATCCCTCTAGTCATCTAAGTGATACATGATCCGAGTCAACTAGGTCAGGTCCGATCATCACGTGAGACAGACTAGTCATCATCGGTGAACATCTTCATGTTGATCGTATCTTCTATCGACTCATGTTCGACCTTTCGGTCTCTTGTGTTCCGAGGCCATGTCTGTACATGCTAGGCTCGTCAAGTCAACCTAAGTGTTTTGCATGTGTAAATCTGGCTTACACCTGTTGTATGTGAACATTAGAATCTATCACACCCGATCATCACGTGGTGCTTCGAGACAACGAACTTTCATAGCGGTGCACGCTTAGGGGAACACTTTCTTGAAATTATTATGAGGATCATCTTATTTATGCTACCGTCGTTCTAAACAAATAAGATGTAAAACATGATAAACATCACATGCAATCAAATAGTGACATGATATGGCCAATATCATCTTGATCCTTTTGATCTCCATCTTCGGGGCGCCATGATCATCATTGTCACCGGCATGACACCATGATCTCCATCATCATGATCTCCATCATCGTGTCTTCATGAAGTTGTCACGCCAATGATTACTTCTACTACTATGGCTAACGATTTAGCAATAAAGTAAAGTAATTACATGGCGTTATTCAATGACACGCAGGTCATACAATAAATAAAGACAACTCCTATAGCTCCTGCCGGTTGTCATACTCATCGACATGCAAGTCGTGATTCCTATTAAAAGAACATGATCAATCTCATACATCACATATATTTCATTCATCACATCCTTTTGGCCATATCACATCACAAGGCATATGCTGCAAAAACAAGTTAGACGTCCTCTAATTGTTGTTGCATGTTTTTACGTGGCTGCTATAGGGTTCTAGCAAGAACGTTTCTTACCTACGCCAAAACCACAACATGATATGCCAATTTCTATTTACCCTTCATAAGGACCCTTTTCATCGAATCCGATCCGACTAAAGTGGGAGAGACATACACCCGCTAGCCACCTTATGCAACTAGTGCACGTCAGTCAGTGGAACCTGTCTCACTTAAGTGTACGTGTAAGGTCGGTCCGGGCCGCTTCATCCCACGATGCCACCGAATCAAGATAAGACTAGTAACGGCAAGTAAATTGAAAAAATCGACGCTCACAACAACTTGTGTTCTACTCGTGCATAGAAACTACGCATAGACCTGGCTCATGATGCCACTGTAGGGGATCGTTGCAGAAAAGAAATTTTTTCTATGCATCACCAAGATCAATCTATGGAGTCATCTAGAAACGAGAGAGAGGAGTGCATCTACATACCCTTGTAGATCGCGAGTGGAAGCGTTCAAGAGAACGGGGTTGATGGAGTCGTACTCGTCGTGATCCAAATCACCGATGATCCTAGCGCCGAACGGACGGCACCTCCGCATTCAACACACGTACGGTTGGGAGAGACGTCTCCTCCTTCTTGATCCTGCAAGGGGGAAGGAGAGGTGGATGGAGATCCAAAGAGCCTGACGGCGTGGTGGTGGAAGCAACGGGGATCTCGGCAGGGCTTCGCCAAGCTCAGCGAGAGGGAGAGGTGTTACGGGGGGAGAGGGAGGCGCCAGGGGCTTGGGGTGCGCAGCCCTCCCTCCCCCCTCTTTATATAGGGGCCCTAGGGAGGCGTCGGCCCCTAGAGATCCAATCTCAAGGGGGGCGGCCAAGGGGGAACTTGCCCCAAGTCAGGTGGGGCGCCCCCACCCCCAGGGTTTCCAACCCTAGGCGCAGGGGGAGGCCCATGGGGGGCGCACCACTTCAGCCCATGGGGCCCTCCGGGATAGGTGGCCTCACCCGGTGGACCCCCGGGACCCTTCCGGTGGTCCCAGTACAATACCGGTGACCCCCGAAACTTTCCCGGTGGCCGAAACTGGACTTCCTATATACAAATATTTACCTCCGAACCATTCCGGAACTCCTCGTGACGTCCGGGATCTCATCCGGGACTCCGAACAACTTTCGGGTTAACACATACTAATATCTCTACAACCCTAGTGTCACCGAACCTTAAGTGTGTAGACCCTACGGGTTCGGGAGACACGCAGACATGACCGTGATGACTCTCCGGTCAATAACCAACAGCGTGATCTGGATACCCATGTTGGCTCCCACACGCTCCTCGATGATCTCATCGGATGAACCACGATGTCGAGGATTCAATAAATCCCGTACGCAATTCCCTTTATCTATCGGTACGATACTTGCCCGAGATTCGATCGTCGGTATACCGATACCTTGTTCAATCTCGTTACCGGCAAGTCTCTTTACTTGTTCCTGTAACACATCATCCTGAGAACAACTCTTTGATCACATTGAGCTCATTGTGATGATGTCCTATCGAGTGGGCCCAGAGGTACCTCTCCATCACACGGAGTGAGAAATCCCAGTCTCGATTCGTGCCAACCCAACAGACACTTTCGGAGATACCTGTAGTGCACCTTTATAGCCACCCACTTATGTTGTGACGTTTGGTACACCCAAAGCATTCCTACAGTATTCGGGAGTTGCACAATCTCATGGTCTAAGTAAAAGTTACTTGACATTGGAAAAGCTTTAGCAGGCGAACTACACGATCTTGTGCTATGCTTAGGATTGGGTCTTGTCCATCACACCATTCTTCAAATGATGTGACCCCGTTATCATTGACATCAAATGTCCATGGTCAGGAAACCATAACCATCTATTGATCAACGAGCTAGTCAACTAGAGGCTCACTAGGGACATGTTGTGGTCTATGTATTCACACATGTATTACGATTTCCGGATAACACAATTATAGCATGAACAATAGACAATTATCATGAACAAGGAAATATAATAATCATTTTATTATTGCCTCTAGGGCATATTTCCAACATGTACGTGTTACAAGACGATAAAAGCGGTAACCTAATAAACAATTTTTAAACTCCAACAATTAACACCAGGTGCATAGCATGTACCTTATACTAGTCTCCTTTAGTAACTACGTTGACAAACCCGTGGGCCGCAATGTCAGTATAGTATTAGGAGGAAGTATTTTTTCAATGAGGCACTTGCTTGAGTACGGCCATGGACCTGGTCGGTCCCGACTGTCCGCCTCTCCACGTACAGTTCTCTCCAGATTCCTGTCGTTTGTTGAGAATGTTCACAACGGCAGACAACGGCACTGCGGCGAGCGCACAAAGGTGGAGGATGACTTCCAAGCCCCGGACAAGAACGCACCGGAGCCGGGGAAGACGTGCTACAGTAGTGGTAGATGATGTGCCTAATTTCTAGCAAAATTACTGGAGGAGCCCACTAGCCAAGTTCCACTCCCCAACCGTTGTTCCGCTCGGGATCGATTCCACCTGATGCAGTGAAAATATCCTCAAATTTTTGCCTCTGCCTCTGACATGTGGGTGCCCATTTTCATGTATGCACACCACCTCCAACACTTGGCAAAACTTCATCCTTCGGTTTCTCTGTTTTTCGCACACTCAACATTGTGTGTGCATTTTGAAAATAACATATCTTTTTGACTGTGCATCATATAAAGATGTGCTATGCATGAATGTTGATCAACATGATGTTAACAAGCTGGTAGTTCCAATTTCGACCATGAATAAAACTTCCAACATGATGTTATCCCTGTTTGAAAAGGGCATGTTAATATAAATGCTCTGCCACTGAAACTTGCAGTTTCTTATTTGAAACTGAAACTTGCAGCTTCATCTCCGAGAATCACATTGTCTGCACTTTTATATTAAAGTGCTAAAAATAGATCTCTAGAATTCATAAAATACTTCATATGCTCAATACTACAAATATGAAATTCAAAAGACATTCATATCTGAAAGTACTCTCAAAATACAGAACACAAAACACAATTCACAACCTGTAAATACTGACAACCCTAAGCTCCTCCTCAGACTATTGGGGGAGGGGGCTGTCCCCCCTATTCCTTGGTGGTAGACAGCCGCCCCGTAAGACGAGGTGAATGGTGAGGGAGAGGATGGTGGGGAAGCGTCGTCGTGCCAACCGCTTTTCTCCACTTGCAGTTGGGTTTGGTCGACGAAGACTCCACCGGCTCGCTCTGCCACAGCTGTCAGATCTGGGATTCCGGCAAAACCCTTAAGGTTAGAACTCTGGGGTGCGTGCGAAGTTCTTTCCCTCCTATCGATCCACGCCCTAACTTGCTAAGATCTCGCGGACGAACTCGATGAACTTGCAACACAAAAAGACATGAGATTTATACTGGTTCGGGCCACCATTGTGGTGTAATACCCTACTCCAGTGTGGTGGTGGTGGATTGCCTCTTGGGCTGATGATGAATAGTACAAGGGGGAGAACAGCCTCCTGAGGTTGAGGTGTTCTTGTGCTTTTCGAACTTGTGTGGTGAGGACTCGATGCACTATCTGATACCCTCTAGTGTGGTAGCTAGTTCTACTTATATAGGCCCTGGTCCTCTCCCCAAATATTGAGCGGGAAGGGAGCCAACAACGGCGGGAAAATTTCAAAGGGGACAGCTAGTACAAGCTTGTCGGATTTCGGGTTCCGGCAGACCCTAGAGGTTCGAACACTGGGGTGCGCGTGGAGATATTTCCCCTACCAGCTCATGCGTGCATGGATTGAGAGGGATCTAAACTACAAATGATGAACAACACAGAGACACGAGGTTTCTACTGGTTCGGGCCACCGGTGCGGTGTAATACCCTACTCCAGTGTGAGGTGTGGTGGATTGCCCCGGGGGCTGATGATGAACAATAGAAAGGAAGAACAACCTCGCGAGGGTCTGTTCTTGAGCTGGTGCGATGAACTGCTAGGGTGAGTTTAGTCGCCTCTCTCTCTCTCTCTCTAGGGCTCTGTCTGCGAGTTTCTTCCAGATGCCTCTACTCTGTTGTGGCTAGCGATATTTACAGAGGGAGGCCCTGGGCCTCTTCCCAAATAATGAGCGGGAAGGGCGCCAACAATTGGCCATTTTGAAGGGGAACATCTAGTACACTTATCCTGACTAAAGTTGGTCTTCGGCTGCGAAAGGCTCTGGCGGTGACGCCGTCCTGGGCTCCACGATGACCTCCATCCAACCGTTCTGCTGGTCTTGGTCTTGTTGCACCGAAGCGGTAACCTTTGCCTGATGCCTTGGCCTGTGCTTGCCTCCTTTGCACCAAAGGGGAAATGAGGACACTGCGCGGGCTGGCACCCGCCTGGCCTTGATCGTCATGGCTTGCGTCAGAGGGCACCCTCGTGAGGTACCCTGCCTTGATCTCTCCGCCTCCTCGCGAGCCTGCCTGACGAGGCTGTTCCCGAGGGTGGTTCCTGTCATCCGCCTCATGAGGCTTGGCCTCTCATGAGGGTCTTGAGCTTGAGTTGATGAAGCTGGGCCGCCACTGGGCCCCCACTTGAGCCACGCCACAGCCGCAGGCAAGTCTGGGGACCCCCATTCCCAGAACGATGACAGTAGCCCCCGGGACCAAGGCGCACCCGGACTTGGCTTAGCAGAGAAGCGAAGGGGCAAGGGCGAAGCGCTGCGGGCCCCAACAGCCTGCGGCCTTGGGCGGCGCGTGGCAATTGATTGGTCGTGGGCGTCTCCGCCTCCCCACGACGCCTCGGCAATCGCCTTCCGACAAAAGGAGGCCCGGGCCAGACTTGGTGCTTGTTCTCGCTCGTCTTGCTCCAGATCCCCTTTTGCCCTTCTCCTCCTTGCTTCCGAAATCCTCCAGATCTGCTTAGATCCTCCCATCTTGCCGCCATGGCGCCTCGCAAGACCCAGACTGAGGCCTGGTACCTCCCGGCTCTGGATCCTCCGACTGTGTCGGCGAAGAATCTCGCCCTTGTGCGTCGGAGGACGGTGGCGCAGGGCAACAAGGGAGCGACTGTGCTCAAGGCCGGCTCAGATCAGCCTGAAGGTCAGGGAAGCACCTTCTACCCGTTCTTCGTGAGCGCCATTATCACCGGTCTGGTCCCTGATTTTTCCGAGTTCTTCTTCACTGTTCTCCGCCAATACAACCTGCAAGCTCTGCATCTCCACCCCAACTCTGTTCTCCTCCTGGCGATCTTCGCCTACTATTGCGAGGCTCATGTTGGGATAAAACCCTCGGTGGCCTTGCTGCGCCATTACTTTTCCCTCCGGGTCTCCCGGGGCTCTATTATCGCATGCTGAAGCTTCGTCAAGATACTCCAGCTCCAACTCCATCTCCAAGCCGGGAAGAGGATTGAAGGCTTCAGGAGCAAGTTGGTCATGGTGGACGTCAGGCGCATCCATCCCGGCCCAAGCGCTGCCGTTAGGGGCAGCCCGAGGCCGTTGATGCGTGGCCTTGTGAGCTCGTTGATTCTCGTGTGAAGATGTTGCTGAAGAGGATAGACGCGGACCTGTGGCCAGCCAACTTGGGGGCGGCGAAGCTGACCGGGGCCACGCTCCTGAGGGAATTCCTGGAACATCGGGTGGCTCCGCTCCGGAAACATTCGCTTCCGTTGTGGAGGCTGGGGGAGGCAGGCGATGACCTCCGCCTGACCTCCGAGGCCCTCTCTGACGAAGATCTGGCCACGGCTCTCCATTCCTTGGTCGGGGGGGGGGGGGACGTGGCAATACCGGAGGGTGCTCCCGTCCCCCTGTTCCTTCGCGGCGACTGGGAGCAAGTGGTGAACGACATGCCCACTTTCAATGGTGAGGGGATGGTGCCTGCCGGGGCTCCGGAGGATCTGGCGATGTTGTCGACGGTGAATGTTTCCTCCAGCAACTCCAGCGGGAGTGAGGAGGAAGAAGAGGAGGTGGAAGGAGGAGGTGGAAGGAGGAGGTTCTGACTTCGAGGCGCCTGGCGAGGAGTCGAGGGACTCCTTCCCTCGGCACAGGTCCCGCGCCCTTCGCTCCATGCCGGACGACGACGAGGCCGACGCCAGGCGAGGAGGGGAGGATTCTCCCCTGGTTCCGAGGAAGGGCAGGTCGGGGCTGGTTCCCCCAGGGTCCGCTCTGACTCCAGGGCGGTCTGAGTCCAGCTCTGGCCTTCCCAACGCGCCTACTGCTTCCGGTCCTCCCGAGGCTGATCCTAGCTGCAGGCTTTCAGGCTTCAAGTTCGGTCGGAGGCTGCTTGGGTCGGGGCATTTGACCGTAAGTGTTTGATCCGTGCTTTGCTTTGCTTCTGCAGCTGGGGCCTGACGTCTGTGTTCTCTTGGCCAGGTTGGCACCTGCAGCGAAGAGGCCGAAGGGGGCTTCCGCGGCCCTGCTTGAGGCAGGTTCGTCTGCCGGGGCTGCGGCTCCGTCTGCAGGGAAAGGAGGCAGCGAGGCTCGCGCCTCCCCTGCCCGGTCATCCTCGCGAGCCCAGCAGGGGCACTCTGGAGGTGAGTCAGCCCCCATGGTCCAGCTGACTCCGAAGGTGCCTGGGCTTGACGTTGTTGCTGAGGCGCCCAAGTCCCAGGGGGCTCCTTCTTCCCCAGCCATGATCACGCTGCCGTCTTCTACTCCTGCTCCGCCGGCTCCAGTCTCCTCTGATTCCTCGGCCATCTTGGACCAGGCTACTAGCGAACTGAGCCGACTGCGGGAGGATCTCCGGAATGCTGATCCTCGTCTGGTGGCCGGGCGCCTGGAATTGGCTTCTGGCTGGGCCCGCTCTGCTGCCTCCGTCCGAGCGGTGCTGAGCCAAGCCGCGTCGGCCTTCGATGGGGAGAAGCAAGCCACTCGGCAGGCCAAGGCCGCTTGCGATGCCGCCCTGGGCGACGCTGGAGGCGCCCGGGACTGCTGCAAGGCGCTGGAGGCCAAGCTGCAAGGCCTGCGCGACGAGCTCGCCAAGGAGGTCCGCGGCCGCCAGGAGAAGGAGAAGGAGATGGAGGCTCAGGAGGCCACTGTCAAGAACCGGGACGCCGAGCTTGATGGCTGCCGTAGCCGGTTGGAGACGCAGGAACAGTCGCTGAAGGCAGAGAGGATCGAGCTCGACAGGAAGGCAAAGATCCTGGCTGAGGATCGGGTGGCCTTCGCCAAGTTGGAGGAGAAGGCTCGCGCCGCATTGAAGACGCTCTACGAGGGTGGCCTGGGGGAGCCGGTGGCTGGTGTAGAGGACGGCCCCGCCAAGCTATTTCCTTTCTTGGTGCGGGCACCTGAAGATGTCGCGGACAGCCTTGCCCCCACGGTCGAGGCCGAGGCGCGCGCCTTGTCTACTCCAGCGCTGACGCGTATCCTCAGCCACGTCTACCTTCACGACCCCAGCGTTGACCTCGACGGCCTGCTGGAGCCTGTGAGCGGTGATCTTTCTGCTGCCGCTGCTAAGACCGTGAAAGGCCGAGCCGAGGCCCTGCTGGGGAAGTTTCGCGCCTTCAGCACCTTGCCTGGGTGTGGTTCCGCCAGCTCTGCGGCCTCGGGAGGTGGGGGCGCCACAGGAGAGTGATCCTTTCGCAGCTCCTGCTCTGTTTTAATCCCTGCAACATGCACCATGCCTCGTGGAGGCGTTTAAACTTTGTGTTTGACGTTGTGAAACGACTTATGGCTTGTAACATTTGCTTTGAATTCGCATTCTTCCCTCCTACTTGCGTGTGTTCTACGTCGGCAGGGCCCGACCCCGCGCATACCTCAGCCGCCGTTAGCCCCGACCGGAGACCAAGGACATGACTAAGGAGTGAGGGGCTACGTGGCAAGTTAGGCTCCAGAGTCGTGATGCTCAGGAGTCCCCCTTGACGCGCGAACAACAAGTAGGGATAGGAGGCATAGGAGTGGATTAATCGTTCTACGTCGGCCGGGCCCGGCCCCGCACGTACCTCAACCGCCGTTAGCCCCGACCTGAGACCAAGGACGGGACTAAGGAGTGAGGGGCTACGTGATCAGTTAGGCTCCTGAGTCGCGATGCTCAGGAGTCCCCCTTGACGTTGAAACGAATTTTCATACCTTGGCACCGCTCGGGGAGGCGCGCGACGACCAGGTCCGGGGGACCTGGCTGGGTGGCGTTCGGGCGAGGCCCGGGCGCAGCCCCCGTGTCCAGCCCCCTCGCGCGGCACTCCCGAGGGGAGGCGTTGCGATGGCGCCAGACACTGAGCTCTGGGCTCCCTGAGGTTGATACGGTTATGAGCCGCCCTCAGTTGTTTATCACCAGCGCGGAGCATAGCGCTTTCGTATGTGTATGGGCATAGCCGCTCCTCGGCAGTGTCGTCAGCCAGCGTGGAGCATGGTGCTTCCACTGGTTCGTGGGAGGGGGCTCCCCTCCGGGAGGAGCCCCCGGGGCGTGTACAGCCCCGCCCTGACACGTGGCCGACACGGTAGGGCTAGGAGAGGTGTATCTGGGCACCCGTGAGCCAGCGCGGGACTCACGAGGCCCTACCTCGAGGCGGGTTGCGCCTGGCTCTGGGCCTTTATCATTGGTGTGTTCCTGCAGGGTTAGAATGCAAATGCTCTACGTCCTCAGGTCCCGGCCCTCGAGCTAGCTCAGCCGCCGCTGGTATGACAGGTCGCGATGCCGTGGGTCAAGGCCGGTGAGGGCCGAGAGCCATGAAGAGCCCATGAGTCGCGATGCTCGGGTACCCCCCTTTTACCCTGCAAGCGCTTTGCATTAGGGCGGAGAGGCCTGCGACAGGTAGTAGGCAATAATTGCATGAATCAGGTTAAGCGCGAAGGAGCAAATCCATCTAGATAGGTGCGGGGAAAGCATGCGCCACTGGGTCTGGCCCGAGCAACTTGAGGATAATTCAGCCCGAGGGGCGCCCCCAACAAGGTAAGTAAAGAACATAAGCAAAACGGATACATGTCGCAGGGACGGTCCCACGCAGCCTGGGAATGATGCAGCCCGAGGGGCACTCCTAGCTGAAAACGAAACTTGGAAAGGTGTCACCTGATATGGTCGGAGATGGCGGGGTGTTGAGGTAGCGGATGACGCTTGACGAGGATGCCGGCCCTCACGAGCCCTCCGGACCGGGAGCCTCGGGAGGCTCCAGGGGTATGGGGGTTCCTCGAGAGCCATCTCCATCTCCGCCAGGACCGCGCGCTGCTTTTCCTCCTGAGCCTCCAGAGCGCCCCTCAGCAGGCGCTGATGGGCGGCAACCGAGTTCAGCAGGCCGAAAGGCATGCGAACGTAGCTATGAGGTGGACCCTCGCAACGCCCCACGCGTGAGGGCCAGAGGCGCTCCTGAGACGCGACTCGGTTGAGCCCTGGTATGTCGATGCAGATTCGTAACCCAGCATCCTCGCCTGGATGTGGGGCCATGGTGGGCAAGCGGCGACAACCGCGCATGACTCTTGACTCCTGTAGCTCCTGGGTGCTCCTCGCGATGAACTCCCGAGGGTTTGGCCCTCCTTGCCTCATACCTTCATGAGGGAAACGTGCCTTGAAGCACGTCTCCAAGTGGTGCCCGAGTGCCTCCCTCGAGACTCCGGCTAGGTCGGTGGCTCGCCATGAAAGAGCCCCAGAGCCCTGCCTGAGGAGGGCGCCGGGCGCGCCTCCCTATGTGCCAGAGGGTGGCGCCCCTTGAACGGGTGCAGGTCCTGTTGCCATGCCTCCGGAGGTGCTTACCCCGCGAGGGCTTGGACAAGGTGAAGCCTTCTTATTCTTGGGGATAGCCTCGGGAAGTATCCCGCTCCTGTGATCTGGGTCTTCGATTGCTGCGGCTTGGAAGGCACGCTCAAGAGAGCACACTACATGCCTTTCCTCACAAGGCACTGTGATGACTCCTCCGCTTCCTGGCATCTTGAGGACATTGTAGCCATGGTGAGTCACTGCCATGAACTTGGCCAAAGCTGGGTACCCGAGGATGGCATTGTACGGCAAGCGAATGTGGCCGTCGTCGAAGTCGATGAGCTTAGTGCGGTAGTTGTTGCGCTATCCGAAGGTGACAGGAAGGCAAACTTGCCCTATCGGGACGGTGGAACCAACGGTGACTCCGGAGAAAGGCTTGGTCGGCTGAAGCTGATCGTATGGCACTTGGAGATCGTCGAATGTCTCGACAGGTAGGATGTTGAGCCCTGCTCCGCCGTCGATGAGGGTCCTGGTGACTTGCACGTTGCTGATGACTGGTGAGCAAAGCATGGGGAGGACTCCGGCCGTTGCCGCGCACTTGAGTTCATCCGCTGAACTGAATGTGATGACGCACGATGACCACTGAGAGGGCGTGTGGCCTCTGGCTTGGGGAGGATTGCATTCACCTCGTGAGCAAACTTCTTGAAGATGCGCAGAGAGGCTGGGGCCTGAGCGCCACCCAGGATGCAAGCGATCGCGCGCGGCTCCTACAATACCCATGTTATTCCTGTCTTTTTTGCAACCAACTCCTTCCTATAAGGTATTACTTTAATAAGGTATTTTTTACCTTCTTTGTCCTCGAGCTGCTTCTTGGCTTGGCCGAGCTCGTTCTCAGACCGCTCGAGGTTCTCCTTTAATACATTGACCTCCATGCAGCCAAGGTCTGGTGAGAGGTCACAGGCAGCCTGCATTCCCATATTGACATAATTATGTTAGACTCCTGCGTATATCTTTTAGATCCTTAGTCCGACTTTTCTTTCCGAACACCGAACTAAGCATCGTGGGCTACCTGTCTATGCGGTAATCTTCTTGCATATATTGAAAACTTACCTCAAAGCCTGTTAGAAGGCTGTTGCAGGCTTCAGTCAGCCCGCTCTTGGCGGACTGAACTTTCTGGATCACCGCACTCATAACAGTGCGGTGCTCCTCCTTGATGGAGGCGCTGTTAAGCGCCTCCAGTAAGCTGTCCGGTGCCTCCGGTTGGACGAAGGACACCGGCGTCTTACCCTTCTTACGAAGGGGCCGCTTGCCGGACTTCGGAACCGCTGAAGGTTCCGGTATGGAGTCCGGACAAGGATCGGGCTTAGAGCCCCTGGGGGCCTTGCTCCCCTCACGCCTGCAGTCCGGGAGGCTGCCTTGTGGCGCCTCCTGCGCCACCTCCTCTTGACCAGGACG
Organism: Aegilops bicornis; assembly: GCA_021605145.1. Classification (NCBI taxonomy): domain Eukaryota; kingdom Viridiplantae; phylum Streptophyta; class Magnoliopsida; order Poales; family Poaceae; genus Aegilops; species Aegilops bicornis. The sequence goes on along the minus strand of CM038673.1, from coordinate 171,711,264 downwards.
CCCTTGGGCCCCACCTCGGCGTCGTCGGCGGCACGAGGCGAGGAGGCGGCCGGAAGAGAAGTGCTCTCCACTTGGACGGGTCAGGGACCCGCTTGGCCAGCGGCAAGCTCGCCTTTTGGGCGGGCTGCATGATTGTTCAAGATTAGAGAACACTATGCAGTAAATAAGAAAAAACCATGGGTATCCGGACACTTACGATCTCGCCAGGGGCTTGGCCCTCGAGGGCCACTCCTCCTCGCCGTCGTTGGCATTGGTGGAGACGTCCGAAGGAAGGGTTCTTCCCTTCTTGGACCCTCCGGCCTCCCAGTTGGGGCGGCCTTCCTTTTCTTCTCTTCCCCCGCTGGGGGAGAGGCTTCTTTTCCTCCTCCTCAGGAGAGGATTGACCGAATCTGACACCACTTGGTGCCGGGCGCTCCTACGAGGTCCCGTGGCCACCTCCTTGGCCCTCTTCTCCGACACCCCGTGAGGTGCTGGAACCAAGCAGCCCCAGAAGCGGGCGTCCGGCTGGTCTTCGGCAAAGGAGCCGATTAATCTGTCCGGACGCCTTCAGCCAGTCCGTCGAAAAGGTTAGGGAGTCTTAGATCCCGCATAGAGTCAAACTATGAACAAAGAGTCCCATAAAGGGCAAAATAATTTACCTCGCTGGCTTGACGCTGCGGCGGAATCCAGCGATCTTGATGGCGGATGCGGGGCTTCGGCACCCTTGGTCAAGACTCTTCCGTGCATCTTCGTGCGTAGTGTCGAAGAGCCGGCTCAAGGACCGATCTTTGTCGGATCGAACTCCCACAAATTGAAGGCCCGTTCTTTGGCATGGGAGAATCCGTGGATGAGCATAACCTGGACTACGTTGACAAGCTTTAGGTTCTTGTCCACCAGGTTCCGGACACAGGTTTGGAGTCCGGCCAGCTCTTCTGAATCACCCCACGTCAGGCCTGTATCTTTCCATGATGTGAGCCGCGTGGGGGAGCCAGATCTGAATTCGGGGGCCGCCGCCCATTTGGAATCGCGCGGCTCTGTGATGTAGAACCACCCCGATTGCCACCCCTTTATGGTCTCCACGAAGGAGCCCTCAAGCCATGTGACGTTGGGCATCCTGCCCGCCATGGCACCTCCACACTCCGCTTGTCGGCCGCCGACTATCTTCGGCTTGACGCTAAAGGTCTTTGAGGGAGTCCCGAACTAGGGGGTGTCCGGATAGCCGGACTATCATCACGGCCGGACGCCAAGACTATGAAGATACAAGATTGAAGACTTCGTCCCGTGTCCGGATGGGAATTTCCTTGGCGTGGAAGGCAAGCTTGGCGATACGGATATGTAGATCTCCTATCATTGTAACCGACTTTGTGTAACCCTAACCTATCCGGTGTCTATATAAACTGGAGGGGTTTAGTCCGTAGGACAACAACTACAACATCAACAATCATACCATAGGCTAGCTTCTAGGGTTTAGCCTCCTTGATCTGGTGGTAGATCTACTCTTGTACTACCCATATCATCAATATTAATCAAGAAGGAGTAGGGTTTTACCTCCATCGAGAGGGCCCGAACCTGGGTAAAAAAATTGTTTCCATTGTATCATGTTACCATCCGACTAGACGCACAGTTCGGGACCCCCTACCTTAGATCCGCGGTTTTGACACCGACATTGGTGCTTTCATTGAGAGTTCCTTCCAGTAGTCGTCACCGATAGGCCCGATGGCTCCTTCGATCATCAAGAACGACGCGGTCCAGGGTGAGACTTTTCTCCCGGACGGATCTTCGTGTTCGGGCGGCTTTACCTTTGCGGGCCAATTAAGCAGCCATCTGGAGCAGATCGAAAGCTACGCCCCTGGCCATCAGGTCAGATTTGGGAGTTTAAACTATATGGCCGATATCCGCTGGGACTTGATCTTCGACGGATTCGAGCCGTAGCCAAGCTGCCGCACTGTCTCGATGGGCATGATCTTGCTCTGCCCGAATAAAGTGCCTCGAGGTCAGACTCAAGATCCGCTCCGACCCTTAATCGGGAGCCGGATTCTCGATCGAGGACGAGTGGTTGGACACCGCCTCGGGGCTACAATCTCTCTGGCGACGAGCGAACTCCATCCCTGTCGCTGCGAAAACCTCGACTCAGGGTGCGGACTCCTCTCCGGACTCCGAACCCGCCGCCCCTACCAATCGAATCCGATTGGGCGCCCGGTCATGGAGTTCATCGCCGCGGACATCTTTCAAGACTTCGCCCTTTGGCGACATCCCGAATTCACTAAAGTCTCTCTCTTTATCCGGAGAGCCTGGCGGACTACGGACAGGAAGGTTGGGATGCGGACGACGAAGAAATTCAACGCCCACCCACCACCCACTTTATAGCCACTGTCGATGATTTAACCGACATGCTCGACTATGACTCCGAAGATATCAACGGCATGGACGACGACGCCGGAGAAAACCAAGACCCAGCGCCCACAGGGCACTGGAAGGCCACCTCGTCATATGACATATACATGGTGGACATCCTAAAAGATGGGAATGACGATGGAACAATGGAGGATGACCCCTCCAAGAAACAGCCGAAGCGCCGACGTCAGCGGCGCCGCTCTAAATCCCGTCACAATAAAAACGGTGATTCCGCAAGACGGGAGATAATAGCACTCGAGACAGTGCGAAGAGAACCCCTCCAAAGAGGACTCCGGTAGCAGAGGAGGGAGAAGCAAGTCCGCACGCGATAGTGCGGCAGAAAGAGAGGCCGAGGACGATAATTACGCGCCTCCCTTCAAGATGAGGCAAGCCTCGACGACGATTTAATTTGTCGTGCACGAGGATCCCGCCCGAGCAGAGGCGTTTCAAACGCAGGCTTATAGCCAGGCAAGCAGCCTCGTGAAAAAGCAGCGGCAGCCTTAGAGCTGATCAAGACCTGCTAGCTGACAGATGGATTGAAGTCCTTGCAGCCGAAGAGTATGAACTCAAACGCCCCTCCAAAAGCTACCCCAAACGCAGGCCGTTGCCTCGACTAGAGGAGGGAAGCACAAAAAGTCGCCAAAGGCATCGACATGGCGTATCGCCACCTCGTGGCGCGACAGAAGCCTCTCGGCCCTCCGCTCAAGCTTTCACACCACGGCGCCGCTCAAAAAGTACCAAGGCAAGGGAAAGCGTGCGGACTTGCGTAGATATATTGGAGGATAAGGCAAAACATACAAGGTCGATCTCTACGGATCGGCGTGGGCGCCAACAACGGGATGATTACCATCAGCGCCGGATACAAAAAACCGGTAGGGCCAAACACAGCAGACAAAGCTCGTATGAGCTACGCCGTGATATAGCCCAATACAGGCGCCAAGCACACCCACTATGCTTCACGGATGAAGTAATGGATCATCAAATCGAGAGGGCTTCAAGCCCGTAAACATCGAATCATACGATGGTACCACAAATCCTCTTGGTCCGGATCGAGGATTATCTCCTCCATATCCACATGGGGCCGGTGATGATCTACATGCCATCAAATACCTCCCCTGAAGCTTAAAGGACCAGCTAGGCATTAGCTCAACAGCTTGCCGCCAGAATCAATTGGTTGTTATGGACTGGAAGCCGCATTCCTTGCTAACTTCCGGGGCACATATGTGCGACCACCAGACGCCGATGACCTTAGCCACATAATTCAGCAGCCGTAAGAATCGGCGTACAATTCTCAACTCGGTTCCTAACAAAGAAAAAATCAAATCGTTGATCGTCCGGATGCAGAGGCCCTTGCAGCCTTCAAACATAACATCCGTGACGGTGGCTTGCCCGGCACCTAGGACAGGAAAAGCCAAAATCTATGGCAGCCCTCACAACCCTCATGACTTCGCTTTTTTTATGCGAGGAGAGGATAGCTGGCTAGCTCGAAGCAACAACTTGGCCAAACATCCCGATAGTCCGGATACCAAGGACAACAATGGCAGGTCGCGTCAGAATAAGAACAAGCGCCGTGATTAACGGCGATAATACCAAGACACGGCCGCCAATGCCGGATTCAGAGGCTCTAAACCCGGTCGTGGAAGAAGCCATTCAAAATAAATACCAGGCCCGTCCAACTTGGACCGAATACTCGACCGCTTGTGCGAGATACATGGCACCTCAAAACTCCAGTTAATCACACCAACAGGACTGTTGGGTGTTCAAGCAAGCAGGCAAGTTAGGTGCCGAACTCAATAGCAAGGGGCTGCATAGCGATGACGAGGAAGAGCCCCGGCCGCCGAGCAATAAAGGACAGAAGGGTTTTTCTACGCAAGTGCGGACGGTGAACATGATATACGCAACCCACATACCCAAAGAGGAGCGGAAGCGTGCACTAAGGGACGTATATGCGATGGAGCTAGTCGCCCCAAAGTTCAACCCATGGTCTTCCTGCCCGATCACCTTCGATCGAAGGGACCACCCAACTAGCATCCATCACGGCGGCTTCGCCGCATTGGTTCTTGACCCAATTATCGACAGATTTCACCTCACCAGAGTCCTGATGGACGGCGGCGAGCCTAACTCGCTCTACCGTGATACAAAGGTCGCAAAATGGGCATTGACCCCTCAAGGATTAAACCTACCAAGACGACCTTTAAAGGCGCCATACCGGTGTAGATGCCAGTTATGCAGGCTCGATTACACTCGAAGTGGTCTTCGGATCTCCGGATAACTTCCGGCGAAGAGTTAATCTTCGACATCGTCCCATTCCGCAAGCGGCTATCACGCCGATCGCCGAACGGACCGCATTTGCCAAGTTCAACGCGGTACCGCACTACGCATACCTCAAGCTCAAGATGCCAGGCCCTTGAGGAGTAATCACGGTCAATGGAAACACCGAACGCTCTCTTCGGACAGAGGAGCATACGGCGGCCCTCGCGGCGGAGGTGCAAAGCAGCCTCTCACGGCAATTCTCGAGTCCGGCCACTAAGCGTCCGGACACTGCCAAGCGTGCCCGGAGTAACCTGCAACAAGACCACCTGGCACGATTCAAGCATGAGTAGCAATCCGGCCCCAACCCCAGCCCTCACGAAATTGCGAACCCAGTATTACGCTGCATATAGTTACGCTCTGGAGATACCATGGGCATATGGGGAGGGCAAGACAACGGCACGCCAAGAGTGCGGCTCGACCGCCCGTGGGCTACCGTCATGTTATTTCATTTCCTTTTTCTTTTCTTTTTACTTTCAGGACTCCGTCTTGAACAGTCCCGTCCGGCACTTGAATCGCCGAACTCACGATGCAACAGCCGAGAAGCGGAAGGCCACGCCAAGTGCTCGAGTGGTCTGTTATGAGCATTATACCTGTTTTACATACCATCCCGCAGCTTACCCTCGGAGGGGGACATGTTAGATAGTCCCATCCCTTGCTTACCGCACTATTTGTATCGTTCTGCTTCCATTGCAGTACCTTTTTGAATAAACAATACATAGCTCTTCTTTATTATTGCTTTAATTCCTTTATATATATATATGTTCATTTCATGACATGATGCAACCGTACACTTTGGTACGGCCAATACACCAGGGGCTTAAGTATCCCAAAATTATGGTGTGATAAAGTCCGAACACTTTCACAAGTGCGGCACCCCGAACTTATAGCATTATATGAATTGGCTCGAATCATGTCTTGGGTCAATAGTTGGGTTTGCCGGCTCCGTGTTTTGGTGCCTTTCGTTCCGCTTATATCGGCTAAGGTAGCACCGGAGAACCATTACGATTGTGCCCCAGTTATTCGGGTCGAGCACCACAAAGGAGAAAGCCAAACTGACCGTCATGATAAGGCGAGAGCGATCGCTGTTCGAGAGGTTTTTTCGGGTCCCTAAAGACTTATGCCGCTTAGAGCGAGGAACCGGAATTATCCGGCCAAGGCGTGGATAGCGCCCTGAACTCGGTCTTCCGAATACTAGGGGCTTCGCCAAAATTTAAAATTATAGAATTCTATGGCTAAGTGAGAGTGTTCAAGCATTATAAGTCTGGTTGCCTTGTTCGTTCTGTTGAGCGCCTCCCTAGATGGACCCAAGGATGGGAACAAGAGCGCTCAAGTTTATCCCGAACACCCCAGCACTCATGGCATGGGGGCTGAAGCCAACGACTTGCCATCTCTCAAATTTGATAAACGGCCGCACAGAAGGTAATATTTTAAATTAATAAGCGTTGCTTAGCGCATATGAACAAGTTTTCAGCGTACAGAATAACAAACGCGAGTCTATTAAAAAATTACATCCTTGGAGCACTCATCCGCTATTCGGCGAGCACCCTTCAGGAGGCCCTCATAATACATTTCGGGCGTACGATGCTCATGGCCCTTCGGTGGCCCGTCCGTCACAAGCTTCTCCGCATCCAGCTTGCCCCAGTGCACTTTAGCACGGGCAAGGGCCCGACGGACCCCTTCAATGCAGACGGAGCGCTTGATAACTTCAAGCCGCGGATAGGCATCCACCAGCCGCTGCACCAAGTCAAGTAGCTCCGGGCATGGCCTCCAATGGCCACAACCGCTCTATAAGGCCCCTCATGGCCTGTTCGGCGACCTTGTGGAGCTCGACCAGCTACTTCAGCTGGTCACGAGGGCACCGGCTGTACGGCCACAAAGATAATCGAGACCAGAACACCTTCTCCATGGAGCTCCCCTGCCACATGGTAGAACGCCGCATCAGACGCACTACGGGCAAATCTGCGAATGCTCTGGAGAGCTCGAATCCGGGTAAGTAATAGGTAATTGACTTTACATTCTTGCTTTGCATAAAGAATGCCTTACCCGCTGCTATCTTCTTTAGTGCTTCGATTTCTTGGAGGGATTTTGGGCCTCGGCCTTAGCAGCTTTGGCACTCTCAAGAGCGAGGCAAGCTCGGACTCTCGGGTCTTTGAGTCACGCCTCCAAACCGTCGTGTTTCTTCACGAGAATCTGGAGCTCTTGCCGCACCTCCGCCAATCGCCTCCCTTTCTCTCGCTCGGTGCGCTCACAGCCGCTTTGTTTTCGACCACGCCACCGCTTCCCTCGTGGTCTCCACCTCGTTAAGTGGCCCCTGCGGTACCCATGTTATTTCTGTTATTTTTGCAACCAAAACCTTTTCCATAAGGTATTTCTTTAATAAGGCATTTCTTACCTTCCTTGTCCTCGAGCTGCTTCTTGGCTTGTCCGAGCTCGTTCTCGGAACGCTCGAGGTTCTGCTTCAGTGTATTGACCTCCGCAGTCAGTGCGGCAGAGGTCAGCAGCGCAGCCTGCATTCCCATATTGACATACTTATATTAGACTCCTGCGTATATCTTTTTAGATCCTCAGTCCGGCTTTTCTTTCCGAACACCGAACTAAGCATCAAGGGCTACTGTCTATGCGGTAACATTTTTATATGTTTTAAACTTACCTCAAAGCTTTGTTAGAAGGCTGGTACAAGCTTCGTCGATCGGCTCTTGGCGGATTGAACTGTCCGGATCACCGCACTCATAATAGTGCGGTGCTCACTGCTGATCGAGGCGCCGTTGAGCGCCTGAGCTATCCGGTGCCTCCGGTTGGACGGAGGACACTGGCGTCTTACCCTTCTTGCGAAGGATCCGCTGTCCGGACTTAGGAACCGCTGATGGTTCCGGCATGGAGTCCGGACGAGGGTCGGGCTTAGAGTCCCTGGGGGTCTTGCCCCCCGCGCGCCTGGAGTCCGGAAGGTCGCCTTGTGGCGCCTCCTGCGCTACCTCCTCTTGACCAAGCCCTCCTTGGGGCCCCACCGCGGTTTCGTCCCACAAGGTGAGGCGCAGGAGGCGGCCGGAGGCGCAGGCACTCTCCATTTCCGACGAGCCTGTGGACCTTCTTGATGAATTGGCGAGCTCGCCCTTGGGCGGGCTGCATGATTGTTCGACATTAGAGAACACTATACAATTATGAAACACCATGGGTATCCTGGACACTTACGATCTCGCCAGGGCTTGGTCCTGTTGGCGTCCTGCTCGTCGTTGTCGACGTTGGTGGAGAAGTCCCGAGGAAGGGTTCTTCCTTCTTGGACCCTCCGCCACCCCGTTGGCGGCCTTCCTTTTCTTCTCCTCCCTCACTGGGAGGAGCTTCTTCTTCTTCCTCCTCGTCCTCGGAAGAAGATTACGCTGTAACTCGACAGACTTGGCGTCGGGAACTCCTTCGAGTTCCCGTGGCCTCCTTCTTGCCTTCTTCTCCGGCACCACATGAGGCGCCGAGCCAACAGCCCCTGGCTAATCGGGCGTCCTTCGGGTCTTCCGGCAAAGGAGTCGGACAGTTAATCTGTCCGGCCGTCTTCAGCCAGTCCTGTCAAAAATTAGGGAGTTTTAGATCCCGCATAGAGTCAATCTATGAAAAAAGAGTCCCGTAAAGGGTAAAATAACTTACCTCGCCGGCTGGACGCTGTGCGCTGTACCCGCGATCTTTGGTAGCGGATGTTGGGGCTTCAGCGCCCTTGAACAGCACCTTCCAGGCATCTTCGTACATAGTGTCGAAGAGACGGCTCAAGGTTCTTTGTGCTGGATCGAACTCCCACAAATTAAAGGCCCGTCGTTGGCGGGGAGAATCCGGCGGATGACCATCACACGGATTACGTCGACAAGCTTGAGATTCTTGTCCACCAGGTTTTGGACGCATGTCCGAGTCCCGGATAGCTCTTCCGAATCCCCCACGCCAAGCCCGCTTTTCCATGACGAGAGCCGTGTGGGGAAGCCAGATCTGAATTCGGGGGCCGCCGCCCATTCAGGGTCGCGTGGCTCGGTGATGTAGAACCATCCCGATTGCCACCCCTTTACTGTCTCCACTAAAGCGCCCTCGAGCCATAGGACCTTGGCCATCTTGCCAACCATGGCGCCTCCGCACTCCGCTTGGCGGCTGCCCACTACCTTCAGCCGGACATTGAAGATCTTCAGCCATAAGCCGAAGTGGGGCTGGATGCAGAAGAAGGCCTCACACACGACGACAAACGCCGAAATGTTGAGGATGAAATTCGGGGCCAGATCATGGAAGTCTAGGCCGTAGTAGAACATGAGCCCCCGGACAAAAGGGTGAAGTGGAAAACCTAGTCCGCGGAGGAAGTGGGGTAGAAACACTACCCTCTCATGGGGCCCAGTGGTTGGAATGAGCTGCCCCGCTTCGGGCAGCCTGTACGCGATGTTGCCGGACAAAAATCCGGCCTCCCGCAGCTTGGTGATGTGCCCTTCCTTAACGGAGGAGGCCATCCACCTGCCTCCCGCTCCTGACATAGTTGGAGAAAGGTCAAGGTGGGATGTGCGGACTTGGGCACTGGAGCTCAAGTGCGTGTAAATGGATAAGCAAAGGAGGAAGAAGGCGTAGGTGAAAAGGTGGATCCTTATCCCCTTATATGGACGGACGAAGCTATGCGTCCCCCACGAGCCTGGTAAAACTCGCTTATTCCCCAAAGCGCCATAATCAATGGCGCGGATGGGTTACCCACGTCTGTATTGATGAGAATCCCGGAATAAGGGGGCACAATCTATGCTTTGATAAGACGTGCCAAGGAAACTGCCTTGCTAAACACGCTGAGGTGGAACAGTAAAAACGATTCATATAAAGGCCTGGCCGTGGTGTGATGTCACGCCGCGGAATACGTCAGCGGATCTGTGCAAGAATTATTCTCTCTACGGTGTTATGTGGACCTTGTTTTGCGTAGCGGACACTATCCTTGTGTTCAAAACCTTCTATGAAGTATTCGGAGGAGGAACCCGCCTTGGAATGCGAAGACAATATGTGCGCCCGGACTCATCGTCATTGAAGCCAGGTTCGTGGGCTCTTGAGGAGTCCCGGACTAGGGGTGTCCGGATAGCGGACTATTGTCACGGCCGGACTCCAAGACTATGAAGATACAAGATTGAAGACTTCGTCCAGTGTCCGGATGGGACTTTCCTTGGCGTGGAAGGCAAGCTTGGCGATACGGATATGTAGATCTCCTATCATTGTAACCGACTCTGTGTAACCCTAACCTATCCGGTGTCTATATAAACCGGAGGGTTTTAGTCCGTAGGACAACAACTACAACATCAACAATCATACCATAGGCTAGCTTCTAGGGTTTAGCCTCCTTGATCTGGTGGTAGATCTACTCTTGTACTACCCATATCATCAATATTAATCAAGTAGGAGTAGGGTTTTACCTCCATCGAGAGGGCCCGAACCTGGGTAAAAACATTGTGTCCCTTGTCTCCTGTTACCATCCGCCTAGACGCACAGTTCGGGACCCCCTACCCGAGATCCACCGGTTTTGACACCGACAGTCTTCAACCATAAGCCAAAGTGGGGCTGGATGCAGAGGAAGGCCTCGCACACGACGATAAAAGTCGAGATATTAAGGATGAAGTTTGGGGCCAGATCATGGAAATCCAGGCCGTAGTAGAACATGAGCCCCCGGACAAATGGGTGAAGTGGAAAACCTAGTCCGCGGAGGAAGTGGGTGAGGAACACCACCCTCTCATGGGGCCTAGGGGTGGGGATGAGCTGCCCCTTGGTGGGGAGCCGACACGCGATGTCACCGGACAAGTATCCGGCCTCCCGCAATCTTGTGATGTGCGCCTCCATGACGGAGGAGACCATCCACTTGCCTCCCGCTCCGAACATGGCTGGAGAAGGTTGAGGAGGGATGTGCGGACTTAGGCGTTGGAGCTTGAGTGCGCGGAAATGGATGAGCAAAGGAGGAAGAAGGCGTAGGTGAAAGGGTGGATCCTTATCCCCTTATATGGACGGACGCAACTAGCTGCCCCCACCGGCCTGGTAAAACTCTCTTATCTTCCAAGCGCCATAATCAATGGCTCAGTTGGGTTACCCACGTCCGTATTGATGAGAATCCCGGAATAAGGGGACACGATCTCTGCCTTAACAAGACGTGCCAAGTTAACCACCTCGCTAAACGCGCTGAGGCGGTACAGTAAAAACGATTCGAATAAAGACTTGGCCGTGGCGTAATGGCACGACGCGGAATACGTCAGCAGATTGATTTTGTGTAAATATTTATCTCTCTACGGTGTTATGTGGAAATTATTTTGCAGAGCCGGACACTGTCCTTGTGTTCAAAATCTTCTATGAATTATTCGGAGGAGGAACCCGCCTTGCAATGCCGAAGACAATATGCGCGCCTGACTCATCGTCATTGAAGCCTGGTTCAGGGGCTACTGAGGGAGTCCTGGACTAGGGGGTGTCCGGATAGCCGAACTATCATCGGTGGCCGGACTCCTGGACTATGAAGATACAAGATTGAAGACTTCGTCCCGTGTCCGGATGGGACTTTCCTTGGCGTGGAAGGCAAGCTTGGCAATACGGATATGTAGATCTCCTACCAATGTAACCGACTACTGTAACCCTAACCCTATCCGGTGTCTATATAAACCGGAGGGTTTTAGTCCCATGGACAAACAACAATCATACCATAGGCTAGCTTCTAGGGTTTAGCCTCTCTAATCTCGTGGTAGATCTACTCTTGTACTACCCATATCATCAATATTAATCAAGCCGGAGTAGGGTTTTACCTCCATCGAGAGGGCCCGAACCTGGGTAAAAACATCGTGTCGCTTGTCTCCTGTTACCATCCGCCTAGACGCACAGTTCGGGACCCCCTACCCAAGATCCGCCGGTTTTGACACCGACAACTATTCTAACAAAAGTGGTCTTCGCCTGCAAAAGGCTCTGGTGGTGACGCCGTCTTGGACTCTGTGGTGACCTCCATCTTGCCGCCCTGCTGGTCTTGGTCTCGTTGCACTGATATGGAAACCTTTGCCTGATGCATTGGTACTCTGCGCCTACGCCTACTTCCTTAGCACCAAAGAGGAAACAAGGACGCCGCGTGCGCTGGCACCCGCCTGGTGTCGGTCGTCATGGCTCATGTCACGAGAGCCTCGCGAGATTTGCCCCGCCTTGATATCTCGGCTCCTCGCAAGCCTGCCTAGAAAGGCCGCTCCTGAGGAGGTCTTGTGTCGTCCGCCTCACGAGGCTTGGCCCCTCGCGAGGGTCCTAGATGCCTTGTTGATGAAGATGGGCCATACGGGCCTGCTAGCAAAGCCACGCCGTGGGCCGCAGGCAGGCAAGTCTGGGGACCCCCGTTCCCAGAACGTCGGCAGTAGCCACCAGGCCCAAGGTGCGCTCGGGCTTGGCTTCGAGGCGAAGCCAAAGGTCAAGTACGGAGCATCGCGGGCCCCAAAAGCCTGCGGCCTTGGTCGACACGTGGCAGTTCATTGGACGTGGGCGTTTCCGCTTCCCCACGCTGCCTTTGAATCCGCCTGGCTATGCGACCCCCGCAGCCTACGCAGTTATTCTTCCTTCGCCCACGCCTGGCTCCCCCAATCTCTCTGCTTCATCGAAACTCTGCTCCTCCCTTCCAATCTGACCTGTGCTCCTCCTGCTTCATCACCATGGCGCCAAAATAGGCTGACAAGGGGAAGAAACCTCTGTCTTCGCCAAGCGCGCCTCCGTCCTTCGGGCCTGTGCTTGGCCGACCCCAGGTGCTCAACGATGAGGCCATGGACAAGGTGCGCCCCATGCTTGCCTCCAGTTTCAAGAAGTGGGGAGAGACGATGGCTTGGCCCCCGTCTCGCACTCGCATTACCCGGGCAGCCACTGAGGTCCCAATCTTCATAGATGCCCTCTGCGCTGGCCTGGTTCCTCCCTTCTCCGCCTTCTTCAATGCGGTGCTCGAGCATTATCAGATCCACATGCTACATCTTGACCCTCAATCTGTGACTCTTCTTGCCATCTTCGCCTTTGTGTGCGAAGCCATGGTTAGCATCGCCCCTTCTATGGCCCTCCTTCGCCATTTCTTCTCATTGCATCTGACTGACGCTCGGCAGAGCTTGGGGTGTGTGAGCTTCCAGGCCATGGCCGCGACATCGGGCGCGGGGATCAACTTTGAGCTTCCTCCATCCACGAGCAAGTTTCGTACACGATGGGTGTTTGTTGACACCGGTGTGCTCAGCCCCCTGCTCCACCAGGGCCTGCTGTTCCCAACTCCAGTTGGGGCCACCAGAGGCTCACGAGCCCCCGCCTCATTCCTGTCTGGCTCAGGCTGAGGAGGCTGAAGGACCGCGGCGTGACCGCGCCTATGGTGGTGAAGGAGTTCGTCAAGCGCCGAGTCGCTCCGCTTCAGCACCATTCCCGCCCGGTGTGGACCTTGCTCAGCAGCCAGGACCACATGAGATTTTAGGAGGAGGGACTTCCTCTTATGACATGGCGGACGGTGCTTGTGCTCCTGACGGGTGCCCCTCTGTCGGACGACATGAGGTTTAGAAAGAGCTGTCTGCTGTACCGCTGCGAGAACAAGGCCGAAATTGCCGCGAGCATGCCCTCCTTTGATGAGTGGGGGCTGCGCCCGATCAGCCTGGTGGGGCCTCGCGAGAACCCCATCGACGTGGTTCCCTTCCTCGCCGCCGGTGCCGGGCTCGCCCCAAGTGAGGGTGCGGTAGGGCGAGCTCCGACGGAGGCCGGTGGCCCGAGTGCCGAGGAGCACATGTCGCATGGTGATCCTGGGGTGTCGTCCTTGGGAGCCCGCGATCCCTCCCCTGGGGCGTCGGTTACTGAAGCGATGCAGCATGCGGTTCCAGAGGTCAAAGCCCCAGAAGCCTCGAGAGGTCGTGGCGAGACGGCGCCCGATTCTTCACCACTGTCGGGCACCCCTGAAGTTGTCCCCCCAAGCTCTTCTTCGGCCGCGCCTCGCGTTGGCCGCCATGTTCAATGCTTCGGTCGGCTTTGCGTGGACTTCGAGGAGCTCCGCAAGAAGAAAGGATCCCCGAGCGGCAACATCATCTTCGGGCTGTTGAAGCGACGAAAGTACTTCGCTGTCGACGAGTAAGTACTGCACCTTGTGGTTTCTTGATTTACGCTTTCCTTCCCCGACGGCGGCTCTTCAGGACCCCTTCTGCCAGGGCCGTTGAGCCTTCCGAGAAGCAATCCTCGCCTTCCTCGGTGCCCCTGTTGGCCTTGTGCACCCCGAGCCTGCTTGCCGCACCTGGAGCCAGGCCAGTCGAGGGGGTGCGCTCGCCTTCATGGAGCCTCGAATCTGCAGCCTCGTTGCCCTTCCTGCACGGTCTGGCTTGGAGCCTGGAGGGCGTTCCCCGTTCTCCTCCTCTGGTTATGGACAACAGCTGGTCGGCTTTGGCCTTCATCTCCCCCTCAAGCAGCGGGCCCCGTTCGGCCAGGGCCCCTCGTGAGGTCAGGCCAGTACCTGGAGCGGCACCAGCCCCCAGCCCCCTGCCGAGAAGCGGTTCGACACTTGATGTCCCACCTGCAGCCCCCGAGGTGGAGGCGAGGTGGGGCGTGCATTGGAGTTGGAACGCGGGTGGAGCGTCGTTCGTCATGAGCTCTTACAGCAGGCGATGGGCGCGATGAGTCGACTCGGCGAAGAACTCACAGGTGTTGACTCGCGCCTTGAGGCTGAAGGTCTTCGGCTGGTGGAGGAATGACGTAAGCTGAGGGTGGCCATCAACCTTGGTTGCTATCAGCATGATCTTGACAATGCAAAGGCCGAGGCGTCCCTCAAGGCTTCTTGCGAAGCTTGCTCCCGAGACTTGGAGGAGGCTCGTGGGGCTGACCGCCGTCGCGAGGCTGCGGAGAAGCGTGCTTGGGAGCTCCAGGCCTGGAGTGCGTCTCTCGAGCAGCAGGTGGAGGTGCGCAGAGCCGCCCTTGTGTCGCTGAGGGGGACGCTCGCAGAAGAAGAGGAGGTCCGGAGGCGTGAGGAGGCGCTGGCTCTGGAAGCCGTGGAGCGCAGCCTTGAACTCGAACAACTAGAGACGAGGGAGCGTCAAGTTGTCCAGGGGGAAGATGTCATCGGGGTTCGCGAGGCCAAGGTCTAGGAGGAAGTCAATCGTCAGGTGGCCCGGGTTCGCACGGATCTTGAAGGTCGGTACAACCTGAAGCTGAAGCTCGCAGGAACTAAGGCGGCGGGCAGGACTGCCGCTCTCAGGCCCAGGTTAGACGAGGCTGAGAGGCGTGGGGAGGCCACGGCTACTGGCTTGGCCACGGTGCAGGCGGACTTGGGCTCCGCCCGTGCAGAGATGCTTCTGCTTCAGAAACGGGTTGAAGATGCCGAGGTCGTCGTGCGGCAAAACGGGGAGGAGGTGCTAGAGAGGCGGACCCTGGAGCGTGTTCACACTCCCATGCTTCAGGATCCTCAGAACAGGGCCAACACTGCCCTGGGCCATGTCTGTGATGCGAACGCCCCCCATCCTCAGGTGAATGACTACAGGAGTCACCTCCGCTTCATCACTGACGTGACACTCCTGGAGGCCCGATCAGACGAAGCTCGCATGCTCGTGGAGGAGAGGAGCCGCGGCCTGCTCGAGCGCGCATTCTCCCGCGTCTTCAGCCACCTCCTGAACGCCAATCCCGACTTCGACTTTGACGCCGCCATTGACCCCGTGCCCACGGTTGTTCGAGACGACCTGGCACGGTGGGTAGAGGACAACGTGGATGCATTGGTCATGGCCTTTACTTTAGAGGACGACGCGGTGGTGGTCGCTGCAGACGGAGGTGACGTGGTTAATGATGGTGACGTCGGTGCTGATGACGGTGGCGGCGACGCTGATGATGGTGACAGCGACGCGAGCAGCGCATCCGAAGACGACGCGGAGGACGCGGCGAGCGACATATCTGGCTAATTCCTGATCTCTTTACGCTTCACCAGACAAGAAAACTCAAAGCGTGGCCCTTAAAGATTGTGAGATCATTTTGGGAGGGGGAGCCCCTCATGTAAACAAATCATGATTTCTACTCCTTAATGTTGAACCGAGGGTGCGTCTTGGTCAATCACGAGCCTGATGACAAGTTTTGCCGCTGCGGCTTACCTCAGCTGGGGCAGGCCCTGAATTGTACTGTAAGGTCGAGAGTCACCACGGGGCTTCTGAAGGGTCTGCTGACTCGCCCGAGTGGGCCTCACGAGGTTCTTGCGCCAATCGGCAAGCGTGGCGCGCGTCATGTGCCTTGCCCCGCTTGCGAGGGGCCCGCGAGGGGGAGGCGGTGAGCGTGAGCTCCAGAACAAGGCAAGAACCAGATGGCAAGAAATCGCTTGAACGAGAAAATTCACCCCCCCCCCCCGCCCGCACGCAATGATAAAAAGTCGACTCCAACTTAAATCCAAATCCAGAAAGCAAGGCTACAGAAGAAGAGATCCAAAGCATATGGCCGCGTCCGGCGCCTAGTCTAGTCTTCTGGTCTTCAAGTCTTCTCACCAGCGTGGAGCTAAGTGTTGCCACTAGGCGTGGGAGGGAGCCCTAGGGTCTGAGGCCGGCACCCCTAAGACTCCGGGGCATGTACATCCCCACTCATTATTACGTGAGAGTGTCATGGGCGGCGAGCTTCACAGGCACTGGGCCTTCTTCACAGGAACCGGCCTTGCTTCATATCACCAGACGAGGGCCCCGCCTTGCACCACCCTCGACCACCTTTGAGCCGACCGGCAACCTGGACGACACAAAGGGGGGGAAAGGGGATGCCAGCGGTGCCCCCGGCGACCACGGGTCCTCTGCCGGGGGAAGGCTCGCCGACACCTCCCCGGCAGAGGGCCTACCTCTGGATGTTGCCTGGCTTCGCGTGACGTGGGGAGGGGCCTTGCTCTTGGCTCCCTCCGCGCGGTCCCCAGCATGCTTCCCCTGGCAGAAGGGATGCTGCTGTGCCGCGGTCGTCGATCGACGTCGTGACCTGACTCACTTGCAGCCCATGGTTAGCATAAGCCTGCCCCTGAACGAGCCAGGGTCGTCCTCCGGTGCGTACTCCTGGTCCATCATGCGAGGCACATAGGCTTCCGAGGCCGTCACCCTGAACACCTCGCCGTAGTGCCCCACACTCCATGTTGCCCGGCCCAGCGTGGCGTCTTGAGGATGGTAACGCGGCATCCCACTGGGACCATGGGAGGCGACGCTTGTGCCCATGCTTCTGGCGGGCAGGCATGGGGGCGGTGGAGCCCCCGGCGCCGCCGGCCGTGCTGGTGTTGACGAAGCCCCTAGGCGCACCCGATGGCGCGTGGTTGCGGCGAGGCCCGCCGTGAGACCCCGTAGTGGCCCGAGAAGGAAGCTGATAGCAGAAGGGGGGCGCTCCTGATGCCGCCGCATCCAACAGCTCGGCAACACGCTCCAACAGCTCGGCAACACGCTCCAACAGTGCATACCAGGCGCTCTCCATCAGCCGGCACCGCAGCAGCTCTCGCGCCACCGTGAGCGCTGCCCGGATGTTTGCCTGCTCACGTCATGAGTGCGGCGCCATTGCTGCGGCGTGGCTTGCCGCCCTTGCAGCGGCTCGTACTTGCCGTGGAGTGAGGGTAGACGACGCCTGGCCACGCCACCCGCGCCCCGCATCGTTGGACGGCGTTTGCGCCGCCTGGAGCGCGGGTCGAGGTCTTCATGGGCAGGTGACACCGCTCGGGCTGGCCAAGCTGCCCAGCGGTCGGAGTCTGGCCTTGGATTTTCGGACATCGGGGCGTGGAGCGTCGGTGGATCGGTCAGCGAGGAAGAGGCTCCGGCGCACCCCTACCTGGCGCGCCAAATGTCAGATCTGGGGTTCCGGCAAAACCCTTAAGGTTCGAACTCTGGGGTGCGCACGAAGTTCTTTCCCTCCTATTGATCCACGCCCTAACTTGCTAAGATCTCACGAACGAACTCGATGAACTCGCAACACAGAAATACACGAGATTTATACTGGTTCGGGCCCCCGTTGTGGTGTAATACCCTACTCCAGTGTGGTGGTGGTGGATTGCCTCTTGGGGTGATGATGAACAGTACAAGGGGAAGAACAGCCTCCTGAGGTTGAGGTGTTCTTGTGCTTGTCGAACTTGTGTGGTGAGGACTCGATGCACTATTCGATGCCCTCTACTGTGGTGGCTAGTTCTACTTATATAGGCCCTGGTCCTCTCCCCAAATATTGAGCGGGAAGGGAGCCAACAATGGCAGGGAAATTTGAAAGGGGACAGCTAGTACAAGCTATCCTGACAAAAGTGGTCTTCGCCTGCAAAAGGCTCTGGTGGTGACGCCGTCTTGGGCTCCATGGTGACTGATACGTCTCCAACGTATCTATAATTTTTGATTGCTCCATGCTACTTTATCTACTATTTTGGACTATATTGGGCTTTATTTTCCACTTTTATATTATTTTTGGGACCAACCTATTAACCGGAGGCCCAGCCCGAAGCTGCTTTTTTGCCTATTTCGGTGTTTGAAGAAAGAGAATATCAAACGGAGTCCAAACGGAATGAAACCTTGAAAACATGATTTTCTCACCGAACGTGATCCAGGGACTTGGACCCTACTCCAAGGAACAAAGAGGCGGTCACGAGGTGGATGGCGCCCCCTAGGGCGCGCCCCGCCTCGTGGGCCCCCTGTTGCTCCACCGACGTACTCCTTCCTCCTATATATACCTCATTGCACTCCCCAAACGATCGTAACAGGAGCCAAAAACCTAATTCCGCCGCCGCAACTTCCTGTATCCACGAGATCCCATCTTGGGGCCTGTTCCAGAGCTCCGCCGGAGGGGGCATCCACCACAGAGGGCTTCTACATCATCACCATAGCCCCTCCGATGAAGTGTGAGTAGTCTACTTCAGACCGTTGGGTCCATATCTAGTAGCTAGATGGGTTCTTCTCTCTTTTTGGATCTCAATACAATGTTCTCCCCCTCTCTCGTGGAGATCTATTTGATGTAATCTTCTTTTTGTGGTGTGTTTGTTGAGACTGATGAATTGTGGGTTTATGATCCAGATTATCTATGAATAATATCTGAATCTTCTCTGAATTCTTTTATGTATGATTGGTTATCTTTGCAAGTCTCTTCAAATTATCCGTTTGGTTTGGCCAACTAGATTGGTAGTTCTTGCAATGGGAGAAGTGCTTAGCTTCGGGTTCAATCTTGCGGTGTCCTTACCCGGTGACAGAAAGGGTTGCAAGGCACGTATTGTATTGTTGCCATCGAGGATAACAAGATGGGGTATTTATCATATTGCATGAATTTATTCCTCTACATCATGTCATCTTGCTTAAGGCGTTACTCTGTTTTTAACTTAATACTCTAGATGCATGCTGGATAGTGGTCGATGAGTGGAGTAATAGTAGTAGTTGAAGAATCGTTTCGGTCTAGTTGTCTTGGACGTGATGCCTATATACATGATCGTACCTAGATATACTCATAACTATGCTCAATTCTGTCAATTGCTCAACAGTAATTTGTTCAGCCACCGTAGAATACTTATGCTCTTGAGAGACGCCACTAGTGAAACCTATGGCCCCGGGTCTATTCTCATCATATCAATCTCCATCACTTTAATACTTGCTTTGTTTTTACTTTGCCTTTTACTTTTCACTTTGCATCTCTATACCAAAAATACCAAAAATATTATTTATCATCTCTATCAGATCTCACTCTCGTAAGTGACCGTGAAGGGATTGACAACCCCTAGTCACGTTGGTTGCGAGGAGCTATCATTTTGTGCAGGTACGAAGGACTTGTGCGTGGCCTCCTACTGGATTGATACCTTGGTTCTCAAAAACTGAGGGAAATACTTACGCTACTTTGCTGCATCATCCTCTCCTCTTCGGGGAAATCCAACGCAGTGCTCAAGAGGTAGCAGTGACCTCCGTCTTGCCATCCCGCTGGTCTTGGTCTCGTTGCACCGATATGGAAACCTTTGCCTGATGCCTCGGTACTCCGCGCCTGCGCCTGCTTCCTTAGCACCAAAGAGGAAACAAGGACGCTGCATGTGCTGGCGCCCGCCTGGCGCCCACCTGGTGTCGGTCGTCATGGCTCACGTCACGAGAGCCTCGCGAGGTTTGCCCCGCCTTGATATCTCCGCTCCTCGCGATCCTGCCTAGAGAGGCCGCTCCTGAGGAGGTCTTGGTCATCCGCCTCGCGAGGGTCTTGGATGCCTTGTTGATGAAGATGGGCCGTACGGGCCTACTAGCAAAGCCACGCCATGGGCCGTAGGCTGACAAGTCTGGGGACCCCCGTTCCCAGAACACCGACAACGACACCCTCACAAATGCCACCCCTGTAGATGCTCGATCCTTCAATGTCTAGTGGATGTTCCATCTTGGACCAATACTCCCACCACCGCTGCTGTACGAATCTGTTTGCTCCATGGCCTAGAGGAGCAGCTCTATGTACTCCCTCGCGACTCCCTCTAGGAGTATCGCCGCCTTTTTGCTCTGTTCCAGATATTTGTCCATCGCTGTCGCCGTTGCCGCTAATTGGTCCCGGTTGTCAAACCAAGACATTATCTCCAACATCCTGGCTAGCTTCACAGGGTCGCCGTCTGAGATCCTCCATCGATCTACTTCTCCACAACACCTTCACTCACCGGCGGTGGTTTTGAATAGAGGAAGAGAGGAGTGGTGCTGGTTTTAGATTGGAACAAGAGAGGAGCCGTGGTGGTTTTTGAATGGAAGAGGAGAGGAACGACGCTGGTTTTGGATTGGAACAGGAGAGGAGCGGCGGTGGTTTTGAAATGGAAGAGGAGAGGAGCGGCGGTGGTCTTGGAAATATTTTTTTGTTTTGCGTATCTTGGGTCAAAGTTTGACCAAGTACTATATTTGACAAGCAAAATGTGAATTTATGTCACCAAAAATTGTATCGTTTAGTTCGTATCTGAATGTACTTTCAAATTATATTATTTTTGCAACATATAACATATATTTTATTTTTTAAAAACATGGTCAAAATATGACCCAGAATACAAGGGAGACTAGCTAATGTGGGGTCGCTTCTTAATTGAAGGGTAAATTGATTTTGATTTTGATCTAGTCACAGCGCACCAGCCCTCTTGTCCAATCCTAAATCATTGTCACATGGTCCTCTCCCTCTTCTCCATTGCAAAACCAACCTCTCTCCTCTCCATCTTATCCATTCCAAAACCACCATCTCACCTCTCCCTCTTCTCCATTGCAAAACCACCTCCTCTCCTCTCCATCTTCTCCATTGAAAAACCACCATCTCGCCTCTCCCTCTTCTCCATTGAAAGGCCACCGTCTCTCCTTCCATCTTCCAAAGCCAGCACCGGACCTCTCAGAAACACATCTATGGTGAGGATGCAGCAGCGAATCGGGCAGATGGCCGGCGGCGACTAGGCGAAGTTAGCCAGGTTGAAGGATATCCTTACTTGGTTTGAAACGAGTAGTGGGAGATTTCGAGACTGTGAGGGCCATGTGGCAATGTATGAGAAAGAGCAAGACGGCGGCGATGAGGGCGGAAATGTACTCACCAGCGTCAGTCATGCCGCAGTCCTTTGAGTTCATCGAGTATCTCCTCTGGGCGATGGAGCAAACAGATTTACCCGAGGCGAAAGTCAAGCAGAGGTGGTGGGTGTATAGGTCCAAGGTCAAGCATCCAGAGGATAACGAATTGATCGAGTATGGTATGCCGTTCATGAGGGTACATTGCCAACTGGAGCCACAGGAGTATTCGTTCTCCCACCGCAAGAGGAGATCAGATGGCGCGACATTGCTTCCCCGCCATTCTACACGGTTCCCTCGCCGCTCGCCTCACTTCAACGGCGATGGTAGGGTTTAAGGTAAGCTTTGCACTAACCTAATCTTTCATCTACTCATGCTTACAATCAGTGTGACGGCTCATGAAAATTATACGGGTAAGTACTGAGTTGTACTCTCAGTCTTCAAGTACTATGGCAATCACCCTAAAATAGCTCTGGACCAAAAACAAAGTTGTGACAATGTGTACAAATAAAGAAAAAAAATGATGGGTCCTTCCTTCAAAAAAGAGTACTCCCTAGAAAAGTGCCAATATAAGCTACTCCTATTTGACTAGAGGATTTGCTGCAACACTAAAACAAGTAAAGTGTCCCCTAAAAAAACAAGTAAAGTGCAAGCGAAACACCGACAGATTAAAATATTCTGCAGCGGGTCGGTAAGAACTTGAGGAACCATCTGAGCATCTGTGCTTTTCCAAGCCAAATTTATGTCAGATATTGGCACCTCGCACTCTGCATATATGCTGGTTCCATCCGTACATTTGTGTTGTTCCACCAAAATGTAGCTGAATAACCCTGTTTGCATAGATAATGAAAAAGCGTAATTACATTATAGTGGCACTAGCTGATGAAACATACACTAATAAATAGAAGAAACTTCATTTTCTTAATGGGAAAAGACTACCTTGTTTGCACAGAAAATGAAAAGCGTGATTACATTATAGTGGCAGTAGTTGATAAAACATACACTAATTAATAGAAAATTCATTTTATTAATGGGAAAAGATTACGATAGTATCACAGTATGCCATGCTGCGAGGGTGAGATGGATCCTGCGATGCCTCATATGGTAGGCCTCATACTGGAAATCGACCCAATTCTCCCCGATACACCCTCTGCCAGTGATGGACATCAGTGTACATCGGTAGTACAAGGAGGGGCCTTGAGACATTCCAATCTCTATTTTTGTGCAATTCAACTAAAATTAGGCACCACAATTTGCAGAAAACACTTAAGCATTAATAACATCACTAGTTGATGAAACATATACTAACAAAGAGAAGCACTTTCTCTATCTACAATGGAAATGAAATGATAGAGAGGACAGTAGCTCTATTTTAACTGTATTACTTTATTTTATCAGTGGCACTAGGGTGAAGCAGGTGGCAAGCGAGGTGTACCGTGCATCGCAAGGATGGAGGCCAGGGGTGCCTAGACTGCGATGTTGTAGGTGGCTCTTTCAGTCCCTATCTTCCCCCCCTGATGTTTCTGTGGTAGCTTTTGGGTTGTAATCCAAACTTGGTCGAGCTGGGGCTGCGTCCCCCTATGTGGCGAACTTATCTCCTGCTAGTAGTCAGTCCGTTCTAGTAGTAGTTCCATAACTGCCCGTTTACACGAAGATGTTGTCGAATAATGGTTCTCTATGGTTGGGTTTCTTTAATGAAATCAGAGGAAACCGCTGGGTTTCTTTAATAAATCGGAGGAAACCCCCTCTTTTGATAAAAAAATCAGTGGCACTAGCGGTGCCAAAACATTGCCCCAAATTAATAGTGATACTAGATTAAGGTGCAAAATAATAACATTACGGCTTTATCATGGCAGTGCCAAAACAGTAGCACAAGAGCAGAGTCAACATGCAAGATCTTTGGCAAACGGTTGGACCAAAAAGGAACATACCTCTCGATGGGAACCACATCTGCAGTCAATGCCATCATAGAAGTGATGATACCAGTCACCAACATGGATGATTCAATTCATGGAACCTTTTGTGCAGTACACCTAAAATGAAGCAATGTTTGCATCATGTAGTGAGCAAGTACTTGATCGCGTGAGCTAGCAGCTTCTTATTCATTAGTTGCAATAAAATTGAGCAACATCAAGGTTGGTCGTGAAGCTCGTGGAATGTTATATAATTTGGATATCATTTTGTGCAGTTCAACTAAGATCAAGCGTGACATGTATATCTCTGTTTGCACAAAAAGGTGGAAAGGAGGGTGACTAACAAGTGATAAACATACATCAAATGAAAAGAAGCATTTTCCTTACCTGAATGGTGATCCTACAAGGACAATAGTAATTTCTAAAGCAGCAGCATTGCTAGATATTAGTGTGGGCATTAGGATTAACTATGTCAACTGTTAAATACAACATTACTTTAGTGGTGCCATTGCTTCATTTTACCAGCAACATTACATTAACAGCTGCTGAAGAGTTGGTATTTGGGGATGGGGGAGTAGGCGGACCAGGACAATTGCATTTCTAACAAAAAGAAGCAACTTGTCTTAATGGGAAATTTAGCAGGACATGAAAAACAGTGGCTGATTCATATTACTGGAGGCATTACATTGAAAACAACATTGGTTTAACGTGTCCTTACTTTAACAGTGGGACTGCTAGTACATTTTACCAGTGGCATTACATAAGAGGGGCTCTGGGCAACAAACATCCGAACAAGATATATGGGCTGGTCCCATTTTTGTTCAGTATAACCACCTTTTACTGTGTGAGGCCAGCAAATCTAGTGCTGGACATACGCTATTGCCTTGTCCCCCAGTCCCCACTTTCTTTCCTTTTTCAACCAATAGATCGGTTTATATCGAGCTTGTACTGCATTTCCCTTTATTTTCCTATTAGACCAAGAGACCAGTTGGATATATATAGCCAGTCTCTGCTACTTTTTGCCCCCATTATTTCCTGTTTCGTCCAAGTCCTAGATTTAGGTAACAAATCTCCCCCACCCTCCTCCTTTCTTCCCTGTTTGAACCAAGTAGTACTATATTTGACTGCATGAAGTAGTACTACTAGATTCGACTGCATGAATTAGTTTTACCTCTTAACAGTAAAAGTTCAGATGGCTTTCAAACAGCTGATCGATCCTATCTACGAGGGGGCCTGAGAAGTAGTAAAAGATACAAATGCAACAACGTGAGGAGCTGGGGCAGTAGAGGAAGGCTGGTTTCGAAGGAAGTTATACCTGAGGGTTGCCGGGATGTCGCTAGGTGGGCGGCGAGAGGCCGGATCTGCCCACACTACGGCAGCAAGGAAGAAGGGGCCTAAGGCCCTCCCTAGCCGGTGTTGCATGGGAGAGAATGATGGCAAGGCACACTAATCGGGGCGTGTCGGCAGTGGGTCAAAGTCGTCGCCGAGGACGACTGCATGAACGTTGCACCTTCTCACCTTCTCCGGCGGAGGGGATCCGGCCGGATCTGTGACCAGCAGTGAGAAGAGAGAGAGAGAGAGAGAGAGAGAGAGAGAGAGAGATAGAGAGAGAGAGAGAGAGTGTGTGGCCACCGTTGTTGTGTTTTAGATCTGGAGAGGATGAGAGAGTGTGAAGAGAGAAACACTAGCAAGCAAGCGCGGAGGCTCCTGCCTATATAGTGGAGTAGTTTTATTTTTTTCTACCAGAGCCGGCTTGACCTCGTCAATGACTGTCGAGAAGTCGTCATGCACATGCCCCAAAGGCGCAGTTGTCGTCATATTGATCTTAAGCACCGGATTAACATATCACATGAAAAAAGAATCTCAACGGACAAACTAGACGAGGATGAAAGATCAAATTAAAGACAAAACTCGTAGAAAAGGGGTCAATCGATAGTTGTCCTAATTAACATAGCCGGCTTGACCTAGATGGTAGCCGAGTTGTCTTCGTGCATGTGCCCCCGATGACCTGCGCCTTGGAGGAACATAGTTGTCGCTGTTTAACCCTCGCAGTGATCCGAAGCACATGACACCTAATATTGTGAGATGACAAGAAACCTTTTTTAGATTTCTCATCAGAACTACAACCCTTTACAACACAGCCTGCACGATATGTAGACGATAGCCAATCTAGCCGTCTACTGGAGTCTAGTCACATGCATGGGCAAACTGATCTGCCGTGTCTGGAGGGATCGTCCAGGCACAAACGTGTGTACATCACTGCTCTAATACTATCGCTCATCTCTCTCTTCTATTAACTCTGCCGACTTGCCTGGACGGGGGAGTGTGCGTGTGCCTATGGAGGGTTCTCAATTGCGGTCCCACATGTGTGTGCAAATGCAATATGACAAGCATTCCATTCGATGAGCGGCATGCTAGACCGACCGACCGTCTGGGGTGCGACGTGAACACGATGGGCGTGATGTGTACATGTGTACCACTGTTTTTTTCTGGCTTTGCTCCATGGCGCAATACAAGGACACAAAATTATATTCAAAAGTCGAGGGCGGGGCTTTTCCAGCATGGAAGGCGGGGTAGTTCTGCCTAGTCAGTTCGACAGAGAGCCGAGAAGATGAGGGAGTAGCGGATTGAACTTAGTGGTGCAAACGTAGGACTATGTGATTTGACGGCTCGTTACTGCTGGATAGGTGGGGCCCAGTGATTTGATTGTCGATTATCATTATTACTGCGGCGCTATGACCGGGGTGAGTCTCCCCTGATCCCTTCCACAGTATACAGGTGATAAGAACAAGTACTCTATAATGGCCCTATTTGGATCCATGGGTTAGAGTTAGTTTGAGCTAGTTTGGGCTCAAATAGCCCTAAAGTATTCAAACATGAAGGCTAGTTTGAGCTAGTTGCATCTAACCCACCCAAAAAAACTATCCTACCCAAGAGATGCTAATTGGAGCTAGTTCTCATGGAGCCCGCTAAAAAATCACTTTTCTCTCTCTATCCCGCCAGAAGAGAGGTGCTAATTGGAGCTAGTTCTCGTGAGGCCCACTGAAAAATCACTTGTCTCTCTCCATCAAGTGCATTTATTGTCAAATATAACTCTGTCATCCAAACGCCTCTTTGACTAGAGTTAGTTCAGGGTTAATCATGACCTAGAAACTAACTCTAACCTCTAACTAAGTTAGAGTATCCAAACAGGGCTAATAATGGGCTTATAGCCCGCTTACATGGCTGTCGAATTTCGGGTTCCGGCAGACCCTTGAGGTTCGAACACTGGGGTGCGCGCGGAGATCTTTCCCCTACCAGTTCGTGCGTGCAAGGATTGTGAAGGATCTAAACTACCAACGATGAACAACACAGAGACACGAGGTTTATACTGGTTCGGGCCACCGGTGTGGTGTAATACCCTACTCCAGTGTGTGGTGTGGTGGATTGCCTCAGGGCTGATGATGAAATTACAAGGGAAGAACAACCTCGCAAGGGTCTGTTCTTGAGCTGGGGCGATGAACTGCTAGGGTGAGTTCGATCGCTTCCCTCTTTCTAGGGCTCTGTCTGCGAGTTTCTTCCAGATGCCTGTACTCTGTGGTGGCTAGCTCTATTTATAGAGGGAGGCCCTGGGCCTCTTCCCAAATAATGAGCGGGAAGGGCGCAAACAATTGGCCATTTGAAGGGGAACATCTAGTACACTTATCCTGACTAAAGTTGGTCTTGGTGCCAAAGGCTCAGCGATGACGCCGTCACAGGCTCCACGATGACCTCCATCCTACCGTTCTGCTGGTCTTGGTATTGTTGCACGAGGCGGTAACCTTTGCTTGATGCCTTGGCACTGTGCTTGCCTCCTTTGCACCAAAGGGGAAATGAGGATGACTGCGCTGGCCGGGCGCCTACCGCCTTGATCGTCATGGCTTGTGTCACGGGGCACCCTCGCAAGGTACCCTGCCTTGATCTCCGCCTCCTCATGAGCCTGCCTCGACGAGGCTGCTCCCGAGGAGGTTCCTGACGTCCGCCTCATGAGGCTTGGCCCCTCACGAGGGTCTTGAGCTTGAGCTGATGAAGCTGGGCCGTCCGGGCCCCCACTTGAGCCACGCCGCAGCCGCAGTGTAGGCAAGTCTGGGGACCCCGTTGCCCCTGTAACGCCGACAGTAGCCCCCGGGCCCAAGGCGCGCCCGTACTTGGCTTAGCAGGGAAGCGAAGGGGCAAGTGCGAAGCGCCGTGGGCCCCAATAGCCTGCAGCCTTGGGCGCCGCGTGGCGGTTGATTGGTCGTGGGCGTCTCCGCTTCCCCACGATGCCTCGGCCGCATGACTTGACAAGAAGGAGGCCCGGGCTAGACTTGGTGCTTGTTCTCGCTCGTCTCGCTCCAGATCCCCTTTCGCCCTTCTCCTCCTTGCTTCCGAAATCCTCCAGATCTGCTTCGATCCTTCCCATCCTGCAGCCATGGTGCCTCGCAAGACCCCGACTGAGGCCTGGTACCTCCCGGCTCTGGATCCTCCGACCGTATCGGTGAAGAATCTCGCCCTTGTGCGCCGGAGGACGGTGGCGCTGGGCAACAAGGGAGCGATCGTGCTCAAGGCCGGCTCAGATCAGCCTGAAGGCCAGGGGAGCACCTTCTACCCGTTCTTCGTGAGCGCCATTATCGCCGGTTTGGTCCCTCCTTTTTCCGAGTTCTTCTTCACTGTTCTCCGCCAATACAACTTGCAATCTGTGCATCTCCACCCCAACTCTGTTCTCCTCCTGGCGATCTTCGCCTACTATTGCGAGGCTCACGTTGGGATAAAACCCTCGGTGGCCTTGCTGCGCCATTACTTTTCCCTCCGGGTCACCCGGGGCTCAATCACTGCGTGCGCGAGCTTTGTCGCATACTCCAGCTCCAACTCCATCTCCAAGCCCGGGAAGAGGATTGAAGGCTTCAGGAGCAAGTGGATCATGGCGGACGTCGGGCGCATCCATCCCCGACTGGCGCTGCCGTTGGGGCAGCCCGAGGCCGTTGATGCGTGGCCCCGCGCGGAGCTCGTTGATTCTCGTGTGAAGATGTTGCTGAAGAGGATAGATGCGGACCTGTGGCCAGCCAACTTGGGGGCGGTGAAGCTGACCGGGGCCACGCTCCTAAGGGAGTTGCTGGAACATCGGGTGGCTCCGCTGCAGGAACATTCGCTTCCATTGTGGAGGCTGGGGGAGGCAGGCGATGACCTTCGCCTGACCTCCGAGGCCCTCTCCGACGAAGATCTGGCCACGGCTCTCCATTCCTTGGTTGGGGGGGGGGGGACGTGGCGATGCCGGAGGGCGCTCCCGTCCCCCTGTTCCTTCGCGGCAACTGGGAGCAAGTGGTGAACGACATGCCCACCTTCAATGGTGAGGGGCTGGTGCCTGTCGGGGCTCCCGAGGATCTGGCGATGTTGGCAACGGTGAACGTTTCCTCCAGCAACTCCAGCAGGAGCAAGGAGGAAGAAGAGGAGGTGGAAGGAGAAGGTTTTGACTTCGAGGCGCCTGGCGAGGAGTCGGGGGACTCCTTCCCTTGGTGCAGATCCCGCGCCATTCGCTCCATGTCGGACAACGATGAGGCCGACGCCAGGCGAGGAGGGGAGGATTCTCCCCTGGTTCCGAGGAAGGGCAGGTCGGGGTTGGTTCCCCCAGGGTCTGCTCTGACTCCGGGGCGGTCTAAGTCCAGCTCCGGTCTTCCCACCATGCCTACTACTTCCGGTCCTCCCGAGGCTGATCCTAGCCGCAGGCTTTCAGGCTTCAAGTTCGGTCGGAGGCTGCTCGGGTCCGGGGACGACGACCAGTAAGTGTTTGATCCGTGCTTTGCTTTGCTTCTGCCGCTGGGGCCTGACGTTTGTGTTCTCTTGGCCAGGTCGGCACCTGCGGCGAAGAGGCCGAAGGGGGCTTCCGCGGCCCTAATTGAGGCGGGTTCGTCTGCCGGGGCTGCGGCTCCTCCCGCACGGAATGTAGGCGGCGAGGCTCGCGCTTCCCCTGACCGGTCATCCTCGCGAGGCCATCAGGGGCACCCTGGAGGTTAGTCAGCCCCCTTGGTCCCGCTGACTACGGAGGTGCCTGGGCTTGACGTCGTCGCCGAGGTGCCCAAGGCCCAGGGGGCTCCTTCTTCCCAAGCCGTGATCATGCTGCCGTCTTCTACACCTGCTCCGCCGGCTCCAGTCTCCTCTGATTCCTCGGCCATCTTGGACCAGGCTGCTAGCGAACTGAGCCGACTGCGGGAGGATCTCCGGAATGCTGATCCTCGTCTGGTGGCCGGGCGCCTGGAACTGGCTTCTGGCTGGGCCCGCTCTGCTGCCTCCGTCCGAGCGGTGCTGAGCCAAGCTGCGTCGGCCTCTGATGGGGAGAAACAAGCCGCTCGGCAGGCCAAGGCCGCTCGTGATGCCGCCCTGGGCGACGCCGCAGGGCGCCCGGGACCGCTGCAAGGTGCTGGAGGCCGAGCTGCAAGGCCTGCGCGACTAGCTCGCCAAGGAGGTCCGTGGCCGCCAAGAGAAGGAGAAGGAGATGGAGGCTTGGGAGGCCGCCGTCAAGAACCGAGATGCCGAGCTTGACGGCCGGCGTGGCCAGTTGGAGATGCAGGAATAGTCGTTGACAGCGGAGAGGATCGAGCTCGACAGGAAGGCAAAGATCCTGGCTGAGGATCGGGTGGCCTTCGCCGATTTGGAGGAGAAGGCTCGCGCCGCGTTGAAGACTCTCTACGAGGGTGGCCTGGGGTAGCCGTTGGCCGGTGCAGAGGACGGCCCCGCCAAGCTGCTTCCTTTCTTGGTCCGAGCACTTGAAGATGTCGCGGACGGCCTTGCCCCCACGGCCGAGGCCGAGGCGCCGCCTTGTCTTCTCGTGAGCGACGCCAGATCCTCAACCACGTCTACCTTCGCGACCCCAGCATCGACCTCGACGGCCTGCTGGAGCCTGTGAGCGGCAACCTTGCCGCTGCCGAGGCCGTGAAAGGCCGAGCCGAGGCCCTGCCGGGGAAGTTTCGCGCCTTCAGCACCTTGCCTGGGCGTGGTGCCGCCAGCTCCGCGGCCTCGGGAGGTGGGGGCGCCACGGGAGAGTGATCCCTTCCGCAGCTCTTGCTCTGTTTTTAATCCCTGCAACATGCACCATGCCTCATGGAGGCGTTTAAACTTTGTGTTTGACGTTGTGAAACGACTTATGGCTTGTAATATTTGCTTGAAATTCACATTCTTCCCTCCTACTTGCATGTGTTCTACGTCGACATGGCCCGACCCCGCGCATACCTCAGCCGCCGTTAGCCCCGAACGGAGACCAAGGACGGGACTAAGGAGTGAGGGGCTATGTGGCAAGTTAGGCACCTGAGTCGCGATGCTCAGGAGTCCCCCTTGATGCGCGAACAACAAGTAGGGATAGGAGGCATAGGAGTGGATTTGTCGTTCTACGTCGGTAGGGCCCGGCCCCGCGCATACCTCAACCGCCATTAGCCCCGACCGGAGACCAAGGACGGGACTAAGGAGTGAGGGGCTACGTGTAGGACCTTGAAGTATGTCTAGATGGGGGTGATTAGACTACTTGACCAATAAAAACTTAACCTTTTCCCAGTTTTAGACTTTGGCAGGTTTTAGCTATTTTTAAGCAAGTCAAGCAATCTTCACGCAATTCAAGCAAGCATGCAAAGAGTATATAGGCAGCAGAAAATAAAGCATGCAACTTGCAAGAATGTAAAGGGAAGGGTTTGGAGGATTCAAACGCAATTGGAGACACAGATGTTTTTGTCGTGGTTCCGATAGGTGGTGCTTTCGTACATCCACGTTGATGGAGACTTCAACCCACATAAGGTAACGGTTGCGCGAGTCCATGGAGGGCTCCACCCATGAAGGGTCCACGAAGAAGCAACCTTGTCTATCCCACCATGGCCATCGCCCACGAAGGACTTGCCTCACTAGCGGTAGATCTTCACGAAGTAGGCAATCTCCTTGCCCTTACAAACTCCTTGGTTCAACTCCACAATCTTGTCGGAGGCTCCCAAGTGACACCTAGCCAATCTAGGAGACACCACTCTCCAAGCAGTAACAAATGGTGTGTTGATGATGAACTCCTTGCTCTTGTGCTTGAATGATAGTCTCCCCAACACTCAACTCTCTCACAGGATTGGATTTGGTGGAAAGAAGATTTGAGTGGAAAGCAACTTGGGGAAGGCTAGAGATCAAGATTCATATGGTTGGAATGGAATATCTTGGCCTCAACACATGAGTAGGTGGTTCTCTCTCAGAACTGGTAAGTTGGAAGTGTAGGTTTGTTTTGATGGCTCTCTCGACGAATGAAGAGGAGGTGGAGGGGTATATATAGCATCCACAGAAAATCTAACCGTTATACACAATTTACCAAACTCGGTGGGACCGAATCATAAAACTCGGTCAGACCTATTTAGTAAACCTAGTGACCGTTAGGATTTTTGGTGGGACTGACATGCATCTCGGTAGGACCGATTTGGTTAGGGTTAGGGCATAACGTAATCTCGGTGAGACCGATTACTCAAACTCGGTGAGACCAATTTTGGTATTTAGCTAACCAGAGAGTTGGTCAGGTGAACTCGGTGGGACCGATTTGCTCTTTCGGTGAGACCGAAAAGTTACAAAAGGGAAACAGAGAGTTTACATTGTAATCTTTGTGGGACTGATTCGCTCTTTCGGTGAGACCGAAAAGTTACGAAGGGGAAACAGAGAGATTACAATACCATCTCGGTGAGACCGAGATCCCTATCAATGAAACCGATTTGCCTAGGGTTTGTGGCAGTAGCTATGACATCTGAACTCGGTGGCGTCGGATAGAAAGAATCGGTAGGGCCGAGTTTGACTTTGGGTTTAGGTCATATGTGGATGTGAGAAAGTAGTGGAGGGTTTTGGAGCATATCACTAAGCACATGGAGCAAAAGGCTCATTAAGCAACACCTCATCCCTTCTTGATAGTATTGGCTTTTCCTATAGACTCAATGTGATCTTGGATCACTAAAATGTAAAATGAAGAGTCTTGAGCTTTTGAGCTTGAGCCAATCCTTTGTCCTTAATATTTTGAGGGATCCACTTTCATCATCCATGCCATGCCATTCATTGAGCTTTCCTGAAATGTTTATCTTGGAATAGTATTAGCTCAATGAGCTATATGTTGTTATGAATTACCAAAACCACCTAGGGATAGTTTCACTTTCAATCTCCCCCTTTTTGGTAATTGATGACAACATATAGATCAAAGCTTCGACAAATGATAATAAAATTGAAAAACATCGTCGCTTTGAGAAGTATGTGATAAGCAAGAGCTCCCCCTAAATTTGTGCATATCTTAAGATTTGCTTTGGACTGCAAATGCACAAGAGATTAGGCTCATTGGTTACTCTTCCATGTCACATACATCTTGGTGGAGCGCTCAAAATAATAACGATTGAATACATGCACTCATCACCAAGCACGTTGAATGATCATATAAGGATAAATAAGATAATATCATAAAAGGCATAAGTGTAGCTTATGATCAAACACATGATCATCAATGTCTCACAGATAATGCATAGTATCTCAAGCAATCAAACGCAAAAAAGTTCAACCAAGAAGAAAAGAGAGAACAAAAGAAAATCTCTCTCTCTTGAAGCCTATGATCTATACATTTTTCTCCCCCTTTGGCAACAAGTTACCAAAAAGTTCCTAGAAAATGCATAGTACTATGTCATCTCTCAGGCTTGGTCTTCTGGTGGTGGTGTAGACAGGACTTCAAGGATGAACGCATTAGTAGACGTGGTAGGAGCTGAAGTAGTTGGAGTTGGAGGTGGTTGAGCTGGGGCTGTAGCTGGAGCTAAAGAAGTGGCTCTGGTGTCTGGAGTTGCTACTACAGCTGACCTCTGAGCTCTAGGCACTCTGGCAAATGCATCAGTAGTCGTCTTGCCCTTCCTCTCCTGCATATCATCTTGTAATTGCGCCACAATGGCCGAATCTCACCACTTTGACATCAAGATCATAGAATTTTTGTTCCATGATTCTCTCCAGGCTCTCTTGGTTTTGAGTTAGGGTGGCCAACCCCTTCTCAATCCATAGAGTCGATGCTATTAAGTAACCAAGTTGCTCCTGCTTGTTCTTTAGAAACTAGTCAGATGCCTCTGCTTGAGTTGGCATCTTTGCAGCTTTCTCTTTCCTTGCCTTCTCCTTTCTCTCATGAGCTTGTACTGATGATGGTTCATTCTCGGTCATGACAACTCGATTGTCCTCAAAATCAGGATAGAGAACCATGTGTTCCTTATCCAATAGATACTTTCCTGTGCCCATCTTCGAGTTTATCAACTCCTGAATCTGTGGGGCATATCCATAGCTCCTCTTCTGATCTGCTGCTATCCTCTTGATTGTCTCGACTATGAGGCTCATGACCTTGAATTTCTGAGGCACATCAAAAACATGAAGCAAATTGATTGCATGCCCTCTAATCATGTTAAGGTCACCTGATTTGGGCAATAGGGTATGCCTTAATATCTAGTTGATCGTAGGCAGCCCTGACAACAGAAAATGGACTGATCCAAACTTGAAGTTCTCAAGTGCATCATCGGGGATCTCCTTGTACATGTGTGACATTGTGCTATGATCCATTTTCTTCTTTCCATAAATGTCCAGGTCATCCTCACTTTCCTTTGGGGCATTGATCAAACTTGCCCATTCCTCTATGGTAGACTGATATTTGGTTCCTTCTGACATCCACACTATCCTGCCATCTGGATAGAAATGTGCTGTGGAGTAGAATTGCATGATAAGTTCATCGTTCCAGTTGGTGAGCTTCTGCCCAACAAAATCAGCAACTCCACAAGCACTGAAGCTGTCATAAACTCCAAGGTAGTTTTCTGCGTTCTCCTTCACGTAGGTCCAGTTGACCCATCTCATATCGCAAACTATGGGCTTCTTATCCAGCAAGACAGTCTCATAAAAGTCCTGCTGCTCCTTGGTGTGGAACCTGTAGTCCACAGCAGTCCTTCTCCTCGTGGCATATGGATCTGTCTCTCTCCATAGCCTCAACCCATTATCTCTCCTGATCTTCATGTTTTCAGCCACGGGATGAGCATCATGGTGGTCTGGGATCTTGGGTTTGAGTTTCCTTAGGACCTGCCCTTCTTCATCATCTTCAGCCTCAACCTCAGGCAATGGGGCCTAGTACTTTTCAGCTGCTGGAATGCTCCTGGTATTCCACTTAGGTGCATTCATGGGCTTGGGGGCGGCTTTGGGCTTGGACGTTGCAGCCTCGACTTGATTGCATCACCCATCGCCTTTTGTGCCTTGGGTGCAGGCTCTGCAACCTCTTCTTCTTCTTCCTCTTCCATCATGGAAGGCTTCCCAATCACTCTTGCCATGTTCTTCTTGACCCTTTCTTTCCTTTTCTTTCCCTCTACAACAACAGGCTCTTTGGGTTGAGATTCGAAAGGAGCTTGAGTACACACTCTGGCTTTGGACATTGGTTGTCTACCTGCTGGCCTTTTGATTTTAAGGCCAGGCTTCACTGCAGATGAACTGATCTCCCTCTTGAGCACTTTCTTCTTGGAGCTTGCCTCATCCTCAACTGCCACGTAATCCTCATCCTCAAACTCTGAGGTCTTCTTCTTTCTTGACCTTGTGGCAGCCTTGGGCAAATTGCTCGGAGTGCTTCACTCCCCTCATCTCGAGCTGCTTGAGGGACTAGTGCCCTCGCTCAATTGGATCTGCTCTTGATTTGTTCGGCTATCACTCACGTCCGACATCTTTGTTCAATGATCGCTGACCACATGAATAATTATAGATGAGGTAGAGTGGCTGAGCATCACAAAATGCAGAGATTTTTGCAAAAGAATGATTCAAGAAACTTAGTTTTAGTTTCCCACTAAAAACATTTCGGATCTACCGATTTTCAAAATCGGTGATACCGAAGCAGTTTTGGAACCTAAACTAGTGAACTCGGTCAGACCGAGTCACAGTTCGGCGGCACCGAGACTGCTAGGGTTTCACAAAGTTCGGAAATCGGTCACACCGATTTGTAATTCTCGGTCAGACCGAGACTTACAAGTGCAATGGCGTTAGCCAAATCGGTGGGACCGAGTTTTTCAACTCGGTGGGTCCGAGATGGTTTCGGCGGAAACCTAACCCTAATTTTTTGAATCGCAACTATTCTAAGGATTGATTTGACTGGATAGGAGTGATTCAATCGTGGCAAGATGCATAATGTACACAATGTGCTGAGAATCGGACGAGGAAAGCACTGTGATCGAGTCCATACCCTAGTTCGGCGGGAACTCGCTACGGCGGCAACGGCGGAGGAGAATTCCGTTGACGGTGGCGGAGACCAGCGACTGGAGGCGGCTGGCGACGAAGTCGACGATCCGTAGACCAAGTTGGCAGAGCGAGCTATGCGCCAGCGAGAGGATTCGGAGAAAGTTTTCCAAATTTTGCCCGTGCGATATATATAGCCCTACCCTGTCGGTGTGACCAAGTGGTACAACTCGGTGGCACCGA
Source organism: Aegilops bicornis (assembly GCA_021605145.1). Lineage (NCBI taxonomy): Eukaryota > Viridiplantae > Streptophyta > Magnoliopsida > Poales > Poaceae > Aegilops > Aegilops bicornis. The sequence goes on along the minus strand of CM038673.1, from coordinate 171,675,785 downwards.
GATGCAAAACTGTGAACAGTTATTGCAACTCGGCGTGACCGAAAAGTACAAATCGGTTGCACCGAGATGAAAACCTAGATCGACTTAGTAATCTCGGTATGACCGAAATGGAGGAACTGGTCAGACCGAAAATCATAAAGAAGTTTTAGAAGTTTAAGTCTATGATGAATCGGGAACTCCGAGTGCTCCTCACACAGAGTGGTTCGAATCTGACTTGATCAAATTTTGTGATGTAGCATGAATAAATTTTGAGACGAGAAAAGCATAGATAGCTAGAGAAGGTTCTTAGGCATTCTTGTCCATCCACTTAGCCAAAAGAAAGAAAAACCAAACAATCAAAACAACAAGTGGATGTCCTCGAATGAGTAAAATATGCAACCAACATGCTCACACAATAAGATGAAATGAAATATGTGACAAAGCATGCTCAACCAATTCTAGCATCTATCAAACAATTGGCGATGACTAGGTCATCTATATATGAATATATTGACATAGGAGTTAAATGAGAACATTTGATCATAGGTCATACTCATCGTTTAAGCTCAAGTGGGGTTACCACTTTTACATAAAGCATTTATGTGTTCACATCATTAGAGTTGCTTTGAGTCAATTCTTAGAGTTAAGCTCCCCCTAGATGTGAGATCCCCCCTTAGAGGGATAAACTAACCTTGGGTTTTGTCGACGATGACTTCATGTAGGTGTTGAAGATGTGGATGCTCAATGTTGATGTAGATCGTTTGGAGCAATCCTTTGGAGTGAGTTGCACTTTCAATACCTACATGGGTTAGTCCCACAAGGAACAAACAAGGATATCCATAGACATAGAGTGATGCACACACAAAATGATGTCCATGAAAACATTAGGTTACCTTGTCCCTTGCCTTACCAACATGAGGGTTTGTGACTCCTTGAACTAGTGCAAGATATGGAAGTTGATTGCACTTGTCCTTGCCATAATGATATGAGTGAAAAATGTTGGCGGAGTCACCCTCAAGAACTCTCTAGTTCTTCTTCTTCGGGATCCACATCAACTTGATGGGAATCCTTGGTGTAGTAGTTGTACTTGATGGAGTAGAACTTGACGTAGTCTTGGGAATCCACTTGACCAAGGCCTTAGGTGCTTCTTCAAATGCATCAATCTCCTCTTGAAGCTTGTCCCTGCCTTTGTTCTTGTGGTCTTGTGGTGGAAGATCATCTTGAGCTTGTGTTCCCTTGAAGGAAGTAGGATCATACTTCTCTTATTGAGGAACAAACTTCGTCTTGGGGTATTGATCTTCTTCCCACTCGTCTCCATTGGCACTGAGCTTTCGTTCAAAACCAACACCTTGATTCTTCCGATGCCTTCCTTGCTTCCGTACAATTTCCTCAAATTGCTTACTCCCGGCAAGACTCTTGTATACACCTTTATCTATAATTCCCTTCAATAAGTTGTTTTCTTGCTCAAGTGTAACTTGGCTAGGAGGATCATTAGCGGAATCAAGAGAACTACTAGAAGCAACAATATTGGATTTAGCATTGCTATTGTTACTACTAGAAGAAGAATCTTTCTTGTTCTTGTTACTAGACTTAACTTGAGGCATGTAAGTAGATAAGAGTAAACGCTTGGCAATGTAATACGAACTTTTCTTACGAAGATCATCATTGATTGCCTTTAAGAACTCATGCTCTTGCTCAAGATTGACCTTTTCAAAGCGTAACTTCTCATGAGCCCTTAAAAGTTCTCGATGATCTTCAAAGATAGTTTCATGAGCTAACTAAAGAGTGTTTAGTTCTTTAGTTAGACGCTCAATTTTCTCCTTATCATTGTCATTCGTTTCAACTTGATTAGCCTGATTAATTGACGTTTCATCATAGTATTCATCACTAGAGTTGTCAACAAGTAAATCATCATCACCTAGCAAGTCATCTTCATCAACATCAAAATCAACATACTCGGGGTGTGTTACCTTAGGACCTTTGGCCATGAAGCATCTACCAATTACTTCTTTTGGCGATTCAAATATGTCGTAGGAGTTGGTTGACACAAGTGCTAGACCGACAAAACCTTCATCTTGAGTGTATTCGGAGTCGGAGTGATAGCTTCTCTCGGAGTGATGGTCGGAGTCAGAGCCGGATACCCATCACCAACATGAGCTTGATGTCTTCATTTTGTGTAGCTCTTTGATGACTTGTCCTTCCTTTCTGAATCCTTGCTTCTCCGTGAGGGTCTTCGTTCATAACGATCATCTCTACTCCTTCTCTCTCTTGGTGTAGATTCTTCTTTTCTACTTCTTCTCTTGGGAGAATCTTCTCTTCTTTTGTAGGGTGCCGTACACTCATTGGAGTAGTGTCCGGGTCTCCCACAATTGTAGCAATTGCGCTCTCGACTAGAAGATCTTTTGTCATTGTAGGACCTTGACTTAGAGCTTCTTTCTTTGCTTCTACTCTTGTAGAATTTGTTGAAGTTCTTCACCATTAAGCTCAATTCCTCATTGAAGGTTTGCTTCTCACTTGATGATGTGGGGGCTTCACATGAGGCTTTGTAAGCACCACTCGACTTGTTGTGAAGTTCCTCCCTATCCTTGAGTGACATCTCATGAGCAAAAAATCTTCCAATGACTTCTGTAGGCTTGAGATCTTTGTAACTGGGCATCATTTGGATCAATGTGCACACGGTATCATATTTTCCATCCAATGCTCTTAGGATCTTCTTGATGATGAATCTATCGGTCATCCCTTCACTTCCTAAGCCGGCAATCTCATTTGTGATAAGAGCAAGCCTAGAGTACATTTCAGCGACACCTTCGCCATCCTTCATTTTGAACTTGTCAAGCTGACTTTGGAGCACATCCAACTTGGATTCCTTAATGAGTCGGTACCTTCGTGCATATCAATCAAAGTATCCCAAATTTACTTTGCATTCTCAAGACGGCTGATTTTGTTGAATTCTTGAGGCACAATCCATTGAAGAGGATATCACAAGCTTGAGCGTTGTATTGCAACATCTTCAACTCATCCGCACTAGCTTCACGGTTCGGTTCTCTCCCATCAAAGAATTCACCTTGCAAGCAAATACAAACAATAGACCAAACGGCGGGGTTATGTCCAAGAATATGCATTTTCATGTTATGCTTCCAACTAGCAAAATTAGTGCCATCAAGTAAGGACCTCTACGGTGAGAATTTCCCTCGCTAGATGCCATACTCTCCTAGGTTGTGAAACCAAGGCTGTGACCACCAAAAGCTATGGAAATCAAAGCAAATGGAAACTAAAGCTCTGATACCACTTGTAGGACCTTGAAGTATGTCTAGAGGGGTGGTGATTAGACTACTTGACCAATAAAAACTTAACCTTTTCCCAATTTTAGACTTTGGCAGATTTTAGCTATTTTTAAGCAAGTCAAGCAATCTTCACGCAATTCAAGCAAGCATGCAAAGAGTATATAGGCAGCGGAAAATAAAGCATGCAACTTGCAAGAATGTAAAGGGAAGGGTTTGGAGGATTCAAACGTAATTGGAACCACGGATGTTTTTGTCGTGGTTCCGATAGGTGGTGCTATCGTACATCCACGTTGATGGAGACTTCAACCCACGTAGGGTAACAGTTGCGCGAGTCCACGGAGGGCTCCACCCACGAAGGATCCACGAAGAAGCAACCTTGTCTATCCCACCATGGCCATCGCCCACGAAGGACTTGCCTCACTAGCGGTAGATCTTCACGAAGTAGGCGATCTCCTTGCCCTTACAAACTCCTTGATTCAAGTCCACAATCTTGTCGGAGGCTCCCAAGTGACACCTAGCCAATCTAGGAGACACCACTCTCCAAGAAGTAACAAATGGTGTGTTGATGATGAACTCCTTGCTGTTGTGCTTCGAATGATAGTCTCCCCAACACTCAACTCTCTCTCACAGGATTGGATTTGGTGGAAAGAAGATTTGAGTGGAAAGCAACTTGGGGAAGGCTAGAGATCAAGATTCATATGGTTGGAATGGAATATCTTGGCCTCAACACATGAGTAGGTGGTTTTCTCTCGAGGCTGGTAAGTTGGAAGTGTAGGTTTGTTCGATGGCTCTCTCCACACGAATGAAGAGGAGGTGGAGGGGTATATATAGCCTCCACTCAAAATCTAACCGTTACACACAATTTACCAAACTCGGTGGGACCGAATAATAAAACTCGGTCAGACCGATTTAGTAAACCTAGTGACCATTAGGATTTTCGGTGGGACTGACATGCATCTCGGTAGGACCAATTTGGTTAGGGTTAGGGCATAACGTAATCTCGGTGAGACCAATTACTCAAACTCGGTGAGACCGATTTTGGTAATTAGCTAACCAGAGAGTTGGTCAGGTAAACACGGTGGGACCGATTTGCTCTTTCGGTGAGACCGAATAGTTATAAAAGGGAAACAGAGAGTTTACACTGTAATCTCGGTGGGACTGATTAAGCTCTTCGGTGAGACCGAAAAGTTACGAAGGGGAAAGCAGAGAGATTACAATCCCATCTCAGTGATAACGAGATCCCTATAGATGAAACCGATTTGACTAGGGTTTGTGGCTGTGTCTATGACATCTGAACTCGGTGGCGCCGGATAGAAAGAATCGGTAGGGCCGAGTTTGACTTTGGGTTTAGGTCATATGTGGATGTGAGAAAGTAGTGGAGGGTTTTTGGAGCATATGAGTAAGCACATGGAGCAAAAGGCTCATTAAGCAACACCTCATCCCTTCTTGATAGTATTGGCTTTTCCTATAGACTCAATGTGATCTTGGATCACTAAAATGTAAAATGAAGAGTCTTGAGATTTTGAGCTTGAGCCAATCCTTTGTCCTTAATATTTTGAGGGATCCACTTTCATCATCCATGCCACGCCATTCATTGAGCTTTCCTGAAATGTTTATCTTGGAATAGTATTAGCTCACTGAGCTATATGTTGTTATGAATTACCAAAACCACCTAGGGATAGTTGCACTTTCACTACGTGACCAGTTAGGCTCCTGAGTCGCGATGCTCAGGAGTCCCCCTTGACGTTCAAACGAATTCTCATACCTTGGCTCCGCTGGGGGAGGCGCGCGACGACCAGGTCCAGGGGACATGGCTGGGTGGCGTACGTCCGGGCGGGGCCCGGGCGCAGCCCCCGTGTCCAGCCCCCTCGCGCGGCACTTCTGAGGGGAGGCGTTGCGATGGCGCCAGCCACTGAGCTCTGGGCTCCCTGAGGTTGATACGGTTATGAGCCGCCCTCAGTTGTTTATCACCAGCACGGAGCATAGCGCTTCCATATGTGTACGGGCATAGCCGCTCCTCGACAGTGTCGTCAGCCAGCGCGGAGCATGGTGCTTCCACTGGTTCGTGGGAGGTGGCTCCCCTTCGGGAGGAGCCCCCGGGGCGTGTATAACCCCGCCCTGACACCTGGCCGGCACGGTAGGGCTAGGAGAGGTGTATCTGGGCACCCGTGAGCCAGCGCGGGACTCACGAGGCCCTACCTCGAGGCGGGTTGCGCCTGGCTCTAGGCGGGCCTTCTACGGGACGTATGATCGATTGGCCAAACATGGGCCCTACTTATTCGTGGACCAATAACAAAACACTATATGGGCCGTAAATGGGCTAGAGTGGAAATCATCAGTTTATGGCCCGAGCATAACAGGCCGTTAGTAGGCCAATATGTATAACGGGCTTAATTCTATCGACAGGCATAACATGTCGTTAATGGGCTGTATTTGATGACGCTATGAAAACAGCCCGACGGATAATCAAGCCACAAATGGGCCGACTGTAACCAAGGGCTAAATTTGGCCCACAAGCGGAACAGGCCATTAATGGACCGTAAGTAATCGAATGTTGGAAATGAGCCCAATAATAAATGGGCCCTTAGAAGGCCGAAAGATAACCTGGGGTAGAAATGGCCCAATGGAACAATGGGTCGTTAATGGGTATACATCGATACACTGTTCATTTTGGGCCAGTTCCACCACGGGCCTTTATTGGGCCCAGAGTTACAAAGGGCCTGGAATCATACTGGATGTCCCAAATGACACTACTGTGCCTATTTCGGATAGGCCATAACGGGCCATGAGTTAGCGGGTTGTAAATGTGCTATATGCGAACATGCCGTTAACAGGCTTTCTGTGGGCCGGGCTGCTACCTTTTGACCAAGTCAAACGGGCCTTTTGATTTGAACGGGCTGCTGTTGGGCCGAGCCACGTGTCGACGTATCGTAGGCACGTCCCGTCCACTCACTGGATAACATCTGTCCCAACGCGGAGCTGACACGTGGATACTCTAGCGAATCGGAATTTTACATGTGGAAAATCCCCATTGGTCCGGGCTGTTAATGGGTTATCGATCCAAACCAAAACCCTATAGCTTAACGGCGACCCATTACGGTGGATGCCACGTGTCGGTTACCCTTGACGAAAATACTTCCATGGCACGCCATTTATCGTCATGGAAGTGGACACTTCCGTGATGATAATTTTGGTATTGTCATGGAACACTTCTACGACAACATAGGTATGACTATCTTGATTCTGTCATAAAATCGTCATGAATGTACATGCATGACAGAAAGCGTGACCTACTGTGACAAACACACATCATCACAGAAGTGGTTTTTTTGTAGTGTTGGGGCATGCAATTAAAAGGCGAGGCCCCTTGTATCATAACATGTTCTTTTAGGCTCAAAGGCATTAGTTTATAAGGAAATGCTAAAAACCTTGAGGGGCGCTGAGGGAGTCCTGGATTAGGGGGTGTCCGGATAGCCGGACTATGACCTTTGGCCGGACTCCTGGACTATGAAGATACAAGATTGAAGACTTCGTCCCGTGTCCGGATGGGACTTTCCTTGGCGTGGAAGGCAAGCTTGGCGATACGGATATGTAGATCTTCTACCATTGTAACCGACTCTGTGTAACCCTAACCCTATTCGGTGCCTATATAAACCAGAGAGTTTTAGTCCGTAGGACGAACAACAATCATACCATAGGCTAGCTTCTAGGGTTTAGCCTCTCTGATCTCGTGGTAGATCTACTCTTGTACTACCCATATCATCAATATTAATCAAGCAGGAGTAGGGTTTTACCTCCATCGAGAGGGCCCGAACCTGGGTAAAAACATCGTGTCCCTTGTCTCCTGTTACCATCCGCCAAGACGCACAGTTCGGGACCCCCTACCTGAGATCCGCCGGTTTTGACACCGACAGGCGCAGTTTCTTTATTTCATATGGTCAAGCTGTACATGCCGAGCTTGGACAAAAAGAACTTCGAAAAGATACAATGTGAGGAATGTAAAGAAAAGATGACTAAACCAAAACAGGGCAGACTTGGTATCAAGTTTATTAGCCCGAGTCGATTCCTGTCTCATGTCTGTGTCTCCATGCTGTTGACCAGCTCATCTTTGTCGATGGAAAAGCTAATATGGGGTACCTGCAACCTCGGCCGTTCATGAGCTTGATGCTTTCATCGGCCGAGTCCTTTGAGGAGGTCTGCAACTGCCTTTTGGGTGGTTAAAGCCGCCTGGGAGTTCTATTATCAGCTAGGTCTTTGACAGAACCTTACTGATGTGCAAGCCCGAAGTACATCGCTGCTCGGTCTAGCCGATTCGTCGGTTCCATTGTCTTGGCTCCTCGGCAGCCCAGGGAATTTTTAGTGCAAAATTATGGACCTTTGGGACGTAATGCCCCTTCCAGGGGAGGCGCGCGAGGAGCCCATACCCCTATTTAGGGTGGGGGAGTGCCTGTCCGAGGTCGGCTGGCGCAGCCCGTGTACGCTTTGATGATCTGGGGGTGCGCTTGCCCGCGCGGGCTGCCTCCTTGGATGCCTGCACCTCGGCTACGAAAGTAGCGGTCTTCTTCTCAGTCCGGAGAGAGCATTCGGTGTTCCCATTGACGTTAGTAACACCATTTGGTCTTGGCATTTTGAGCTTGAGTTAAGCATAATGCGGTATTGCATTGAAGCGAGCAAATGCAGTGCACCCTAGGAGCCACTGGTGTAGGGACCTGCTATACAAACGGTTTTAACCCCTTTTCGCAATGACGCTTGGAACCGTCGCCTAGTGAGTGTGGGCTATAGGGGGTCCTTCCCACACGACCCAGAAACCGTCGGGGATAGGCCCTCCTGGCACACAAAATGATCTTGTGTGCGATCTGGCGAGGCATCGAAACCCAATTGTTTCCATTCGTATGTACATCCCACACGGCGAATCCCAGAAAAACATTTCCGTTCGTATGTATATCGCACACAGTTTTTGGTGTGGAAACGTTTGTACAAGGTGGCCTAACGCAAATAGTTCTCTGTCGGAAGTCGTGTGTGATTGTTAATTGATCGAACATGCCTACTTTCTAGGAACCGTGTGGGTTGTTTGAGTTCATCGCCCACGGTGCTGTATGAGTAACAGTCTGCAATAGAAAACCCCAATAAGCAGGGTAATTAGCCTATTATTGATAATCCATGTAGTAATCAAATTGATATTTCTTATAAAACACACCCGATATTCCATATCCGTATATCGGTGATAACCCACAAGTATAGGGGATCGCAACAGTTTCGAGGGTAGAGTATTCAACCCAAATTTATTGATTCGACACAAGGGGAGCCAAAGAATATTCTCAAGTATTAGCAGTTGAGTTGTCAATTCAACCACACCTGGAAAACTTAATATCTACAGCAAAGTATTTAGTAGAAAATTAGTATGGAAGTAACGGTAACGGTGGGAAAGGTAACAGTAGCAACTTTGTAGTAATTGTAACAGTGACAACGGTAAAGTAACTAAGCAAAGATCAATATGTGAAAAGCTCGTAGGCATTGGATCAGTGATGGATAATTATGTCGGATGCGATTCCTCATGCAACAGTTATAACCTAGGGTGACCTGAGAACTAGCTCCTGTTCATCAATGTAATGTAGGCATATATTGAGAATATAGTCATACGTGCTTATGGAAAAGAACTTGCATGAAATCTTTTGTCCTACCCTCCCGTGGCAGCGGGTTCCTATTGGAAACTAAGGGATATTAAGGCCTCCTTTTAATAGAGTACCGGACCAAAGCATTAGCACTTAGTGAATACATGAACTCCTCAAACTACGGTCATCACCGGGAGTGGTTCCGATTATTGTCACTTCGGGGTTACCGGATCATAACACATAGTAGGTGAATATTGACTTGCAGAATAGGATCAAGAACTCACATATATTCATGAAAACATAATAGGTTCAGATCTGAAATCATGGCACTGGGCCCCTAGTGACAAGCATTAAGCATAGCAAAGTCATAGCAACATCAATCTCAGAACATAATGGATACTAGGGATCAAACCCTAACAAAACTAACTCAATTACATGGTAAATCTCATCCAACCCATCACCGTCCAGCAAGCCTACGATGGAATTATTCATGCATGGCGGTGAGCATCATGAAATTGGTGATGGAGGATGGTTGATGATGACGACGGCGATGGATTCCCCTCTCCGGAGCCCGGAACAGACTCCAGATCAGCCCTCCCGAGAGAGACTAGGGCTTAGCGGTGGCTCCGTATCGTAAAACGTGATGAATCCTTCTCTCTGATTTTTTTCTCCCCGAACATGAATATATAGAGTTAGAATTGACGTCGGTGGAGCCTCAGGGGGTGTGCCCTAGGGGGGTGGGCACGCCCTCCACCCTCATGGACAGGGTGTGGGCCCCTGATGTTGATTCTTTCGCCAGTATTTTTATTAATTCCATAAATATTCTCCGTGAGGTTTTAGGTCATTCCGAGAACTTTTATTTCTGCACAAAAATAACACCATGGCAATTCTGTTGAAAACAGCGTAAGTCCGGGTTAGTTCCATTCAAACCATGCAAGTTAGAGTCCAAAACAAGGGCAAAAGTGTTTGTAAAAGTAGATACGTTGGAGACATATCAGACGGCAACCAGGAGATCATAATCGAATTACATCTGATAGCTTTGGCACTCAGTTGTGCCATTACACAACAGCACCAAGTTTCACATGCAACATCAAAAACCTTTGGAAAGTAGCATCGTACACATTAAATAGACAGATTAATCTCATCTAGGAAACTGCAGAAGCGGAAGGCAAATATTGAGCCTTCAGTGATGTGGAATGTCCTTCAACTTTTGGCCAGTGGCTGTGGATAATTGCCCGCCCAACCTTCATCCTCTTCAGGAAGACTTTAATATTGTATCGTGGGTGTTGAATGAATACCTTCCTTGCCTATTGACCATGCAGGTGGTTTGAGAGGTAATCATCGGTGAACACCTTTGGAAAGTACTGAAAACAAAGATATGCATAAATCGCTGTTATAAATTTTGAAATGGCGCAAGGGGTAAAAACAAAGTAAAAGAGTTAGTGCCATCCTATAGTTGAATGATGTCTTCTTCATTGTGCAAACAAAGATCTTGCTGTTATTCATCGCAAGTTTCTTCATCCTAACAATCTTTATGAGTTTCTTGACTTGACTGATATTCATGGACATCCCATTTCCCCATATGAAAAATGGGAATTGAAAGGGTCTAAGCCTCGACAGGACCTACATGTGCAAGACCAAATTGTAAGAAACCTAAATATTAGAATGATTCCTACAATTGCACAATAATGTGCTATTAGAAAAAGGACCATGCATGAGCATACCTCGATGGTAAACCACAGTGTCTCCCATTGTTTCCCTGCAACACACATAAGGAAGATCTTGATCAGGTTAACTGAGTGTTACCATACTATCAGTAAAATATGTTTTGAGTACGACCAAATTCTATTTACTTCACATGCATAACAATACAAAATTTTACCCGCAGCAAATGAAAATCAAATTGCAGAATTGAACCAAACAGTTAAATAAACAGTAGACCAAATGAACCAAAACAGTTAACTGAGCACGATATTGCAGAATAGAAACATGTACTAGAAGATAAGACAGTTAACAAAACAAAGAATGCTTGCGAACAGTACTATGAAATGTAGCAATTGTTGGACCAAAATATTAACTGAACATTACATTTCAGAGGACCAAACTATTAACTGAACATTACATTTCAGAGGACCAAAATACTAACTAAACATCAGATTGCATATTAAAATTACAGAGGACAAATCACTAGAAGGCACTGGCGGTCGCCTTGAGGAAACATGACGAACTCTGTTTTAAAGTAAACGGTGTCGACGGTGGCCTCAAAGACGAGGTGCTCCTCCAAAATCTGGCGGTCGGCACACATGGCAGCCATTGCGACCTCGTGCGCGCGTGCGGGCGCGATTTGCTTCTCCGCTGCCAGATGCTACTGAGCTCAATGTTATACTGCGTGCAAAATGGCTGTGGGCGGCGCTTAGTTGGAGGAGGGGGACAGTGATTTCGGCGGAAGGTGTCACGCCATCGGTCGGGGCATGTGGGACGGGGAAGGAGGAGGATGGTGTGGGTGGGGTGTGGATTACCTGACCGTACCGACGAGGCTGCGCAGCAAGAAGAAGGGTCGATGGCTAGGAGGCCGCGCAGCAAGAAGAAGGGTCGCCGACGAGGAGGCGGCGCTGCAAGAAGAAGGGTCGCCGGCAAGGAGGAGGCGCTGCAAGAAGAAGGGTAGCCGGCGAGGAAGCGGCGCTGCAAGAAGAAGGGTCGCCGTGATGACCCACAAGTATAGGGGATCTATCATAGTCCTTTCGATAAGTAAGAGTGTCGAACCCAATGAGGAGCAGAAGGAAATGACAAGCGGCTTTCAGTCAGTTATTCTCTGCAGGCACTGAAATTATAGGTAAGAGATAGTTTTGTGATAAGGAAATTTGTAATGGGTAACAAGTAATAAAAGTAAATAAGGTGCAACAAGATGGCCCAATCCTTTTTGTAGCAAAGGACAAGCCTGGACAAACTCTTATATAAAGGAAAGCGCTCCCGAGGACACGTGGGAATTATCGTCAAGCTAGTTTTCATCACGCTCATATGATTCACGTTCGTTACTTTGATAATTTGATATGTGGGTGGAGCGGTGCTTGGGTACTGCCCTTCCTTGGACAAGCATCCCACTTATGATTAACCCCTATTGCAAGCATCCGCAACTACAAAAGAAGTATTAAGGTAAACCTAACCATAGCATGAAACATGTGGATCCAAATCAGCCCCTTACGAAGCAACGCATAAACTAGGGTTTAAGCTTCTGTCACTCTAGCAACCCATCATATACTTATTACTTCCCAATGCCTTCCTGTAGGCCCAAATAATGGTGTAGTGTCATGTAGTCGACGTTCACATAATACCACTAGAGGAAAGACAACATACATCTCATCAAAATATCGAACGGATACCAAATTCACATGACTACTAATAGCAAGACTTCTCCCATGTCCTCAGGAACAAACGTAACTACTCACAAATCATATTCATGTTCATAATCAGAGGGGTATTAATATGCATAGAGGATCTGAACATATGATCTTCCACCAAATAAACCAACTAGCATCAACTACAAAGAGTAATCAACACTACTAGCATCCTACAGGTACCAATCTGAGGTTTTGAGACAAAGATTGGATACAAGAGATGAACTAGGGTTTGAGAGGAGATGGTGCTGGTGAAGATGTTGATGGGGATTGACCCCCTCCCGCTGAGAGGACCAATGGTGATGACAATGGTGACGATTTCCCCTTCCCAGAGGGATGTTTCCCCAGCAGAATAGCTCCGCCGGAGCCCTAGATTAGTTCCGCCAAGGTTCCGCCTCGTGGCGGCAGAGTTTCGTCCCGAAAGCTTGCTTATGATTTTTTCCAGGATGAAAGACTACATGTACCTGAAGATGGGCACCGGAGGCCTGCCAGGGGGCCCACGTGGCAGGGGGCGCGCCCAGGGGGTAGGGCACGCCCCCCACCCTCGTGGCCAGGGCATGGGCCCCCTCTGGTTGATTCTTTCTCCAGTATTATATATATATATATTCCATAACGTGCCTCTATGAAGTTTCAGGACTTTTGGAGTTGTGCAAAATAGGTCTCTAATATTTGCTCCTTTTCCAGCCCAGAATTCCAGTTGTCGGCATTCTCCCTATTCATGTAAACCTTGTAAGTATTGTGACATAATGTGTAATAACAACCCATAATGCAATAAATATCGATATAAAAGCATGATGCAAAATGGACGTATCAACTCCCCCAAGCTTAGACCTCGCTTGTCCTCAAGCGGAAGCCGATAACGAAAAATATGTCCACATGTTTAGAGATAGAGGTGTCCGTAAAATAAAATACGGTCATGAGGGCATCATGATCATTCTTATAACAGCAACATATATAATATTGTCATATGATTTCTTATGCTCAAGTAACAATCTATTCACAATGTAAAATATTAATCAGAAACTTCATTGAAAACCAACAAACTATAATCTCGGTCACTGAAGCAATTGCAATTTATCATAACATCGGAAAGAGTCATTATAAGAGCTTTTCAGCAAGTCCCAATTCTCAACTATCATTTAGTCTTTCACAATTGCTAACACTCACGCAATACTTATGGGTACGGAGTTTTAATCGGACATAGAGAAAGATAGGGGCTTATAGTGTTGCCTCCCAACCTTTTACCTCAAGGGTAATGTCAACAATAACAGTTTAACTTACATCCAATTGGATATATATATCAGGATCTTTCCAACACAATGTGCTTGCCAAAGGATAAAATATAAAACAGAAAAGGTGAAGATCACCATGACTCTTGCATAAGGTATAAGACAAAAGTAAAAGATAGGCCCTTCACAGAGGGAAGCAGAGGTTGTCATGTGCTTTTATGGTTGGATGCACGAAATCTTAATGCAAAAGAATGTCACTTTATATTGCCACTTGTGATATGGACCTTTATTATGCAGTCCGTCGCTTTTATTTCTTCCACATCACAAGATAGTATAAATCTTATTTTCTCCACACTAATAAATCAGACATATTTAGAGAGCAATTTTTATTGCATGCTATAATGACAACTTACTTGAAGGATCTTACTCAATCCATAGGTAGATATGGTGGACTCTCACGGCAAAACTGGGTTTAAGGATATTCGGAAGCACAAGTAGTATCTCTACTTGGTGCAAAGAATTTGGCTAGCACGAGGGGGAAAGGCAAGCTCAACATGTTGGATGATCCATGACAATATACTTTATTTCGGATATAAGAAAACATAACCCATTGCGTTGTCTTCCTTGTCCAACATCAACTCTTTAGCATGTCATATTTTAATGAGTGCCTCTCTTCCTTGTCCAACATCACAAAGGATGTCCAAGATAGTATATTTATATGTGAGAGCCTCTCTTTCTTTATTACTTCCTATTAATTGCAACGATGAACAAATCTATGTTTGTCAACTCTCAACAACTTTTATTCATCATACTCTTTATATGTGAAGTAATTACTCTACATAAGGTAAATATGATCTCTTTATTTCTTTTTATTCTTTATTTTTCTTTTATTCCCTCACGATCATAGCAAGATAATCAAGCCCTTGACTCAAAACTAATCTTTATTATATATAGCTCATGGACTCTATTACATAGAGGGATCATAAAGCAAAACTCAAAACTAAATCATACTAAAACTTTATTCTACTAGATCAAGATATTACTAAAAGGATCGAATTAAGAAAGACGGTAAAGATAGGAGTGTGATGGTGATATGATACCGGGGCACCTCCCCCAAGCTTGGCAGTTGCCAAGGGGAGTGCCCATACCCATGTGTTTATGTCTCTTTCTTCGGAGGTGGTGAGGTGATATTCTTGGCGATGATGCCCCTCGGGATATGATTCTCCTCCTCGTGCTTATTGACTTGCTGCTTGAGGTCCATTATTTCCTTACGGAGCTTACCCGTGACGGCTAAAGCTCCTTTCACCCAAGGATATTGCATAGCTGCGGGAGAACAAGTAACACTCTTTTTCATATTTTCATAAGAGATAAATCTAACATTGGAAGGGATGACCGAGTTTGGAATAGCTGAGCACTGTAGTTCCCCCATCATGAATCCGGCCCGGAAACGAGAAGTAACTTCTTGATCCTCCTCCATGAAATCTATCCTTTTCAAGTCGGCTTCCATCTCTTCCTCCGTAGATGGCCCAAAGTGATAGGCATCGCTGTTTGCTCCTGGACCCTGTGTCGGATGATACACCCGACTCTCCCCGACTGACTCTTGAGAAGACATCTTTGCTCTAATCTGCGGCAGAAACAACTTAAAACAAAAATAGAGGATATTTGCGTGATATGTGGGTCAAAACCTTCGGGAGATTATATAATGAATTTTTACCGACCAAAAGAAGTATCGTGCAAGAAAACGGAGTCTGGAGAGCACACGAGGTGCCCACGAGGCAGGGGGGCGTGCCCTTCACCCTCGGGGATGCCTCGTGTCCTTCCCAGACTACTTATTTTCCTATTTTCTTAAACATTCCAAAATGGAGAAAAATTGCCATTAGAATTGTTTTGGAGTCGGTTTACTTACCGTACCACATACCTATTCCTTTTTGGCGTCTGAAATGTTCTGGAAGGTGTCCCTTATGTATTCCTCCGGGGTTACGGTTTCAATAACATTAGTTTCAACATTTATAGGATTACCTGAGATATAATGTTTGATTCTTTGACCGTTCACCACCTTCGGATTTGTGCCTTCGAAGTTGTTGATTTTTATGGCACCGGAACGATAGACCTCCTCGATAACGTAAGGCCCATCCCATTTAGAGAGAAGGTTTCCTGCAAAAATTCTTAAACGAGAGTTGAATAGCAACACATAGTCACCTACATTAAACTCATGCTGTTGTATCCTTTTGTCATGCCATCTTTTAACATTTTCCTTAAACAGTTTGGCATTCTCATAGTCTTGAGTTCTCCGTTCATCAAGTGAGCTAATGTCAAATAGCCTCTTCTCACCGGCAAGTTTGAAATCATAGTTGAGCTCTTTGATGGCCCAACAAGCCTTATGTTCTAGTTCGAGAGGTAAGTGAAATGCTTTTCCATAAACCATTTTATACGAATACATACCCATAGGATTTTTATATGCAGTTCCATAGGCCCACAATGCATCATCAAGTTTCTTAGACCAATTCTTTCTAGATCTGTTAACAGTCTTTTGTAAAATTAATTTGATCTATCTATTACTCAACTCTACTTGACCACTAGACTGTGGGTGGTATGGAGATGCAATTCTATGATTAACATCATACTTAGCAAGCATCTTACGAAAAGCACCATGAATAAAATGTGAACCACCATCAGTCATTAAATATCTAGGAACTCCAAACCTCGGAAAAATAACTTCTTTAAGCATCTTAATAGATGTGTTATGATCAGCACTACTAGTTGGAATAGCTTCTACCCACTTAGTAACGTAATCAACAGCAACTAAGATATGTGTATACCCATTAGAGGAAGGGACGGTCCCATATAATCAAAGCCCCAAACATCAAATGGTTCAATAACAAGTGAATAGTTCATAGGCATTTCTTGACGCGTACGCTAATATTACCAATTCTTTGACATTCATCACAAGACAAGACAAACTTACGGGCATCCTTGAAGAGAGTAGGCCAATAAAAACCGGATTGCAATACCTTATGTGCAGTTCTATCTCCAGCGTGGTGTCCTCCATAAGCCTCGGAGTGACACTTGTGTAGGATTTGTTCCTATTCATGCTCAGGTACACAACGTCTAATAACACCATCTACTCCTTCTTTATAAAGGTGTGGGTCATCCCAAAAGTAATGTCTCAAATCATAGAAAAACCTTTTGTTTTGCTAGTATGTGAATCTAGGTGGTATAAATTTAGCAACAACGTAATTAGCATAATCAGCATACCATGGAGCAGTACGAGAAGCATTTATGACAGCTAATTGTTCAACAGGAAAGCTATCATCAATAGCTAGTGGGTCATCAAGAACATTCTCTAACCTAGACAAATTGTCTGCAACGGGGTTCTCAGCTCCCTTTCTATCAATAATATGCAAATCAAATTCTTGTAGCAAGAGAACCCATCTAATAAGTCTAGGTTTAGCATCTTTCTTTTCTATAAGATATTTAATAGCAGCATGATCGGTGTGAACAGTTACTTTAGAATCAGCAATATAAGGTCGGAACTTATCAAAAGCAAATACAACTGCTAAAAATTGTTTTTCAGTAGTAGCATAATTTATCTGGGCACTGTCTAGAGTTTTACTGGCATATTGAATAATGTTTAATGTCTTATCAACTCTTTGTCCTAGAACAACACCTACAGCATAATCACAAGCATCACACATAATTTCAAAGGGTAAATTCCAATCAGGTGGCTGAACAATAGGTGCAGAAATTAAGGCTTTCTTAAGTATTTCAAATGCTTCTACACAATCATCATCAAAGAAAAAAGGAACATCTTTCTGTAAGAGGTTAGTTAGAGACCTAGAAATTTTTGAGAAGTCCTTAATGAACCTCCTATAAAAAACGGCATGACCAAGGAAACTTCTTATACCTTTAATATCCTTGGGACATGGCATCTTTTCAATAGCATCAACTTTAGCTTTATCAACTTCAATACCTCTTTCAGAAATTTTATGCCCCAAGACAATACCTTCATTACCCATAAAGTGGCACTTCTCCCAATTCAAGACGAGATTAGTTTCTTCACATCTCTGCAAAACTCGAGCAAGGTTGCTCAAGCAATCATCAAAAGAAGTTCCATATACGGAGAAATCATCCATGAAAAACTCAACAATCTTTTCACAAAAATCAGAGAATATAGCCATCATGCATCTTTGAAAGGTAGCAGGTGCATTGCATAAGCCAAAAGGAATACGTCTATAAGCAAAGGTACCGATGGGACAAGTAAATGTGGTCTTTTCTTGATCCTCTTTTGACACAGGTAATTGAGAGAAACCAGAGTAACCATCTAGAAAGCAAAAATGTGTGTGTTTGGATGCTCTTTCTAGCATTTGATCAATGAAAGGTAAAGGGTAATGATCCTTTTTAATAGCTTTATTCAGTTTCGGAAATCAATTACCATTCTATAACCTGTAAGAATCCTTTGTGGGATCAATTCATCTTTACCATTAGGAACAACAGTAATACCTTCCTTCTTAGGGACACAATGGACAGAACTTACCCACTGACTATCCGCAACAGGATAAATTATACCTGCCCCCAGAAGCTTTAGTATTTATTTTCTTACCACTTCTTTCATCTTAGGATTTAACCTTCGTTGGTGATCAACAACCGGTTTAGCGTCTTTCTCTAATTTTATTTTGTGCTGGAATAGAGTGGGACTAATGCCCTTAAGATCATCAAGAGTATATCCAATAGCAGCACGGTGCTTCTTTAGAGTTTTCAATAATTTATTTTCTTCCTTCTCTGAAAGGTTCGCACTAATAATAACAGGATATATCTTCTTTTCATTAATATATGCATATTTAAGAGTATCAGGTAATGTTTTAAGCTCAAACACGGGATCACCCTTGGGTGGAGGAGGATCCCCTAGAATTTCAACAGGCAAGTTGTGTTTCAAGATAGGTCCTTGTTTAAAGAATACTTCATCTATTTCCCTTCTTTCATTCATAAACATATCATTTTCATGGTCAAGCAAATATTGTTCTAAAGGATCATTAGGAGGCACGACAATAGAAGCAAGACCAATAATTTCATCTTTACTAGGGAATTATTTATCATGGGGTTGTCTAAAAATTTTAGCAAAATTGAACTCATGAGACATATCCCCTAAATTAATAGTAACAACATCCTTTTTGCAATCTATCTTAGCTTTAACAGTATTCAAGAAGGGTCTACCAAATATAATGGGACAAAAGTCATCTTGTGGGGAACCAAGAACAAGAAAATCAGTAGGATATTTAACTTTTCCACACAAGACTTCAACATCTCTAACAATCCCAATTGGTGAAATAGTATCTCTATTGGCAACTTTAATTGTAACATCAATCTCTTCTATCTCAGGAGGTGCAATATCATGCATAATTTGTTTGTATAAGGAATGAGGTATTGCACTTGCACTAGCACCCATATCACACAAGCCATGATAACAATGATCTCCTATTTTAACAGAAATAACAGGCATGCCTACAACAGATCTAGCAATTCTAGCAGCTTAATCACAGAAGTAAATAACATGCCCATCAACATTATCGGCCAAGAGATCTTTAACCATAGCAATACTAGGTTCAACTTTAATTTTCCCAGGGGGTGTAGGTGTTCTAGTGTTACTCTTACGAACCATAGTTGAAGATTTAGCATGATCCTTTATTCTAACAGGGAAAGGTGGTTTCTCAATATAAGAAGTAGGAACAACAAGATCAACATTATAAGTGATAGTCTTTTCTTTAACTTTAATAGGTGCAACTACTTTTACTTCAACGGGAGGATTATATTTAAACCACTTATCCTTAGGGAGATCAACATGAGTAGCAAAGGATTCACAGAAAGAAGCTACTATCTCATAGTCAAGTCCATATTTAGTGCTAAATTCATGGAAAACATTGGTATACATAAAAGATTTAACACAATCAAACTTAGGTGTTATACCTGACTCCTTACCTTCATCGAGATCCCAATCTTCGTGAGTTATGCTTAATTCTTTACAACAAATCCCATTTGAATTCAATAGTCTTCATCATAAAAGAGCCAGTACAAGAAGTATCGAGCATGGAGCGATTGTTGAGAGAAAGCCGAGCATAAATTTTTTGAATACTAATTTCTCTTGAGAGCTCATGATTGGGGCATGAATATAACAATGACTTAAGCCTCCCCCAAGCCTGAGTGATGCTTTCTCCTTCGCGAGGCCAAAAATTATATATATATATATATATATATATATATATATATATATATATATATATAATTACGATGCATAGGATAAAACTTCTGATGACATTCCAATTTCAATCGGTTGTAGTTCCATGATCCCATATCATCACATATCCTAAACCATGTCAATGCCTTTCCCTTAAAAGATATAGGGAAGGCCTTCTTCTTGATAACATCCCTGGGCATACCTGCAAGCTTAAATAATCCACAAACTTCATCCACATACATTAGGTGCAAATCGGGATGTAATGTTCCATCACCTATGAAAGGATTAGCTAGCAGTTTCTCTATCATACCCGAAGGAATTTCAAAGTAAACATTTTCAGTAGGTTCAGAGGGTTGAGGAGCAAATCTTTGCTCTCTTGGTCGGGGTGAAGATACCCGAACAAGCCCTCAAAGGATTACTTTCCATAGTAACAAGTGACAGTAAATTTTAGAACACTGTATAAAATTTTCCTTACCAAATTCCACTTACCAAAGGCGCTTCACTCCCCGGCAACGGCACCAGAAAAGAGTCTTGATGACCCACAAGTATAGGGGATCTATCGTAGTCCTTTTGATAAGAAAGACTGACGAACCCAACGAGGAGTAGAAGGAAATGACAAGCGGTTTTCAGTAAGTTATTCTCTGCAAGCACTGAAATTATCGGTAACAGATAGTTTTGTGATAAGGTAATTTGTAACAAGTAACAAGTAATAAAAGTAAATAAGGTGCAGCAAGATGGACCAATCCTTTTTGTAGCAAAGGACAAGCCTAGACAAACTCTTTTATAAAGGAAAGCGCTCCCGAGGATACGTGAGAATTATCATCAAGCTAGTTTTCATCACGCTCATATGATTCGCGTTCGTTACTTTGATAATTTGATATGTGGGTGGACCGGTGCTTGGGTACTGCCCTTCCTTGGACAAGCATCCCACTCATGATTAACCCCTATTGCAAGTATACGCAACTACAAAAGAAGTATTACGGTAAGCCTAACCATAGCATGAAACATGTGGATCCAAATCAGCCCCTTACGAAGCAACGCATAAACTAGGGTTTAAGCTTCTGTCACTCTAGCAACCCATCATATACTTATTACTTCCCAATGCCTTCCTCTAGGCCCAAATAATGGTGAAGTGTCATGTAGTCGACGTTCACATAACACCACTAGAGGAAAGACAACATACATCTCATCAAAATGTCGAACGAATACCAAATTCACATGACTACTTATAGCAAGACTTCTCCCATGTCCTGAAGAGCAAACGTAACTACTCACAAATCATATTCATGTTCATAATCAGAGGGGTATTAATATGCATAAAGGATCTGAACATATGATCTTCCACCAAATAAACAAACTAGCATCAACTACAAAGAGTAATCAACACTACTAGCAACCTACAGGTACCAATCTGAGGTTTTTACACAAAGATTGGATACAAGAGATGAACTAGGGTTTGAGAGGAGATGGTGCTGGTGAAGATGTTGATGGATATTGACCCCCTCCCGCTGAGAGGACCGATGGTGATGACGATGGTGACGATTTCTCCCTCCCAGAGGGATGTTTCCCCGGCAGAACAGCTCCGCCGGAGCCCTAGATTGGTTCCGCCAAGGTTCCGCCTCGTGGCGGCGGAGTTTCATCCCGAAAGCTTGCTTATGATTTTTTCGAGGGTGAAAGACTTCATAGCAGAAGATGGGCACCGAGGCCTGCCAGGGGGCTCACGAGGCCGGGGCGCGCCCAGGGGGTAGGGCGTACCCCCCACCCTCGTGGCCAGGGTGTGGGCCCCTCTGGTTCATTATTTCTCCAGTATTTTTTATATATTCAAAAACGTGCCTCCGTGAAGTTTCAGGACTTTTGGAGTTGTGCAGAATAGGTCTCTAATATTTTCTCCTTTTCTAGCCCAGAATTGCAGCTGTCGGCATTCTCCCTCGTCATGTAAACCTTGTAAAATAAGAGAGAGAAGGCATAAGTATTGCGACATAATGTGTAATAACAACCCATAATGCAATAAATATTGGTATAAAAGCATGATGCAAAATGGACATATCAGCCGGCGAGGAGGCTGAGCTGCCAGTAAGCAGAAGTGAAGGATTGAACATGGAAAGCAAGAAGGAACAGTGGAAATGTGGCTTTTGGTGGGAGGGAGGGGGCGGGGAGATAGATATTTCTGCGGTGGCAGAAAAATTTCGCTCGGTGCCGCGAGAAACTGGTGCGCAAGTGTGGTTCAAGTGGGGGCGGTGGACTATAGATGATGAAGCCTCCTGCGTAAGCTAGAGAAGACGGTGGGCCAAGATATTTTATATCGCATCCCACACGATTCTTTCTAGTAAACTGTTTGTGGTATACCTGATTTTTTCATTATGTTTAGAAAGACAAAATGGTGTTACGGAGGGAAAGGATGGTGAAGTGTATTCTAGAACATTTATGTACAGTGAACATGCAACTACATGAGTGTCGTGTTTAAATTTGGAATTATTCCGGGTTTTCGAGGGTAGAGTATTCAACCCAAATTTATTGATTCGACACAAGGGGAGCCAAAGAATATTCTCAAGTATTAGCAGTTGAGTTGTCAATTCAACCACACCTGGAAAACTTAATATCTGCAGCAAAGTATTTAGTAGCAAAGTAGTATGGAAGTAATGGTAACGGTGGCAAAGGTAATAGTAGCAACTTTGTAGTAATTGTAACAGTGGCAACTGTTGGGGATATGACTATCAGGTATGACCCGCCCAGGAGGGGCCGGGTCATCCCTGTGGCGGTTCATCTTAATGAAGCCCAAGAGTATAATAACAATGGTGGTTCATAGATAGGCTTAGTAAAGGGCCCAGACCCGAAGGCGGCTCAAGGCCCACGAATATAAACCGCCATGTATATGTAGACTTGTATTGTAAGGCATGTAAGAAAGGTCACCGAGCCGAACACGTTATATGAGCCGGCCGGGACTCTGTAGGCCGCAGGGCGTCAACCCGTGTATATAAGGGGACGACCCAACGGCGGCTTAGGACAAGAAACAACAGATCGAGAGCCAGGTTAAGCGTATTCGCTCCCTGGTCATCGAAACCCTAGCAATACCACCTCAAACTGGATTAGGCCTTTACCTTCACCGCAAGGGGCCGAACCAGTATAAACTCCTCGTGTCCTTTGTCTTGATTAACCCCTCTAAGCTAATCTCGTTGCAATGGCTCCACGACTAAGTCCTTACACTAGGACATCTGCCGTGACAATTCCACGACAATTGGCGCCCATCATGGGGCTATCGCACGATGGTTTGAAGTTCTTAGAGGGCAACTTTGAAGGGATCAAGGGATGCGCCGTGGGCTGGATGACCAAGAGTCATCGCAGCAAGCTCTACATCGACGATGCAGGCTGGGTCCCCGAAGCCGGCTCAACTGAGTATGGGTACCGGGCCCCCTTCGGCAGAATTCACGTCTTCATTGGCACGATCGGCGAACCGGGCCCTGAGCCGGACATCTGCACTGACATCATCGAGACGGCTCAGCACGCGAGACCCGCCCGAGTTCAGCCCGCGAGACCCGCCCGAGTTCAGCCTGCCATGAAACATGCCTTTGTGGGATTCATCCATGGAGCAGAATCTGAGGATAGATCGGCGTCTGGTGGTGAGACGGTTGTTTACTCTGATGGCGAGTCCTCCACTGGCGAGACCGAGTTGTATCAACTGCAAGACGACCGGCCTGGGGCCTGTTCCGACGGCGACAGTATTCCAGAACCCTACGAGCTGCCGAACCGGGTCGCGATCTTCATGGCCGCTATGCAGCCGGTACAGCATTCTTCAACTACAGCGGCACTGATTTCTGGGTCAGCAGCGGCGACGGTGGCCGGGGAAGGAGGCCCTGTGGGCCCCCCAGCTCAGTTTTTGTCCGACTTACTAGACACCTTAGCAACACTGCTAGCGACGAAGGTTAACCCGGATAATCGAGATCAGCATAACGCGGAAGTCGCAAAGTTGCGAGATCAGATAGCTCAAGCTAAGGAGGACCTAATGGCTGAAGATGCTAGGATGGCCGCGGAGCGGGTTACATTGGATGCTCAGGCGCAGCGGATTCAGTCGGAATCTTACCGGCTCATGCTAGATCAGAATGCTTCAAACAAGGTCATGAGGAGGAGGCAAAAGACTCGTCTGCCCCTGGTTTACGAGGCGAGAAATCTCTTTAACACGTCAGGAGCAGCAACCAGAACCCTCCAGTGGTAAACCGGGTTGAAGCACCCGCGAGAGGAACGCCGATTCAGCCACGGACGATGGACCCTCCTCGCCAGAACAATATCCCGCCACAACACGTGCCAACACCATCGGGTCATTATTCTAACCCTTTGGATAAGATGATTGCTGCAGCGTCACGGTTGGCGGCTCTTCCAGTTGAAGGCGAGTATCCAACGGCGGTTGAAACACGGAGGGCTTGAGAGCTTCTTCAGACAGCGTTAGTTCAGCAGCAGGCTTATTCTTGCAGTCGTGGCAGGATTCATTCTACCCCTCGCCCAAGCCGGGGTTACAGCCGGCGTATCGATGAGCCGGCGGTGTCAAGCAGTGGGCGGAACCATAACCCGCCTCGCGGACATAACCCGGCGGGCGGTGGTGCTGATGCTCAGAACATAGTGGATCAAGGTAGAGCGCGTCGGGAGGCCGAGCTGGCGGCTCAGTATGCGGCCCGTCAACCTTCTCCGTTGCGTCCGACCACCTCTGTTTAGCCGGGTGTGACCTTCAGGAACTTGGGGGTGCCGTGTTTAGTGCTGGCTCTACGTGATGAGCGTCTGCCCAAGGATTTCAAGGGTCCCCGCAAGGTACCTAACTATACGGCCGACTTACCTCCTGAGGCATGGGCCGAGAGTTATGAGATGGCCATGGAATTGCTGGATGTTAGTGAGGCGGCGTGTGCAAAGTATTTCCCTCTGATGTTGGATGAAACGGCCCGCACTTGGTTGAAAGGGCTCCCCGCCAATTCTATCGGGTCATGGGCCGAGTTAAAAGCCCGATTTATCCAGAATTTCAAGGATATGTGCAAATAGCCTATGTCAATTGTGGATTTAGCCTCCTGTGTCCAAGAAGAAGGTGAGTCGACAACCCATTGGGTGCACTGGGTCTCGACAATCCTGCACTCGTCGGACCACATCAATGCTGATTCAGCAGTTTTGATGTTGGAGAACAATTGTCGTTTCACGCCCCTAAAGCAGAAATTAGGGCGGCTCAAACGCCACTGCAATGACATGAGGACACTCATGGCAGCTCTGGTTAAGTATGTTGTCTCTGATGGTACCAAGGACCCCGAGTCTGATGACGAAAAGCCGGGAAAGGGAAAGAAGAGCAGCAACACCAGAGGGCAGTAGCATAAGCCCGCGAACCATGGAGGCAACAGTAAGTGCAAAGCTGATAATAGTTTGGACTTTGTGGCTAACACCAATGCGCAGAATAATAGTCAGCGTTGTAAGGGTAAACCGCCCCCACGAATCGGAGCATCCGGCTTCAATCTCGAACAGTAGCTAAATCAGCCCTGCCCGAGACATGGTACGTGAGAAAGACCGTCCGGGCACCTCTTGAAGGATTGTTACATTATGAAGGAGCACAAGAATTCCAATCTTTTTCAAGACAGTCATGGGCCAGGTGGCGACTCAGGATCCGGCTCTCGTGGACCGGGTTACGACGGTGGTGGCTCTAACTTTGGATTCCAAGGAAATCAAGGCAATCACGGCAACCAGGGTGGTTACAATCAACAGAGTAATTAGGGGAGTCAACAACAGCAACAGTCTTGTTATCAGAGCAACCCGAAGTAGTTGAATAATGGAAAGTATCATGTCTTCACCACTAGCTTATGTAAGCGTGACCAGAAGCTTCATAAGAGGGCAGTCAATGCTGTTGAGCCGGTGGTTCCTCATTACTTGCGCTAGTCTGAGCAGCCCATTGTGTGGAGTCAGGAAGATCACCCGCCCCGGGCTGATAATCCGGGTCACTTGGCTTTCGTGGTCGCACCTCAGGTCGGAGGGTATAAGTTCACCAAGGTACTCATGGACGGAGGGAGCAGCATCAATATCCTTTAATATGAAACTTTCCGTCGCATGGGGTTGACTGATAAAATTCTTAAGCCATCAAATACTGTTTCCACGGCGTGGTACCTGGTAAGTTGGCCTACCCAGTTGGTAAGATAGCTGTGGAAGTTGCTTTTGGAGACAATCATGACTCTAGGTCGGAGACATTGACCTTTGAAGTGGTCAAGATCCACAGCCCATATCACACTCTGTTTGGACAACCGGCTAATGCCAAGTTCATGGCGCGGCCTTGTTATGTGTATCTGCAGCTCAAGATGCCAGGTTACAAGGGAACCATCATGGTTCATGGAAGCCGGAAGATAGCCTTGGAGTGTGAGGAAGGAGACATTGCTTATGCTGAGTCTGTTTGTGCAACTGAGGAGCTGAAGTCATATAAGTATAATGTTGACCCGGCGGAAATGACATCTCTAAAGAAGCCAACCACAGAGCAGGATCCTTCACTCAAATTTAAGTTGGCGGATGACACTAAGAAGGTTGATTTCGTTCCTGGTGATTCATCGAAGCAGTTCAGTATCAGTGCTAATCTGTATCCGAAATAGGAAAGCGCGCTCATCGAGTTCATCCGTGAGAATCGGGACATCTTTGCATGGAAGCCGTCAGACATGCCGGGTGTACCGAGAGAACTCGCTGAGCACGCTCTTAATATTGATCCAAAATTTAGGCCGGTTAAGCAGTTTATTTGCCGATTTAATGAGGAGAGGCGGAAGGCCATTGGAGAGGAAGTGGCCCGGCTCTTGGCAGCCGGGTTTATCATCGAAGTTTTCCATCCCGAGTGGTTGGCTAACCCGATGCTGGTACTCAAGAAGAATGGCACTTGGCGGATGTGTGTGGATTACACGGACTTGAACAAGGCTTGTTCGGCTGATCCGTTTGCTCTCCCTCGTATTGATCAAATCATTGATGCTACGGCGGGTTGTGAGCGTCTGAGTTTTTTGGATGCCTATTCTGGTTATCATCAGATCAAGATGGCAATTAAGGACCAGGAGAAGACAACTTTCATTACTCTGTTTGGAGTCTTCTGCTATGTGTATATGCCTTTTGGGCTCAAGAGTGCCCAGGCGACTTATCAGCGGTGTGTGAAAAATTGCCTTCACAATCAAATTGGGTGCAATGTTCATGCTTATGTCGATGACATTGTGGTGAAATCAAGAAAGAAGGAGACCCTGATTGATGATTTGAAGGAGACGTTTGACAATCTCCGGGTTTACAAGATGATGCTTAATCCGGCTAAATGTATCTTTGGTGTGCCCGCAGGCAAGCTCTTAGCTTTCTTGGTTTCTAACAAAGGCATTGAAGCTAACCCGGAGAAAATCAAAGCCATTACTTCGTTGGCTAAGCCGGCTTGCGTTAATGATGTTCAACGCCTGGTGGGTCGTATTGCGGCTCTGAGCCAGTTCATAAGACGGCTGGGTGAGAAGGCTATCCCCCTCTATCAAATGATGAAAAAGATAGATCATTTTGTTTGGACTCACGCTGCTAACCAAGTGTTTGAGGATCTGAAGAAACAATTGGCTGAGCCGCCCGTGCTTGCTGCCCCTGTTGATAAAGAGCCTCTGTTGTTATATGTGGCTGCTAATAGACGGGCCGTCAGTGTGGCCATCGTGGTGGAAAGGAAGGTGGCAGGCAAGGAATATCCGGTTCAACGGCCGATTTATTATATAAGTGAGGTGCTTATTGAGTCCAAGCAAAGATACCCACATTGGCAGAAGCTTGTGTATGGGGTTTTCATGGCAAGCCGGAAGCTTAAGCAATATTTTCTGGGTCATCCTATCACCATGGTTAGCTCTGCTCCTTTGGGAGATATCATCCAAAACAGGGAAGCAACTGGCCGGGTTGCTAAGTGGGACATTGAGCTTAAACCTCACGGGTTAAAATATATGCCTCGTACGACTATCAAGTCCCAAGCGCTTGTGGATTTCATCAATGATTGGACAGAGTTGCAGGCACCGGAGGAAAAGCCGGATAACACATATTGGACTATTCACTTTGATGGATCTAGACAGTTGGAGGGCTCGGGGCTGGAGTTGTCTTGACTTCCCCACTGTCGGTGTCAAAACCGGCGGATCTCGGGTAGGGGGTCCCGAACTGTGCATCTAGGATTGATGGTAATAGGAGACGAGGGACACGGTGTTTACCCAGGTTCGGGCCCTCTCTATGGAGGTAATACCCTACTTCCTGCTTGATTGATCTTGATAAATATGAGTGTTACAAGAGTTGATCTAGCACGAGATCGTAATGGCTAAATCCTAGAAGTCTAGCCTGTATGACTATGGCAATGAATGTCCTATCCGGACTATGCCCTCCGATTTATATATACACCGGAGGGATCTAGGGTTACACAGAGTCGGTTACATAGGAAAGAATCTTAATAGATGATGGCCATGCTTGCCTTCCACGCCAAGGAGAGTCCAATCTGGACATGGGTACAGTCTTCGGCCTTCATGTCTTCATAGCCCATCAGTCCGTCCCATGGATAGCAGGCTAGACGCCCAAGGACCCCTTAGTCCAGGACTCCCTCAGTAGCCCCTGAACCTGGCTTCAATGACGAGGAGTCCGGTGCGCAGATTGTCTTCGGCATTTCAAGGCGGGTTCCCTTCTATCCGAACTCCAAGATAGTCTTCGGACGCGATGATAGTATCTGGACCTGTCACACACACACCATACACAACCACAGAGAGAAAATAATTTTGTACAAGTTTAATCCGCTGACAAATTTCGGTTGCATGACATCACGCCCGACCGGTCATATTTCCGGACCATTTTTTGTGTTCGACGCCCCACGTCCCGAGACGCGGTTGCCATTGGCACGTCTTGTCAAAGCAGAGATCATGTCCCCTTATCGCGGGATTCTCATCAATGCGGGTATGGGTAACCCAACCGTGTCGTTTATACAGCCCTTGGGAATAGGCGAATATTAAGGCGAGTGAGGAGGCGTTCAATATTCGCTGCCTTTATAAGGGGACAAGAATTCCCTCTTCCCCTCTTACGCCCTCTCTCTGTCTCCGCCCTTCCAATCTCGAGCTCCAGCGCCCAAGTTCTCATCTCCTTTCCACTCAAGCAAGCACTCAACCATGTCCGGATCCGGAGGTCAGGGCAAGTGGATGGTCTCCTCCGTCAAGGAGGAGGACATTACCGAGCTTCGGGCGGCCGGATATTTGGCGGAGGAAATCGCCCATCGTCTGCCGACCGAGGGACTATAGCGACCCGACCTCATACGTCCAAGTCTCTGTGCTTTAGTGTCATCCCTGGATCTGTAATGCTGACACACACAGTACTCGAAGGATTTATAACAGAGTAGCAATCACACACTTTATTACATCGAATGTCTCAAAAGAGAACTAATTACAAATAAAATGGCTTAATCCATCTAATACGATAACAGCGGAAAGCTTGGATGATAAAGTGAGTCCATCAACTCCAACGGCATAGCTGAGCTGCACGACAACGACCTAGTGAACCTTACTCCTCGTCTGAAAAGTCTACAACATGATACGTTGCAGCCCGAAAACGGGTCAGCACATGGAATATGCTGGCAATGTAACACAGTAGAGCAATGAACAGAATAATGCTATCACTATATGCAAATATGGCTGGTGGAGGCTCTATGGTTATAAGGTTTTCGCGAAAAGCCAATTTTTTCCTACAACAAAGGAATAAGTTTTATTTTCACTATCATGGTAGTTGAAACATCATTGAGAAGGTTCCTCCAACTCAATCCCAATTAAAGTAATTCATTAACCCAACAAATTAAATTAAATTAAAGTGATGAGATACAATAGGATAATCCAAGTACTAGATACTCAAGTTGTCCATAACCGGGGACATGGCTAACCATGATTAGATTGTACACTCTGCAGAGGTTTGCGCACTTTCCCCACAAGACTCGATCTCCTCCGTTAGATTTCTCGCACTACACAATGTTTGAGAAACGGATGACCGAGACACAGTCTTTCGGAAGCATTAACTCTTTACTCTGGGTGGAC
This sequence comes from Aegilops bicornis, assembly GCA_021605145.1. Lineage (NCBI taxonomy): Eukaryota > Viridiplantae > Streptophyta > Magnoliopsida > Poales > Poaceae > Aegilops > Aegilops bicornis. The sequence continues at coordinate 171,646,017 of CM038673.1, read as the reverse complement.
AGTTACACCTACTTTCCCTCTACATCTGCTAGCCCGCCACTGAAAGAGGTCACACAACTTATTCAAACTATGCGAGAGCCCATAATGGCTTGTGGCCACACACGGAAGTTTCTAGCATGAATAATCTTAAGATCCCTTTGAGCCTGGGTGGCGGACCGTAGGAAAATCACACGGGTACTCCGGGATATCCTAGGACAGCACTGGATTCTCCAGGTGCCAAAACAAGCAATCCACCCAGATGCGTATTAAAGTTGCCACCTTAAGTTGAACCATTAATTAACAATCTCACATCTGTCATGGATACATTCGAACCCAATCCACGTCTACGAGCATAGCATAGCAATATAAGCATAACATAGAAGTAACTCCCAAGGTTTGATAACAAAACAAGGCAATAGGTTCTACCTCATCAACTACTTCCCAAACCCACAAATTAATCACATCCTAATCATGCAGTGTTTGAGGATTGGAACTAATGCATAAAAGTTGGGTATGAAAAGAGTATGATCAATGTGTTACTTGCCTTGCCGACGATCCGCAAAACCTAGGGACTTGTAGTAGCACGCTTCGCACTCCGGGAATTCTATCGCAAACAAACAATAGCATACATAAGCAATCAATCAATCAAAGATGCACGGGTAAAACTCAAATAAGAAGATCTAACCAGGAAGTTCAAATTAAGAACTCCGGTTTGCAAAAAGAATTAAATCAAACGGAGCAATGAAACTCAAACTGCGAAAGAAACAAGATCCGATTACTAATCTGGACTAAAATCAAATTTTACAGTACCAAAATCTTGTTCAAGTTGGCTAAACAGAAAGAGGGTTTCGAGACGAAGATCTAGGCGCTTGAATCGCCTGATTCCGATAAACGAGCGAAAAGATAAATTAAAACGAAAACCGGATCAGAAATCACGATAAAAAATAATCGCGAAAAACCCGAGAAAAAGAAAAAAACGGATGGACATGCTAACCAACGAACGTTCGTTGTTTGCGAATAACGGGCGAAAACCGTTCGTTAAACCGAATGTACGAATGAACGTCCGATAAATAAACTAAACCGAGAAAACCAACGAACCGATCAATAAAAACGTAACTAGGGTTTTTTTTAAAACCAACGTTTTTTACCTAAACCGAAAAACCGAATCATAGATTTGCGCTCGTTGCTTCCGTGGCGAAGCGGCGGCGCGTCTTGACGGCAGGTGGCGCTTGGTGGTGCGGTAAGGCGGTGGAAGGGCGACGGCTGCGGCTCATTTTATTCTTCTTCTTGCTGCGGGTTGCGGTGGCGGGGTGGGTGGCGAAGTAGGGCGTAGGCGGGCTTATAAAGGGAGGTGGCGGGCAGCTTATGGAGGGGGCGGAGGAGTCCCGAGGCGGCGGCGATGGCGGCCCGTGTCCCGGGCGGACTTCGGCACTACAAGCGATGAGCGAGGCCTTGGCCGGCTTCACTGAGCCTTGGCTCAGTCGGGAAGTTTTTTTAAAAACATAATCCAATAAATAAAATCCTAGAAAAATAAATAAAAATCTAAAAATACCAAAACAAATTTTCACCGTCTAAATAAAACATTTAGAACAGGGTGAACATTTTCTTGGCCTAAAATGCAATTTTAAAAAAATGCACCTTTTTTCTAATTCAAATAAAATTCCAATAAAAACCCAATAAAAATATTAATTTGATTTTAATATTTTTCCTCCAATATTTCATTTATTTTGGAGAAGTCATATTATCTCTTCTCTTATATTTTTTTATGTGAAATATTTTGGAAAGAAAAATAAATAAACCAAAGTGATCCTTGTTTCGATATTTGATAAAAGTCAAATACGAAAAAACGTGAAATCCTCAACTCTCTCCGAGGGTCCTTGAGTTGCTTAGAATTTCGAGGATCGCGAAACGAAATGCAACAAAATATGCTATGCATGAATGACCTGTGTATAACATACCAAATTGAAAATTTGGGATGTTACAAACCTACCCCCCTTAAGATGAATCTCGCCCTCGAGATTCGGGTTGGCTAGAAAATAGGTGTGGGTGGTCTTTGCAAAGATCATCCTCTCGTTCCCAGGTGGCTTCATCCTCGGTATAGTGGCTCCACTGAACCTTGCAAAACATGATAACCTTGCTGCGAGTGACTCGGCTGGCAAACTCAAGAATTTTGACTGATTTCTCTTCATAGGTCAAATCACCGTCCAACTGAATTGCCACCAGGGGTACTGTATCTCTCAGCAGTATATCGGCCATCTCAGCATGACACTTCTTCAACTGGGAAACGTGAAACACATCATGAACTCCTGATAGTCCTTCGAGTAACTCCAACTTGTAGGCAATCTCTCCCATGCGTTCCAAAAGACGGTATGGTCCCACAAATCTCGGGGCTAACTTTCCCTTAACTCCAAAACATTTAACGCCTCGCAAGGGTGAAACTCGCAGATATGCTCTGTCTCCGATTTCATAGACTACGTCCTTGCATTCTGAATCTGCATAACTCTTCTGCCTTGACTGAGCTACCTTCAGTCTATCTCGAACCAATTTAACCTTCTCTTCAGACTCCTTAATCAAGTCCGGTACAAACAACTCGCGGTCTCCAACTTCATCCCACATCAACGGTGCTCGGCATCTTCTCCCATACAAGGCTTCGAACGGTGCCATCTTCAAACTGGCCTGATAACTGTTGTTGTATGAGAACTCTGCATAGGGTAAGTTGTCATCCCAACTAGATCCGTAGTCTAGTGCACAAGCTCTCAACATGTCCTCCAGAATCTGATTGACTCTCTCAGTCTGTCCATCTGTCTGCGAATGAAAAGTCAGACTTGAACTCTCACGGTACCCAAGGTCTGGTGCAACTGATGCCAAAATTTTGAAGTAAATTGCGTTCCTCTATCTGATACGATGGTCCTCGGAACTCCATGTAGACATACGATCCTGGTCACGTATATCTTGGCCAACTTCGCACTTGTATACGTGGTTTTCGCTGGGATAAAGTGAGGCACTTTGGTCGAGCGATCAACTACTACCCATATAGAATCATATCCTGATTTGGTCCTGGGCAATCCGGTGATAAAATCCATGCCAAGCTTATCCCACTTCCATTCGGGTATCGGCATAGGCTGTAGCAATCCCATCGGCTTCGATGTTCTGCCTTCACTCTCTGACATACACCACATACGGCTACATACTCGGCAATATCCTTCTTCATACCAGTCCACCAGAAACGCTCCTTCAAATCCAAATACATCTTGGTGTTTCCGGGGTGTATCGAGTATGGCGAGTCATGAGCTTCCTGTAGAATCATCCTTCTGAGTTCCGCATCATTGGGCACATATATACGGTCCTCAAACCATAAGGTATCATGCTCATCCTCACGAAATCCTTTGGCTTTCCCTTCACTCATCTTCTCCTTTATCTCAGCGATCTCTTTGTCATACTTCTGAGCTTCTCGAATCTTTTCCAATATTGTTGACTGAACCTCCAATGTTGCCACAAAACCTTCAGGAACTATCTCCAATCGAAGTTCCCTGAGATCCTCGGCTAACTCCTTTGGCATCCCTCCGCTTACGAGGGTGTTAACATAACTCTTAAGGCTCAAAGCGTCTGCTACGACATTGGCCTTTCCTGGATGATAATGCAGCTCCATATCATAATTCTTTATGAGCTCCAACCATCTCCTCTGCCTGAGGTTAAGCTCCTACTGTGTGAAGATGTACTTCAAACTCTTGTGATCCGTGTATACATCGCAACGGTTTCCAATGAGAAAATGTCTCCAAGTCCTGAGCGAATGTACCACAGCTGCTAACTCCAAATCATGCATGGCATAATTTAACTCATGTGGTTTCAGTTGTCGTGAGGCATACGAAACAACTCTTCCGTCTTGCATTAGTACTCCTCCAAGTCCTAAGCGTGAAGCATCGCAATACACTTGGAAGTCCTTGCGTATTTTCGGCAGAATCAGCACTGGGCTGTAGTCAAACGTTTATTCAACTCCTGGAAACTTGCTTCACATTCCTCAGTCCAGTGGAACTTAGTTTCCTTCTTCAACAATGCCGTCATAGGCTTTGCAATCTTAGAGAAATTCTCAATAAATCTCTGATAATATCCCGCGAGTCCAAGAAAACTGCGGATCTCTCCAACTGAGGTGGGTGCCAACCACTCAGTGACTGACTGAACCTTGGTAGGGTCCACTTCTATTCCTTCTCCTGATATAACATGTCCAAGAAATCCAACTTCCTTCAACCAAAACTCACATTTGTTGAACTTGGCATACAACTAACGTTCCCTGAGCTTCTCCAGAACCATACGTAGACGCTCCTTGTGCTCCTCTTCATTCTTCGAGTATACCAAGATATCATCAATGAACACCACAACGAACTTATCCAAGAACTCCATGAACACCTTGCTCATCATACTCATAAAATAGGCAGGGGCGTTAGTCATTCCAAAAGACATGACCGTATACTCATACAACCCGTACCTTGTGGTGAGAGCTGTCTTAGGTATATCCTTCTCCTGAATCTTCAGCTGGTGATATCCTGATTGCAGATCAATCTTCAAAAACACTTTGGCTCCTGTCAACTGGTCAAATAAATCATTGATCATCGGTAGTGGGTACTTGTTCTTGATTGTCACTTCATTCAACGCACGATAATCAACCACCATTCTTAACGATCCATCCTTCTTCTCAACCAAGAGCACTGGGGCTCCCCATGGTGATGAACTTCGTCGGATGTAACCTTTCTCCAACAACTCCTTAATCTGCTTCTTGATCTCTTCTAGATCATTTGCGGGCATCCGGTAGGGTCTCTTTGATATTGGCCCGATGCCTAAATAGCTCTATCAAAAACTCGATGTCTCGATCTGGCGGCATGCTTGGCAACTCCTCTGGTAAAACATCTGGGTAATCCTTCACTACAGGCACTTCCTCCTGAACAACTCCCGTGAGAGAATTTACTTGGCTCCTCCTAGGCGCATGCCTAGATACATACTTGATCCTTTTTCCCTCCAGGGTGGTGAGCAAAATCGACTTACTCGCGCAATCGATGTTTCCCCCATACATCGATAGCTAATCCATTCCCAGTATCACATCCAATCCTTGTGAATCCAAAATTATCAGGTCTGAGGGGAAAACATGGCTTCCAATGGTCAATGGCATCTGAAAACATCCTTGACTTGCCACATATTCAGCTCCTGGCGAACTTACTAACATTGGTGTCGTAAGTACCTTAGTGGGCAACTTATACTTATCCATGACTCCCCTTGATATGTATGAATGCAAGGCACCAGTATAAAAAAGAACGATTGGAGTAAATGACTTAACCAAAAACTTACCGATAACGGCATTAGGCTGCTCCTCAACCTCCTCCACGTTCACGTGGTTCACTTGTCCCCTGTTGAAAGGGTTGGGCTTCTTCCAAGCGCTTCCATTTCCGTTCCCATTCTTCGCTTCAGGGTACTCAGTGGCGTAATGTCCAGCCTTCCCGCACTTGAAACAAGTAATGTGACTTAGGTCCTTCTTGGCGGGTGTGGTTGGGCTAGAGCGGTTCTGATTACTACCTGCTCCGTTCCCGTTTCCATTCTTGGGGCCACTGTGGTTGTGAGAACTCCCTCCATTGTGGGTGTGACCTCCATGGTTATGGGCAAGTCCTCCCGAGTTCGGGGTTAAATGAGGCTTCTGTTGGGCTCATGAGTTGTACCTTCCTTGTCCATACTTCCTTTTGCGACTCTCAATCTGGTAGTTGTTGAATGTTGCCACCATCAAACATGCTCATCTCATCATTCAGCCCTTCCATAAACTTCTCCTGCTTTGCGGCATCTGTGGCCACATCATCAGGGGCATAACGAGATAGCTTACTAAATTCATCCACGATCGCCCCAATCGGGTTCCCTTGGCGTAAGTTGCGAAACTCATGCTTGTTCATGCTCATAGCTCCAGTTGAGACGTGGGCTGTGCGGAATGCTTGCTGAAACTGATCCCATGTAACATTGGCTATGGGAAAGGTGGCTGTGTAATTTTTCTACCATGAGGTTGCTGGTCCATCCAACTGATGTGCGGCAAAACGCACCTTCTCTGCATCTGTGCAACCAGTGGTGGTCAACTCCCTTCAAATCTGGCGTAGTCAGTCATCCACAACTATTGGCTCGGTGCTACTAGAAAACACCGGCGGCTGTAACCTCAGGAAACGAGCTAAGTTGTCAACTGGTGGTGGTGGCGGAGGGTTGTTGTTGTTGTTGTTGTTGTTGTTGTTGTTGTTGTTGTTGTTGTTGTTGTTGTTGTTGTTGTTGTTGTTGTTGTTGTTGTTGTTGTTGTTGTTGTTGTTGTTGTTGTTGTTGTTGTTGTTGTTGTTGTTGTTGTTGTTGTTGTTGTTGTTGTTGTTGTTGCCTTGGTTACGGACTAATATCTGCATTAAGGCATTCTCGCTTTGGATCAACTGGGTGATCTCCGTGGAAAGACAAACCGTGTCACGCCCTGAGGCATCTAATGGGTTTAGAGGGGAGAGATTAGAATAGAAAAAGAGGTCTAGTGAGAAAACACTACCCATATGCACATGAGACAAACACAATCATATCACTCAATCAATCAAGCAAGGGCATACAAGCGGTCTAGAAAATCGTAAAAGTGCTCGGACTACTACTATATACATGGGGGAATACTACTAATCATTTGGTGGTCATCTAGAAATTTTGATCGGTGGAAGACTCCATGATGTCTGCTCCAGCTTCGTCTTCAAAGTCATCATCACTGTCGTCGGGGTCGGAGTCGGTGTCGTCGATGATGACATAGTTCTCCGGACAAGTGGAATCGTCGTCTTCTCCTCCTAGCGCGGGGTCTCCCATGAATACTCCAATCTTCTTTATCAGGTCATCGTTCTTCTGCAATAGTGTTGTGATTTCTTCTTCATATCCATCGTGTGTAGACTTGAGTTCCTCTTCAAGCTCGGTGATCCATATCTTCGCCTTCTTCCAATCTATCATGTATGCGCACATCTGGTTTTCCTGGCATCAAATGTGCTGGTTTAACTCCTGGATGAAAGCTGCAATGGACCTGTCCTTCCTGGCGCTGACTATCTCCCATTGCTCATCTCAACGCCCACATATCTGGTAGATGGTGTCCTTGAGGTCCTTGTGGTAAACTTCGCCGATGCGTCCCATGGCGATGTGAGCTGCCATGCTCTTTCCTAAACCCCAGGTTGGTGCATCAAAGGAAAACTCTATGGGCTCTGTGACTGGCGTGAACGTCCTTCCTGGAACTTGAACTCGAATCATCCAACACTCCTCTTCTCGTAATGTGGCGTTGTAGGTCTCCGTGAAGCTTGGTATTCCGATGTTCAGGTATCTAGTGACTTCCTTCAAGTGTCGTCCAAAGGGTGTGTCTTCATCCGGTTGTGCAAACTTGTTCCTCGAATCTGCCATCCTAGAGAGTAGAAAATTAAGAGGAGTCGGAAATGAGTAGAGAAGAGTGACCTATGGCTTTCTTCGTGGTCGTGTCCTACACTCAGCGTGTGCTCTGATACCATCTTGTAGCGACCCGACCTCAAATGGCCAAGTCTCTGTGCTTCAGTGTCATCCCTGGATCGGTAATGCTGACACACAAGATCGAAGGATTTATAACAGAGTAGCAATCACACACTTATTACATCGAATGTCTCAAAAGAGAACTTAATACAAATAAAATGGCTTAAGGCCATCTAATACGATAACAACGGAAAGCTTGGAAGATAAAGTGAGTCCATCAACTCCAACGGCATAGCTGAGCTGCACGGCAATGACCTAGCGAACCTTACTCCTCGTCTAAAAGGTCTAAACATGATACGTTGCAGCCCGAAAATGGGTCAGCACATGGAATATGCTGGCAATGTAACACAGTAGAGCAATGAACAGAATAATGCTATCACTATATGCAAATATGGCTGGTGGAGGCTCTATGGTTATAAGGTTTTTGCGAAAAGCCAATTTTTTCCTGCAACAAAGGAATAAGTTTTATTTCAACTATCATGGTAGTTGAAACATCATTGAGAAGGTTCCTCCAACTCAATCCCAATAAAAGTAATTCATTAACTCAACAAATTAAATTAAAGTGATGAGATACAATAGGATAATCCAAGTACTAGATACTCAAGTTGTCCATAACTGGGGACACGGCTAACCACGATTAGATTGTACACTCTGCAGAGGTTTGCGCACTTTCACCACAAGACTCGATCTCCTCCGTTGGATTTCTCGCACTACACAATGTTTGAGAAACGGATGACCGAGACACGGTCTTTCGGAAGCATTAACTCCTTACTCTGGGTGGACAGTTACACCTACTTTCCCTCTACATCAGCTAACCCACCACTGAAAGAGGTCACACAACTTACTCAAACTATGCGAGAGCCCATAATGGCTTGTGGCCGCACACGGAAGTTTCTAGCATGAATAATCTTAAGATCCCTTTGAGCCTGGGTGGCGGGCCGTAGGAAAATCACACGGGTACTCCGGGATATCCTAGGACAGCACTGGATTCTCCAGGTGCCCAAACAAGCAATCCACCCAGATGCGTATTAAAGTTGCCACCTTAAATTGAACCATTAATTAACAATCTTACATCTGTCATGGATACACTCGAACCCAATCCACGTCTATGAGCATAGCATAGCAATATAAGCATAACGTAGAAGTAACTCCCAAGGTTTGATAACAAAACAAGGCAATAGGTTCTACCTCATCAACTACTTCCCAAACCCACAAATTAATCACATCCTAATCATGCAGTGTTTGAGGATTGGAACTAATGCATAAAAACTGGGTATGAAAAGAGTATGATCAATGTGTTACTTGCCTTGCTGACGATCCGCAAAACCTAGGGACTCGTAGTAGCACGCTTTGCACTCCGGGAATTCTATCGCAAACAAACAATAGCATACATAAGCAATCAATCAAATATGCACGGGTAAAACTCAAATAAGAAGATCTTACCAGAAAGTTCAAATTAAGAACTCCGGTTTGCAAAAAGAATTAAATCAAACGGAGCAACGAAACTCAAACTGCGAAAGAAACAAGATCCGATTACTAATCTGGTTTAAAATCAAAATTTACAGTACCAAAATCTTGTTCAAGTTGGTTAAAAAGAAAGAGTGTTTCGAGACGAAGATCTAGGCGCTTGAATCGCCTGATTCCAATAAACGAGCGAAAAGATAAACTAAAATGAAAATCGGATCAGAAATCGCGATCGAAAATAATCACGAAAAACCCGAGAAAAGGAAAAAAATAACGGAAGAACAGGCTAACGAACAAACGTTCGTTGTCTGTGACTAACGGGCGAAAACCGTTCATTAAAACGAACGTACGGATGAACGTCCGATAAATAAACTAAACCAAGAAAACCAACGAACCGATCTGAAAAACGTAACTAGGGTTTTTTTTAAACGATGGTTTTTACATAAACCGAAAAAAACAGAATGGCGAGATTTGTGAACTCCGGCGCGACTCTGGCGGCTTCCGGCGAGCGGGGCGTGGCGCGATGGCGGTGGTGGCGCGGTGGTGCGGGCGAGGCGGCGAGGCGGGCAATGGCGGGCTGCGGCGGCGGCCGGGCGGCTCACTGCTGCTGCTGAGCTCAGTGGCGAGGTGGGGTGGCGAAGTGAGGGCGCGGGCAGCGGCTTATAAAGGGAGGCGGGAGGCTTGCGGGAGGGGGCGGAGGAGTCCGGCGGCGACGGGCGGTGGCCTCGTGTCCCGACCGGACTCGGCACGGCGGGCGAAGGCGGTGGCGCGGCGTGGGCCGGCCTGGCTCGGCTGGGCCTTAGCCCAGTCGAGCGCAGATTTTTTTAACATATTCTACCGAAATAAAATCCTAGAAAAATGAATAAAAATCTGAAAATACCAAAACAAATTTTCACCGTCTAAATAAAACATTTAGAACAGGGTGAACATTTTCTTGGCCTAAAATGCAATTTTTAAAAAAATGCACCTTTTTTCTAATTCAAATAAAATTCCAATAAAAACCCAATAAAAAATTAATTTGATTTTAATATTTTTCCTCCAATATTTCATTTATCTTGGAGAAGTCATATTATCTCCTCTCTTATATTTTTTTTATGAAATATTTTGGAAAGGAAAATAAATAAACCATAGTGATCCTTGTTTCGATATTTGATAAAAGTCAAATACGAAAAACGTGAAATCCCCAACTCTCTCGGAGGGTCCTTGAGTTGCTTAGAATTTTGAGGATCGCGAAACGAAATGCAACAAAATATGCTATGCATGAATGACATATGTATAACATTCCAAATTGAAAATTTGGGATGTTAAAGGGACAAGTCGTCCCCACGCCGAAGCCCACCGAGAGGGTAGTATTCATCCCCAATTTCTTCCGCGGGCTAGGGTTCCCACTCCACCCTTTCATCCACGGGCTGATGTATTATTACGGGATAGATTTCCATGATCAGTCCCCAAATTCCTTCCTCAACAACTCGGCGTTTATCGTTGTATGTGAGGCCTTCCTCCGCATCCAACCCCACTTCGGCTGTGGCTCAAAGTCTTCAACATGAAGCCGAAGGTGGTGGATAGCCAGCACGCGGAGTGCGGAGGAGCCATGGTAAGTAAGCTGTCCAACGTCTCCTGGCTGAAAGGCACTTTCGTGGACACAGTAAAGGAGTGGCAGAAACAGTGGTTCTACATCACAGAACCCCGCGGCACCAGCTGGGCCGCAGCTGCCGAATTCCGCTCCGGTGCTCCCATGCGACTCACCTCCTGGGTCGAGAAGAGTCTCGACCGTGTTCGCTGAAGAGCTGATAAGCGCTGCAGACGCTGCTCAAAGCATGGTAACCAAAAATGTCAAGCTTGTTGATGTAATCCAGGTGATGCTAGTTCGCCGGATTCTCCCGTGCCAGCGCAGAAGTCGCCCTCTGTGGGAGTTTAATCCGAAGAAGCACCAAACCCCGAAGAGGCTCTTTGAAACTACTCATGAAGGTGCCTGGAAGTTGCTCTTTAAGGGCAACGAGAAACCGCTGGCCACGGATTCAGACAATGGTCACGATTGTAAACACCCCGCTAGAGAGGTATGTTATTTTCGACGTATCCCCTACTTGTTCGTTTCGAGGATGACGTCTGAGCTTTTAGCAATTGCTTTTTTAGGACTGGATGGAGAGGGTGAAGCGGATCCAGTGTCCAGCTCCGCTGCCTGAAGAACCGGTCATCCCACGTCTGGCGAAGATGCTGGTGCCGGCACCATATAAGGCGCCGGAGAAGAAAGCCAAGTAGAAGGCCAAGGGGGCCAAAAAAGGCCCCTGCCACAAGGGTACTTCGGACGTGACGTCTGGAGACGAAGAGACCCATTCCTCCGTTCCTGAGGAGGACGGCGAGGAAGAGGAGGAGGAGGAGGAGAACAACCCTCACCCCGAGGAGGGAAAGAAGAAGAGGGCAGCTTCCGCGCATCTAGAGGGGGAAACACCCAAGAAGAGCAAGGGCGTCCCAGCGGTCAACACCGCATGGGATGTAGATAGCAGTCCGGAACGACGCCCTTGCACTAAGCCCCAGGCTGCATCGTAAGTGTCATGACTCGTACATGCACATATCCGGCCCTTTCTCTTCATCATCTTCATATGGTTAACTATACTATTGCCGTCCGGCCCGCGACCACATCCAGCAGTCCTCATTCGGAGGTTCGTTGGATTCGGCGGAAATGGCCAGCATGTCGCTGCCGCCCGCTTATTCTCCCGGGGCCAGGGACGACACCGAAGTGTTGTCCCGGAGGACCGCTCCGAGCCGGGAAGGAGCCCAGGACGCTGTCCGGGAGGCGCCACAAGGTGAGACCTCCATTGCCAGATGCATGGGGGAGCACAACCCCATGGAGACTGGCGAAGAGGGCCATATTCAGTTCGGCCCTCAGCCGGATACGATTCAGGAGACCCATATGCCTCCGGAGTCAGGCGAGCAACCCCCTTTGAAGGAGGGGGGTGCGCCGACTCCACCAGTGGCCCCTGTCCAACCAGGGGCGCCAGATAACCTGATGGAGGCGCTACGAGGCGCCTCTTTTGTGGACGAGCACCGTGTCCTTATGGGTGCGGTGATCAAGAAGGTTCAGTCCGCCAAGAGTGGTCTGAACGAAGCCTGCAGCAACCTGTTGACAGGTTTCGAGGTAAATAACGTAGAAAGAGAAAAACCCCATCTAGACATTAGCCCCTGAGACAATGTCCGGTGTTCGGCGAGAAGAACCGGACAGAGGATCAATCCTTTGTTATAGGAGACTAACTTAATATGTATGAATAAGCAGGCGTCGCTGTTGGCCGCAACCTCACATGCTGCCGAAGTCTCTGAACTAAAGCAGAGGCTAGAGCGGACCGAGAACGAGCTCGGCGAGGTGAAGATTCGGCTCTAGGAGAAGCAAGTGAGTGACGACTTGTTGTGTGTTCAGAAAGAATACGCGCTGTATATTGACCGTAGTGTCGTAATATGTGCAGGAGCCGCGACCGAGGTCGAGGCCCTAAAAAAGGCCCTGGGTGAAGCCGAGGGGAAGGCTGTCCAGCAGCAAGCCGCTCGTAAAAAGCTTAAGGTCCAGGTCAAGGAAGTCCAGAAGGAGCTCCAGGACGCGGTGAAGAAGTGCGAAGCCTTGGAGCGCGAGGCGTCAGTTCGAGAGACCGAACTTACCAAAGTTCGCTAGAGCGCGGAGGCCGCAAAAAATGAAGCCTGGGGCGTTCTCCAGGAGATTTAGGAGGCCAAGAAGATCGCAGCGGGCAAGGCATTTAACATGAAAAGCAAGTATGTGGAGAGGAATTACCTTTTACTAACCTGGATTCGGAGTTGCCCAGGGGCGTTTGCGGATCTACCACGCAGCGTGTCCGATGCTGCGGAGTTCTTCCGAGCCAGAGAAGGGAGCTACACGGAGAAGCTGTTATGGTCGTAGTACGCTATGCCAGAGCATCCGGTGCCCTTTACCGACCAGCTGAAACAGTTGGTGGAGCTGCATAGGGTGGCCGAACTAGCCATGAAGGAGTTGATGATCTGGCTGTGGCCAGCCAAAGCTATGCCCGACAGCTACTTCAGACTCATGAGGAGGCTGGTGGAAGCCTGTCCGCGGCTGGACACCATCAAGCGATCAGGCTGCATCGAAGGTGCCCGCATGGCCTTCGCCCGTTGCACGATGTGGTGGGCGAAGATGGACGCCGTTGAAGTGGCCAGAGGGCCGCCAGAGGGCAAGGAGCACCGCACACCTGAGCGATATTTTGCGGATGTCCTAGAAGGGTCTCGACTTGTAGCAGTGCAGTGTGGGCAGGACATCATTTTCGAATGAATACATTCGTGTTGTCTTTGCTTTGTATGATTGAAACAAAGTCGGTTTGTAATATAGTGTTTGTTATGTTTTTATTGTTTCCTCCTGTGCGGCCGTGGTATGTGGAATTTTGAGGGTTGGCCAGTCATCGGCTTCTTCCCTCACATAGGTAGTACGGAGGTGTTAGGGATGGAATCTAAACAATCTTGATCCAATTATATGGTCCTTGAAGGTGTTGTTTAGCGCAACGAACCAGGCAATCAGACTATGCGGCTTAAACACCCTCACTTAGCCATAGGATTCTATAATAAAACATGGGCGTAGCCCCTGGTATACGAACCAGGATGTTGTCAGTGTCTGATTGGGAAGTACCGATCCTTTGCATAATGCGGAAAAAATCTCCAGCGATTTGTAACCCTCGAACAGCTGACCGGCTCTCGCCGCATCATGACAGTCAGTTTTCGGCTTTATCTAGTGAGGTGCTCATCCGGTTTAGATCAGGGCACAATCACAGTAGTTCTCTCTTTACTACCCTAGCCAATGTGGCGGAACGTAGGGTAGCAAGCATAGGAGCCGGGCAACCCAACTATTGACCAAAGACATGATTCCGAGCCAATGCATATAATGCTAAATTCGGGGTGCCGGATTTTTCTATAAGAAGTGTTCGGACTTTGTTGTCGTATTATGGGGCGATGAGGAGCCCCTGGCGAATATGAAATGTACCAGAAATGTACGGATGCTAGAAAAGAAGTAATTAAAGGAAAACAGAAGGACAACAGAGATAGTATCTGTGGCCTTTGAACTCGGACCATGAACTATTTCCATTATAGTTGGATTAATGCGTCAAAGGACATTGATACAAAATAGTGTGATAGGCAACCGGCTATTTGAAATGCCGCAACCAAAGGAGAGCTGCAGTTGGGTACTGAAATAAAGAGGTAGAGTGATTGCTGGATTGTCCTCTAAGGCTTCCCTGGTATAACTATGCTCTTTGCCCATCTGGTGTACTTATCCTTTGACAGGACCAGTAATTAGGCCGTCGGAGGGGGCCTGTATAAAAGAAACCTGAAAAAAGGGAAAAGGAAATAATGAAGTTATATGTGAGCATGGGATCGGTCTAGCCGAACTGTGGATCACGAGCTAGTTGTGCCTCCATCGATGCCCATGGAATTTTGAGTGCGTAATTATGTACGCGTGGTACGAATGCCACTACCTCATTGGGACTGGGATGGAGGCCGAATTGCTAATCAAGCTCTTGACGAGCCGAGCTGTCCTGTTGCAGTGTGGTCTGGACTCTCTTAGTGATGTCCAGGGGCTCGGTAGCCGGATTTCGGTTGTGCTTGAGAAGGCCGCTCTGTACCTCTGCTGCTAGGGCAGCTGTGTACTCCTCCGTTCGGAGGGAGCGTTCAGTGTTCCCATTGACTGTTATGACACCACGTGGACCGGGCATCTTGAGCTTGAGATAAGCATAGTGTGGCACTGCTTTGAATCTAGCAAACACGGTTCATCCGAGCAGTGCGTGGTAGCCGCTGCGGAAAGGGACGATATCGAAGATTAATTCTTCGCTTCGGAAGTTATCCAGAGAACCAAAAACCACCTCCAGCGTGATTGAGCCCGTACAACGGGCCTCTACGCCTGGTATGACTCCTTTGAAGATTGTCTTTGTGGGTTTGATTCACGAGGGATTAATGCCCATCTTCAGTACTGTATCCTGATAGAGCAGGTTGAGGCTGCTACCACCGTCCATTAGGACTCGTGTTAGGTGAAATCCGTCGATGATTGGGTCGAGGACCAGTGCGGCCGAGCCGCCATGGCGGATACTAGTTGGTTGATCTCGATGATCGAAGGTGATCGGGAATGATGACCACAGATTGAATTTTGGGGCGAATGGCTCTACCGCATAGACGTCCCTGAGTGCTCGCTTACACTCCCTTTTGGGGATGTGTGTAGCGTATATCATGTTAACCGTTTTGACTTGAGGGGGAAATTTCTTCTGCCCCCCAATGTTCGGCTGCCGGGGCTCTTCGTCCTCGTCCTCACTTGGTGATCCTTTTTCTTTGTTCTCGGCATTTAACTTGCCAGCCTGTTTGAAAACCCAACAATCTCTGTTGGTATGATTGGCTTGTTTGTCTGGGGTGCCATGTATCTGGCACGGACGATCGAGTATGCGGTCCAAGCTAGATGGTCCCTCATTGTTCCTTTGGTAGGGCTTCTTCCGCTGGCCGGACATGGAGCCGCTGAATTCGGCGTGAACTGTCGTGTCATCGGTGTTATCGCCACTACATCGGCCTTTGTGTTTATTCCGCCGGAGCTTGCCGGTGCTATTTTTGGCCTCAGAGGGGCCTGCCTCGTTGGTTGTGTTTGTACTACAAGCCAGACAACTATCCTCACCCGTGCAAAAGCGGGTCATGAGTGCCGTGAGGGCTGCCATAGACTTTGGCTTTTCTTGTCCGAGGCGGTGGGCAAGCCATTCGTCGTGGATGCTATGTTTGAAGGCCGCTAGGGCTTTGGCATCCGGATAGTCAATGATCTAGTTCTTTTTGGTTAGGAACCTAGTCCAGAATTTTCTGGCTGATTCTCCAGGTTGTTGAACTATATGACTTAAGTCATCGGCTTCTGGTGGCCGGACATAAGTTCCTTGGAAGTTGTCGAAAAAGGCTTCTTCCAAGTCCTCCCAGCTGCCGATGGAATTTCAGGCAGGCTATTTAGCCAGTGTCTAGCTGGCCCTTTTAATTTTAGTGGGAGGTATTTGATAGCATGGAGGTTGTCTCCTCGGGCCATATGGATGTGGAGAATAAAATCTTCAATCCACACTGCGGGAACGGTTATGCCGTCGTATGATTCAATATTGACGGGCTTGAACCCCTCTGGGAATTCGTGATCCAGTACTTCATCTGTGAAGCAAAGAGGGTGTGCGGCGCCTCTATATCGGGTCGCGTTGCGTCGCACCTCCGATGAAGTCCGTCTGCGGTTATCGGCCCGGGCGTGACTGGGTTTGTCACGTCCGAATAAGTAGCCGTCATCCCGAGTTGGGAAGCGTCCTCGCGATCCGTAGAATGATCTGGTGTGTCCTTCTCTACTATCCAGGTCCTGCCGAAGGTCGTCTGTATGGTCCCGAGCTGTTCTGTCCCTGTTTTTATGAGGCGGTGGGGCGGGCTGTTGTTCAGCCTGAGTTGCTGTTTTATCTCGATCGCGAGGTGGTCGGTCCGCCGCACTATCTCGACCGTGTGGTGGTCGTTTCGCATTACGCGAGGGAGGTATGGGATCTGGTGCCTCCTCATCAAACTGAGGTAGCAGTCTGCGCTTTGGGTAACTCTTGGCTGGGCGCTTGGGGCCATATTCTTCGGCTGCCAGGACATTGGTCCATCTGTCAATGAGTAGGTCTTGATCGGCTTGGAGCTGCTGCTGCTTTTTCTTCAGGCTTCTTGCAGTAGCTATTAGCTAGCGCTTGAAGTGCTTCTGCTCGAGGGGTGCCTCAGGCACGAAGAAATCCTCGCTGCCGAGGCTCTCCTCATCCTCGGAGACTGGACGATAACTATCGTCATCTGGGTCATTGGGTGTGGCCTGTTGATCAGGGTTAACTTGCCCGTTGTCTTGTTCCTCCTGTTCGGATGCAGCTCCAACAGGGTCTTCATTGTTTTCGGCATCGCCCGGAGTACTATTTTCTCCGGTGCCAGTTTTGCCATCTTTTGAGCGACGAGGCTTAAGACGGCGTTTAGGGTGCCGGCGCTTGGACTGTGTCTCAGAAGATTTATTCGCAACTGGATTTTCTTTGTCATCGTCGCTAGTTTTTTTTAGGTGTGTCAACCATGTACACATCGTATGAAGAGGTGGCCCTCCAACGTCCAATGAATGACGGGTCCTGGCTTTGCTCCTTGTCGGCATCGTCGTCCATACTGTCGATGTCTTCGGAGCCATAATCAAGCATGTCGGTTAGGTCATCGACAGTGGCTATAAAGTGGGTGGTGGGTGGGAAGCAAAATTCCCCATCATCAGCCTCTAGCTCGAACCGAACATAGTTCGGCTGTGAGTCCTTCTCCAAGGACAAATTCTTTAAAGAGTTTAGCACATCACCCAAAGGTGAGTGCTGGAATATGTGTGCGGCGCTGAATTCGAAAATCGACAACCGATCCAGCTGTTTGTCCGCAGGCATACATGGTCCGGAACTTCTAGCCGGAGACGAGTCCGGAGTTCCGTTGACGCGAATATTGCAGGGTGTCGAGTCCGTGTGCAGCTCCAACGCCATGGACTCTGTGGCCTCGTATGGCTCGATCTGCTCCGGTTCTAAGGCCGTTGCAGCAACATGAACCATCTCATGGATGTGATCCGATGACCGATTTAAGTCATGTTCATCGGGACGAGGGGGAGCGATCGTCGTGGTCTCAAATCCATCGAAGATCAAGTCTCCGCGGACGTCCGCAACGTAGTTCAAGTTTCCGAATCTGACCTGATGGCCAGGGGCGTAGCTATCGATCTGCTCTAGATGGCCAAGCGAGTTGGCCCGTAGTACGAAGCCGCCGAACACAAAGATCCGTCCGGGGAGGAAGGTTTCTCCTTGGACGGTGTCACTATCGACGATTGAAGGGGCCATCGAACCTTTCATCAATGACACAGTGGAACTCTCAATGAAAGCACCAATGTCGCGTCAAAACCAGCGGATCTCGGGTAGGGGGTCCTGAACTGTGTGTCTAGGATTGATGGTAACAGGAGACGGGGGACACGATGTTTACCCAGGTTCGGGCCCTCTCTATGGAGGTAATACCCTACTTTCTGCTTGATTGATCTTGATGAATATGAATGTTACAAGAGTTGATCTACCACGAGATTGTAATGGCTAAACCCTAGAAGTCTAGCCTGTATGACTATGGTAATGAATGTCCTATCCGGACTACGCCCTCTGGTTTATATAGACACCGGAGCGATCTAGGGTTACACAGAGTCGGTTACATAGGAAAGAATCTTCATAGATGATCGCCATGCTTGCCTTCCACGCCAAGGAGAGTCCAATCCAGACACGGTTACAGTCTTCGGCCTTCATGTCTTCATAGCCCATTAGTCCGGCTCATGGACAACAGGTCGGACGCCCGAGGACCCCTTAGTCGAGGACTCCCTCACCCACAAGGTGATAAATTTTCTTATGTCCTCCGGTTAATGTTCCCTTGTACTAACAATACAGCTGAGTATCAGGCCCTGCTCCATGGTCTTCGGATGGCTAAGGAGATGAATTTAAGCCGGGTGAGATGCTTTGGCGATTCAGATTTGGTGGCCCAACAGGTTTCTGGTACTTGGGATTCCAAGGATCCGCTTATGGCGGCTGATCGTCGAGAGGTCGATGCCATCGCAGGTCATTTCAAGGGCTACCAAGTTGAACATATTGATCGAAGGAAGAATGAGGCAGCTGATAACCTAAGCCGGCTAGGCTCTCAGCGTAAGCCAGTGCCACCGAATATGTTCCCGGATGTTCTACTCAATCCTTCGGTCAAGTTGCCTACGGAGGAGGACCTTGCTATTCGTGACCCGGAAGCACAATTGGTGGCGGCTCTTCATGCTATTCCTGATTGGACAGTTCCCTATTTGGCTTACATGACCCGGGGTAAGTTACCCGAGGATGAGACCTTGGCCAGGCAGATAACCCGATGGTCTAAGTCAATGACAATTGTCAATGGGGAGCTGCACCGTTGCAGTGTTACAGGGGCGTTTCAGCGTTGCGTTTCTCCTCAAGAAGGCTGTGAGATTCTGCATGAGATCCACGAAGGAGATTGTGGTCATCATGCCGGCTCTAAATCTCTGGTAGCCAAGGCTTTTCGTCACGGTTTCTATTGGCTGACGGCTCATGCTGATGCTGAGGACTTGGTCAGAAAATGTGACAGTTGTCATAAGTTTTCACGTCAAGCTCATGTTCCGGTTTAGGAGCTGAGGATGATCCCAATCACTTGGCCGTTTGCAACTTGGGGCCTTGATATGGTTGGACCTTATAAGAGGTCCAAGGATAATAAGACCCACCTTTTGGTGGCGGTTGATAAGTTCACTAAGTGGGTAGAAGCAGAGCCAGTCGGTAAGTGTGATGGAGCCACGGCGGTTCAATTCATGAAGAAGGTGATCTTCCATTTGGGCTTTCCACACAACAGTATAACAGATAATGGCACTAATCTCTCCAAGGGTGCTATGAAAGAATTTTGTCAACGTGAGCATATCCGGCTTGATGTATCATCAGTGGCTCACCCCCAATCCAATGGCCAAGCTGAGAGAGCCAATCAAGAGATCCTAAGAGGCATCAAGCCTCGGCTTATGGTTCCCTTATAGAGGACGCCGGGTTGTTGGGTGGAGGAAATACCTTCCGTGTTATGGGGCATTAATACCACCCCCAACAGGTCTACGGGTTACACACCTTTCTTCATGGTTTACGGAGCAGAGGCGGTTCTCCCTAGTGACATCCATCACGACTCACCTCGTGTGGCGGCTTATGTTGAAGCTGACAATGAAAAAGCACGTCAGGAAGCACTTGACCTGTTAGATGAGGAGCGTGACATCACGGCAGCTCGTTTGGCGATTTACCAGCAAGATCTGCGCCGTTATCACAGCCGTCGGGTTAAAACCAGGACTTTTCAAGACAGCGATCTGGTGCTCCAGCTCATCGAGGATCAGACTAATATGCACAAGTTGTCCCCACCTTGGGAAGGACCCTTTGTGGTCAGTAAGAATCTCAACAATGGGTCATACTACCTTATCGATGTTCGAGAGCACATAGACTCAAGTAAGTAAGAGGAGGAGACCCACCGGCCGTGGAATATTGCTCATCTTCGGCCTTACTACACTCGAGCCAATGGCTCTTCTGATGTACATATTGTTGACAATGTATATATTATGATCAATATAATAAACCGGCATCCCTGCTAAAGCAGGGCCTCTATCGTTTTTCCTTAATGAGTCTTTGGTTACTTGGGGGCTTCCGGTATATGGGCGAAGTTATGATTACCCTTTGAACTAGCTTATAAGCCACTGGAAAAAAACTTGGGGGCTTGCTACCCAGGTTAAAGGGACCAAAGAGAGTCTGTTGCAAAAGCACAACTCAAACATAGGTGCCCCTTGAGCACAGCTCAAAACTATTGCTTGGGGGCTCCTTTTTCTAAAGAACAAAGAGTTTTTATATCCCTTGTAATAGGCTTAAAAGCCAGGCTTGGAAGCCAGGTGTATTCACCTAAACCCCCGAGTTATCCTGCCTTTTTAAGTAAGCCACTCCACCCAGGTAATCCTGGAATGACCCGACGTACGTTTGACAAGTCAATCTTATACAGACCCTGAACTTGTCAAAGTTAAAACGGCGATTGGTTATGTGAGGTCCATCTTATAAGGTTTGTATATAGGTTTAACTCAGTGGTTGTGCGGCCCGTGAAAGCACTAGATTTTTGGCCTGGCAACCCATGAAAAGCCTTTTTTCGTTTGTTTTTATTCAACAGATCTTTTGAGGTTTATTTGATGAGGCTTATAATGCTTTATGATTATAATTCACCGGTGTTTATTAACCCGGCCTGGCTTTTGACTATAAGTCGCCAGTATGAGATAAAATAATATCCGGTGTTTATTAACCCGGCCTGGCTTTATTCAGAAGCCAGCAATATATGATAATTACCAGTACTCATGTTTTGGGTTATCACCCTTACTCTAGTGGTTTGGTAAACCAACAGTGTGATCAAATATCACAGGTATGACATATTTTGTTATAATTGAGCCAGTCCTGGTTATAAGCTATTTTAGTTTCCAGTGATTATGTATTTGGCATTATGACCCGTCCGCGGTTAACCATGGGACACTTGTGATCTGTTTTGCATACAGGAACAGACTCAAAAAGCTGATATTACAAGCATCAGTAGCTAATATTTAATTGGCAGATCAACAGTCTCATGCAAAGCAGAACGCGCACGATGGCACGGCAGACTCAAAAGTTTTACTACCCTATTACATGCCTCCATGGGCCGAATGAGATCAAAGTGTTTTTCCAAAGATCAAGTGCTTGGAGCCGCCTGGTGGTTCAATCTTCTTGGCCTTGCTGCCCGGAGTCTTCTGCATCATCCTTTGCCAGCTCTTCGTCTTCTTCTGCCGTCTGAAAAGTTGGTGATGACCAATCGATGCCTGATAAAGCTTCAAATTCATCCTCATCATCTATAAGCTCAGACGGATCAACTTCAGGACAATGGTGTGCTTAAGGATTGGAGGGATTAAGTCCATCACTTTGTAAGCCGGGGTCGACATCTTTTGATTCTCCTGGTTATAAGCCGGGTGGTACTTGGAAAGGTCCGAGTCATTGGCAATCAAAGTGGCCATTAGACGAATTTCCTTTACGCAAGATGCAAAGTCTTTCTGGTCAAAAGGTGTACCATCTTCTTTCAGGCTTGGGTAACCAGTGGCCACCTTAGACGGGTCAAGCTCTGGTACCCATGCCTTGGCCCGGCTCAAAGCCGTCATAGCGCGGGCTCTTGCAGATGATCACTTTATCTCATCAAATCTTACTGGCAGCACGGAGAGTTTCTTCAAAATAGCTATCAGCATAGTTGGTGCTTGACCTGTTGTTGAAATGACGGCTAATGCACGTTGAGTCCCAGTGTACAGCTGCTCGACAAGTGTGTAGACAACTTTAAGCTTCACAAGTATGTCTTGATTGAGATTGCTGCTCCTGGGACCTAGATATATCGCAGAATGATTAAATGGCGGGTTATGTGATCAAAATAAAGATTCATTTTTTATGATTGGCAAGGCGGCTCACCAAAGATAGCTGAAACAATCTGAGTTACATGGTGTTTTAAACCGGTGAGCTCAGTGGTCACCTCTTGAAGCGCTGCTTCTTCCTTCTCAGCACATTGCGTTACAACCGTCTTTTCATCCGCCCAAGTCTTTTTATCTGCCTCAAAGCTGGTCTTCAGTTTTTCCGACTCAGCCACGCTAAACTGGAATTTTGACTCAGCCTTCCGGGTCTCAGTTTCCTAAGTCGCTAGCCGGGTCTTGGCATCATTCAATTGGGACTCCCAGCAGTGGCAGCATGTATAAAGTATAGAGTAATCAACATTTATATCAAGATTACAAGAATACAAGTCCCAAGTCTTTTGCCAGCAATAACACTTGACACTTGGGGGCTAATGTCTATCGAAGAAATTTTTCAAGACAACGGCTCTTATGAATAAAGTCCCAAGTACTTTGCAAGCAAGACTACTTGGCACTTGGGGGCTAATGCATATCATTTGTATTTTCTTCATCATGAGCCAGAAGTGATGTAACAGTCCCAACCGATTCATGGGGGCTATGCAGTCAAGCTCTCTTTCCTTATGCAAAGACAAATAGGACCGGCTTATTCCTACGGATTAAACCGGCCCTTGGGGGCTACGGATGCAAAACTCAACTTGTGCAAATTTACATTTAAACTGGACAAGGAGGGATTCTAGGACAGAAGTTTATGGATTCTTCTAAAAGTCTACAGCCTATTCAATCTTGTCATAACCAGTAGACTTGGGGGCTGGCATGATGTGTATATACATTATTTAAAGCTGGATTTCATACCTCACGTTTTTGGTGCATCTGTTTCACCATATCAATTTCAAGGTCGCGGCTGGAATGGACCTGGCTGAGGTAGCCGGAGAGGATCTCGTTGTTGTTCAATTGTGCATAATGGGAGATGTTAAACTTCAATTTATACCTTTCAATAACCTCTTGCTTGGCAGTGTGTTTGGCTAAAGCTATTGGATTTCCCGGTTCAACAAAGCCGGTGCCAGTAATCAACACGTCATCGTTATGAGTCTCTGACGGCTTAGGTGAGCCCGAGGGGGCAGGAGTTGAAGGATTAATAGTAGTGCCATCAACACTGAGATCCAGAATTTCAGGTGGAGTGACAGTAAGGGCTTCCTCCGGCTGTTTGTCAGAAGCTTCAGGAACGGAAACTTGTGGCTCCAGCTCAGCAGTTTTCGGCGCTTCAGTTGGTTTGTTCACCTTCGCCTTCTTATTGGGCTTTGCTTGTCCACTACGCGGATTATGACAAGTTAGTGTAAATATAAGGGTATGAAGAATTACAGAGTAAAATCAATTGCTATTACCCAGGGGCAGTTTTGAAAGCCGGCAACTCAGTTTGTGATGAGTCGCCCGAGGAAGAATGGGCAAGTTCCTGATTAATGGTTATCAACAGAGTTAGAAGGTAAACAGGTAAGATCCTCCAAACAGATAAAAAGAGTAATTAGAAAAAGAACCTCGTTTCGACATTTCCGATAGTACATACACATCATCTATCTGAATTATGGCATGGCAACCCATTTAATAAAGACATCATATAGTTATATCATCTCATCCTGTTTAGTGTTTACAGTCATCATATTTTGAATTATGGCATTCTATCCGTGAATGTATGTGAATTATGGCATGCCAACCTATTTAATAAACACATTATATAGTTATGTCATGTCATCCTGTTTACATATTCTCATATTTTGAACTATGTCTTTCCATCTTTTTTAGTTAGCCATCATAATGTGAAATTGTGTCATGCTATCCTGTTATTTAGCCATCATATATGTGAAATTGTGTCATGCTATCCTATTTGGTTAGACAACATCAATATGAATTATTTCATGCGCTCTTTTACTCCCCACTATCCATTGCACCTGTCTATCATACAATGTCTATACTTTCAATTACTTTTCTTGTTTATCAGCCATTTGAATTTGAGAGCGTGATGGCAGTATCTAAGGGAGTAACAACATGGTCTTCAGAAAAGATAGTGCTACCAGTTGATGCAGATAGAACCACGGTTGTACTTGCCCAAGGACCAGATCCACCACACATAACCCAGACTCTCACAGATTGTACCCTACCCGGTTGGATAGAGAACCAGCTACACCCCTTCTAACCCCAACCCGGCAGATAGTAACCCTACCAGTTGACACAAAGATCATCTCCACCACATAGCACCCAAACACGAAAGCAAGCTAGTAAGGGAATTGCGATTGCCCAAAGCACGAGGACCACCACTCCGAATCCCAACTCAGCACTTAAAGGAGAAGAAGATTTGTTCTCAGGTCAGGTTCTTGAGCTATGGTTCATACTCCTTTGCTCTTGCATTACTGTATTTACTCATACCAACTATTTTCAAATTTGAAGGATGGAATTGAAACTCCAATGGCGCATGGTATGTTCTAAACCCGTTTCTTTAACTGGTTTGTGTTGTAACCTGCTCTATGTTGATTTCAGTTTCAATTGAATAAACAGTTATGTTCTCATGTCATGCACATTACAAGTGTTGTTATTGCTCTATAGTTACCCACACTTATATTCTGTCTATTCTCGCTTTGTCTTGAACAAATATTATTTGAACTATGTCTCTATCTTGATTTGGCAACAAAAAATAGAATGATATAGACCATAAAGTGACCATGGTACATAGATATATGTTTGTTTCATGTTGTTATCCTGTCCACTTTACTACTGAACTCATTTACCAAAATGAGTTTCATATACAACATGGTAAACATGTGATGTGTCTGCTTGTTTCTCTTTTAGAATGCAGACAAAATATTGGAGAATAGTACCGTGTTATCCAATGGTAAAGGAACTAATGCAGATAAGGTTCAAGATAGTGAGACATCCCTATTGGTCTCCAAGAAAGTTGATAAAAACTATCTTGACGACAGTGAGGGAACCCAAAAGTCCTGTCTTGCTGTAGTGTTCGAAAGTTCTTCGCCACTCATGCCGGCACAAGCTCTTCGAACTCGCTGCCCGAATCAGTTCGTCTTCTTGAGTATCAACTTCAAGTTGAAAGACATCGATCGACATGTGCTGCGACAGGAAGTCAAGGACCGAGGAAGTCCCTGCGGAATTCATATGCATATTTTCCGTGGAACAACAAGCGGAGGATTTAAGCGCCAAACAAGAGAAAGTTAATAAGCTTGCTAAGCATCTTGCCGTAATTATGGGTACCAGGATATTGTTTCTTGAGATCTTCAAGTGGTTTCAATTCTGGATTTGTTTTTCTTGTATGCGTTTATTTGCGCTGGTCGCAAACTTCGACAACCAGTGTATATGATAAGCTCCTTTGTTCCCTATATAAGCACTGCTGGCGAACTGTGATGCCCAGTTGATCTAATATGTGTAATAGCCGTGATAGCCTAGCGTTAGTTGCTTGCTTATTTCTTTCCTTGTTGTCTTGTTTATTTGTTTGCTTGTAGTCAGTGCGGTTCTTTTTCCGCGGTTAGCTAGTGGCTGCAATAACCTATTTTTTAAAACTAGGCCACAATAACCATGGGCTAACATTTACTGTAGTGACACTGGGCCTCCTACTGGCCGTAGAAACAGTGGGCCTTCTATGGGTCGTAGAACAATGGGCCTTCTACGGGCCGTAGAAACAATGGGCCTTCTGCGGGCCGTATCATCAATGGGCCTTATACGGGTCATATGATTGATTGGCCAAACATGGGCCAAACAGACTGCATTATGGTCGTAAACGGGCTAGAGTTGGAATCGTCTGTTCATGGGCCGACCATAACGGGCCATCGTTAATAGGCCGTATTTGATGACGCTGTGAAAACGGCCCAACGTATTAACGGACCACAAACGGGCCGACTGTAACCCACGGGCTGAATTTGGCCCACAAGCGTAAAATGACAAGATGCGTGCCATAAGTAAACGAATCTTTGGAAATGAGCCCAAGAATAAATGGGCTCTGAGAAGGCTGAAAGATAACCTGGGCGGGAAACGGCCCAACGGAATAATGGGCCGTTAATGGGTATAAAGTGATACACTGTTCATTACAGCCAGTTTCACCATGGGTCGTTAATGGGTGTAAAGTGATACACTGTTCATTACGGGCCAGTTTCACCACGGGCCATTAATAGGCCAAGAGTTACGTAGGGCCTCATATGGGCCGAAAGACGTCATGGGCTATACATGCGCCAGAAGTGAAAACGGGCTGGAATCATATTGGATGGCCCAGATGACGCTACTGGGCCTAATTCGGATAGGGCGTAAAAGGCCTTCGGTTAGCGGGCTGTAAATGGGCTATATGCGAACAGGCCGTTAACAGGCTTTCCTTGGGCCGGCCCGCCACCTTTAGACCAAGTCAAACGGGTCGGCCTTTTCACATGAATGGGCCTCTGTTGGGCCGTGCCACATGTCGACGTATCATAGGCGCCTTCCGTCCAATGAGTGGATGACATCTGTCCCAACGATGAGCCGACACGTGTTTCCTCCAGCCAATGATGATTTTACACATGGAAAATCCCCATTGGTCGGGGCTGTTAACGGGATATCGGATCCAAAACCCGACCCGATAGCTTAACGGCGTTCCGTTACGGTGGATGCCACGTGTCGGTCACCCTTGATAAAAGCACTTTTGTGACGCGCGATTTATCGTCATGGAAGTGGACACTTCCGTGATGATAATTTTGGTAATGTCATGGAACACTTCTACGACGGCACATGTATGACTATCTTGATTCTGTCATAAAATCGTCATGGATGTACATGCATGACAAAAAACGCGACCTACTGTGACAAACACGTATCATCACGGAAGTGTATTTTTTTGTAGTGTTGAACTAGGTATGATGATACCGACGATCGAATCTCGGGCAAGTAACATACCGATGACAAAGGGAACAACGTATGTTGTTATGCGGTTTGACCGATAAAGATCTTCGTAGAATATGTAGGAACCAATATGAGCTTCCAGGTTCCGCTATTGGTCATTGACTCGAGATGTGTCTCGGTCATGTCTACATAGTTCTCGAACCCGTAGGGTCCACATGCTTAACGTTCGATGACGATTTGTATTATGAGTTATGTGATTTGATGAACCGAAGTTTGTTCGGAGTCCCGGATGAGACCACGGCCCTGACGAGGAGTCTCAAACTGGTCGAGACATAAAGATTGATATATTGGAAGCTTATGTTTGGACACCGGAATGGTTTCGGATAGGTTCGGACATTTTCTGGAGTACCGGGGGTTATTGGAAACCCCTGGGGGAGTTATTGGGCCTTCATGGGCCCTAGTGGAGAGAGGAGGCGGCGGCCAGGTGGTGACGCACACCCCCCAAGCCCACACCAAATTGGACTAGGGTTGGGGGCCTTTCCTTCTCTCCTCCTCCTCCTTCCCTCCTCCTAGTGGGAATAGGAAAGCGGGGGTGAATCCTACTTGCATCGGAAGTCCAAGTAGGACTCCCCCCTATGGTGCGCCCCCTGGCCCGGCCATCTCTCCTTCCCCCTTTATATACATGGGAGGGGGACAAGACGTTCGACTACATCAACCACGTTACTAAACGCTTCCGCTTTCGGTCTACGAGGGTACGTGGACACACTCTCCCCGCTCGTTGCTATGCATCTCCTAGATAGATCTTGCGTGATCGTAGGTAAATTTTTTGAAACATTGTGTTCCCCAATAGTGGCATCCGGGCCAGGTTTATGCATAGATGTTATATGCATGAGTAGAACACAATGAGTTGTGGACGATAATAGTCATATTGCTTACCAGCAACGCCTTACTTTGATTCGGCGGTATTGTTGGATGAAGTGGCCCGAACCGACATTACATGACCGCGTTCATGAGGCTGGTTCTACCGACGTGCTTCGCACACAGGTGGCTAGCGGATGTCTGTTTCTCCAACTTTAGTTGAATCGAGTTTGACTACGCCCGGTCCTTGTTGAAGGTTAAAACAACACACTTGACGAAAAATCGTTGTGGTTTTGATGCGTAGGTAAGAACGGTTCTTGCTAGAAGCTCATAGCAGCCACGTAAAACTTGCAACAACAAAGTAGAGGACGTCTAACTTGTTTTTGCAGGGCTTGTTGTGATGTGATATGGTCAAGACGTGATGATATATAAATTGTTGTATGAGATGATCATGTTTTGTACCAGTTATCGGCAACTGGCAGGAGCCATATGGTTGTCGCTTTATTGTATGAAACGCAATCGCCATGTAATTGAAGTACATTATCACTAAGCGGTAGCAATAGTCGTAGAAGCAATAGTTGGTGACACGACAATGATGCTACGATGGAGATCAAGTTGTCAAGCCGGTGAAGATGGTGATCATGACGGTGCTTTGGAGATGGAGATCATAGGAAAAAGATGATGATGGCCATATCGTAACACTTATTTTGATTGCATGTGATGTTTATCCTTTATGCATCTTATTTTGCTTAGTACAATGGAAACATTATAAGATGATCCCTCACTAAATTTCAAGGTACAAGTGTTCTCCCTGAGTATGCACCGTTGCTACAGTTTGTCGTGCCGAGACACCACGTGATGATCGGGTGTGATAACCTCTACGTTCACATACAACGGGTGCAAGCCAGTTTTGCACACGCAGAATACTCGGGTTAAACTTGACGAGCCTAGCATATGCAGATATGGCCTTGGAACACTAAGACCGAAAGGTCGAACGTGAATCATATAGTAGATATGATCAACATAGTGTTGTTCACCATTGAAACTATTCCATCTCACGTCATGATCGGACATGGTTTAGATGATATGGATCACGTGATCATTTAGATGATTAGAGGGATGTCTATCTAAGTGGGAGTTCTTAAGTAATATGATTAACTGAACTTTAATTTATCATGAACTTAGTACTTGATAGTATTTTGCATGTCTATGTTGTTGTAGATCAATGGCCCGTGCTATCGTTCCTTTGAATTTTAATGCGTTCCTAGAGAAAGCTAAGTTGAAAGATGATGGTAGCAACCACACGCACTGGGTCCGTAACTTTAGGATTATCCTCATTGCTGCACAGAAGAATTACGTCCTGGAAGCACAACTAGGTGCAAGACCCACTGCAGGAGCAACTCCGGACGTTATGAATGTCTGGCAGAGCAAAGCTGATGACTACTCGATAGTTCAGTGTGCCATGCTTTACGGCTTAGAATCGCGACTTCCACGATGTTTTGAACGTCATGGAGCATATAGGATGTTCCAGGAGTTGGAGTTAATATTTCAAGCAAATGCCCGAATAGAGAGATGTGAAGTCTCCAATAAGTTCTATAGCTGCAAGATGGAGGAGAATAGTTCTGTCAGTGTACATATACTCAGAATGTCTAGGTACCTGATGTCGCTTGAAGCTACGTTGGTATTTCCCCTAAGAGGAAGGGATGATGCTGCACAGCGGCGGTAGGTATTTCCCTCATAAATGAAACCAAGGTTATCGAACCAGTAGGAGAACCAAGCAACACAACGTAAACAGCCCCTGCACACAAATAACAACACCTCACAACCTGACGTGTTAAAGGGGTTTTCAATCCCTTTTGGGGTACGGCGCCAGAAATAATGCGTGGACGGGAGAAAGTTGTAATAGATTTAAATAATAGATCGCAAATAAAATAAAGTGCAAAAAAGTATTTTTTGTATTTTTGGTTTTATAGATCTGAATAAAAAGTGCAAAGGAAAAATAGATCGCAAGCAAATATATGAGAAAGAAGACCCGGGGCCGTAGGTTTCACTAGCTGTTTCTCTCGAGAAAAATAGCAAACGGTGGGTAAACAATTTACTGTTGGACAATTGATAGAACCTCAAATAATTATGACGATATCCAGGCAATGATCATTACATAGGCATCACGTCCAAGATTAGTAGACAAACTTCTGCCTACATCTACTACTATTACTCCAGACATCGACCGCTATCTAGCATGTATCTAGTGTATTAAGTTCATGGAAAAACGGAGTAATGCAATAAGAATGATGACATGATGTAGACAAGATCTGTTTATCTATACGGCGGTAGATATAGATCTCGTCTTTTTATCGTAGTAGCAACGATACATACGTGTCGGTTCCCTTTCTGTCACTGGGATCAAGCACTGTAAGATTGAACCCACTACCGAGCTCCTCTTCCCATTGCAAGATAAATGGATCAAGTTGGCCAAACAAAACCCAAATATCGGATAAGAAATACGAGGCTATAAGAGATCATGCATATAAGAGATCAAAGAAACTCAAATAACTTTCATGGCTATAAAAAGATATTACTGATCATAAACTCAAAGTTCATCAGATCCCCACAAACACACCGCAAAAAGAGTTACATCATATGGATCTCCAAGAGACCATTGTATTGAGAATTCAGCGAGAGAGAGGCCATCTAGCTAATAACTACGGACCTGAAGGTCTACAAGAAACTACTCACGCATCATCGGAGAGGCACCAATGGAGGTGGTGAACCCCATCCGGGATGGTTTCTAGATTGGATCTGGTGGTTCTGGACTCTGCGGTGGCTGGATGAATATTTCGTCGATGCCTTTAGGGCTCTGGTATTTTTGGGGTATTTATCGAGCAAAAAGGCGGTCCAGGGGGCACCCGAGGTGGGCACAACCCA
This sequence comes from Aegilops bicornis, assembly GCA_021605145.1. Lineage (NCBI taxonomy): Eukaryota > Viridiplantae > Streptophyta > Magnoliopsida > Poales > Poaceae > Aegilops > Aegilops bicornis. The sequence goes on along the minus strand of CM038673.1, from coordinate 171,615,443 downwards.
CCAGGGCGCGCCTGGGCCTCCTGGCGCTCCCTGGTGGGTTGTGCCCCCCTCCTCCAGGTGCAACCAGGGCCCATTGTCTTCCTTCTGTCCCATAAAAAATCATTGTGGAGTTTCGTGGCATTTGGACTTCGTCTAATATTGATTTCCTGCGATGTAAAAAACATGCAAAAAACAGCAACTGGCACTTGGCACTATGTCAATAGGTTAGTAACAAAAAATGATAGAAAATGGCTATGAAATGATTATAAAACATCCAAGATTGATAACAAAACAGCATGGAACAATAAAAAATTATAGATACGTTGGATCAGTACCACAACCACTTGACTCAACTGGGAGTTAATCTTCCCGGTGATAGTGTCATTGACAGAGTTCCTCAATCACAGCCACCAAGCTACAAAAGCTTCATGATGAACTATAATATGCAAGGGATGGATAAGACAACTCCCGAGCTCTTCGTGATGTTGAAGGCTGCGGAGGTAGAAGTCAAGAAGGAGCATCAAGTGTTGATGGTTAACAAGACCACTAGTTTCAAGAAGAAGGGCAAAGGGAAGAAGGGGAACTTCAAGAAGAACGGCAAGCAAGTTGTTGCTCAAGTGAAGAAGCCCAAGTCTGGACCTAAGCCCAGACCTGAAAGTGCTTCTCTTGCAAAGGGACTGATCACTGGAAGCGGAACTGGCCCAAGTATTTGGCGGATAAGAAGGATGACAAAGTGAAAGGTATATTTGATATACATGTTATTGATGTGTACCTTACTAATGCTCGTAGTAGCGCCTGGGTATTTGATACTTGTTCTGTTGCTCATATTTGCAACTCGAAACAGGGGCTATGGATTAAACGAAAACTGGCTAAGGATGAGGTGACAATGCGCGTGGGAAATGGTTCCAAAGTCGATGTGATTGCGGTCGGCACGCTACCTCTACATCTACCTTCGGGATTAGTTTTAGACCTGAATAATTGTTATTTGGTGCCAGCGTTAAGCTTGAACATTATATCCGGATCTTGTTTGATGCGAGACGGTTATTCATTTAAATCAGAGAATAATGGTTGTTCTATTTATATGAGTAATATCTTTTATGGTCATGCACCCTTGTTGAGTGGTCTATTTTTGTTGAATCTCGATAGTAGTGATAAACATATTCATAATATTGAAGCCAAAAGACACAAGGTTAATAATGATAGTGCAACTTACTTGTGGCACTGCCGTTTAGGTCATATTGGTGTAAAGTGCATGAAGAAACTCCATGCTGATGTGCTTTTGAAATCACTAGATTATAAATCACTTGATGCTTGCGAACCATGCCTCATGGGCAAGATGACTAAGACTCCGTTCTCTAGAACAATGGAGCGAGCAACAGACTTGTTGGAAATAATACATACTGATGTATGCGGTCCGATGAGTGTTGAGGCTCGCGACGGGAGTCGTTATTTTCTGACCTTCAGAGATGATTTGAGTGGATATGGGTATATCTACTTGATGAAACATCAGTCTGAAACATTTGAAAAGTTCAAAGAATTTCAGAGTGAAGTGGAAAATCATCATAACAAGAAAATAAAGTTTCTACAATCTGGTCATGGAGGTGAATATTTGAGTTATGAGTTTGGTCTTTATTTGAAACAATGGGGAATAGTTTTTCAACTCATGCCACCTGGAATACCACAGCGTAATGGTGTGTCCGAATGTTGTAACTGCACTTTATTAGATATGGTGCGATCTATGATGTCTCTTACTGATTTGCCGCTATCGTTTCGGGGTTATGCTTTAGAGACGGCTGCATTCACGTTAAATAGGGCACCATCTAAATCAGTTGAGACGACACCAGATGAACTGTGGTTTGGCAAGAAACCCAAGTTGTCGTTTCTTAAAGTTTGGGGCTGTGATGCTTATGTGAAAAAGCTTCAACCTGATAAGCTCGAACCCAAATCGGAGAAATGTGTCTTCATAGACTACCCAAAGGAGATAGTTGGGTACACCTTCTATCACATATCCGAAGGAAAGATATTCGTTGCTAAGAATGGATCCTTTCTAGAGAAGGGGTTTCTCTCGAAAGAAGTGAGTGGGAGGAAAGTAGAACTTTATGAGGTAATTGTACCTTCTCCCGAATTGGAAAGTAGTTCATCACAGAAAATAGTTCTAGTGATTCCTACACCAATTAGTGAGGAAGCTAATATGATGATCATGAAACTTCGGATCAAGTTACTACTGAACCTTGTAGGTCATCCAGAGTGCGATGCGCACCAGAGTGGTACGGTAAACCAGAGAACTATGAGGAAGCGACGATGAGCCCAGATTCCGCTAAATGGCTTGAGGCCATGAAATATGAGATGGGATCCATGTATGAGAACAAAGTATGGACTTTAGTTGACTTGCCCGATGATCGGCAAGCCATAGAAAATAAATGGATCTTCAAGAAGAAGACTGACGCTGACGGTAATGTTACTATCTACAAAGCTCGACTTGTTGCAAAAGGTTTTAGACAAGTTGACTACAATGAGACTTTCACACCCGTAGCGTTGCTTAAGTCTGTCCGAATCATGTTAGCAATTGCCGCATTTTATGATTATGAAATTTGGCAAATGAATGTCAAAACTGAATTCCTTAATGGATATCTTAAAAAAGAGTTGTATATGATGCAACCAGAAGGTTTTGTCGATCCAAAAGCTGCTAACAAAGTGTGCAAGCTCCAGCGATCCATTTATGGACTGGTGCAAGCCTCTCGGAGTTGAAATATACGCTTTGATAGTTTGGTCAAAGCATATGGTTTTATACAGACTTTTGGAGAAGCCTGTATTTAGAACAAAGTGAGTGGGAGCTCTGTAGCATTTCTAATATTATATGTGGATGACATATTGTTGATTGGAAATAATGTAGAATTTCTGGATAGCATAAATGGATACTTGAATAAGAATTTTTCAATGAAGGACCTCGGTGAAGCTGCTTATATATTGGGCATCAAGATTTATAGAGATAGATCAAGACGCTTAATTGGACTTTCACAAAGCACATACCTTGATAAAGTTTTGAAGAAGTTCAAAATGGATCAGTCAAAGAAAGGGTTCTTGCCTATGTTACAAGGTGTGAAGTTGAGTCAGACTCAATGCCCGACCACTCAGAAGATAGAGATAAAATGGAAGTCATTCCCTACTCCTCAGCCATAGGTTCTATCATGTATGCAATGTTGTGTAACAGACCTGATGTGTGCCTAGCTATTAGTTTAGAAGGGAGGTACCAAAGTAATCCAGGAGAGGATCACTGGACAGCAGTCAAGAACATCCTGAAATACCTGAAAAGGACTAAGGATATGTTTCTCATTTATGGAGGTGACAAAGAGCTCGTCGCAAATGGTTACGTTGATGCAAGCTTTGACACTGATCCGGATGACTCTAAGTCACAAACCAGATACCTATTTATATTGAATGGTGGAGCTGTCAGTTGGTGCAGTTCTAAGAAGAGCGTCGTGGCGGGATCTACGTGTGAAACGGAGTACATAGCTGCTTCAGAAGCATCAAATGAAGGAGTCTGAATTAAGGAGTTCATATCCGATCTAGGTGTAATACCTAGTGCATCGCGTCCAATGAAAATCTTTTGTGACAATACTGGTGCAGTTGCCTTGGCAAAGGAATCCAAATTTCACAAGAGAACCAAGCACATCAGGAGACGCTTCAATTCCATCCGCGATCAAGTCAAGGAGGGAGACATAGAGATTTGCAAGATACATATGGATCTGAATGTTGCAGACCCGTTGACTAAGCCTCTCTCACGAGCAAAACATGATCAAGACCAGACTCCATGGGTGTTAGAATCATTACTATGTAATCTAGATTATTGACTCTAGTGCAAGTGGGAGACTGAAGGAAATATGCCCTAGAGGCAATAATGAAGTTGTTATTTATATTTCCTTATATCATGAAAAATGTTTATTATTCATGCTAGAAGTGTATTAACCGGAAACTTAGTACATGTGTGGATACATAGACAAACAGAGTGTCCCTAGTATGCCTCTACTTGACTAGCTCGTTAATCAAAGATGGTTAAGTTTCCTAGCCATAGACATGTGTTGTCATTTGATGAATGGGATCACATCCTTAGAGAATGATGTGATGGACAAGACCCATCCGTTAGCTTAGCATAATGATCGTTTAGTTTTTCTGCTATTTGCTTTCTTCATGACTTATACATGTTCCCCAGACTATGATATTATGCAACTCCCGAATACCGGAGGAACACCTTGTGTGCTATCAAACGTCACAACGTAATCGGGTGATTATAAAGATGCTCTCATGTGTGTCTCCGATGGTGTTTGTTGAGTTGTCATAGATCGAGATTAGGATTTGTCACTCCGTGTATCGGAGAGGTATCTCTGGGCCCTCTCGGTAATGCACATCACTAAGGGCCTTGCAAGCAATGTGAATAATGAGTTAGTCACGGGATGATGCATTACAGAACAAGTAAAGAGACTTGCTGGTGACGATATTGAACTAGGTATGATGATACTGACGATCGAATCTCGGGCCAGTAACATACCGATGACAAAGGGAACAACATATGTTGTTATGCGGTTTGACCGATAAAGATCTTCGTAGAATATGTAGGAACCAATATGAGCATCCAGGTTCCACTATTGGTTATTGACCGAAGATGTGTCTCGGTCATGTCTACATAGTTCTCGAACCCATAGGGTCCCCACGCTTAACATTCGATGACGATTTGTATTATGAGTTATGTGATTTGATGAACCGAAGTTCGTTCGGAGTCCCAGATGAGATCACGAGCATGACGAGGAGTCTCGAAATGGTCGAGACAGAAAGATTGATATATTGGAAGGTTATGTTTGGACACCGGAATGGTTTCGAATAGGTACGGACATTTTCTGGAGTACTGGGGGTTATTGGAAACCCCCCGGGGAGTTAATGGGCCTTCATGGGCCCTAGTGGAGAGAGGAGGCGGCGGCCAGGTGGTGGCGCGCGCCCCCTAGCCCAAGACGAATTGGACTAGGGTTGGGGGTGGTCCCCCATTCCTTCTCTCCTCCTCCTTCCCTCCTTCTCCTAGTGGGAATAGGAGAGGGGGGGCGAATCCTACTTGGACTGGGAGTCCAAGTAGGACTCCCCCCTATGGCGCGCCCCCCTTGGGCCGGCCACCTCTCCTTCCCCCCTTTATATACATGGGAGGGGGACACCGCAAAGACACACCAATACTTCTCTTAGCCATGTGCGGTGCCCCCCTCCACAGTTACACACCTCGGTCATATCGTCGTAGTGCTTAGGCGAAGCCCTGCGCCGGTAACATCATCATCACCGTCGCCGCGCCGTCGTGCTGATGGAACTCTCCCTCGGCCTCAACTAGATCAAGAGTTCGAGGGAAGTCATCGAGCAGAACGTGTGCTGAACACGGAGGTGCCGTACGTTCGGTGCTTGGATCGGTTGGATCGCAAATACGTTCGACTACATCAACCACGTTACTAAATGCTTCCGCTTTTGGTCTACGAGGGTACATGGACACACTCTCCCCGCTTGTTGCTATGCATCTCCTAGATAGAACTTGCGTGATCGTAGGTAAATTTTTTGAAATACTGCATTCCCCAACAAAAAGAACCATCAAAAAAGGTGCAAAACATTTGCGATGGCGGAGCCATCAAACCCGGTTCAGATTTTAGTTGGTTGTGCGATGCAGGGCATACGGTTCAGTTCAATGAACTGTTTGTGATGAGGCAGAAAAAAGGAAATGGGTAGCCAGATGAAGGCATGTGGGATATACAGCATATGTTTCACTCGGATGAGCTGTTTGTGATGAGGAGGAACAATAGAAATGGGCAGCTAGATAAAGGTGTGTGCGATTGAGGGCATACACTTCAGAAGGATTAACTGTTTGCGATTAGGCAACATAATGGAAATAGGTCAGCCAGATCAAAGTGTCTGCGATTGATGGCATACACTTCACACAGATGAACTGTTTGCTATTAGCCACAACAAACTGAAACTGTTAGATAGATCAATGTGTGTGCGCTAGACGGGTGTCGGTGTCAAAACCGGCGGATCTCGGGTAGGGGGGTCCCGAACTGTGTGTCTAGGCGGATGGTAACAGGAGACAAGGGACACGATGTTTTTACCCAGGTTCGCGCCCTCTCGATGGAGGTAAAACCCTACTCCTGCTTTATTAATTTTGATGATATGGGTAGTACAAGAGTAGATGTACCACGATATCGTAGAGGCTAAACCCTAGAAGCTAGCCTATGGTATGGTTGTTCTTAGTCCCTCTGGACTAAAACCCTCCGGTTTATATAGGCACCGGATAGGGTTAGGGTTACCTGAGTCGGTTACACTGGTGGGAGATCTACATATCCGTATTGCCAAGCTTGCCTTCCACGCCAAGGAAAGTCCCATCCGCAATACCTGGAAGAAGTCTTCAATCTTGTATCTTCATAGTCCAGAGTCCGGCCAAAGATGATAGTTCGGCTATCCGGACACCCCCTAGTCCAGGACTCCCTCAGTAGCCCCTGAACCAGGCTTCAATGACGACGAGTCCGGCGCGCATATTGTCTTCGGCATTGCAAGGCGGGTTCCTCCTCCGAATACTTCAAAGAAGATTTTGAACACAAGGACAGTGTCCGGCTCTGCAAAATAATTTCCACATAACACCGTAGAGAGAATAATATTCACACAAAATCAATCTGCTGACATATTCCGCGGCGCGCCATCACGCCACGGCCAAGTCTTTATTCGAATTGTTTTTACCATACCACCTCAGCACGTTTAGCGAGGTGGTTTCCTTGGCACGTCTTGTCAAAGCAGAGATCGTGTCCCCCTCATTCCGGGATTCTCATCAATACGGATGTGGGTAACCCAACCGTGCCCGTTGGCACGCCTCCTCTATCGAAGGCGAATCCCAATCGGCCACGGGGAGGGCTCTTGGTATTCAACCTCTTTATAATGAGACCAAGGCCTGCTCCTTTCTTTCAATCTCAATTGAATCCGCCCCTCGCTTCGAGTTCCAACACCCAAAGCTCATATTTAGGCGCTCCGGACCTCCGAGGATGTCCGGCTCCGACCTGCAAGGCCGGTGGATGCCCTCCTCCGTTACGGAAGAAGACGTGCTAAGGCTGAGAGACGCCAGGTATCTAACCGGCGAAATTTCGCATAGGCTGCCTGCTCGGGGCAGGTCATTCCCACTCCCGAGCCCGGCGAGAGCGTGGTGTTCGTGTCTCACTTTCTTCGGGGTTTAGGCTTCCCGATGGACCCCTTTGTGCGGGGGCTCATGTTTTATTATGGGCTTGAATTCCATGATTTGAATCCGGAGTCCATCCTCCACATCTCGTCATTCATTGTCCTATGTGAAGCCTTCCTCCATATTACCCCTCACTTTGGATTGTGGGTCAAGACCTTCAAGGTGGAGCCGAAGATGATCGAGGGGCAACAGGCAGAAGTCTTGGAGGGCGGTCATAAGCAAGTGTGCTGATGCTCCGTGGCCCGAGGGCTCTTTTCAGGAGGAGCTTGGTTTGTGGCAACGGGAGTGGTTCTATATCACCGCTCCCAGGGGCACCAAATGGGTGGCGCTACCCGCCTTCTGCTCAGGTCCACCACAGCGGCTGGCATCATGGGTTAACCGGGGGCTCGACTGGGGGCCGTCCAAGGACGTTCCTCTGCTGCAGGGCCGTATTCGAGACCTCCAGGAAAGAGAGATCAATCTGGTCGTGGCGGCGCAGGTTATGCTAATTCGGCGCCTTCTGCCCTGCAAACGTCGCCCCCTCCGTCTGTGGGAGTTTAATCCGGAGGGACCACGAGCTCTCCAACATTTTATGGGCGCCACGCCCGTGGAGATGTATAAACTGTTCTTCGGATCACAAGAGAAGTGTCCGGACTTGGCCCGAGGACGCAGGACTAAGATGCAATCGCCCAGATACTCAAGTAAGTAGTCCTGTAGCCGGACAGGCTGTTCATTCATTTATCATATATATGCCCTTTAAGGGAGCCGTTTCTTGAACAGGAGTGGATAGCCAAGGGAAAGTTGATAAGGTGTCCGGCTCCCCTCCCAGAGACCACGCCGGACCCTACGCTGACCAAGATGTTGAAGGTCGCGCCTTTTGAAGAAGGCGAAGGGGGGTGCCGGGAAACAACTGCCTCCACGAAGGAGGTTTTCAAGGAAGGAGGAACTGAGGATCCTACCTTCCGAGGGGAGAAGAGGACCACTTCCGAAGACCCGGAAGCCAAGGCCTCAAAGCAGGGAAAGAAATCTTCGGCGGACAGTCCGACGCTGGGGAATACCCCCGCCGCATTATTTCCCTAAGGGGATCAGCCCTCCAGCGAGTCGTAAGTAAAAAAGAAGGGTTCTTGTGAGTAAAGGATATCCGTGTATTTATTTCTGAAGATAACCGAAATTGTACCTTGTAGTTTGGTTCTTAGCCCTTCTCAGCAGAGCTCGTCTTCGGGGGATCTTCATCCGGAAATGATGGAGAGTGAAACGCCTCCACCTATCACGCCTTCGTGTGAGGCGGGGGACCCTGAGGTGTCGTCACGAAGAGTTTTCCCGAGTCCGGCGCCAATTGGCGCGCGGTCGGAGGAGCTGAAGGACCTACTCGGGCAAGTGTCTATCTCAGCAGATGACCGTGCGCTAATGGCTACGGTGATTGAAAGAATTTCATCCGCTGAGAGCGGATTGCATGAAGCCGCCAGAAGTTTACTGACGGGGTTTGAGGTACGAGAAAAAAAATGATGTACCTTCTGACAGTTATGCATATAGAATGCGCCCTGTATAGATAGTAGCCCCTGAGACTCGGTGCATTGTCAAAAATGACGGCGCGCCAAGGATCATAATCCCAGGTATAATATGCGCTCTTCCTTTGTAGGTGGCGAAGCATCCGGTGGCAAGCGGGACTGATGAATTTGCTGAACTAGAGCGGCGTCTTGACGAGGCGGATGCGGGCATCGCGCTGGTCAATAAACGGTTTGACGAGTCACAAGGTATGCGACTCCTCCACGGGCACTTGGTAAGGGAGCTTGACGCCCATGCCTTACTATTTGTATGCTTTGATGCAGATGGCGCTGCTGCCGTGGAGAAGCTGCAGGCGGAACTCGCCCGAGCTAAAGAGCAAGCCCGAAAGAGTAATGCGGCTGCTTTCAAGGCGTCCGAAGAGCTGAAAGCCGAACGGGCTGCTCACTGCCGAAGCAAAGAGGAAATGGCCGAGATGGCCGTAAAGTTGAAGGATGCTACCGACCGCTGCGGGGTTCTTGAAAAAGAACGTCAAGCGGAACAAGAGGGCCTGACAAAGGCCACCGCTGAAGCCAAGGATGCCCGTTTCGCTGCGAGAGCTGCCAAAGAGGAGCTGAGTCAGGCCGGGGATATTGCGGCTGGAAAGCATTTCTGCTCAGTTGGATAAGCTGTGGAGTTCGGAGGATGCTTATCTGGACTTAGCGGCAAGCGCAGCGGACGCGATTGAGCACTTCCGAGGCCAGAAGGGGCACAGAAGGGAAGGGCTATTTTGGTCGCAATTCCATAGTCCGGAGCATCCTCTTCCGTTGGCCGATCGGTTGGCCGAATGGGCCGAACTGAATCGATTATCCGGACTTGCCATGAAGCATGTCGTGACTCATTTGTGGCCAGGCGGACCCCAGCCGAAGAGTTATTTTGGTTTAGTGCAGCAGTTCCTTGGTGCGGTACCGCGTATCGACGCAATGAAGCGGTCGGCGTGTATTGAGGGTGCGCGGATGGCTCTTGCCCGTGTCAAGACATACTGGGCGGAGATGAAGGCCACCGATGTTGCATCCCGAGGATTGAGATGAAGCCGAGTACTGCCGAGCACTATTTTGAGGAAGTCTGCAGGTATTGTTTAATAGAGACGCGATTGCTCGAAGGATGTTATGTTTGAATGACATGTGTAATTTTATGAAACATCGTTTCGATTTAATGTAAGAGCTTTTTATACTTGTGCCTTCAAGTAGCAAACTACCTCCTATCACGGCCCGTTAATGTATATGTGTATATAACCTGAAAGATGGCAGTCCTTGGCTTCAGCCCCACGCACATAGTGCGGGGTGTCTATAAAAAGCGCATTTTCACACTTAATCCAACATCTTAGTCCTGTAAAGGAGGTGATAGCGTAGCAAACTAGGCAACCGGACTATAATGCTTTATCACTTTCACTTAGCCATAGGGGTTCGAAGGTGGGGCTACGATATAGCCCCTGGGGGCACCGCACTCTCCCGAATGCGGGGTGCATATGTGCTTGACCGGGAAACGGTCCTTCGTCTATGCGGAGGAATTCTAGACATTCCTGTGGGTCTTCGAGTGGTTGACCGGTCTCACGCTACATCATGACAGCCAGTTTTCGGCTTTCTCTACTGAGGTGCTCGCCAGGCCGAACCGGGGCACAATCGCAGTAGTTCTCCTGGTGTCGCGTTAGCCGATAAAACGGAACGTAAGGCGGCAAAACACAGGAGCCGGGCAAACCCAACATTTGACCAAAGACATGATTCGGAGCTGATGCATATAAGGCCTAACTCGAGACGCCAAACACTCCCTAAGGTATTCGGTCTTTATGAAAGCAGGCGTAACAATGCCCTAAGCCCCAGTGTCCAGTGCAGCGCAAAAATTCGACGCGGCCGATGCCAAAGCATGACCTCCTCCTCGGTCATAGCAAGAAACCGGGGGATGTGTATCAACAAGAGACTGTAAAAAAGGTTTACGCAGGGTCTTAATCTGAAAAGAATCCTTGCAACGGGTCCCTACTACACATCTGCGCATGTGTCTCCGTTGTGCCGTATCCTGGACGGGTGTAGCACGGTGTTCATCTGTAAAAAAGAAGAACTTAGTTTGAGAAAAAAGATCGTGCGGAAATGTAAGTGGAAATAATCATAGTATGATTCAAAAATGAATAAAATTGAGCTTTATTGTCTCTTGTTGCACATGCGTGGAGCCCCTTGTAAGAAGTGCAGCGGCTAGTAAGCGTCATGTTTATTTATGCCGGACTCGCCTAACCGTGTTTGGGGTCTAAACGACCTGCGTTAGACGCTTTTGGCCAGTAAGGCCGTTTTATTGTGAGGCTGTTAAGGCAGTCTCACATTCTTTCCTTAAGGGATGCGCACAACTTCCCCTTAAGGAAATGATGCCTCGTGGACCGGGCATTTTAAGTTTAAGAGATGCATAATGCGGTATTGCATTAAAGCGGGCGAAAGCTTCGGTCCCAAGAGTGCTTGATGGCTACTTTTAAATGGGGTGATGTGGAAGACCAACTTTTCGCTGACGGAAGTTGTCGGGTGAGCCGAACATAACTTCCAATAGTAGGGAGCCCGTGCGGTGGGCGTAAGTGCAGCATGATTCCTTTGGAAGGAAGTGTTGCTATGGCTAATCTGTTTGGGTCTATCCCCATATTGCGGATTGTGTCTGGTATAGCAGGTTTAAATCACTTGCCGCTGTCCATTAGGACGTCGTAAATTGAAGACCGTCGATTATAGGTTCTAGTATCAAGGCAGTCCATCCTGCGTTAGGATACTTTCGGAGTAGTCCCGATGGTCGAAGGTGATTGGTTTTGACAACCCGATGTCGGGACTCCACTGGGGTAGACCGTGCGGTAGCGTAATTCAATGGGCGCCGCTCTATTTTCCCCTTTGTTACTTGAAGTAAGTTTCTTGTTTTGACCTCTTGTGGGAAATTCTTTTGTTTTCCGGTGCCACCTTGTGGGGTTCGTAAATGCGTCTTCGCTTGGTGCGTCGAGCCCCTTGTGTTCGGCGTTGAGTCTACCGGACTGCTTGAAGACCCATCAATCTCTGTGGGTATGGTTTGCAGGCTTCCCGGGAGTACTGTGGATTTGGCATATCCTGTCCAGGATTTTGTTTAAGTTGGATATCTCATCGCCGTTATCCTTAAGGGGCAGTTTTTGTTGTTACATCGTGAGCTTTTTGAATCCGGCATTGTTGCCGCACTCTTTGGACTGTTCCCTTAATCCGGCGCTGGTCCTTGCTGCGTCGTGGTTTCCCCTTTTCATCTCGACTTGGATGTACTTGGGTCGCTATCTGCATCTTGCTAGCCAGCTATCCTCTCCCAGCATAGCGGGTCATGAGGCTTGTAAGTGCGGCCATTGTTCTTGGCTTTTCCTGGCCAAGGTGTCTGGCGAGCCATTCGTCTCGGACATTGTGTTTAAAAGCTGCCAAGGCTTCGGCGTCTAGACAGTCGACTATTTGGTTCTTTTTGGTGAGGAACCTGTTCCAGAATTTTCGGGCTGACTCACCAGGCTGTTGGGTTATGTGACTTAAATCATCTGCGTCTGGAGGTCGGACATAGGTGCCCTGGAAATTGGCCCGAAAAGCATCCTCAAGCTCTTTCCAACTACCAATGGTGTTTTTGGGGAGGCTTTTAAGCCAATGCCGTGCTGGCCCTTTGAGCTTGAGGGGTAGGTATTTTATGGCATGGAGATCATCTCCTCTGGCCATGTGTATGTGGAGGATATAATCCACAATCCGCACTCAGTGCTGTTCTTCCGTCGTATGCCTCTATGTTTACGGGTTTGAATCCCGGGAATTCATGATCCAGCACCTCATCGGTGAAACATAGAGGGTGCGTGACGCCCCCATATTTGGGTATGCCGTGATGTTCGGACACTTGACGAGTTGTACTGTTTGCTAGAGCTTGCTCTCTTGGCCCGTAGATGGACCTAACTGGGCCATCCTTTTTATGTGAATCCTTATGCGGATCGCGTGCCGGATTGTGTGCGGCGCCTTTTGCCGCTCTATGCTTGTTATGTGGTCGTCTATCCGACCCGGCGGCCTCTTTGTTTTTTGATTGTGGGGCTCTAGGGCCTCCTCGTCGAATCGGGCGATAGTTTTGCGCTTTGGGTAGCTCTTTGTTTGGCGACTGTCACCGTATTTGTCTGCGGTGTTGAGTACCTTGCTCCATCTGATTCTGAGTGCATCTTCCGCTGTTTTGAGCTTCCGCTTCAGCTTTTTCATGCTGCGCGCAGTGGCAACGAGCCTTTTGTGGAGGTTATTCTGCTCCAACGACTTGTCCGGTGTGAGATCGTCCGGACTGTTATCTTCGCCGGGGACGGGTTGTTTATCCAAGTTGTCCGGTTGTTCGGTGGCGTGTTCGTCGTCCACCGGTTCGACCTGCTTGATGGCTGGGTCTATGTGGCTGCCGTTTTTGTCGAGGCGGGACTTGGTACGGTGTTTACGTTCCCATTTTGACTCCTTTTCGAGGGATTTATCCTTCATAGCGTCCCGTTGTTCCTCATTGGCACTTCCTTTAGGAGTATCCACCATATATACATCATGAGATGAGGTGGCTGTCCAGTATCCTATAGGTGTTGGTTCGTGGTTATCTCCTACATCGTCGTCCATGCCGTCGATGTCTTCGGAGTCGGAGTTGAGCACGTCGTTTAAACTTTCAACAGTGGCTACAAAGTGGGTGGTGGGTGGGCGTCGAATTTCTTCGACTTCCGCATCCCAACCTTCCTGACCATAGTCCGGCCAGGGCTCTCCTGACAAAGAGAGAGACTTTAATGAATTCAGGATGTCGCCAAGGGGCGAGTGCTGAAAAATGTCCGCATTGGTGAACTCCATAACCGGTGCCCAATCGGATTCGACTGGCAGGGGCGCGGGTGGTTCGGAGTCCGGAGAGGAGTCCGGCACCTTGGAGTCATGGGCTTTGCAAAGGACAGGGATAGTGTTCGGCTCAATTGCCGTAGAGATCGTAGCCCCCGAGGCGGTGTCCAGCCACTCGTCCTCGATCGGCGAAATCGGCTCCGAACTAAGGGTCGGAGGCCGGGCGTAATGCAACCTCCGGAGACCTTTGTTCGGCGGCAGAGTTAGATCATACCCATCGAGACAGTGCGGTGCGCTTGGCTGTGGCTCGAATCCGTCGAAGATCAAGTCTCCGCGGATGTCAGCCGTGTGGTTCAAACTTCGAAATCTGACACGATGGCGAGCGTAGCTTCGATCTGCTCGGATAATGGCCAGCGAATTGGCCCGTGGTGCAAAAGCCGCCGAATCACGAAGATCTGTCCGGGAGAAAAGTCTCACCACTGGACCACGTCGCTGTTGACGATCGAAGGAGCCATCGGGCCTAAAGGTGGCGACATAGAGGAACTCTCAATGAAAGCACCAATATGTGTCAAAACCGGCGGATCTCGGGTAGGGGTCCCGAACGCGTCTAGGCGGATGGTAATAGGAGACAAGGGACACGATGTTTTTACCCAGGTTCGGGCCCTCTCGATGGAGGTAAAACCCTACTCCTGCTTGATTAATATTGATGCTATGGGTAGTACAAGAGTAGATCTACCACGAGATCAGAGAGGCTAAACCCTAGAAGCTAGCCTATGGTATGATTGTTCTTTGTCCTACGGACTAAAACCCTCCGATTTATATAGGCACCGGATAGGGTTAGGGTTACACAGAGTCGGTTACAATGGTGGGAGATCTACATATCCGTATTGCCAAGCTTGCCTTCCACGCCAAGGAAAGTCCCATACGGACACGGGACGAAGTCTTCAATCTTGTATCTTCATAGTCCAGGAGTCCGTCCAAAGATGATAGTTCGGCTATCCGGACACCCCCTAGTCCAGGACTCCCTCAACGGGCACACACATTCTAATTAAAAGAAGCACGCGCGATAGTAATAACGAGCGCGCATGGTTGTTGGAACAAGATGTGTGCTGACATTGCCTATTGCGGTGCACCCTATGGTGCAAACGCCACGTACGCGGCTGAGAAGGCGTATGAGGGAGTTCCGGACTAGGGGGTGCCCGGATAGCCGAACTATCATCATCGGCCAGACTCCAAGACTATGAAGATACAAGATTGAAGACTTCGTCCCGAGTCCGGATGGGACTTTCCTTGGCGTGGAAGGCAAGCTTGGTGATACGGATATGTAGATCTCCTACAATTGTAACCGACTCTGTGTAACCCTAACCCTATCCGGTGTCTATATAAACCGGAGGGTTTTAGTCCCAGGATCTAACAACAATCATACCATAGGCTAGCTTCTAGGTTTAGCCTCTTGATCTCGTGGGTAGATCTACTCTTGTAACACACATCATCAATATTAATCAAGGCAGGACGAGGGTTTTACCTCCATCAAGAGGGCCCGAACTGGTAAAACATCGTGTCCCTTGTCTCCTCGTTACCATCCACCTAGACGCACGCCGACCCCTACCCGAGATCCGCCGGTTTTGACACCGACATTGGTGCTTTCATTGAGAGTTCCTCTGTCGCATCTTTAGGCCCGATGGCTCCTTCGATCATCAACAACGATGCGGTCCAGGTGAAACCTTTCTCCCCGGACAGATCTTCGATTCGGGCGGCTTTGTACAATGGCCAATTCGCTGGCCGCCTAGAGCAGATCGAAGCTACGCTCGCCGCCGTCGATTCGAAGTTTAAACTATACGGCCGATATCCGCGGAGACTTGATTCGACGGATTCGAGCCGCAGCCAAGCGCCGCATTGTCTCGATGGGCATGATCTAGCCGGTACCAACAGGCCCTCGAGGCCGCACTGTAATCCGCTCCGACCCTTAATCCGAGCCGGATTTCCCGATCGAGGACGAGTGGTTGGACACCGCCGGGGTTTCAATCTCTACGGCGATCGAGCCGAACTCCATCCCCTTGCGACCTCGACACCAGTGCGGACACCTCTCCGGACTAACCCTCCGCGCCCTTGCCAATCGAATCCGATTGGGCGCCGTTATGGAGTTCACGACGCGACATCTTTCAGCACTCGCCCGCTGGCGAGATTCTGAATTCACTAAAGTCTCTCTTTATCCGGAGAGCCCTGGCGGACTACGGTCAGGAAGGTTGGGATACTCTGACGACGAAGAAATTCAATGCCCACCCACCACCCACTTCATAGCCACTGCCGATAGCCTACACGGCGTGCTCAATTTCGACTACGAAGACATCGACGGTATGGACGACGATGTAGGAGACAACAATGAACCAAAGCACCTATAGGATGATTGACAACCTCACCCCATGATGTATACATGGTTGATACACCTAAAGCAAATGAAGACGAGGAGCAGCGGGACGCTACGACGGATAAATCCCTCGAAAAGCAGTCAAAACGGCAACGTAAACGCTGAACAAAGTCCCTCCTCAACAAAGACCCAGCCATAGAGCAGGGCGAACCGGTGGACAATGAACAAGCTATCGAGCAATCGTCCGAACAAGACAACTTGGATAAACAATCTATCCCCAGCGAAGACAACAGTCCGGACGACCTCACGCCGGACAAACCATTGGAGCAAAATGACCTCCAGAAAAGGCTCGTCGCCATATCGCGTAGCCTGAAAAAGCGGCGGAAGCTCAAAACAGCGTAAGATGCACTCAGGATTAGATGGAGCAAAGTATTCAGCACCGCAGATAAGTACGGCGACAGTCGCCGAACAAAGAGCTACCCGAAGAGAAAGCTACTGCCCGAATTCGACGAGGAGGCCTTAGAGCCCCCACAACTAAAAAGCAAGAAGGCCACCCGGTCGGATGGACGACCTCACGGCAAAAAGAGAGCGGCGAATGGCGCCGCACACAAGCCAATATGCGATCCGCATAAGGATTCACATCAAGAGGATGGCCCGATTAGGTCCATCTATGGGCCAAGAAAGCGAGCTCGTCAAAGCAATGCAATCCGCCAAAATTCAAGATCACGGCACACCCAAATGGGCGCCGCACACTCCCTATGTTTCACCGGCGAGGTGCTGGATCATGAATTTCCAAATGATTCAAACCCGTAAACATAGAGGCATACGACGGAACAAATGCACTTGAGTTCTGGATCGAGGATTACATCCTCCACATACACATGGCTAGAGGAGACAATCTCCACGCCATAAAATACTTACCCTTAAACTCAAAGGGCCAGCTCGGCATTGGCTTAAAAGCCTCCCCGAAAATACCATTGGAAGCTGGGGAGAGCTCGAGGATGCATTTCGGGCAAATTTTCAGGGGACTTATGTCCGCCCTCCGGATGCAGACGATCTAAGTCACATAACTCAACAGCCCGGAGAGTCACCCGGAAATTCTGGAACAGGCTCCTTACTAAAAAGAACCAAATAGTCGACTATCCGGACGCCGAAGCCTTAGCAGCTTCCAAACACAACGTCCGAGACGAATGGCTCGCCAGACACCTCGGCCAAGAAAAGCCAAGAACAATGGCCGCATTGACAAGCCTCATGACCCGCTTTTATGCTGGAGAGGACAGCTGGCTGGCTAGATGCGACCAACGACCGAGTACATCCGAGATCGTGGATGGAAATGGAAATCACGATGCAGAAAAGATCAGCGCCGGAGTAAGGAAAATGGCCCAAATAGTACGGCGGTCAACTCCGGATTCAAAAGCTCTCGGCCGAACAACAAAACACTGCCCCTAAAGGATAACAGTGACGAGCTATCCAACCTAAACAAGATTCTGGACAGACTGTGTCAAATACATGGTACCTTCGGGAAGCCTGCAAACCATACCCACAGATTGTTGGGTCTTCAAGCAGTCCGGCCGACTTAACGCCGAACACAAGGGGCTCGACACACCAAGGGAAAATGATGACGAGCACCTCAAGCAGAGCCCCGGAAAACAAAAGAATTTCCCACAAAAGGTTAAAATAGTAAAACTTCACGTGATCAAAGGGGAAAACAAAGCGGCGCCCCCTAAAAGGCGCGCCGCACACTAGTTGTCAAAACCAATCACCTTCGACCATCAGGACTATTCCGATAATATCCGGAACGCAGGATGGACTGCCTTGATATTGGATCCTATAATCGACGGATTCCAATTTACACATGTCCTCATGGATGGCGGCGATGATATAAACCTGATATATCGAGGACACTATCCGCAGGATGGAGGATAAACCAACCAAAATTCGCCCGTAGCAACACCTCCTTTAAAGGAGTCTTGCCCGCCCATACGCCCTCTGCCGGGCTCCATACTGCTCGAAGTTGTGTTTGGTTCATCTAACAACTTCCGTCATAAACGTTACTCTTCCATGTCGCCCGTTTAAAAGTAGCCATCAAGCACTATTGGGACGCTGCTTTCGCCGCTTTTAACGCAATACCGCATTATGCATCTCTAACACTTAAAATGCCGGTCCACGGCATCATCTCGTTAAAAGGAAGTATTAAGTGTTACTCGAGCACGGAAGAAGGGGAGACTGCCTTGACAGCCCCACAGCTATCCGGCTCTGCTAGGCAAAGAACCTGAATTGGTCATTCAAACCCCGGACACGGCTAGACGAGTCCGGCGCCTACTAGCGGCATACCCCCATACGAGGGGCCGCATGCATGTATAACAAGAGACAATAAAGATCAATTTTATTTCATTCTTCAAACCGTACTCTGTTTATTTAATATTAAGTACACTTTTCGCACGATCCTTTTTCTTTCAAACTAAGTTCCTCTCTTTTACAGATGAACAACGTGCTACACCCGTCCAGGATACGACACAACGGAGACACAGGCGACGCAGCGAGGACCCGTTGCAAGGATTCTTTTAGATTAAGACCTGCGTAAACCTTTTTTCACTGTCTCTTGTTGATATACATTCCCCAGTTCCTTAATATAAGCGAGGAGGAGGCTGGTGCTTTGGCATTGGCCGCACCAGAATTTTTGCGCGTACCTGGACACAAGGGGCTTAGGGCATTATTTTGCACATTTTCATAAAGACCGAATACCTTCGGGAGTATTCGGCGTCTCGAGTTAGGCCTTATATGCATCAGCTCCGAATCATGTCTTTGGTCAAATGTTGGGTTGCACGGCTCCAGTGTTTTGATGCCTTACGTTCCGCTTTTCACGGCTAATGCGGCACCAGGAGAACTATCACAGTTGTGCCCGTTCGCCGGGCGAAAGCACCTCAAGAGAGAAAGCCGAAACTGACCTCATGATATAGCGAGAGACTGGTCAACCACTCGATGACTCACAGGAATGTTTAGAATTCCTCCGCATTAATGAAGGACCGGTTTTCGGTCAGGCACATACGCACCCGACCGGGAGAGCACGGTGCCCCCAGGGGCTATATAGTAGCCCCACCCTCGTACTCCTATGGCTAAGTGAAAGTGATAAAGCATTATAGTCCGGTTGCCTGGTTTGCTACGCTATCACCTCCTTAACAGGACCAAGACGTTGGATTAAGTGTGAAAAAGAGATTTTTTGCAAACACCCCCGCACTATGTGCGTGGGGGCTGAAGCCAAGGACTGCCATCTTTCAGGTTATATACACATATACATAAACGGCCGCACAGGGAGTAGTTTACTACTTGAACGCACAAGTATAAAAAGCACTTATATTACATTGAAAACGTTGTTTTCACAAATCATACATGTCATTTAAACATAATATCCTTCGAGCACTGCGTCTCTATTAAACGGGCGCCCGGCAGGACTTCTTCAAAGTTGTGCTCGGCAGTACTCGGCCTCTGTCCGAATCCTGGGATGCAACATCAGTGGCCTTCATCTCTGCCCAGTGTGTCTTGACACGAGCAAGAACCATCCGCGCTCCCTCAATGCATGCCGATCGCTTCATTGCGTCGTCTGGCTGCACCGCACCAAGAAACTGCTGCACTAAACCAAAATAGCTCTTCGGTCGGGTCCGTCCGCCACAAGTGAGTCAAGACATGCTTCATGGCAAATCCGGACAATCGATTCAGCTCGGCCCATTCGGCCAACCGATCGGTCGGCGGAAGGACGCCCGACTATGGAATTGCGACCAATATAGCTCTTCCCTTCTATGCCCCTTCGCCCCGGAAGTGCTCAACGCGTCCTGGCGCTTCGCCGCCAAGTCGAGATAAGCATCCTCTCGAACTCCACAATTTATCCAATCGAGCATACTTCGGATCTATATAGTTCCTCCGCAGCAGAAACGGTTTTCCAGCCGCAATTGCCCTGGCCTGACTCAGCTCCTCCTTGGCAGCTCTCAAAGCCGATTGGGCATTCTTGGGTTCGGCGGCGGCCTTCTTTAGGCCCTCTTGTTCCGCTTGATGCTCTTTTTCAAGAACCTCGCAGCGATCGGTAGTATTCCTTAACTTTTTGGCCATATCGGCCATCTCCTCTTTGCTTGGCAGTGAGCAGCCCGTTCAGCTTCTAGCTCTTGACGCCTTTTAAAGCGCCGCATTACTAATTCTGGCTTGCTCTTTCGTTCGGGCAAGCTCGCCGCAGCTCTTCCACGGCAGCGGCACCATCTGCATTAAGCATACAAACTGAAGACATGGGCGTCAAGCTCCCTTACCAGGTGTCCGCATAGAAGTCGCATACCTTGTGACTCGTCAAACCGTTTATTGACCAGCGCGATGTCTGCATCCGCCTCATCAAGCTGCCGCTTTAGTTTGGCATATTCATCAGTCCGGCTGGCCTCCGGACGCCCCGCCACCTGTTTAGGAGTGGTGATATGTTAAAACTGAGATTTGATCCTCGGCACGTCGTCAATTTTGACAACATGCCGAGTCTCAGGGGCTACTATCTATACATGGCGCATTTTATATGCATAATCGCCGAAGGTACATTATTTTTGCGTACCTCAAACCCCGTCAAGAAGCTTCGACGGCTTGCAGTAATCCGCTCTCTGCGGATGCAATCTTTCAATCACCGTACCCATTAGAGCACGGTGATCTTACGAGATAACCGCCGCCCGAGCAAATCCTTCAGCTCCTCGACCGCACACCACTCGGCGCCGACCTTCCGCCCCGCCGGACTTGGGGAAACCCTCTGCGACGACACCTCCGGGTCGTCTGCTTCACATGAGGGTGCGACAGGTGGAGGCGTTTCGCTCTCCATCATCTCCGGAAGAAGATCCCCCGAAGACGAGCTCTGCTGAGAAGGGCTGAGGTCCGAACTACAAGGGAGAATTTCGGTTATCTTCATAAATAAATACAGGGATGCTCCTTATTTACAAGACCCCTTCTTTCTACTTACGGCTCGCTAGAGGCTGATCCTGGGAGATAATGCGGCTGGGTTACTTCCCGGCGGGACTCTGCCGAAGATTCCCTTCCTTTCTTTGAGGCCTTGACCTCCGGATCTTCCTAAGCGGTCCTCTTCTCTCCTCGAAAGGTGGGACTCTTAATCCCTCCTTCCTTGATAGCCCCTTCGCAGAGGCGGTTGCTCCCCGCTCCTCCCTTCGCCTTCTTCAAAAGCGCGACCTTCAACATCTTGGTCAACATGGGATCCGGCGTGGTCTCTGGGAGGGGAGCCGGACACCTTATCAAATTTGCCTTGGCTATCCACTCCTGTTCAAGAAACGGCTCCTTTAAAGGGCATATATATATAATAAATGAATGAACAGCTTGTCCGGTTACAGGACTACTTACTTGAGCATCTGGGCGATTGCAGCTTAGTCCTGCATCCTAGGTCAAGTCCGGACACTTCTCTTGTGATCCGAAGAAAAGTTTATACATCTCCGCGGGCGTCGTGCCCATAAAATTTTGGAGAGCTCGTGGTCCCTCCAGATTGAATTCCCACAAGCTGAGAGGGCGACGTTTGCGTGAGGCTGAAGGCGCGGATCACCATAACCTGCGCCACTGCAACCAGATTGATCCCTCTTTCACAGGAGGTCTCGAATACGGCCTGCAGCGGGGAACGTCCTTGGGCGACCCCAGTCGAGCCCCTTGTTGACCCATGACGCCAGCCTGTGGTGGACTGGCGGAAGGCGAGGCGCCGCCCATTTGATGCCCACCGGAGGCGGTGATATAAAACCACTCCCGTTGCCACAAACCAAGCTCCTCTTGAAAAGAGCCCTCGGGCCACGGAGCATCAGCACATTTGCTTATGACCGCCCCTCCGCACTCCGCTTGCTGCCCCTTGATCATCTTTGGCTCCACCTTGAAGGTCTTGAGCCACAATCCAAAGTGAGGGGTAATATGGAGGAAGGCCTCACATACGACAATGAATGACGAGATATGGAGGATGCACTCCCGATTCAAGTCATGGAAATCAAGCCCATAATAAAACATGAGCCCCCGCACAAAGGGATCCGTCGGGAAGCCTAAACCCCGAAGGACGTGGGACACGAATACCACGTTCTCGCCGGGCTCAAGAGTGGGAGTGGTCTGCCCTGGAGCAGGCAGCCCATGCGAGATCTCGCCGGTCAGATACCTGGCGTCTCGCAACTTTAGAACATCTTCTTCTGTGACGGAGGAAGACATCCATCGGTCGTGCTGGTCGGAGCCGGACATCGCCGAAAGTCCGCCGCTGAATGCGAAGCTTTGGGTGTTGGAACTCGAAGCGCAAGGCGAAGTCAATGGAGGGTGTAAAAAGAAGAGGGCCTTGGTCTCACTATAAAGAGGTTGAATACCAAGAGCCCACCCCGTGGTCGATTAGGACTCGCCTTTGATAGAGAAG
Organism: Aegilops bicornis; assembly: GCA_021605145.1. Lineage (NCBI taxonomy): Eukaryota > Viridiplantae > Streptophyta > Magnoliopsida > Poales > Poaceae > Aegilops > Aegilops bicornis. The sequence continues at coordinate 171,593,148 of CM038673.1, read as the reverse complement.
GCAGGCCAACGGGCACAGTTGGGTTACCCACGTCCGTATTGATGAGAATCCCAGAATAAGGGGGCACGATCTGCGCTTTGATAAGACGTGCCAAGGAAACCGCCTCGCTAAACACGCTGAGGTGGAACAATAAAAAACGATTCATATGAAGGCCTGGCCGTGGTGTGATGTCACGCCGTGGAATACGTCAGCAGATCTGTGCAAAAATTATTCTGTCTACGGTGTTATGTGGAACTTGTTTTGCAGAGCCGGACATTATCCTGGTGTTCACGATCTTCTATAAATTATTCAGAGGAAGAACCCGCCTTGCAATGCCGAAGACAATATGCGCGCCGGACTTGTCGTCATTGAAGCCTGGTTCGAGAGACTCTTGAGGAGTTCCGTACTAGGGGGTGTCCGGATAGCCGAACTATCATCATCGGCGGACTCCAAGACTATGAAGATACAAGATTGAAGACTTTGTCCCGTGTCCGGATGGGACTTTCCTTGGCGTGGAAGGCAAGCTTGGCGATACGGATATGTAGATCTGCTACCATTGTAACCGACAATGTGTAACCCTAACCCTATCTGGTGTCTATATAAACCGGAGGGTTTTAGTCCGTAGGACGAACAACAATCATACCATAGGCTAGCTTCTAGGGTTTAGCCTCTTTGATCTCGTGGTAGATCTACTCTTGTAACACACATCATCGATATTAATCAAGCAGGACGTAGGGTTTTACCTCCATCAAGAGGGCCCGAACCTGGGTAAAACATCGTGTCCCTTGTCTCCTCATTCACAAAAACAAACAAGTCATTCATCATTGTTCCCTTGCATCTGCCATGGCCAGCGTGAGTCCTGGGTCAAGAGATTGCCACCAGGGAGATGCGAGCATGGAATCGGAAGCACGAGAGATGTCCCGCCTCACCGCGAACGCTGCCGGCATGTCCCACCGCTTGGCTGCTGCAGCATAGAGGTCCCACTGCACCGTCGAAGCAGCACGGAGGTCCCGCCGCGCCGTCGATGCAGCAGACTGGTCTGGCCGTGCCGCAGAAGCAGAAGAGGTCATGCCGCACCACGAATGCAACAGAAATGTCCTCCCGCGCCGCGGCGGCCATGGAAAATGTCTCGCGGGCAAGCGAGGACTCTTACACGCACATGCATGTGATCGTCCATAGCCAGATGGATCAGATCTCTGGCTGGGCGAGGTTGCAGGACGATATAAAAGCCTCTTTTGAACAGGCTACCAGCATCATCTGGCAACTAAATGAGAGCAATGCGAAGGTCCTGGCCGACCGCGACCTGCTGAGGGCAAAGATCGTCGGAATTGCGGCGCAGCAGGAGGAGACCACTGTCTTGTTGAAGAGGACCGACGCCATCGTTGAGAAACTTATGGACGAGAATGCCACACTGCGCATCGAGCGCAGAAGGCTGGTGGAGGAATCCGTGGGTGCTCTCAAGCAACATCTTGAGGACAAGAAAGAGCTCATCGCCGCTCGCCGTGGAAACTAGTTCCCGCGGCCTGCAGCAATGCATCAAGAAAGTAGAGATCAGCAAGCCAGATTGTTATCTTCCTTCTTCTTTTGCCCTTGTGTATTTCGCGCATTGCCGCATGTGGTTTTTTTAAATTATGTTCCTAAATATGTAAGACCATTATTATCCACTATCATCGTCCTTATATTCATCATGCTCGCTATAAGTCGCAGTCGATGCTATATAGGTCCGTCAGATCTTACATCAAGATCCGTGCAAAACTTTCTTTTCAGATTTTAATTTTTCTCTTTTAAATCTCAGTCCAGTGAGACATATAGCCACACCATAGAACAGGGGCTCGGGTGCCATTAATGGAGACATTGGGAGGGAGGTGTGCGGCGGGTAGAGGTTAAAGGGCTCTCCTCCTGATGAGCATGCGCAGGGGTCTGATCGCACGCCTCCCATACTCAAATAGCTACCCCGCATGACACCTCCTAGCCAATAAAAAAGGGGATGCGTGGCGGCACGTAATTGGTAAGTAGAACGCCCACGGTTTCAATAATACTTGTGTTTCCGATTTGTAACGTGACAACACTTCTTCCAAAATGACTTTGTTGATTGTTAATGTGTGCGCCTTCACAAATCGGACAGAAAAATTACCATATCATGTTGGTGCCATGTCATGACACCATGCCAAGTTTCATGATTTTCAGGCATGTTTTGGATTTACGGGAATTAAAAAACAAAGTTTCTCAATCTTTCCGGCTGAGCCACAACGCCCAGATGTTTGAATTTCATTCCCATTTCTTGCATGGGACCTAGAAATTCACCCAAGGACACACATGTGATTTTTCAACCAACTTTGTTGCACTGGAGCATGTGCTTGTAGTTCAAATTTGAAAGTTGTCGCTATGATCACCTTGTTAAAGATGACATTTGAGCAACCCCAAAGCCCATTGTCTAGTAGGAAGTGATCAAGACACTCCCATGGTCTAAGGAACTAAAACACATGCTAACGCTCCGTGTTATGATAGATGATTTCAGATGATATAATCACAAAGTATAACAGATAAGTATTGGGTTGATTCAATATGATCATTCTTCTAACATCATACCCTCAATGTTTTTTTAGGACTATCGTCACACTTTATGATATCTGCTACCTCTTGAGCTCTGCTTTGGTTTTCCCTTGAAGAGGAAAGGGTGATGCAGCAAAGTAGCATAAGTATTTCCCTCAGTTTTTGAGAACCAAGGTATCAATCCAGTAGGAGGCTACGCGTGAGTCCCTCATACCTACACAAAACAAATAAATCCTTGCGACCAATGCGATAAGGGGTTGTCAGTCCCTTCACGGTCACTTACGAGAGTGAGATTTGATAGATAAGATAGGATAATATTTTTGGTATTTTTATGATAAGGTGCAAAGTAAAATAAAAGCAAAGTAAAAGGCAAAGGAAATAAATAAGTGTTGGAAGATTAATATGATGATGATAGACCCAGGGGCCATAGGTTTCACTAGTGGCTTCTCTCAAGACCATAAGTATTTTACGGTGGGTGAACGAATTACTGTTGAGCAATTGACAGAATTGAGCATAGTTATGAGAATGTCTAGGTATGATCATGTATATAGGCATCACGTCCGAGACAAGTAAACCGACTCCTGCCTACATCTACTACTATTACTCCACTCATCGACCGCTATCCAGCATGCATCTAGAGTAATAAGTTCATGAAAATAGAGTAATGCCTTAAGCAAGATGACATGATGTAGAGGGATAAATTCATGCAATATGATAAAAAACCCATCTTGTTATCCTCGATGGCAACAATACAATACGTGCCTTGCTGCCCCTCATCCTTTGGGAAAGGACACCGCAAGATTGAACCCAAAGCTAAGCACTTCTCCCATTGCAAGAAAGATCAATCTAGTAGGCCAAACCAAACTGATAATTCGAAGAGACTTGCAAAGATAACCAATCATACATAAAAGAATTCAGAGAAGAATCAAATATTGTTCATAGATAATCTTGATCATAAACCCACAATTCATCGGTCTTAACAAACACACCGCAAAAAGAGATTACATCGAATAGATCTCCATGAGAGAGGGGGAGAACATTGTATTGAGATCCAAAAAGAGAGAAGAAGCCATCTAGCTACTAACTATGGACCCGAAGGTCTGAGGTAAACTACTCACACTTCATCGAAGAGGCTATGGTGTTGATGTAGAAGCCCTCCGTGATGGATGCCTCCTTCGGCGGAGCTCCGGAACAGGCCCCGAGATGGGATCTCGTGGGTACAGAAGGTTGCGGCGTTGGAATTAGGTTTTTGGCTCCTGTTCTGATCATTTGGGGGTACGTAGGTATATATAGGAGGAAGGAGGGGGTACGTAGGTACGTCGGTGAAGCAACAGGGGGCCCACGAGGGTGGAGGGCGTGCCCTGGGGGGTAGGCGTGCCTCCCTACCTCGTGGCCTCCTGGAAGCTTCTCTTACGTAGGTTCCAAGTCTCCTGGATCTTGTTTGTTCCAAAAATCACGCTCCCGAAGGTTTCATTCCGTTTGGACTCCGTTTGATATTCTTTTTCTGCGAAACTACAAATAGGCAAAAACAACAATTACAGGCTGGGCCTCCGGTTATCGTTAGTCCAAAAATAATATAAAAGTGAATAATAAAGCCCAATAATGTCCAAAACAGAAGATAATATAGCATGGAGCAATCAAAAATTATAGATACGTTGGAGACGTATCAAGCATCCCCAAGCTTAATTCCTGCTCGTCCTCGAGTAGGTAAATGATAAAAGCAGAATTTTTGATGTGGAGTGCTACTAGGCATAATTTCAATGTAATTCTTCTTAATTGTGGTATGAATATTCAGATCCAAAAGATTCAAGATAAAAGTTCATATTGACATAAAAATAATAATACTTCAAGCATACTAACTAAGCAATTATGTCTTCTCAAAATAACATGGCCAAAGAAAGTTCATCCCTACAAAATCATATAGTTTAGTCATGCTCCATTTTCGTCACACAAGAATGCTCTCATCATGCACAACCCGATGACAAGCCAATCAATTGTTTCATACTTTAGTAATCTCAAACTTAAAAACCTTCACGCAATATATGAGCGCGAGCCATGGACATAGCACTATGGGTGGAATAGAATATGATGATGGGGGTTATGTGGAGAAGAAAAAAAGGAGAAAGTCTCACATCAACGAGGCTAATCAATGAGCTATGGAGATGCCCATCGATTGATGTTAATGCAATGAGTAGGGATTGCCATGCAACGGATGCACTAGAGCTACAAATGTATGAAAGCTCAACAAAAGAAACTAAGTGGGTGTGCATACAACTTGCTTGCTCATGAAGACCTAGGGCACTTGAGGAGGCCCATTGTTGGTATATACAAGCCAAGTTCTATAATGAAAAATTCCCACTAGTATATGAAAGTGATAAAACAGGAGACTCTCTATCATGAAGATTATGGTGCTACTTTGAAGCGCAAGTGTGGCAAAGGATAGTAACATTGTCCCTTCTCTCTTTTTCTCTCATTTTTTTGGGCCTTCTCTTTTTTATGGCCTTTCTCTTTTTTTTTCTTTTTTTTTCCTTACTTGGGACAATGCTCTAGAAAATGATGATCATCACACTTCTATTTATTTACAACTCAATGATTACAACTCGATACTAGAACAAAGTATGACTCTATATGAATGCCTCCGGCGATGTACCGGGATATACAATGAACCAAGAGTGACATGTATGAAATAATTATGAATGGTGGCTTTGCCACAAATACTATGTCAACTACATGATCATGCTAAGCAATATGACAATGATGAACGTGTCATGATAAACGGAATGGTGGAAAGTTGCATGGCAATATATCTCGGAATGGCTATGGAAATGCCATAATAGGTAGGTATGGTGGCTGTTTTGAGGAAGATATAAGGAGGTTTATGTGTGAAAGAGCGTATCATATCACGGGGTTTGGATGCACGCTAAGTTTGCACCAACTCTCTATGTGAGAAAGGGCAATGCACGGCGAAGAGGCTAGCAATGATGGAAGGGTGAGAGTGCGTATAATCCATGGACTCAACATTAGTCATAAAAAACTCACATACTTATTGCAAAATCTACAAGTCATAAAAAACCAAGCACTACGCGCCTGCTCCTAGGGGGATAGATTGGTAGGAAAAGACCATCGCTCGTCCCCGACCGCCACTCATAAGGAGGATAATCAAAGAACACCTCATGTTTCAAATTTGTTACATAACGTTTACCATTCGTGCATGCTACAGGACTTGCAAACTTCAACACAAGCATTTCTCAAATTCACAACTACTCAACTAGCACGACTTTTATATTATTACCTCCATATCTCAAAACAATCATCAAGCATCAAACTTCCGTTAGTATTCAACACACTCATAAGAAAGTTTTTACTAAACTTGAATACCTAGCATATTAGGATTATTTAAGAAAATTACCATGCTATTTAAGACTCTCAAAATAATCTAAGTGAAGCATGAGAGATCAATAGTTTCTATAAAACAAATCCACCACCGTGCTCTAAAAGATATAAGTGAAGTACTAAAGCAAAACTGTATAACTCAAAAGATATAAGTGAAGCACAAAGAGTATTCTAATAATTTCCAAATCATGTATGGCTCTCTCAAAAGGTGTGTACATCAAGGATGATTGTGGTCAAAGAGCAAAGACTCAAATCATACAAGACGCTCCGAGCAAAACACATATCATGTGGTGAATAAAAAATATAGCTCCAAGTAAAGTTACCGATGGAAGTAGACGAAAGAGGGGATGCCTTCCGGGGCATCCCCAAGCTTTGGCTTTTTGGTGTCCTTAGATTATCTTGGGTGTGCCATGGGCATATCCAATATTAGGCTCTTGCCACTCCTTGTTCCATAATCCATCAAATCTTTCACCCAAAACTTGAAAACTTCACAACACAAAACTTAACAGAAAATCTCGTGAGCTCCGTTAGCGAGAGAAAACAAAAGACCACTTCAAGGTACTGTAATGAACTAATAATTTATTTATATTGGTGTTAAACCTACTGTATTCCAACTTCTCTATGGTTTATAAACTATTTTATTAGCCATAGATTCATCAAAATAAGCAAACAATACACGAAAAACAGAATCTGTCAAAAACAAAATAGTCTGTAGTAATCTGTAACTAACGAAAACTTCTGGAAGTCCAAAAAATCAGCCAAAATAGGAAGACCTAGGCAATTTGTTTATTGATCAGCAGAAATTGGAATAAGTATTTTATCACGTTCTGGTGATTTTTAACAATTTGTTTCGTGAACAGAAAGTTTCCGGAAATTACAGCAAGATCAAATAACTATCATCCAAGAAGATCCTATAGGTTTAACTTGGCACAAATACTAATTAAAACATAAAAACACATCTAACCAGAGGCTATATCAAAGATTTATTACTAAGAAGCGAGGAAAAATATTGGGTTATCTCCCAACATGCGCTTTTCTTTAAAGCCTTTTTAGCTAGGCATTAAGATTTCAATGATGCTCACGTGAAAGACAAGAATTGAAGCGCAAACAGAGCATCATAAAACATGTGAAAATCACATCTAAGTCTAACATACTTCCTATGCATAGGCATCTTATAGGCAAACAAATCAAGGCAATCAAAAACTAGCATATGCAAAGAAGCGGAAAGAAACAATAGCAATCTCAACATAACGAGAGGTAATTTATTATCATGAAAATTTCTACGACCATATTTTCCTCTCTCATAATAATTACATGTGGGATCATAAGCAAATTCAACAAAATAGCTATCACATAAAATATTTTCAACACGGTCCTCATGCATGCAAAGTTGACACTCTTCCGAAATAGTGGGATTAACATTAACTAAAGTCATGACCTCTCCAAACCCACTTTTATAAAAAAATTCATAAGATTGAATATTCTCCAAATATGTGGGACCTAAAGTTGAAACTCTTCCAAACCCACTTTCAATATTATTGCAAACAATATTATCAATCTCATATTCATCATTGGGATTAAATAAATTTTCAAGATCATAAGAAGAATCACCCCAATCATGATCATTGCAACAAGTAGTAGACATAGCAAAACTAGCATCCCCAAGCTTAGGGTTTTGCAAATTATTAGCACAATTGACATCAAGATAATTTATAGCAACATCATTGCAATCATGCTTTTCATCGAAGGAACTACCAAGTATGGATGCGATAGCAACGATCTCATGTTTAACATATGGAACTATAACAAATTCATCTTTATAAATATTGGCATCATGGCCACAAGAATAGCAAGCATCATGTTCATCAAGGGATATTTCAATCAAATCACCGGAATCATAATTATCTATAGATTCATGCATATCATTATTTTCTTCCAAAGCAACGGTCATTCTTCCAATAAATTCTTGGACATAGACATTATGAGCAAGGTTTTCATTGCAATATTTAAGTATGACGGAATTTTCAGATTTGTTGATAGTAAAATCATACTTTTCAATCAAAGAAGCAACTTCATGAGCACCCTTAAAAACGACAAATTCTTCAATTTGTTTGATATCATAGTAGCTATAAACACCCTTTGCATAAGAAGATAAGATTTCATTATCATTGAACTCACATAGGTAGGGAAGGTGTTTTTTAGGGTTCTTAGATCAACAAGTAAAATCACAAATTTCACAAAGATTCCAAGCATAGCATAGCAAACTATTTATATGATACCATAAGAGCTTCCCTTTTTCAGACAAACGATGACGCACAAAATGATCATGCTCATCTAAAGATTTCCCATCAACTAGGCTAGTTGGGGTTTCAAAGACGAAAGATAAGGATCGAAGATGATCCAAGTAGAACACTTTAAGTGGATCCATATCAATAGATTTTTAGCACGCAAAGATGCAAGAAAATAGAAGGCACGTGGAAACACAAACAGAAAGGCATACGGGAAGAAGGCGAATAAAACGGCAAGGGTGAAGTGGCGGAGAGGAAAACGAGAGGCAAATGGCAAATAATGTAATGCGGGAGATAAGGGTTTGTGATGGGTACTTGGTATGTTGACTTTTGCGTAGACCTCCCAAGCAGCTCCGAGAAATCCTTCTTGCTACCTCTTGAGCACTGCGTTGGTTTTCCCTTGAAGAGGAAAGGGTGATGCAGCAAAGTAGCGTAAGTATTTCCTCCGCTTTTCGTAACCAAGGTATCAATCCAAAGAGGAGGCTACGCCGAGTCCCTCGTACCTACACAAAACAAATAAATCCTCGCAACCATCGCGATAAGGGGTGGTCAATCCCTTCACGGTCCCTTACGAGTGAGATCTGATAGATATGATAGGATAATATTTTTGGTATTTTTATGATAAGATGCAAAGTAAAATAAAAGCAAAGTAAAAAAGCAAAGGAAATAAATAAGTGTTGGAAGATTAATATGATGAAGATAGACCCAGGGGCCATAGGTTTCACTAGTGGCTTCTCTCAAGACCATAAGTATTTTACGGTGAGTGAACGAATTACTGTTGAGCAATTGACAGAATTGAGCATAGTTATGAGAATATCTAAGTATGATCATGTATATAGGCATCACGTCTGAGACAAGTAGACCGACTCACCTGCATCTACTAATATTACTCCACTCATCGACCTCTATCCAGCATGCATCTAGAGTATTAAGTTCATGAAAACAAAGTAACGCCTTAAGCAAGATGACATGCTGTAGAGCGATAAATTCATGCAATATTATAAAAACCCCATCTTGTTATCCTCGATGGAAACAATACAATACGTGCCTTGCTGCCCTCATCAGAATCGGAAAGGACACCGCAAGATTGAACCCAAAGCTAAGCATTTCTCCCATTGCAAGAAAGATCAATCTAGTAGGCCAAACCAAACTGATAATTCGAAGAGACTTGCAAATATAACCAATCATACATAAAAGAATTCAGATAAGAATCAAATATTGTTCATAGATAATCTTGATCATAAACCCACAATTCATCGGTCTCAACAAACACACCGCAAAAAGAAGATTACATCGAATAGATCTCCACGAGAAAGGGGGAGAACATTGTATTGAGATCCAAAAAGATAGATGAAGCCATCTAGCTACTAACTATGGACCCGAAGGTCTGAGGTAAACTACTCACACTTCATCGGAGAGGCTATGGTGTTGATGTAGAAGCCCTCCGTGATGGATGCCCCCTCGTGAGCTCGAGAACAGGCCCCAAGATGGGATCTCGTGGGTCTGAGAAGGTTGCGGCGGTGGAATTAGGTTTTGGCTCTTGTTACGATCGTTTGGGAAGTGCGTAGGTATATATCGGAGGAAGGAGTACGTCGGTGGAGCAACAGGGGGCCCATGAGGGTGGAGGGCGCGCCCTGGGGGGGTAGGCGCGCCCCCTACCTCGTGGCCTCCTGGAATCTTCTCTTACGTAGGGTCCAAGTCTCCTGGATCTTGTTCGTTCCAAGAATCACGCTCCCGAAGATTTCATTCCGTTTGGACTCCGTTTGATATTCTTTTCCTGTGAAACTCTGAAATAGGCAAAAAAACAGCAATTCTGGGCTGGGCCTCCGGTTAATAGGTTAGTCCGAAAAATAATATAAAAGTGAATAATAAAGCCCAATAATGTCCAAAACAGAAGATAATATAGCATGGAGCAATAAAAAATTATAGATACGTTGGAGATGTATCAATATCCAAAGATTCGGAAAACTTGATTACCAACAACACTTGAGCCAGTCTTAGAGGCGAGACCGGGAACCTATTGTTTAACCGTTTATCATTTCACACATGCATATGAGTTTTCCACTAAATTGCATATTCCAGGATCATCACAGTTATAGCATGAAATATAAACTCTTAACTATGAATAATGGAAACATAATAATACAACATTATTGCCTCTAAGGCATATTTCCAACAGTCTCCCGTCTGTCGCATTTAATGTGCTGCCTACATGCCCTCTTGCTTTATCGGGGACGACAACAGAGCTCGTCCCGTCTGTCGCCGCCTCACCTTGCTTCGACGCGCGTCCAAGCTGACGAGGCACGCAGCGCCATGCTGGTTGGTCGCTGTGCTGGTGCGGTGACAGGGTCTTCACGAAGATCTGCATGCCACCACGCAGGTGCTCGACTAGTTGGCTAGAAGTTGCATGCTGACACACAGGCGCTTGCCTAGTTGGCGGGCTGGTTTCCGCGTCGGAACGGCCGCGGGGCAGTGGAGCTTTGGCAGGTGCGCGCCTGGCCACAGCCCCACAGATGCCCCCAGCAAGGGTCTTGCCGGGGCCTCGCGGCCGTCCCCGGCAAGGATCTTGCCACGGGTCTTCGTCTTCTGGTTCTTATGTAGACTCGCAGGCCTTTTGTCTTCACAAAGATCTGCATGCCACCATGCAGGCGCCCCTGAGTCTTCGTCTCGACGTTGTCGATGGTGTCAGAACTCTCAGGCTCAAGGGTGGCGGCCTTGCTGGTGTTAGGCAAGTCTCCCGGCAAGGCTCTTGCCGGGGCTATGTAGGCCGCCCCGGCACGGGTGTTGCCGAGGGAAGTCCATCTCGCCCCTTTGCTCTTCATGCCTCTGGCTTGAGTGCTGCCTTCGCAGTCTCGTACCTTTCATTCCTCTGCCCTGCCAAGCATGGCCGCAGGTGTTTCTACGACTGCCCGTGCACAAGTAAAGTGCAGAAAGGCCCCTACTTTTGTACAACCGACAGAGCCCGGAGCTTGGGCCACACATAAGCGCTGGCGTTGTTGGGCCAGGCCGAGCGGTCTTGTGGTAGCGCGTGGCGGAGTTTTAACCATGGTAATTTCTTCGCCAGTTGCGCTTCCCCATGATTCGCATTGAGTGCGTGACGTGGGGGTCGTGCGTGGAACGGTCGCAGCACGCTTGCGTCACCCCGTGGTGAATAGTAAAGAGGCGGCCCGCGTCTTCCCCATAAAAAAGAGGAAGCCGCAGGGGCGCTGCTCATTTACAAAGTGGACTCGGGTCGTGGCCTTCATGGCGCCCGCGCCCCACGATCACAGGGAGGGAAACGGTCGTCCCACTTGTCTTCTTAATTCCGGCTCACCCGCCAGTTGTCCCCCATGCCTCAGGGAGGGTAGGTGGCGGATACGGTGGGCACATGCCTTAACACCGAGGCGGGAAGGTGGGCATTAGTGATTGGAGCAGCGGGTCAGTCCTGATTCCCTGCGCCTCTGGAGGCCGGATTGGTGGGCAGCCACCCTTAGGTCGGGGGGGCGAGCCCCAGCCCTGCCCCTCTATAAAATGGGGAGAGGGACAACATCCTTCTGCATTCATCTCCTTCCTGCTTGGCCCCTTTCTTCCACTCTTCATCTTGAGAGGGCGCGCCGGCGCTCCAATGGCGGCGACTAGGGCTTCTGCTCAAAAGCGTGCCCCCCTCCTCCGAAGCTCATGGCGGCGGAGCCCGCTATGAGAGGAAGAGGGAGGGGGCGAGGCCGAGGCCACCGTGGCGCTCGGGGGCTGGAGAGGAGGACGGGGCGGCACACCGGCCGCGCTTCCGCCAGCGGCTCTCCCCCTAATGGAGGGCTGAGGGAGTCCTGGATTAGGGGGTGTCCGGATGGCTGGACTATAACCTTTGGCCGGACTCCTGGACTATGAAGATACAAGATTGAAGACTTCGGCCCGTGTCCGGATGGGACTTTCCTTGGCGTGGAAGGCAAGCTTGGCGATACGGATATGTAGATCTCCTCCCATTGTAACCGACTCTGTGTAACCCTAGCCCTCTCCGATGTCTATATAAACTGGAGGGTTTTAGTTCGTAGGACGAACAACAATCATACCATAGGCTAGCTTCTAGGGTTTAGCCTCTCTGATCTCGTGGTAGATCTACTCTTGTACTACCCATATCATCAATATTAATCAAGCAGGAGTAGGGTTTTACCTCCATCGAGAGGGCCCGAACCTAGGTAAAAACATCGTGTCCCTTGTCTCCTGTTACCATCCGCCTAGACGCACAGTTCGGGACCCCCTACCCGAGATCCGCCGGTTTTGACACCGACATTGTTGCTTTCATTGAGAGTTCCTCTGTGTCGTCATCTTTAGGCCCGATGGCTCCTCCGATCATCAACAGCGATGCGGTCCAGGGTGAGCCTTTTCTCCCCGGACAGATCTTCATACTCGGCGGCTTTGCACTGCGGGCCAATTCGCTTGGCCATCTGGAGCAGATCGAAAGCTGTAGCGACCCAACCCAAAAAGGGTCAAGTCTCTGTGTAGCTGTACCATCTCAAGATCATGCTGGCACACACAGTACATTGATGCAAAGATTCAAAGTTCAATCACACCTGAATTTATTACACGATTCTCATATCGAGTCTTTATTACAAGATAATAAATTCGGCCGAAGGCCAACTCATGAGAAACAAACTAAATAAATCTGCGAAAGCGTAGACAAATAGCGAGTCCATCCAACTCCATAGGGCAATCGCCAAGCGTGGATCGTAGCCTCACTCCTGATCGGAAAACTCCTCTGCAACATAAGACGTTGCAGCCGTGTAGGTCAACATTTTGAATATGCCGGCAAGTCAAAGAGAGAACAACAATAAAAATTACTAACACTATATGCAATTTGGCTATGGGGCTCTAAGTTTCATTGTTTAGCGAAAAAGCCGGTTTTCCCTACAACAAGGACTTGTTTGCAAATACTACAAAATGTTGGTAGTTATTGAGATGGTTCCGCCAACCAATGTCTCATTTCCAATTATTAAATAACCCCTCAATTAATTTATTAAGTTCGGTGTTGAGATATCCGAAATACTCCAAGTTCCAGAGGCTCAAATTGTCCGTAATCGGGACACGGCTAATCGATTAGATCTTCACTGCAGAGGTTTATGCGCACTTTACCCGCAAGAATCGTTCCCTCCTTTAAGTCTTCGCACCGCCTGGTGTTTGAAGACGGGATGAACGAAACAGGGTCTTCCGAAGAGTTCCTCCGGCCACCTTGTCGGTGCCCATCCAATCCTACCGTTCTTCTACATCTCGTGGCACCGTCTGCCGTGAGTCACGCCTAGGGTCGACCAAGCGAGCCCATAATGGCTTGCGGCTGCACGGGTAAGCTTCCGGTCAATGGGGTATCCATCCGTCTCTTCGTGGCTGGGTGAAGCTTTCGCAAGATGTCATGGCGCTTCTCCATGCATCCCGCCATCCGCTGGTTTCTCCAGGTGCCCGTCAACTGCTCCTCCACCCAGTAGTGAATTTTGAAGTCCATCTTGAGCTTGAAGTCATGGGGTTGTCATCATCTTGACTCTCGCATCTCCCTTATGAATCACTCAACCAACCCTGTCTACGAGCATAGCAAAATAAACTACATCGTCCCGGGCAATGGTAACAAGGGGAATTGGGTTCATCCTACCTCATGATACTACTCAAGAACATAACTTAAAATTCTCCTACTGCATGCATGGTGGGGAGGCAAAATTCTAATGCAACAAAATCATAGGTATTGTAAAACATGACTTGCCTGGCTGACGGTCTTCGAAAGCTAGGGACTCGTAATAGCAGGCTTCGCACTCCGGAAATTCTATCGAATCAAACAATAGCACAAATAAGTATGGCACAATATAACATAACAGCAAGTTGGAAGTAAAACACCCAAGCACTCAAACCAAAATCCAAAGAAAACTCGGAGAAAGCAAATCAAGGTTTTCACCACATCAAGCAACAACTAAGAAATAGTTTTACACAACTAAAACTTTTCTTAACAGAACCTAAGCATGGGTTTTGCTAACTAACAGAAGGAAAACATCATACAAACTAGGAGCAAAAAGAATCACATCAAAAGCTATTATAGAACTCCTATTATGCCTATAACAATCCTAGCAAGGAAAAATAAAATAAAAATTTTATTCTACTGTAAATAAAAGTTCATCCTATGTAGCTACATAAAATAATCTAAAAAAAAATATAACATAGTAAAATTAAAATAATTTACTAACTAGAACAATAGGAAAACAATAGCTAGTTAAATAAACAAGAAACACATGATTTCGACTAAAACTATTTTTTTTATTAAATCTAAAATACCCAAACAAGTTCCTACTGCTAGGCATGAACTAAACTAAGCTGTAGCAAAAAGAATCACTAAAAAAATAATCCTAACTCAATTTATGGCAGAAAAACTAATCTGTCTAAAACTAAAATAAAACTATTTCTAATAATTTAAACATGGCTAAAAATATTTTCTACAGAAACTACAACAAATTTTCAAACTAACAAAAAAAGAATCAACTAAAAATAATAAACCAGCTAAAAGAAATAGCAAAAACAAAAACAGAACTATCTGCTAAAAAACAGAAACTGAAAATACAACTAAAAAGAAAAACTAGCGCTAACGGGCCTATCTAACGCTCAGGCGATATATAACTAATGCATGCCCGAGGCTAACAGAAAATAAACCGACCGGTTCGATCTAATGTAAATAAACCGCAACCGAACCAGAGTAAAACCGAACTAATCTAAGATAAACCTAACCTTTCGCTAGATCTAATCTGTGCCCTAGGTTTGAATCGGACGGTGGTGGGGCGGCTCGGCGACATACAGCAGTGGCAGCAGACGTGACGGCTTTCGAGGCGTGGGCAATGCGATGGCTCCGGTGGTCGGGGAAGACGGCGGAGACGTCGGGGAGATGCGGCGGAACTTGGGGAGGTCGGGGGTGGAGTCGTTGGAGCTCGGGGATGACGGAGACGATCGGGGCGAGCTCGGGTGAGCTCCTGCTCCGGCGGGCGGCGAACGAGCTCGGGGCGACGGAGTCGGGGGCTCCTGGGCAAAGAGAGGATGTCAGGGAGGTGCGGGATGAAGTGGCGGTTCGGGTGGAGTAGCTTGGAGGTCGAGGGGTGGCTCACCGCGCCGAACGGGCGGCGAACTGCGGGCAGCAGTGATGAGATGCGTTTGGCGAGGGCGCGAGCTGCGGTGGGTTTTGGGCTAGGATTTTAGGGGGAATCGGGGGAGGAAGGCGTAGGTATTTATAGGGCATCAACTTGGGGCAGGGGGCGACTCGGGATCGTGATCCCGTGGAATTCGGACGCGGTGGCGGCGTCGAACGCGCTCTGGCGCGACATAAGCGAGGGAAAGAGAAGGGTGGGGCCGGTAGCGTCGAGGAGAGAGGAGAGGGTTCGGTCGGGCGACCGAGGGGGAGAGGAGTCGGGCGCGGGGCGCTGGGGGAAGGCCGGCTCGGCGCTGGTGGGCTGCGCCTGTCCCGCTGGTGAGTGGCGCTCGGCGCTGGCTGGCGCCTGGGGCTTTTTTTTTGAATTAGAGAGAAGAAAGAATATAGAAAAATATATATTATTTTTATATAGGACATATATATATCAAAATTCTCAGGGGAATTTATCATACAACGTGGACATTTTTCCTGGGGCAAAACTCAAACTAAAAAAAACACTTTCTAGAAATCCCAAATAAAATCAAATTTTAATTCAACTTTTTGGCAAAACTTTTCTCTGACATTTTTGGAGTGTCATGTTTACTCCTCTCATACTTTTTCTCAAGTATTTGTCAGGCATTGTTTTGAAATAAATTCAACTGCCAATTTGAATTCAAATTCCAACAAACTCAAAAGCCTCTGAAATAATTCAAATGTCACTCAATTCAAACAATATGCATAGATGTTTAGCTATAATTGTACAACATTCCAAATGGGAAATTTGGGATGTTACAAACCTACCCACCTTAAGATGAATCTCGCCCTCGAGATTCGGGTTGGATAGCAAATAGGTGCGGGTGGTCTCGACGGAGGTCTTCTTCTCGCTCCCAGGTGGCTTCCTCCTCGGAATGATGAGTCCACAGCACCTTGCAAAACTTGATGATCTTGCTGCGGGTGACTCTGTTCGCAGTCTCGAGAATTCGGACGGGTTTCTCCTCATAAGTCAGATCACTGTCAAGCTGTATGGCCTCTAGGGGCACTGTGTCTCTCAACGGAATATCGGCCATCTCGGCATGGCATTTCTTCAGCTGAGAAACATGGAAGACATCATGAACTCCGGACAATCCTTCCGGCAATTCCAACTTGTAAGCAACTTCTCCACGACGTTCGAGGATTTTGTAGGGGCCAATGAACCTGGGTGCCAACTTTCCTTTAACACCGAACCTCTTGATTCCACGAAGTGGGGACACACGAAGATATGCCCGGTCTCCTGCTTCGTATGTTACTTCCTTGCGTTTACTGTCGGCATAACTCTTACGCCTCGACCGAGCTACCTTGAGTCTATCTCGAATCAGCTTGACTTTCTCTTGAAATCTCTGATAAGATCGGGACCGAAAAGTTTTTCGATCTCCAACACCATCCCACAAGCAATGGTGTTCGCACCTCCTTCCGTATAGGGCTTGAAGGGGCCATCTTGATCGGGTCTCGATAGCTGTTGTTGTACGAGAACTCTGCGTATGGCAGGTTGTCATCCCGGCTAGACCCATAGTCTAGCGCACAAGCTCTCAACATGTCCTCCAGGATCTGGTTGACTCTCTCGGTCTGTCCATCTGTCTGCGGATGAAAACCTGTACTGAACTCCAGCCTCGTACCCAAAGTTTCATGCAACTGATTCCAAAACTTTGAGGTAAATTGTGTTCCTCTATCTGACACGATACTCCACGGAACTCCATGCAGACGTACGATCCTGGTCATGTATATCTTGGCTAACTTAGCGTTGGTATAGGTAGTCTTCACGGGAATGAAATGAGCTACCTTGGTCAATCGATCAACCACTACCCAGATGGAATCATAACCTGAACGGGTCCTGGGTAATCCTGTGATAAAATCCATTCCAAGTTTTTCCCATTTCCACTCGGGAATCGGCAAAGGTTGAAGTAACCCTGCTGGCTTCTGATGTTCCGCCTTTACTCGCTGGCAAACATCGCATATTGCTACGTACTCAGCAATATCCTTCTTCATACCTGTCCACCAGAAACTTTCCTTCAAATCCAGATACATCTTGGTGTTACCGGGGTGAATCGAGTACGGTGAATCATGAGCCTCCTGAAGAATTAGCTTCCTGAGTTCAGGATCATTGGGTACATAAATACGATCCTCGAACCATATAGCTCCATATTCATACTTACGAAACCCTTTAGCTTTTCCTTCATTCATCCTTTTCTTTATCTCATCAATTTCCTTGTCTGACTTCTGGGCTTCACGAATTCTTTCGGCCAAAGTGGACCGAACTTCCAGAGCTGCAACATATCCTCTCGGAACTATCTCCAGCCGGAGATCTCTGAGGTCATCGACTAACTCCTGGGGTAATCCTCCCGCTATAAGAGTATTCACATAACTCTTACGGCTCAAGGCATCTGCTACAACATTAGCCTTTCCTGGGTGGTAATGCAATCTCATGTCATAGTCCTTGATTAACTCTAGCCATCTCCTCTGCCTGAGGTTCAACTCTTTCTGCGTGAAAATATACTTCAAGCTCCTATGATCTGTGTAAACATCACAACTATTTACGATAAGGAAATGTCTCCAGGTCTTGAGTGCATGCACTACGGCTGCTAACTCCAAATCATGTGTGGCGTAATTCATCTCGTGAGGTCGTAGCTGTCTGGAGGTATAAGATACAACTTTTCCTTCCTGCATGAGTACTCCTCCGAGTCCCTGGCGAGAAGCGCCACAATATACCCGGTAATCCTTGTGTATGTCCCAAGAAAATCAAGATCGGGGCTGTAACCAAACGTTTCTTCAATTCCTGGAAACTGGCTTCACAATCCTCGGTCTAGATGTACTTGGCGTCCTTCTTCAACAGCTCGGTCATGGGCTTGGCAATCTTCGAGAAATTCTCAATAAACCTCCGATAATATCCTGCGAGTCCGAGAAAACTGCGGATCTCCTTGACTGAGGTGGGTGACTGCCAATCGGTGACCGATACAACCTTGGTGGGGTCAATCGCTATTCCTTCTCCTGAAATAACATGTCCGAGGAATCCGACTTCCTTCAGCCAAAATTCACATTTGCTGAACTTGGCATACAACTGATGTTCTCGGAGTTTCTCCAGAACTAGACGCAAATGTTCCTTATGCTCTTCCTCGCTCTTGGAGAAAATCAGTATATCATCGATGAACACCACAACAAACTTGTCCAAATATTCCATAAATACCTTGTTCATCAGATTCATGAAGTATGCAGGGGCATTAGTCAATCCGAATGACATGACGGTATACTCATATAAACCATACCTGGTGGTGAATGCGGTTTTGGGTATATCCTTTTCACGGATCTTCAATCGATGATACCACGATCGAAGATCGATCTTGGAGAATACCTTGGCTCCAACTAGCTGATCAAATAGATCAAGAATCATCGGCAGAGGGTACTTGTTCTTGATGGTCACGTCGTTCAACGAACGATATTCCACTACCATTCTCATGGTTCCATCCTTCTTCTCTACGAAAAGAACTGGGGCTCCCCAAGGTGACGAGCTTGGCCGAATATATCCCTTCTCCAATAGCTCATTAATTTGCTTCTTTATCTCTTCCAAATCGTTCGGGGGCATCCGATAGGGTCTCTTGGATATTGGGGATGTGCCGGGAAATAACTCAATCAGAAATTCAATGTCTCTGTCCGGTGGCATTCCTGGTAATTCCTTCGGAAACACATCAGGAAAATCTTGCACTACTGGCACTTCCTCCTGAACAACTCCCATGAGGGAATTCACCTGATTCTTGACCAGGATACGTCTGGATACATACTTGATCCTCTTCTGCTCCGGAGTGGTGAGCAGAATCGTCTTCTTGAACACGATCTATGTTTCCTTCAAACTTCGTCAACCAATCCATGCCTAGGATTACATCCAAGGTCTGGGTTTCCAATACTATGAGGTCTGCGAGACATTTATGGTTTCCGATGTTAAGGGTTGCATGACAGCCTAAGCCTGCCATCATTTCTCCTCCTGCAGAATCGACGGCGTGAAGAGGGCTTCTAAGGGTTCTAGTGGGCAACCCGTACTTTCCACAACTACCCTTGATATAAATGAATGAGTTGCACCGTAATCAAAGAGTACCAATACTTTGGGCGTGAATTTAATAAAACTTACCAACCACGATTGTCCGGCTGATCATAGACGTCCTCCACGTCAATGTGGTTCACCCGAGCACGAGGAAAAGGGTTGGGCTTCTTTGCTGAGCTTCCATTGCCGTTTCCATTCCTCTGCTTGGCCTCCGGGCAGTCGGTGGCATAGTGCCCTGTTTTCTGGCACTTGAAACAGGTGATGTGACTCAGATCCTTCTGAGCCGAAGCGGGATGGTGCTGGTTGCCATTGCCTCCATTGCCTGACTTGGAGTTGTTGTCGTGGTTGCGATTGTTCACATTCCCTCCATGGTTATGTCCTCCATGATTATGTCCTCCATGGGTGTGATGGGTATGTCCTCCCGAGTATGGGGCATAGCGGGGCTTTTGCTGAGCTCCAGAGTTATACTTCCCCTGGCCATACTTCCGCTTGCGGCTATCAATCTGCTGCTGCTTGCCTTCAAGTATGGTGGCCTTGTCTACCAGCTCCTGGTAGTTGTTGAAGGTAGCCACCATTAGCTGCATTCCCAGCTCGTCATTGAGTCCCTCGAGAAACTTTTCCTGCTTTGCGGCATCTGTGGCCACATCATCCGGGGCATAGCGAGCTAACTTGCTGAACTCATCCACGTACTGCTCCACAGTACGGTTCCCCTGGCGTAAGTTGTGGAACTCACGCTTCTTCAGACTCATGGCTCCGGTGAGACATGAGCGGTGAAAAGCTTCTTGAACTGATCCCATGTGATGGTGGCGATGGGATAAGTGGCCGTGTAGTTCTCCCACCAAGAGGCTGCAGGTCCATCAAGCGATGTCTGGCAAAGCGCACCTTCTCTGCATCTGTGCATCCAGCGGTGGCTAACTCCTTCCGACCTTGCGGAGCCAATCATCGGTCACAATCGGCTCGCGTCTTTGCTAGAGAACACTGGCGGATTCAGCCTTAGGAAGCAGGTCAAGTTGTCAACAGGGGGTGGTGGCGGTGGATTGTTGTTGTTGTTGTTCTGGTTCTCGATGAGCATCTGCATAAGGGCATTCTGCTGCTGGATCAGCTGGATGAGCTCCGGCGGAAAGTTGAAACCGGGGTCACATCTCGGAGGCATCTGGTGTTTTGGAGTGGATGAGAAAATTAGAATAGAACAAGGGTCTAATGAGAAAATATCACTACCCATATGAATGCACAATCATAATCACACCAATCATTTATTCAATCATCTCAAACATGGTTCAATCTCGGATTACAAATTCTCACGACTAATCGAAAATAACGGCCTAACTGATCGACGGAAAAATAGAATAACATGGCGGTCGACTAAATGTCTTCATCAATTATCCTTGCGTCCTCACAGTGCGGCGTCCTCCGTGCGGCGCCTCCTCTTCTTGACTTTCTTCGTGGAGCTCTCTTCATAATCCTGGTCATTGCTCACGAGGGCCCGTCATCTCCACTCGGAAAAAGGTCTTCTCCCAGTCCATCTTCTCCTCTAATGCGGCAACATCAATCTTCAGCTTGTCGACTCTCTCCATGAAATCCTTGATTTCTTCTTCATGGTCAAGGAATTCCGCGTGCTTTCTCCTCCAGCCCAGCTCACGGAACAACAGCCTCCCGTACCTTCGAAGTTTCGGCGAGTCTGGATTTCCCGTTTCCTGAGGAGACTCTCCAAGTCTTGGACATATGAGAGAATGGAGTCGTCCTCTACGGTACGGATGATATCTCCATTCCTAGCTCTGCGAGAAATCATGGCGAGGTCTGATGGGTCGAGCTCGGCCCTGTACTCTTCTCGGAGATGTCCAAGTGCATGATAAATCGCCATGTCTCTTCCGAGGATCCAAGTGAAATCGGTAAACTCAAAGTCAATGGGCACTGAATGTCCTCCGAAGGTCCTCCCTGGAATGTGCACCTTAATCCTCATGGCGGGTATCCGTCGGAAGTGCATTGGTAGGCTTCCCGTGATTGAGGGCGAGCAATCTTCAGCTTCTTCACGATCTGAACCAGCTTCTTGCCGAGAGGCATCGTCTCATCTGGCTGGCAAAACTCCGGTCGCAGAACTGGGGTGAACTCGGCGGCCATCTAGAATGTTGAAAATCGAAGAGAAGTCATAAATGAACAGGGGAGAATTACGGAATGACAAGGACATAAAATAAAATACTCTCTTCCTATGGCTTTCCGATCCTAGGGGTTACGTCCTACGGTCAGCGTGTGCTCTGATACCATCTCTGTAGCGACCCGACCCGAAAAGGGTCAAGTCTCCGTAGCTGTACCATCCCAAGATCATGCCGCACACACAAGACATTGATGCAAAGATTCAAAGTTCAATCACACCTGAATTTATTACACGATTCTCATATCGAGTCTTTATTACAAGATAATAAATTCGGCCGAAGGCCAACTCATGAGAAACAAACTAAATAAAGCTGCGGAAGGGTAGACGAATAGCGAGTCCATCCAACTCCATAGGGCAATCGCCAAGCGTGGATCGTAGCCTCACTCCTGATCGGAAAACTCCTCTGCAACGTAAGACGTTGCAGCCGTGTAGGTCAGCATTTTGAATATGCCGGCAAGTCAAAGAGAGAACAACAATAAAATTACTAACACTATATGCAATTTGGTCAGGGGCTCTAAGTTTCATTGTTTTGCTAAAAGCCGCTTTTTCCCTACAACAAGGACTTGTTTGCAAATACTACAAAATGTTGGTAGTTATTGAGATGGTTCCGCCAACCAATGTCTCATTCCCAATTATTAAATAACCCCTCAATTAATTTATTAAGTTCGGTGTTGAGATATCCGAAATACTCCAAGTTCCAGAGGCTCAAATTGTCCGTGAACCGGGACACGGCTAATCGATTAGATCTTCACTGCAGAGGTTTGCGCACTTTACCCGCAAGAATCGCTCCATCCTTTAAGTCTTCGCACTGCACGGTGTTTGAAGACGGGATGAACGTAAACAGGGTCTTCCGAAGAGTTCCTTCCGGGCCACCGCCGGTGCCCATCCAATCCTACCGTTCTTCTACATCTCGTGGCACCGTCCGGCAGAGTCACGCCTAGGGTCGACTCAAGCCAGAGCCCATAATGGCTTGCGGCTGCACAGTAAGCTTCCGTCAATGGGGTATCCATCCGTCTCTTCGTGGCTGGGTGAAGCTTTCCGCAAGATGTCATGGCGCTTCTCCATGCATCCCGACCATCCGCTGGTTTCTCCAGGTGCCCGTCAACCGTCCTCCACCCAAAGAGTGAATTTTGAAGTCCATCTTGAGCTTGAAGTCATGGGGTTGTCATCATCTTGACTCTCGCATCTCCCTTATGAATCACTCAACCAACCCCGCTTCACGAGCATAGCAAAATAAACTACATCGCCCCGCAATGGTAAGGGGAATTGGGTTCATCCTACCTCATGATACTACTCAAGAACATAACTTAAAATTCTCCTACTGCATGCATGGTGGGGAGGCAAAATTCTAATGCAACAAAATCATAGGTATTGTAAAACATGATCAAATGACTTGCCTGGCTGACGGTCTTCGAAAGCTAGGGACTCGTAATAGCAGGCTTCGCACTCCGGAAATTCTATCGAATCAAACAATAGCACAAATAAGTATGGCACAATATAACATAACAGCAAGTTGGAAGTAAAACACCCAAGCACTCAAACCAAAATCCAAAGAAAACTAGGAGAAAGCAAATCAAGGTTTTCACCACATCACGCAACAACTAAGAAATAGTTTTACACAACTAAAACTTTTCTTAACAGAACCTAAGCATGGGTTTTGCTAACTAACAGAAGGAAAACATCATACAAACTAGGAGCAAAAAGAATCACATCAAAAGCTATTATAGAACTCCTATTATGCCTATAACAAGCCTAGCAAGGAAAAATAAAATAAAAATTTTATTCTACTGTAAATAAAAGTTCATCCTCTGTAGCTACGTAAACTAATCTAAAATAAACTATAACATAGTAAAAAATAAAATAATTTACTAACTAGAACAATAGGAAAATAGTAGCTAGTTAAATAAACAAGAAACACATGATTTCGACTAAAACTATTTTTTTATTAAATCTAAAATACCCAAACAAGTTCCTACTGCTAGGCATGAACTAAACTAAGCTGTAGCAAAAAGAATCACTAAAAAAAATAATCCTAACTCAATTTATGGCAGAAAAACTAATCTGTCTAAAACTAAAATAAAACTATTTCTAATAATTTAAACATGGCTAAAAATATTTTCTACAGAAACTACAACAAATTTTCAAACTAACAAAAAAAGAATCAACTAAAAATAATAAACCAGCTAAAAGAAATAGCAAAAACAAAAACAGAACTATCTGCTAAAAAAACAGAAACTGAAAATACAACTAAAAAGAAAAACTAGCGCTAACGGGCCTATCTAACGCCTAAGGCTATATAAAACTAATGCATGCCCGAGGCTAACAGAAAATAAACCGACCGGTTCGATCTAATGTAAATAAACCGCAACTGAACCGGAGTAAAACCGAACTAATCTAAGATAAACCTAACCTTTCGCTAGATCTAATCTGTGCCCTAGGTTTCAGATCGGACGGTGGTGGGCGGCTCCGGCGACATACCGCGGTGGCGACGACGGCGACGGACGACGGCGGCTCGGGCATGGACGTCGGGGAGATGCGGCGGAACTTGGGGAGGTCGGCGGTGGAGTCGTTGGAGCTCGGGGATGACGGAGACGATCGGGGCGAGCTCGGGTGAGCTCCTGCTCCGGCGGGCGGCGAACGAGCTCGGGGCAACGGAGTCGGGGGCTCCTGGGCAAAGAGAGGATGTCAGGGAGGTGCGGGATGAAGTGGCGGTTCGGATGGAGTAGCTTGGAGGTCGAGGGGTGGCTCACCGGCGTCGGAACGGGCGGCGAACTGCGGCGGCAGCAGTGAGATGCGTTTGACGAGGGTGCGAGCTGCGGTGGGTTTTGGGCTAGGATTTTAGGGGGATCGGGGGAGGAAGGGCGTAGGTATTTATAGGGCATCAACTTGGGGCAGGGGGCGACTCGGGATCGTGATCTCGTGGAATTGAGACCTTGGCGGCGTCGACGCAGCTCTGGCCTTGACATAAGCGTGGGCGAGGGGAAAGAGAAGGGGTGGGGCCGGCGCGTCAGCGAGGGAGAGAGGAGAGGGTTCGGTCGGGCGACCGAGGGGGAGAGGAGTCGGGCGCGGGGCGCTGGGGGCAGGCCGGCTCGGCGCTGGTGGGCTGCGCCTGGCCCGCTGGTGAGTGGCGCTCGGCGCTGGCTGGGCCGGTTGGCCTGGCTGGCGCCTGGGGCTTTTTTTTGAATTAGAGAGAAGAAAGAACATAGAAAAATATATATTATTTTTATATAGTACATATATATATCAAAATTCTCAGGGGAATTTATCATACAACGTGGACATTTTTCCAGGGGCAAAACTCAAACTAAAAAAAACACTTTCTAGAAATCCCAAATAAAATCAAATTTTTAATTCAACTTTTTGGCAAAACTTTTCTTCTGACATTTTTGGAGTGTCATGTTTACTCCTCTCATACTTTTTCTCAAGTATTTGTCAGGCATTGTTTTGAAATAAATTCAACTGCCAATTTGAATTCAAATTCCAACAAACTCAAAAGCCTCTGAAATAATTCAAATGTCACTCAATTCAAACAATATGCATAGATGTTTAGCTATAATTGTACAACATTCCAAATGGGAAATTTGGGATGTTACAAAAGCTACGCCCCTGGCCATCAGGCCAGATTTGGAAGTTTAAACTACACGGCTGACGTCCGCGTAGACTTGATCTTCGACGGATCCGAGCCACAACCATGCGAGCCGCACTGTTACGATGGGCATGATTTAGCTCTGCCGCCGAACAGTGCCCTGGAGGCCGCACCCGTGTCCGCTCCGACCCTTAGCTCTGAGCCAACTGCGCCAATCGAGGACGGGTGGCTGGACACCGCCTCTGGGGCTGCAATCTCTACGGCGATCGAGCCAAACACCAGCCTTGTCCTCTGCGAAGACCGTGACTCCAAAGTGCTGGACTCTGTACCTTCTGCGCCCCTGCCAATCGAATCCGATTGGGCACCGATCATGGAGTTCACCGCCGCGGACATCTTTCAGCACTCTCCCCTCGGCGACATCCTGAATTCATTGAAGTCTCTCTGTCTATCAGGAGATCCCTGGCCGGACTATGATCAGCAAGGTTGGGATGCGGACGACGAAGAAATTCAAAGCCCACCCACCACCCACTTCATAGCCACTGTCGACGATTTAACTGACATGCTCGACTTCGACTCTGAAGACATCGACGGTATGGACGACGATGCATGAGACGAACAGGAACCAACGCCTATAGGGCACTGGACAACCACCTCATCTCACGATGTATACATGGTGGACACACCTAAAAGAAACGACGACGAGGAACAAAGGGACGCAACGAGGGATCGTTCCCTCGAAAAGCAGTCAAAGCGGCGGCGTAAGCGCCGCTCCAAACCCCACCTAGACAGAGACAACAGCCATACAGACCCAGCCATAGAGCAGGGCGAACCGGCGGACGACGAACATGCCATCGAGCAACCGTCCGAACAGGGCAACTTGGATAAACAACCCGTCCCCGGCGAAGATAACAGTCCGGACGACCTCACGCCGGACAAGTTGCTGGAGCAGAAGAACCTCCAAAAGAGGCTCGTCGCCACTGCGCATAGCCTGAAAAAGCAGAAACGGAAGCTCAAAACAGCGGAAGATGCACTCAGAATTAGATGGAGCAAAGTACTTAACACCGCAGACAAATACGGCGACAGTCGCCACACAAGGAGCTATCCGAAGCAAAAATTACTGCCGGAATTTGATGTGGAGGCCTTAGAGCCCCCGCAATCAAAAAATAAGAAAGCCACCCGGTCGGATAAACGACCCCATGGCCAACATAGTGCGGCAAACGGCGCCGCACACAAGCCGGCATGCGATCCACACAAGGATTCGCATCAAAAAGATGGCCCAGCCAGATCTATCTATGGGCCAAGAAAGTAAGCCCTAATAAGCAATGCAACACATCAAGTATCCGAACATCATGGTACACCCAAATATAGGGGTGCCGCACACCCCCTATGTTTCACCGATGAGGTGCTGGATCATGAATTTCCAGCGGGATTCAAGCCCGTAAACATAGAGGCATACGACGGAACAACAGACCCTGGAGTCTGGATTGAGGATTACATCCTCCACATACACATGGCTAGAGGAGATGACCTCCACGCCATAAAATACTTACCCTCAAGCTCAAAGGGCCAGCCCGGCATTGGCTTAAAAGCCTTCCCGAAAACACCATTGGAAGTTGGGAGGAGCTCGAGGATGCTTTTCGCAAATTATCAAGGGACCTATGTTCGACCTCCGGATGCGTACGATTTAAGTCACATAACTCAACAACCCGGAGAGTCAGCCGGAAATTCTGGAACAGATTCCTTACTAAAAAGAACCAGATAGTCGACTGTCCGGACGCCGAAGCCTTAGCAGCTTTCAAACACAGCGTCCGAGACGAATGGCTCGCCAGACACCTCGGCCAAGAAAAGCCAAGAACAATGGCCGCATTAAAAGGCCTCATGACCCGCTTTTGTGCAGGAGAGGATAGCTGGTTGGCAAGATGCAGTACTAGCAACCCAAGTACATCCGAAGTTAGGGATGGAAACGGGAAACCGCGACGCAGCAACGACCAGCGTCGGACCAAGGGAAACAGCCCGAAGAGCACGGCAGTCAACGCCGGATTCAAAAGCTCTCTGCAGAATCAGAAAAAGCTGCCCCTCAAGGATAACAGGGACGAGCTATCTAACCTAAACAAAATCTTGGACAAGATATGCCAAATCTACAGTACTCCCGGGAAGCCTTCAAACCACACCCACAGAGATTGTTAGGTCTTCAAGCAATCCGGCAAACTCAAGGCCGAACACAAGGGCCTCGACACACCAAGCGAGGACGATGATGAACCCCACAAGCAGAGCACCGGAAAACAAAAGAATTTCCCACAAGAAGTCAAAACAGTAAACTCACTTCACGTGACAAAAGGGAAAAACAGTGGCACCCATAGAGATACGCGCCATACGGCCTATCCCAGAGGAGTCCCGCCACTGGTTGTTAAAACCAATCACCTTCGACCATCAGGATTACTCTAGAATTATCCGGAATGCAGGCTGGACTGCCTTGATATTAGATCCGATAATTGACGGACTCCGCTTTACACAAGTCCTAATGGACGGCGGCAGTGATCTAAACCTGCTATATCAGGACACAATCCGCAAAATGGGGATAGACCCAACAAAAATTTGCCATAGCAACACTTCCTTTCAAGGGGTAACGCCAGCCCAGATGCCCATTGTACGGGCTCTCTCCTGCTAGAAGTTATGTTCGGCTCCCAGACAACTTCCGCCATGAAAAGCTAACCTTCCACATCGCCCCATTTACATGTAGCTATCAAGCACTACTGGGGCTGAAGCTTTACCGCTTTAATGCAATACCGCATTACGCATCTCTTACACTTAAAATGCCCGGTCCGCGAGGCATCATCTCATTAAAGGGAAATATCGAGTGTTCCTCGAGCGCGGAAGATTGTGCGGCTGCCTTAACAGCCACACACTAAACTGGCTTCACTAATCAAAGTACCTAAACAGGTCGTTCAGACCTCGGACACAGCTAGACGAGTCCGGCGTAAACATACAAGGGCTTACTAGCCGCATACCCCTGTACAAGGGGCTCCGGGCATGTACAACAAGAGACAATAAAGCTCAATTTTATTCATTTTTTGAATTATACTTTGTTTATTTAATATAACGTACATTTTCGCACGATCTTTTCAACTAAGTTCCTCTCTTTTACAAATGAACACGGTGCTACACCTGTCCAGGATACGACACAATGGAGACACAGGCGCAGACGTGCAGCAGGGACCCGTTCCAAGGAATCTTTTTAGATTAAGACCTTGCGTAAACCTTTTTTACTGTCTCTTGTTGATACACATCCCCCGGTTTCTTGTATAACCGAGGAGGAGGCTGGCGTCTTGGCATGTGGCCATGTCAGAATTTTGCGCGTACCTGGACACCAGGGGCTTATTACCAAGGGCGTTGTTCAGCCCGTTTTCATAAAGACCGAATACCTTAGGGAGTGTTCGGCGTCATGAAGTTTGGCCTTATATGCATCAGCTCGAATCATGTCTTTGGTCAAATGTTGGGTTTGCCGGCTCCTGTGTTTTGCTGCCTTATGTTTTCGCTCTACCGGCTAAGGCGGCACCAGAGAACTATCGCGATTGTGCCCGGTTCGCCAAAGCGAGCACCTCGTAGAGAAAGCCGAAAACTGATCACATGATATAGCGTGAGACTGGTCAACCACTCGATGACCCGCCGTAATCTTTAGGATTCCTCCAGATTAACGAAGGGCCGTTTCCGGCCAGCACACACGCCGCCCGACCGGGTGAGCGCGGTGCCCCTAGGGGCTATATAGTAGCCCCACTGTTAAACTCCTATGGCTAAGTGAAAGTGATAAAGCATTATAGTCTGGTTGCCTAGTTCGCTGTGCTATCACCTCCTTAATAGGACCAAGACGTTGGATCAAGTGTGAAAATGCGCCTTTTGCGAACACCCCCTCACTATATGCGTGGGGGCTGAAGCCGAAGACTGCCATCTTTCATGTTATATATACATATACATTAACGGCCGCACATGAGGTATTTTAATTCTTGAAGGCACAAGTATAAAAAGCTTTTATATTCCCCTGAAATATTGTTTTACAATAATACATGTTATTCAAACATAATATCCTTCGAGCACTGCGTCTCTATTAAGCAGCGCCTACTGCAGAACTTCCCGAAAATAGTGCTCGGCAATTTTCGGCTCCTGTCTGAATCTTGGGATGCAACAGCGATGGCCTTCATCTCCGCCCAGTATGTCTTGACACGGGCAAGAGCCATCCGCGCACCCTCTATGCACGCTGACCTTTTCATTGCGTTGATATGCGGCACTGCACCAAGGAACTGCTGCAACAAGCTAAAATAACTCTTCGGCTCGGGCCTTTCCAGCCACAGATGACTCACGACATCCTTCGTGGCGAGTCCGGATAACCTATTCAGCTCCGCCCATGCGGCCAAACGATCGGTTAATGGAAGTGGGCACTCTAGATTGTGGAACTGCGACCAAAAAAGCTTTTCCACTTCGTGATCCTTTTGCTCTCGGAAGTGTTCGGCGCCATTCCGCACTTGCCGCCAAGTCCAGATAAGTATACGACGCAATCCACAGCCGGTCCAACTGGGCATATTTAGGATCCCCAAACTTCATCCGCAGCATAAAGGGCTTTCCAGCCGCGATATCTCCGGCCTGACGTAGCTCCTCCTTCATAGCTCTCATTGCAGAGCGAGCATCCTTGGCCTCGGTAGTGGCCTTCTCCAGGTCCTTCTGTTCCGCCCGATCTTCTTTTTCAAGAAGCTTGCAGCGGTCGGTAGCATTCTTCAACTTCATAGCCATCTCGGCCATTAACTTCTTGCTTCGGCAGTGAGCAGCCTGTTCGGCTTTCAGCTCTTCGGCCGCCTTTAAGGCAGCCGCATCACTTTTCCTGGCCTGCTCCTTGGCTCGGGCGAGTTCCGCCCGAAGGTTCTCCATGGCAGCGACACCATTTGCATCAAGCATACATGTTGTAAGGCATGGGCATCAAGCCCCCTTAACAGGTGTCCACGGAGAAATTGCATACCTTGTGACTCGTCAAGCGCGATGTCGGCATCTGCCACGTCAAGTTGCCGCTTTAGCTCGGCAAATTCATCAGTCCGGCTAGCCACCGGACACTTCGCCACCTACACAGGAAGGGCAACATATTATACCTGGGATTATGATCCTCGGCGCCGTCATTTTTGACAACGCACCGAGTCTCAGGGGCTACTATCTACACAGGGCGCATCTTACATATGCGGAACCGTCAAAAGGTACATCATTTCGCGTACCTCAAAACCCGTCAGTAAACTCCTGGCGGCCTCGTACAACCCGCTCTCCGCGGATGAAATCCTTTCAATAACCGTACCCATCAACGCACGGTGTTCTTCTGAGATAGACGCTCGCCCGAGTAGATCCTTCAGCTCCTCCGACCGTGCACCGGACGGTGCCGGACTCACCCGATGGCCTTTTTCGAAGGCCGGACACGGAGGGCTTTGGGGGGCCATACGAATGCTTTCCGGCCCTGCCGGATTCGGAGAAACCCTCCGTGATTTACACCTCGGTCGCCGCCTCGCCGCAAGCGGTACTGGCAGGGGGAGGCGTTCCGCTCTCCATCATCTCCGGACGAAGATCCCTTGAAGATGAGCTCTGCTGAGAAGGGCTGAGATCCGAACTACAAGGTAAAATTTCGGTTATCTTCCTCAAAAATAGAACATGGATGTCTCTTATTTTAAAACTCCCCTCTCTACTTACGGCTCGGTGGAGGGCTGATCCCCTTGGGGGCACAGTGCGACCGAGGCATCTCTCGGCGCAGGACCCTCTGACGAAGAATTCTTCCCCCGCTTTGAGACCATGGTCTCTGGGTCTTCAGAGGCGGTCCTCTTCTTCCCCTGGATGGAGGGATTCTCGATTCCTCCTTTCCTGACAGCCTCCTTCGGGGAGGCAGTAGCTTCCTTGTTCCCCCCTTCGCCTTCTTCCAAAGGCGCAACCTCCAGCATCCTGGTTAACACGGGATCCGGCGTGGTCTCAGGGAGGGGGGCCGGACACCTGATTATCTTTGCTTTTGCTATCCACTCCTGTTTTTTAAGGGCAATTTTATGATAAATATACGGATAGCGTGTCCAGGTACAGGGCTACTTACTTGAGTATCCGGGCGATTGCAACTCAGACCTGCGTCCTCGGTTGAGTCCGGACACATTGCTTGTGATCCGAAGAACAATTTGTACATCTCCATGGGCGTCGCACCCGTAAAGTGTTGGAGAGCTCGTGGTCCCTCCAGATTAAACTCCCACAGGCGAAGGGGGCGGCTTGCAGGGCAAGGTGCGGCGAATCAACATGACTTGTGTCACTACGACCAGATTGATGTCTCTTTCTAGGAGATCTCGAATGCGGCCCTGCAACAAGGGCACGTCCTTGGACGGCCCCCAGTCAAACCCTTTATTGACCCATGACGCCAAATGTGGGGACCCGAGCGAAAGGCAGGTGGCGCCACCCACTTGGTGCCCCCAGGAGCTGTGATATAAAATCACTCGTTGCCATAAGCTGAACGCCTCTTGAAAAGAGCCCTCGGGCCATGGAGCGTCGGCATTCTTGCTTATAATGACACCTCCGCACTCCGCGTGCTGCCCTTGATCATCTTCGGCTCTACTTTGAAGGTCTTAAGCCACAATCCGAAGTGAGGAGTAATGTGGAGGAAGGCTTCGCACACGACAATGAATGATGAGATGTGGAGGATGGACTCCGGAGCCAAGTCGTGAAATTCCAACCCATAGTAAAACATGAGCCCCCTCACGAAGGGGTCCATCGGGAAGCCTAGCCCCTGAAGGAAGTGAGACGCGAACACCATGCTCTCACCAGGCTTGGGAGTGGGAATAACTTGCCCTTGAGTGGGAATAATCTCGCCGGTTAGATACCTGGCATCTCTCAGCTTTCGCACGTCTTCTTTCGTAATGGAGGAAGGCATCCACCAGCCTTGAAGGTCGGAGCCGGACATCATCGAAGGTCCGAAGCGCCTGAATCTGGAGCTTTGGGTGTTGGAACTCGAGGCGAGGGGCGGATTCGATTGAGATTGAAAGAATGGAGTAGAGCCATGGTCTCTTTATAAAGAGGTTGAATACCAAGAGCCCTCCCCATGACCGTTTGGGACTCGCCTTCGATAGAGGAGACATGCCAACGGGCACGATTGGCTTACCCACGCCCGTATTAATGAGAATCCCGAAATAAGGGGACACGATCTCTGCTTTGACAAGACGTGCCAAGGAAACCGCCTCGCTAAACGCGCTGAGGTGGGACAGTAAAAACGATTTGAATAAAGGCTTGGCCGTGGTGTGATGTCACACTGCGGAATACGTCAGCAGATTGGATTTGTGCAAATATTATTCTCTCTACGGTGGTATGTGGAACTTATTTTGCAGAGCCGGACACTATCCTTGTGTTCAAAATCTTTTATGAAGTATTCGGAGGAGGAACCCACATTGCAATGCCGAAGACAATCTGCGCGTCGGACTCGTCGTCATTGAAGCCTGGTTCAGGGGCTACTGAGGGAGTCCTGGATTAGGGGGTGTCCGGATGGCCGGACTATAACCTTCGGCCGGACTCCTGGACTATGAAGATACAAGATTGGAGACTTTGTCCCGTGTCCGGATGGGACTTTCCTTGGCGTGGAAGGCAAGCTTGGTGATATGGATATGTAGATCTCCTCCCATTATAACCGACTCTGTGTAACCCTAGCCCTCTCCAGTGTCTATATAAACCGGAGGGTTTTAGTCCGTAGGACGAACGACAATCATACCATAGGCTAGCTTCTAGGGTTTAGCCTCTCTGATCTCGTGGTTGATCTACTCTTGTACTACCCATATCATGAATATTAATCAAGCAGGAGTAGGGTTTTACCTCCATTGAGAGGGCCCGAACCTGGGTAAAAACATCGTGTCCCTTGTCTCCTGTTACCATCTGCCTAGACGCACAGTTCAGGACCCCCTACCCGAGATCCGCCGGTTTTGACACTGACAAGGGCCATGTCAGAGACCAGCCCCGCGAGTTCTTCATCAGGTTGTACAAGCCAGTGTGCGGTCACCTTCGCCTCCCTACCCCATTTGCTCGGGTAATGGAGCTTGACCCGCCACAGGCCTTGAGGCTGCATATGAGGGGCTGCGGGAACGGCGGCACGCGGGTCGACGTTGACTTCCTCGTCCCTCACATCATGTACCTCCGCCATGGGTGGAAGACCTTTGCCCGTGCCCATAGCCTGTCGGAGGGGCACGTTCTCCAATTCAAATTAATGGAGAACGGCCTGCTCTCCGTCAAGGTCTTCGGGCGCTCGGGAACCCGCTTAGGGTGCTGCGCGGAGAGCTCCACCGACAACGAAACCTCCTCCTCGAGCCACAGTGATGAGGAGGACAGCGGTAGCGATGATGATGGTAGCGGGCGGGAGGACGCCGATTCCTACTCCGCCTGACCATCGGTGGCAGCACCATCATCTGTATCACCCTCCTCCATTGGCCAAGCGCCTTTCCGAGGGCCATCCCCACCATGCTCTCCATCGGCGCGTTCCCCGTCGCCTCTTCTTTGCCTTCACCTGCCGCACCTGGGAGGAAAGGGGCAAGAACGGAGATCACGGGGCACTTATCTTTCTTTTAGCTTGTAGGCACTTCCAAATCTTAATTTCTAAATAATGTAATCTCTCGAGCCCATGCATGTGTCCTGTAACATTCGTACTTGTATCAGCATGTCAATGAAAAAGACCAGCCTTGCCGAGAACCCGTGCATGTACACGTCCATGCAGAGGCAAAATGCCTCTTTAATGCAAATAAACGAGTTCTCCCAGCAATCTATCCTGCCGGTGCCCTCTGTGCCTGCCGGAGAATCACATCTGCCGAGTTGCAGACAAAGGGTCCAACTCCTCGCCAATCTCCTTTTAGTAAAGGCTACTGCGACCATTCTAACAAAGCAGCATTCAGTTCAGGAATGGGAGCACCTGAGTTTAAAAGAGAGTGGCGAGGTTTTCTAATGCACAACTCACAGGTTACAAACATGAATGGGCAAGAGGTGAACTTTATTTGTTTGGTTTGCCGGAGATCGCCGTGCCGGGCAGTCTTCCCAACTTCTTGCTGGAACCGGGTCCTTGGCGGAATCGAGCGTCCTTGTCGTGGCTGGAAAGAAGAGAGGACAGGAGCATGGAACCTTGGCGGTCCATTAACATTTGTTGGAATCAAAAAGCAGTACAATATCCTGGACAAGCATGTATATACATATACACATAAACATGGAAATCAACGGGAAACTGTACATACTAAAGGTTTTTTTCACTGCGCACAGGGTCTGCGCCTGGCTTTGTACATAGGGTAACATGCCTTGCCGGTAAGGATGGCAATGGGTAGGGTATGGGGCGGATAGAGCAATACCATACCCATACCCGTGTAATCAATGGGTACAATATTCTACCCATACCCATACCCATGGGTAGGAACCTTTACCCGTACCCATACCTGATGGGTAGCCATACCCATTGGGTACCCAATGGGTAGATCAAATAATACACAAGTTATTCGCAATTTTACATTCATCTATAGCACATTTGACAAAAAATATTGATCTCAACTCAATAACAGTTAGATGAGTACATGATAATTATCTCAATTCAAATTGACAATTGGTGACAACTTCAACGTAGGTTCATAAGCTCATGACACATCTTTAACATAGGTACACTTGTGAATCACGGGTAAAACTCACATGTTAGTATAAATAGGTAGGGTATGGGTATATCCATGGGTAAAAGGCTATACCCATACCCTACCCATGACTTAACAGGTAGGGTATGGTTACTACCCATGGGTATAAAATTGTGCCCATACCCTACCCATGCGGGTACGATATCCGTGGGTACCCATACCCATGGGTAAAATTGCCATCCTTAGTGTTGGTGATGACTCTATTTGGCACACCAAAACGACAGACTAGCCCCTTGAAGAACTTGACGGCTGATTGTGCTGTCACCTTTCTCACCGGTTCCACTTCTGGCCATTTTATGAACTTGTTGATCACGACGTACAAGTACTCAAAGCCCCAGACAACACGGGGAAAGGGGCCCAGTATGTCGAGCCCCCAGACCGAAAATGGCCAGGAAAGAGGGATTGTCTGAAGAGCTTGGGATGGTTGATGAAGCTTCTTTGAATGGAACTGGCACATTTCACACTTGGTTACTAGTGCAGTTGCATCCTGGAGAGCGGTGGGCCAAAAGAAACCTTGCTGGAACGCTTTGCCGGCAAGGGATCTTGGCCCTATGTGGCAGCCACACATGCCTCCATGTATCTCTGCCAACAGATCTAGTCCGTCCTCTTGAGGAATGCACTTCAATTTCACGCCGTTCGGTCTCCTTCTGTATAGGGCATCGTCCACAAACTGGTACATGCTAGACTGACGGGCTACTTTCTCTGCCTCTTCCTATTCCTCAGGGAGTTCCCCTGTTTGGAGGAAACGGACGGTGCGCTGCACCCATGGTGAAGCCTGGGGCTCGACGGCAAGGACTAAAGGTTCGTCTTCGGCCGTAGGGGCAGCTGCTTCTACGGGCAGGGCTTGGGGCCCTGCCGCAGGCTGCTGCTCCCCGTCAAGCTTGGGGTACCTGGCAACTTCCTTACCGGCGGCTCCTGGGAGCTCAGCGTGAAAGTACTTGTCGAGGCCTGCCTTCCTTCGCTTGTTCTGTCCCACTGATGGCTCAACGGATGGCTCGGTTAAATGAAGCACAAGGGTACCTGGTTCCACAGGCAACTTGAGGGCAGCGCGTTTCGACAAGTCATCGGCAACGTTGTTCTCTGCTCGGGGAACATGCCCTGCTTGTAGACCGTCAAAATGCTCCTCCAACTTCCTCACTTCATCCACATAGGCCTCCATCAATGGGCTCTGGTAATCCTTGTTAACGTTCTTGACGACAAGCTACGGATCACCCCTGATGAAGAGCTTCATGATTCCGAGGTCTGCCGCGATCCTGAGACTAACAAGCAACCCCTCGTACTCTGCAGTGTTGTTCGTTGAATTTTCCCGGGGAAAGTGCATCTGGACTACGTACTTGAGGCGCTCTCCGGTGGGTGCGACGAGTAGCACGCCGGCACTAGCACCTTGCAGCGAGAAAGCTCCATCAAAGAACATAATCCAATCACGGCTCGTCTCCTTGCTGGGAAAGGTGGTTCCTTGAATTTCTTTGTCGGGTGTTGAGGTCCATTCTGCTATGAACTCTGCCAAGGCTTTGCTCTTGATTGTTGAAGTACTTTCAAACTTCAGGCCAAAGCTTGACAGTTCCAACGCCCAATCCACAATCCGCCCGGTTGCATCCGGTTTGTGCAAGATCCGTTGCAAAGGGAGGTGGGTGACGAGGTGATCTCATGCGCTTGGAAATAGTGACGCAGCTTTCTCGAGGCCATAAGGAGGCCGAAAAGTAGCTTATGTATACCAGCGTATCTTGATCTAGCCCCTGCAAGAGGGAACTGACAAAATAAACCGGGTGTTGCATCACCTTCTTCTTCTGTTCGACTTCGCCCACTTGCGCAGACTCTGTCTTGCCGAAACTGAACAACGTTTTACATGTTTACAATATCCCGAGGAGAGACGTGGTCCTGCTGCTGTTTGTGCTTTCACTAGTTTTGCGTGTGTTTGGTGGTCTGAACATTGTAGATTATATCCTATTCCAACTACTTGGGCTGCTTTTAAAACTGCTATGCGTACTCGTTGGGTTCCACCATATTATCAACGTGAATTACTTCAAAAATTGTAGCGCTTATGACAAGGAAAAATTACGTAGAAGAATATTATCGTGAATTACAAACCGCATGATTAGATGTGGTATTGTTGAGGAGAATGAAGCTATGCTTGCACGTTTTATGGGTGGATTAAATAGAGAGATTCAGACCATTCTAGAGTATAAGGATTATAATAATATCACTCGTTTATTCCATCTTGCTTGTAAAGCTGAATGTGAAGTGCAGGATCGACAGGCATTGCAGCGGACTACCTTTTCTGCAGGTCGACCTTCATCATGGACACCGTGTGCATCCTCTACTTCCACACATTCTACTGCACCGACACCTCCATCAGCTGTTACCTCCAGCCGTGATACAAGGAAGCAGGCACAACCACCATTATCTGCCAAGAGCACACCTATCGGGCCTACACAGAGTTCTTCTTCTTCCATGGCATCAACAGGGCACACAAGTGATATTATTTGTCGTCGTTGTAAGGGAAGATGACATTTTGCAAGAGAATGCAAATCTCAGCGTGTGATGATTGCTACTGAGGATGGTGGGTATGAGTCCGCTAGTGACTATGATGAGGAGACTTTGGCTCTTATTACACGTGAAGAACACGGTGGAGACGATTCTGATCATGAGACGCAATACATGGCTCCTGAAGATGCTGACAGCTATGAATGTTTGGTTGCTCAACATGTTTCGAGTGTGCAGGTTACACAAGTCGAGCAAAATCAGAGGCATAATTTGTTCCATACAAAGGGAGTTGTGAAGGAACGCTCGTTACAAGCGTGATCATAGATGGAGGGAGTTGCAACAACTTGGCTAGCATGGAGATGGTGGAGAAGCTATCTCTCACCACAAGACCACATCCACATCCTTACTACATCCAATGGTTCAACAACAAATGCAAGGTTAAGGTTACACGCATCGCTCGTGTGCATTTTAGTATCTCTACATATGTTGATTATGTTGATTGTGATGTGGTACCTATGCAAGCATGTTCCTTATTACTTGGTAGAACATGGCAATTTGATAAAAATTCTGTACACCATGGTAGAAACAATCAGTATACTCTTGTTCATAAGGATAAAAATATTACTTTGCTTCATATGACTCCTGATTCCATTTTGAAAGATGATATTAATAGAGCTAATAAAGCAAGACAGGAGAAAAATAAGAGTGAAAATCAGATTGTGGCAAAAGAATTGGAGAAACAAATGAAGCCTAATAATAAACCATCTACTGTTGCTTCTGAAATTAAATTGAAAAGTGCATGTTTACTTGCCACCAAATCTGATATTGATGAGCTAGATTTTAGCAAATCTGTTTGGTATGCTTTTGTGTGCAAAGAGGCATTATTTTCATTCGAGGACGTGCCTTCCTCTTTGCCCCATGCTGTCACTAACATTTTGCAGGAGTTCACTGACGCCTTTCCACAAGACGTGCCATCGGGATTACCACCTATTCGAGGGATTGAGCATCAAATTGACTTAATTCCCGGTGCATCGCTACCCAACCGTGCACCATACCGTACCAATCCAGAGGAGACGAAAGAGATTATGCGTCAAGTACAGGAGCTGCTCGACAAAGGTTATATATGCGAATCTCTTAGTCCTTGTGATGTTCCTATTATACTAGTGCCTAAAAAGGATGGTACGTCACAGATGTGTGTTGATTGTAGAGGCATTAATAATATTACTATTCGTTATCGTCATCCTATTCCTAGGCTAGATGATATGCTTGATGAATTGAGTGGCTCTAGAATATTCTCCAAAGTTGATTTGCGTAGTGGATACCATCAAATTCGTATGAAATTGGGAGATGAATGGAAAACAGCATTTGAAACTAAGTTTGGTTTATATGAGTGGTTAGTCATGCCTTTTGGGTTAACTAATGCGCCTAGTACTTTCATGAGACTAATGAACGAAGTTTTACGTGCTTTCATTGGACGATTTGTGGTAGTCTATTTTGATGATATACTGATTTATAGCAAATCTTTGGAACAACATTTGGAACATTTGCGTGCTGTTTTTATTGCTCTACGTGACGCACGTTTGTTTGGTAACCTTGGGAAGTGCACCTTTTGCACCGACCGAGTATCTTTTCTTGGCTATGTTGTTACTCCACAGGGAATTAAAGTTGATAAAGCCAAGATTGAAGCTATTGAGAGTTGGCCGCAGCCCAAAACGGTCACACAAGTGAGGAGTTTCCTTGGCCTCGCTGGTTTCTATAGGCGTTTTGTGAGAGATTTCAGCACCATTGATGCACCTCTCAACGAGCTTACAAAGAAGGATGTGCCTTTTGTTTGGGGTACCGCATGTGAAGAAGCCTTCACGGTATTGAAAGATAAGTTGACACATGCTCCTTTACTCCAACTTCCTGATTTTAATAAGACTTTTTAGCTTGAATGTGTTGGTAGTGGTATTTGATTAGTAGGTGTTTTATTTCAAGATGGGAAACCTGTTGCATACTTTTCTGAAAAATTGAGTGGGCCTAGTCTGAACTATTCTACTTATGATAAAGAATTATATGCTCTTGTTCGAACTTTAGAGACATGGCAACATTATTTATGGCCCAAAGAATTTGTTATACATTCTGATCATGAATCTTTGAAACATATTAAAAGTCAAGCTAAACTGAATCGTAGACATGCTAAATGGGTGGAATTCATTGAGACTTTCCCTTATGTCATTAAACACAAGAAGGGTACAGAAAATGTTATTGCTGATGCTTTGTATCGTCGCTATACTATGCTTTCACAACTTGACTTCAAAATATTTGGTTTGGAGACCATTAAAGATCAATATGTGCATGATGCTGATTTTAAAGATGTATTGCAGAATTTTAAAGAAGGAAGAACATGGAACAAGTTCGTTATTAATGATGGCTTTGTGTTCCGTGCTAACAAGCTATGCATTCCTGCTAGCTCTGTTCATCTTTTGTTGTTGCAGGAGGCGCATGGAGGAGGATTAATGGGACACTTTGGTGTGAAGAAGACGGAGGACGTACTTGATACACATTTCTTTTGGCCAAAGATGAGATGGGATGTTGAGTGTTTTGTTGCTCGCTGCACTACATGTCAAAAAGCTAAGTCACGACTCAATCCTCATGGTTTATATATGCCTTTGCCTGTACCTAGTGTTCCTTGGGAGGATATATCTATGGACTTTGCTTTAGGTTTACCTCGAACAAAGAAGGGGAGGGATAGCATATTTGTTGTTGTGGATAGATTTTTGAAAATGGCACACTTTATACCATGTCATAAAAGCGATGATGCTGTTAATGTTGCTGATTTGTTCTTTCGGGAAATTATTCGCTTGCATGGTGTGCCAAATACTATTGTTTCAGATCGTGATACTATATTCCTTAGCCACTTTTGGAGATGTTTATGGGCTAAGTTGGGGACTAAACTGCTTTTTAGTACTACTTGTCATCTTCAAACTGATGGACAAACTGAAGTAGTCAATAGAACATTGCCTACTATGCTTAGGGCTGTTTTGAAGAATAATTAGAAAATGTGGGAAGAATACTTGCCCCATATTGAATTTGCTTATAATCGTTCATTGCATTCTACTACAAAGATGTGCCCTTTTGAAATTGTGTATGGTTTCCTACCTCATGCACCTATTGATTTGTTGCCTCTTCCATCTTCGGAGAAGGTTAATTTTGATGCTAAAGAACGTGCTGAATTGAATTTAAAAATGCATGAGTTAACTAAGGAAAACATTGAGCGTATGAATGCGAAATATGAACTTGCTGGAGATAAGGGTAGAAAACATGTTGTGTTTGCACCTGGAGATCTTGTTTGGTTACATTTGCGTAAGGATAGATTTCCTAATTTGCGCAAATCAAAGCTAATGCCATGTGCTGATGATCCTTTTAAGGTGTTAGAGAAAATAAATGATAATGCATATAAACTTGAGCTACCTGCAGATTTTGGGGTTAGTCCCACTTTTAACATTGCAGATTTGAAGCCTTATTTGGGTGAGGAAGATGAGCTTCCGTCGAGGACGACTTCATTTCAAGAAGGGGAGGATGATGAGGACATCAATACCATTGTTACACCCACAGCCCCTATTGTTACATATACTGGACCAATTACTAGAGCTCACAAGACGCCAATCAAATTACGGTACTTTCGTTTCTTGGTAATGATTCTAATGTTCATGAGAATATGATGCTGCCTAAATTGGATACATTTGTTTTGCTTACAAATGAAGGGCCTAGCTTGGAGAAGGATGAACATAGGTGCAAGAACACGCATAGAGTTGATGACATGCGCAAGGGGATCCAGAACAGAGTTACAAGTGATGATTTCAGGACTTTGAAGCCACCATAAGGAGTGCATGAAGCCTTGGACGAAATATACAAGATGCCACTTCATAAATTTTGTCTAGAGGCTATTCTATGTGCTGCATCACCTTATTATTGGGCCAGGTCCATGTATTTTCGAAATACTTAAGTATAGGCTGTTTTTAGAGTCCGTATGTGTGGGGAAACAACAGTTAGGGTTGGTTTCGGACCCCTCCTCCAAGGGCCACGAAATTCCCCCCTCTTCCTCCATATATACAGCCCTTAGGGTGTCGTTTAGACTTTGGGTTTTGTTTAGATTAAAAGTTCGCCATAGCTGCAACTTCGCGTTCTTCGTGTGTGTTCAACGACCAGACCAAGGCGTCACAGAACCCCACCTTCATTAATAAAGCTTTCCTCTTATATTCGCAATATCTAGATTGCAATCTTAGTTTCTTGCTTGTTCTTCGTTTGCTCGCAGGAAACAGGCCCTCGTGGTCGTTGATCGTGCTCC
Organism: Aegilops bicornis; assembly: GCA_021605145.1. Taxonomy (NCBI): domain Eukaryota; kingdom Viridiplantae; phylum Streptophyta; class Magnoliopsida; order Poales; family Poaceae; genus Aegilops; species Aegilops bicornis. The sequence continues at coordinate 171,551,499 of CM038673.1, read as the reverse complement.
GGCGTGGTCAATAACCCTCGGAAGTTGGTTTAGCGAATTGCTAAGGCGCGACGTCTCGCACGTTCGTAGTCGGATCGTCAAGGTCGACTCCCACAGAAAACGATAGCCACCATCTCATCGAAACATCGGGACACCTTTGCCTCTATCATGTGAGCACAAAGTTTCTGTCTTTTTCAGCAAGATCAAACAACTATCACCCAAGAAGATCCTATTGGTTCTACTTGGCACAAACACTAATGAAAACACAAAAAACACAATCATAACAGTAGCATAATTGTGCTAACACTCAAGAACAGAAAGAAAAAAGCAAAAATAAATTGTATTCATTGGTTTGCCTCCCAACAAGCGCTATAGTTTTATGCCCTTAGCTAGGCATAAAGCAAGGATCTAAGTTTTGTCATTTTTGGTTCAAGATCCATAAGATGCCCTCATGATTGATTCATAAGGTGGCCTAATTCTAGTTCTAGGAAATTGTTCCATACCTTTCTCAAAGGAAATTGGAACTTAATATTGCCTTCTTTCATATCAATCACGACACTGATAGTGCGTAAAAACGGTCTACCAAGAATAATTGGACAAGACGGATTGCAATCAATATCAAGAACAATGAAATCTATGGGTACATAATTCCTATTTCCAAGAATAATAACATCATTAATTCTTCCCATAGGCTTTTTAATAGTAGAATCCGCCGAGTGCAAATTCAAGGAAGATTCTTCAAGATTGGTAAGACCAAGCACATCACATAAAGATTTTGGAATTGTAGAAACACTAGCACCCAAGTCACACAAAGCAAAACACTCATAATTTTTAATCTTGACTTTGATAGTAGGTTCCCATTCTTCATGCAATTTTCTAGGAATTGAAACTTCCAATTCCAATTTTTCTTCAAGAGCTTTCATCATAGCATCAACAATATGTTTAGTAAAAGCTTTGTTTTGTCCATAAGCATGGGGTGAATTTATCATGGATGTCAAAAAAGAAATGCAATCCATAAAAGAGCAACTATCATAATTAAAGTCTTTGTAATCCAAAAGAGTGGGTACATCACTAGTTAAAGTTTTGACCTCTCCAAACCCACTTTCATCAATTTTCTCAACAAGATTTTCACCCTCCGAAATATTGGGACACCTTCTACCTAAAGTTGACTCTTCTCCAGTCCCTTTTTCATCATTCTTAACTTTACTAAACAAGGGATAAATAGAAGAAACACCAATCATTTTAAGATCTTCATCATCTTTGCAAGAATAATCACTAGAAAAATCTTTCTCTAAAAATTCTCTTTTAGCTCTAAGCATAGCAGTTCTTTTCTTAATTCCATCCATAGAAAAACATAAAGATCTTTAATTAATTCATCTACTTTAGGCACAAAATTTTTCATCTTGAGATTTTCCACATCATGAGCAATTCTATCAACACTCCTAGACAAATCATCAATCTTATTCAACTTTTCTTCTATGGAAGTGTTGAAAACTTTGTGTGTTTTGATAAATTCTTTAATATTCTTCTCAAGATCAGAGGTGTTCCTATTATTATTACAAGATTGATTTCCATAGGAATTACCAATTATTAGAGGAATTACTAGGAAAAGGCCTAGGATTAAAATTACCTCTATAAGCATTGTTGTTGAAATTATTTCTAGAGATAAAATTCACATCAATGGCATCACTATTTTGCTCAATCAAAGTAGACAAAGGCATATCATTAAAATCAATAGGAGCACTTTTACTAGCAACCAATTTCATAAGAGCATCAACTTTATCACTCAAAGAAGAAATTTCTTCAACCAAATTAACTTTTTTACTAGTAGGAGCTCTTTCGGTATGCCATTGTGAATAATTTGCCATGATATTATCAAGCAATTTGGTGGCTTCACCCAAAGTAATTTCCATAAAAGTACCACCCGCAGCGGAATCTAAAAGATTACGAGAAACAAAATTCAACCCCGCATAAAAATTGTGTATGATCATCCAAAGATTTAACCCATGAGTTGGGCAATTCCATAGCATCATTTTCATCCTTTCCCAAGATTGTGCAACATGCTCATGTTCAAGTTGCTTGAAATTCATGATCTGGGTTCTAAGGGAAATAATTTTTGTAGAAGGAAAATACTTAGTGATAAAAGCATCTTTGCACTTATTCCAAGAATCGATACTATTGCGAGGCAAAGAAGAGAACCAATATTTTGCAGAATCACGCAAAGAGAACAAAAATAAATTCATCTTGACCACATAATTGTCCACATATTTTTTTTCTTTTGCATATCGCATAATACCACGAAGGTATTAAGATGGGACGCGGCATCCTCATTAGGAGTACCAGAAAATTTGTCTTTCATAACAAGATTCAGCAAAGCAGTATTAATATCACAAGTCTCCGCACTAGTGGCGGGAGGAGCAAGCGGAGTGTCAATGAAATCATTGTTGTTGGTATTTGAGAAATCACATAATTCGGTGTTATCTTGAGTCATGATGACCACACAACAAGATTGCACTCAAAAACAGATCCGGCAAAAAAACGGCGAACGGAAAAGAGAGGCGAATAAAACTGTAAATTTTTGTGAAGTGGGGGAGAGGAAAACGAGAGGCAAATGGCGAATAATGTAAATTGCAAGGATATGAGATTTGTGATTGGGAACCTGGTTATGATGAATATCCTCCCCGACAACGACACTAGAAATTCCTTTTGATGTCGCTTGGAGCTACGTCGGTATTTCCCCAAAGACGAAGGGATGATGCAGCACAGTGGCGGTTGGTATTTCCCTCAGAAATGAAACCAAGGTTTTTGAACCAGTAGGAGAACCAAGCAAACAACATAAACATCCCCTAGACACAAATAACAACACCTCACAAGCCGACGTGTTAAAGGGGTTGTCAATCCCTTTCGGGGTACGGCGCCAGAAACGGTGTGCGGACGAAAGAAAGTTGTAATAGATTGAAATAATAGATCACAAATAAAATAAGGTGCAGCAAAGTATTTTTGTATTTTTGGTTAAATAGATCTGAATAGAAAGTGCAAAGGAAAAATAGATCGCAAGCAAATATATGAGAAAGAAGACCCGGGGGCCGTAGGTTCAACTACTGGCTTCTCTTGAGAAAAATAGCAATCGGTGGGTAAACAAATTACTGTAGGGCAATTGATAGAACCTCAAATAATTATGATGATATCCAGGAAATGATCATTACATAGGCATCACATCCATGATTAGTAGACCGACTCATGCCTGCATCTACTACTATTACTCCACACATCGACCGCTATCCAACATGCATCTAGTGTATTAAGTTCATGGAAAAACGGAGTAATGCAAAAAAATGATGACATGATGTAGACAAGATCCATTTATCTATATGGCGGTAGACATAAATCTCGTCTTTTTATCCTTATTAGCAATGATACATACGTGTGGTTCCCTTTCTGTCACTAGGATCAAGCACCGTAAGACCGAACCCACTACCGGGCACTCTTCCCATTGCAAGATAAATAGATCAAGTTGGCCAAACAAAACTCAAATATCACAGAAGAAATACGAGCTATAAGAGATCATGCGTATAAGAGATCCAAGAAACTCAAATAACTTTCCTGGATATAAAAAGATATGACTGATCATAAACTCAAAGTTCATCAGATCCCAACAAACACACCGCAAAAAGAGTTACATCATATGGATCTCCAAGAGACCATTGTTTTGAGAATTCAGCGAGAGAGAGAAAGCAACCTAGCTACTAACTACGGACCCGAAGGTCTACAAGGAACTACTCACGCATCATCGGACAGGCACCAATGGAGGTGGTGAACCCCATCCGAGATGGTGTCTAGATTGGATCTGGTGGTTCTGGACTCTGCGGCGGCTGGATGAATATTTCGTCGATGCCTCTAGGGTTCTTGTATTTTTGGGTTATTTATAGAGCAAATAGGCGGTCCGGGGGCACCCGAGGTGGGCACAACCCACAAGGGCGCTGGGCCTCTGGCGTTCTCGGTGGGTTGTGCCCCTCGGGCACCCCTAGGTGCAACCAGGCCCATTGCCTTCCTTCCGGCCCATAAAAAATCATCATGGAGTTTCGTGGCATTTGGACTTTGTCTGATATTGATTTCCTGCGATGTAAAAAACATGCAAAAAACAACAACTGGCACTTGGCACTATGTCAATAGCTTAGTACCAAAAATAATATAAAATGATTATAAAACATCCAAGATTGATAATAAAACAGCATGGAACAATCAAAAATTATAGATACGTTGGAGACGTATCATGCGCTCTGACTTCTAATCATGTTAGAAGGAGCTCTACCACGGTCTCGCGGTCGCGCGCCATTTCCGCCAGCGTCTCGGCGTGCACGCTGGCCCGGCGTATCTCGAGAGTGACGCAAAGGGCTCTTCCCGTGGCGGTGTCCAGGGGCACCGACGTCGCGGCGTTGCCCATCATGCGCGACCTGGGAAGGCCGCGGTGCGGGCGCCGGCTATGGCATCCTGGAGGTCACCACGCTGCCCGTGGGCAGCACGCCTCGCCCCTAGACCCAGCGGCGTGCGGCTAGTCATCTTGGGTACGAACGATGCCGCTCGCCTGGCTCCAATTGCCAGAGTGTCATGGATGCTCGTGGACCACACCTCCACCACCATCCGTGGCTGCCCCGTCGCCCGCCCGCGCTGGTACGGGCGGTCCGGCTCCAGATGAACCGATCGCTGCAATCCCCTTCTTCTTGGGGGCCATGGCGATGAATAAGTCGATGTGCTAACTTTTAGACCAGATTTTCACAGCCTCTTCCCCCTACCTGGCACGCCAAAGATGTCGGGGAAAACTACACATATGGGATCCCGAGGACCCCTTCTACGGTTGGCGGGGGTGAAGAGCTATGCAAAGAGCAGGTCTAGCGATTAGCGCGAGGGGATTTTTACCCAGGTTCGGGCCGCAAATGATGCGTAAAACCCTAGTCCTGCTTGTCTGTGTTTACCTTGTGTTCTTTAGTTCTTGGAGTAGCTACTATGCGTGCCCAGTCCAAAAAGTCTGAATCCTTCCCCAGTACGCCTCGGGCCTCCTTTTATATGTTAAAGGGGTCGCCACAGTGGCACACAGGAAGTGGAAAGTATCTACAGTGTACAAGTTTATCGCCTGACATCGTAGGACAAACACATTTAATGTGCTGCCTACGTGCCCTCTTGCTTTATCGGGGACAGCAACGGAGCTCGTCCCGTCCGTCGCTGCCTCGCCTTGCTTCGATGCGCATCCAAGCTGACGAGGCATGCAGCGCCATGTTGGCTAGCTGGTCGCTGTGCTGGTGCGGTGACAGGGCCTTCACGAAGATTTGCATGACACCACGTAGGTGCTTGACTAGTTGGCCTAGAAGCTGCATACTGCCACGCAGGCGCTGCCTAGTTGGCGGGCTGGTTGTCGCGTCTGAACGCCCGCAGGCAGCCGGGCTTTACAGCGCGCGCATGGTCATGCCCTCAGATCCCCGGCAAGGGTCTTGCCGGGGCCTCGCGGCCGTCCCTGGCAAGGATCTTGCCGGGGGTCTTCGTCTTCTGGTTCTTATGTAGACTCGTAGGCCTTTGGTCTTCACAAAGATCTGCACGCATGCCACGACGCAGGCGCCCCTGAGTCTTGGTCTCGACATTGTCGATGGTGTCAGAACTCTCAGGCTCAAGGTTGGCGGCCTTGCTGGTGTTGGGCAAGTCGATCCGGCAAGGCTCTTTCCACGGCTATGTAGGCCACCCCGGCAAGGGTGTTGCTGGGGGAAGTCCATCTCGCCCCTTTGCTCTTCATGCCTCTTGCTTGAGTGATGCCTTGGCAGTCTCGTACCTTTCCTTCCTCTACCCCGCCAAGCATGGCCGCAGGTGTAGCTACGACTGCCCGTGCACAAGTAAAGGGGTACAAAAAGGCCCCTACTTTTGTACACCGACAATTAGCCATATTCACATTTTCTATGGGTTTCTTACGACTTTTGTAACATCCAATTATATCAAGACATTTCTTGATTCAGACAATATTGAAACATCTAATGTTTTCAAAACAAATATCTTTATCATTATAGAATCAACAATATTGTTCATGAAATAACTCGAAGTCATTATCATAGCCCAATTATATCAATTATGAAGTTGATATTCATATATCCTCAATAATGAATTTTAACTTCATATTTTTACAATGATACATTTATTCTTTTGAGATCATTGACATTTGTCACTAACACTTAGTAAAAATCCTTGGCCCTTTTATATATCATAACTATCCAGATGAATTCATTCATATATTCATGCTTATCAATTGATTCTCATAAGCATTGAGTTATATGACATTGAGAGAAAATTTCTCTATTTAAACCTTTGTGAAAATATATAAACTTATTTTTAGCTCAATCAGACATTTTGATCTATCTTTATAGATTCTTTTATGCCCAATATTTTGCCTTACAATTTGATGGGAAACAAGTTTAAAAACCATTTTGTTTGTGCTCTGAAGTTTTATATTATTTCCATTCCATAATATGTCATATACATATGGATCAAAATATTATATAGCTCCCACTGAGTTTTATATATACACAAAGTACTTTTATAATTTTGACAAGATCAAAATCTCAATGCCAGCTCACTTTTTATAATATTTAGAAACTCTTTTCAAGTTTGCACATTTATCCGGTGTCCTAAGGAAATTTAAAAATTTTTGGTTGTATCATTCATACATCCTTCCCTATTTTGGAAACTTGTTTTGATATCCATTCTATTTATTTCATACTCTTTGAAGTATCAACCAAGTTCTAAACTTGTTTATTATGTATGAACATTAACAACTAAGTTCTAAACTGAATTGTATATGAATTTTCATTCCGATGCCCATGGCCATGATCCATTCCTTTGAGCTGGGCGCCGCCATCACTTCCATGTAGTGTGCTAGTTCATCTTCTTCCAAGATGAATATCTCATCGTGAGATTTTAGAAAATTCAACGATATTCCTGATTTGGATAATCCTGTTACAAGCTTTAGAGTTTTGAAATCCAATGTAGTAACTTACATTTTATTTTGCAGACAATCTTATCGAAACAACTTCCGGTTTGTTCCTACTTATTATCGTTAGAGATTCGATAATCCTTTCCAAGATGTAATGTCCTCCCACTTATTTCTTTGACAAGAAAACCCTTTCTTGAAATGTTCATCCATGACAAACACTTTATCTTTTGAACATTTCAATGGAAGGAATCCAAATCATGCTTTTGTGATATCCTACAATTTAGCCTTTATTTGGCTTATAAACTCCATAACTCATATGGTTTCTATTAGCCAGGCTGATATGTGGAGCTCTGTTTAGTGTATATCTTGTTGTTTTCAATTATACCCATAATATTTTTAGAGCAGATCGGTAATAATACCACAATTATTCGAGTGTTTTCCTAAACTTGTGACTCAGATAATTTTCTTCAATATTGAAGAATCACTTTATCTTTTGTCATAATGATCCTTTATCTTCATTATAAAATATTTGAACTCTTCAACTAATATATTCTGAAATTCCTTTGAATAATTCAAATATTTCATATTTTATGTTAAGTAAATCATCATATTTTCTTAATCTTTAATGAAGCATAATTATCCACCACTCCCTCTGTTATTTATCGGACCTTATACAACACTACATATTCTTTTATTTGATTTTTCAATCAAGATAATTCAATACTTCATGTATATGAAGATTAATTTCCGATTAACCAAGCAGTGACACATTTAAGTGGAGCTAGCCAGTCTTCTCAAGACATTTAGCATTAATGTTATGAATTTTTCAAATCAAGATTCATGAATAAACCATCAAAATCTGAGGTAAATCCAAATATATTCTTATAACCACTTCAGCAAATATTGTTCAAAACTTTATAAGAATATCCATCGCATAATCCAAAACATGTTGTCTTACACAACTCTGGAACGTAATGAAGAACATGGTGCTACTTTGAAGCACAAGTGTGGTAAAGGATAGTAGTGTGCCCATCTCTCTTTTTCTCTCATTTTCTCTTTTTTTCTCTTTTCTTTTTCTTTTTTTAGAACAATCTCATGGACCTCATCCTCACTTTTTTGAGGACATTAGTCTCCACCATTATTTTCCTCAGTGGTAGGGGCAACACTGTAATAACGATTATCATCACACTTTTATTTACTTACAATTCGATAAAACAGAAAGAATGTGACTATATGAATGCCTCTGGCAGTGTACCAGGATGTGGAATGATCTAGCGTAACACGTATAACAATGATAAATGGTGGCTTTCTCACAAATATCATGTCAGCTCTATATGATCATGCAAAGAAAAATGAAGATGAACACACATGTCATGTCAAAATTAATTGCGGAAGTTGCATGCCAATATATCTCGTAATGGCTATGGAAATGACATGGCTGTTTTGAGGAAGGATATAATAAGGCTTATGTGTGATAGAGTGTATCATATCACGGGGTTTGGATGCACAAGCGAAGTTTGCGCCAAGTATCGAGGTGAGAACGGGCAATTCACGGTACCGAGTAGGCTAGCAAAATATGGATAGGTGGGATTGCTTTTGTCCACAAATTCACATTAGTCATAAAGAACTCAAATACTTATTGTGAAGCCTATTAGCCCTTGAAGCAAAGTACTACCCGCATGCACCTAGGTAGGAGGTTGGGAGCAGTTAACCATCGTGTGCCCCCGATTCAAGCAAAACACAAAGGATTTCAACGAGGAATACATATGCTCCAACATCCCGGTTATGCCATGACCGACACTTCAATGTGTACTACATAACAAGCTTTAATATCGACATTCCTACTAATTAATGATTATGGACTAATACCCTTTCATATTACGACATCAACATCACTTAAAACATACGCCTCGTATTCAGTGATCTACATGAATGTTTTTATTATACCACTGTTGTATACCTATCATTCTAGATTAGTCATATAACAGTGCAAATTACCACCTCCTATTAAGAGACTCTCAAAAATTATATAAGTTAAGCATGCAAGTGCAAATGATTTCTATAAAATATAACCACCCCCATGCTCTAAATATATAAGCGAAGCACATGAGCAACTGAATTAACTCAAAAGATATAAGTGAAGCATAAAGAAAATTCTAACAAATCATGATGAATATGTGTGTCCCTCAAAAGGTGTGTCCACCAAACAATGATTTTTGCAAAAAAGCAAACAAAATAAAACTATAGCACAAGACGCTCCAAGTAAAACTCATATCATGCGATGAATAAAAATATAGCTATGAGTAACATCCCGATGAATTTGAGATGAAAGATGGGATGCATAGAGAGGTGGAGTTGTGGTTCCTCTCTCATAATAATTGCAAGTAGGGGCAGAAAGCACATGCATATTATATCTATTAAAATCATCATGTATAATGGTAAAACACAACCCATCAATATAATCCTTATTAAGTGTAAACTTCTCCGATATAGTGTCATTGGGAGAATTTAAAAAGATAACAGGACTATCAAGCATGGGTGCAATATCAATAATTTCATTTTTAACATAAGAAACTATGGCAAGTTCATCTCCATAAGAATCATTAATATTGTCATCATGGCCATAAGCATAGATTCCTGCAAAGAGGGGATATTTGAATCGAATCAACATGATCACTAGAATCGTCTATAGATTCCTGCAAAGTATTAGTCTCTTCGTGGACATTGGAGATTTTTCTTATTGAAGTCTTTAATATAAGCATTAGAATCATGGTTTTCATAGCATTTTTTTAGTATGGCAAAATTTTCAGATTCATAAAGAGTACCATCATACTTCTCAAGCAAAGAATCAATTTCATAGGCACACTTAAGCAACTAATTCTTCAATTGTTCAATATCATAGTAATTATAAACACCATTGGCATAAGAAGATAAGATTTCGTTATCATTAAACTCGCACTGGTAGGGAATGTGTTTTTAGGGTCCTTAGAGCAACAAGTAAAATCATGTATTTTACATAAATTCTAAGCATAGCATTCCGAACGAGATATTTGATCCCACAAGTGTATCCCTTTTTGAGACAAGCAGTGACGCACAAAATAATCATGCTCATCTAATGACTTTCCCTCAACTAAGCTAGTTGGCCTTTCAGGACGAGCACAAAGGGATTGAAGATGACCCAAGTAGAAAGCTTTATGTGAATCCATAAATTTATTATTGCTTTACTTCTATTTTCTTGGGTCAACATGAAGCCAACAAAAATATAGAGAGTTACATAAATAATTTTTGGTATTTTTAAATTTTGAACAAAACTAATAAGGGAAAATGAAAAGTAGAACAAGTAAATGATAAGTGTTTGCGAAGGGAACTTTGCTCCTTCACGTGAAGTCTCCCCAGCAACGGTGCCAGAAATTCTTCCGCTACTTATATAGTTCATCGGGGTTTCCCTGAAGAGGAAGGGTGATGTAGCACAATAGCGAAGTATTTTACTTAGTTAAGAACCAAGGTTTATCTAACCAATAGCAGACTCCACGAGAAAAAGATAAACGGTACCCACAAACACATAAAGCAAATACTTGCACCCAGCGAAGGCAAGGGGGTTGTCAATCGCCTCGTTCTTGCAGATTATAAGGATTAAATCTGGTAGTGATGGATAGATAAAATAAAAGTAAATAAATTGAGCATGGTATTTTTAGGGTTCTAGTAAATATAAAGTGAGTTGGACGCGGGGGGCATAGCATCACTTGAGGCATCTCTCTCATAAGCATAATGACACGATGGGTAGACAAATTACTGTTGGGAAATTGATAGAGAAGTGCATAGTTTTGATGATATTCATGGCATGATCAATATATATGCACTATATCCGTGAAAATTAGACCGACATCCATCTGCATCTACTACTATTACTCCACTTCGAGAGCGCTTCTATGCTTGCCTCTCTAGGTATTAAGTTCATAACAAACAGAGTAACACTTTAAGCATGATGACATGATGTAGACAAAATAAGGCCAATCAATATGATGGAACCCCACCGTTTTTTCTTAGTAGCAATAATACAAATACGTGCCTCGCAACCCCTTCTGTCACGAGGCGAGGACACCGCAAGATTGAACCTACTACCATGCATCACTTCCGCTGAAGATCTAATCATCAACTTGGCCAAAGAAAACTCATAGATCGAAAAGCATTACATAGCTATAAGAAATCACACATAATAAAGTTCAGAGAAGACTTAATTACTTTCAATGAATATGCATATTATAAACCCACAATTCATCGGATCCCAACAAACACACCGCAAAAAGGAATTACATGATATCAATCTCCGAAGAGAACAATGTATAAAGATCAGAGAGAGAGAGGGAGAGGGAGAGAGAGAGAGAGAGATCTACTGCCATGGACCCGCAGGTCCCGTGAGGACTATGCATGCATCATTGGAGAGGTAGCAAGGTTGATGTAGAGGCCCTCCATGATCGATCCTCCCTCCGGCAATGTACCGCAAAAGGCCTCCGGATGGGATCATGGAAGAATAGAGACTCGTGACAACGGAATAATTGTTTCGGGTCTCGCTCTGGGGGTTTCCATATATATGTGAATCTATAGGCCAGGAATTAGGTCAATAGGAGCTGCGGGAGGCCCACAAGGGGTAGGGCGCCAGCCAGCCTTGTCGCCTCCTCATCTAGCTTCTGGACTTCCTCTGAAGCATCCTAGGTCTCTTTTGGTCCATAGAAAATCATCGAAAAGTTTCGTCATGTTTGGACTCTATTTGGTATGGATCCCTATAAAACTAAAAACAAGAAGAAAACAACAACTGGCACTAGGCACTGAGTTAATAGGTTAGTTCCCAAAATAATATAAAATGATGTATAAAGCATACAAGATTGATAATATAATAGCATGAAACAATAAACAAATTATAGATACATTGGAGACGTATCAGTGTGCTACAGGGCCAAAGCAGAGCACTCTAAACTTCTAGGACTACTACAGCCTCACGACATTCCTCCACACCCTTGGCATACCTTAAGCTAGGATTTTTATTGGAGGGCCTACCTAGATCGCAAGGGACTGATGTGATCCTAGTTTTGATCGAAAAGCTCACCAAGTATAGTCACTTCCTTCCCCTGAAGCACCCCTACACGCCCCCTTAGGTGGTGCACATATTTTTTGACCAGGTGTACCGGTTGCATGGAATGTGTCGGCGTTCTGGGAACGGGGGTCCCCAGACTTGCTCACTGCGCCCGCGGGCGTGGCTCAAGTGGGGCCCAGCGGCCCAGCTTCATCAGCTCAAGCTCAAGACCCTCGCGAGGTGCCAAGCCTCGCGGGGCGGATGACAGGAACCTTCCTCTGGAGCAGCCTCGTCAGGCAGGCTCACGAGGAGGCAGAGAGATCAAGGCAGGGTACCTCATGAGGGTGCCCCGTGACACAAGCCATGACGATCGAGATCAGGCGGGCGCCAGCCTGCGCAGTGTCCTCGTTTCCCCTTTGATGCAAAGGAGGCAAGCAAAGGCCAAGGCATCAGGCAAAGGTTACCGCTTCGGTGCAACAAGACCAAGACCAGCAGAGCGGCAGGACGGCGGTCATCGTGGAGCCCAGGACGGTGTCACTGTCAGAGCCTTTGGCAGCCGAAGACCAACTTTAGTCAGGATAAGTGTACTAGATGTTCCCCTTCAAAATGGCCAATTGTTGGCGCCGTTCCCGCTCATTATTTGGGAAGAGGCCCAAGGTCTCCCTCTATAAATAGGACTAGACACCACAGAGAGAGGGGACGGTCGAACCTACCAGAGAGAGAGAGAAGCGGCGGCTGGACTCACTCAAGCAGTCCATCGCACCAGCTCAAGAACAGCCCCTCGCGAGGCTGTTCTTCCTTTGTACTGTTCTTCATCAGCCCCGGAGGCAATCCACCCCACCACACACTGGAGTAGGGTATTACACCACAACGGCGGCCCGAACCAGTATAAATCTTGCGTCTCTTGTGCTTTTCATCGTTCCTAGTTTAGATCCCTTGCAAACCATTAACACGTGAGCTGGTAGGGGAAAGATCTCCGTGCGCACCCCAGAGTTCGAACCTCAAGGGTCTGCCGGAACCCGAAATCCGACATTTGGTGCGCCAGGTAGGGGTGCGTCGGAATCTTTCTTCCGCTGGTCGCGTGTGATCTTCCGTCGTGTCCATGGCTGACGCTCGCCAAGCGCCGGGCTGCTCGCACCGCTCGAGTCGCCCAGACGGCTCCCGTCGACGGACGCCCCAGTCGTTCCCCGTCGCCTGCCGCCAATGCCCCCACCGGCCCGGCGGGGAACGAGCAGCAGGCATGTTGGGGGGAGCTGCGCGACCTCTACCTCGCCCATCGCGCCGGGCCGGCGCCCCCGGTCGTCGCAGCTCTCCTGGGCGGCTCACTGGCGCCACCTTCGAGCCGCCATGTGAAGCCGTTCACCCGCCAGATCGCCACCACCTCCAAGCGCCAGGGAGCCCCGCCGGGCTGGGCGGCGCCCGAGGCCGACCTGATCTTCAACTCGAACGATCACCCCTCCAACCCCGCCCGGTTCGAGTGCGCTTGGATGCTGTGCACCCCACCATCTGCCAAGTGGCCGTCACCAGACCCTCATCGACGGGCGGAGCGGCCTCAACAGTGCTCTCTGGAGGCCTTCAGCCTCCTCCATGTGCCACCAGAGCGGCTCCAGCCAAGAGCCTTTTTCAAGAGTCGGAGCCGGTCCCACCGCCTCCCTGGGACAAATTCGCCTCCCGGTGACCTTCGGCACCCGCGACAACTTCCGCACAGAGCTGATCGACTTCGACGTCGCCCCCATCGGCCTCCCCTACAATGCCATCGTCGGTTACCCGGCCTTGGCCCGGTTCATGGCAGCGACTCACCCGGCGTACAACCTCATGAAGATGCCCGGGAGCAGCGGCGTCCTTACCGTGTCAGGAGACACAGGAGATGCACTGCAGGCGCTCAAGCTTGTTTTCATAAGGCCAAGCGGCACGGGCCCGCCAGTCGATGCTCCCAAGCCCAAGGAAGTCGCGCCATCCAAGAAGAAGCAGCTATTCACTCAAAACAGGGCGGAAACCAAGCAGGTACCAGTCAACGAGGATGGGTCCACTGACGCCACCTGTACCATAGGTGTAAACCTCAAACCCAAGCAGGAGGAGGCCTTGGTGAAGTTCCTGCGCGCGAACAAGAAGGTGTTCGCGTGGTGACCTGATCAGTTGGCGGGGGTCCCGAGGGGCGTGATTGAGCATCACCTCAACGTGTGCCCCAACGTGCGCCCCGTGAAGCAGAAGGCGAGGTGACAGTCCATAGAGAAACAAGCTTTTATCGTCCAAGAGACCCGCAAGCTAGAGGCAGCAGGGGTTATTCGCGAGGTCCGCTACCCGGATTGGCTGGCCAACCCAGTTGTCGTGCCAAAAAGGGGGGAAAGGAACGTATGTGTGTCGACTTCACCAACCTCAACAAGGCCTGCCCACAGGATCCATTTCCGCTTCCTCGCATTGACCAGATCGTCGATTCCACCGCTGAGTGTGACCTGCTGTGCTTCCTGGATGCATTCTCAGGCTATCACCAGATCAAGATGGCGGCAGAAGACGTGAAAAAAATGGCTTTCCTGACCCCGTGCGGAGTGTACTACTATACCTGCATGCCGTTTGGGTTGTGCAACACAGGCGCGACCTTTCAGCGGCTGATGCACATCGCCCTGGGCCGACAGCTCGGGAGGAATGCTGAGGCGTACATCGATGACATTGTAGTGAAGTCTCGGGAGGCGAAGATCCTGATACAAGACTTGGAAGAAACCTTTGCAAGCCTTGATAAAGTGGACATGCGGCTCAACCCGGAGAAGTGCGTATTTGAAGTCCCCTCGAGCAAGCTCCTGGGTTTCCTCGTGTCCCATAGGGGCATCGAGGCCAACCCGAAAAGGTCAAACCAACGAAGACATGAGCCCACCAAAGACCCTCAGAGAAATGCAGAACTCACCGGGTAGCGTGACTGCTAGGACGTTCATCTCCAAGATGGGGGAACGAGAACTGCCATTCTTCAAGCTGATGAAGAAGAAGGGCCCCTTTGAATGGACTGAAGAGGCCGACAAGGCATTCCAAGAACTCAAGAGATACCTTACCAGCCCTCCGGTGATGGTAGCTCCGCATCCTCGGGAGCCTCTGATGCTCTACCTCGCGGCCACCCCCTACTCCGCCAGCGCAGCCCTGGTAGTGGTCAGGGAGGAGCACCAGGACAAGGCCGCAACTGCCCTCCGGGCAGGAGCGAAGCAAAGCCAAGCTAGAGAGCCTCACAAAGACCGCAGCCACGGCCGAAGGGGATCAGCCGCAGCAGGAAAGCACGCCCGGAGCAGAAGAAGCCCCACCAAGCGACCAAGCGCTGGGGGCTCCGCCGCCTCGGGAGGCACCCCAACCTACGGAGGACGCGAGCAGCGCCAGCGCTCATAGCCTTGTCGAGCACCCCGTGTACTTCGTCAGCACGGTGCTGCGGGACGCGAGGGCACGTTACCCCATGCCCCAAAAACTCCTCCTCGCGCTATTGGTAGCCTCGCGCAAGCTGCGGCACTACTTCCAAGGTCATCCCATCAAGGTCGTCTCAGCATACCCTCTGGAGAGGGTGCTCAGGAGCCCCAACTCAGCTGGAAGAGTCGCCGAGTGGAACATCGAACTGCAAGCATTTCAGCTAGAATTCAGCACAACCAGAGTCATCAAGGGGGCCGCATTGGCAGACTTCATGGCAGAATGGATGGAGGCACCCGGCCTCGAAGCAGGCGAAGACCGATCACTTTCTCCGGGGAGCGAAGCACCAGATGGCTGGGTCATGTACTTCGACGGGGCATTCTCCCGACATGGCGCGGGGGATGGCGCAGTGCTCGTATCCCCTACCCAGGACAAGCTCTATTACACCATGCAGCTCTGTTTCCAGCATGGGGAAAAGGTCTCCAACAACATAGCAGAATACGAAGGCCTGATCGCTGGCCTGAGAGCCGCAGTCGCTTTGGGGGTAAAGCGCCTCATCATCAAGGGCGATTCGCAACTCCTCGTCAATTTCTCCAACAAGATATACGAGCCGAAGGACGAGCACATGGAAGCCTACCTCGCGGAGGTTCGCAGGATGGAGAAACAGTTCTGGGGGCTCGAGCTGCAGCATGTGCCTCGCGGCACCAATCAAGAGGCGGATGACATCGCCAAGAGGGCGTCCAGGTGGCTGCCTCAGGAGCCTGGCATCTTCGAAGAGCGACTCTTCAGGCCCTCAGCGGCACCATCACTATCAAGCGCAGCGCGACCTCGGGAGGAGCTCCCCCAGCCGCCTGCCTCGGGAGCCCCGGTCTGCGGCCCGGCCTCAGGGGCACGCCTGCTCCTGGCGTTGGAGCCTCAGGAAGGGTGCTGGATCACAGAGCTCAAGAGCTACTTGACGCGGGGGACCCTGCCGGAGAAGGAGGAGGACGCGGAGCGTGTGGCGCAGCAAGCCACGGCCTACTGCATCAGGGATGGAGAGCTTTACCGGAGGCGACCGAATGACATGTCCCAATGTTGCATTTCCAGAGAGCAAGGGAAGGAATTGCTGGAAGACATACACGGCAGAGACTGTGGGCATCACTCATCGTCACAAACCCTCGTTGGCAAGGCGTTCCGCTGCGGGTTCTACTGGCCCATAGCACTCAGCGACGCTGTTGAGCTGGTAAAGGCTTGCGAGGCCTGCCAATTTCATGCCAAGTAGATCCATCAGCCGGCGAGAGGTCTGCAAACTATACCCCTCTCATGGACATTCGCAGTTTGGGGGTTGGACATTCTAGGCCCGTTCCCTCGGGCGCCAGGGGGCTATCGCTACCTCTACGTCAGCGTGGACAAGTTCACCAAGTGGGCTGAGGTGGAAGCTGTCCGCACCATCCCAGCGGGCTCTGCGGTCAAGTTCATCAGGGGCCTCGTGAGCCGGTTTGGGGTGCCTAACCGCATCATCACCGACAACGGTTTGCAGTTCACCAGCAATCTCTTCAAAACATACTGTGCTAACCATGGAACGCAGATATGCTACGCTTCGGTGGCGCACCCCTGGAAGAACGGCCAGGCCGAGCGAGCCAACGCGGAGGTCCTGAAGGGCCTCAAAACCAGGACCTTCAAGAAGAAGCTGGAGGCCTGCGGCAGGGGCTGGAACGATGAGCTCCACCAGGCTATGGTCCATCCGCACGACGCGCTGCCGACCGGGCGAGACCCCGTTCTTCCTCGTCTACGGAGCAGAAGCCTTCCTCCCTCACGAGGTCAGGCGTCGCTCCGCACGGGTCCTGGCGCTTGACAAGGCGCAGCAGGACGCCATGAGGGGGACGGATCTTGTGCTGGGGGAGGAACATCGTCGAGAGGCCGCGCTGCGAGCGGCAAGGTATCAACAGGCGCTGCGGCGATACCACTGCCGCAACATCCACCACCTGACTCTTGAGGTAGGGGACCTCGTGCTCCGATGGGTCCTCTCCGGGGAAGGGTTGCATAAGCTTTCTCCCATGTGGGAGGGCCCGTTCAAGGTTGTTCATGTTTCCAGCCCGCCCGCATGCTTGGAGACTCGTGGAGGGGGTGCCCATCCCAAACGCGTGGAACATCCAGCATCTCCGGAAGTTCTACCCTTGAAGAAAGGCCCAGAGCCTGTAAAAAAGGCCCGGAGCCTATGAAGAAGGCCAACGCCTGTGAAGCTTATTTCCCCGAGAAAGGCCCGGAGCCTATGAAGAAGGCCAACGCCTGTGAAGCTTATTTCCCCGAGAAAGGCCCGGAGCCTGTGAAGAAGGCCAACGCTTGTGAAGCTTATTTCCCCGAGAAAGGCCTGGAGCCTGTGAAGAAGGCCAACGCCTGTGAAGCTCATTTCCCCGAGAAAGGCCCAGAGCCTGTGAAGAAGGCCAATGCCTGTGAAGCTCGCCGCCCGTGACACTCTCACGTAATAATGAGTTGGGGCTGTAAACGCCCCGGAGTCTCCGGAGAGCCGCCCTCAGGCCTCGGAGGCTACCGCCCATGCCCAGTGGCAGCACTTAGCTCTGCGCTGGTGAGAAGACGTCGAAGACTAGATTAGGTGCCGGACACAGCTTTTCATTTGCTTTCTGCAGTTGGCTTGTTCGTTCCTATTTGAAGTTTTATTGAAGTTGTTGCCGTCCTTAGCTTGCGACTCTTTGTCTTTTTCGCTCACTTGCCTCGTTTTCTCTCGGGCAAGTCTCGTGAGGGAGCAACGCGGGCACCCTCGCGAGTGTTTTCTGCCCCTGTCGTTTGAAGCTTTTCCATCCAGGTCCACTACGGGAGCACCCCTCCCAGTTCTTGCCCCACAGGCATCGCAACACGAACACAGGACCTTGGTCGGTCGCCTCCACAACCGAGACCGGAAACTACCACTCCTGACTAATCCTTACAGGACATGAAGCGCGCGGCGAGGCCTCGGCCTCGGGAAGCGAAGACCGCGACAGGACCCCCTGAGCTAAGTAATTCCTGCACATGGGCACACGGCACAAAAGCACAACACAGAAATAGCGGAAACAGCATGATAATTAACAACAACAGTTCAAGACGTCAAGGCCCTACACTACTTTCTCTTTGCGCAGCGAAGGGAGAAAAACAAAATAGGCATGACTTGCTCGGCACCAACTCGCGGCGAAGGCTCAGACCGCCTCCGAGCTCGGGCCAGACTCTCGCGCTTCACCGAGGTGCGACGGCGGGCTGACCCGCAACCTCCCTCCAGGCGGGCGCGGCGGCACGGAGGCTGGTCGCGGCCACTTCTGGAGGAGCTGCTGTCCGAAGGAGAGCCGCCGAAGCTCGACGAGCCTCGAGCGCCACCGACCACGCACCTGCTGTCATCTTCATCCCGATCATCGCCGGAGCTGGGTACACGGCCGTGGTCATCCTCTTCGGGGCAGCACCCGGCACGGCGACCGTCTTCTCCGAACACCCTCACGTAGAGGGTGGCGTCACCGTCGAACTTGAAGTGCAGGGTGCACCGCCGGCTCAGGCCACGTGCGCGGGCAAACGTTTGCCAGACGCGGGTCAGGGCCGCATTCCTTGCGACGGAGACATCCAGCGAAGCCCAGGAGGCCCTGCTACAACAACCGTCCGCCTGGAGGCAGAGGCCGCCCGGAGCGCCGGCCGGAAGTTCACCTACAAAGAAGCGGGGAAGCTGGAACCAGGTGCTGGTCGGCTCCACCGACCACACGAAGAGCTCCAGCAGCACCTCCACCGAGTGGTAGCGCGGCCTAGGGGGCCGCGCAGTCACGGCGCGCGCCCCATCGACAACCTGACGCCCATCATCACAGAGGATCGCCTCCACGATCAAGGAAGCCGCCACGGAGCCGCAGGATGCTTGCGAGGACGACCTCGACCGCGCTTGGCCGGGGGAGAGTCAGGCCCCACCTGGCGGGCCTTTCCCTTCTCCGCGGCCGAGAACCTCTTCGACGGAGCCATGGAGAGAAAGGAGTAGCAAGAGGGGATGGACTGGAAGGGCTTGCGCCCTTCCGTACTTATAGCTGGAGGAGGCCAACCGTCGGCCTCCATGATCATAGGTAATCATGACGCATTTCTGCGTGCAGGGACTTGTCAAGTCATGTGGTTGCCGAGGGTGAGGGAGTCCTGGATTAGGGGGTATCCGGACAGCCGTACTGTGTATAACGTCCGGACTATTGAAGCGTGAAGATACAAGACTCAAGACTTCGGCCCGTGTCCGGATGGGACTTTCCTTGGCGTGGAACGCAAGCTTGGCGATCTGGATATTATATTTCCTTCCTTGTAACCGACTCCATGTAAACCCTAGCCCTCTTCGGTGCCTATATAAACCGGAGAGGATGGTCCTTAGAAGGCCGATCACAATCGCAATCATACCACCATAGGCTAGCTCTTAGGGTTTAGCCTCTACGATCTCGTGGTAGGTCTACTCTTGTACTACCCATATCATCAATATTAATCAAGCAGGAAGTAGGGTTTTACCTCCATCGAGAGGGCCCGAACCTGGGTAAACACCTGTGTCCCTTACTTCTCATTACCATCAGCCTTGACGCACAGATCGGGACCCCCTACCCGAGATCCGCCGGTTTTGACACCGACATTGGTGCTTTCATTGAGAGTTCCTCTGTGTCGTCGCTACTGGGCTCGATGGCTCCTTCAACCATCGTCAATAACACGATGCCGGACAGTCACGATGAGCATGGCTTAGACCTGCTGTCGGACAAAGCTCGGGGTATCACCCCCGCATTAGCCTCGGACCTAAATCCGGAACAGGCTACGTTGCCTGAGGACGGAGGGCTGGACCCTGCCCCGCAGGTCGCGCACTCATCGGTGTTGGAGCTAAACACGGGCCTTACCTCTGTGGTGGCCTATGACTCTGGACCCCCTGATTCGTATCCGGATGTTGAGTCCGGTCCATGCACTCCCGACCCGGTTGAGCCAGGTTGGGCTCCGGTAATGGAATTCACCGCCGCGGACATTTTTCGGCACTCGCCCTTTGGCGACATGCTGAACTCATTGAAAACTCTCTCTTTGACAGAAATTTCTGGGCCAAACTACGTCCGGTTCGAGTGGGAAGCAGACGAAGAAGAAATTCGTTGCCCACCCACCACCCACTTCATAGCCACGGTCGATGATTTATCCGACGTGCCTGACTTCGACTCCAAAGACATCGACGGTATGGACGATGATGCAGGAGAAGATGCGGAATATATGGGGCGCCGGACTTCCCCCTCGTCACACGATGTATACATGGTGGATACGCCCAAAGAGGACAAAGGCGACAATCCGGACGATAAAACCCCCGAACAAAAGCCAAAGCAACGGCGCAGACGCCGTTCTAAGTCCAGCAACAGTAAAAATAGTGACAAGAGCGCCAGAAGGATCGATAATACAATCAATTCCGAAGGCAACAACGACCACACGGACCTAGCGATGGAGTAGGACGAACAAGGTCACCCTGAACATAGTTCGGAGCAGACGCCCGAGGACAATGATCCCGATGGACGAGGTCATCAAAATGAACCAGCACAGGAAGACGGTCCGGATAGCGATGCAACCCCGGAAAAACACGCGGAATGAGATAAACTCCATAGAAAGCTTATGGCCACCGCAAGTCTAAAGAAGCATAAGCAACGGCTCAAGGCCGCACAGGAAACGCTCAATCGTAGATGGAATGAAGTGCTAGACACTGAAGAAAGATATGGCCATGATCGCCATACAAAGAGCTATCCAAAACGCAAGCTACTGCCAGAATTCAACGACGAAGTTGTACCACTTCATAACCGCAACAAAGCGGCTACCGATCCACATAAACACCTGAATAAGAAAGCTGGCGCGGCTAGGTCCATTTATGGATCCAAAGGACGCACCCCTGCGAAGGACTATGGTCGCCAAAATGATTACGCCAATCGAATACCATTACGGAATAAAGACCAGACACAACAATAGCCGACGACATGCCACAGCACGTCCAGATATAGAGGAGCTGCTCACCCCCTGTGCTTTATTGATGAAGTACTGGACCACGAATTCCCACAGGGCTTTAAACCTGTGAACATAGAGGCATACGACGGAACGACAGACCCAGGGGTCTGGATCGTGGACTTTATCCTACACATACATACGGCTCGTGGGGATGACCTTCATGCCATCAAATACCTCCCCCTCAAGCTGAAGGGACCAGCTCGGCACTGGTTGAAAGGCCTCCCCGGAAATTCAATTGGGAGCTGGGAGGAACTCGAGGACGCTTTCAGGGCCAACTTTCAAGGGACCTATGTCCGCCTCCGGATGTCAACGACTTAAGTCACATAGTCCAACAGCCCGAGAATCCGCCCAAGAAGTTTTGGAACAGATTCCTCACTAAGAAGAATCAAATTGTTGACTATCCGGATGTCGAAGCCTTAGCAGCATTCAAACACAAAGATCCGTGATTTAGTGGCTCGCCAGACACCTCGCCAAGAAAAGCCAAGGACAATGGCAGCCCTAACAAGTTTTATGACCCGCTTTTATGCTGGAGAAGATAGTCAAGCTAGCCCAGAAGGCACCAGCCGACC
Source organism: Aegilops bicornis (assembly GCA_021605145.1). NCBI lineage: Eukaryota > Viridiplantae > Streptophyta > Magnoliopsida > Poales > Poaceae > Aegilops > Aegilops bicornis. The sequence goes on along the minus strand of CM038673.1, from coordinate 171,529,544 downwards.
CCAAAGACATCCGAAATAAGGGATGGCAACGGGAAGCCACGGCGTCATAAAAACAAACGCCAAAACAAGGAAGAGAGCCCGGATAACACGATGGTTAATGCCGGATTCAGGGGCTCTCGACCTAATCAGCAAAACAAGCCATCTAAAGGTAGCAAAGACGGACCGTCCGGTCTGAATAGAGTCCTAGACAGACTATGCCAAATTCATGGCACTTCGACAAAACCTGCAAACCACACGCCAGAGAGTGGGTCTTCAAGCAGGCCGCAAATTAAATGCCGAACACAAGGAAAGGGAAACACCAAGTGAAGATGAGGATGAACCTCGCCGTCAACACCGGCGACGTAAAAATTCCCGCCAGAGGTTAAAACAGTGAACATGATCCACGCGACTCACATCCATGAGGAGGCACGAACTTCACGACAGAGACGCGCCGATATAGAGCCCATCGCATTTCACGCCTAACCACTGGATGCCTTATCCGATCACTTTCGATAACTTGGATGACCGAACTAGTATTCGGCGCGGAGGATCAAAGGCCTTTGTGCTTGACCCGATAATCGACGGATACCGTCTCACCCGCGTCCTTATGGACGGCGGCAGCAGTCTTGATTTAATATATGAAGACACTGTCCGCAGGATGGGGATAGACCCATCCAGAATTAACCAAAGCAACACCACCTTTGAAGGGGTAATACCAGGCGTTGAAGCCCATAGCAGAGGCCTGGCTCCGTCGCCGGAGGTAACATTCGCTCTCCGTGCAACTCGAGCGAAGAACTACTCTTCATCATCGCACCCTTCCAAAGCGACTATCACGCAGTTGCTCGGAAGAACGGCCTTCGCCCGCTTCAACGCATTGCCGCACTATGGCTACCTTACACTTAAGATGCCCGACCATGTGGCGTCATCACCGTTAAGCGGACTAATAGAGCGCCACACGCATTAGAGGAACACGCGACGGCCCTCGCGGCCGGACTATAAGCGACCTCCAACATCGAAAACATGATCGGTCCTTAAAGACCACAAACTCGGCTAGACGAGTCCGGTTGCCCGGATAAAATTGAACCAGGGCACCGTATATGTAATCCCATAGTGGACACCAGGGGCTATAAATACTTAACATAGTCCCACAGTTGGGTCAACCTTATGGGCAGGCCAACATCTCACACTTTTATTATCCATCGCATACTTACGTTGCACTCTTCTACGAGTTTTCCTTTTTTCCCACGACAACGTTCAAGGCGATACCCTTCCGTGATACGGCACAACGGAGACAAAGGCGCAGACGTGCAGCAGGCCCCTGCTCAACAGGTTTCTTTTTAGATTAAGCCCCCGTGTAAACCTTTTTTATTGCCTCTTGTTGTTTAACCATCCCATGGTTTTCATACCCACAGAGGATACTGCCGTTTTTGGCATCTCCCCACGGTAGATTAACGCACGTACCTGAAAAAACAGGGTTTATAACGAATGGACATTCTTGAGCCCATCGACTATTATAAAGTCTGAATACCCTCGGGAGTGTTCGGCGTCACGAGTTTGGCCTTATATGCAGCAGCTCCGAATCATGTCTTTGGTCAAATGTTGGGTTTGCCCGGCTCCTGGGTTTGCCGCCTTATGTTCCGTTACTATCGGCTAAGGTGGCCAAAGGAGAACTACTGCGATTGTGCCCTGGTTATTCCGGACGAGCACCTCAGTAGAGAAAGCCGAAAACTGACTGTCATGATACAGCGAGATTGTTCAACCACTCAAGACTTATCGTAATCTTTAGGATCCTCCGCATTAACGAAGGACCGCTTTCCCAATCATGTACACATCGCGTTCGTGATTCGAAGCACGCTGAAGGTACTAGGGGCTACATAGTAGCCCCAACATTAGACTCCCATGGCTAAGCAAAAGTGTTACAACTATATAGTCCGTTGCCTAGTTCGACGTAAGATCACCTCCTTCATGGACCAAGACGTTGGATCAAGTGTGATTAAGCATATTTTTATGAACACCCCGCATTGCTCGCATGGGGGATGAAGCCAACGATCGCTATCTTTCGAATTAAATATTCATATTCATATATATATATATATATATATATATATATATATATATATGTAAACGGCCACATTGTGGGACACAATAATACTTTCGGGCAAAAAGTTAAATATAGCCTTACAACCAAACTAACATTGTTTTTACAATGATTCGATTCATCACTCGAATAAGACATTCTTTGAGCATCTTTGCCTCTATTAGGCGGGCACCTTCGGTGACTCTGCGCCAAGTAGTGCTCGGCGGATATCGCCCCCGCCGGATCTTGGGTCGCTATAATATTGGCCTCCATATCCGTCCAATAGGCTTTAACGCGGGCAAGAGCCATCCGTGCACCCTCTATGCACGCCGACCTCCTCATGGCATCGATCCGAGGCACGGCCCCAAGGAATTGCTGCACCAAGCCAAAGTAATCGTCGGCTTAAGCCCTTCCGCCAAAGATGGTCTATCATGCATCAGATTGCAAGACCGGACAATCGTGAAGCTCCGCCATACCGCCATCTTGTCATTTAACGGCAGCGGCGAGTGGGAGCATTGAATTGCGACCAAAAAGCTTCTCCATCTCCTTATCACCCCGACCCTCGAAGAACTTGGCAGCGTCACCGTATTTTCGCCAAATCCGCACGCTGGCGTCCATAGGACTCAGCAGACCCATCCGGGGAGCAAACTTCGGATCGAAAAACTTCGTCCATGACAGTTAGTAGGAACCTCCACCACGATCTTACCGGCCTGTTGAAGCTCCTCCCGCCCCCGAGCTCGGGTCCGTATTTCCTTGGTGGCATTGCGTGCCTTGTCCAGCTCGGCCAAGCTATCCTTATGCTCCTTTTCAAGGAGCTCATACCGGTCAGCGGCATTTTTTTAACTCAATAGCCATTTCGGCCATCTTTTCTTTGCTTCAGCGATGAGCAGCCTGTTCGGCTCTCAGTTCCTCGGTCGCCTTTAGGGTAGCCGCATTTCTAACCCGAGCTTGTTCCTTGGCTTGGACAAGTTCTGCCCTCAGGGCCTCCACGGCAGCAACACCATCTGCAGTCCGAACGTATTACATTAATATCATGACGCCTCCATATTTTCCTATACAAAGGAAGGCAGAGCACATACCTTGTGACTTATCCAGCCGCTCGTTCACCAGCGTCAAATCTGCCTGGTCAGTTCGGAAACTTCCACGGACTGGGTGGCAGCCGGACTCATACGTACCTGCACATATTTATAGCCCAATCATTGATTTATGATCCCCCGTTTGCCCCCTAGGGCGGGCAACCAGTGTCTCAGGGGCTACTATCTATATGGAGCACACCTAACGCGTGCCTCACAGCCAAAAACAATGTATTCTTCACTACATTCCTCAAAGCCTCTGAGCAGACTTGCAAATGCTTCATTCAAACGCTTGTAGCGGACGAAACCTTCTGGAGCACCGCGCTCATTAATGAGCGGTTCTCCTCCGAGAGCGCAGCCCGCTCCAGTAGGCACGTCAGTATGTCCGGCCGGACATCGAACTGTGCCGGACCCTTCTCATCGCCCCTGGAGCCAAGCGCTCGAGCTCAGGCGGGCCGACGTGTTGGCCTCCGGCCCGGCAGATCGAGTCCTCCGTGACGACGCCGGTGTCGCCAGCCATGAGCCGGAGAGGTAGGTGGGGTCTCGCTCTCCATCATCTCTGGAGGAAGGTCCCCCGAAGACGAACTCTGTTGAGAAGGGCTGCTAGCCGAACTGCGAAAGACGAATCCTGGTTATTGATCTAGGAGGAACACAGTACCTTCGAATTAAAAATTAACTTACAGCTCGGTGGAGGGCTGGCCCGTTGTTGGGCACGATGCGGTGAGGGTGCCCGTTGGAGCAGAGCCCCCTGATGTTATCTTTTTCCCGGGTTTGGGAATCTCCGTTTCCGAGTCTTCGGAGGTGGCCCTCTTCTTCCCGTGCGGGGAGGAGGCCTTAGCCTCCCCTCCCCGACTATCCTCCTTAGGGGAGATGACAATTCCCCCGGTTCGAATGCGTAGTGTGTGGGGTTCGGATTCTTCGTCCTTCCCCTTGTCTTTCCCCGGGGGCATCCTGCTGAGTACTTAGTCAAGCATCTTGGCCATGGTGGGGGCGGGCGAGCCCTCGGGAAGTGGCGCCGGACACCTAATTCTCTCTGCCTTGTTGAGCCATTCCTGGACGCGGATGATCTTCAGAATAAACAATCATAACAGATACAAAACACGGTGTCTGGTATCAAGTTTACTTACTTGGGTATCTAGGTGATTGCAGCTTAGGCCCGCATCCTCGGTGGTGTCCGGACACTTTACTTTCCGTCCGAAGAATAATTTGCACATCTCTTCGAGCTTCAGGCCGAAGAAGTGCTTCTCGGATTTCGGGTTCCGGCAGACACTTAAGGTTCGAACTCTGGGGTGCGCGCGGAGATCCAACCCTCCACCGTCTCGTACCTCGCCGAATCGCAGGGACCTAAACTATTAAACAGAACAGCACAAGGGACCCGAGATTTATACTAGTTCGGGCCACCGTTGTGGTGTAATACCCTACTCTAGTTTGTGGTGTGGTGGATTGCCTCTTGGGCTGATGAAGAATAAGATGGGGGAAGAACAGCCTCATGAAGGGTCTCTTGGTGGGTGTGATGAACTGCTAGGTGGTGTTCCGTCGCTCTAGCTTGAGGATCGGGTCTCTATCTCTCTCTCTGGATTCCAAATGCCCGCTTCCTACTCTGGTGGCTAGCTCTACTTATATAGACGAAGGCCCTGGGCCTCTTCCCAAATATTGAGCGGGAAGGGCGCCAACAGTTGGCCATTTTGAAGGGGAACAACGGGTACACTTATCCTGACTAAAGTTGGTCCTCGCCTGCCAAAGGCTCGTGATGACGCTGCTTGGGCTCCACGATGACTCCCTTCCAAATTGCTGGGGCTGGTCTTGGTCTTGTTGCAATCAAACGGATGCCTTTGCTTGATGCTCTTACTGCGCTTGCTCCCTTTGCACCAAAGAGGAAAGGAGGACGCCAGCGCTGGCTGGCGCCTGACCGGGCGCCTTGGTCGCCATGGCTTGCGTCATGGGCACCTCGCGAGGTACCCTGCCTTGAACTCTCCGCCTCCTCATGAGACAACCTGACGAGGTCGTGCCTGAGGGAGCTCCTGGTCGTCCGCCCCGCGAGGCTTGGCCCCTCACGAGGGTCTTGAGCGTGTGCTGATGAAGATGGGCTGTCCTGGGCCTCCTTTGAGCCACGCCAGCGAGCAAGTCTGGGACCCCGTTCCCGTAACGCCGTGATAGCCCCGGGCCCATGGCGCGCCCGAACTTGGCCGAGCAGTGAGGCAAAAGGGCAAGTGCGAAGCGTCGCGGGCCCTAACAGCCTGCGGCCTTGGGCGCCGCGTGGCGGTTGATTGGATGTGTGCGCACTGCTTCCCCATGATGCCTCGGTAACCGCCCGGACTCGACAAGTCCCTGCATGCATGGTCAGTCATGATTACTGGTGATCGTGGAGGCCGACGGTTGGCCTTCGCCGGCTATAAGTACGGAACGGCGTGCGCCCTTCCAGTCTATCCTTCTGCTTCTCCTCTTCCTCGTCTCGTCTGGTTGCCATGGCTCCGATCCGCCGGTTCTCCAGGGAAGAGAAGGGAAAGGCTCCTCAAGAGGATCCTGACCCGCTCCCCCCAAAGAAGCGGCTTGCTCTCTGTGTCGAGGCGGGGCGCTCATCGAGGCGCCCATGCCCTAGTGCGCGGCCGCCACCAGGTTTCCTCTTCCCTGTATGCAAATTGGTGGCCCTGAAGGAGGCGAGGCCGGGCGCCACGAACGGCGCCGCCGACGACGCCGGCGGGTCACGAAGGTGTGCATCTTCCCCCTTGGAGTCCACGCCGAGGGCTCCTGCCGGGAGTTCGTGCTTCGCGTCGCCGCACCTCCCAAGTCCTGGATTCGTCTTCCTTCTTTCTTCGCCTCCGTCGTCCGGCAGGGGGAGCCCCTCGACTCGGCTGCAGACGCCGGTCTGCGGCACCCCGCCGACAGGCAGAGGTCGCAGATGGTTGCCCCAGACGAGGTCTTCATGACCACGAGGCTGGGCGAGGTCGCCAGTCTGCAGGGCGAGGCGCCCTCACGATCCACCTGAGTACGACGGTGCTTGGTGATGTCCTTCAAGCTCTTCGACGCGGAGGGTCGTCGGCTGGAGTGCTGCCCCGGGAGAGGCGGTCGGGGCCCTGCTGCGGTGAGATGGAGGCTGACCGACCACTCCCTTGGCAGCTTCTCAGGCGACGAAGGCGCCGGAGGATCCAGCGACTCCGCCGAGCTCTTCGCGACGCCGGAGACGAGCGACGACAGCTACGAGCCCCCGAGCTTGCGCCACTCCCGGAGCAGGGCGAGCTCGTCAGGTCGTCGTCGCCCCTGATCTGGATGGGGTTGGCTCCGGACTGGGTGGCCCACTGTTGATGATGGCGTCTACCGCGGTGGTCCCTGTGGATAGGACTCCTTAGGATTCGCGTCTTTTGTTCCTGCGAGGAGCCAAGAATGTACCCCGCGGGGGCTTGTAAGATATTTGTAGCTTCGTTTGTCAATATAAACCTTTTCATGAGGCAGTGCGGGATGCTCATTCCGTTTTAGCGCAGTTTCTTCCTTTCGGACCTCGTGAGGGCTTGGTACTCATACCGACAGTGTCCCAAATCCCAAGGCGGCTTCAAAGCCGTCACTGGTATGCTGTGTCGCGATGCCGTGGTCAAGGCCAGGAGGTGAGCGGCCCGAGGTCCGGTAAGAGCCTCTGAGTCGCGATGCTCAGAGGGTCCCCCTTGGCGCTCAAGCGGCCATCATTCGGTGAGAAAGGAGAGCGATGTTGCTAACACGGGGTTGCATTGAGTGTGGGGGTGGTGTTGTGATAACTAGTGTGCCCGGAGGGGTGACTTATCTCGAGGGTCAGGACAATGCCTCCTGGTGCGGCGCTAGGTCCGTGCCTTGGCCGGTGAGAGATTGTGTGGCGAGGTCGTTTCGTGCTCCTTGGAGGGACCCTGCAGGTTCACCACAAAAGGAACAAGAGCTCGCCGTGGCGATCGTTAGTCCTGCCGTTAGTTGCTTTGGAGGGGCGCGAGAGGCCTCACGAGGTGTGTCGGGGCACCCGTGAGCCAGCGCGGGACTCACGAGGCCCTACCTCAAGGCGGGTTGCGCCTGGATCTGGGCCTTATCTTCGAGTGTGTTCCTGCAAAATTGGCCAGATGCCGGTGCTCTACGTCTTCGGTCCCGGCTCTCGGGCTGGTCTCAGCCGTCACCGCAAGCCAGTCGCGATGCCATGGACAAGACCAGAGGGTGAGGGCCGGAGAGCCGGTAGGAGCCCCGAGGCGCGATGCTCGTGCACCCCCTTTAACGCGCAAGCTAGGTTAGATGACGCAACTCTACGTCCTCGGGTCCCGGCTCTCGGGCTGGTCTCAGCCGTCGCTGGCAAGCCAGGTCGCGATGCCATGGACAAGACTAGAGGGTGAGGGCCGAAGAGCCAGTAGGAGCCCTGAGTCGTGATGCTCAGGCACCCCCCTTTAACGCACAAGCTGGGTCAGATGCAGCAACTCTACGTCCTCGGGTCCCGGCTCTCGGGCTGGTCTCAGCCTTCACCGGGCAAGCCGTGTCGTGATGCCATGGACAAGACCAGAGGGTGAGGGCCGGAGAGCCAGTAGGAGCCCTGAGTCGCGATGCTCGTGCACCCCCTTTAACGCCAAGAAGCCGGGTCGGATGACTCGAAACTCTCGTCCTCGGGTCCCGGCTCTCGGGCTGGTCTCAGCCGTCAGGGCAAGCCAGGTCGAGATGCCATGGACAAGACCAGAGGGTGAGGGCCGGAGAGCCGGTAGGAGCCCTGAGTCGCGATGCTCAGGCACCCCCTTTAACGTGCAAGATTCCGCCACCCAAGAAAAGGCACCAAATAGCAAGCATGGTGGAGCGAAAGCATAATCCTAAGGAAAAGGTAGGGAGGATACATGTCACTGGATCGCCCGAGCGGCTTGGGGATGATGCAGCCGAGGGCGCCCCAGCAGGATAAGCTAATGACATGAAGTAAAAGGGATACATGCCGCAGGGGGCGGACCCACGCCGCCTGGGAATAATGCAGCCTCAAGGCGCCTCCAATTTGGAAATAAAACTTAAAGATGTCACCTAGTGATGTTGGGGATGAAGGGGTGTTGGTGTAGCAGACTCGGTGGGCTGCGGAGCCGATCCTCACGAGCCCCAGGCCGAGACCTCGGGAGGCTCGAGGCGTTGGCGGCTCCTCATGGGCCATCTCCATCTCCGCCCGAGGCTGCGGCGTGCACGACCTCTTGAGCCTCGGGATGGTCCTCATAAGACGCTGGTGCATAGCAGCCGCGTTTGGCGAGGCCATAAGGCATGCGTCACGTAGCTGTGGGGCGGACCTCATAGCGTCCCACTCGCGAGGGCCAGGCGCTCTTGAGATGCGGCTCGGTTGAGCCCTGGTATGTCGATGCAGACGCGCAGCCCACCATCCTCGCCTGGATGGGGGGCCACAGCGGGTAGGCGGCGGCTGCCCCTCATGACCCTTGACTCATGTAGCTCTTGGATAGCCTTGCTGACGAACTCTTGAGGGTTCTGCCCTCCTTGCCTTGCTCCTGCTTGCGGGAAACATGCTTCGAAACACGCTTCCACGTGGTGCCCAAGCGCCTCCCTCGAGACCCTGGCGAGGTCGGCGGCCCTCCAGGGGAGAGCCCTCGAGCCCTGCCTGAGGAGGGCGCCGGGCGCGCTTTCCTATGCGATGGAAGGAGGGTCCCCCTGGCCCGATGCGGGCCCTGAATGGCCTGTCTCTTGAGGAGCCGGGTCGGTCGATGTCTTCTTCTTCTTGGGTGCGGCCTCAGGAGGCCTCATGCTGCTGTGGTCTGGGTCTTCCAGCGATGCGGCCTGAAAGGCTCGCTCCAGGGAGCACACTGCGTCTCTCTCTCTTCACGAGGGCACCGTGATGACCCCGCCGCTTCTGGCATCTTTGAGGACGTTGTAGCCGTGGTGGGTTCTGACCATGAATTTGGCCAACGCTTGGTACCCGAGGATGGCGTTGTACTGGCGAATGTGGGCGACGTCGAAGTCGATGAGCTCGGTGTGGTAGTTGTCGCGAGCCCCGAAGGTGACAGGAAGGCGGACCTGCCCGATCGGGACCGTGGAGCCGTCGGTGACTCGAAAAAGGCTTGGTTGGCTGAAGGCGGTATCGTAAGGCACTTGAAGATTGTTGAATGTTTCACGGACGGGGCGTTGAGCCCTGCTCCACCGTCGATGAGGGTTTTGGTGACTAGCACATTGTCGATGATTGGGGAACAAAGCATCGGGAGAACTCCGGCTATGGCTGCGCACTTGAGCTGGTCCGCCGAAATTTGAACGTGATGGCGCACGCCCGGCCACCTGAGAGGGCGCGTGGCCTCGAGCTTGGGGAGGACTCGTTCACCTCATGGGGCGAACTGCTTGAAGATGCGCCGAGAGGTCGGGCTTGAGCTCCGCCCAGGATGCAGGCGATCGCACGCGCTTCCTGGAAGCCCCCAGCCCCCTCGTCCTGATGACGGTCTTCAATTCTCCTTGGCGGCGGCGGCAGCGGAGGGAGGCCTGTGTTCCCCTGCGGGCGATCCTCGCGAGGCCTGCCGACCCTTCCTTCACGTACGGTCCGGAGTTCTTGGCATTCATTGGTGTTGTGGGTGTGGAGGTCGTGGTACACGCAGTACCGGCTGCCCTTGGAGGACTCGGGCTGATCTCTGCCTCGCTTGGTGTCTGGTTCGGCCGCGAGCACGGCAGCCCCCTTGCGCTTCACGTCCTTGGCCTTGGACTTCTTCTCTTTGGGATCCGCGGCAGGCAGCTCGAGGAGGGAGAGGCGCCCCTCCTCAGCCCTGGCGCACTTGGTCGCCAAGTTGAACAGCTCCAGGGAGGTGCACAGATCTTCATCGCCAGCTCCTCCTTCATCTTGAAGTCGCGCACGCCGTCGGAGAAGGCAGAGATAATGGCCTCCTCCATCACCCTGGGGATCTTGAGGCGCGCGTTGTTGAAGCGCTGGATGTACTTTTGCAGGGTTTCCCCTGGCTGCTGCTTGATTCGGCGCATGTCGCTCACGGCGGGTGGCCGGTCGCGAGTACCCTGGAAGTTGGCGATGAAGCAGGTATGCATCTCGGCCCAGGAAGAGATTGTGCCTGGGGCCAGATTCAGGAGCCAGGTGCGGGCTCCATCCCTGAGCGCCATGGGAAACCAGTTCGCCATGACCTTTTCATCCCCGTTGGCAGCCTCGATGCCCAGCTCGTAGAGCTGGAGGACCTCCTTATGGTGAGCTGTGCAGTCGTAGCGAGGTGGCAGGTCTGGCTTGAACTTGGTGGGCCACGTGACGCTGCGCAGCTTGGAGGTGAAGGCGCGGCAGCCCGCCGTGGCCGCGGGGGGCCTCGGACGGCAGAGAGCTTGGTCTTGTGGGCCTCCCTGCGCCGCGGGTGGGGCCAGCGCAGGGTCTTGACGTGCCGGAGCGGGGAGCGCTCGGGCAACTTCTTGTGGGCGAGGAACTTCTTGACAACTCTGCTCTTGCCGCGCCGGCGCCTAGTGGAACGGGTTCCGCCCAGGGGCCGCGCACCTTGGGGCCAGGGCACCGTCTTGAGGAGGAGGCGGCTGAGGCACCCCGGGAGCTTCACCGCCCACGCAGGGCGGGGTGTGGTGCAGCGAGACGGACGGCGCGGGGTCGCCTCCTGCAGCGCGGACGAGCTCGGCGACTCGGTCGAGCCATTCTTCGTAGACGTCGTCGACGGGGCGGTAGCGCAGGAGCTCGTTAGCTGCGATGAGTGCAGCTCGGGCCTCCATAGCCGCGAAGCGCCAGCGTGGCGAAGAACCAGCGGGTGAGCGAAGGTGTGGCGGTGCGGCCGTCTCCGCCTCATGGACGGGTGCTTTGGGGCGGACGCTTGTTGCTCGTTTCGCCGGGCCGGTGGCGGCGTTGACGGCAGGTGACAGGAACGACGAGGGCACCCGCCGACGGAGCTGTCTGGGCGACATGGGAGGCGAAGGCGGCTCGGCGCTCGGCGCAGGCAGCGCGTCGACATGGTTGTGGTAGTCGGGAAGAACGCGGCGGACGGAAGGCAGATTCCGCGCACCCCTACCGGGCGCGCCAAATGTCGGATTCGGGTTCGGCAGACCCTTAAGGTTCGAACTACAGGGTGCGCGGAGATCCAACCTCCACCGCCTCATACCTCGCCCGAATCACGGGGACCTAAACTACTAAAATGTAATAAAGCACAAGAGACACGAGATTTATACTAGTTCGGGCCACCGTTGTGGTGTAATACCCTACTCTAGTTTGTGGTGTGGTGGATTTCCTCTTGGGCTGATGAAGAAAGATGCAGGGAAGAAACAGCCTCGCGAGGGTCTGTTCTTGGTGGGTGTGATGAACTGCTAGGTGGTGTTCCGTCGCTCTAGCTTGAGGATCGGATCTCTATCTCTCTCTCTGGATTCCAAATGCCCGCTTCCTACTCTGGTGGCTAGCTCTACTTATATAGACGAAGGCCCTGGGCCTCTTCCCAAATATTGAGCGGGAAGGGCGCCAACAATTGGCCATTTTGAAGGGGAACAGCGGGTACACTTATCCTGACTAAAGTTGGTCCTCGCCTGCCAAAGGCTCGTGATGACGCCTTTGCTTGGGCTCCACGATGACTCCCTTCCGGTAGTTGGGGCTGGTCTTGGTCTTGTTGCACCGAAGCGGATGCCTTTGCTTGATGCTCTTGCTGCGCTTGCTCCCTTTGCACCAAAGAGGAAAGGAGGGCCTGCTGGCTGGCTGGCTCCCCAGGCGCCCTTGGTCGTCATGGCTTGCGTCATGGGCACCTTGCGAGGTACCCTGCCTTGAACTCTCCGCCTCCTCATGAGCCAACCTGACGAGGCCGTGCCTGAGGGAGCTCCTGGTCGTCCACCCCGCGAGGCTTGGCCCCTCGCGAGGGTCTTGAGCTTGTGCTGATGAAGATGGGCTGTCCTGGGCCTCCTTTGAGCCACGCCGCAGGCCGCAGGCAGGCAAGTCTGGGGACCCCCGTTCCCAGAACACCGACAGTGCTTGATGGTCTGCGGACCCTCCGGATTGAACTCCCACATCCGGAGAGGCCGGCGTTGGCATGGCAACATCCGCCGGATCAACATCACTTGCATTACGCTGACAAGGTTAATGTCCCTTGCACGAAGCTCCCGGATGCGATTCTGCGATCTTGGTATATCACCGGTGGTCCCCAATTCCGCCCCTACGCCCGTCCAAGACGCCACCGTGACGGAGGGCCCGAACGAAACTCGGGGCAGCCGCCCACTTTGTGCCTCTCGGGAGCCGTGACATAGAACCACCTCCGTTGCCATACATCGGATACTTCGAAAGAACCCTCGCCACGGGGCATCGCTGCGTTCGCTTATTACGGCACCTCCACACTCCACATGTAAGCCCCTCGATCATCTTCGGCGTCACATTGAAGGTCTTGAGCCATAAGCCGAAGTGTGGGGTGATATGGAGAAAAGCCTCGCACACGATAATAAGCGACGGGATGTGGAGGATAGCGTCAGGAGCCGGATCGTGAACATGAGCCCCCTCATGAAGGGATCGAGGGTGAAACCCAGACCGCGGAGGAACTGTGGGACGAAAACGACACACTCATTGGGCTCCGGCGTAGGGATGACATGCCCTGGAGCAGGGAGCCTGTGCCGGATATCCGCGGTCGTATCCGACCTCCTAAGCTTTGCAATGTCCTTCTCTTCAATCGAGGAGGCCACCCACCGCCTTGAGGGTCGATCCGGACATATTGGAGGATTCCGGAGGGTGGAGCTTAGGTTTTGGGTGTTAGAACTTCGAGGTGCAAGAAGGCGCGATGAAGGTGAAAAAAGAGGCGTGGGTCTTGACCCCTTTATAAAGAGGGTGAATATCAAGAGTCCCGATGTGACCGTTTGAGGCTTATCTAAAACACACGGGTTATACCAACAGCGTCATTAGGGTCACGCAGCGTGCTCGTATTGATGGAAAATCCCGTAATAAGAGGAACACAATCTCTGCCTCGACGGGACGTGCCAATAAAACCGCCTCGCAACACGAGTTGTTGTGGGGCAGGAAATGTCGGTTCACGTTGGACCAAGCCCCGACACAAGGGCACGACGCACGAAGATGGCCAGCAAATCAGATCTATACCATACGAAGATCATCTTGCAGATCCGGACACGGTCTACGTGTTCGATGACCACTTTGGAGTATTCGGAGGAGGAACCCGCCCTGCAATGCCGAAGACAAGACTGCGCACCGGACTCATCGTCATTGAAGCCTGGTTCAGGGGCTACTGAGGGAGTCCTGGATTAGGGGGTATCCGGATAGCCGGACTGTGTATAACGTCCGGACTATTGAAGCGTGAAGATACAAGACTCAAAACTTTGGCCCGTGCCCAGATGGGACTTTCCTTGGCGTGGAAGGCAAGCTTGGCGATCCAGATATTATATTTCCTTCCTTGTAACCGACTCCATATAAACCCTAGCCCTCTCCGGTGCCTATATAAACCGGAGAGGATGGTCCTTAGAAGGCCGATCACAATCGCAATCATACCATCATAGGCTAGCTCTTAGGGTTTAGCCTCTACGATCTCGTGGTAGATCTACTCTTGTACTACCCATATCATCAATATTAATCAAGCAGGAAGTAGGGTTTTACCTCCATCGAGAGGGCCCGAACCTGGGTAAACATTTCTGTCCCTTGCTTCCTGTTACCATCAGCCTTGACGCACAGATCGGGACCCCCTACCCAAGATCCGCCGGTTTTGACACGGACAGAGGGATCGTGGGGAAGCGGAGACGCCCAAGTTCAATCAATCGCCATGCGGCGCCTGAGGCCACAGGCTGTTGGGGCCCGTGGCGCTTCGCACTTGCCCCTTCACTTCTCTGCTAAGCCAAGTCCGGGCACGCCTTGGGCCCGGGGGCTACTGTCGGCGTTCTGGGAACGGGGGTCCCCGGACTTGCTGCTCATGGCGGCTGGCGTGGCTCAAGTGGGGGCCAGCGCGGCCCAGCTTCATCAGCCAAGCTCAAGACCCTCGCGAGGCCAAGCCTCATGGGTGGACGACGGGAACCTTCCTCAGAGCAGCCTCGTCGAGGCGGGCTCACGAGGAGGCGGAGAGATCAAGGCGGTACCTCACGAGGGTGCCCCGTGGCGCAAGCCATGACGATCGAGATCGAGGCGGGCGCCAGGCGGGTGCCAACTGCAGAAGGTCCTCGCTTCCCCTTTGATGCAAAGGAGGCAAGCATGTGCCAAGGCATCGTGCAAAGGTTACCGCCGGTGCAACAAGACCAAGACCAGCAGAGCGGCAGGATGGAGGTCATCGTGGAGCCTGTGACGGCGTCACCGTCGAGCCTTTGGCAGCCAAGACCAACTTTAGTCAGGATAAGTGTACTAGATGTTCCCCTTCAAACTGGCCAATTGTTGGCGCCCTTCCCGCTCATTATTTGGGAAGAGGCCCAGGCCTCCCTCTATAAATAGGACTAGCCACCACAGAGAGAGGGGACGGGTCGAACCTACCAGAGAGAGAGAGAAGCGACTGGACTCACTCAAGGAGTCCATCGCACCAGCTCAAGAACAGCCCCTCGCGAGGCTGTTCTTCCTTTGTACTGTTCTTCATCAGCCCCGGAGGCAATCCACCACACCACACACTGGAGTAGGGTATTACACCACAACAGTGGCCCGACCAGTATAAATCTTGCATCTCTTGTGTTGTTCATCGTTCCTAGTTTAGATCCCTTGCAAACCATTAACACGTGAGCTGGTAGGGGAAAGATCTCCGTGCGCACCCCAGAGTTCGAACCTCAAGGGTCTGCCGGAACCCGAAATCCGATAGAATGTCGCAGCGCATCATCTCAGATCGCAATCCAGTCTTCACTAGCCTGTTTTGGCAGGAGCTATTTCGCCTGCCTCAGACAATTCTCAACATGAGCTCTGCTAGACAGCCGAAGACTCTCGGGTAGACGGAACGACTGAATCAGTGTATGGAAGCATTTCTTCACTACTTTACTCATGACACACCAAACAAGTGGGCATGTTGGTTGCCATTTGTTGAACATTTGTACAATACTTCCTTCCACACAGCCACGGGCTGCAACCCCTTTGAAGCTCTGTATCGTTATCTGCCTCATCCTTTTGGCATGGAAATTACAGTCGTGTCAACGGATCTTCACGAGTGGGTCGATGAAAGAGTTTCAATGTTAGAACTAGTAAAGCAACTTCTTCACCAAGCCCAAGCCCGCATGAAATGATAGCTAGATAAGCATCGCTGCGAACGTTCTTTTGAACTGGGGTATCAGGTGCACCTGAAAGTGCAACCTTATCTTTAGTACTCTCTAGCTACACATGGCAACTAGAAATTGGCCCTCAAGTTCTACAACCCTTATGAAGTGTTGCGCCACATCAGAGAAATGTCCTACCAGATCCACAACGTCATAGATGTACAGCTGAAGGAGAAACTGCCTCCGCGAACTCAAGTGACACCTCAAGCAGCTCCAGCAGCTCCGCGAGATTTAGCTCTTCTTCAACCTACCAGCATTCTCCAAGCGAGGTTGGTCCAGAAAGGTGGCAGGACCGTCCCTCACGTCAAGGTACGTTGGAAAGGACAATCAGCGCCACATGACACCTAGGAAGATGCACATGTCATGCGCTCTTTATTTCCAGAGTTCACGACCTGAGGTCAAGTCGCTGCGGAAGGGATGGGGAGTGTGATGTATTGGTGAAGAAAGTATGCCCTAGAGGCAATAATAAAGTTGTTATTTATATTTCCTTATCATGATAAATGTTTATTATTCATGCTAGAATTGTATTAACCGGAAACTTAGTACATGTGTGAATACATAGACAAACTGAGTGTCCCTAGTATACCTCTACTTAACTAGCTCGTTAATCAAAGATGGTTAAGTTTCCTAACCATAGACATGTGTTGGCATTTGATGAACGGGATCACATCATTAGATAATGATGTGATGGACAAGACCCATCCGTTAGCTTAGCATGTTGAGCATTCAGTTTTATTGCTATTGCTTTCTTCATGACTTATACATATTCCTTTGACTATGAGATTATGCAACTCCCGAATACTGGATGATCACCTTGTGTGCTATCAAACGTCACAACGTAACTGGGTGATTATAAAGATGCTTTACAGGTGTCTCTGATGGTGTTTGTTGAGTTGGCATAGATCGAGATTAGGATTTGTCACTCCGAGTTTCAGAGAGGTATCTCTGGGCCCTCTCGGTAATGCACATCACTATAAGCCTTGCAAGCAATGTGACTAATGAGTTAGTTGCAGGATGATGCATTACGGGGCGAGTAAAGAGACTTGCCAGTAACGATATTGAACTAGGTATGATGATACCGACGATAGAATCTCGGCCAAGTAACATACCAATGACAAAGGGAACAATGTATGTTGTTATGCGGTTTGACCGATATAGATCTTCGTAGAATATGTACGAGCCAATATGAACATCCAGGTTCCGCTATTGGTTATTGACCGGAGATGTGTCCCGGTCATGTCTACATAGTTCTCGAACTCGTAGGGTCCGCACGCTTAACGTTCGATGCCTATTTGTATTATGAGTTATGTAATTTGATGACCGAAGTTTGATCGGAGTCCCAGATAAGATCACGGACATGACTAGGAGTCTTGAAATGGTCGAGACATAAATATTGATATATTGGACGATGTTATTCGGACACCGGATGAGTTCCGAGAGGTACCGGGTATCGGGTAACTATCGGAGCGCCGAAGGGTTTATCGGAACCCCCCGGGGGAACTAATGGGCCTTCAAGGGCCTTAGTGGGGAGAGAGAAGGGCCACAAGAGGCTGTCCGCCCCCCCCCCCCTTGGGTCCGAATTGGACTAGGGGAAGGGGGCAGCGCCCCCCTTTCCTTCCCTTCTCCCTCTCCCTTCCTTCTTCCCCCTTCCTCCAGGTGGAATCCTACTAGAACTTGGAGTCCTACTAGGACTCCTCTCTCCTGGTGCGCCCTACAGGGGCCGGCCGGCCTCCCCTCCCCTCATTTATATACAGGGGCAAGGGGCACCCTAGAACACACAAGATCAATTGTCTTAGCCGTGTGCGGTGCTGATACGTCTCCAACGTATCTATCATTTTTTATTGTTCCATGCTATTATATTATCTGTTTTGGATGTTTATGGGCTTTATTAAACACTTTTATATTATTTTTGGGACTAACCTATTAACCCAGAGCCCAGTGCCAGTTTCTGTTTTTTCCCTTGTTTCAGTGTTTCGCAGAAAAGGAATATCAAACGGAGTCCAAACGGAATGAAACCTTCGGGAGAGTTATTTTTGGAACGGAAGCAATCCAGAAGACTTGGGGTGTACGTAAGGGAAGCAACGAGGAAGGCACGAGGCAGGGGGCGCGCCCTCCACCCTCGTGGGCCCCTCGTGGCTCCCCTGACATATTTCTTCCTCCTATATATACCAATATACCCTAAAACCATCGGGGAACAGAATAGATTGGGAGTTCCGCCGCCGCAAGCCTCTGTAGCCACCAAAAACCAATCGGGACCCTATTCCGATACCCTGCCGGAGGGGGATACTTCTCCGGTGGCCATCTTCATCATCCCGGCACTCTCCATGACGAGGAGGGAGTAGTTCACCCTCGGGGCTGAGGGTATGTACCAGTAGCTATGTGGTTGATCTCTCTCTCTCTCTCGTGTTCTTAGTTGGATCTTATGATGTTTCTCCCCCTCTACTCTCTTGTAATGGACTGAGTTTTCCCTTTGAAGTTATCTTATCGGATTGAGTCTTTAAGGATTTGAGAACACTTGATGTATGTCTTGACGTGCTTATCTGTGGTGACAATGGGATATCACGTGATCCACTTGATGTATGTTTTGGTGATCAACTTTCGGGTTCCGCCCATGAACCTATGCATAGGGGTTGGCACACGTTTTTGGTTGACTCTCCGGTAGAAACTTTGGGGCACTCTTTGAAGTACTTTGTCTTGGATTGAATAGATGAATCTGATATTGTGTGATGCATATCATATAATCATACCCATGGATACTTGAGGTGACATTGGAGTATCTAGGTGACATTAGGGTTTTGGTTGATTTGTGTCTTAAGGTGTTATTATAGTACGAACTCTATGATAGATTGATCTGAAAGAATAACTTTGAGGTGGTTTCGTACCCTACAATAATCTCTTCGTTTGTTCTTTGCTATTAGTGACTTTGGAGTGACTCTTTGTTGCATGTTGAGGGATAGTTATATGATCCAATTACGTTATTATTGTTGAGAGAACTTGCACTAGTGAAAGTATGAACCCTAGGCCTTGTTTCAAAGTATTGCAATACCGTTTACGCTCACTTTTATCATTAGTTACCTTGCTGTTTTTATATTTTCAGATTACAAATACCTATATCTACCATCCATATTGCACTTGTATCACCATCTCTTTGCCGAACTAGTGCACCTATACAATTTACCATTGTATTGGGTGTGTTGGGGACACAAGAGACTCTTTGTTATTTGGTTGCAGCGTTGTTTGAGAGAGACCATCTTCATCCTACGCCTCCCACGGATTGATAAACCTTAGGTCATCCACTTGAGGGAAAATTGCTACTATCCTACAAACCTCTGCACTTGGAGGCCCAACAACGTCTACAAGAAGAAGGTTGCGTAGTAGACATCAGGTGCCCCCCTCCACAGTTACACACCTCGGTCATATCATCGTAGTGCTCAGGCGAAACCCTGCACCGGTAACTTCATCATCATCGTCGCCACGCCGTCGTGCTGACGGAACTCTCCCTCGGCCTCAACTGGATCAAGAGTTCGAGGGACGTCATCGAGCTGAACGTGTGCTGAACGCGGAGGTGTCGTATGTTTGGTGCTTGGATCGGTTGGATCGCGAAGATGTTCAACTACATCAACCGCGTTGGTAAACGCTTCCGCTTTCGGTCTACAAGGGTACATGGACACACTCTTTGCACTCATTGCTATGCATCTCCTAGATAGATCTTGCATGAGCGTGTTGGGGAACGTAGTAATTTCAAAAAAATTCCTACGCACACGCAAGATCATGGTGATGCATAGCAACGAGACGGGAGAGTGTAGTCCACGTACCCTTGTAGACCGAAAGCGGAAGCGTTAGCACAACGCGGTTGATGTAGTCGTACATCTTCACAATCCGACCGATCAAGTACCGAACGCACGGCACCTCCGAGTTCAGCACAAGTTCAGCCCGATGACGTCCCTCGAACTCCGATCCAGCCGAGTGTTGAGGGAGAGTTTCACAAGATGACGGCGTGGAGACGATGATGATGTTCTATCGACGCAGGGCTTCGCCTAAGCACCGCTACAGTATTATCGAGGTGGACTATGGTGGAGGGGGGCACCGCACACGGCTAAAAGATCAAACGATCAATTGTTGTCTCTCTGGGGTGCCCCCTGCCCCCGTATATAAACGAGAAAGGGGGTGCGGCCGGCCATAGGAGGAGGCGCGCCGGAGGAGTCCTACTCCCACCGGGAGTAGGACTCCCCTCCTTTTTCCTAGTTGGATTAGGACTTGGGGGGGAAGGAGGAGAGAGGGGAAAGGAAAGGGGGGCGCCACCCCCCCCCCCTCCTTGTCCAATTCGGACTTGGGGGGGAGGGGCGCGCGGCTGCCCCTTGGCCGCCTCTCCTCTTCCTCCACTTGGGCCCATAAGGCCCAATAGCCTCCGGGGGGTTCCGGTAACCCCTCCGGTACTCCGGTAAAATCACTATTTCACCCGGAACACTTCCGATATCCAAACGTAGGTTTCCAATATATCAATCTTCATGTCTCAACCATTTCAAGACTCCTCGTGATGTCCGTGATCACATCCGGGACTCCGAACTACCTTCGGTACATCAAAACACATAAACTCATAATATAACCGTCATCGAAACGTTAAGCGTGCGGACCCTACGGGTTCGAGAACAATGTAGACATGACCGAGACACGTCTCCGGTCAATAACCAATAAGCGGAACACGGATGCTCATATTGGCTCCCACATATTCTACGAAGATCTTTATCGGTCAAACCGCATAACAACATATGTTGTTCCCTTTGTCATCGGTATGTTACTTGCCCGAGATTCGATCGTCGGTATCTCAATACCTAGTTCAATCTCGTTACCGGCAAGTCTCTTTACTCGTTCCATAATACATCATCCCGCAACTAACTCATTAGTTGCAATGCTTGCAAGGCTTAAGTGATGTGCATTACCGAGTGGGCCCAGAGATACCTCTCCGACAATCGGAGTGAAAAATCCTAATCTCAAAATATGCTAACCCAACAAGTACCTTTGGAGACACCTGTAGAGCACCTTTATAATCACCCAGTTACGTTGTGACATTTGGTAGCACACAAAGTGTTCCTCCGGTAAACGGGAGCTGCATAATCTCATAGTCATAGGAACATGTATAAGTCATGAAGAAAGCAGTATCAGAATACTAAACGATCGTGTGCTAAGCTAACGGAATGGGTCAAGTCAATCAGATCATTCTCCTAATGATGTGATCCCGTTAATCAAATGACAACTCATGTCTATGGCTAGGAAACATAACCATCTTTGATCAACGAGCTAGTCAAGTAGAGGCATACTAGTGACACTCTG
Source organism: Aegilops bicornis (assembly GCA_021605145.1). Classification (NCBI taxonomy): domain Eukaryota; kingdom Viridiplantae; phylum Streptophyta; class Magnoliopsida; order Poales; family Poaceae; genus Aegilops; species Aegilops bicornis. The sequence continues at coordinate 171,508,946 of CM038673.1, read as the reverse complement.
TTTGTCTATGTATTCACACAAGTATTATGTTTCCGGTTAATACAATTCTAGCATGAATAATAAACATTTATCATGAAATAAGGAAATAAATAATAACTTTATTATTGCCTCTAGGGCATATTTCCTTCAGAGCATAGGTGAAGTTTTTGAAATACTGCGTTCCCCAAAAGTGGTATCCGAGCCAGGTCTATGCGTAGATGTTATATGCACGAGTAGAACAAAAAGATTTGTGGGCGATAATAGTCATACTGCTTACCAGCAACGTCTTACTTTGATTCAGCGGTATTGTTGGATGAATCGGCCCGGACCGACATTACATGACCGCGTTCATGAGACTGGTTCCACCGACGTGCTTTGCACACAGGTGGCTAGCGGGTGTCTATTTCTCCAACTTTAGTTGAATCGAATTTGACTATGCCCGGTCCTTGTTGAAGGTTAAAACAACACACTTGACGAAAAATCGTTGTGGTTTTGATGCGTAGGTAAGAAAGGTTCTTGCTAGAAGCTCGTAGCAGCCACGTAAAACTTGCAACAACAAAGTAGAGGACGTCTAACTTGTTTTTCAGGGCATGTTGTGATGTGATATGGTCAAGACGTGATGAGATATAAATTGTTGTATGAGATGATCATGTTTTGTAACAGTTATCGGCAACTGACAGGAGCCATATGGTTGTCGCTTTATTGTATGAAATGCAATCGCCATGTAATTGCTTTACTTTATCACTAAGTTGTAGCGATAGTCGTAGAAGCAATAGTTGGTGAGACGACAATGATGCTACGATGGAGATCAAGGTGTCAAGCCGGTGACGATGGTGATCATGACGGTTGTTTGGATATGGAGATCAAAGGCACAAGATGATGATGGCCATCTCATATAACTTATTTTGATTGCATGTGATGTTTATCCTTTATGCATCTTATTTTGCTTAGTACGGCGGTAGCATTATAAGATGATCCCTCACTAAATTTCAAGGTACAAGTGTTCTCCCTGACTATGCACCGTTACTTTCTGATTAAATCGTCTTTGAGACACCACGTGATGATCGGGTGTGATAAGCTCTACGTTCATATACAACGGGTGCAACCCAGTTTTGCACATGCAGAATACTCGGGTTAAACTTGACGAGCCTAGCATATAAAGATATGGCCTGGGAACACTAAGACCAAAAGGTCGAACGTGAATCATATAGTAGATATGATCAACATAGAGATGTTCACCATTGAAAACTCCTCCATCTCACGTGATGATCGGACATGGTTTAGTTGATATGGATCATGTGATCATTTAAATGACTAGAGGGATGTCTATCTTAGTGAGAGTTCTTAAGTAATATGATTAATTGAACTTTAATTTATCATGAACTTAGTCCTGATAGTATTTTCATATCTATGTTGTAGATCAATAGCGTGTGATGTAGCTCCCCGTTTATTTTTTATATGTTCCTAGAGAAAAATAAGTCGAAAGATGATAGTAGCAATGATGCGGACTGGGTCCGTGATCTGAGGATTATCCTCATTGCTGCACCGAAGAATTGTTTCCTTGATGCACCGCTAGGTGATAGACCTATTGCAGGAGCAGATGCAGACGTTATGAACGTTTGGCAAGCTCGGTATGATGACTACTTGATAGTTTAGTGCACCATGCTTTGCGGGTAAGAACCGGGACTTCACAAACGTTTTGAACGCCACGGAGCATATAAGATGTTCCAAGAGCTGAAATTGGTATTTAAAACTCATGCCCGAGTCAAGAGGTATGACACCTCTGACAAAGTATTTTGCCTACAAGATGGAGGAGAATAGCTCAACCAGTGAGCATGTGCTCAGAATGTCAGAGTACTACTATCGCTTGAATCAATTGGGAGTTAATCTTCCAGACAAGATAGTGATTGAAAGATTTCTTTAGTCACTATCACCAAGTTACTGGAACTTCGTGATGAAATATAATATGCAAGGGATGACGAAAACGATTCTCGAGCTCTTCGTGATGCTGAAATCGCCGAAGGTAGAAATCAAGAAAAAGCATCAAGTGTTGATGGTTGGCAAGACCACTAGTTTCAAGTAAAGGGGCAAGGGAAATAAAGGGAACTTCAAGAAGAATGGCAAGCAAGTTGCCACTCCCGTGAAGAAGCCCAAAGCTAGACCTAAGCCTGAAACTGAGTGCTTCTACTACAAAGAGAATGGTCATTGGAAGCGGAACTACCCCAAATACTTGGCGGATAAGTAGGATGGAAAAGTGAACAAAAGTATATTTGATATACATGTTATTGACGTGTACTTTACTAGTGCTCATAGTAACCCAAGGGTATTTGATATTGGTTCTGTTGCTATGATTAGTAACTCAAAACAAGAGTTGCAAAATGAACAGAGACTAGTTAAGGGCAAGGTGACGATGTGTGTTGGAAATGATTCCAAGGTTGATAAGATCACCATCGCACACTCCTTTTACCTTCGGGATTAGTGTTGAACCTAAAATAAATGTTATTTGGTGTTTGCGTTGAGCATGAATATGATTGGATCATTTTTATTGCAATACATTTATTCATTTAAGTCAAAGAATAATTTTTGTTCTGCTTACATGAATAAAACCTTCTATGGTCATACACTTAATATAAATGGTTTATTGAATCTCGATCGTAGTGATACACATATTCATAATATTGATACCAAAAGATACAAAGTTGATAATGATAGTGCAACATACTTGTGGCGCTGCCGTTTAGGTCATATTCGTGTAAAGCGCGTGAAGAAATTCCATGCAGATGGGCTTTTGGAATCGCTTGATTATGAATCATTTGATACTTGCGAGCCACTGACTTATTGGAAATAATACATATTGATGTATGCAGCCCGATGAGTGTTGAGGCTCGCGGCGGGTATCGTTATTTTCTGACCTTCAAAGATGATTTGAGCAGATATGGGTATATCTACTTAATGAAACATAAGTCTAAAACATTTGAAAAGTTCAAAGAATTTCATAGTGAAGTGGAAAATCATCGTAACAAGAAAATAAAGTTTCTACGATCTGATCGCGGAGGTGAATATTTGAGTTACGAGTTTGCTCTTCATTTGAAACAATGTGGAATAGTTTTGCAACTCACGCCACCTGGAACACCACAGCGTAATGGTGTGTCCGAACATCGTAACCGTACTTTATTAGATATGGTGCGATCTATGATGTCTCTTATCGATTTACCACTATCGTTTTGGGGTTATGCATTAGAGACAGCTGCATTCACGTTTAATAGGGCACTGTCTAAATCCATTGAGACGACATCGTATGAACTATGGTTTGGCAAGAAACCAAAGTTGTCGTTTCTTAAAGTTTGGGGTTGTGATGCTTATGTGAAAAAGTTTCAGCCTGATAAGCTCAAGCCCAAATAGGGGAAGTGTGTCTTCATAGGATACCCAAAAGAAACTGTTGGTATAACTTCTATCACAGATCCGAAGGCAAGTCTTTGTTGCTAAGAATTTCTAGAGAAGGAGTTTCTCTTGAAAGAAGTGAGTGGGAGGAAAGTAGAACTTGATGAAGTAATTGTACCTTCTCCCGAACTGGAAAGTAGTTCATCACAGAAATCAGTTCTAGTGATTCCTACACCAATTAGTGAGGAAGCTAATGATGATGATCATGAAACTTCAGATCATGTTACTACCGAACCTCGTAGGTCAACCAGAGTATGTTCCGCACGAGAGTGGTACGGTAATCCTGTTCTGGAAGTCATGTTACTTGACCATGAGGAACCTATGAACTATGAGGAAGCGATGATGAGCCCAGATTCCGCGAAATGGCTTGAGGCCATGATATCTGAGATGGGATCCATGTATGAGAACAAAGTATGGACTTTGGTTGACTTGCCTGATGATCGGCAAGCCATAGAGAATAAATGGATCTTCAAGAAGAAGACAGACGTTGACGGTGATGTTACTGTCAACAGAGCTCCACTTTTTGCGAAAGGTTTTTGACAAGTTCAAGGTGTTGACTACGATGAGAGGTTCTCACTCGTATCTATGCTTAAAGTCTGTCCGAATCATGTTAGCAATTGCCGCATTTTATGAAATTTGGTAAATGGATGTCAAAACTGCATTCCTTAATGGATTTCTTAAAGAAGAGTTGTATATGATGCAACCAAAAGGTTTTTTCAATCCGTAAGGTGCTAACAAAGTGTGTAAGCTCCAGTGATCCATTTATGCACTGGTGCAAGCATCTCGGAGTTGGAATGTACGCTTTGATAGTGTGATCAAAGCATATGGTTTTATAGAGACTTTTGGAGAAGCATGTATTTACAAGAAAGTGAGTGGGAGCTCTGTAGCATTTCTGATATTATATGTGGATGACATATTGTTGATTGGAAATAATACAGAATTTCTGGATAGCATAAAAAGATACTTGAATAAGAATTTTTTTATTGAAAGACCTCAGTGAAGCTACTTACATATTGGGCATCAAGATCTATAAAGATAGATCAAGACGCTTGATATGTCGGGGATATCATGCGACATATGCCAGGGGGTGGCTTATCATGGATGGGGGCAAAAGTACGTCGCCGGGCTCTAGAGGCGGGAGTGAGCGAGACCGCATACACCTGCGAATCTTACCCAGGTTTGGGGCTATCCTAGGAGATAACACCCATAGTCCTGCTCTGCGGCATCTCTGCATGATCACTATCTCAACAAGGTAGCTACAAGCTTGCTCCTTGATGAAGAAGAACAAGGCTAGCTCTACTCCACTCTCTCTCTCTCTCTATGTGGTGTGTGTGTGTGCTAAGGTTCTGAACCCTTTGCATGGGTGGCCTGGGTTTTTTTGTAAGCCTACCCCCGAGGGGTACAATGGTAATCCGACTAGGTGTAGGACCCGGTCGTCGGTGTCTACGGGTGCCGGCTTCTCCGCCGGCTGCTGGGGCCCGCCTCTTGGTGGGCCTCGCTGACTACCGGGAACTCGGCCGAGAGGCCATGCCCGTCGCTTACGGGTCCTGCTGGCTGCTTAGTACACATGCCTCTGGACCAGTTGTGCTCTACCGTCTTCTAGACGCTCTACTACAATGACAATGCTGACCACCCGGCTGGTGGCGGCGATGTAGAGGAACATGGGCTCCTTAGCAGGCGGAGCTGCCAGAACAGGCGGCGTAGTCAGCATTTTCTTGAGCTGGAGGAAGGCCTTGTCCTCCTTGTCTTTCCACTCAAAGTGAGTGGTTTTCTTCATTAACTGGTATAGGGGAAGAGCCTTCTCGCCCAGCCGACTGATGAAGCGCCTGATGGATGCCAAGCAGCCGGTGAACTTCTGGACGTCTCGCAGTCGGGTGGGTCTCTCCATCCGCTCAATGGCCTGGATCTTCACAGGGTTGCACTCGATGCCGCGTTCTAAGACAAGGAAGCCAAGGAGCTGGCCGGCTGGGACTCCGAAAACACACTTCTCTGGGTTGAGCTTGATTTGAAAACGGCACAGATTATCAAAAGTTTCCTTGAGATCTTCCAGGAGGGTGCCATGCTTCTTCGTATTCACCACAATATCGTCTACATAGACGTGGGCATTTCTGCCAAGTTGCTTGAGGAGGCACTTCTTCATGCAACGCTGAAATGTGGCACCGGCATTTCTCAAGCCGAATGTCATGGTCAAGTAGCAGAAGGCTCCGAATGGTGTGATGAAGGCGGTCTTCAGCCGATCGGCCGGGTTCAGTTTGATCTGGTGGTAACCAGAGTAGGCATCCAAAAAACTCAACATCTCGCATCCGGTTGTGGAGTCTATCACTTGGTATATCCGAGGCAGAGCAAACGGATCTTTTGGGCAGGCCTTGTTGACACTGGTGTAATCAATGCACATGCGCCACTTGTTGTTCTTCTTCAGTACAAGGACTGGGTTGGCAAGCCATTCTGGAAAAATACTTCCATGATGAAGCCGGCTGCCCGGTGATGGCGATCTCTTCACCAACAATTCTTCTCTTCTCTTCTGACAGGCGGCGGAGGGGTTGCTTGACTGTTTTTGCATCTGATGTGACATGTAGCTTGTGCTCGGCGAAATCCGTCAAAATACCCGGCATGTCTTTGGGAGACCATGCGAAGATGTCCCGATTCTCATGGAGGAACTCAACGAGCTCGCTTTCCTATTTGCTATTGAGGTTGGTCCCCACGATAGCATGCCTCTCCGGGTGGTCTGGGTCCAAAGGTATCTTCTTGGTTTCTTTGGCCGGCTGGAAGGGGCCCTGGGTCTCCGACTCCTTGGAGTCTGGGGACAGGTCCGGCTGCTTGCTGGCCATGACCACAACCTGGTCAAGGAGCTTCTTCTCGGCAAAAATCACAAGGGACTCAGCCAGCCGGCTGCTAGCAGCAGCACAGGCGGCCGACTTCTTGTAGTCACCGGCTATAGTGATTATGCCCGGCATCTTCATCTTGAGGTAGGCATAGTGCGGCACCGCCATGAACTTTGAATAGAGCCGGCCGGCCTAGGAGCGCGTGGTAAGGGCTCTCCAGGTCAACCACCTCAAACCAAATTGTCTCGCGGCGGAAGTGATCTTTGTCTCCGAAGAGGACATCCATCTTGATCTTGCCGATTGGTGAGCAGGAAAGGCCAGGTATAATGCCATGGAATACGGTCCGACTGGGCTGGAGTTGTTTCTCTTTGATGCACAGCTTCTCCATGGTATCGCGGTAGAGGATGTTGATGCTGCTACCACCGTCTATCAGAACTCGGGAGAAGCGAGCAGCTCGCCTCTCCGTTGAGAAAGTGGCATCCAAAACCATGGCGTAGGAACCCGGAGAAGGCATCAATTCCGGGTAGTCTGCACGGCTCCATCTGATGGGCCTCTCGGACCAGTGCATGAACTCTGGGACTTCGGAAGCAACGGCGTTCACCTCACGATGCTATTGGTGCCGACTGTGCATGTCGTCGGCCACACTGGTGAAGATGATGTAGGCTCCATGTTCTTCAGGGAATTCATCTTGGATGGCGGCGACCGGATGGGCCATCGGCTGCTGAGGAGGTGGAGCCGGTAGGCCGGCAGGCGGAGGCGGGAGTCCTTCGCCCTTGGCAATGCGGACGAGCCAGTGGCACTTTCGGGTCGTGTGGTTGGATGGCTTCGTGCTGCTGTGGAACTTGCAGGGAGCATCAAGAGTTTGCTCGAAGGAGAAGGTGGGCAGCCAAGCGGGCTTGCCGCCTTTCTGACGCTTGGGGCAGGGCTGACCCTCCGGCTGCTGGTCTTCAACTATTGCCACCTGCCGGTTGGTGGAAGCCAGCTACGGGGCTTTGCGCTTGTTGTCATTCTGGTGCTAGCACCAACAGTTGTCACTAGCTGGCGTCTGAAGAGCCAGAGGGAGCACCTTTCCAGATGCGTCCACTCGGAGCTCCGACTTCATGGAGGAGTCAGCAATGGCATACTTGTCTGCTATGATCAGCAACTCATCGAGTGTGGCCGGCTAGTCGCAGAGGAGTCGGTGTTTGAGTACGGTGCCATCTCGGCACCCGGCAGTGAAGTACTCTATGGCTTGTACCTCATGCACCCCTTCGCAGGAGTTGCGCAGTTCGGCCCACCGCGTCAAGTAGTCGCGAGTGGATTCGGTCGGGCCTTGGACGCACAGAGAAAGCTGGCGGGGCTTGGGTGGCCGCTTGTAGGTGCTGGTGAAGTTGCGGATGAAGACTTCAGTGAAGTCCAGCTAGCTGTTGACACTGTAGGGCTTGAGGCTATTCAGCCATGTCCGGGCCGTGCCCTGGAGCATGAGCAGAATGCACTTCATGGAAATGCGCTTGTTGCCGTTTGCTATGCTTACTGCGATGGAGTAATCAACCAACCAATCCTCCGGCTTCACGGAGCCGTTGTACTTGGGAGTGTCTCGAGGGAGAGAGAACCCTTTGGGGAAGGGCTTGTCGCGAATACAGGGGCCAAAACAAGGCGGGCCAATTGGATCTTCTTCTTCTACTGCCAAGGATCGAGCTAGGCGGTCGATCCAGTGGCAGGCGTCGTTCTCTCCAACTCCTTCATGGCGGCCTAGCCGGTCTCCGAGAGTCGGGTGCTCAACAGGCGGCGAGGAGGCGCGCCTCTCCCTGTGCGGGGGAGGCGGACGATCACTCTGCCGATCCACTGCTCGTGGGCGGTCGTCTTGGTCGCGCTCAATGGTGATGCGTGTGCAGCTACCGCTAGCAGCCGGCTATTGGTCTCTTCGGTCGCGGCCACCGCCTTCAGGGGACTGGGAGGTCACGTTGTGCTCTCTGCAAGGGGGAAGGTTCTCGGCGTGCAGGCCGGTTCTTCTACACGGCGGCCGACTTCTTGCTGCACGGCAGCCGCGTCGAGGAGCTGCTGGACGTGCTCCATCATGCAGCGACGCTCGTCACCCTCCAGGTGATCCAGCTCGTCTGCTGCCGCTAGGGCGGCGCGCAGGTTCTCCATAGGCGTGGCGTTGACAGGGCGGTCGGCCCCCAGCATGCTGGCGATGGCGGCGCCGCGTTGCCGGACCGTGCCCATGCGGCTGGGCACTCCAGCAGCCGGCGTGCCACAGACGGCGCGGTCGATCTCGCACTGGTAGGCCTCGGTGAGGCATCTCATGGCGGCCAACTTTTTGGCGCTTTCGACGAGTGCGACGCGGCAGGCTTCCAGCGTCTCGCCATTGGCGTCTTCCGCTATGGGCGCGGACAGGTCCCGCAGTGCCGCCTGCAGCGGGTCCTGGCTGGCCCTGCCAGAAGCTCTGTCGTGGCTGATGACCAGCACCTCTGTGACGGTGTTGGTGCTGGCGTCGCTGGTCGCGGGAGGGGGCGGGTCGTCGATGACCACCACATTGGTGGGGACGGTTTCAAGGGATGTCGTGTCGGAGTCGACAAGCATCGGGTCGGTGGAGCCAACTGACTCTAGGTCAGAGGCCGACTCGTTGGCGATGTGGAGCTTGCCAAGGAGGTCGATGAGGCAGCTCTCAGAGCTGGCTGCTCCCGCGTTGGGCGTGGGCTCATCGGGGAGGTGGATCCCGCCAAGGAGATCAGCGAGACAGCTCGCAGCGCAAGCGGCTTCCACGTCGCATAGCGCATCGACGCAAACGCCATCGGGCGTGCCGGGCTGGCTGTGCTCGCCAGGAAGGAAAAGGGTTCCCGTCCAGAACATGTTTCCGGACGACGATGCACCTAGCCCCACGGTGGGCGCCAAATGTCGTGGATATCGTGCGACATATGCCAGGAGGTGGCTTATCATTGATGGGGACAAAAGTATGTCGCCGGGCTCTAGAGGCGAGAGTGAGCGAGACCGCATACGCCTGCGAATCTTACCCAGGTTCGTGGCTCTCCTAGGATATAACACCCCTAGTCCTGCTCTGCAGGGTCTCCGCATGATCACTATCTCGACAAGGTAGCTACAAGCTTGCTCCTTGAGTTGTTTGGCTAGAGGAGGAAGAAGAACAAGGCTAGCTCTACTCCACTCTCTCTACGTGGTGTGTGTGTGTGTGTGCTAAGGTTCTGAACCCTTTGCATGGGTGGCCTGGGGGGTTTATATACGCCTACCCTTGAGGGGTACAATGGTAATCCGGCTGGGTGTAGGGCCCGGCCGTCAGTGTCTACGGGCGCTGGCTTCTCCACCGGCTGCTGGGGCCCGCCTCTTGGTGGGCCCCGCCGGCTGCCGGGAACTCGGCCGACAGGCCGTGCCCGCTGCTTACGGTTCCTGCCAGCTGCTTAGTACTATAGCCGTGCTACTGATGACGGAGGCTTTGTCGGGGAGGGTGTGGCTACAGTCCCGTCGCCTGGCGGGCGATCATTGTAGCCATTCCCTGTCTCATCTAGCTAACGGCACACAGGTTCTTAGGAGGGAGGAGGCCGCCTGCTGGGAGGCGGCCTGCTCCCGCTGCTGCCTGTTGGGGCATCGCCGCCTTCTAGGGCTCGCCGATAGGTAGGGCCCACCGACTGCGGGACGTACCGACTGGCCATCGTGGGGGCACCGCCCCCTACGCCATAGGTGATGTCACGGGCCGCATGGCAACAGTGCTGTGCCAGGCAAGGGGTGTCCGCCTGGTACACCGCACTGTGGCCACGATCCGCCCTGGATTCGGTGGTGGCAGGTCGCACTGTAGCTACGCCACGTCCCATCATAGTTATGAGGGTGCAAACTTTGAGGGCATGAAGAGCCGCCTGCTAGGAGCCGGCCTCTTCGTGGCCGCCTTCTGTGGTCCCGCCGCCTTCTATCAGCTGGCCTCCTAGACCAGCCGGCCCATGAAGCTGGCCGCTCGTCCAGGAGGTGTGAGGGGTGCAGCTTGCCCCGATGTCTTGAAATGCTTTGGGGAGCTGATGAGGCTACCCGTAGTCATTTACTCTGACATGATAAGACTTTCGATGAGAACATACCTTGATAAGATTTTTAAGGAGTTCAAAATGGATCAATCAAAGAAGGAGTTCTTGCCTGAGTTGTAAGGTGTGAAGTTGAGTAAAGACTCAAAACCTAACCACGGCAGAAAATAGAAAGAGAATGAAAAGTCATTCCCTATGCCTCAGTCATAGGTTCTATAAAGTATGATATGCTGTGTACGAGACCTGTTGTGTACCTCACCATGATTTTGGCAAGAGGGTACAATAGTGATCCAGGAGTGGATCACTGGACAACAGTCAAAAATTATCCTTAGTGGAATAAGGACATGTTTCTCGTTAACCAAAGATGGTTAAGTTTCCTAACCATAGACATGTGTTGTCATTTGATGAACGGGATCACATCATTAGAGAATGATGTGATGGACAAGACCCATCCATTAGCTTAGCATGTTGATCGTTCAGTTTTATTGATATTGCTTTCTTCATGACTTATACATATTCCTTTGACTATGAGATTATGCAACTCACGAATACCGGAGGAACACCTTGTGTGCTATCAAATGTCACAACGTAACTGGGTGATTATAAAGATCCTCTATAGGTGTCTCCGGTGGTGTTTGTTGAGTTGGCATAGATCGAGATTAGGAGTTGTCACTCCGAGTTTCGGAGAGGTATCTCTGGGCCCTCTCGGTAATGCACATCACTATAAGCCTTGCAAGCAATGTGACTAATGAGTTAGTTGTGGGATGATGCATTACGGAACGAGTAAAGAGACTTGTCGGTAACGAGATTGAACTAGGTTTGATGATACCGACGATCGAATCTCGGGCAAGTAACATACCAATGACAAAGGGAACAACGTATGTTGTTATGCGGTTTGACCGAAAAAGATCTTCGTAGAATATGTAGGAGCCAATAAGAACATCTAGGTTCCGGTATTGATTATTGACCGGAGATGTGTCTCGGTCATGTCTACATAGTTCTCGAACCCGCACGGTCCGCACGCTTAACTTTCGATGACGATTTGTATTATGAGTTATGTGATTTGATGACCGAAGTTTGTTCGGAGTCCCGGATAAGATCACGGACATGACGAGGAGTCTCGAAATGGTCGAGACATAACGATTGATATACTGGACGATGTTATTCGGACACCGGATGAGTTCCGAGAGGCACCAGGTAACTATCGGAGTGTTGGAGGGTTATCGGAACCCCCCGGGGGAACTAATGAGCCTTCATGGGCCTTAGTGGGGAGAGAGAAGGGCCACAAGGGGCTGGTCACCCCCCCCCCCTTGGGTCCGAATTGGACTTGGGGAAGGGGGCGGCGCCCCCCTTTCCTTCCCTTCTCCCTCTCCCTTCCTCCCTTCCTTCTTCCCCCTTCCTCCAGGTGGAATCCTACTAGGACCTAGAGTCCTAGTAGGACTCCTCTCTCCTGGCGCGCTACAGGGGCCGGCCAGCCTCCCCCTCCCCTCATTTATATACGGGGGCAGGAGGCACCCTAGAACACACAAGATCAATTGTCTTAGCCGTGTGCGGTGCCCCCCTTCACAGTTACACACCTCGGTCATATCGTCGTAGTACTTAGGCGAAGCCCTGCGCCGGTAACTTCATCATCACTGTCACCACGCCGTCGTGCTGACGGAACTCTCCCTTGTCCTCAACTAGATCAAGAGTTCGAGGGACGTCATCGAGCTGAACGTGTGCTGAACGCGGAGGTGCCATACGTTCGGTGCTTGGATCGGTTGAATCGCGAAGACGTACGACTACATCAACCGCGTTACTAAACGCTTCCGCTTTCGGTCTACGAGGGTACGTGGACACACTCTCCCCGCTCGTTGCTATGCATCTCCTAGATAGATTTTGCGTGATCGTAGGTAAATTTTTTGAAATACTGCGCTCCCCAACAATTGGCCCAAACCCGGACGACGACCCAAGACATCCATAAGGAATCGAAGGCTGACATGCGTCTTCGAAGCCCAACAGGAGGAAGGAGGAAGGAGGACGACAGGTGAGGCAGCTATATGTGGCGCGACAGGGAGGGAAGACACGTCAAGAAATTAGATCAAGAGTTCAATTCTCTATTTCCCCCTTCCAGTTCTCCCCCTCCCCTTTCCTTGTATCTCAAGTTGTATCAAGGGTGAGACCGTGAAAGGGACCCTAACACGTTGATTCGATGATACCATCCATGGTTCTAACAGAGACGTAGTGGTGGCAAATTTGTTAGAGTACCTCAAAAGTCTCCTAAAAGGGGTGAAAAGTGGCCTCGTTTGGTTCATAGTATAGAATAATTATAGGAATAGAAAAGTTGTAGGAAATGAGATGTCATGTATCTCAAATCCTATGAGTAAGAATAGAAAAATAGATGTCCTTTGATTCACATCATAGGAATTTTTTTGTTGAGTCTATGATAATGTTTATTCCTTTGAAACATAGAGGATGGAAATAATCCTTGTATAGGAATAGGATTTTATTCCTATAAACAAAAGGGCTCTGAAGAAATGTTTCTTATATACTATAGAATTCCTATACAATTCCTTCAAACCAAAGGAGGCCAAAGAGGGCAAAGGATTACTCTATAGTATTCGCTAATGAAGTACAAAGAGGAACTCTTTTTTGTAGCTAGAAGAAGGAATTTATATTCCAAAATAATGAAACAAACCGCGTCACAGAAAAATAATGCAGCAAACAACACGTAGTGGAGGGATATAGGAAATGAAACGGGTGCATCTATACATCGCTTGACGCGAAGCGAGCGTCCAGTTGGGATGGCCCAATTAGCTTCATGTTATTCCGTTTTCTTTGTTTTTTGATTCCTTTCTCCCTTTTCCTCATATTTTTTAAAAATATATACATATATTTCAAATTTTAGATTTATGTAAAGCTTAATAAAACTGCAAATTTTAAAACTATTAATGCAGTGTAACAAAATTGCTAGCATAATTTTAAAAAATGTTGATAGCATTCAAAAAGAATGTTGTATTTGAAAATGTTCACACATTTCAAAAAATGTATGCATTAATAAGATTTATCCAATGTAAAAAAAATTGAGTCATTCAAAACAAATGTTTTGTACCACTAAAACAAAATTATACGTTACATTTAAAAAAATATATACAACTAAAAAAATGGTTATGTGGCTTCAAAACATGTTTCATATTATTAAAAAATGATCAACCTGTATTTGAAATGTTTAACGTGTATTAAACACATGTATTTGAAAAATATTAATTGTGTGTAAAAAGTGTTTTTGATGTATAACAAAAATCTACAATGTGTATAAAAAATAGACATTAAAACATGTATTTGCAAATTTTTAGTCATGCATTTGGAAAATGTTAATGTGTGAAATTAAATTATCCTGGTATATAGAAAAAGTGTACAATCTGTATGTATAACAACTAGACATCAAAGCAAATATTTTTGATAAAGTTATCATGTACTCTCTCTATAAACTAATGTAAGACGTGTTTGCAGTTCAAACTGAACTGCAAAAACTTCTTATATTAGTATACCGAGATAATATTTGAAAATATGCAAAATGTGTATAAGTGTTCCTAATGTACAACAAAAAATGTACAATATGTATGAAAAAATGAAGGCATGTGTTGAAAACGATATAAAAAGGAAAAATGTACAATGTTTCTGGAAAATGTAGATATGTGCCAAAGGATAGAGTAATTATCCGATCAAATCTAATTTGCCACCTGTCATTGCATACATGAAAGGTTGTCGTAACCAATCAATTAGGACATCACATGTTGCTTATTCAATATGTGCTTAGCGACTCAAAAACATATTTTTCTTAGTACGTCTGTGGCATGCAAGAGCAAATTATTCCATTTTTTGGATTTATGATTCAATGCTACCATCTATGGTTCCAACGGAAATTTGGTGGTGACACAATTGTTAGATTACCTCAAAAATCTCCTAAAAGAAAAAAAATCAAAGGAGGCTAAGGATTACTCTATATTCATGGATGAAGTACAAACAAGGAGGAACTCCTCCTTGTAGCTACAAGAAAGAATTTATATTACAATGAAACAAACAACACGTGATGGAGGGAAATGTCAAGAGAAAGGGGCGCTACTATGCATCGCCTCAAGCAAAACGTAGTGTCGCCTACAACGAGCTTCTAGCAGGACCGGCCCAAATATCTGCAGGTTCGTTCTTTTTTTTATTTCTTCATTATTTTTTGTTTTTCTGTCACAAATATTTTCTAAACAAAATACATATAATACCAAACTATATTTACTTAAATTTCTAAAAGTCCCAAATTTTCAAAAAATCAACAAAGTGCACAAAAACTTTTAGCGTAAGTTTAAGAAAATGTTGATAGCTTTAAAAAAATGTTTGTGGCATTTGAAAATATGCAGGTATTTATAAAAATGTATGTGATGTTTTTAAAGAATATCGAACAAAAATTGTTTTGTGTGATTCAAAAACAATATTATACCATTCAAAAAAATGGTTGTTAATTTTAGAAAATTATTAAATCGTTTCAAAGAAATGTTCATGACTTTTTAAAAATATATTTATATGACAAACACAAATGCCACGTAGTTATAAAATGTCTCAACATGTATTTGAATAAAGCCTAACACATATTCAAGAACATTTATTCGAACAACATGTTATTCATGTATTTCAAACAAATATAAAAATGGGTAAAAATGTCTTCGATGTATATAAAAAATCTGAAATGTGTGTGAAAAATAGACAACAAAACGTGTATTTGGAATATGTTAATCATGCATCTAAAAAAAATTAAACATATGTTTTTATGTAAAAATGTGCAATGTGTATGTGAAAATGTAGACACAAAATATATATGTGCAAAAATGATTTCATTTATTTGAAAATGTTGTTTATAAAAATATTCCTGATGTATGTGAAAAATTTACGGTGCGTAGAAAAATGTAGACTAGTGTCCAAAACAAGTAAGAAAAAAACTCAGAGAGAACCCGTGAAGAGATAGTAATAATCAGAACCAAAAGAAAACCCTTCGAAAATGTGATGCGAAAGAGAAAGAAAATAAAACTGTGAAAATAGTAAATAAAAACATAGAAAAGAAAAGAAAAAAAACTTACTAAAACCCGAAGAAACCGGATGACAACGATAAGCAAAAAAAATGTGTGTGTGTAGGGGGGGGGGGGGGGATCTAGTAAAAACTAGACCAGTCAGCTAGTAAACAACAAAGAAGAAAAAACGTCATACAATGATCGAGCGGGCATGCGCTATAGCGAACCTAGTGAGCAAACGAGCAAAGAAACCTAATTTTCGGGTCGGCACAAACGCGCCGTCCTAGAAGCAACTTATTAGGAATCGGTACGGGCGATATATAGCTCCCATGGAAACAAAGAACAGAGAAATCAATGCGTGAAGACCTTACTAAGCTAGGACAACCTATCAATTACTCCGCCAGTTTAAAAATATAAAGCGTATTAGTTTTCTAAAAGTCAAACGTCTCTAACTTGTCATTAGTTTGTAGAGAGAAATGTTAATCCATAAGAGCATCTTAATCATTAGATCTATACCTCGCAAAAAAATCACTAGATCCATCATAAAATATATTTTTGAATTTTATTTATTAAGTATTGTAGACGTATGTATATTTTGTTCTGCTATAAATCTGGTCATTTGAACAGTTTAATTTCAAGAGAAACAACATACCTTATATTTTGGACTGATGGGAGTGACATACAACCAGTCACTCGACTTTACCAAACGAAATAAACCACTAAAACGCATCCAAGTTGGACTATCACGCAATTAACTGTGAATCCACAGAAAAACAAATTAAGTGAGAGCCCACTATTGGGTTGGGGCGGGGCGGAGCGGGGAGCGTCTATATCACTCTCTCGGGTGCTCCTATTCATCTGTTTTTGCAATTTATCTCAAGAAAAAAAAACTGTTTTTGCAATGGATAGTAGCTATAACAGCCTATCTGCCCGTCACATGAATGTTTTTGAACATTTTCCGCAAGAATATATTTTTTGAGTCCTACCTTTTTTTTAAGATGGAGCTGCCAGTTTTAGAAAAAAATGTTCCTAGTTTACTTTTGTAAAAAACATAGAAGAACAAGAGTCATGACAAAATAAACATTATTGCACTACCTATTTTCTTGGGGAAATGTGTGGAAAGGCTACATGAGTTTTGTAAATCATCACGGATCTAGAAAACATGTAGTTTTTATTAAGTTGATAAAATTCATAAATTTTGAAAAGTGTCCATGGATTTTGAAAAAAGAAGTCTAATGAAATTTTCAGTATACCTTGAAATTATAAAACAGTCATTCATTAGAAAGATAGATAGAAAAGATAAACCTAAATAAATAGAAAATTGGATGGAAATCCTACAAAAAAAGTAAAATAAAAATAAAAATCCAGCAGAAAAGTTGCTCAGAAACCCAGAAGAGAAAATATCTAAATGGCCCAAGCCTAAACGAGGGAGAGGTGCGGGATTTTTAAATTTAATAAGGAAAAACAAAAGTGTTGCCTCACAAAAAAAGTATTCATCGTAATTTGTGATGAAAATAGAATATTCCTCCTATCACGGGAGCGCATATTTGGCGCATTGTGCGCCGTGAAGACGCAGAATGCGCAGCACACGCGCTCCCTTTTGTGCTGGCCCATGTGCGGGGCAGGACACCCCCTGTTTTTTATTCATTTTTTCTTTTTCTTTTTTCATCTTTTTAATTCAGTATTTAAAAAAAGTTCAAAATTTAAAAAAAAAATGCTAATTTTGTTAAATTGTTCAGGCAATCATAAAATGTTCGTAAATTAAAATAAATTCCATGATATTAAAAAATGTTTGATAAATCATAAATTTTCGCCAATTAAAAAAATATTCATGATTTCAAGAAATATGTTCGCATATTCCAAATATCTTGATGCTTTTGAAAAAATGTTCAGGAAATCGAAATGTTCATGATTTTTAGAAAAAGTTCAAGAATTCCAAAAAAATATTTGGAAACTCAAAAAATGTTCTTGATTTTCTTAAATTTTCTCAATATTTAGTAAAATGTTTTCGAATTTCAAAAATTGTTCTCAAAATTCAAAAAAATATAATCGCTTCAAAAATGTTTGCATATTCAAAATGTTCATAAATATCAAAAAAGATGTTTCCAAATTTCAAATAGAATGTTAATTTATTTCATAAAGGTTCCACAATTCAATAAAAAATGTTGACAAGTTTCAACAAATGTTCCTGTATTTGTCAAAATGTTCACAAATTAGTAAAATCTTTATGATTTAAAAAGTGTTCACAAATTTGACAAAAAAAACATGGTTTCAAAAAAATCACGATTTCAGAAAATGTTCACAAATTTTGATAGATGTTCACAAAATGAAAAGGAAAAGAAAAAATGGGGAAAAGGGAAACCGAAAAATGAAGGAATAAGAAAAAAGCGGTTCAAGGAAGGTTATAGAACCAAAACGGTGTGGGAAGAAACCCGAACTGGGCAGGCCCAAATAAAGGGCTGGACGCGCGAGGTGATACACACTAGGACACTATTTGTTGCAATCTACCCGCCAATTAAGATTGGCCCTTGATTACAGCGAGCACGAATCGCTCACGACAAGACATACCCACGTGCTCCACATATCTCTTTTCCCCTAGACCTTGTCTAGGTTTAGTTCGCACGCGGTGGCTTGCTAGGTTTAGTTCCCTTTGACTCTCACATTAGAGATCTCCACAGAGCGCCTGTGCATGATCCCCTATGCGCTTCCACCATGAGGGTGCTCTTGCATGGTGGAAACAAAACAAAAACTGGACCGTCGAAGCTTTGGGAAGCGGCAGCGGACGTGAAGATCGTCAAAATGCGGCAAGTCTGGAAGATAAATTGGATCTATCAATTGAGAATGAAGGGCTGCTAGAGGAAACCCGGTGGATCGTAGTTTTTAGGGTTCATACAATGAAACCCTTTAGCCATCACTACTGCAGGATGGTACTAATGCGACACATGTATCAGAGACCCTTTGACCAAACTGTGTGCTATGCATGAATCGCAAACGGTATGACAATAAAACTGCCACCAATAAAATGAACAGTGTGAAATGGCGGAGTCTTCAAGCATGATTCAGATTAGAGCCGCATGTGCGATACGTAGCATACAGTTGATCCATATGAACTGTTGGCGATGAGCAAAAACAACAGAAACGGTCAGCCAAATCAAGGTGTGTGCGATAAACGGCATACAGTCCACTCGGATGAACTGTTTGCGACGAGTCAAAACAACAGAAACGGTCAGCTAGATCTAGGTATGTGCGATAGATAGCAAACAGTTCACTCGGATGAACTATTTGCGATAAGCCAAAACAACAGAAATGGTCAGCCAGATCAATGTGTTTGTGATAGAAGGCAACCAGTTCACTCAGATGAACTGTTTGCGATGAGCCAAACTAAACACATACGATTCAGCTCAACATGATGTGTGTGATATGCGGTAAACAGGTCAGTAATCAGACTTGTGTGGGAGGACCAATAATAACATAGATGATTCCTGCTAATAAGTCATGTGTGTTGTGAGAAAATGCTTGCTTGTATACAACTGTCAGCAGTTGATGAAATCATCACCGACGGGTTTCGTAGATTAGTCCATGTGCGATGTGATTTGCTCTGTCTGCACAACATCTATGCTCCATCTACAGAACAACAACATAGATACTTATAAGAACATGACTGCATAACCAAATTAAACATCCAATTACATAAGTGACTACACACATAACATTTGCACACACCAGAGTAAACAATTACATGCACAATAAACTAGAAGAAACGACCATCAAATCATCTACTTCTTGTGGTGATGACGCTTGCCATTCCTCTACTTCCGGCTGGACCCCTCGCTATTTTGGCAAAGAAGGAGGCACCTACTCATGTCAACAATCTGCCTGTACATCTCATAGCTCGTGGACACCTTCTTGGCGGCGTACATGACGTGATCTTCATCCAGTTTCTCCATCCAGACCGAGTGTCAGGCAAGCTTGGCCTTGTTGCAGGCATCCTTCATGTCTCTGTAGTAGGGATCGATGATGGTCTCGACGAGGTGAACCAGTGAGTCATTCTCATGCTTCTTGCTGCCTCAGATCCTGTATTGGCCCTGGATGTTGACAAAATTCTGGCAGGTGATGCCCGAATTCTTAAGCACCTTTACATCATTGGTGGTGTCCACCGTAGCGAACATGTAGTGAGGGTTGTTAACAAACCTGGCGAAGCGCTCGCAAAGCCTTATGGCTAGGCAGTAGTGGTAGACGAGGATGTGATTGAGCACGCACATCTGGGCGACGGCGACCTTCGGACGATACCCGACACGAGCACGAGTGTACTCGAGGTCGAACCTGACCACTTTGTACTTCTCCACAGCAAGCAACAACTCCATACTGTGGATGGAGTTCTCCACCCAGATCAGGTCGTTGATGTACACCACCGAGAGCTCCTTGAACCTTCTGTGGGTGTCCACTATAGCATGCATGGTGAACTGCCGCTCGTCATCGGCAGCCGCTGGGAGCGCCATTCGAGCCGTGCAGTATACCCTCTCTATATTTGTCGTCGTGGGTGTGCTTCTTGCAATATTGGGTGCGCGATCGAAAGGTTGAAGAGACGCAAGGGTTAAATGACCGCTATAATAAATGTGGGCCGGACGGCCTGTAATCATCACGCCATGTCACCGTGTTCCCAGCGAAGGATTCTAGTGCACGCTTGAGCACCCCACACGCGCTTCGTTTGACCACGTGTGGGCTCGAAGAGGTGCCAAATGTATCGTAGGTGAGCCTATTCCCGCGCAACCACGCAAGCTTCCCGCCCGGCTCGTTTGGCCACGCGTTGGCTCAAAGAGGCCAATGGTGGGCATTTCTGTGATCCAATTCGCAATGAATGCTGCCTCTGCCTTGGTGGTGTGCTTGATAAGGTCGCCCTCTACCCTGGAAGCTTTTTCTTCCAAATGGGAGACCTAGTCCATCTCATCGTCCAGGGAGGGCTGTTCCCAATCAGTTTTGACTCCGAAGGCATTGCAATCAGGCATCCATTGCAGGAACTGTCTCAAGGCAGAGTTATGGTGCAGGGGGATGATACGTCTCCAATGTATCTATAATTTATGAAGTATTCATGCCATGTTTACAACGATTCCATATGACTTTGGTATGATTCGATTAGAACTAAACCGGGGTGACGCTGTTTTCAGCAGAACTCTCGTGGTGTTGTTTTTGCGCAGAAATAAATGTTCTCGGAACGAGCTGAAAATGAACGGAGAATTTTGCTGGAAAATATGAAAATACTGGAAGAAAAAGATACGAAAGAGGAGTCCCGGGGCCACCACAAGGGTGGGGGCACGCCCCTCGACCTTGTGATCGCCTCGTGGGGCCCCCTGACGTGAAACCGATGCCAACTCCTCCTCTAAATCCAAAAAACCCCAGAACAGAAGAGAGATCGGGAGTCCCACCACCGTAAGCCTCTGTAGCCACGAAAAACCAATCTAGGCCCTCTCTGGCACCTTGCCGGAGGGGGCCATCATCACCGGAGGCTATGGAGGAGGTTCCCGGAGGGGGCCATCGTCGCCATGGAGGCCAAGGACCAGAGGGAGAACCTCTCCCCATCTAGGGGGAGGCCATGGAGGAGGAAGCACAAGGGGGAGAACCTCTCCCCCTCTCTTTCGGTGGCGCCGGAGTGCCACCGGGGGAAACATCGCCGCGGTGATCGTCTTGTAAACCTTATAAAATAAGAGAGAATAGGCATAAGTATTGTGACATAACGTGTAATAACAGCCAATATTGCAATAAATATCGATATAAAAGCATGATGCAAAATGGACATATCACCTCCTCCTCCCCTCGAACCCTAGCTCGCAGCGGCCGCCGCCGCCGCCGCCAACCCCTGCCGGTCTGCCCGTTCCTCCTAGCTTAGACAATAAAGTTCAGGTTACCCAACAATTCCCATACTGTCGCCCCACTCCCCTGAGTTTTTAGATGAGACCTGCGGTGTCCCTCCCTGCCAGATCCACATCCCCTGCTCCAAAATGTCACAGCCTAAGCTCGACCACGTATCCCGGGGAGCCCGACAAGCGTTCGGCCAAGAAGAGGTTTATCATGGCCTCTCCGACGGACGTTGGCGAGGTGGCCGCCGTTCACCCCGACCTGTCGATCCCGGAGCAACACCTCACCGCGGAAGCCGGCAAAGACGTTGACTACCTTGCCATACCGAAGGCTTCATGTCAGCGGGCTAGCGTATTACTGTATCTCGGGAAAGCTGGCCATGTCACAGGTTAAGTGGTCCATCCCCAACCCCTCTGGTTCAACCGTCGTCGATCTCTTCGACGGCCCTGCCGCTGATCTCCCCTGCTAAGCAGTCAAGGATTTGCGATCTTTATACGCCATCGATCCCATTTTGTCATTTCTAAAGGACACGTTCTACGACAACGGCTTGGGATCCTCAATTGCCAAGTTAGATATCATCGACCACGACCATGAGGAGGGCACCCAAGGTTCTTCCAAGGTGAAATAGCCCATCTGTGCCATCAGAGAGCGCACCATGGGTCTGTGCTCTTCCAACTAGAAGGATCCCGTCCATGAAATGTGAGGCAACATTCTATCAGCAAATCTTATCTTTTCTAGCTTGCCAACGCGTACCCTTTGTTGTAGTAGCATTTGCCGTGCGGTGCTTTAATTGTGTCGTGTTTAATTATTTCAGTTATGCAAAAATGTATTGTTCAATAGGGTTATGTGATGTTTAAGTATGAATTGTCCACTTCAGTTTCACAAATGGCTATATTTGGTTGTTTATAGTGAGTAGATGCCTTGTTTATCTGTATTTGGTTGTTAGGTTGGTTGGAGTGAGCATTTTTCCGATTATCGGCAGATGCCTTGTTTATATGTATTTGGTTGTTAGTTTGGTTGAAGTGAGCATTTGTCCAATTATCAAGCGGATGCCTTGTTTATCTGTATTTGGTTGTTAGGTTGCTTTTTTTACCATTTGTCCAGTTATCAAGCAGATGCCTTATTTATCTGTATCTGCTTGTTAGGTTGGTTTCAGTGAGCATTTGTCCAGTTTTCAAGCATATGCCCTGTTTATCTGTATTTTCTTGTTAGGTTGGTTGCAATGAGACTCTGTCCAGTTTTCAATGGCTATATTTGGTAGGTATACTGGTCATTTATGCCTTGTTTATTTCAGTCATTCACGATGTGTTGTTCATTATGTGCAAGTCGGAACTGTGCCGCTCAACTACATCAATACCAGTTTGAACGGCTATATTTGGTTCCAGTTATTCCTGGTGTAGTTAACACATGCCCTTTATTTCAGTTTTACACATTTATCCAGTGTGATGTTTAAGCATTACCTACGTTCTATTCATTTTCAACAATACCAGTTTGAATTGAAATACTTGATGTGATGTTGGTAACATTGCCTTCCATTTTATATCTACTTTAACATCATGCTGAAACCAACACATTCAAGCTATCATTTGGAGATGATGTTGTTTACCTTTGCTATATTTGTTTGATGTTAAGGTTGCTGTACTTATCATGCCTTTCCACTACTTATGCAGGACAACAACGGGAGTGGCCACCATTTTCCGCCGAGGTTAGCTTCATCCCTCGGTTTGTACTCCCCCCTCATTCCATAATGTAGTGCATATAGATCCAGGACTGGACACTTGTTAGCTTATAATATTGACTTGTCGCTTGTAGAGGTACATATGCCCTTGGCAAGGATCCACACATCGACCCTTTTTGCGTATGGGGCAATGAGATATTCATGAACAAGCATCAAGTGAGGAAACTGATAAGGATTATCAGCAAAAACATACGAATGGTGGCAAGCAAATTATTTGTTTATGCTCTATCCAACACAACAGTGAGTTGTAGGATGGTAACTACAAACTCTGCAGCCTTCTCTTCTTACTGCCCATAATGAGTTGTTAGACAACAATGTCTGAATCTTTTTCGTTCGCAGTGGTCCCCGAAGCAGTTCACTCAAGATTACCTCGCAAAGTACATGATTGGTGGACACGCAATGAAGGTTAAAGTATTTCATCCAGACTACAATGAGCATCGAAAAGTCGTAATGAAGACAGTGAAGGATGGACGGGCAGCCACACAAGGGGTTGGCCTAGAGTCATGCGCACATTACGCATGGAGGAGGGCACAATATGGGCATTCCGCTTCACCTTCTCCAGCAACCAGAATGTCTTTCGCCTCTCTCTTTATAGTCTTTAGTACAACTGTGGTTCATCATTCTTTACTTGGTGCTTCTGTAGTTCTTCAGCATATGTACCTGTGCATCGAGTTATGCATTCGTGGTTGAACCTATATTTGTAATAAACATGGTTGGATATGAAATAAGTGATTGCCGATTGCCTACTTTCAAATTCAAAACATATGATTTTTAAATTAGGGATTAATTAGGAATTGCACTGCACACGGTTTGCGAAAGCGAAACGTCTGCGATAGACTTGGAGATCAGAAACGTTTCTAGGATCCACTACGTGCGCGATCAATCTCCACTGCACACACGACCTTCTCTTGAAAACTGTTTGCGTTAGGCCACCTTGTGCAAACGTTTACCACATAAAAACTGTGTGTAATGGACAGCCTTTGCCACACCGTTTCTTCTATGCACCGTGTGTGATGCATTCAGTAACGCAAACGATAAAATTGTTAATACCGTGTGCAATGACAATGCTATCAAAAACGATTTAACAGGGAAAATTATGTGTGATGTACCTGTGAACGAAAACGTTTTCCTTGGAGCGACTGTGTGGGATGTACATACGAACGAAAACATTTAGCGGGGACTGACTATGTGGGATGTACTTGCAACCGGAAACAATTTCTCCTATATAATTGTATTTTTTAGCTCTATTATATGTATTACCGTATTTGAGCGCTCGGCGGTCGCACACGACCTCATTTTGCCAAGCATGTGTGCCAGGAGGGCATATCCCCGATGGTTTCTGGGTCATATGGGAAGGACCCCCCCCCCCCCTATCGCCCACACTCACTTGGCGACGGTTCCAAATGCCGTTGCGGAAAGGGGTTAAAAACCGTTTGTATAGCACCGACGCGTACCAGTGTATATCCATGAATATTATTTGAGTCTTCTTTGATCTCTTATATGCATGATTATTTATAGCATTGTATTTTCTTCGAATCTTTGGTTTAGTTAGGCCAACTAGATCAATTTTTCTTGCCATGGGAAGAGGTGCTTTGTGATGGGTTCGATCTTGCGGTGTTCTTTCCAAGTGGCAGAAGGGGCAGCAAGGCACACATGTATTGTTGCTATTAACGATAACAAGATGGGGACTATTCCTACATGAATAGATCTCGTCTACATCATGTCATCGTTCTTATTGCATTACTTCGTTTCTCCATGAACTTAATACACTAGATGCATGCTGGATAGCGATCGATGTGTGGGGTAATAGTAGTAGATGCAGGCAGGAGTCGGTCTACTAATCTTGGACGTGATGCCTATATATTTATCATTGCCTTGGATATCATCATAATTATTCGATCTTCTATCAATTGCCCAACAGTAAATTTTTTACCCACCGTGTGCTATTTCTTGAGAGAAGCCACTAGTGAAATCTACGGCCCCCGGGTCTATTCTTTATCATATTTGCTTTGAGGTCTATTTTTATTCGCTTCTATTTTCAGATCTACTATTATAGAAACCCAAATATACCTTGCTGCATTTTTTATTATTTATTTTATTTTGTGTTATTGCGAGATATATTTATCCAAAATCATACAAACCAATCTATCTTTTGCCCGAGGAGGGATTGGCAACCCCTCTTATGCGCCGGGTTGCAAGTATTTGTTCTTTGTGTGCAGGTATTTTTTACATAGTGTTGCTTGGTTCTCCTACTGGATTGATACCTTGGTTTCATAACTGAGGGAAATACCTACCGTAGCCGTACTGCATCATCCCTTCCTCTTTGGGGAAATACCTACCGTAGCCGTACTGCATCATCCCTTCCTCTTTGGGGAAATACCGGCGCAGTCTCAAGCGCCATCACAGCGCACGAGCGTTCTACTAATTTACAAAGGGTGTGGCTAGGGGCACATTATTGCACGTCTAAGTGACACAATCAAACATAAAAGAAAACACACACGAATCTCCACACAAAAATCAACGACATAGGACTTACATGCCTCCTCCCATTCCATGGAGATGACCGCGTTGACCACCTGGGTGGTCGCCGCTATGTATAGTAACATGGGTTCTGATTGGGCTAGGGGAACTAGGAGTAGGTTTGACTGTAGTAGTCTCTTGAGGTTGGTGAATGCTTGTTTGGCTTTGTCGCTCTAGTAAAAGTTGTCGCCCTTTTTGAGGATGCAATACAGGGGCAGGGCCTTCTTGCCCAGCTGTGAGATGAATTTGCTCAGGGCTACTATGCATCCAGCGAGCTTCTGTACTTTGCGCACCGGCTCCGGGGGCTCGAGGTCCACTATGGCTTGAATTGTTTTCTGGGTTTGACTCTATTCCCTGTTGGGATACAATGAACCTCAACAACTGTCCAGCGGGGACCTCGAAAAGGCACTTCTCAGGGTTTAGCTTCGTGCTGATATTACGGAGGTTGTCGAAGGTCTGCTGGAGGTCATCGAGAAGGCTTGAGCCTTGTTTGGACTAGACCATGATGTTTTCAATGTAGACCTCCGTGTTTACTCCGATCTTCTTGTTGAAACACTTCCGCATCATCCGCTGATATGTAGCCCTCATGTTCTTGAGGCCGAACAACATGGTTATAAAACAGAAGGGCCCATACGGCATGATGAAGGAGGTCGTTTCCTGGTCAGATTCCTTCATCTGTATCTGGTGGTACACATAGTATGCATACAAGAAACACAAGCACTCACATCTTGCCGTGGAATCAATGATCTAATCGATCCTGGGTAGCGGGATCGGGTCTTTGAGGCATGCTTTGTTGAGGTTTGTGTAGTCCATGAACATGCGCCTTGTATTGTTCTTATTAATACCATTACTAGGTTTGCCAGCCACTCTGGGTGCATGACCTCCCTTATGAACTTGGCTGCGAGCAGGCATGCTATCTCCTCCCCTATTGCCATTCTTTTATCTGTAGCGAAGCGGCGTAGGGCTTGTTTCACCGGCCTCGTGTCCTTGCAGATGTTCAGGCAGTGTTCGGCTTTGTTGGCTGGCACCCCTGGCATGTCAGTGGGCTTCTGGGTGAATATGTTCCATTTGGCTTGGAGAAAGGCGAGGTGCTCTATCTCCATGCTCTCCGAGAGGTCTCCGCTGATGGTTATCGTCTTGCTAGGATCTTCTAGGTGCACCTAGTCTGCTTAGCTGACCGCAATACAGGCCCTGGCCTCGGCTTCTGTTGGAGCTCGGCCTCTGATGGCCCTATTCATTTTCTTATTTTAGAGAGCTTGGAAGAGGCCAAGGCGGCCTCGGTGACCTCCACGTTAGCCACTTCAGCTTTGTAGGCCTTCTCTGAGCTCCCTTGTACCGTGATTGTGCCGTTCAAGCCAGGCATCTTCAGCAGTATGTAGGCGTATGATGTCGCTTGAAGCTACATCGGTATTTCCCCAAAGAGGAAGGGATGATGTAGCACATCGGCGGTAGGTATTTCCCTCAGATATGAAACCAAGGTTATCGAACCAGTAGGAGAACCAAGCAACACAATGTAAACAGCCCCTGCACACAGATAACAAATCCTCGCAACCCGATGTGTTAAAGGGGTTGTCAATCCCGTTCGAGGTACGGCGCCTCAAGTGGCAATAGGACGTGAGATAAATTTGTAGTAAATTGATAGATCAAACGCCAAATAAAATAAATAAGGAAAAATTGCAGCCAGGTATTATTGTATTTTTGGTTTAATAGATCTGAAAATAAATGCAAGAGAAAAGTAGATCGCAGAGGCAAATATATGAGAAAGAAGACCCGGGGGCCGTACGTTTCACTAGTGGCTTCTCTTGAGAAAAATAGCAAATGGTGGGTAAACAAATTACTGTTGGGCAATTGATAGAACTTCAAATAATTATGATGATATCTAGGCAATGATCATTATATAGGCATCACGTCCAAGATCAGTAGACCGACTCCTGCCTGCATCTACTACAATTACTCCACACATCAACCGCTATCCATCATGCATCTAGTGTATTAAGTTCATGGAGAAATGGAGTAATGCAATAAGAATGATGACATGATGTAGACAAGATCTATCCATGTAGAGATAGATCCCATCATTTTATCCTTAGTAGCAACGATACATACGTGTCGTTTCCCTTTCTGTCACTGGGATCAAGCACCGTAAGATCGAACCCACTACAAAGCACCTCTTCCCATTGCAAGATAAATAGATCAAGTTGGCCAAACAAAACCCAAATATCGGAGAAGAAATACGAGGCTATAAGCAATCATGCATATAAGAGATCAAAGAAACTCAAATAACTTTCATGGATATAAAAAGATATAACTGATCATAACTCAAAGTTCATCAGATCCCAACAAACACACCGCAAAAAGAGTTACATCATATGGATCTCCAAGTGACCACTGTATTGAGAATCCAGCAAGAGAGAGAAAGCCATCTAGCTACTAACTACGGACCCGAAGGTCTACAAAGAACTACTCACGCATCATTGGAGAGGCACCAATGGAGGTGGTGAACCCCGTCCAAAATGGTGTCTAGATTGGATCTGGTGGTTCTGGACTCTACGGCGGCTGGATGAATATTTTGTCGATTTGTCGGGGAGGCTGATTGGACCCACGAACACCTATGGGGCCGGCGGACCGGACCCCTTTTGGTTCGGAGGGGGGCGGAGATCGCACGAAGAGCGGATCGAGGCGAAGCACACGAGCAGTTTTACCCAGCTTCGGAGCTCTCCGGAGAGATAATACTCCTACTGTTGCTTGTCTGATTGTATTGTGTTCTTGCTAGGGAGCGATGAGAGCTACAAGACCTAGCGTGAGTGTTCTCTGGTTACGTTGAGAAAGAAGCGAACCCCCTCTACGTTGCGCATGGGCCTCCTTTTATATGCTCAAAGGGGCTCCGACAGGCGGCAACGTAGATGAGGGTCCAAATGGAAAAAGCGATGGTTGGTACACCTACTTGAGCGATTATACGATGTACTCTACCTAACCACGACGGCAAGGGACAAAAGCATTAAATGCCCGTCCTCGTCACCTAAACAAGGCAACAGGGACCGTCAGAGCGCCACCGTTCGCCATGATGGCAAGCTTGTCGTGGCGCTTATCGCTGCTCCCGCTGGCTGCACAGCCTCTTGACACGCCGCGCATGGAATGGTCCCATGGCGACACGTTGGTGGATGAGCTGGAAGCGGAGATGAAGAGGTTGCTGCCGCGGCAAGCGCCTTGCCGCTGCTGAATCCTTGTCGCGTCCGGAGGCTTGTCGCTCTCGAGCCTTCCGACAAGCTCCTCTTGCCGGGTCTTGTCTTCTGCGTGCCTTGAGTGGCCTTCGGCAAGCTCCTCTTGCCGGGCCTTGTCTTCTTGGTTAAATACTTTGTTCTTGAATGGCTCCAAAGGAACCACGAAGGATCTTGGCGGTGACCAGCAAGCCTGGCCGCTGGTGCTGCAATCGCCTGCGGCACGAAGTTCGGGATACTAGGGTACCCCTACTCTAGTACACCGGCAGAGCCCCCGGCTCGGGTCAAGACACGGTGCCGACGCTGTCGGGCCAGCCCAAAACAAGCAGCAGTCACACGCGGCCTTGATCACGCCAGTAACTCACCCGGACCCACCACGTCCCCCACTAACGGCACGACCTTTGGGCGTGGCGTGGTGTAGATCGTGGGCGAGGTCGTGGGGGTTTCTTTATTAGGAAAAGCGGGCGTCCGCCCCCTCCCCTCCTTATAAGCAGGGGAAAGCAGAGGCAGGTCGCCCACCTCGCCATTGCCGTCTTGTCAAAACCACCGCCGCTCCCCCTTCTTCTCTAGTGCGAAGAGAGCGCTCCGCCCCTTCGCCCTTGGCGCCATGAACGCCGTCGGTCTCCTCCACCGCCTCCGCCATGGCTCAAGGCCGACAAGGGAAGAGGCGTGAAATCGGCCGATCTTGGCTCGCGGCAACCGCGAAAGGAGCGGGCCATCTTCTCCCCAGCTCGGCGCAAGCGAGGCGAGGGAGGCTTCTACCTCTTCGTCGACGGAGACGGCGTGCGCATCCAGCGCCACGAAGGTACTCCCGCCACCGCTTCGGAATTAGCCCCAACTGGGTATCCTTTCTTTGCCCTTTTCTTCTCTGCGGGCTCGCCCGCCTTTTCTAATTCTTCATGCGACATTATGAACACCTACGGGTTCCGCCTCCTTGATTTCACCCCCAACGCCATTCTGACCATGGCAGTTTTCGCACACCTTGCGAAAACTTTGTCGGGATCCACCCCAACGTAGCCCTCTTCCGCCACTTCTTCATGCCCCACGTAGAGAGAGGGAGCCGCTTGCTTGGGAGGGATTGCTTGGGTCTCGAGTCGGCAAGAAGGAGGCCTATCTGGAAGGAGAGTTCCGCGACAAGTGGGAGAAGTGGAGAGCCAATTGGTGTTGGATCGTGAGGAGAACCCGCAGCCCTTCATCGCCAGGCGCCAAGCCCCAATAGTGCGCGTCAACGATTGGAGCAACTTGGCGGGAGGATGCTAGGTTGAAGATAGTCAGTGACCGGATTTTGCGCCTCGGGCTTGCCGGACTCACCGTGAGGCGCGATTGGCGCAGATTTCCTTCGCCCGCGCATCGCTCCCTTGCGAGAGAGGAGGAGGCTTGCTTGGGAGTTCCAAAATGCAGCGGACATCATGAGGCTGCGCCGGGCCTTAACTGGAATTTCACTGTCTTGGAGTTGGATGCGATGCTGCTAGAGCTGTTCAAGAATGACCCCGATCACCCTGAGTGGTTTAGGTTGCCGAGGGGGGTCGTCCCATTGTGCAACAACTCTGCGCTCGACCGCATCCGCGCCATGATGCCTTTGTGTGATTCTCATGGGATCGTTCCAACCTGGCAAGAGCCTTCCGACGACATCGTGCGGCAGTTCTTCGACAGCTTGGAAGAAATGTCGATCCACCCCGACAAGCAGAAGAAGCTCACCCGTGACACCACCGACGAAGAGATGGTGCGCATTGCCACCAAGCTGGAGGAGGCGGCAGCAGCTGCTGCCGTTGGCGTCTTCGGGTACACCGTGGAGGAGGCTGATGCAGCAGAGGCGGCAAGCCTTGCCGAGCGAAGGGAGTTCGCCGGTGAGGAAGAGCTTGCCGAACCCGAGGCCGAGTCGAGCGAGCCAGCCGAGGGCGCTTCTTCCCCACCATCCAAATGACTTGTGCCGCAACGGAGCCCCCCCGCTTAAAGAGGCGTCTCCGCAAGGCCGAGACGGGCGGTAGACGGGCCCACAGCCGCAGAAGGCCAGCGACGCGCTTCTACCGCTGCGGCAAGCGATGTTGCCAGGAGCACCCCACACCTGCGACAACCGGGACGGATCCTCCTGTGCCACCGCCGACACCTCCGCCACGCGGCCAAGAGAGCCCACTCCTCCGCCTCGTCGCACCGGAGGCGAGCCGGAGTTTGACTTCTCCGCACTTAGCTCCGAGGAGGAAGAAGAAGAGTAAGCTTCAATATTGTGCTTGTATTTCTTCAATTTTGTTGCTTCATCTTGAATCTGATTTGCTTCGCTCAACTCTTTCCTTTTCGTGACGCCGCCCAGAGCGTCGAAGAGAGCCAAGACCCGGTGGTCGTCGTTGAGGACGATCCACCCGTGGCAACAGGAGGCGCGTCTGAGACCCCTTGCCGGATCCGGCAACCTTCCTCGAGCAGCCCCAGACAGCCCCCGGAGTAAGTATGCGGTTTTCTCCATCGTTAGGTGTGCATGGGTGCTCCTTCTTCATTGATATCTGACTGTTGGTTTGTGTAGGAGCAGAGCAGCCTTATCAGGAGGGCTCGGAAGCCGCCCCCGAAATTCTATCTGCTTCGACTACGCTGCCAAGGGAGGATTCTCCGGCAAGGGAGCGCCCCCCGGCAAGGGAGACTACTCCGGCAAGGGACAACACTAGTGATCCTCCGATTGGTCGAGACCATGGCTGCAGATCCCATTGCGTGTAATCCTCTTCTTGTGAAAATTTCCCTTGGGCTTGTTTTCTTCTGTTTTCTTTTTGAACATTTGCTTGACTGTTCTTTCTTTGTCCGCCACAGAGCCGATGGAGACCGAGGTCGCCGGGCGAGAGGACGCGCGCTGCAACACCGACGGCCGCCGTCAGGAAGAAGAGGCCGGCCGACGAGCTCGCCGGGCGAGGAGGCCATCGAGGCAGCCGCCGCAGAAGCCGGGCGAGGGTCTGGCGATCGTGACCGACGGCCCTGGGTCAGCAGGAGCGCCAGCGCTACACCGATCACGACTTCGCCGCCTGCAGCTGCCAGTTCGAAGAGCCCCAGTCCGGCGCCTACTCGAAGGCCGGCGACGGCGTCTTCATCAAGCTCCCATGGGAGTCGAGCTCCAGGGCACCGGTCGAAGGAGAGACCTTCGACGGAGAGCTGCTCGCCTCCGCTGGGCTGACGCTGGTGGACGCGCCAAGCAAAGCAGCGGCCGAAGTCTCGAGGAGGAGCAATGGCTGAAGAAGCTGTTGTCGCTCTACCGCGCCTGCAAGCCAAGTTGGAGTCCCGGAAGCACTTGTTGCGAGGGCGGAGCAGACATGGAGAAGCGCCGGAGGAGCTCTGGGGGCAACACTGAAGCTCTCTGGTCCTTGGCGGAGGAGCGGGAGCAAGTCACCGAGGAGCGCACGGCCTTCATCCTCGAGAAGGCCGCAACTGAGGAGGAGCAGCGGCTTGCCGCCGAGAAGCTGTCCGCGCAGGAAAGCGAGCTGGCGCAGCGGAAGGTCAACCTGGACAGCCACGAGGAAGAGCTTGTCGCGCGCGAGGAGTCACTTGGCGGGGCACTTAAGGAAGCAAAGGATGCTGCCGCAGCTGCCGAGGCCACCAAGAAAGAGTTGGAGACGAAGGTGACGCAGCTGGAGGCCAGTCTCCATAAGAGCGGCGAGGAGCTTGCCGCGCTCAAGCACGAGCGCGAGAAGGACGCCTACACTCTTGGTGAGCTGCAGGGCCGTCTCACGATAGGGAGCAAGGAGCTCGACGCCGCCAAGGATTCCAAGGCAGATCTTGAGTCAAGCCACCACTGGACGCAGACACTGGACGGCGCCAAGGAGCGGGAGGTGGGTCTGCTGGAGACGATCAAGGCCAAAGAGGAGCTGTCTGGCGAATCTTGTTGCCACCAGGCGCCTTGAGGGAGAGCGTGAGCATCGATCAAGGTCTTGTGGATCTTCTTGCCGCCATCCACAACGAAATGATGGAGCTGGGATGGTGGATCTCGGATACTCCTCGACGAGCATCTCCAACCCAGCGCCAAGCTTAGCTTATTCTTCAAGGCGTGGTGGCGGGCCTCCAGCGACTCCGGGAAGAGGTCCCGAAGCAGCCGGCCGAGGAATCACGCCAGATCTGTGCAGGAGTCCTCCAGAAGGTGTTGATGAAGGTGGCCTTCCGCAATCCAGGCCTCAACCTCAACGGCGTCCTCAGATCCTTGCCGCCAGATGCCGATGTGGAGGCGCTCAAAGCCCTTGTCGCACCCATTGTGGACAAGGTGAACAAGATCAAGCGGGTTGATGGCGACCGCGTAGACTAGGCCGCCAATTTTATCTTTCCCTTGTCGCTGCTGATCATGTTTAGAACAATTTATTAGATCTGCGACAAGCTATTTTGTAATATACTCTATCTTAGGCGATGATTGCAATGTTATTTCCTTTACTTGATTCCTTCCTTTGTAATGCGTTTTGCCCTATGCTTTTAGGGAACTTGTCGGTCTGCAGCACCTTTTGTCATGAAGGCCGAAAAGTGCGAACGTCAAGAGCTGACTGGCGGTGTCATTCCGACAAGCAACCTTGTCGCGACTAGCTGCAGCTCACTTAAGTTGTTGAGCGGACTCGAAACAAAGTAAGGCGCGACTAGCCGCGAAGTTGGTTCCTCTGCGCATGTGTTTTCCATACAAAGTACTATCGCTCGAGGAAGATAACTTAAAATTTTAAGAACTGATTGCTCAAACTTGGGCAACTTAGCTTTTCATCGTTTGCTTCCCGATAAGGTGAAACTTCCTCGAGCAACGCTTGGTCCATAGTATCATCTTCTCCTTCCCCCCTGGTTGACTTGTGCGCGAGGGAACCTTCCTTTCTTTGAGAAAAGAGAAAGAAGAGAAAATAAAGTTATGGAGCCCAGCAGCTTGCTATTGCTTACCGGGTGTGGGTGCTGCACAAAGTGTTAGCAAAAACATGCAATAAAATGATGAAAGCATGAATTTGACAAGTTGTGCGCAACACATGAGCTTTATCGATGCACCTGCGCGCCCGGCTTTGTACAAAGGATTACATGCAATGATGGCAAGACTTGTACAAAAGGTGGTTGCTTTAACAGGTTCCGCAACCGCCTTATGGGTAAAACTTACGAAGATGTTCAATGTTCCAGAGTTGCTCACCGAATGCCATCTTCGGTCTCAAAGCGGACAGCGCCAGGCCTAGTGACTCGTTTCGCGATAAGGGCCTTCCCACTTCAAGGCGTCAACTTGTTTGAATTCTTGGCGGACTGAGCAGCGAAGAACAAGGTCGCCTTCCTCGAGGCTTCGGCACTAACTGCGGCTATGGTAGCGACGCAAAGCTTCTTGGTAATGAGCGGCTCATACGGCTGACTCAAGACGATCCTCCTCAAGGAGCAGCGCGTCATCTTGTCGCAGCTGCTCTTGCTCAAGCTCATCATAAGCGAGCACTCGAGGCGATCCGTATCTGAGTTCCGTGGGGAGAACTGCCTCTGCTCCATAGACTAGAGCGAAGGTGTCCGGCGGTGGCTCGATTTGGCGTCGTCTGATCGACCAAAGAACCACCGGCAGCTCCTCAATCCAGCTTTCTTCCGCACTTGTGCAGCCTGTCGAAAGTTACGGTCTTGAGCCCGCGCAGACTTCAAAGATTTGCCCTCTCGCTGACCGTTGCTTCTCGGATGAGCAATGAAGCAAAAGCAGACCTTGGCGCCAAGATCTTGGACGTCTTTGCATGAAGGTGCGACTAAGAATTGTGTGCCGTTGTCGGTAATGATCCTGTTAGGGATTCGAAGCGGCAAACAATCGACCTAAAGAACTTCACCGCCGTTG
This sequence comes from Aegilops bicornis, assembly GCA_021605145.1. Classification (NCBI taxonomy): domain Eukaryota; kingdom Viridiplantae; phylum Streptophyta; class Magnoliopsida; order Poales; family Poaceae; genus Aegilops; species Aegilops bicornis. Next base: position 171,474,559 of record CM038673.1, on the reverse strand, counting down.
TCTTTGTCACCTTCCTCATCGCTTCCACTTCCGCCACTTTGTGAACTTGTCGATGGCAACGTACAAGTACTCAAAGCCCCGACAACTTCGGGGAAGGGGCCGAGGATGTCGAAACCCCAGAATCAAAATGGCCGTGATAAAGGGATCGTCTGGAGAGCTTGAGCTGGCTGGTGTATCTGTTTGGAATGGAACTGCACGCTTCACACTTGGTTACTTGTGCGATTGCATCACGGAGGGCTGTCGGCCAAAAGAAACCTTCTTTGGAGCACGCTTTGCGGCAAGTGCTCTGGCGCCAATGTGGTGACCACATATGCCTCCATGTATCTCTGCCAACAGCTTTTGTCCATCTTCCGGTGAATACACTTCAATTTCACACCGTTGAGTCTCCTTACATGCAGTGTCTGTCGACAAACTGGTACATACTTGACTGCCGGGCTACTCTTTCCGCTTCTTCTTGCTCTTCGTGAAGTTCTCTGTCTCAAGGAAATGGACAATCTCTGCGCCCATGCTGGAGCTTGCGGCTCGACAACAAGGACTAAAGGCACATTCGCTGCTGCGGAACATCGACTTCCACGGCAAGAACACTCGTGGCTCAGCCGGAGCTTGACGTTCCCGGCAAGCTTGCCGGAGCAAAACTTGTCGGGGCGTGCAGCTTCAACGAAACAAACCACAGGGCTTGTCGGAGCAGATCGCCTCAAAGATCCTTGGTGTTGATCCTGGGGACCTTTACGGTGGCGGCTTCGGTAGCTCTGCCGAAAATAGTCACCGTAAATCAACTTCCTCTTCTTGTTACATCTAGTTGATGGTGTTACGGTTGGTTGAGTTAGCTTGAGCACAAAATCCCTGGTTCCACAGCAACTTAAGTGCAGCGCACTTTGGCGAACCATCAGCAAAATCATTCTGAGCTCTTGGAACATGTTCCATTTGTAGGCCGTCAAAGTGTTCTTCTAGCTTCCTCACTTCATCAACGTAAGCTTCCATCAATGGACTCTGATAATCTTTGTTCACTTGGCGGACGACAAGCTGCGAATCGCCCCTGACAATGAGCTTCCTGATCCCAAGGTCCACTGCAATCCTGAGACCGGAAAGCAAACCTTCATACTCTGCAGTATTGTTTGTCGCTTGCTCCTTGGGAAAGTGCATTTGGACTATGTACTTGAGGTGCTCTCCGGTGGGTGCTACAAGCAGCACGCCAAAGACGGCGCCTTTGCAATGAGAAGGCACCATCAAAGTACATCAGCCACTCTTTGCTTGCTTCCTTGGCCGGGAATGCTCGTCTCTGGAATTTCTTCATCTGGTGTTGGCGTCCATTCTGCTATGAACTCTGCCAATGCTCTGCTTTGGATAGTTGATGTGCTTTCAAACTTGAGGCCAAAGCTTGACAGTTCTAGTGCCCACTCGACAATCCTGCCTGTCGCCTCTGGATTCTGCGGTATCCTCTTCAGCGGAAAGCGAGTGACAACTGTGATCTCGTGTGCCTGAAAGTAATGGCGCAGCTTTCTCGAGGCCATGAGAAGGCCGAAAAGCAATTTCGCACACCGTAGTACCTTGATCTAGCCCCCTGCGAAGGGAACCGACAAAGTAAATGGTAGGCGCTGCACCATCCTTTTCTGAATCGCTCATGTGTCTGCGCAGATCCGTCCTTGTCGGGACCAGAGCTTGCCGAAGCCCCTCGCTTGTCATTTGGATGTGTCTGCCGTGGTTGCTAGCTCATCATCCGCCTCCCTCTCCGCTACTAACGCAACACTAACCACTTGATTGGTTGCCGCTATATATAGCAGCAACTTCTCTTGTGGCTTAGGTGCGACAAGTGTTGGAGTGGAGGATGTATCTCTTTAAGTCCTGCAGTGCAGCCTCCGCTTGGAGTCCATTGCATTGGACCTGCCTTTTCAAAATCTTGAAAAATGGCGGTATGCTGCTCAGCAGAACCTAGAGATAAACCTCTTTGAGAGCAGCCACGCAACCGCAAGTCTTCGTGACATCCTTGACGCGCTTTGGTGCTTCAATCTGCTCAATGGCCTTGATCTTGTCGGGATTGGCTTCAATTCCCGGTGAGACACGAAGAATCCGAGAAGCTTGCGGAAGGGACTCCAAACACGCACTTCTCGGGGTTGAGCTTGAGGTTGATCTTGCGCAGATTTGCAAAGGTCTCATCCAAATCTTGAACCAGAGTTACTTTGTCCTTGCTCTTGACCACTATGTCATCCATGTAGGCTTCTACATTTCTGTGCATTTGTGGCTCAAAAGCATCATGAACTACCTTTGCAAACGTTGAACCAGCATTCTTTAACCCGAAGGGCATCCGTACAAAACAGTATGTGCCACATGGGGTGATGAATGCGGTCTTCTCCTCATCTTCTTACGCCATGAAGATCTGATGATATCCTGAATATGCATCAAGAAACGAAAGCAAATCACATCCAGCCGTGGAGTCAACAATCTGGTCGATGCACGGCAAGGGAAACGGGTCTTTGGGACAAGCTTTATTGACATCTGTGAAGTCAATACAAAGTCTCCATTTCCCATTTGCCTTGTGCACAACTACAGGATTGGCCAACCACATAGGATGGAGCACTCCTCTGACAAGGCCTGCCGCTTCCAGTTCTTGATCTCTTCTGCGATGAATTCTTGGCGCTCCACCGCTTGTTTCGACTTTACGCTTGACGGGCCGCGCATGAGGACAAAGCGGCAAGGCGGTGCTCAATTACTTTCACAGGAACACCGGGATGTCGACGGTTGCCACGCCAAACACGCCGACGTTCGCCTCGCAGGAAAGCAACGAGCGCGTCTTCCTATTTGGGATCGAGAGAGGCACCGATGGTGAAGGTACCACCGGTGCCGTCCTCCTTGGCGAACACCCTCTTGGTCTTTGGCGGAGCTGCCATCGCCTTCTTGCACTTGCGGTGGAGCTCGATGGTGCGTCCTCGACGGTAGCGCAGCACTCCAAGAGGTGCGCTTGCCGGAGTGGGCATCGAGCTCTTGCCGGACTTGGTCTTCTTCTTCCCCGGGAGCTTCAAATGACAAGTGGCTTGCAACTGTCATGCTGCCGCTGCTTCCCGGTAGATCTTGTCGGTGCGAGATAAGAGCATCCTTCTTGTCGCCATGGACGGAGATGATGCTTATCGGCCTGGCACCTTGAGTAAGTTGTATGCATAATGAGAGGCTGCCATGAACTTGGCGAGTCTTTGGGCGGCCAAGTATCCCATTATAAGGCAATGGGAAATCAGCAACGTCGAATGTGACCCTCTCGGTCCTAAAGTTCAGCTCACGCCAAATGTTACCGGCAACGAGATCTTCCCCTTGACTTGCTCCTTCTGGATTGATTCCTTGGAAAGTGCCGCCTCTTCGAGCTTGCTTTGTCAGGATCCAAGCTTCCGGAGCACCGCGGAGGAGATCGAGTTCAAGCCGGCCCGCCTTCAACTAGCATCTTGGTGACCTTGAGGTTGCGGATAGTTGGTGAGACCAACATCGGCAAGCACCCGACCGCAGATTATGCGATCGTGGTGGTCCTCAATATCAAAGATGATAGGCGTCTTTGGACCACTTGAGGCTTGCGTGACTCTACGGATGGTTCCGCTGAATTAACTTCCCGCATCCACCGCTTGAGTTGGCGGTGGGAAGTATGCAGGAAGCACCTCCGTCAACGCAGAGGACCTCGTAGCTTTACAAACTCCTGCTCATCGGCGCCGTCATCATCCATGTCTTCATCGTCGTCTTCGTCTTCATCCTTGTCGCGCCGCTGGGAGGCATGTCTCCTTGCTGCTTGGCCTTGCCATGGCGCCCTCCCGGCCGGGGCGTTTCTTGCTGGCTCCTCCAAAGACCTTCTTGGGCCTTCTCCTTGTCGCGCCTTTCGTACTCAGCCTTCGCATTCAACAAGCTGCTCGACCTTCTTGCAGCTCTGGAGGTCATGGCCCTTGGTGCGGTGGATCTTGCAAGATCGCTTGCTTGCGGAGCCGTCACGCTTGTCGGCGGCCGCCACAGTTGGTGGTTGGTGCCGGTGCAACCTCCTTGCCGGAGCTACCAGCCTTGGCATTCTTGTCGCCACCTCCGTTGCCGGACTGCTCGACGACTAGCACGTCTCTGCCTTTCTTTTTCCTGTTCCCCCGCCGCCGGCTCTTCTTTGCCGGGGCGGTCTCCTCACTGTCAGATCCTGCGGCTTCGGTATTCTCTCCGGGGAGTCTCCTCCGCTCCTCAGCACATGCACACTTGTCGGCCAGGGCGTATAGCTCACTGACGTCTCTGATCTTGCACATCGCCATCTCCTCCCGCATCCTGCGGTTCCGCACGTTCTGATGGAACGCGGCGATCATCTTGGCGAGGTGGACATCTGGGATGTTGTGCTGCACACGGCTGAATCTCTGGATATACTTGCGCAGGGGCTCTCCTTCCTTCTGGGCGAGTAGATGCAGGTCGCTTTCCTGGCCATGGGGCTTGTGGCCGCCTATGAAGGCGCCGACAAACTGATGGCACAGATCTGCCCAAGAAGATATGGAGTTGTCCGGCAAGTGCATGAGCCAGGACCTGACGTTGGGCTTGAGCACCGGTGAAGTAGTTGGCAAGGATCTTGTCGTCTCGCCCCGGCAGCTTACACCGAGATGGTGTAGATTCGAGGAACTCCGACGGATGCGTCTTGCCGTCGTACTTCTCGCACGTCTGGTTTGAAGTTCTTCTTGCCGGGCCATCGACTTGCCGCAGCTCACGAGTGAACGCAGGGCAACCCACCGCGTACGGCAAGTCGCCTGGTTCCTCTGGCGCGTGCATGTCAACAGAGGGCCCGGCGCGCTTGTCGGATTGACGTCGCGCTTCTCTTCGACGCTCGATGTGAGTTCGAGCGTCCTCTTGCTGTCGATCGTGCAGCACTTGGCGCTGATCGCGGTGAGCTCATGGATCCGACGACGCAGTGGAGTCGCTGTCGAGGTGGATCCGGCGAGTCGGCGACCTTGGCCTTCGGGGCGGAGAGTGCATGGTGGTTGCACCCCCACCGGTCTCGTCGCCACCGGCTCGCGTTTAAGCGTTCTGCCGGCGGCACGCACTTTTCGGTTGCCGCGAGTGTCGCCGTTGGCGAAGCCGATGAGACTCAGATAGTGGCCCTCCACTCGTCGACCTTGTCGGCCGTTGGAGGTAGTCGAGGAGCGATTGAGCTCTCGCCAAGGCTTCGCTGGAGTAGTGGGTGGCAATGGTGAACGGTGCAAGGAGCGAGATATGCTCGGACTTCTAACTATGTTAGAAGGAGCAGCATCCGTCGGGAGACCGTATCTCGCTCGTGCCAGCATGTTGGCGTGCACGCTGGTCTTGAGGGTCTCGAGATCCTCCAGCTCGGTCTTGATCCAACGAGCGTATGGTATTGTGAATACCATGACCTGTTGGTCCCGCGTCTCCTGAGATGGACGCGGGACATGTACGGACGCCGAGGTTTGTGCGGCCCTGTCCTTGGACTTGGCAGCGTCACGAACTCCTTCGTCGGCGCCCGTTCTTCCGCCAGCGTCTGCTCCACCACCCGTTTGCTCCGGTGATGGTGGGTTCGACGCGGACGGCTCCACCGCCAAGCCTTCTTCTTCGGTGGCATGTTGATGAAGATGTTGAAGATGATGAAGATGTCGCCGTGTGAACGCCGGATCAGGTTCACACAGCCTCGACGCCCTACAGCGCGCCAAAGATGTCGGGAGGCTGATCGGACCCACGAACACCTATGGATGGGCGGACCGGACCCCTTTTGGTTCGGAGGGGGGCGGAGATCGCACGAAGAGCGGATCGAGGCGAAGCACACGAGCAGTTTTACCCAACTTCGGAGCTCTCCGGAGAGATAATACTCCTACTTCTGCTTGTCTGATTGTATTGTGTTCTTGCTAGGGAGCGATGAGAGCTACAAGACCTAGCATGAGTGTTCTCTGGTTACATTGAGAAAGAAGCGAACCCCCTCTACGTTGCGCATGGGCCTCCTTTTATATGCTCAAAGGGGCTCCGACAGGTGGCAACGTAGATGAGGGTACAAATGGAAAAACAGTACTTGGTACACCTACTTGAACAATTATGCGATGTACTCTACCTAACCACGACGGCAAGGGCCAAAGCATTAAATGCCCGTCCCTCGCCTAAACAAAGGCAACAGGGACCGTCAGAGCGCCACCGCTCACCACGATGGCAAGCTTGTCAGCCGCTTATCGCTGCTCCCCGGCTGCCTGACCTCTTGACACGCCGCATGGAATGGTCCCATGGCGACACGTTGGTGGATGAGCTGGAGAGCGGAGATGAAGAGAGGTTTCCTGCCGTGGCAAGCGCCTTTGCAGCGGCTGAATCCTTGTCGCGTCCGGAGGCTTGTCGCTCTCGAGCCTTCCCGCAAGCTCCTCTTGCCGGGTCTTGTCTTCTGCGTGCCTTGAGTGGCCTTCCGGCAAGCTCCTCTTGCCGGGCCTTGTCTTCTTGGTTAAATACTTTGTTCTTGAATGGCTCCAAAGGAACCACGGAGGATCTTAGCGGTGACCGTGCAAGCCTGGCCGCTGGTGTCAGAATCGCCTGCCCGTGCACGAGTTTGGGATACTAGGGTACCCCTACTCTAGTACACCGACACGATTGTTCTAAGGTTTCTGGAATATTGGGGTATTTATAGAGCAAAGAGGCGGTCTGGGGGGCACACGAGGTGGGCACAACCCACCAGGGCATGCCTGGGCCTCCTGGCGCGCCCTGGTGGGTTGTGGCCCCTCGAGGCACCCCCCAGGCGCAGCCAGGGCCCGTTGTGTTCCTTCTGGCCCATAAAAATTCTCTGTAAAGTTTCGGGGCATTTGGACTCCGTCTGATATTGATTTTCTGTGATGTAAAAACCATGGAAACAACAACAACTGGCATTTGGCACTATGTCAATAGGTTAGTACCAAAAAATGATGTAAAATGACTATAAATGATTGTAAAACATCCAAGATTGATAATATAATAGCATGGAACAATAAAAAAATTATGGATACGTTGGGGACGTATCAGGATTCCCAAGCTTAACTCCTGCTCGTCCTCGAGTAGGTAAGTGATAAAAACAGAATTTTTGATGTGGAATGCTGCCTAACATGTCATATCATATTCTTTTATTTATAGCATGGACATTTGGACTTTTAGTTGTTCAAAGCAATAGTCTAGTTTTGACATGATAATTTAGATACTCAAGCATATCAAGAAGCAACCATGTCTTTCAAAATATCAATGCTAAAATAAGTTATCCCTAGCTCATCATGCTCAAACATTGATCCATTCATGAAACACACTCGAATATTAGCTACACCCAATACTTAAGTACGATAATATTGCCTCCTAGCTGGTTCCTTTGTAAGAGAAGATGGAGACTGAAAAAATAAAAAATGCATAAAGTAAAAGAAAGGCCCTTCGCAGAGGGAAGTAGGGATTTGTAGAGGTGCCAGAGCTCAAAGCGAAAAACTTAGAGATAAAAACATTTTGGGAGGTGTATCCATCCCACCAACGAAAATGACTTAGAGTTCCCAACACTTTTCATGTTAGATATATCATAGGCGGTTCCCAAACAGAAAATAAAGTTTATTCCTTTTTCCACCATACTTTCACTTTCCATGGCTAACCGTATCCACGGGTGCCCTCCATACCAACACTTTCCAAGGAATTTATTATTTGACAACATAAAGTAAATTCATTTTTTTTGCATTTTAGGACTGGGGATCCCTAATACCTTTGCCTTACTCTCGGATGACAAGTGAATAAACACTCATATTGAGAATAACACATCTAGCATGGAAAATATTAGCCACCCCTCACCGCTCCACGAGTGAAACAAACACACAAAAGAGAAGTTCATTTTGAAAATTAGAGATGGCACATACAAATTTGCTTAGAACGGCAAAAGAATACCGCATATAGGTAGATATAGTGGACTCATGTAGCAAAACTGGTTTAAGGATTTTGGATGCACAAGTAGAGATCATACTTAGTGCAAAATGAAGGCTAGCAAAAGAATGAGAAGCGACCAACCAAGAAATAGATAATCTCATAAGCAAGCATTAAGCATAAATAACAACGAATAATGCACCACAAGTAGGATATAATTTCATTGCATGACTATTGACTTCCGTACTTGCATAGGAAATCATAAACCTTAACACCAATATTCTTACTAAAGCATAATTACTCACCAACATAACTCACATACCACATCATCATATCTCAAAACTATTACTAAGAATCAAGTTTATTTTGTCCAGTGATCTTCATGAAAGTTTTTATTATATCATTCTTGGATATCTATCACTTGGGGAGTAATTTTTATGTGTTACTTTTGACAAGCTCAAACAAATATAAGTGAAGTTCATGAGCATATTTTTTTCTTTCTCTCAAATTAATTTAAGTGAAGCAAGAGAGAATTTCTTGAAAATTTTACTAAATCTCAAATAAATCTAAGTGAAGCATAGAGAGCAATTCTAACAAGTCATGCAATAATTTTGGCTCTCTCAAATAGGTGTGTCCAGAAAGGATTGATGATTTAAAACACAAAATAAAACAAGCAAAGACTCATATCAAACAAGACATTCCAAGCAAAACACATATCATGTGACGAATAAAAATATAGTTTCGAGTAAAATACCGATGGTCATTAGAAGAAAGAGGGGATGCCACTCGGGGGCATCCCCAAGATTAGTTGGTTGCTCATTTTTGGATAATAGCTTAGGATGCCGGGGCATCCCCAAGCTTAGGATCTTCTATTCTTCCTTCATCCATCGTAAGATAACCCAAAACTTGAAAACTTCAATCACACAAAACTCAACAAAACCTCAGTGAGATCCGTTAGTGTAAGAAAGCAAACCACTACTATAAGTATTGTATCAAACCAATCCATATTTTGTTTTTGTATTATGTCTACTGTATTCCAACTTTTCTATGGCAAAAACTCATCAAAGAAAACCATAGAGCCATCAAAAATAAGCACACAACACAAAGAAAACAGAATCTCTCAAAACAAAACATTTTGAAGCAATCTGACTTAGACGAAAACTTCTGGAACTCCAAAAATTCTGAAAACATAGGACGACCTGAGAAATTTGTATATTAATATTCTACAAAAAGAATCAGGTCAAAAGCACTTTCTGATAAAAAATTAGAATTATTTTCGTGAGCGCAAAGGTTTTGTCTTTTTTAGCAAGATCAAACAACTATCACCCAAGAAGATCCTATCGGTTCTACTTGGCACAAACACTAACTAAAACACAAAAAACACAATCATAACAGTAGCATAATTGTGCTACCACTCAAGAACAGAAAGCAAAAGGCAAAAATAAAATTTATTCATTGGGTTGCCTCCCAACAAGCGCTATAGTTTTACGCCCTTAGCTAGACATAAAGCAAGGATCTAAGTTTTGTCATCTTTGGTTCGAGATCCATAAGATGCCCTCATTATTGATTCATAAGGTGGCTTAATTATAGTTCTAGGAAGTGTTCCATACCCTTCCTCAAAGGAAATTGGAACTTAATATTGCCTTCTTTCATATCAATCACGACAACGATAGTGCGTAAAAACGGTCTACCAAGAATAATTGGACAAGACGGATTGCAATCAATATCAAGAACAATAAAATCTATGGGCACATAATTCCTATTTGCAAGAATAAGAACATCATTAATTCTTACCAAAAGATTTTTGATAGTAGAATCCGTCAAATGCAAATTTAAAGAACATTCTTCAAGATTAGTGAGGCAAAGCACATCACATAAAGATTTCGGAATTGTAGAAACACTAGCACCCAATTCACACAAAGCAAAGCACTCATAATTTTTAATCTTGACTTTGATAGTAGGTTCCCATTCATCATGCAATTTTCTAGGAATTGAAACTTCTAATTCCATTTTTTCTTCAAGAGCTTTCATCATAGCATCAACAATATGTTTAGTAAAAGCTTTATTTTGTTCATAAGCGTGGGGTGAATTTATCATGGGTTGCAACATAGAAATACAATCATCAAAGAGAAACTATCATAATTAATGTCTTTTTAATCCAAAAGAGTGGGCACATCACTAGTTAAAGTTTTGACCTCTCCAAACCCACTTTATCAATTTTCTCAACAAGATTTTCACCCTCCGAAATATTGGGACGCCTTCTACCTAAAGTTGACTCTTCTCCAGTCCCTTTTTCATCAATCTTAACTTTACTAAACAAGGAATCAATAGAAGAAACACCAATCATTTTAAGATCTTCATCACTTTTGCGAAAGAAATCACTAGAAAATGCTTTTTCTAAAAATTCTCTTTTAGCTCTAAGCATTACGGTTCTTTTCTTAATTTCATCCATAGAAACATAAAGAGCTTTAATTGATTCATCTATGTTATGCACAAAAATTTTCATCTTGAGATTTTCCACATCATGAGCAATTCTATGAACACTTGTAGACAAATCATCAATCTTACTCAACTTTTCTTCTATGGAAGTGTTGAAAAGTTTTTGAGTGTTGATAAATTCTTTAATATTGTTCTCAAGATCAGAGGTGTTCCTATTATTATTATACGATTGATTTCCATAGGAATTACCATAATTATTAGAGGAATTACTAGGAAAAGGCCTAGGATTAAAATTACCTCTATAAGCATTGTTATTTAAATTATTTTGAAAGATAAAATTCACATCTATGGCATCACTATTTTGCTCAATCAAAGTAGACAAAGGCATATCATTAAAATCAGTAGGATCACTTTTACTACCAACCAATTTCATAAGAGCATCAACTTTTTCACTCAAAGAAGAAATTTCCTCAACCGAATTAACTTATTTACTAGTAGGAGCCCTTTCGGTATGCCATTGTGAATAATTTGCCATAATATTATCAAGCAATTTGGTGGCTTCACCAAAAGTAATTTCCATAAAAGTCCCACCCGCGGCGAAATCTAAAAGATTACGAGAAACAAAATTCAATCTCGCATAAAAAATTTGTATGATCATCCAAAGATTTAACCCATGAGTTGGGCAATTCCTTAGCCTCATTTTCATCCTTTCCCAAGATTGTGCAACATGCTCATGTTCAAGTTGCTTGAAATTCATGATCTAGGTTCTAAGGGAAATAATTTTTGCGGGAGGAAAATACTTAGTGATAAAAGCATCTTTGCACTTATTCCAAGAATCGATACTATTGCGAGGCAAAGAAGAGAACCAAATTTTTGTAGAATCACGCAAGGAAAACGTAAATAATTTCATCTTCACCACATCATTGTCCACATCTTTTTTCTTTTGCATATCGCATAATTCCACGAAGGTATTAAGATGGGACGCAGCATCCTCATCAGGAGTACCGGAAAAATTGATCTTTCATAACAAGATTCAGCAAAGCAGTATTAATATCACAAGACTCCGCACTAAGCGGCGGAACGAAACAATCGAGTGCCAATAAAATCATTGTTGTTGGTATTTGAGAAATCACATAACTTGGTGTTCTCTTGAGTCACGATGACTACACAACAAGATTGTAAAAAACAGATCCGGCAAGAAAACGGCGAACAGAAAAGAGAGGCGAATAAAACGGCAAACTTTTGTGAAGTGGGGGAGAGGAAAACAAGAGGCAAATGAAAAATAATGTAAATTGTGAGGAGATGAGATTTGTTATTAGGAACCTGGTATATGTTGAAGGTCCTCCCCGGCAACGGCGCCAGAAACTCCTTTTGATGTCGCTTGAAGCTACGTCGGTATTTCCCCAAAGAGGAAAGGATGATGCATCACAATGGCGGAAGGTATTTTCCTCAGATATGAAACCAAGGTTATCGAACCAGTAGGAGAACCAAGCAACATAATGTAAACAACCCCTGCACACAGATAACAAATCCTCGCAACCCGACGTGTTAAAGGGGTTGTCAATCCCTTTCGGGGTACGGCGCCTCAAGTGGCAAACGTACGTGAGATAAATTTGTAGTAAATTGGTAGATCAAACGCCAAATAAAATAAATAAGAAAAAATTGTAGCAAGGTATTTTTGTATTTTTGGTTTAATAGATATGAAAATAAATGCAAGAGAAAAGTAGATCGCAAAGGAAAATATATGAGAAAGAAGACCCGAGGGCCGTAGGTTTCACTAGTGGCTTCTCTCGAGAAAAATGTGGGTAAACAAATTACTGTTGGGCAATTGATGGAACTTCAAATAATTATGACGATATCCAGGCAATGATCATTATATATGCATCACATCCAAGATTAGTAGACCGTCTCCTACCTGCATCTACTACTATTACTCCACACATCGACCGCTATCCAGCATGCATCTAGTGTATTAAATTCACGGAGAAATGGAGTAATGCAATAAGAATGATGACATGATGTAGACAAGATCTATCTATGTAGAGATAGACCCCATCATTTTATCCTTAGTAGCAACGATACATACGTGTTGTTTCCCTTTCTGTCACTGGGATCAAGCACCATACGATCGAAGCAACTACAAAGCACCTCTTCCCATTGCAAGATAAATAGATCAAGTTGGCCAAACAAAACCCAAATAACGGAGAAGAAATACGAGGCTATAAGAAATCATGCATATAAGAGATCAAAGAAATTCAAAAAACTTTCATGGATATAAAAAGATATAACTGATCATAAACTCAAAGTTCATCATATCCCAACAAACACACCGCAAAAAGAGTTACATCATATGGATCTCCAAGAGACCATTGTATTGAGAATCCTGCGAGAGAGAGAAAGCCATCTAGCTACTAACTACGGACCCGAAGGTCTACAAAGAACTACTCACGCATCATCGGAGAGGCACCAATGGAGGTGGTGAACCCCATCCGAGATGGTGTCTAGATTGGATCTGGTGGTTCTAGACTCTGAGGCGGCTGGATGAATATTTCATCGATCGTTCTAGGGTTTCTGGAATATTGGGGTATTTATAGAGCAAAGAGGCGGTCAGGGGGCACCCGAGGTGGGCACAACCCACCAGGGCACGCCTAGGCCTCCTGGTGCGCCCTGGTGGGTTGTGCCCCCCTTGAGGCACCCCCCAGGCGCAGCCAGGGCCCGTTGTGTTCCTTCTGGCCCATATAAATTCCCCATAAAGTTTCGAGGCATTTGGACTCCGTCTGATATTGATTTTCTGTGATGTAAAAAACATGGAAAAAGCAGCAAGTGGCACTTGGCACTATGTCAATAGGTTAGTGCCAAAAATGATATAAACTGACTATAAATGATTGTAGAACATCCAAGATTGATAATATAATAGCATGGAACAATCAAAAATTATAGATACGTTGGAGATGTATCAGCGTAGGACGGGACCGCCATAAATTTCACATATGCGGGCCTGCCCAGGATCGCATGGTAGCTTCTCTGAAAAGGAGCGACCTCAAACTAGACGGCCTCGCTTCAGTAGTTATGTTTGTCTCCGAAGACGACCTTGAGCTTGATCCGCCCCAGGGGCGGACTTGGCAGCCCGACACCACCCCATGAAAGCCCATGTCCGACCTACATAGATCAGACAACGCGATCCTCATCTTTTCCAGGGTGTTGGTGAAGATAATGTTTAGGCTGCTGCCTCCGTCCATCAGGATGCGTGAGAGGAGGCAACCTCCTGTGATTGGATCTAGTACCAGGGCGTGCTTGCCCGGTTGTACGACGTCTTTGGGGTGATTCCCAATGTCGAAGGCCACCGTTTCCTGGGACCACGCAAGCCGTTCACTAGTTTTGTTTTTCATCGTGTAGATTGCGCGTTATGCGAGCTTCTGGTTTCAGCGCGTATCCACTGATGTGAATATCATGTTCAGGAAGGTCTTGCGGGTTTGCTCGCAGCCCCATGGGGGACGCATGATGCATCTCCACGCGAGATGATCGAGGCGATCGTAGACCCCTTAGGCCTGCCCTTGCTTATCGTACATGCGGTTGATGAGGTGTGAAGGTGAGATGTCGAGGAATCACCCCGATCTGCTAGCGACCATCTCAAAAGAGCCGAACGTGAGGCAATGGCCTGGCGAGAGATCACCGGCCTCTTTCTTTCTCCGCACCGGGTTCGGTCTCCGATTGACGTCGCCCGTGCCTGGTGCGCCAACTTGTGGAGCAAAATACTGTCAGATCCCTCGGAAGGGTTAATGACGAGATCGGAAGTACCGGAACGGAGTCTGCACACATAGTTCACTCAGGTTCAGGCCTCTGAAGAGTAATACCCTATGACTTGCTTCTTCTTGTTATTCATGATGAGGGATACCTCGTGCAGAGGATTACAATGGCGTACGAGATGTCTACCGAGAGTTAGATATAAGATTGGATGCCTGAACGACGACCTGGGCCTCCCTTTATATAGACGGGAGAGCCCTAGGTTTTACACGGGGGATAGATGAGATTGATCCTGCCGCCGCCCTCCAGCTTGGAGAGCACTCATGTAGACTTTGCCTCTTTAGGGTTTCCTGATATTCCTCGGGCCTAGTGGGCCCATACGTGGTCGAGGTCAGGTTCCCCTACGTTAGGTACCCTAGGGTCAGGACCCCGTCAGGGACCAGTGGGTTCTCAAGGAGAGGGCGATGTCAGTATTGGCGATACTGTCACTAGGGCTAAACTACTCAGAAGGCGTAAACTAAAAGAGAAGGCATCATCTGAGAAAGGCGGGAAGATCAAATAGAGGTGTGGGCTTCAAGTGCGTTTGGAGTGTGTTGGGTCTTGGATCAGAAGGTGGGTTGTGTTGCTATAAGTCGATGCAGGAGCCATTTGTTGGGGAACGCAGTAATTTCAAAAATTTTCCTACGATCACGCAAGACCATGGTGATGGCATAGCAACGAGAGGGGAGAGTGTCTGTCCACGCACTCGTGAGACCGAAAGCGAAGCGTTATAACAACGCTGTTGATGTAGTCAGACGTCTTCACGATCCGACCGATCCAAGCACCGAACGCACGGCACCTCGAAGTTCTGCACACGCTCAGCTCGATGATGATCCCGGACTCCGATCCAAAGCAAAGTGTCGGGATGAGTTCCACAAGACGACGGCGTGGTAGCGATGTTGATGCTCCACTGACGCAGGGCTTCGCCTAAGCTCCGCGACGATATGACTTCTCCGTAGCAGGCTTCGCCTAAGCTCCGCGACGATATGACGAAGTGGAATATGGTGGAAGGGGCACCGCACACGGCTAAGGAAAGATCCGTAGATCAACTTGTGCGTCTTGGGGTGCCCTTGCCCTCAGATATAAAGGAGCCAAGGGGGTGCGGCCAGCCTAGGGAGGCGGCGCTGGAGGAGTCCTACTCCCACCGGAGTAGGACTCCCCCTTGTCCTAGTTGGAGTAGGATTGGGGAGGGAAAGAGGGAAGGCGCCGCCTCTCCTTGTCCTATTCGGATCGGAAGGGGAGGGGGGCGCAGCCCACCCGGCCGCCCTTCTCCTTCTCCCTCAAGGCCCATGAGGGCCCATATACCCCGGGGTTCCGTAACCCCGGTGTTCCGGTGAACATCCTGTTTTCACTCGGAACCATTCAAGTCCAAACATAGGCTTCCAATATATCAATCTTTATGTCTCGACCATTTCGAGACTCCTCGTCATGTCCGTGATCACATCCGGACTCGAACAACCTTCGGTGCATCAATACTTATAAACTCATTATGAACTGTCATCGAAGCGTTAAGCGTGCGGACCCTACGGGTTCGAGAACTATGTAGACATGACCTAGAACCATTCTCGGTCAATAACCAATAGCGGAACCTGGATGCCCATATTGGTTCCTACATATTCTACGAAGATCTTTATCGGTCAAACCGCATAACGACATACGTTGTTCCCTTTGTCATCGGTATGTTACTTACCCGAGATTCGATCGCTTGCATCCAATACCTAGTTCAATCTCAAGCATCGGTAAGTCTCTTTACTCGATTACGTAATACATCATCTCACAACTAACTCATTAGTTGTGATGCTTGCAAGGCTTAAGTGATGTGTATTACCGAGAAGGCTGGAGATACCTCTCCGACAATCGGAGTGACAAAACCTAATCTCGAAATACGCCAACCCAACAAGTACCTTTGGAGACACCTGTAATACTCCTTTATAATCACCCGATTACGTTGTGACGTTTGGTAGTACCCAAAGTGTTCCTCCAGTAAACGGAGTTGCATAATCTCATAGTTATAGGAACATGTATGGGTCATGAAGAAAGCATTAACATACTAAACGATCAACCTGTTAAGCTAACGGAATGGGTCATGTCAATCAGATCATTCAACTAATGATGTGACCTTGTTAATCAAATAACAACTCCTTGTTCATGGTTAGGAAACATAACCATCTTTGATTAACAAGCTAGTCAAGTAGAGGCATACTAGTGACATACTGTTTGTCTATATATTCACACATGTATTATGTTTCCGGTTAATACAATTCTAGCATGAATAATAAACATTTATCATGATATAAGGAAATAAATAATAACTTTTATTATTGCCTCTAGGGCATATTTCCTTCACCATTATAAGCTAGATGCCGTGTAAGTGACAATCATCAATTAAATGAAATTAGTGTAAGTTTCTCTCTCTCTATCTATCTATCTATCTCTCCTCTCCTCTCCTCTCCTCTCCTCTCCTCTCCTTCAGCATCCTCTACCTTCTCCCTTTCAACCTCCCCAATCCAAATTTGATTTTTTGTTGGAAATTTGTCCAAATTCCATCAACGTTGACTCGCCGGTGGCAAGGAGGTGACAGTACCATAGATGTCGATTAACAACTACTATCTCGCTTGGGAATGAAAGCAAACAATGCAAATCCCAATGAGTATGATCTTTGAACTCGGCCCGAAACATGCTACCATTACCGACCATACAGGGTCACAAGCTTAAGGTAATCATGATCTGCTGAGTGTTAGTGGAGCAAAAATTATGAGAAAATATTTATGAAATAGTTTCATTAATATTAGAAATAGTTTCGAGGGAAACCGGAAGCATTCCGGGGTTACTAGAAGGGTTTCGGGGTTTACCGGGAATTGATATATAGGTGGAAAATGTTTTCGGAAATACTAAATTAATAATAAAAAGCTCTAATAATTATTAAGAAGCTTTTATAATTATTTAAATATCAACGGGCCAAGGAAAATATGAAAAGGCCTATAGGGGAAAAGTTAATGAGGCCCATTAGGCGGAGGCGCCCCTAGCTTCTTGGAGAAGCTAGGTAGGCCGAATTGGAGGGGGATTCCCCTCCTAAGCCGGCGCAAGGGGCGAGGAATCCTTCCCCCTTGTGGCACCCCTCACCTATCCTCCAACCAATATATACTAGAGGTTTTGGGCACTTTTGGACACACAAGTTTTGGAGCCTCCTCTAGTTATCTAGTTCTAGTTGATCTAATTAGAGCTAGATCTAATCCTCTCTAGTCCTCATAATTAGAAGCCCAGTGTGGTTCTAATCTTCTTCCTCTTATTCTCTGGTGGCGATTAGCTCTGTACGGTGAAGTGTTGGCGGATCGTGAAGACTGTACGCTTGGAAACTGTGGAGAGGTCGTGCTTTTGGTCTTCGATTCGAGGGATCATTCGTGAATGATTTGAGGGACTTCAAGTATTATCTACACCGACTCTTCTTTCGCTGCAACTCAGAGTTGGTACGACCCGATTTAAATCGTTGATGCATCTTCATAGTGTTCCTGGTTTGATTGTAGGATGGAAAAAAATGTTTTCTACTACGTTTCCCAACACTCCCTTACAATTAGTATCCTCTAGTCAGCCAGTGTGGACATAAGAGGTACTCACCTCTTATGAAGTGGATCAAAATGGTCAAGAAATGCTTTAGAAACTTGTCGTGGATGCTAGGTCATGTGCTGGTTTTCTAGTATAGGAAGGCATAATCAAACATAATGACAAGATATGGGTGGGTGCCAATGCTGGGAGCCAGACCAAACTAATTCATGCCTTTTACTCCTCTCATTTAGATGGTCATTCCACGATATTGGCAACTCATTACAGAGTTAAGCATCTCTTTGGTTGACACAGAATGAAGCTAGATGTGGATAATTTTGTGAAGAAGTATGCTACATGTCAAGAGGCTATGCAAAACACCAGGGTTTTTACAACTTTTACCTGCACCTAATGGTCCTTGGCGGTCCATCATCATGGATTTTATTGAAGGCTTGCCTAGATCAAATGGATACAACGCCATTTTGGTGGTGTCTGGTAGATTTACCAAAGTAGATCATTTCATTCCACTCAAAGTTTGTTTCCCTGCAGCATCAGTGGCTAAAGCATTTCTGAGCAACATTGTCATACTACATGGCGCTTGTTGGGGATATTACTACTGGGCGTAAACCGGCCAGGAGAGGCCGGGTTAACTTCATCAGTAGTTCATTATATTTGAAGCCCATGAAGACAGACGGAGACGCTGTGTAAAGGCCCAGGGCCCAGAACCGGTTTAAGGCCTATAGCTATAAACTGACATTGATATGTAACTTGCATTGTAAGGTAGAGAGAGCGGAGACCGAGCCGGACACGTTTATGAGCCGGCCTCGGGACTCTGTAAACCGACGGGCGTCAACCCATGTATATAAGGGGATGACCCGGCGGCGGTTCAAGACAACAGACAACAACTCGAGACTCAGGCAAAGCGTATTCGCTCCCTGGTCATCGAAACCCCATCAATTCCATCACAACTAGACGTAGGCTTTTACCTTCATGGTAAGGGGCCGAACTAGTATAAAACTCTCTTGCGTCCATTGTCCGCTTTAACCCCTTTAAGTTAACCCATAGCGATGGCTCCACGACTAAGTCCTTTCACGAGGACATCTGTCATGACAAAACCACGACAGTTGGCGCCCACCGTGGGGCTATCGCACGATAGTTTCAAGTTCTTGGAGGGCAGCTTCGAAGGACTCAAGGGTTATGCTGTGGGCCGGATGACCAAGAGTCATCACGGCAAGCTCTACATCGACGATGCAGGCTGGGGCCCCGAGGCCGGCTCAATCAAGTACGGGTACCGGGTCCCCTTTGGTGGCATACACATCTTCATCGGCAAGATCGGCGAACCGGGCCCTGAGTCGGACATCTGCACCGACCTCGTCGAAACGGCTCAGCGTGTGAGATCTGCCCGGGTCAATCCCGTCATGAAGCGTGCCTTCGTGGGAGTCATCCATGGAGGGGAATACGAAGACAAATCGGGATCTGGTGGTAAGACAGTCGTTTATTTCGGCGACGAGTCATCAACCGGAGAGACCGAGTCGTTATATCAGCTACAAGATGGCCGGATTGGGGGCTGTTCCGATGGCGATGATTCCGCACTTCGATCTGCTCAACTGGTTGGAATCTTCATGGCTGAACGCAGCCGGGCGCCCACTCTTCGACCGCAGCAGCAATGATTTACGGATCGGCCGGTGACGGCAACAAGGCGTGAGGCCCTGTCGCATCACGGCCTCAGGTTTTATCTGATTTATTTGACGCGTTGGGAACACTGATGGCGGAGGCTAACCCGGCGGATCAGGATGCACACAATGTAGAAATAGCAAAGGTAAAGGATCAGATTACTCATGCCAAAGCCGATCTGGCAGCTGAAGATACCAGGATGGTCACGGAGCGGGCCGCTTTGGATGCACAGGCTTACCGGCTTATGTTGGATCAGAATGCATCACACGAAGTCCTAAAAAGGAGACACCGTTCTCGCCTGCCTCCGGTTTATGATGCTAGGAACCTCTTTAACACCCTGTAAGGGGGACCGACAATCCGCTGGTGGTGAACCGGGCGGAGGTACCTGGGGCAGGGGCGCCGGTTCAGCCACGTTTGATGGATCTGCCTCGACAGAACAACATTGTGACGCAGCCCGTCCCAACACCACCGGGTCATTATTCTACTCCGATGGACAATATTGTTGCTGCCGCTTCACGACTGGAGGCTATACCAATTGAAGGTGATTCTCCGGCGGCGGTTGAGACGCGTCAGGTTAAGGAGCTTCTTCGAACATCCTTGGTTCAACAGGAGGCTTATTCATACAGTCGTGATCGAATTCATTCCACCCCCCGTCCAAGCCGGAGTTACAGCAGGCATATGGATGAACCGGCCATATCAAGCAATGCGCGGAATCGTGAACCGCCCCGTGGCGACAATCCGGCAGGGGGCGCTGGTGATGCTCAGGAGGTAGTGGACCGGGCTCGAGCTCGCAGGGAGGCCGAGTTAGTGGCGCAGCATGAAGCCCGTCAGCTTGCTCCGATTCATCCAACCACATCAGTAGAGCCAGGAGTCACCTCTAGCTCCTTGGGGGTGCCGTGTCTCGTATCAGCGTTCCGCAACATGCGCCTGCCCAAGGATTTCAAAGGTCCGCGCAAGGTGCCGAATTACATTGCCGATTTATCCCCTGAGACATGGGTTGAAAGTTATGAGATGGCCATGGAGATGCTGGATGTGGATGATGCGGCATGTGCAAAGTATTTTACCATGATGTTGGAAGGGACAGCCCGTACTTGGCTAAAGAGTTTACCGGCGAATTCTATCAGGTCATGGGCTGAGTTAAAAACCCGGTTTATCCAGAATTTGAAGGACACATGTAAGCAGCCTATGTCGATTGTGGACTTAGCCGCCTGTGTCCAGGAGGAAGGAGAGTCAACAACCCGATGGGTGTGCCGGGTTTCGGAAATTTTGCATTCATTAGACCGCATCAATGCGGATACCGCAGTTTTGACCTTGGAAGGCAATTGCCGGTTTGAACCTCTGAAGTTGAAATTAGGACGGCTCAAACGCCATTGCAATGATATGGGAACCCTCATGGATGCTTTAGTGAAGTATGTCAACTCTGATAGTACCAAGGATCCCGAGTCTGATGATGATAAAGCAGGGAAGGGAAAAAAGAGCGGCAACACCAAGGGGTAGCACCACAACCCGGCGGGTCATGGAAACGGCAGCAAACGTAAAGCGGATCACAGCTTGGACTTTGTGGCTAATACCAGCACACAGGACAAGGGCCAACGGTGCAAGGGTAAACCGCCCCAGTGCGGTGGAGCACCTAGTCCTAACCCGGACCGCCTACCTTACCTATTGAACCAGCCCTACCCGAAACATGGGACGAAGGAGATGTCGGCCACACACCTCTGGAAGGACTGCTACATCATGCAAGAGTTCAAAAACTCTAATGCTTTCCGGTATGATCACGGACCAGGTGGCAGTTCAGGCCCTGGATCTCATGGGCCGGGTTACGGTGGAGGAAATTCCGGTTCAGGCTTCCATGGTAATCAGGGCGGACATAACAATCAAGGTAATAAGGGAAACCAAGGTGGATACAATCATCAGGGCAATCAGCAGCAGCAGCAGCAATCAGGTTACCAGAGCAACCCAAAATAGTTGAATAGTGGGCAGTATCATGTTTTCACCACTAGCTTAGACAAGCGTGACCAAAAGCTTCATAAGAGGCAGTGAACTCCGTTGAACCGGCGGTGCCCCGTTACCTATGCTGGTCTGAGCAGCCGATTGTATGGAGCAGAGAAGATCACCCACCCCGGGTTGACAATCCGGGTCATCTGGCATTGGTGGTGGCACCTCAGGTGGGAGGTTATAAGTTCACCAAGGTACTCATGGACGGATGAAGCAGTATCAATATCCTTTACTATGAAACTTTCCGTCGCATGGGGTTAACAAATAAAAATCTTAAACCGTCCAATACGGTGTTCCATGGTGTGGTGCCTGGTAAATCGGCATATCCTGTTGGTAAGATAGCTCTGGAGGTGGCTTTTGGGGACGAGCATGACTCGAGATCAGAAACTTTGACCTTTGAGTGGTGAAAATCAGAAGTCCGTATCACGCCTGTTTGGACGGCCGGGTTTATGCTAAATTTATGGCACGACCTTGCTATGTCTATCTACAGCTCAAGCTGCCGGGTCAGAAGGGCACTATAACCGTACATGGGAGCCGCAAGATTGCTCTGGAGTGTGAAGAAGGTGATGTGGCGTATGCTAAGTTGGTTTGTGCCACAGAAGAATTGAAGTTTTACAGGGATAATGTTGATCCGGCAGATATGACTTCGTTGAAGAAGCCAACTACCGAGCATGATCCGGCCCTGAAGTTTAAATCGGCTGATGAGACTAAGTTTGTTGACTTCGTACCTGGCAATTCATCCAAGCAGTTCAGCATCAGTGCTAACTTGGATCTGAAATAGGAGAGCGCGCTCATCGAGTTCATCCGTGAGAATCGGGACATCTTTGCGTGGAAGCCTTCTGACATGCCAGGTGTACCGAGAGAACTCGCTGAGCACACACTTAATGTTGATCCTAAGTATAAACCGGTCAAGCAGTTTCTCATGGTTCAATGAAGAAAGACGCAAGGCTATTGGAGAAGAAGTGGCGTGCTCTTAGCGGCTGGATTTATCGTTGAAGTTTTCCATCCTGAATGGTTGGCTAATCCGGTGCTGGTCCTTAAGAAGAATGGCACTTGGCGTATGTGTGTGGACTACACAGATCTCAACAAAGCTTGTCCAGCAGATCCTTTTGCTCTCCCCCGTATTGATCAAATTATTGATGCTACGGCGGGTTGTGAGCGTCTGAGTTTTTTGGATGCATATTCTGATTATCATCAGATCAAGATGGCAGTTAAGGACCAGGAAAAGACGGCCTTCATAACCCCCTTTGGAGCCTTCTGCTATGTGTCCATGCCCTTTGGGCTCAAGAGTGCCCAGGCAACTTATCAACGGTGTTTGCAGAATTGCCTCCACAAACAAATCGACCGCAATGTTCACGCCTATGTAGATGATATTGTGGTAAAATCAAGGAAGAAGGAAACATTGATTGATGACTTGAAGGAAACCTTTCATAACCTGCGGGTTTACAAGATGATGATTAATCCGGCCAAGTGCGTTTTTGGTGTACCGGCAGGCAAGCTCTTGGGCTTTTTGGTGTCTAACATGGGCATTGAAGCTAATCCGGGCAAGATCAAGGCTATCACCTCCTTGGCTAAACCGAAGTGTATCAATGATGTTTAACGTTTGGCAGGCCGGATTGCCGCGTTGAGCCGGTTTATCAGCCGCCTTGGTGAGAAGGCCATTCCTTTATATCAGATGCTGAAGAAAACGGATAACTTCGTCTGGAGCTCTGCCGCAGGTGAAGCGTTTGAGGATTTAAAGCGGCAGCTAGCTAACCCGCCGGTTCTTGCTGCTCCGGTTGACAAGGAGCCATTGTTACTATATGTGGCAGCTAATGCTCGGGCTGTTAGCATGGCTATTGTGGTGGAGCGCAAGGAGGCAGGAAAGGAATATCCGGTTCAGCGTCCGGTTTATTATATCAGTGAGGTACTTATTGAGTCCAAGCAAAGGTACCCGTGACCGCGTAAGTTGGTGTATGGAGTTTTTATGGCAAGCCGGAAGCTCATGCAATATTTCCAAGGACATCCCATCACGGTGGTCAGTTCTGCTCCTTTAGGAGATATAATCCAGAACAGGGAAGCAACTGGCCGGATTGCTAAGTGGGCTATCGAGCTTGGGCCTCACGGGTTGAAATATATACCCCGAACGGCGATCAAATCTCAAGCACTAGTGGATTTCATCAACGGTTGGACAGAACTATAGGCGCCTGAAGAGAAGCCGGATCACACTTATTGGACTATTCATTTTGATGGGTCCAGGCAATTGGAGGGCTCGGGGGCTGGAGTCGTATTAACTTCCCCGCGAGGTGATAAGTTTTGTTATGTTCTCCGTTTAATGTCCCCTTGCACTAACAATGCAGCTGAGTATGAGGCTTTACTCCATGGTCTTAGGATGGCTAAGGAGATGAACCTAAGCCGAGTTAAGTGCTTCGGTGATTCGGACCTGGTAGCTCAACAGGTGTCTAACACTTGGGATTCCAAGGATCCACTCATGGCAGCATATCGTTGTGAGGTGGATATTGTTGCAGGTCACTTTAAAGGTTATCAGGTGGATCATGTGGACTGGCGGAAGGACGAAGCGGCGGTCGCTTTAAGCCGCCTGGGTACTCAACATAAACCGGTTCCACCTAATGTCTTCTCTGATGTTCTGCATAACCCGTCCGTCAAGCTCCCTGGTGAAGAGGATTTGGCTGTTCCTGATCCGAAAGCTCAGTTGGTGGCGGCTCTTCATGTTATCCCGGATTGGACGATTCCCTATCTGGCGTATATGAACCGGGGCGAGTTACCAGAGGATGAGACATTGGCCAGGCAGATAATCCGGCGGTCCAAGTCCATGACTATGATAAAAGGAGAATTACATCATTGCAGCGTGACAGGGGTGTTTCAACGCTGTGGGTCTCCTGAAGAAGACTGTGAAATTTTGCGCGAGATCCACGAAGGAGATTGTGGTCACCACACCGGTTCAAAATCTTTGGTGCTAAGGCGTTTCGTCATGTTTTCTATTGGTTAACCGCTCATGCTGATGCTGAGGATCTGGTCAGAAGATGTGATGGCTGCCAGAAGTTCTCAAGACGCGCTCATGTGCCAGCTCAAGAATTGAGGATGATTCCAATCACTTGGCCGTTTGCGACTTGGGGGCAGGATATGGTTGGGCCTTTCAAGAGGTCCAAAGACAATAAGACCCACATTTTGGTGGCGGTTGACAAGTTCACAAAGTGGGTATAGGCAGAACCCGTTAGCAAGTGTGACGCAGACACGACAGTTCAATTCATCAAAAAAGTGATCTTCCGGTTTGGCTTTCCACATAGCATCATCACCGACAATGGTACCAATCTATCAAAGGGTGCCATGAAGGAGTTCTGTCAACGTGAGCACATCCGGTAGAGAGGGCTAATCAAGAGATCTTGAGAGGCATCAAACCCCGGCTTATGATTCCTTTGCAGCGGACGCCGGGTTGTTGGGTTGAGGAGCTACCTTCAGTGTTATGGAGCATCAATACCACGCCCAACAAGTCGACAGGATACACAATGTTCTTCATGGTTTATGGAGCGGAGGCAGTTCTTCCTAGTGACATCCGTCATGACTCACCTCGAGTAGCGGCATATGTTGAAGCTGACAACGAGAAGGCACGGCAAGAAGCTCTCGACCTGTTAGATGAGGAGGCGTGACATAGCGGCCGCCTGCTCGCGATTTATCGCCAAGATCTGCGTCGCTATCATAGCCGCCGTTAGAACCGTAACCTTTCAAGAAGGATATTTGGTGCTTCGGCTCATCCAGGATCAGACGGATATGCACAAGTTATCCCCCCCCCTTGGGAAGGACCTTTTGTGGTCAGCAAGAATCTACACAACGGATCGTACTACCTAATCGATGTTCGAGAGCGCAAAGACTCACGTAAATCGGAGGAGGAGACCAACCGGCCGTGGAATATTGCTCATTTTCGGCCCTATTATACTTGAGCTATAGGCTCTGCTAATGTACATATTATGACAATGTATATATTATGATCAATATAATAAACCGGAACCTCAGCTAAAGCGGGGTATCTGTTGTTTTCTTACATCATGTGTGGTTACATGGAGCTTACATTTTTTAAAGCGGCGTCCGTTTACCCCTTGATTTAGCTTCTCAAAGCTTTATATATCACTTGGGGGCTTGGTCGTATCCGAACCATAGCTACACCTCTTGATCAGCGCAATGCCACAGCATCACTTGGGGGTTTGGTCATATCCGAACCATAGCTACACCTCTTGATCGGCGCAATGCCACAGCATCACTTGGGGGCTTGGTCGTATCCGAACCATAGCTACACCTCTTGATCGGCGCAATGCCACAGCATCACTTGGGGGCTTGGTCGTATCCGAACCATAGCTACACCTCTTGATCGGAGCAATGCCACAACATCACTTGGGGGCTTGGTCGAACCCGAACCATAGCTACACCTCTTGATCGGCGTAATGCCACAATGTCGTTTGGGGGCTTGGTCATATCCGAACCATAGTCACACCTCTTGATCGGCTCAAAGCCTTGCCTACAACAGTTTTATTTGCATTTGTTTGATTTTTTTTCTCTTTTTGATAAAAAAATTTTGGTTGCTTTTTAAACCGGCGTTAACAACCTGGCTCGACTGTCAATTACAAGTTGACGGTACACGATCAGATCATCATCCGGAGACTATCAACCCGGTATGGTTTTCAATCAAAATCAAAGTATGGAGTAAACTGGCGTTTATCATAACCCGGAACGGTTTATACTATAAACCGGCCTTATGTCCACAGGAGTTGTTTCTCCTCCAAGAGCTGGGTCATGCCCCTCACTACAACGTTGGTTAGCCAACCTTATGCCTCAAAGTCACAGGTATTACATATATGTCTGTGTTTGGTTATCTTTTATCGCCTTGGTTATACACCTTGGTCGTATATATATGTATGAGTATCATGACCCGCCCGGCGGTAAACCGCCAGGGTGCTTTGAGCTTTTTATCTGCAGGAACAGCTTAAATAAATGGCTATGGGTTATAAATATCATAAACATGTTGGTTTGAGCAAGCAGATAAAAATGCAAGAAGGCATACCAGACCAAATGTTTTAACTAGCCTATTACAAGGCGTTCCCGTGCCCAAAAGGATAATTGTTTTCTTAAATACATGTCGCAAAGATGTCCAAGACTAAACCGCCTCCGGTTCATGATTGGTCACCACTTGGCCTCGACGGTTATGGATCATCTCGCGCGGTTTAGCTTCTTCTTCTCTACCCAAAGGGTGGGAAATCCATAGTTGCCCAGTCGATCCCAGTTAGGGCTTGGAATACAGCTTCATCACTTATCAGCGTGGACGGTTCAATGTCAGGGGCATAAGTGTGTGCTTACGGATTGGCGGGATAAGATTCTGAGCTTCGGGGATTGGTGCAGCAACCCACTTGTTCTTGTCATCATAGTTTGCTTGATAGTATGACAGGTCCGCTTCTTCAACTAGTTGACAAGCCAATGGGCGTACCTCCCGGTTTATGATCCGGAGATCATCTTCACCAAATTCTGACCCATCTTCCTTCAAACTGGGATAACCTTGGGCCGCTTCAATTTGATCAAAGTCAGGTACCCATTCCTTTGCTCGGGTCAGTGCAGCCAAAGCGCCCGTCCTAGCAGCACACTTTTTCAGTTCCTCAACCCGGGCAGGAAGCATGGATAACCTTTCTAAGGTATCCTTAATCAAGGTGGGAGGAGGATTGTTGTGAGAAGCAGTATATATGATCCGCTGCGCACCGGTATACAGCTGCTCTATCAGAGTATAGGCTGCTTTTAACTTCTTCCGAACATCAGATCCCAAGTGGCCAATATGAGTTCCTACGTCATTGCAAGGATTAGTAAACCGGCAGATACATGAAAGGATATGGTCAAATCGGGAGTTAAGGATGCTTACCAAACACAGCTGCGGTCATGGCATGAACCTGCCGCTTTACGCTGGTCAGTTCATCAACCACCGGTTTAAGAGCGGCTTCGCTTTCAAATTTCTTTTGATCAAATCAGATTTTTCACTTTCCCAATCCGTCCGTTCCTTGTTGAAGTCTTCTTTCAGTTTCTCCATAGCGCCTAGAGCGCTGGTAAACTCTTCTTTCACCTTGGAGGTTTCAGCTTGTTGCAATTTAAGGTTCTCCTGGAGATCAGCGGTTTGGCTCTCTTTCTTGCTCAGCTCAGCCTACAAAGAGACCGCATCATATGGTGAGGTGACAAGATACTTGAAGTACCAAGCCCATAACAAGTTATGCCCTTGGTACTTGGGGGCTAATGCATATTTGCTCTTCATCATACATTTTCTACAAGTCCCAAGCATAATACAAGTATTCAACTTGGCACTTGGTGGCTAATGGATACTTTCTCAAGAAATGCTGATACGGGAGTTTCTTATACAAAGTCCCGGTTCATCTTTATAAAGTTAAACCAGCACTTGGGGGCTACCTCAGTGAAGTTCAGATGCAAAGCATAAAAGTTTTACTAAGTCCCGGTTTAGATTGGTATCTTAAACCATCACTTGGGGGCTACTGGAGTTTGATAAGCTGCAGATAAGAAATAAGGGAGCAACACTTATGAAATTACCCCATATCGTTCCTTCATCATATTCACCAAGCCGGCTTCATAGTCACGACTGGTATATAGACGGTTCAGATAGCCGGAATGAAGATCCTGAGCATTCAGATGAGCGTAAGTGGACAGATCGGCATTCCATTTGCCTTTGCCAATTGCAGAAAATTCCTCTTTGGCAGTGTGCCTTGACAAAGCGACAGGATTTCCTGGGTCTGTATGGCCAATGCTAGTAATTAAAACGTCATCGTCTTTCTCCTCAGCAGCTCATACTGGAGTTGCCGGTTTGTCAGCATTTTTTGCTGGACTGACCAGATTGTCAGTTCGGATGGGGCTTGTTGGCTGGTCAGCATGGCCGGTGGCATCAATTTCTGCCTGCTCAGCAACGAAGTCATGTTCTTGAGGCGGTGGATCATTCAACATATCATCAATATTGGCCTCTTCAGGATCTGTAATTTTCTCCGGTTCAGCAGCTGTGTCTTCCTCTGTCGTTTATTCAGACGAGCCTTTTTGCTGGGTCTGGGCTTGGCTCTGAGAAAAATAAAAAGAAGAATCAGTACAGCATATATTAAGTAAAATGTCAAGAACATAAGTAAGAGTATGGCTCACCCAAGCACTGTTTTAAGCGGTGGAAGTTTTGTGGCAGACGACTCGCCAGAGGATGAATGAGAAGTGCCCTGATAATTTGAGTCAGACGGATTAAGAGGTTGGCGGAAACAACCCGTTTTGGGGCGTGAAATGTCAAGTGAATAAGAGACCTCTGATCGGCGTTTCGAACCGGACTGTTCGGTAAACCCGCGGAGGTAACTACCTGGCTGCTATGCCGGGTTGTGCGGCGAGCCTCGTGTTGTTGTGTCTTCACAAGAAAGTTTGGATCCAAATAAGCAAGAGGATGAGAAAATTTAACTTTCCGGTTTGCTCGACGGATTTTTAATGATGGCAAAGGGTTTGAATCGGAGGAAAGAACGATTACCTCTACAGCATCGGCGTGACTGACTTCAGCGTCGTCCTGACAATAATCATCATCAATAAGGCGTATGAAAAATGAACCAAGTGAGTCAAGTTCTACCTCTAAATCCGGGTTACCCACATCATCATCGGCTAGTGGATCGGAAGATGCAGTGGTCCTCTTCCTATTGGCAGGTTTCTTTACAACTTTGGTTTTTTGACGGGTTGGTTCACCGGTTTGTCTTGCGGGGGTTTCTTGTTCCAGAACGGATCATCGCCCTATCAAGAAAATAATCACACTTTCAGAGAATGTTGGGACAAAAGCAATTTCAGATAAACAAGTTATATGATTCTTACAGCTGGCGGTCTGTTGGTGGTGCAGAAAGGGAGTAGTCCGGTTTGGGAACAGACATCCTCATGTTCATTCAACATCTTTTTTATAGCTTCAGTGACTTCGTCATCTGTAAGCTGAATATCAATGTGCCACTGAGCATCCTTCAAGTTCCCAGTATACTCACACATCAAACCGGGGCACCGGCTTAAGGGCAAAACGCTCCAGCTTATCCAGCAGCGTGCAAGATCAACTCCTGTCAAACCGTTTGCCATAAAGGCCCTGAGCTTTGATAGTTGAGGAGCATATTTGGCCCTTTCTTTGGTGGTCAGTCTTTGAGGAAGAGGATGTGTGTTGCTCAAACGTTCAGGATGGTAACCCGGCAAGGGATTTTCATCAGCTGGAGACGTGTCCTTGCAACAAAACCAGGCCTGGTTCCATTCTTTGGGGTGACTGTGGAGACTGGGATGAGGAAAGGTGACTTCTTTTCTCTTCTGAACCGCCATTCCAACCAATTCTGTGTTGGGTCCGTCTTTGAATTCCATGCGACGATTTAGGTGAAAGAAATCCCTGAATAGTTCTACTGTGGGTTCCTCTTGAAGATAAACCTCACAAAAAACTTGGAAGTGGCAGATATTGGTCACCGAGTTAGGACCGATGTCTTGTGGGCGCAGTTGAAAGCTGGCCAAGATGCCTCGGAATTTTTTTGAACCGGGAGGGTTGAAACCCCGGCTTAAGTGATCAGCAGATACAACAACCTCTCCGTCCTTGGGTGTAGGAGGACATTCCGGGCCAGGGACCCTCCAGTGAATGATGTCTTTCTGGGTCAAAGCGTCCGTTTTGACAAGGTTGTCTAATTGTTCCTCTGTTACTTGAGAAGGGACCCAGTTGCATTCATACACTTGCTTGGCCATGGCAATGAATGATCTACAACATGACAGTTACCGGTTTAAGAATTACAGTGGGCAGCTATGCGGCGGTTCAAGGATATAAGCATGTTGCTAAACTGGAGTTGGTAATCCTAAACCGGAATTTACTAAATAAAGGCTATAAGTGGAAGTACATTGGCGGTTCAACAAGGGGACTAATGGTATATACCGGATCATCATTCTTTCAAAAGTTAAACCGCCTAGTTTGACATTGAAGATGCAAATCTACAGATGTATAAGTGAAGGACAAACAGGTTTCACAAATTGGCAGTATACCTTTGGATCTACCGTATATCAGAAAAGGGAAATATATTCAGACCTAAGAAATAGTGCCGAAGCAGTGGATGAAGGTTCAGATGGGATCTTCTATTTTAACAAGGTGCATTAGATGGAAAAAGAGAGCTACGGCTATCATTGAACAGGATGAATATCAAGGTTTGGATCAAAAGGTTACTACGCAAGCAATGAACACCGACGAACACCGAAGAACACCGAAACCCTAGAACAGATCTATGGCAGAAGAGCAGAAAGCTTACCAGTGCTGATGAAGGAGCGGGGAAGCACCGCAATTCTCTGGTGCGTTCAGGGTGATGCAGCGGCCAGAGTTGAAGCAGAGGTGAAGGTCGATGGCGGCGGCGGAGCTCCAGAGGTTGAGCGGCGCGAGGAAGACGATGACGCAAAGAGGCACAAGGGGGAAAGGTTAAAATGACCCCTCGGCCCTATTTATAAAGGCAAGGGATAAGTGTCAGGTGCGAAAATCATGGAGCCCGAAATTTGGAAATAAGGCGGAGCTGTTGCCTCGATTGTCGGAGACCCATTAATGAAGATGTGTCATACACAGTTTTTAATAACAGATGACATCAGAACGGGTTACCACGGCCTGGGAAGATGATGTCACGGCGGTTTACAAAAATTCATGAAGATGTTGAAGACGAAGTTTTCTTGAGGACTGACATGAACCAGTTCAAATCAGTCTGGGGCCTAATGTTGGGGATATTACTACTGGTCGTAAACCGTCCAGGAGAGGCCGGGTTAACTTCATCAGTAGTTCATTATATTTGAAGCCCATGAAGATGCATTTGAGACGCTGTAAAGGCCGGGGCCCGTAACCGGTTTAAGGCCTGTAGCTATAAACCGCATTGATATGTAACTTGCATTGTAAGGTAGAAAGAGCGGAGACCGAGCCGGACACGTTTATGAGCCGGCCTCAAGACTCTGTAAACCGACGGGCGTCAACCCATGTATATAAGGGGACGACCCGGCGGCGGTTCAGGACAACAGACAACAACTCGAGACTCAGGCAAAGCGTATTCGCTCCCTGGTCATCGAAACCCCATCAATTCCATCACAACTAGACGTAGGCTTTTACCTTCATCGTAAGGGGCCGAACTAGTATAAAACTCGCTTGCGTCCCTTGTCCGCTTTAACCCCTTTAAGTTAACCCGTAGCGATGGCTCCACGACTAATTCTTTTCACGAAGACATCTGTCGTGACAAAACCACGACAGCGCTACCACTCTCCATGTGTGTGGCAGAGATAACATCTTTACTAATGCATTTTGGAAGGAGCTTTCCATTGTTTGGGACACATATATGCAGATGAGCACTGCTTACCAACCTTAGACAGCTGGTTAGACTCTAAAAGGGTAAATTCGTGTTTGGAGATGTATTTGCGTTGCGGTGTTCATGATGCTCCTGCCAAGTGGGCCTCTCGGCTACCTCAAGCTAAGTTTTGGTAAAACTTGAAGGAAATATTCCCTAGAGGCAATAATAAAGTTGTTATTTATATTTCCTTATATCATGATAAATGTTTATTATTCATGCTAGAATTGTATTAACTAGAAACTTAGTACATGTGTGAATACATAGACAAAACAAAGTGTCCCTAGTATGCCTCTACTTGACTAGCTTGTTAATCAAAGATGGTTAAGTTTCCTAACCATAGACATGTGTTGTCATTTGATGAACGTGATCACATCATTAGAGAATGATGTGATGGACATGACCCATCCGTTAGCTTAGCATAATGATCATTTAGTTTTTCTGCTATTGCTTTCTTCATGACTTATACATTTTCCTCAGACTATGAGATTATGCAACTTCTGAATACCGGAGGAACACCTTGTGTGCTATCAAACGTCACAACGTAACTGGGTGATTATAAAGATGCTCTACAGGTGTCTCTAATGGTGTTTGTTGAGTTGGCATAGATCGAGATCAGGATTTGTCACTCAGTGTATCGAAGAGGTATCTCTGGGCCCTCTCGGTAATGCACATCACTATAAGCCTTGCAAGCAATGTGACTAATAAGTTAGTTACGAGATGATGGATTACGGAACGAGTAAAGAGACTTGCCGGTAACGAGATTGAACTAGGTATGATGATACCGACGATCGAATCTCGGGCAAGTAACATATTGATGACAAAGGGAATAACGTATGTTGTTATGCGGTTTGACCGATATAGAATATGTGGGAGCCAATATGAGCATCCAGATTCCGCTATTGGTTATTGACCAGAGATGTGTCTCGGTCATGTCTACATAGTTCTCAAACCCGTAGGGTGTGCATGCTTAATGTTCGATGACGATTTGTATTATGAGTTATGTGATTTGATGTACCAAAGTTTGTTCGGAGTCCCGGATGAGATCACAAACATGACGAGGACTCTCGAAATGGTCGAGACATAAAGATTGATATATTGGACCATATTATTCGGACGCCGAAAGTGTTCTGAGTAGTTTCGGGTAAAAACGGAGTGTCGGGGGGTTACCGGAATCCCCAGGGCGAACTAATGGGCCTTATTGGAGAGAGAGGAGGGCCACCAGGGTAGCCCCCCCCCCTTAGCAGTCCGAATTGGACAAGGGAAGGGGGGGCGATGGCCCCTTTCCTACTCCCTCTCCCTCTCCTTGCTTCCCCCTCTCTCCCTTTTGGTGGAATCCTACTAGGACTAGGAGTCCTAGTAGGACTCCCCTCTTGGGCGCGCCCTAGGGGCCGGTCGGCCCTCCCCTCCTCCCTCCTTTATATACGTGGGGAGGGGGGCACCCTAGGACACACAAGTTGATCTTTTAGCCGTGTGCGGTGCCCCCCTCCACAGTTACACACCTCGGTCATATCGCCGTAGTGCTTAGGCGAAGCCCTGTGCCAGTAACTTCATCATCACCGTCACCACGCTGTCGTGTTGACGGAACTCTCCCTCGGCCTCAACTAGATCAAGAGTTCGAGGGACGTCATCGAGCTGAACGTGTGCAGATCACAGAGGTGCCCTGCGTCCGGTGCTTGGATCGGTTGGATCGCGAAGATGTTCGACTACATCAACCACATTACTAAATGCTTCCGCTTTCGGACTACGAGGGTACCTGGACACACTCTTCCATGCTTGTTGCTATGCATCTCCTAGATAGATCTTGCGTGATCGAAGGCAAAATTTTGAAATACTTCGTTCCCCAACAGTGGCATCCGAGCCAGGTCTATGCGTAGATGTTATATGCACGAGTAGAACACAATGAGTTGTGGGCAATAATAGTCATACTGCTTACCAGCAACGTCTTACTTTGATTCGGCGGTCTTGTTGGATGAAGCGGCCCGGACCGACATTACATGACCGCGTTCATGAGACTGGTTCTACCGATATGCTTCGCACATAGGTGGCTAGTGGGTGTCTGTTTCTCCAACTTTAGTTGAATCGAGTTTGACTACACCCGATCCTTGTTGAAGGTTAAAACAGCACACTTGACGAAAAATTGTTGTGGTTTTGATGCGTAGGTAAGAACAATTCTTGCTAGAAGCCCGTAGCAGCCACGTAAAACTTGCAACAACAAAGTAGAGGCGTCTAACTTGTTTTTGCAGGGCATGTTGTGATGTGATATGGTCAAGACGTGATGAGATATAAATTGTTGTATGAGATGATCATGTTTTGTAACAGTTATCGGCAACTGGCAGGAGCCTTATGGTTGTCGCTTTATTGTATGAAATGCAATCGCCATGTAATTACTTTACTTTATCACTAACAGCAGCGATAGTCGTAGAAGCAATAGTTGGCGAGATGACAATGATGCTACGATGGAGATCAACGTGTCAAGCCGGTGACGATGGTTATCATGACGGTGCTTTGGAGATGGAGATCAAAGGCACAAGATGATGATGGCCATATCATCTCACTTATTTTGATTGCATGTGATGTTTATCCTTTATGCATCTTATTTTGCTTAGTACGACGGTAGCATTATAAGATGACCCCTCACTAAATTTCAAGGTACAAGTGTTCTCCCTGAGTATGCACCGTTGCTACAGTTCATCATGCCGAGACACCACGTGATGATCGGGTGTGATAAGCTCTATGTTCACATACAGTGGGTGCAAGTCAGTATTGCACACGCAGAATACTCAGGTTAAACTTGACGAGCCTAGCATATGCAGATATAGCATCGGAACACTGAGGCCGAAAGGTCGAACGTGAATCATATAGTAGATATGATCAACATAGTAATGTTCACCATTGAAAGCTACTCCATCTCACGTGATGATCGGACATGGTTTAGTTGATATGGATCACGTAATCATTTAGATGACTAGAGGGATGTCTATGTAAGTGGGAGTTCTTAAGTAATATGATTAATTGAACTTCAATTTATCATGAACTTAGTCCTGATAGTATTTGCATATCTATGTTGTAGATCAATAGCTTGCGATGTAGCTCCCCGTTTATTTTTTTATATGTTCCTAGAGAAAAAATAAGTTGAAAGATGATAGTAGCAATGATGCGGACTAGATCCGTGATCTGAGGATTATCCTCATTGCTGCACAGAAGAATTATGTCACCGCTAGGTGACAGACCTATTGCAGGAGTAGATGCAGACGTTATGAACGTTTGACAAAGCTCGGTATGATGACTACTTGATAGTTTAGTGCACCATGCTTTACGGCTTAGACCCGGGACTTCAAAAATGTTTTGAACGCCACGGAGCATATGAGATGTTCCAAGAGTTGAAATTGGTATTTCAGACTCATGCCCATGTCTAGAGGTATGAGACTTTGGCAAGTACTTTGCCTACAAGATGGAGGAGAATAGCTCAGCTAGTGAGCATGTGCTCATATTGTCTGGGTACTACAATCGCTTGAATCAAGTGGGAGTTAATCTTCCAGATAAGATAGTGATTGACAGATTTCTCTAGTCACTATCACCAAGTTACTAGAACTTCGTGATGAACTATAATATGCAAGGGATATGATGAAAACGATTCCCAAGTCTGAGAACTTTTGACCACTGAGTAATACAAAGTCAGTGGAGGGTTACCACACTGTCCAAGGCTTAAAAAACGATTCCCAAGCTCTTCGCGATGCAGAAATCAGCGAAGGTAGAAATCAAGAAATATCATCTAGTGTTGATGGTTAACAAGACACTAGTTTCAAGAAAAGGGGCAAGGGAAAGAAAGGGAACTTCAAGAAGAATAACAAGCAAGTTGTTGCTCCCGTGAAGAAGCCCAAAGCTAGACCCAAGCCTGGAACTGAGTGCTTCTACTTCAAAGGAAATGGTCACTAGAAGTGGAACTACCCTATATACTTGGCGGATAAAGAGGATGGCAAAAGTGAACAAAGGTATATTTGATATACATGTTATTGACATGTACTTTACTAGTGTTTATAGCAAACCCTCGGTATTTGATACCGGTTCAGCTTCTAAGAGTAGTAACTCGAAAACAGGAGTTGCAAGATAAACAGAGACTAGTTAAGGATGAGGTGACGATGTGTATTGGAAATGATTCCAAGGTTGATAAGATCACCATCGCACACTCCTTTTACCTTCGGGATTAGTGTTGAACCAAAAATAAATGTTATTTGGTGTTTGCGTTGAGCATGAATATGATTGGATCATGTTTATTGCAATACGGTTATTCATTTAAGTCAAAGAATAATTGTTGTTCTGTTTACATGAATAAAACCTTCTATGGTCATACACTTAATATAAATGGTTTATTGAATCTCGATTGTAGTGATACACATATTCATAATATTGATGCCAAAAGATGCAAAGTTGATAATGATAGTACAACATACTTGTGGCACTGCCGTTTAGGTCATATTGGTGTAAAGCGCATGAAGAAACTCCATGCAGATGGACTTTTGGAATCACTTGATTATGAATCATTTGATGCTTGCGAACCATGCCTCATTGGCAAGATGACTAAGACTCCGTTCTCCGGAACAATGGAGCGAGCCACTGACTTATTGGAAATAATACAGACCTATGTATGTAGTCCAATGAGTGTTGAGGCTCGCGGCAGGTATCGTTATTTTCTAAAACTTCACAGATGATTTGAGCAGATATGGGTATATCTACTTAATGAAACACAAGTCTGAAACATTTGAAAAGGTTCAAAGAATTTCGGAGTGAAGTGGAGAATCATCGTAACAAGAAAGTAAAGTTTCTACGATCTGATCGCGGAGGCGAATATTTGAGTTACGAGTTTGTCCTTCATATAAAACAATGTGAAATAGTTTCACAACTCACGCCACCTAGAACACCACAGCTTAATGGTGTGTCCGAATGTCGTAATTGTACTTTATTGGATATGGTGCGATCTATGATGTCTCTTACCGATTTACCACTATCGTTTTGGGATTATGCATTAGAGACAACTGCATTCATGTTAAACAGGGCACCATCTAAATCCGTTGAGACGACACCATATGAACTGTGGTTTAGCAAGAAACCTAAGCTGTTGTTTCTTAAAGTTTGGGGCTGCGATGCTTATGTGAAAAAGCTTCAAACCCAAATCGGAGAAATGTGTCTTCATAGGATACCCAAAAGAGATTTTTGGGTACACCTTCTATCACAGATCTGAAGGCAACATAGTCGTTGCTAAGAATGGATTCTTTCTAGAGAAGGAGTTTCTCTCGAAAGAAGTGAGTGGGAGGAAAGTATAACTTGATGAGGTAATTGTACCTTCTCCCGAATTGCAAAGTAGTTCATCATAGAAATCAGTTCCAGTGATTCACAATCAGTGAGGAAGCTAATGATGATGATCATGAAACTCCAGATCAAGTTACTACCAAACCTTGTAGGTCAATGCTACCTCTTGAGCACTGCTTTGGATTTCCCCGAAGAGGAGAGGATGATGCAGCAAAGTAGCGTAAGTATTTCCCTCAATTTTTGAGAACCAAGGTATCAATCCAAAGAGGGAGGCCACGCCATGAGTCCCTCATACCTACACAAAACAAATAGCTCAATGCAACCAACGCGATTAGGGGTTGTCAATCCCTTCACGGTCACTTACGAGAGTGAGATCTGATAGAGATGATAGATAATATTTTTGGTATTTTTGATATAAAGATGCAAGGTAAAATAAAAGGCAAAGTAAAAAAGCAAAGCAATAATAAAGTGATTGGATATTGATATGATGAGAATAGACCCGGGGGCCATAGATTTCACTACGGGTTTCTCTCACGAGCATAAGTATTTCTATGGTGGGTGAACAAATTACTGTTGAGCAGTTGACAGAATTGAGCATATTTATGAGAATATCTAGGTATGATCATGTATATAGGCATCACGTTCGAAACAAGTAGACCGACTCCTGCCTGCATCTACTACTATTACTCCACTCATCGACCGCTATCCAAAGATGCATCTAGAGTATTAAGTTCAAGAAAACAGAGTAACGCCTTTAAGCAAGATGACATGATGTAGAGGGATAAATTCATGCAATATGATAAAAACCCCATCTTGTTATCCTCGATGGCAACAATACAATACGTGCCTTGCTGCCCCTCATCACATCGGGAAAGGACATGGCAAGATTGAACCCAAAGCTAAGCACTTCTCCCATTGCAAGAAAAACCAATCTAGTAGGCCAAACCAAACCGATAATTCAGAGAGACTTGCAAAGATAACCAATCATACATAAAAGAATTCAAAGAAGATTCAAATATTGTTCATAGATAATCTTGATCATAAACCCACAATTCATCGGTCTCAACAAACACACCGCAAAAAGAAGATTACATCAAATAGATCTCCACGAGAGAG
The DNA here is from genome assembly GCA_021605145.1 of Aegilops bicornis. Lineage (NCBI taxonomy): Eukaryota > Viridiplantae > Streptophyta > Magnoliopsida > Poales > Poaceae > Aegilops > Aegilops bicornis. The sequence continues at coordinate 171,436,502 of CM038673.1, read as the reverse complement.
GGGGACAACGTTGTATTGAGATCCAAAAAGAGAGAAGAAGCCATCTAGCTACTAACTATGGACCCGAATGTCTGACGTAAACTACTCACACTTCATCGGAGAGGCTATGGTGATGATGTAGAAGCCCTCAATGGTGGATTCCCGTTCCGGCGGAGCTCTGGAACAGGCCCCAAGATGGGATCTCGTGGATACAAAAAGTTGCGGCGGTGGAATTAGGTTTTTGGCTCCGTATCTGATCGTTTGGGGGTACATAGGTATATATAGGAGGAAGGAGTACGTCGGTGGAGCTTCGAGGGGCCCACGAGGCAGGGGGCGCACCCTCCACCCTCGTGACCTCCTCGTGGATTTCTTGACGGAGGGTCCAAGTCTCCTGGATCATATTTGTTGAGAAAATCACGTTCCCGAAGGTTTCATTACGTTTAGACTCCGTTTGATATTTCTTTTCTTCGAAACACTAAAATAGGCAAAAAACAGCAATTACAGGCTGGGCCTCCGGTTAATAGGTTAGTCCCAAAAGTAATATAAAAGTGGAAAATAAAGCCCAATATGGTCCAAAACAGTAGATAATATAGCATGGAGCAATCAAAAATTATAGATACGTTGGAGACGTATCAGTCAACCAGAGTACGGTCCGCACCAGTGTGGTACGGTAATCCTGTTCTAGAAGTCATGTTACTAGACCATGACGAACCTACAAACTATGAGGAAGCGATGATGAGCCCAGATTCCGTGAAATGGCTTGAGGCCATGAAATCTGAGATGGGATCCATGTATGAGAACAAAGTATGGACTTTGATTGACTTGCCCAATGATCGGCGAGCCATTGAGAATAAACGGATCTTCAAGAGGAAAACAGACACTGATATAGTGTTACTATCTATAAAGCTCGAATTGTCGCAAAAGGTTTTCGACAAAGTTCAAGGTGTTGACTATGATGAGAGTTTCTCACTCGTATCTATGCTTAAAGTCTGTCCGAATCATGTTAGCAATTGCCGCATTTTATGAAATTTGGCAAGTGGATGTCAAAACTACATTCCTTAATCGATTTCTTAAAAAAGAGTTGTATATGATGCAACCAGAAGGTTTTGTCAATCCGAAAGGTGCTAACAAAGTGTGTAAGCTCTAATGATCCATTTATGGACTGGTGCAAGCATCTCGGAGTTGGAATATACGCTTTGATAGTGTGATCAAAGCATATGGTTTTATACAAACTTTTGGAGAAGCCTGTATTTACAAGAAAGTGAGTGGGACCTCTGTAGCATTTTTGGTATTATATGTGGATGACATATTGTTGATTGGAAATAATACATAATTTCTGGATTGCATAAAAGGATACTTGAATAAGAATTTTTCAATGAAAGACCTCAGTGAAGCTACTTACATATTGGGCATCAAGATCTATAAAGATAGATCAAGACGCTTGATAAGAATTTCAATGAGTACATACATTGATAAGATTCTGAAGGAGTTCAAAATGGATTAGTCAAAGAAGGAGTTCTTGCCTGAGTTGTAAGGTGTGAAGTTGAGTAAAGACTCAAAACCCGACCACGTCAAAAAATAGAAAGAAAATGAAAAGTCATTCCCTATGCCTCAGTCATAGGTGGACGTATTGTGTACCTCACCATGAGTTTGGCAAGAGGGTACAATAGTGATCTAGGAGTGGATCACTGCGCAGCGGTCAAAATTATCCTTAGTGGAATAAGGACATGTTTCTCGGTTATGGAGGTGACAAAAAGTTCGTCGTAAAGGGTTATGTCGATGCAAGCTTTGACACTGATCTGGATGACTCTAAGTCTCAATCTGGATACATATTGAAAGTAGGAGCAATTAGCTAGAGTAGCTCCGTGCAGAGCATTGTAGACATAGAAAAATTGCAAAATACATACGGCTATGGATGTGGCAAACCCATTGACTAAACTTCTCTCACAAGCAAAACATGATCACACCTTAGTACTCTTTGGGTGTTAATCACATAGCGATGTGAACTAGATTTTTGACTCTAGAAAACCCTTTGGGTGTTAGTCACATGGAGATGTGAACTAATCACATAAAGATGTGAACTATTGGTGTTAAATCACATGACGATGTGAACTAGATTATTGACTCTAGTGCAAGTGGGAGACTGAAGGAAATATGCCCTAGAGGCGATAATAAATTTGTTATTTATATTTCCTTATATCATGATAAATGTTTATTATTCATGCTAGAATTGTATTAACCAGAAACTTAGCACATGTGTGGATACATAGACAAAACAGAGTGTCCCTAGTATGCCTCTACTTGACTGGCTTGTTAATCAAAGATGGTTAAGTTTCCTAACCATAGACATGTGTTGTCATTTGATGAACGGGATCAATCATTAGAGAATGATGTGATGTACATGACCCATCCGTTAGCTTAGCATAATGATCGTTTAGTTTTTCTGCTATTGCTTTCTTCATGACTTATACATGTTCCTCAGACTATGAGATTATGCAACTCCCGAATACCGGAGGAACACCTTGTGTGCTATCAAACGTCACAATGAAACTGAGTGATTATAAAGATGCTCTACAGGTGTCTCCGGTGGTGTTTGTTGAGTTGGCATAGATCGAGATTAGGATTTGTCACTCCGTGTATCGGAGAGGTATCTTTGGGCCCTCTCGGTAATGCACATCACTATAAGCCTTGCAGGCAATGTGACTAATGAGTTAGTTACGGGATGACGCATTACGTAACGAGTAAAGAGACTTGCCGGTAACGAGATTGAACTAGGTATGATGATACTGACGATCGAATCTCGGGCAAGTAACATATCAATGACAAAGGGAACAACGTATGTGTAAGTGCATCTAGTGCCACCCCTAGTTGGTTTTGGAGTATTGACGACAAACCTGGTTGAGGGACCAATGTGTTTGTGAGAATTGCAGGATAACACAGGTAGTAGTCCCTCATTGATTCGGTTTACCTACCGGAGATGACCCCTAAAAATGTATGAAGACATTGAAGACAATGGTGGTATGTGAAGATATTCACATTGAAGACTATGACAAGAGAAGACATCACGTGAAGACTATGGAGCGCGAAGACTTAGTTGTTTCGTTGTTTCCTTTTCTTCTTTGATGAGTCATAGGAACCACCGTACTGTTAAGTGGGGTCCTAGTGAACAAAGTCAGAGTGACTGAAGTGATGCTCAACAAAAATCCTATATCTTCGAGCGAAGACAATGAGAGAAAATCTTATCCAGAGTTGGATGAGTCAGCTTTACTTGTAGCCCAAGTCAAGTTGCCGCGTGTGTTTGAAATCTGACCGTTGGAACACGTGTCAGTTCCTTAGTGACCCGGGGTCATTTCGGAAAAATCAGGTCGGGTTGCCTAGTGGCTATAAATAGCCCACCCCCTACACCATAAATTGGTGGCTGCTCAGAGTTAGTGCATGGCTTTTGTCGTCTGAGAGCAACCCACCTCCGAAGCTTTTGAGAGAGAGAAATCCTTGCGAGGACAAAGCCCAAACACCCAGAGCCAAAGAGTGTTAGGCATCATCAAGTCTTTACGTCAGCGTGACCTAAAGACTTGTTACACTTGAGGACTGTGAATCCTCCACCCGGTTAGGCGTCGCGCTCGAGCATCCAAGAGTCATTGTGGTTCGCCGTGAACGAAGTCTGTGAAGGTTTGGAAGTCTACCTTGAAGACTTACCCAGTGATTGGGCGAGGACTGGGTGTCCTTAGCTCAAGGGGAATAAGGTGAGACACGGTCTTCTCGAGTTAAATCTCAGCCTCCCTAACTAGACGTCTGTTTGTCACAAAGAATCGAACTGGTCCAACAAATCCTTGTCCTCACCAAGCGACTGGTTCTATCTTCTCCCTCTCTTTATTTTCATTTTGTCTTCGTGAAGTCATTGCCTGCCTATGTTACCTGTTTGACTTCACTGTGTGACTTCCATTGTTGCTTGGCTTCATACTATGTTCCATCCTGATCTTCACTACCTAGCTGTTATTAGTCTTCGTGCTTTCACTTCATTGTATACTTGACTATGGCTTGCTTAGTGTAGTATACCTTCCGCTGCATATCAATAGGTTCATTTCTATTGTTTGTTTCGAAACTCTCATGTTTTGAAGACTTTGATAAAAATCACCTATTCACCCCCCGCTCTAGTCGATAACTAGCACTTTCAATTGGTATCAGAGCAAGGTGCTCCCTTGTTCTGTGTGATTCAGTTTAACCACCTGGAGTTTTAGCTATGTCGGCTGCAGGGATAATGTAAGTCTCCGCTGCGTGCCTCGTCTTCGATGGAACTGAATATCCCTACTGGAAGAATAAGATGCACATGCATCTTGAAGCCATTGATGTCGACCTCTGGTATGTCGTCAAGAATGGTGTTCCCAAGACTGGTGAATGTGTCACCCCTGCTGATGTCAAGAAGTTCATTCAACTGGATTCTACTGCCAAGAACATCATCTGTGGTCATCTGACCAAAGGACAGTATGGCCGTGTGAGTGCTCTGGAAACGTCGAAGCTAGTCTGGGACTGGCTCTCCAAGGTCAATGAAGGTGTCTCAGCCCAGAGAGATCAAAGGATCAGTGTTCTTCGCAACCTATTCAACCGCTTCAAGAGAAAATACAATGAGAATGTCCAGCTCACGTTTGTCGTCTCACTGACATCACAAATGAGCTTCGTGCTCTCGGCTCCACTGAGATCACCAAGCATGAAATCGTCAAGACACTGCTGAGATCACTTGACAGCTCATTTGACACCCTTGCCCTGATGATACAAGAACGCCCTGACTTCAAGACACTCGACCCGTCTGACATACTTGAGAGGCTCAACACACATGAGTTCCAGCTATCTGAGAAAAGAGATATCTATGGTCCCAACTATGGCTGAACTCGCGCTTTGAAGGCAAAAGTTGTTTCCTCATCCGAAGAAGAATATGACTGCAATCTGGTGATCCTGAAGACATTGGAAAGGAGCTTTCTATGCTTGTGAAGAAGTTCCATAAGTTCACTAAGAAGAAGGGCTTCAGAAATTCTTCACGATCCATCTCAAGAAATGATGAAGCTTCCACTCATGATTACAAGAAGAGAACATGTCACAAGTGCAAGAAACCTGGACACTACATCTCTGAATGTCCACAGTGGGACAATGAGAAAAACAAGAAGAAGAAGAGCAAGGAATATGATTCAGATGACAAGAAGAAGAAGAAATCCTCAAAGTCTTCTTCCAAGTCTTCGTCCAAGTCTTCATCACACAAGAAGAGCTCATCTGGCAAGGCTCGTGCTTTTATTGGCAAGGAAATGGATTCGGAGGAGGAGTCTGCTTCTGAGGAGGCGGAGGTGGAGTCTAATGAGGATTCTGACCCTGGCATTGCAAGTCTGGCTCTAGCTACAACCTACGTTGCCAAGTCCATCTTCAACACTGAAGACAATGGCCCCGTCACCAACGCTGATGCTAATGACAAGGACGACTCAGCTCCCACCTACTACTTCATGGCACGTGGTGCCAAGGGTATGACACCTCATGCTTTAGAATGGATTATGGACAGCGGATGCACTAATCATATGATTAGTGATCGAAGTCTTCTCATGGACTCAACCTTACATCCATCTGACAAGAGTCACATCACATTTGCTGACACTGGTAAAAGCAAGGTATTGGGTCTAGGTAGAGTTGCAATTTCAAAGGATCAGCACATGGATAAAGGTGATGCTTGTTGAATCCCTGGGTTTCAACTTAATGTCTGTCTCAATGCTTTGTGACTTGAACATGATTGTGATATTTGGAAAATATCTTTGCCTTGTACTAATGGAATCTGACAAATCTCTAGTCTTTGAAGGGTATCGGAAAGATGATCTGTACATGGTAGATTTCTCAGCAGGACCACAGCTTGTCGTATGTCTACTAGCAAAAGCTTCAGAGTGCTGGCTCTGGCATTGGAGGCTAGGGCATGCTGGCATGAGGAACTTACACACTCTCTCAAAGAAGAAGCACGTCATAGGCATCAAGGGCGTCAAGTTCAAGAAAGATCATCTGTGGGTGCCTGCGAAGCTGGAAAGATGACAAGGGCCAAGCATCCCTCGAAGACAATCATGACGACATCTCAACCCTTCGAGCTGCTCCACATGGACTTATTTGGTCCTACTCACTACTCTACTCTTACTACTATTGCTTGTCTTTATGGCTTTGTCATTGTTGATGATTATTCAAGATATACTTGGGTGCACATAATTCTTTACAAGACTGAAGTGCAGGATGTCTTCAGACGCTTCGCCAACCGTGCCATGAACAACTATGGCGTCAAGATCAAGCATATTAGAAGTGACAACAGCACAGAGTTCAAGAACACCGGCCTCGACCTTTACCTGGATACATTGGGCATCACTCATGAGTTCTCAGCTCCGTACACACCTCAGTAGAATGGCATCATGGAGTGCAAGAACAGAACACTCATTGAGATGGCACGGACGATGCTTGATGAATACAAGACTCCAAGAAAGTTCTGGCCAGAAGCTATTGATATTGCATGCCATGTCATCAACCGTGTTTATCTTCACAAGCTTCTGAAGAAGACATCCTATGAACTCCTCACTGGTAAGAAGCCAAATGTCAGTTACTTCAGAGTATTTGGTGCTAGGTGCTGGATCAAGGATCCACATCACACTTCAAAATTTGCACCGAAAGCACATGAAGGTTTTATGCTTGGTTACGGAAAGGATTCGCACTCCTACAGAGTCTTCAACCTCTTTCACTATAAAGTGGTTGAAACCGTGGATGTGCGATTCGATGAGACTAACGGCTCGCAAAGAGAGCACCTGCCAAATGTGCTAGATGAAGTTCCACCTAGTGAATCCATCAAGCAAATGGGAACTGGAGAAATCATACCGTCTGAAGCACGGACTGAAGAGGAACTTATCATTTCTGCACCCAATCAACCTGAAGACAATGCTCAGCCCGAAGACAATCCTCCTAATGATGACAATGATCAGCAAGAGCAAAATCTTCGTCCAGTTCATCCTCGTTTTGCAAATGAAGTACAGATTGAGAAGATAATTGATAGCATCAATGCTTTGGTCCACTCACTCGTTCAAGAGCAACACAGCTAGCAAATTTCATGGGCACTTTGCATTCGCCTCAATATCTGAACCCAAGAAAGTTCTTTGAAGCCTTCATGGAACCTGAATGGATTCAAGCCATGCAAGAAGAGCTTCAACAGTTCAAACTGAACAATGTCTGGGAACTTGTTAAGCGTCCTGACCCTCGCAAGCAAAACATAATAGGCACAAAATGGATTTATCGCAACAAGCAAGATGAGCATGGTCAAGTTGTCAGAAACAAGGCTCGTCTCGTTGCTCAAGGATACACTCAAGTTGAAGGGATTGACTTAGATGAAACATTTGCTCTTGTGGCTAGGCTTGAAGCTATTCGCATATTGCTAGCCTATGCAAATCATCACAACATTCTTCTGTATCAAATGGATGTGAAGAGTGCATTTCTCAATGGCAAGATTGAAGAAGAAGTGTATGTTGCACAACCTCCTGGCTTTGAAGATCCAAAACATCCTGATATGGTGTACAAGCTTAACAAGGCATTGTATGGCCTCAAACAAGCCCCTCGCGCTTGGTATGACACACTCAAAGACTTCCTGAAGAGCAAAGGCTTCAAACCTGGTACCCTAGATCCTACACTCTTCACGAAGACATATGATGATGAACTGTTTGTGTGCCAAATATATGTGGATGGCATTATCTTCCGCTGCACCAACCAGAAATATAAAGGATGAGTTTGGACACATGATGCAAGAGCAATATCGGATGTCCATGATGGGTGAGCTGAAGTTCTTCCTTGGTCTTCAAATTCACAAGAAAGCAATGGCATCTTCATATCTCAAGAGAAATACCTCAAAGACTGCTGAAGAAGTTTGGAATGCAAGATCGCAAAGGTTACACGACGCCAATGCCAACCAAGAGTCATCTGGGTCCTGACGCCAATGGTAAAGAGTTCGATCAAAAGGTATACCGCTCCATGATTGGTTCTTTACTTTATTTATGTGCATCTAGGCCAGATATCATGCTTAGTTTTTGCATGTGTGCTCGATTCCAAGCGGCACCAAAGGAATCGCATCACTTAGCTGTGAAGCGAATTCTTCGATATTTGGCTTACACCCCAACACTAGGATTATGGTATCCAAAGGGCTCGAGTTTGATCTAGTTGGATTCTCGGATGCTGATTATGCTTTGGTGACAAGGTGGATCGCAAGTCTACATCAGGCACATGTCACTTTCGGGACGATTACTTGTCTGTTGGTCTTCAAAGAAGCGTAATTGTGTATCACTCTCCACCGCTGAATCTGAATACATTGTCTTTGGATCTTCTGCGCTCGACTTACGTGGATGAAGCAAACTCTCAAGGACTATGGCATCCATCTGAAACAAGTACCACTCTACTGCGACAATGAAAGCGCCATCAAGATTGCCAACAATCCAGTTCAACACTTGAAGACAAAGCACATTGAAATTCGTGATCACTTTCTCAGAGATCATGTTATGAAGGAAGATATTGATATTATACACGTCAACACTGAAGAGCAATTGGCAGATATCTTCACAAAGCCCTTGGATGAGAAAAGGTTTTGCAAGTTGTGGTGTGAGCTAAATATCTTGGAATCCTCGAATGTCCCGTGATCGTGCACACATCCTAACACTTATGCATGTTGATGACTTAGATGTGCAACACACGAAGTAATGTATATCTTCAATCAATGAAGACTTACACTCTGAGTGTGAATACATTAATGCGGAATTTGACTTCGGAGCGCCACGATAATTGTGCGCCGTGTCTGGGTCTAATACTTCCTATACGGTGGGTAACGCCACCACCAAACTTTTGTTTGGAATGTTTTTCTCTTGGCGTTACATTTGCTAAGTCTTCGCATTTGGTTTGTCTTCAACAGTAACATGATTTCATGTTTATCTTCACAATGTTGATTTGGTCTTGTTCTGATATATACATATGTTAGTGTTTTGTCCTCTACAGCATTCACTTATAGCTATGTCTTGTCGTTTGAATCTTTTGGACTAAGTGAATGTGATCGGACCCTAAACTCTCTATGCTTCCTACCTCAAACTCTATCTATCCAAATCATATGCATTCTATTGAAACCGTCGAATGTCTTCTCTGCGTCCTTGTCAGCAGAAGATACAGAGACAAACATTAAATCTGTTTTAAATGCTCAATCCTTATTGCCTGAAACCCGGAGAAGCCGGAACGACCACCCGACAGTCCAGGCATGCGTGGGAACATGGAACAACTTCCAATGTGTTGCATGTTCTCCATGTGTCCCTCAGATGTGAACCGCCAGGGGCACCTGCGTAATTGCACTGTGTCGTCCCTCTCCCTATAAATGCACATCACATCACGGTCAAAACACTTCTGCCACCTCTCCACCTCGACAAACCCTAGCGCCATCGCTAGCTCTCGACGACGCCGGCGACGAAGCGCTTAGCTGTCGCGACCTCGATGCCGTCTTCACGCCAGCCGCGGACATCGTCTTCTCCACCGCCGCCGTAGGTGTCCTCCATCGCCAAGTTAGGGCACGGAAGATCGAACTGCTCGGCCTCATCTTCTACTTCGTCTAGCAGTTCATCGTGTGGTAAATTAAAACTCTCTTTTTACTGTCTTTTTGATCCGATAGATTCATCCTTCCTACCAAAAGTGGTTTCTGTATACACAAATTTGGATTTATCCTGTTTTGCATCTCATATGATGCCTAGTATATTCACTTAAGCTTCACACGTAGTTAGATTCCTCACTTGTACCTATTCTTGGATTCGTACAAATCTGGAACCAACTCTCAACATATAAGTGAATGTCTTCGCGCTATGAGGTCAAAGTCTTCTAAACTGATTTTTCTTCAAAATCTTCTGAGAATGCATATGACCTCTTCCCCTTCCCTCGCATCTCTAATGCTATCATAGGTACATGTTCGTGGGAGAATCCCTTGGTTCTCATAGCTTGCATTCATTTGCAGAATTCTTACAGCATCATATCAACTCTACCGAAGCCAGTTCCTGTCTGACCAGCAGACGGAAGACTTCGACAGCTTTGAAGCCATTCAGTCTGAACTACATGGCCACAGAAAAATCAGCAAGGAAGGGAGGCAGACAGCGCCGCGGGGGCATGATGCAGCACAGTAGCGTAAGTATTTCCCTCAGTTTTGGAGAACCAAGGTATCAATCCAGTAGGAGGCCACGTGCAAGTCCCTCGTACCTGCACAAAACGATAGCTACTCGCAACCAACGCGATTAGGGGTTGTCAATCCCTACACGGTCACTTACGAGAGTGCGATCTGATAGATATAATAGTTTTGGTATTTTTGGTATAAAGATGCAAAGTAAAAGTAAAAGCAAAGCAAGTATAAAAGTGATGGAGATTGATATGATGAGAATAGACCCGGGGGCCATAGGTTTCACTAGTGGCTTCTCTCTAGAGCATAAGTATTCTACGGTGGGTGAACAAATTACTATTGAGCAATTGATGTAATTGAGCATAGTTATGAGGTTATCTAGGTATGGTCATGTATATAGGCATCACGTCCGAGACAAGTAGATCGAAACGATTACGCATCTACTACTATTACTCCACTCATCGACCGCTATCCAAAGATGCATCTAGAGTATTAAGTTAAAAATAGACTGACGCCTTAAGCAAGATGACATCATGTAGAGGAATAAATTCATGCAATATGATAAATACCCCATCTTGTTATCCTCGATGGAAACAATACAATACGTGCCTTGCAACCCTTTACATCCTTTGGGTAAGGACACCGTAAGATTGAACCCAAAGCTAAGCACTTCTCCCATTGCAAGAACTACCAATCTAGTTGGCCAAACCAAATGGATAATTCAAGAGACTTGCAAAGATAACTCAATCATACATAAAAGAATTCAGAGAAGATTCAAATATTAGTCATAGATTAGCTGGATCATAAACCCACAATTCATCGGTCTCAACAACCACACCGCACAAAGAAGATTACATCGAATAGATCTCCACGAAAGAGGGGGAGAACATTGTATTGAGATCCAAAAAGAGAGAAGAAGCCATCTAGCTACTAGCTATGGACCCGAAGGTCTGAAGTAAACTACTTACACTTTATTGGAGGGGCTATGGTGTTGATGTAGAAGCCCTCCATGGTGGATGCCCCCTCCGGTGGAGCTCCGGAACAGGCCCCAAGATGGGATCTCGTGGATACAGGAAGGTACGGCGGTGGAATTAGGTTTTTGGCTCCTCTTCTGATCGTTTGGGGATACGTAGGTATATATAGGAGGAAGGAGTACGTTGGTGGAGCGTCGGGGCCCATGAGGTAGGGGGCGCGCCCAGAGGCGCCCTCCACCCTCGTGACCGCCTGGCACTTCTTGGAGTAGGGTCCAATTCTCTGGATCACGTTCGGTGAGAAGATCATGTTCGAAGGTTTCATTCCGTTTGGACTCTGTTTGATATTTCGTTTCTTGAAAACAACGAAATAGGCAAAAAAACAGCAATTCAGGCTGGGCCTCCGGTTAATAGGTTAGTCCCAAAAGTAATATAAAAGTGGAAAATAAAGCCCAATATAGTCCAAAATAGTAGATAAAGTAGCATGGAGCAATCAAAATTATAGATACGTTGGAGACGTATCAGGCATCCCCAAGCTTAATTACTGCTCGTCCTCGAGTAGGTAAATGATAAAAAGAGAATTTTTTATGCGGAGTGATACTTCGGCATAATTTCAATGTAAATCTTCTTAATCTTGGTATGCATATTCAGATCCGAAAGATTCTAGACAAAAGTTCATATCGACATAAAAATAATAATACTTCAAGCATACTAATCAAAAGCAATCATGTCTTCTCAAAATAGCATGGCAAAAGAAAGTTCATCCCTACAAAATCATATAGTTAGGCTATGCTTCATTTTCGTCACACAAAGATGTTCCCAACTTCTATACCCCCGATGACAAGCCAAGCAATTGTTTCATACTTAAATAATGTCAAACTTTTTCAACCTTCACGCAATACATGAGCGTGAGCCATGGATATAGCACTATGGGTTGAATAGAATATGATGATGAGTATTGTGTGGAGAAGACAAAAAAGGAGAAAGTCTCACATTGACGAGGATAATCAACGGGCTATGGAGATGCCCATCAATTGATGTCAACATGAGGAGTAGGGATTTCCATGCAACAGATGCACTAGAGCTATGAATGCTCAACAAAAGAAAACTAGTGGATGTGCATCCAACTTGCTTGCTCATGAAGACCTAGGGCATTTTGAGGAAGCCCATCGTAGGAATATACGAGCCAAGTTCTATAATGAAAAATTCCCACTAGTATGAACAAGACAACTTATGAGACTCACTATATGAAAAACATGGTGCTACTTTGAAGCACAATATATGAGACTCACTATATGAAGAACAAGGTGCTACTTTGAAGCACAAGTGTGGAAAAAGAGATAGTAGCATTGCCCTTTTTTTTCTTTTTTTTGGGCCTCCCTTTTTTGGCCTTTCTATTTTTTTTGGCAATGCTCTAATAATGATGATCATCACACTTCTATTGATTACAACAATAAGGATTACAACTCGAAACTAGAACAAGGTATGACTCTATATGAATGCCTCCGGTGGTGTACCGGTATGGTGCAATGAATCAAGAGTGACATGTATGAAAAATAATGCATGGTGGCTTTGCCACAAATACAATGTCAACTACATGATCATGCAATGGCAATATGACAAAAGTAAAGTATGTCATGATGATGATGACCGGAACGGTGGAAAGTTGCATGGCAATATATCTCGGAATGGCTATGGAAATGCCATAATAGGTAGGTATGGTGGCTGTTTTGAGGAAGATATAAGGAGGTTTATGTGTGAAAGAGCATATCATATCACGGGGTTTGGATGCACCGCGAAGTTTGCACCAACTCTCAAGGTGAGAAAGGGCAATGCAGTACCAAGAGGCTAGCAAAGGCGGAAAGGTAAAAGTGTGTATAATCCATGGACTCAACATTAGTCAAAAGAACTCATATACTTATTGCAAAAATTTAGAAGTCATCAAAAATCAAGTACTACGCGCATGCTCCTAGGGGGATAGATTGGTAGGAAAAGACCATCGCTCGTCCCCGACCACCACTCATAAGGATGCACAAGCCAGGTACACTTCATGTTTCAAATTTGTTACATAACTTTAACCATACGTGCATGCTACGGGTTTTGCTAACTTCAACACAAGCATTTCTCAAATTCACAACTACTCAACTAGCATGACTTTGATATTATCACCTCCATATCTCAAAACAATTATCAAGCATCAAACTTATCTTAGTATTCAACGCACTTCAAAAGAAAGTTTCACATATCTTGAACACCAAGTATATTAACATTAAGCAAATTACCATGCTATTAACGACTCTCAAAATAATCTAAGTGAAGCATGAGAGATCAAGTTTCTTTAAAACAAATCCACCACCGTGCTCTAAAAGATCTAAGTGAAGCACTAGAGAAAAAATTATCATGCTCAAAAAGATATAAGTGAAGCACTATGAGGAAAACTATCAAGCTCAAAAGATATAAGTGAAGCACATAGAGTATTCTATCAAATTTCAATTCATAAATGGCTCTCTCAAAAGGTGTGTACAGCAAGGATGATTGTGGTAAACTAACAAGCAAAGACGCAAATAATACAAGACGCTCCAAGCAAAACACATATCATGTGGTGAATAAAAATATAGCTCCAAGTAAATTACCGATGGAAGTGGACGAAAGAGGGGATGCCTTCCGGGGCATCCCCAAGCTTTGACTTTTTGGTGTCCTTGGATTATCTTGGGGGTGCCATGGGCATCCCCAAGCTTATGCCTTGTACAATGGGAGGTGCTTAGGGGAGGCGCTTAGAGAAATAAACCAGGCATTTCTTAAGCACCGGTGCTTATTTGTACAGGATAGACGCTTAACTAAGCGTCTCTCCCATAGAAATAGGCACCGGTGCTTTAGAAAAACCCGGTTTATTTTTTTAATAATCTCTCTAAGCACCTTCCATTGTACAAGGCCTTAGGCTCTTTCCACTCCTTGTTCCATAATCCATCAAAAGAATTCACCCAAAACTTGAAAACTTCACAACACAAAACTCAATAGAAATCTCGTGAGCTCCGTTAGAGAAAGAAAACAAAAGACTACTTCAAGGTACTGTAATGAACTCATTCTTTATTTATATTGGTGTTAAACCTACTGTATTACAACTTCTCTATGGATTATAAACTATTTTACTAGCCATAGATTCATCAAAATAAGCAAACAACACACGCAAAACAGAATCTGTCAAAAACAGAACAGTCTGTAGTAATCTGTAACTAACGCAAACTTCTGGAACCCACAAAATTCTACCAAAATTAGAAGACCTGTAAAATTTGTTTATTGATCAGAAGCAATTTGAATCACTATTTTATCACATTCTGGTGATTTTTAACAATTCGGGCACTGAGCGCAAAGATTCTGGAAATTACAGCAAGATCAAATAACTATCTCCCAAGAAGATCTAATAGGTTTAACTTGGCACAAACACTAATTAAAAGATAAAACCACATCTAAATAGAGGCTAGATGGATTATTTATTCCTAAACATAACCAAAAACAAAAAAACTAAAAATAAAATTGGGTTGCCTCCCAACAAGCGCTATCGTTTTACGCCCTAGCTAGGCATAAAAGCAAGGATAGATCTAGGTATTGCCATCTTTGATAGGCAATCCATAAGTGGCTCTCATGATAGATTCATATGGTAATTTTATTTTCTTTCTAGGGAAGTGTTCCATGCCCTTCTTTAAGGGAAATTGGAATCTAATATTTCCTTCCTTCATATCAATAATTGCACCAATCTTTCTAAGGAAAGGTCTACCAAGAATAATAGGACATGAAGGATTGCAATCTATATCAAGAACGATAAAATCTACGGGTACATAATTCCTATTTGCCACAATAAGCACATCATTAATTATTCCCATAGGTTTTTTAATAGTGGAATCCGCAAGATGCAAGTTTAGAGAGCAATCATCAAAGTCACGGAAATCTATCAAATCACACAAAGTTTTGGGAATAGTGGAGACACTAGCACCCAAATCACACAAAGCATGAAACTCATAATTTTTTATTTTAATTTTGATAGTAGGTTCCCACTCATCATGGAGTTTCCTAGGGATAGAAACTTTCAACTCAAGCTTTTTCTTCATAAGATTGCATCAAGGCATCAACAATGTGTTCGGTAAAAGCCTTATTTTGACTATAAGCATGAGGAGAATTTAGCACGGATTGCAACAAGGAAATACAATCAATTAAAGAGAAATTTTCATAATTAAATTCCTTGAGATCCAATATATTGGGTTTAGCAATATCTCTATTTTTATTTCTTTCAATCCCACTTTTATCAATTTCATCATCAAGATCTAAAAACTCAGAATTCTTAGAACGCCTTCTAGGTAAAGGAAGATCATATTCAGTTTCATCAAGATTCATATGGAAAAACAAAGATTTAATAGGGGACACATCTATGACTTTTAGATCTTCATCTCGATTTTCATAGGAATTCGGTTTAGCGGCCATCTTATTGACTAAGGTAGCTTGCATATCCGAAATTTCAGCAGTCATCTTTTCAAGACGAGCAATTTGGGCTCTTATACCATCAAATTCTTTGGACATATCATCGAGCTCTTTATTCATATAACTCATAAAACTCTTTTGTTCCTTAAGCTCGTTTCTAAAGAAATTATTATGCTCAAACTGCAAAACCATAAACTTCCTGACATTGTTTTCGATCTCCTCTAGCCTTTTAAGGTGAAGATCACCAGATTTAGGTAGGGCCATCACGACAAACAAGCAAACTAACACACGAGCAAACAAACGGACGAGGAAAAGGCAACGGAAAGAGAGGAGATTGGGAAAGAGAGGGCAAATAAAACGGCAAGGGTGAAGTGGGGGAGAGGAAAACGAGAGGCAAATGGCAAATAACGTAATGCGAGAGATAGGGATTGTGATGGGTACTTGGTATGTTGACTTTTGCGTAGACCTCCCGGCAGCGGCGCCTTTAAATACTTCTTGCTACGTCTTGAGCTTGCGTTGGTTTTCCCAAAGAGGAGAGGATGATGCAGCACAAGATGGCGTAAGTATTTCCCTCAGTTTTGAGAACCAAGGTATCAATCCAAGAGGAGGCCACGCGCAAGTCCCTCGTACCTGCACAAAGCGATAGCTACTCGCAACCAACGCGATTAGGGGTTGTCAATCCCTTCACAAATCACTTACGAAGTGAGATCTGATAGAGATAATATTTTTGGTATTTTTGGTATAAAGATGCAAAGTAAAAGTAAAAGCAAAGCAAGTATAAAAGTGATGGAGATTGATATGATGAGAATAGACCCGGGGGCCATAGGTTTCACTAGTGGCTTCTCTCTAGAGCATAAGTATTCTACGGTGGGTGAACAAATTACTGTTGAGCAATTGATGTAATTGAGCATAGTTACGAGGTTATCTAGGTATGATCATGTATATAGGCATCACGTCCGAGACAAGTAGATCGAAACGATTCTGCATCTACTACTATTACTCCACTCATCGACCGCTATCCAGCATGCATCTAGAGTATTAAGTTAAAAATAGAATAACTCCTTAAGCAAGATGACATCATGTAGAGGAATAAATTCATGCAATATGATAAATACCCCATCTTGTTATCCTCGATGGCAACAATACAATACGTGCCTTGCAACCCTTTACATCCTTTGGGTAAGGACACCGCAAGATTGATCCCAAAGCTAAGCACTTCTCCCATTGCAAGAACTACCAATCTAGTTGGGCAAACCAAACGGATAATTCGAAGAGACTTGCAAAGATAACTCAATCATACATAAAAGAATTCAGAGAAGATTCAAATATTATTCATAGATAAGCTGGATCATAAACCCACAATTCATTGGTCTCAACAAACACACCGCAAAAATAAGATTACATCGAATAGATCTCCACGAAAGAGGGGGATAACATTGTATTGAGATACAAAAAGAGAGAATAAGCCATCTAGCTACTAGCAATGGACCCGAAGGTCTGAAGTAAACTACTCACACTTCATCGAGGGGCTATGGTGTTGATGGAGAAGCCCTCCGTGGTGGATGCCCCCCTCAGAGCTCCTAACAGGCCCCAAGATGGGATCTCGTGGATACAGGGAAGGTACGGCGGTGGAATTAGGTTTTGGCTCCTCTTGACCGTTTGGGGATCGTGAGGTATATATAGGAGGAAGGAGTACGTCGGTGGAGCGTCAGGGGGCCCACGAGGTAGGGGGCCGCGCCCAGGGGGGCGCCCTCCACCCTCGTGACCGCCTCTGGCACTTCTTGGAGTAGGGTCCAAGTCTCATGGATCACGTTCGTTGAGAAGATCACGTTCCCGAAGGTTTCATTCCGTTTGGACTCCGTTTGGTATTCCGTTTCTTGAAACATGAAATAGGCAAAAAACAGCAATTACGGGCTGGGCCTCCGGTTAATAGGTTAGTCCCAAAAGTAATATAAAAGTGGAAAATAAAGCCGAATATAGTCCAAAACAGTAGATAAAGTAGCATGGAGCAATAAAAAATTATAGATACGTTGGAGACATATCAGGGCACATCAATGGATCTGCCCGAAGATCTCTATGAGCTATACAAAACTGATCCTGAGGAGAGCTATGGCCAATGCAAAACTCGAATCCAATGGATTCAAAGATATTGGGTAGAACAATGGTTCAAGTACATGTTCGTGACCCAGGAATATGCTGAAAAGAATGCCATCAAGCGACCCTGGGGAGACATCTTGTACAAAAATCTTCCACCCAGGTCCAAAGCTGAAGCCATTGATCAAGGCTTCTACCCTTGCATGGTCCGTGGACCACAGCCTGCAGATGCCGACCCATCTTCGTTGCTCTGGTGTCATGACGACAATCTGTTCAAGCGCAACTATCAGTTTGCCAAGAACTCGGCCAAAGAGAAAAAGAAGTCGCGGGGATTAGACTTCAACCCAGGTCCCTCTGCTCCTCGTGCCGATGGCACACGCGAAGCTGAACCCAATCTTGTTGGGCCCTTCTACAACCTAGAGGGTCTCATCACTCACATCATGGTTCAAGGGCAGCCGTGGATAACTCTGCAGATGGCGCTAATTCGACGGGTTACCGCACCACCGCCTAAGAAGCTGAAGAAACCCAAGGCTTCGAAGCCCTCAGCTGCACCAAGAGCTTCACAAGCGAAGCCTCTGGCCACTGCTCCTCCTGCACCAAGCATGCACTCTGAAGATCTCTCTCGAATCTCCAAGTCTCAGAAGAAGAAGAAGCCCGTACAACCTACTGGTCAAGCACTGACCCCTGCTGCCGTTCTGAGGAATGAGAAAGAGGCCATTGATCTGTCTAGTGACGACGATCTTGGCGATGATGCTCTTGAGCTGCTAATAAAGAGCAAGCAAGAGGCGGGAATCTTCAATGATCTTCCCCTCTTCGATGTGGACATTCTGAACTAATTCATTGACGAGTGGTTTGACAGCCCAAACCTCAGTTTTGATGATCTCCAACTCCCCATTGGCCTCAGCGTCTCCTTCCATGGAGCCATTGCTCCTGAGCTGGCTCTAGCTCAGAAAATTGTTGAACTGAAGCACAAGATTGACTATGAAAAGGCTCAGTTCAAGAAGCATATGGCCAAGCTCAGTGTGACAGACGTCCAAAACTTCAAGACCATGATGCATGAGCTCAAGGAGGCATTTCACAAGAAACGTGATGAAGCCATAGGTTCTCGAGAGCGCATGAAGCTCTTGGCTACCAAATGTGTTCAAGCCTACAATGAAGCTGAGAAGCGCAAGCCACTTGGGCGTCCTGGCATTGACCCCAAGATGGCTGCCAAGAAGAAGCCAGCTATGGACCAAGCTGAAGCATCCAGGCGGGAAGAACCTCGCATTGTCTTCCCAGCCAGTATGACAGGCGTGAAGCCTAAGGTCCCCACAGTGGCTTCAGAGCTTAAGAAAACAAGGGCAGCTGAAGCCGAAGCCAGAAAGCGCAAGACCAAGAACACCACTGACGAGGCTCCACCTGCCAAGAAGCGAAAAACCAAGAAGAAAGATCGGGCTGCTCCCACAGAGCCCCTTGTCGTCGAGCCAATTTCTGTTGCTCGTCCTGCATCTGCACATCAAGAGCGTCGTATGATAGTTCATGAGCCTGCTTCCACAGAGGCTCCTGAAGCTGAAGACATTCCAGCTATTGAACCCACCGCAGCTGAAGACATTGGTCAACATGACAATGTAGAAGATGATGAGGTCCTTCCTTAGATCGAGCAAAATGTGGTATCATCGCCAGTTCTCACGAACATCGAACTCATCAGCATTGGTCGTCCCTTGACGCCAATCGCTCAGGATGATTCATGGGCTGATCACCCTCAAGACTTCCCCCGTCAAGCAGAAACACCAACTACTCCCCCAACTCAAGTCACCGCTCCGGTGCCTGAAGATGATGACTTTGAGGCCCAACCAACTCCATCTCCACATGCGTCGCCAGTGTTCCACAGGCTTCGCAAAGGACCAAGGCCACAAGTCACACTTTCAAGTGTTCCAGAAGGAGAAGAGCACCATTCCGTATCACACCAAGTATTTCCTGAAGCCTCTCCATCTATGAACGTCTCCAAGTCTGAAGCCAAAGCGGCTAAAGACATTCTGGCTACATCAGCCGATGAACAAGAAGAGCCAAGAGATGAAGAAAGAACGTGTTGCTACACCCCCGACAAACCCTAAAGTTGTTCTCGAGGAGAACGTGTCCGACCCTCCAGCTACTCAAGTGGAGGATGATAACATTGAGGCGACCACCAACACCAATATTGAAGCCAATGACGTTGTCATGGCTGAAGCTATTGTGGCGCCTGAAGTTAATGTGGTGCCAGAAGTGATTGCACCTGAAGCCAATGATGCACCTGATGCAAATCTGCAGCTTGAAGTCACTGCCACTTCCACTGCTCCTGTACCACCTCCAAGGCCTCACACTATCGAGCAAGCATTTGATCGTGGTCAGCTGGTCACTGTTAGATGGCCCATTCTGGTTCCTCCACCTGCTGCTGATCCGCAATTTGACTATCATATTGAGCACAGGCCTCAGGTCCAGAAGCCTAAGCCAAGGTTGCCAAGGTATCCAGGTATAGCAACTTCACCAGGGTCATTCAATGCAAATGGCTTCATTGCGCACAACACTTTCTTTGATAGTGCCAAGAACCCCTATTCCAAGCCAAGGATTTCATCGATCGGTTACGGAGCTATCGTGATCGCAGCTACTATTCATGTGTTCTCTATGACCAAGGGCGTATCTTTCCACATATGCGTCTAGACACCTTTGAAGCCATTCTTTGGACTGCTCGCCTTGAAGAAGCCCTTGACCGCTTACGTGATGCTTTGGTCTCTTGAACTTTGTGACTGATAAAGAGTATTGGAATGAAGAGCTTCTGCTACAATTTTATGCTACCCTCCACATTGGCGGCTACAACAGGGATCCGAAGACTTGGGTCCTTGAGTGGATGACAGGTAATGTCCATCATGAAGCCAAATCTCTTGATATCATTGAGCTAACTGGCCTGCCCACTCCAGGTGAACTCTTCGAGCCTAGTTGTCAGCTTCACCGCAATGCATTGGAGAGAATCTTTCAGAAGCCAGAGCCCAACATGAGCCAAATGCTAAGCATAATGAAGCCTCTGCCACGCGACGCTGAATACCCAAGAGAGTTCTTTGTTGAAGACCTAGAGTATCTGTCCCGAACAATCTATCATATCATAAGGTGAACTCTATGGCCCATCAAGGGACATTCTTCTGCAACAAAGCTTGAAGGAGCGATGAAGACATTGGTCTTTTATATCTTCAATGGCATTAGCTTCAATGCTCACGACTTCTTTATCAGGCAATTGACTACATCAGGCTCTGATCTCTTTGGTCTGAAGTTCTACGCTCCATGGGTTATGCGCCTTATCAAGCTTCACTCTGCCGTCAACTATCAATATACGCACGCAACCATCTGATATTTTTGCCAGAGGTTGATATGTCAGTTGAAGCCATATACCCGGAGCCTGCCAAGGAGCCTGTTTGTCTTCACAATGCTGATCACCAAAGCTTCACACAACCCATTGAAGGAGTTTAGGCCGTCACTCGTGTTTATCCTTTGGCTGGCAATACACGCTTGCCTCACCGTGCCCATACTGAAGCCACTGAAAGCACTATTGCTCAAAGGCCTCGGAAGCGATCTCGTGTTCTCAATGACCGAGAGCTTCTCGTTGCCCTGCATCAGAAACAGGATAAGCATCACTACTGGCTGAAGCGACAGATGCAAAGCCTCTTGGTGGACGTCAATCGCATTCGAAATCTTGCCACCAAGAATGCATTTGCCACTCATGAAACCTGTCGGAGGTCATGGAAGAGTTTTACATTCTTTGAGTCTTTGAAGCGAGATCTTCAAGACGATGGCTTCACTGAACGATTCAAGTTTGACTCCACTCCTCCCAGGAATGCTACCTTGCGTCGGACTCCCTCTCTTGAAGACTCTGAGTATTCCTCCTCGGCTGCAACGGTGAATGCCAGAGTCATAGATGATCAAGATGATGCTACCACACCACCTCCAACTTCAGCCAGACGACCTTTGCACCAAGTTCTTCTGCCTTTGCCAAACCCCGGACGCCGACCATGCAGCTTGACTACTCATACGGGAGCAGTATAGGCTCTATGTCTTCAAACCTTTTTGGTCCTTACTGACAAAAGGGGGAGAAGCATATGAGTTGATAGTCTTCAAGCGGGTCCATATGGGCGGTTTCTTTATATTTTGCCTAGTGTTTACAACTCTCGCTTTTGATACATTTGGTTCTTTGAGTTGTAACACTTAAACTTGATGGTCATCTGCTACTTGTTTGCTATTCTGTGATGCGATGATAAATTCTGCATGTGCGATGATAAATCCCGCATAAAGTCATATTACAGACATCCATTTTTCATTTTGCATGCCATTATCTTTGTTATATCATATCATGCATGATGAGTTGTCTTCATAAGTTGAAAAGGATCTCCACAAGTACAACCTGCCATGTGCATTTGCATTCCAAAAGCAAATTACTTATATGCACATCTTCAGGGGGAGCATGTTGCTACTTATGAAGACAATACCTTTAACCTCTACAATTTCACATACTTTTACCCCCGTTGAAAACTTCAACCAGTTTGTCATGAATCACCACAAAGGGGGAGATTCTAAGTGCATCTAGTGCCACCCCTAGTTGGTTTTGGAGTATTGACGACAAACCTGGTTGAGGGACCAATGTGTTTGTGAGAATTGCAGGATAACACAGGTAGTAGTCCCTCATTGATTCAGTTTACCTATCGAAGATGACCCCTAAAAATGTATGAAGACATTGAAGACAATGGTGGTATGTGAAGATATTCACATTGAAGACTATGACAAGAGAAGACATCACGTGAAGACTATGGAGCGCGAAGACTTAGTTGTTTCGTTGTTTCCTTTTCTTTTTGATGAGTCATAGGAACCACCGTACTATTAAGTGGGGTCCCAGTGAACAAAGTCAGAGTGACTGAAGTGATGCTCAACCAAAATCCTATGTCTTCGAGCGAAGACAATGAGAGCAAATCTTATCCAGAGCTTGATGAGTCAGCTTTACTTGTAGCCCAAGTCAAGCTGCCGCGTGTGTTTGAATTCTGACCGTTGGAACACGTGTCAGTTCCTTAGTGACCCAGGGTCATTTCGGACAAATCAGGTCGGGTTGCCTAGTGGCTATAAATAGCCCACCCCTACACCATAAATTGGTGGCTGCTCGGAAGTTGGTGCACGGCTTTTGTCGTTTGAGAGCAACCCACCTCCGAAGCTTTTGAGAGAGAGAAATCCTTGTGAGGACAAAGCCCAAACACCCAGAGCCAAAGAGTGTTAGGCATCACTGAAGTCTTTCTATCCGCGTGACCTGAAGACTTGTTACACTTGAGGACTATGAATTCTCCAGCCGGTTAGGCGTCGCGTTCTGAGCATCCAAGAGTCATTGTGGATCGCCGGTGAAAGAAGTCTGTGAAGGTTTGGAAGTCTACCTTGAAGACTTACCAGAGTGATTGGGCGAGGACTGGGTGTCCTTAGCTCAAGGGGAATAAGGTGAAGACACGGTCTTCTGAGTTAAATCTCAACCTCCCTAACCAGACGTGCAGTTGTCACAGCAACTGGAACTGGTCCAACAAATCCTTGTCCTCACCAAGCGACTAGTTCTATCTTCTCCCTCTCTTTATTTTCAGTTTGTCTTCGTGAAGTCATTGCCTGCCTGTGTTACCTGTTTGACTTCACTGTGTGACTTCCATTGTTGTTTGGCTTCATACTATCTTCCATCATGATCTTCACTACCTAGCTGCTATTAGTCTTCGTGCTTTCACTTCATTGTATACTTGACTATGGCTTGCTTAGTGTAGTCCACCTTCCGCTGCATATCAATAGGTTCATTTCTATTGTTTGTCTTCGAAACTCTCATGGTTTGAAGACTTTGATAAAAATCACCTATTCACCCCCCTCTAGTCGATAACTAGCACTTTCAGTGTGTTGTTATGCCATTTGACCGATAAAGATGTTTGTAGAATATGTGGGAGCCAATATGAGCATCCAGGTTCCGCTATTGGTTATTGACCGGAGATGTGTCTCGGTCATGTCTACATAGTTCTTGAACCTGTAGGGTCCGCACGCTTAACTTTCGATGACGATTTGTATTATGACTTATGTGATTTGATGTACCAAATTTTTTTCAAAGACCCGTATGATATCACGGACATGACGAGGAGTCTCGAAATGGTCGAGACATAAATATTGATATATTGGACCATGTTATTCGGACACCGGAAGTGTCCCGAGTAGTTTCGGGTAAAAACGGAGTGCCGGGGGGGGGGGGGGGGGTTACCGGAACCCCCCGGGGGAACTAATGGGCCACCATGGGCCTTATTGGAGAGAGAGGAGGGCCGCCATCGCAGGCCGCGCCCCCCCTAGCATTCCGAATTGGACAAGGGAAGGGGCGCGACGCCCCCTTTCCTACTCCCTCTCCCTCTCCTTCCTTCCCCCTCTCTCCCTTTTGGTGGAATCCTACTAGGACTAGGAGTCCTAGTAGGACTCCCCTCTTGGGCGTGCCCTAGGGGCTGACCGGCCCTCCCCTCCTCCCTCCTTTATATACATGGGGAGGGGGGCACCCTAGGACACACAAGTTGATCTTTTAGCCGTGTGCGGTGCCCCCCTCCACAGTTACACACCTCGGTCATACCGTCGTAGTGCTTAGGCGAAGCCCTGTGCCGGCAACTTCATCATCACCGTCGCCACGCCGTCGTGCTGACGGAACTCTCCCTCGGCCTCAACTGGATCAAGAGTTCGTGGGACGTCATCGAGCTAAACGTGTGCTGATCGCGGAGGTGCCGTGCGTTCGGTGCTTGGATCGCGAAGATGTTCGACTACATCAACCGCGTTACTAAACGCTTCCGCTTTCGGTCTACGAGGGTATGTGGACACACTCTTCCCTGCTCGTTGCTATGCATCTCCTAGATAGATCTTGCGTGATCGTAGGCAAAATTTTGAAATGCTGCGTTCCCCAACATAACTCCACTTCAACACTTCTCTGGGTTGCACACCTTACAAAGCCTTGTATGGACATGAGCCAAACATAGGACATCCCCCTACAATAGGTCCCTCTTTGAATCCTGATGTGCAGACCTAGCTATCTATCCAAACCCAACACACTGCTAACCTGAAAGAGCATTTGGCCAAAGCCCAGTTCAAATACAAGTAATATGCAGATAAGAAGAGATCTCCAAGGGAATTTGCTGAAGGGGAAATGGTGTACTTGTGGTTGCAGACGCATGCTTGGTCTTCAGTGTTTAACCGTACATGCCCTAAGCTTGCCTTGAAATTCTTTGGTATCTTTAAACTCTTTGCCAAGATTGGCAATGTAGCCTACAAGTTGGAGTTACTCCGAGTAAGTACGGTGCATTTGGTTTTTCATGTGTCAGAACTCAAGGCTTATCGGCTAGATCATAGACCTTTCCTTGCGGGGAGTGATACCTGAAGGTTTGGTTAATAAAGGAAATGATGCCTATCTTCAAGTGTTGATCAAGCGGTCTACTATTCCAGCATCTGCAGGCACCTGGGAGGATTATCAGGTGCTCAAGTCTCGCTATTTAGAAGCACAAGCCTGGGGACCATGTGGTTCTCAATGAGAGGGCAATGTTAGTATTGACGATACTGTGACTAGGTTAAATAACCCGGAAGGCGTAAACTAAAAGAGAAGGTGCCAATTGAGGAAGGCGGGAAAATCAAATAGAGGTGTGGGCTCCAAGTGGTTTTGCAGTGTGTTAGGTCATGGGTTAGGCCATGGGTTAGAGCATCTCCACCCATTGGCCACCCCAGGACGCATAAAAATCGCCCCCCGGGGGCGAGCCGGGCGACATAATCGGGCGCTTGGGGGTTTTATGTCAAATTGCCGCCTCAGCGCCAATATTGGCCCACTTTCGGCAAATAAAGGGCCCATATGGGCAAGAATAGGCCCATATTCGGTGTGGTTCGTCATGGCTCAATGTTCAATTATCAACATAAATATTTTTTTATCACATAGTTCATCAAAGAAAATCAAATAGTTCAACAAAATAGTGCAACAACAAATCGTTCAATACAAATTATATAGTTCAACAAATAAAAACTCATATTTCATCACACGTCGCACCCGGCGTCGCCCTTGAGCCTCCATAGGTGCTCCACCAGATCCTGCTGCAGCTCATGATGCACCTTTGGGTCTCGGATCTCCTGACACATACTGAGGTAGGTAGTCCAGGTTGCCGGTAGCTGGTGATCAACTTCGGCTAGAGGACCTCGCTCAGAGTATGGTTCAGTGTCAAACACTGGCTCTTCCTGCTCGCTCTCGATGATCATGTTGTGCAAGATGACACAACAAGTCATGATCTCCCACATTTGATCTTTCGACCAGGTCTGAGCAGGGTACCGGACAACAGCAAATCGAGATTGGAGCACACCAAAAGCCCGCTCGACATCCTTCCTGCAAGCCTCCTGACACTTGGCAAAGTAGGACTTCTTGCCTCCTGGCACAGCGTTTGAGATAGTCTTCACAAATGTAGACCATCTCGGATAGATGCCATCAGCTAGGTAGTACCCCTTGTTGTAGTGCCGCCCATTGATCTCGAAGTTCACCGGAGGAGAATGACCTTCAACAAGCTTGGCAAAGACAGGGGAGCACTGCAGCACGTTGATGTCATTGTGAGTTCCTGGCATACCAAAGAAGGAGTGCCATTTCCAGAGGTCCTGTGTGGCCACCGCCTCAAGTACCACACTACAACCGCCTTTGGCGCCTTTGTACATCCCCTACCAAGCAAATAGGCAATTCTTCCATTTCCAATGCATGCAGTCGATGCTTCCAAGCATCCTAGGAAATCCTCTTGCTGCATTCTGTGCTAGGATCCGAGCAGTGTCTTCCGCATTGGGTGTTCTCTAGTATTGCGGTCCAAACACTGCCACCACTGCCCGGCTGTAACTTGTAGAAACACTCTATGCTGGTGGACTTGGCCATGCGCCCATAGTCGTCGAGTGAATCACCGGGAGCTCCATATGCAAGCATCCTCATCGCTGTCGTGCACTTCTGGATCGAGGTGAATCCAAGTTTGCCGGTGCAATCCATCTTGCAGTTGAAGTAGTTGTCGAACTCCCGGATGGAATTCACAATCCCGAGGAAGAGCTTTCGGCTCATCCGATAACGGCGCCGAAATGTTTTGTCGCCGTGAAGTGGAGCATCGGCGAAGTAGGCGGAGTAAAGCATGCAGTAGCCTTCGAGAAGATGCCAGTTTTTGCTTTCACCCGCCCGGCCGAGCCACCTCGCCTGACTTTTCATTGCTCGCGAAAGCTGGGCGAGGGCGGCGAGCACCATGAGATGCTCTTCTTCCTGGACGTCGGCCTCGGCTTCCTCCTCCAGCAGCGCGGCCAGCGCATCCTCGTCATCCGAGTCCATCGCCGGGGCAGGCAAATCGCCGAACACCTTGCGCCCGGTGGGCGTGTACCCGCCGCTAAACTGCCCCTCCGCGGCCGGAAACGGCCAGCTGCTGGTGGAGGGGCTGCCTCGGCGAACCTCTGCTATTTTTTCGGCGAGGATTGGCTATCTAGTGGTGAAGGGCGGCGGGGCGGCGCTGGGACAGCTAGTGGCGGCCGAGGGCGCGAGGGGTGAGAGGCGAGTCGGGGAAGAAGAACTAGACTTTCCACCTGATGGTGTGGGCCAGCCGCGCTTTTCCCTTGCGCAGGAGCCCCCGATCGCCCCCTAGTGCGCCGGGTTCGGCCTGCGACCGCCGAGCCCAAAAACGGGCCGAACCGGTGCTTTTTGGTGTCCTGGGGGCGCGACTGGGGCGACCATCTGCTCAACGGTATTGGCAAAAAAGACCACCTTCAGATAAAATTGACAGAAGAGATCATCCCAGCCGTGGCGGCAGGTGCGCCGGCCGACGCGTGGCACCTGCCGCCACACCGGCAGGCGGCAGCACCTGCCGCCAGATGCCCAGGCGGCAGCAAGCTCGTAACAGCCAGCCACTGCCCAGGACGGAACGGGAGAGTGCATGTGGCCCTTGCCGCCTAGCGGCGTGGCGGCACCACGGTTTTACATGCACTTTTTGCATGCTACTACGTTTTGTTTGGTCTGGGTTTTGTATCGTCTGCGTTTCGTTTCGTCTGACAAATAATGCCACAGATTCGTTTACCTATAGTGTTGATTCCTAGGTATGCAGTACAATGTTTTTGCAAATCGTCTGCGTTTCGTTTTGTCTGACGAATAATGCCACACATTCGTATACCTGCAGTATTGATTCTTAGGTATGCAGTACAATATTTTTGCAAATAATAACCGTATATTTACAAATAATAATACGAGCCTCCGTCACGGGCCTCATGGTCGGCCTCCTCGCACCGGGCGATTCATCCGGCGGACCTTCATCACCGCAGGTCTCATCGTCGGCCTCGTCGCACCGGGCGAGTCACCTAGCGGACCTTCATTGCCGCGGGTCTCATCGTCGGCCTCATCGCCTGACGGACCTTCGCCGCCGCAGGCCTTATCGTCGGCCTCATCGCCCCGCGGACCTTCGCCGCCGCAGGTCTCATCGTCGGGCTCTTCGCGTCGGCCTCATTGCCCGGCGGACCTTCGCCGCCGCAGGCCTCATCGTCGGCCTCCTTGCGCCGACATCATCGCTGGCGGACCTGCTCCGTCGCGGCCTCATCGTCGGCCTCCTCGCGCTGGCCTCATCGTCGGCCTCCTCGCGCTGGCCTCAACGACCGGGCGATGATGTCGGAGCGAGGAGGTCAACGATGAGGCATGCGGCGGTGAAGGTACGCGAGGAGGCAGACAGACGTTGAGGCCAACGATGAGGCCCACGACGGAGCAGGTCCGCCGGGCGATGATGTCGGCACGAGGAGGCCGACGATGAGTCCTGCGGCGGCGAAGGTCCGCCAGGCGATGAGGCCGACGCGAAGAGGCCGATGATGAGACCCGCGGCGGTGAAGGTCCGCCGGGTGACTCGCCCGGCGCGAGGAGGCCGACGATGAGGCCTGCGGCGGTGAAGGTTCATCGGGTTAATCGCACGACGCGAGGAGGCCGATGATAAGGCCCGTGACGAAGGCTTGTATTATTATTTGTAAATAAACGATTATTATTTGAAAAACAGTGTACTGCAGCCTAGGAATCAACATCATAAGTATATGAATATGTTGCATTATTCGTCAGACGAAACAAAATACAGATAAAACGAAACGCGGACGAAACAAAATACAGTAGTAGCATGCAAAGAGTGCATGCAAAACAACATTGCCACCACGCCCCTAGGCGGCAGGGGCCACATGCAGTATCCCGTTCCGTCTTGGGCAGTGGCTAGCTGTTATGCGCTTGTGGCCGCCTGGGCATGTGGCGGCAAGTATTGCCACCTGCCGGCGTGGCGGCAGGTGCCATGCATCGGCTGGCGCGCCTGCCGCCACCATTGGTTGGTCTCTTCTGTCAATTTCATCTGAAGATGGTCTTTTTTGCCAATTCTGTTGAGCAGATGGTCTTTTTGGACAAAAAATCGGTTTTTTGGCGTTGACACCGAAAAAGTGGTCTGGGGGGGCCTGTTGGGGGCGTGGCTGGAGATGCCTTGTACACTGGGAGGTGCTTAAGGGAGGTGCTTAGAGAAATAAACCAGGCTTTTCTTAAACACCGGTGCTTATTTGTACAGGATAGACGCTTAACTAAGCGTCTCTCCCATAGAAATAGGCACCGGTGCTTTAGAAAAACCCGGTTTATTTTTCTAAGCATCTCTCTAAACACCTTCCATTGTACAAGGCCTTATGTTGCTATGAGTCGAGGCAGACACCATTATAAGCTAGATACGGGGTAAGTGGGAATCGTCAATGAAATGAAATTAGTCTAAGCCTCTTTCTCTGTTCTCCCCTTGCTCGTGTCGCCAGCTCGTCTACCTTTCAACCTCCCCAGCCCTAATTTGAAATTTTCACCGAAAATTTGTCCAAAAACCATCGATGCGGCGGCAAAGATGTGACATTACCGCACATGTCGATTAATAACTACTATCTCGCTTAGGAATGAAAGCAAACAAAGCAAATCCCAATGAGTATGAACTTTGAACTTGACCCAAAACATGCTACTACCGTTTCCAAATCACTGTCACAGGGGGAATGGGCAGAATGAAATCCATGAGTAAATCGAGGCGGAGGTTCCCCCGGAGTACCGCATTGGCCATAGTACTACGGCCTCGTTCCCCCACGAGTAGCGCAATCTTCGTGGTCTGGTCTTCCAAGTCAAGTCCACCACCCTTTCCATCACCGTCTTCCTCCCCACGCTGAATATAAATACCTCCGCCTCCTCAGGTCCTCCCCTCTACGCCTCACCAAACCCAAAACCACCGCCTCGTCGATCCCACATTTCACCTTCCCTCCCGTTTCCGCCCGCAAATTGCCTCCTCCACCCAAACCCTAGGCCTCAAGCCCACCGCCACGCCCCCCCTCCCGCTCCCGCTCTGCGGCAATTCGGCGAACACCTCGCGCGCATCTCCCCGCGTTTCCACGGCCAGCCGGGCAACTTCTCCGAGCGCCCTGGCGATGGCGAACCACGGGGCCGCGGAGGCCGCCTCCATTCGCAACGAGGCCCGGGAGGTTCTAAGCCTCTACTCCGACGGCGAGCACGAGGCTGCGCTGGCCCGCGCCGTAGTGCTCGCCGCCGTGCACCCGGGCTCCGCGGTCGCTCTCAACCTCGCCGGATTGATCCACCGCCACGCGGCCCTCGTGGCGCGGAACGACAGGGGCGCCCTCGGCGACGACGAAGACGGCGACGAGAACGCGTCCGCGCTGGAGAAGTACCACCGCCACGCCGCCCTCGACGCCTTCTCCGCCGCTGCGCGTCTCGCCCCCAACTGCGTCGTCACCAACGCCGACCACGCCGTGGCGCTCGTCCACTGCCGTCGCTTCGAGGACGCGCAGAAGGAGTTTCTCCGCATGCTCGACACGGTCGCGAACAACGACCAAGCCGACCCGGCGCTGTACAGCGTGGTGTACGACATGAGCGGGGACTCGAGCATGAAGGGGAGAAAGCGCGACGCCGTGAAGAGCGCCAGCATCGCCATGGAGCGCTTCGCGGAAAAAATCAACCACAGGATTCTGCCATTGGAGGCCGCCAAGTTGCTGGACGCCAGCAATCTCGGCGGGCCTGCCGCCGATGAAGCGCGAGAGCGTGCAAAGCTTCTCGCCGAGACCTACCCCTACTCGCCGCGCGCCCAGCTACTCCGCGCGTACATCGACTTGGCACCAGTCCGTGCCCTCGATCCGGCAATGGACAAGAAGCAGCTTCTGCGCCGCGCGCTCACCACCGTGTCTCAAGCGGCAGTAAACTTCGACCTCTCGCTCATGGTTGCCTTGTTCCACGCCAAGCTCTTGTTCGTCCTGGATAACTTTGATGCTGCGGAGCGAGAGTGCCGCCGGGCACTTCGCATGGAGACGCCGAATGACCCCAATTGGGATGACATACCTCCCATGGCTGCTCTTGGGGCAGATTCTGATGCCAGAGTATCTTATGTCAAGAAGCAGCTCCGTGTCTTGCTCAAGCAGATCATAGTTGTGGCTGCACTATACTGGTCCTCTATGAAGAATGCACTGCAGGGCCAACGCGTCGTATCAGTGACGGTTGACACGCTGCATGCGCACTATGATGGAATCGACAAGTCGGCAGCAAAGACCATATCTGATGCAACGCGCTTTCTCAAGAATCAGGAGTCATGGAGTTTCTGGATTTGCCTCAATTCCCGTTGTGATGGCAAGAAGTTTTCGGACACTAGTTCGCTCTGGCAACACACGTGCAGCAAGCACCGAGATGAGCTCTGGGGGAAGCTGCAGTCACTTATAGATCCAGAGTATTGGGAAAATACATCACAGGATGATCACTCGTTGGTTGGGATAACTGTCAGCCGCCAGTCTGACACCTTTCTTTTACCAAGGGTGCAGGATATGTTTGAATCCTTGCTGCTTTCACCATCTGTTGGAATACAGGCAGAGCCCTTCGCTGAAATGCGACAAAGGAAATGCAGAGAAGGATCTGAGATCCTTGGGAGCATCAGGGAGAAGTTGAGGATGTTGCCTAAAGATACACTTAGCACTGAGGTCTAGCACTTCTACATATGGCATGGTTTCAATTTAGCATTCTTCCTTAGTTCACTGTTCTGCTGATAGTGAGGTTTATCAGACTAATGATTGGCTTGCTTGTTGATTGCAGTTTCAGGAGTGCTGTTCTGGAATAGAGAAATTGTGGCTAAAGTTTCTTGAAGTTACTGTTGTGGACTATCGTGAAATCATTCTTCCCCTTGCGAGATCATACCAATGGGTCTGTTAACATCTGCAGTGATTAGTTTTTATAGTTATATATGCCCATTTGTTGGCTCAACTGCCCATATTGTGTGCTAACTGATAACCATCTTTGCAGATAGAATTGAAGAAACGGATTCCTTTTATCTAAATCATCCTGGTACTAGGCGTATTGAATTTGCTGATGCCAATATTGATATTATATGCGGTAAAATTCCTGCTGCCCAATGAATTTGTGTTAACTCATGTCACATTGACTTTTCCAGGAGCTTTTTGTTCTTCTGCTGTCATAGCAAATAATTAAGTTATATCTCAGCGATCTAAACCTGGCATTGCCCTAGTCTGCTTGTTCTATGCCTCCTTGATTCAGAGGAATTTCCATGTAGTTTATTAGTATTTCCATCCTTAGGAATTTTGAGTACTGCTCCCTCCGTTCCAAAATAAGTGTCTTAACTTTGTACTAACTTTAATACAAACTTGTACTAAGGTTGAGACACTTATTTTGGGACGGATGGAGCACTATATTAGAGGGTTTTTTACAGTGTAATATTCTATTAGAAGTTATCTGGTATGTAGGATTTGAATCCTTAGGATGTGCTCTTTTCCTATAGGCCACTTTGCGCTCAGTTCCAAAGGAAAACTTCCATTCAGTCTAACCTCTTGGAAAATACTTTTTTAAATTAGAAAATATGTTGTTGCATGCTCTCAGTTTTACAATATAAAATATGCTCTGTTATGTCACTAATACTTCTTACAATTTCATAATACAGGAACTTCTGGCCAATCTGTCAAGGAAATGGCAAGCACCTCCAGTTCTCAACAAAGCCTTACTGTTTCCAACAAGAACAATGCTGATAAAGAATTGTCTATCTTGAGTGTAATCATACAGGTAAGAGACACTCGCATCTGGTCATATGATCTTTTAACAACCAGCCTATAATTTCCTATGTATATCTTCCTGTCATTGGGCAATCTGAAAAACCAACCTATAATTTCCTTTGTATGTGTGCAGTCATTGTGCAATCTGAGGCATTTCAGAGATAAACTTCTGATGGGGCCACTTGTATGGATCCCGTCAGTTGAAAATCCCTGCATTGCACAGCAATTTTATGAAATCTTCTCTTCTTGGGAGAAAAACGACCACCACTTAACCGATGTTGTACTGACTTGCATGAAGACTCTTCTCTGCAGAGTTGTTGATTACAGCACTTTTTATGAAAAGGTTAGACCTTAATCACCATTGCTTATATTTGCAAGACCGTTTAAACAAAAATTAATTGAAGTTAGATTACAAACGTGAAAGCAGAGTATGTAAACCAGTTCGGTGCTGATGCTACCTTCAATTTATTTTATTTGCATGTGTCCATTTCTTACTTTGTGGTCATTTTGGAGGTCTGCAACTGTTTTGAACAAAACATAGATGTGGTATCTTACACTCCACAGAGGGAAACAGTCCTAGTTCATACCAGAATTAACTTCTTTTTTCTTGTTATTTACTGTAATTTATGCATGCTGAATATTGATACCAAGTATATGCACTAGAATGGGCGAATT
The DNA here is from genome assembly GCA_021605145.1 of Aegilops bicornis. NCBI lineage: Eukaryota > Viridiplantae > Streptophyta > Magnoliopsida > Poales > Poaceae > Aegilops > Aegilops bicornis. The sequence continues at coordinate 171,403,022 of CM038673.1, read as the reverse complement.
TAGGTACTCCCTCAAGAAATATAAGGCGTTTAAGTAAGAAATATAAGAGCATTTAGATAACGCTCTTATATTTCTTTACGGAGGGAGTATGTTGTTATTATAAGCTCTGTTGTGTTTTGCATCGCTGTTGTGTTTCTTTTACGTTGTGTGTAAAGTATTGACCTAAAAACAGCTGCATTCTGCGTCTGTCCTATATGATCATGCACGCAATTAGTAATCCTGAATTCCTGGTGAATCAATTCCGCAGGTTGGGAAAACTTTTGCTTCTGAGGTTGTGTCCACAATTCTCATTGAATTGCATATGTCAGAAACTTGTTCGCGTTTTAGAGAAAACAAGGAGACCAAGAGACATGTAGTGAACTCAGTCACGTGCGGAGATTGCATATGCCCAACACATTATCTTTTTGGGATCAAATTCGATGCTCAAATCAGCTGTAGGTGCGGGAAGTCTTCCGGTGAATACCTGTATACCACACTTTTCCATAAACTTGATGCCGGTTCACCTCAAACAGCAAAGGTATGCTGTATGCAATAGTTTTCTGCCTAGCCAACATTGTATAGGTGGATATTGACGCAAGAGTATTCTAGAAAGTAGGAAATATTGACTAGAGGTTTTAATTGTCCTTGTACAGATCAAGTCCTTTGCAGAGCTTCCGGTTCTATTGGATGAACAGTTTCGCGAGGACAACAAATGTGACCATTGTGGAAGTCTGCAGAATATTGATCTCTTTCTTTCAAACACACCACACTTCTTTACAATAGGTAACGCTACTTGTCTCAAATTATAAGTTGGCTTTTATTTTATTCATACATCATAGCTTGCAGTAGTTTACACCAACAAATATTCATCATGTTGGCAGTTTTGAACTGGCTGGGTGGCAGTGAAAGCCAGGACGCACTATCTGAAGTTCTGGCTGGCATCACGTCTCCCCTTGACACTGAGTTCTTCTGCAGAAGTGCTCATTCTGCAGCTATGTATGCTGTCACCTCCATGGTACGTGCACATCAAACTATTCTATTTTCCTAAATTGAATTGTTAATGGAGCTGAACAAATACTTTTATCATTTAATTCTCATGTTAAGGTAATCCTGAAATGAGAAAAGCAATGAGCTATTTGTATTGGTTGATGTTCATGACCTTTTTATAAGTTGTGTTGCTAATTTATTTACTGTTCCTTGACTGTTACTGGAGGCCAAGTTGGTATTGTTCTAAGACTGAAGCAAGGTTCTTAGTTTTGTGGAACAAAACGGATCATGGTTAAATGGCGTTGTCACCTGGTTCAAATTGCCTAGGTTATCTTGACAAGGCATTTTGCTTCTATTTCTAAAGAAGTGGATAGAAGGTTTAAACTATGATACATCATATCTGAGTTGGTTCGTACTTGGAGTTAGAGAGATATTTGCAAGTTTTTGAATGGTCCTATCTGTGGCATATTTTTACCTGCCTACTTCACTTATATCAAGATATTTAGAAGACTCGACAGAAGAATTTCAGCAAAAATCAATAGCTTGTGTGATCCTTATGTCGCTGAGTTCTTTTTATAAACGGTCCATTGATTGAACGGTTGAAGAAGTATCATATGTAGGTAAACTGGTTAGACCTTTTAAAGTCTGCTGCTCTCACAAGTATATTTTGCATTATTTTCCTTCCTTTTATAGCGAATAGGAAATGGCCTCATCAAATCACATGGAGTGGTTGCAGAACATCTGCTGGAGTAACCTTTTATCTGCACACTTCTCTCTCTCCCTCCCTCTCTCTCTCTCTCTGTGTGTGTGTGTGTGTGTGTGTGTGTGTGTGTGTGTGTTTACTCTTCTGTTGCTTTGAGTATTAGTACAGGCCTATTGCAAGGTTGGTTTAATGCTCTGGTTACTTAATTTGCCTGCTTTTACATATGCAAGCAAGTCACTCCTTGCAAATGCAGTGCAATTTAGCATCCATCTTATGCTAGCTTGCAATCCAAACTCCTCTTGCAGATCTGCTATGCTGATGACCGCTACGTCTGCTTTGCTCGCGACGAGGACAAGTGGGTCATATATGGCTTCGAGACTGTCGAGGTAAGTTACTCGTGACTCCTGGGTGTTGATCAAGGCCCTGTATTCGTTCTTGTAGCCATTTTGTTCTTAACTTGCTGATTTGTTGGTGTGAACTTCCTGCATGCAGAGAGAAGATAGTTGGGAGCATTTGCTAGAACGTTTCAAGGACTGCAAGCTCCAGCCTGAAGTTCTATTTTTTGAGGTCATCAAGTAGACTGTTGTATAGCTTTGCAGAATGCAAACCTCTGTCTGACGATCAGAGCCAACTCTGGACCCAGTTTTTTTGTTTCATTGCCACCATTTTGATGCTATTTGGCTTGGTCACTCTGACATTGAATACAGATAAATTCTTCAGAGATGGTATAAATTGTTCTGTGTGTTCTTAACTCGAAAGAAGGGCTTTATGGTATTTGCCTTTGGAAGTTGGAACTGATGAGTGATGCATGTCTTGACTTCTAATGTCACATTTAATGGCACCACGCCGTTTTCTCTTAAGCCATAATGTTGATAATGGCTAGCTGAGAGAAGTGATTTTGATGCATCACCATCAGGAATCAACTGTAGGCTGTTTTTATTTCCTTTCTCTCGAGTTTCCTTTGTTAAGGTAGGCTCTAGGCTTCCGTTGTCTGTTTATGGCCCTTCGGCCTTTGTTTGTATCTGGTGTCATCTTGACCTTTTCTCTCTAATACAAGATGACGCTCATTTGGATGCGTGTTTGAGAAGAAAAATTGTTTCAATTTTGTGGTTGAAAATGTCGACCCTTTTCATAGATATGAGTATTGGGACTAGGTACTAAAATTGATGCTATTATAGTCTTGTTGTAGGAGATAGTTTCGAGAGAGGGGGTTGGGGATACCATTGTCTTTTTTTTCCTTTTCCTTTTTTACATCAATAAAACTGTCCTCCTAACCATCCCAGCTTAATCCTCCTAACCATCCCAGCTTAATCCTCCTAACCATCCCAGCTTAATGCCATACCCTGTAATTTACAACACGTGAGCCCACAAATACTAATACACACAGGATCAGCAGACAGTACAGTAATTCTACCGATATTAATTAATCACACGCACAGCCGCACCTAAATCCGGGAAGGATCCATTACCTTCTGTCTTGCACCACCACTCGGAATCGGACCGAAGCAGAAAAATTCTCGGAGGGAGCAGCTGTAGTGCAGGTATCAGATCCAAGAACGAAACCTTACTGATTTTGTTACAACTAGCGATAGTCACGTTCGTTCAACCTCGGCAAGAAGAGGCAAATGTACTACCTCCGTCCGGAAATACTTGTCATTAAAATAGATAAAGGAGATGTATCTAAACGTATTTTAGTTTTAGATACATCACCTTTTATTCATTTTGATGACAAGTAGTTTTGAACGGAGGGAGTAACTGATAATACTAGATCTAAACAACAGATGGAGAAAGAAAAGAAAATGAGATGCACAAGTTGACTTCTGCTGGGTGGCTCAGACTACAATGACCAAATGGGTGTCCCTGTGTCTAATTCCTAAGAGCATCTCTAGCAGACCCTGCAAAAACTCGACCCGCAAAATGCGTTTGCGGTTTCACGAAGATCGCGTTTGTGGGTCGAAAACTAGCGCGGCCGAACAGAACCCGTATCTTAACCTGCATAATTTGAAAAAACACTTTCACGGGAGAAATTGCACAAACATAGTTCATCACATGATCAACAAACTACAAGCATAGTTATACTACATACTATGTTAAACTAGTACTAGAGGGGTCGGATCTTACGACCGCGAGGTCGCGGCAAAATGGACGACACCATGGAGGCCGAGCGATGCTCAATCCACCTCGCCGGAGCTGCACAGGTCGACGTACTTCGCCGCCTGCTCCGCGCGGATGCGGCGCCACTCCTCGGCCTTCTCGTTGGCGGCGACCGCCTGCCGCCACTCGAGGTCTTCGAGCTCCTCGGTGTGGCGCTGGCGCTCCGCTCGGCGATGGCGGCCGCAACGGCGTCGACGTCCGCGACGTAGTCCTCGGGCCCGACGACTCCGCGGCGGTCGAGCGGAGCGGGCTCCTCCTTCACGGGGACGAAGGCGAACGGCGCCGGCTCCTCCGGCTCCTCCTCGTCCTCCGCCCACTCCCTCTTCACGGGGAGAAAGCCCACGCCGGAGGACGAGGAGGATCCGGCGTAGGAAGACCTCGCGGAGGAGAAGGACGCGCGCCGACGGTCGTACTCCTCCGTCTCGCGGCGGTTGAAGCTCGCCGGCGGCGACATCCCGTGGTTGGTCCACTTGCGGGCGCCGCGCTTCCTCGCGCCGTCTGACCGGACACGCCGCTCGCGCTGCGGGTCCCTCTGGCCACCGGATCTGCGGCCGGAGCCGCGACCGGAGCTCCACATTCGGCCCCACATGCCGGCTGGAGGTGAGGCGGGTGGTCGCCGGCGGAGAGAAATGTGGAGAGGGGAAAGGGGAATCGGGTGGCTCGCGGCGGCGGGGGAAAAGGGTTTGGACCCGCAAACGAGTTGCGGAACCGCAGTTATAGTGCTCAGGGCGTGCGGTTTGCGGGCCGCGGCAAAAAATTTTGCGGGCCGGGCGAGTATGCGGGCTCTGTTCTGGCTAGAAAATTGGGCCGAGCCCGCATACTCGCCGGAATTTTTGCGGGCCGGGCGTTTTGCAGGGTCTGCTAGAGTTGCTCTAAGTGTGTGTCTCTTAACCAGCGAGGAAATGCTCACTGGTTTAGGGACATCCCAATAGAACTGCTACTGCTTACAATAGAAATGCTACTGCTTACAAATGCTTTCCAATGAACAAATGGGCATTTCCTCACTGGTTCAGAGACATCCCAATAGAACTGCCACTGCTTACAAATGACACTTAGATAGAGCATCCCCAACGGGATGATGATGACCCTGAGGACAATGACTAATTGAAGAAAATATGCCCTAGAGGCAATAATAAAATTATTATTTATTTTCTTATTTCATGATAAATGTTTTATTATTCATGCTAGAATTGTATTAACCGGAAACTTAGTACATGTGTGAATGCATAGACAAAACAAAGTGTCCCTAGTATGCCTCTACTTGACTAGCTCGTTTATCAAAGATGGTTATGTTTCCTAACCATAGGCATGTGTTGTCATTTGACGAACGGGATCACATCATTAGGAGAATGATGTGATGGACAAGACTCATTCGTTAGCTTAGCATTATGATCGTTATAGTTTCATTGCTACTGCTTTCTTCATGACTTATACATGTTCCTCAGACTATGAGATTATGCAACTCCTGAATACCGGAGGAACACCTTGTGTGCTATCAAACGTCACAACATAACTGGGTGATTATAAAGATGCTCTACAGGTGTCTCCGATGGTGTTTGTTGAGTTGGCATAGATCGAGATTAGGATTTGTCACTCCGTGTATCGGAGAGGTATCTCTGGGCCCTCTTGGTAATGCACATCACTATAAGCCTTGCAAGCATTGTGACTAATGAGTTAGTTGCGTGATGATGCATTACGGAACGAGTAAAGAGACTTGCCGGTAACGAGATTGAACTAAGTATTGAGATACCGACGATCGAATCTCGGGAAAGTAACATACCGATGACAAAGGAAACAATGTATGTTGTTATGCGATTTGACCGACAAAGATCTTTGTAGAATATGTAGGAACCAATATGAGCATCCAGGTTCCGCTATTGGTTATTGACCGAAGATGAGTCTCGGTCATGTCTACATAGTTCTCGAACCCGTAGGGTCCGCACGCTTAACGTTTTGTGACGATTTGTATTATGAGTTATGTGATTTGATGACCGAAGTTTGTTCGGAGTCCCGGATGAGACTGGGGACATGACGAGGAGTCTCGAAATGGTCGAGACGTAAAGATCGATATATTGGAAGGCTATATTCGGACATCGGAAAGGTTCCGAGTAATTCGGGTATTTTTCGGAGTACTAGAGAGTTACGGGAATTCGTATTGGGCCTTAATGGGCCATACGGGAAAGGAGAGAAAGGCCTCAAGGGTGGCCACGCCCCTTCCCCATGGACGGGTCCGAATTGGACTAGGGAAAGGGGGCGCCCCCTTCCTTCCTTCTCCTTCTCCCTTCCCTTTTTCCTATTCCATGTGGAAGGTGGAATCCTACTAGGACTAGGGAGTCCTAGTAGGACTCCACACTTTGGGCGCGCCCTATGAGGTCCGGCCTCCTCCTCCCTCCATCCTTTATATACGTGACCAAGGGCACCCCATAGACACAAGTTGATCATTGATCTCTTAGCCGTGTGCGGTGCCCCCCTCCACGATAATCCACCTCGATCATATCGTCGTAGTGCTTAGGCGAAGCCCTGCACCGGTAGCTTCATCATCACCATCATCACGTTGTCGTGCTGACGAAGCTCTCCCTCGACACTCTGCTGGATCGTGAGTTCGTGGGACGTCACCAAGCCGAACGTGTGCAGATCGCGGAGGTGTCGTACCTTCGGTGTTAGGATTGGTCGATCGTGAAGACGTACGACTACATCAACCGTGTTGTCATAACGCTTTCTCTTACGGTCTACGAGGGTACGTAGACAACACTCTCCCCTCTCGTTGCTATGCATCACTATGATCTTGCGTGTGCGTAGGAATTTTTTTAAATTACTACGTTCCCTAACAGTGGCATCCGAGCCAGGTTTATGCGTAGATGTTATATGCACGAGTAGAACACAAAAGAGTTGTGGGCGATAATAGTCATAATGCTTACCAGCATGTCATACTTTGATTCGGCGGTATTGTTGGATGAAGCGGCATGGACCGACATTACGCATACGCTTACGCGAGACTGGTTCTACCGACGTGCTTCGCACACAGGTGGCTAGCGGGTGTCAATTTCTCCAACTTTAGTTGAATCGAGTGTGGCTACGCCCGATCCTTGTTGAAGGTTAAAATAGCACATACTTGACGAAAAATCGTTGTGGTTTTGATGTGTAGGTAAGAACGGTTCTTGCTCAGCCTGTAGCAGCCACGTAAAACTTGCAACAACAAAGTAGAGGACGTCTAACTTGTTTTTGCAGGGCTTGTTGTGATGTGATATGGTCAAGACGTGATGAGATATGGTCAAGACGTGATGAGATATAAGTTGTTGTATGAGATGATCATATTTTGTTGAAGTTATCGGCAACTGGCAGAAGCCTTATGGTTGTCTCTTTATTGCATAAGATGCAAGCGCAAAATACTTGCTTTACTTTATCACTATGCGATAGCAATAGTTGCAAGAGCAATAGTTAGAGAGACGACCATGTGACGACACGTTGATAGAGATTAAGATGATGGATATCATGGTGTCATGCCGGTGATGATAGAGATCATGACGATACTTTGAAGATGGAGATCAAAGGCGCAAGATGATCATGGCCATATCATGTCACATATTTTGATTGCATGTGATGTTTATCTTTTATACATCTTATTTTGCTTAGTTCGGCGGTAGCTTTATAAGATGACCCCTTACTAAAATTTCAAGGTATAAGTGTTCTCCCGAGTATGCACCGTTATGACAGTTCTTCGTCTTTGAGACACCACGTGATGATCGGGTGTGATAAGCTCTACGTTCACATACAACGGGTGCAAGCCAGTTTTGCACAAGCAGAATGCTCGGGTTAAACTTGACGAGCCTAGCATATACAGATATGGCCTCGGAACACTGAGACTGAAAGGTCGAGCGTGAATCATATAGTAGATATGATCAACATAGTGATGTTCACCATTGAAAACTACTCCATCTCACATGATGATCGGACATGGTTTAGTTGATATGGATCACGTGATCACTTAGATAATTAGAGGGATGTCTATCTAAGTGGGAGTTCTTAAGTAATATGATTAATTGAACTTTAAATTTATCATGAACTTAGTCCTGGTAGTATTAGCATATCTATGTTGTAGATCAATAGCTCGCGTTTAGCTCCCCTGTTTTATTTTTGATATGTTCCTAGAGAAAACTAAGTTGAAAGATGTTAGTAGCAATGATGCGGATTGGATTCGTGATCTGAGGATTATCCTCATTGCTGCACAGAAGAATTATGTCCTTGATGCACCGCTAGGTGACAGACTGATTGCAGGAGCAGATGCAGACGTTTTGAACGTTTGGCAAGCTCGATATGATGACTACTTGATAGTTTAGTGCGCCATGCTTTACGGCTTAGAATCGGAGCTTCAAAGACGTTTTGAACGCCACGGAGCATATGAGATGTTCTAAGAGTTGAAATTAGTATTTCAGACTCATGCCCATGTCGAAAGGTATGATACCTTTGACAAGCACTTTGCCTACAAGATGGAGGAGAATTGCTCAGCTAGTGAGTATGTGCTCAGAATGTCTGAGTACTACAATCACTTGAATCAAGTGGGAGTTAATCTTCTAGATAAGATAGTGATTGACAGTGTTCTCTAGTCACTATCACCAAGTTACTAGAACTTCGTGATGAACTATAATATGCAAGGGATAACGGAAACGATTCCCAAGCTCTTCGTGATGCTGAAATCGGCGAAGGTAGAAATCAAGAAAAGCATCAAATGTTGATGGTTGACAAGACCACTAGTTTCAAGAAAAGGGCAAAGGGAAGAAGGGGAACTTCAAGAAGAACGGCAAGCAAGTTGCTGCTCAAGTGAAGAAGCCCAAGTCTGGACCTAAGGCTGAGACTAAGTGCTTCTACTACAAAGGGACTGGTCACTGGAAGTGAAACTGCCCCTAGATACTTGGTGGATAAGAAGGATGGCAAAATGAACAAAGGTATATTTGATATACATTTTATTGATGTGTAATTTACTAGTGTTTATAGCAACCCATCGGTATTTGATACTAGTTCAGTTGCTAAGAGTAGTAACTCGAAACGGGAGTTGCAAAATAAACAGAGACTAGTTAAGGGCGAGGTGACATGATTCCAAGGTTGATAAGATCATCATCGCACACTCCCTATACTTTCGAGATTAGTGTTGAACCTAAATAAATGTTATTTGGTGTTTGCGTTGAGCATGAATATGATTTGATCATGTTTATTGCAATACGGTTATTCATTTAAGTTAGAGAATAATTGTTGTTCTGTTTACATGAATAAAACCTTCTATGGTCATACACCCAAGGAAAATGGTTTGTTGGATCTCAATCATAGTGATAAACATATTCATAATATTGAAGCCAAAAGTTGCAAAGTTAATAATGATAGTGCAACTTATTTGTGGCACTGCCATTTAGGTCATATTGGTGTGAAGCGCATGAAGAACTCCATGCTGATGGGCTTTTGGAACCACTTGATTATGAATCACTTGATGCTTGCGAACCATGCCTCATGGGCAAGATGACTAAGACTCCGTTCTCCAGAACAATGGAAAGAGCAACTGACTTGTTGGAAACAATACATACTGATGTATGCGGTCCGATGAGTGTTAAGCTCGCGGCGGGTATCATTATTTTTTGACTTTCACAGATGATTTGAGCAGATATGGGTATATCTACTCGATGAAACATAAGTCTGAAACATTTGAAAAGTTTAAAGAATTTCAGAGTGAAGTAGAAAATCATCGTAACAAGAAAATAAAGTTTCTACGATCTGATCGCGGAGACGAATATTGGAGTTATGAGTTTGGTCTTCATTTAAAATAATGTGGAATAGTTTCACAACTCACGCCACCTGGAACACCACGGCGTAATGGTGTGCCCGAACGTCATAACTGTACTTTATTGATATGGTGCGATCTACGATCTCTCTTACCGATTTACCACTATTGTTTTGGGATTATGCATTAGAGACAGCTACATTCACGTTAAATAGGGCACCATCTAAATCTAGTGAGACGACACCGTAGGACCTGTGGTTTAGCAATAAACCTAAGCTGTTGTTTCTTAAAGTTTGGGGCTGCGATGCTTATGTGAAAAAACTTCAACCTGATAAGCTCGAACCCAAATCGGAGAAATGCGTCTTCATAGGATACCCAAAAGAAAATGTTGGGTACACCTTCTATCACAGATCCGAAGATAAGATCTTTGTTGCTAAGAATGGATTCTTTCTAGAGAAGGAGTTTCTCTCGAAAGAAGTGAGTGGGAGGAAAGTAGAACTTGATGAGGTAATTGTACCTTCTCCCGAATTGGAAAGTAGTTCATCACAGAAATCAGTTCCAGTGATTCCTACACCAATTAGTGAGGAAGCTAATGATGATGATCATGAAACTTCAGATCAAGTTAAAACCGAACCTCGTGAGGTCAACAGAATAAGATCCGCACTGTGAGTGGTACGGTAATCCTGTTCGGAGGTCATGTTACTTGACCATGACGAACCTACAAACTATGAGGAAGCGATGATGAGCCCAGATTCCGCGAAATGGCTTGAGGCCATAAAATCTGAGATGGGATCCATGTATGAGAACAAAGTATGGACTTTGGTTGACTTGCCCGATGATCGGCAAGCAATAGAGAATAGATGGATCTTCAAGAGGAAGACATACGCTGATAGTAGTGCTACTATCTACAAAGCTCGAATTGTCGCAAAAATGTTTTCGACAAGTTCAAGGTGTTGACTACGATGAGATTTTCTCACTTGTATCGATGCTTAAAAGTCTGTCTGAATCATGTTAGCAATTGCTGCATTTTATGAAATTTGGCAAATGGATGTCAAACCTGCTTTCCTTAATGGATTTCTTAAAGAAGAGTTGTATGTGATGCAACCAGAAGGTTTTGTCGATCCTAAAGGTGTTAACAAAGTGTGCAAATCTCCAGCGATCCATCTACGGACTGGTGCAAGCATCTCGGAGTTGGAATATATGTTTTGATAGTGTGATCAAAGCATATAGTTTTATCTGAACTTCATGGTGAAGCCTGTATTTACAAGAAAGTGAGTGGGAGCACTACAGCCTTTCTGATAAGTATATGTGAATGACATATTGTTGATCGGAAATGATGTAGAAATTTCTGGAAAGCATAAAGGAGTGTTTGAAAGGAGTTTTTCAAAAAAAGACCTCGGTGAAGCTGCTTACATATTGGGCATCAAGATCTATAGAGATAGATCAAGACGCTTGATAAGCTTTTTCAATGAGTACAGACCTTGACAACTTTTTGAAGTAGTTCAAAATGGAACAGTCAAAGAAAGAGTTCTTGCCTGTGTTGCAAGGTGTGAAGTTGAGTAAGACTCAAAGCCCGACCACGATAGAAGATAGAGAGAGAATGAAAGTTATTCCCTATGCCTCAGCCATAGGTTCTATAAAGTATGCCATGCTGTGTACCAGACCTATTGCATATCCTGCCCTGAGTATGGCAAGGAAGTACAATTTTGATCTAGGAGTAGATCACTGGACAGCGGTCAAAATTATCCTTAGAGGACTAAGGAAATATTTCTCGGTTATGGAGGTGATAAAGAGTTTTCCTAAAGAGTTGCGTCTATGGAAGCTTTGACACCGATCTGAATGACTCTAAGTCACAATCCAGATACATATCTAAAGTAGCTCCGTGCAGAACATTGTAGACATAGAAATTTGCAAAATACATACGGATCTGAATTTGGCAGACCCGTTGACTAAACTTCTCACACAAGAAAAACATGATCACACCTTAGTACTCTTTGGGTGTTAATCACATGGCGATGTGAACTAAGATTACTTACTCTAGTAAACCCTTTGAGTGTTGGTCACATGGCGATGTGAACTATGGGTGTTAATCACATGGTGATGTGAACTATTGGTGTTAAATCACATGGCGATGTGAACTAGATTATTGACTCTAGTGCAAGTGGGAGACTGAAGGAAATATGCCCTAGAGGCAATAATAAAGTTATTATTTTATTTCCTTATTTCATGATAAATGTTTATTATTCATGCTAGAATTGTATTAACAGGAAACTTAGTACATGTGTGAATACATAGACAAAACAAAGTGTCCCTAGTATGCCTCTACTTGACTAGCTCGTTTATCAAAGATGGTTATGTTTCCTAACCATAGACATGTGTTGTCATTTGATGAACGGGATCACATCATTAGGAGAATGATGTGATGGACAAGACCCATTCGTTAGCTTAGCATTATGATCATTACAGTTTCATTGTTACTGCTTTCTTCATGACTTATACATGTCCCTCAGACTATGAGATTATGCAACTCCCGAATACCGGAGGAACACCTTGTGTGCTATCAAACGTCACAACATAACTGGGTGATTATAAAGATGCTCTACAGGTGTTTCCGATGGTGTTTGTTGAGTTAGCATAAATCGAGATTAGGATTTGTAACTCCGTGTATCGGAGAGGTATCTCTGGGCCCTCTCGGTAATACACATCACTATAAGCCTTGCAAGCATTGTGACTAATGAGTTAGTTGCGGGATGAAGCATTACGGAACAAGTAAAGATACTTTCCAGTAACGAGATTGAAGTAGGTATGAGGATACCGACGATCGAACCTCGGGCAAGTAACATACCGATGACAAAGGGAACAACGTATGTTGTTATGCGGTTTGACTGATAAAGATTTTCGTAGAATATGTAGGAACCAATATGAGCATCCAAGTTCTGCTATTGGTTATTGACCGGAGATGAGTCTCGGTCATGTCTACATAGTTCTCGAACCCGTAGGGTCCGCACGCTTAACGTTCTGTGACGATTTGTATTATGAGTTATGTGATTTGATGACCGAAGTTTGTTCGGAGTCCCGGAAGAGATTTGGGACATGATGAGGAGTCTCGAAATGGTTGATATGTAAAGATCGATATATTGGAAGGCTATATTTGGACATCGGAAAGGTTCCGAGTGATTCGGGTATTTTTCGGAGTACCGGAGAGTTACGAGAATTCGTATTGGGCCTTAATGGGCCATACGGGAAAGGAAAGAAAGGCCTCAAGGGTGGCCGCGCCCCTTCCCCATGGACTGGTCCGAATTGGACTAGGGAAAGGGGGCGCCCCCTTCCTTCCTTCTCCTTCTCCCTTCCCTTTTTCCTATTCCATGTGGGAGGTGCAATCCTACAAGGACTAGGGAGTCCTAGTAGGACTCCACACTTTGGGCGCGCCCTATGAGGGCCGGCCTCCTCCTCCCTTCATCCTTTATATACGTGGCCAGGGGCACCCCATAGACACAAGTTGATCATTGATCTCTGAGCGTGTGCGGTGCCCTCTCCACCATAATCCTCCTCGGTCATATTGTCGTAGTGCTTAGGCGAAGCACTGTGCCGTAGCTTCGTCATCACCGTCATCACGCCGTCGTGCTGACGAAGCTCTCCCACGATACTCTGCTGGATCGTGAGTTCGTGGGACGTCACCGAGCCGAGCGTGTGCAGATCGCGGAGGTGCCGTACCTTCGGTGGTAGGATCGGTCGATCGTGAAGACGTACGACTACATCAACCGCGTTGTCATAACGCTTCCGCCTATGGTCTACGAGGGTACGTAGACAACACTCTCCCCTCTCGTTGCTATGCATCACCATGATCTTGCGTGTGCGTAGGAAAATTTTGAAATTACTACGTTCCCCAACACTAATATCTAGAGTCCGAAGAAGATTTAAGCCTCGGACCCGACGAATTCGATATCCCCTAAGAACCACTTGACGATCCTCGGTTACAGCCAGCGGCGGCTACTTAGCACCCCCAAGAGCATGAAGCTAAAATCTCAGAAGCTTCGAAGTTGAACAGGACAAGATAACTGATAAGTGGACCGAGGTCCTCAGCACCGAGCAAGAGCCCGAGGAAAGATTCGTAGGAAATAAGCAGTACTATCCGCGGAAGTGTCTGCTTCCCGAGTTTGATGAGGAGGTCACTGGCACCCCGCTATCAAAGCACGAGTGGGCCCAAGACTGACCTCCTCGAGGGCGAGACAGGCCAGCAGGAGGGTATCCCAATCCCCCCGATGTACCTCGTGAAGGAAATATGCCCTAGAGACAATAATAAGGTTGTTATTTTATTTTTCCTTATTCATGATAAATGTTTATTATTCATGCTAGAATTGTATTGACCGGAAACCTTAATACATGTGTGAATACATAGACAAAACACTGAGTCCCTAGTGAGCCTCTACTTGACTAGCTTTGGATGGTTAAGGTTTCTTAACCATGGACATGAGTTGTCATTTGATAACGGGATCACATCATTAGGAGAATGATGTGATGGACAAGACCCATCCGTTAGCTTAGCATGTTGATCGTTCAGTTATAGTGCTATTGCTTTCATTTATGTTAAATACATATTCCTTTGACTATGAGATAATGAAACTCCCGGATACCGGAGGAATGCCTTGTGTGCTCAAACATCACAACATAACTGGGTGATTATAAAGATGCTCTACAGGTATCTCCGAAGGTGTCTTGTTGGGTTGACGTGAATCGAGAATAGGATTTGTCACTCCGAGTATCGGAGAGGTATCTCTGGGCCCTCTCGGTAATGCACACCATAAGAAGCCTTGCAAGCAAAGTGACTAATGAGTTAGTTGCGGGGTGATGTAATACGAAACGAGTAAAGTGACTTGCTGGTAACGAGATTGAACTAGGTATGAAGATACCGACGATCGAATCTCGGGCAAGTACAATACTGATGACAAAGGGAATAATGCGTGTTGTCATAACGGTTCGACTGATAAAGATCTTCGTAGAATATGTAGGAGCCAATATGAGCATCCAGATTCCGCTATTGGTTATTGACCGGAGAAGTGTCTCGGTCATGTCTACATAGTTCTCGAACCCGTAGGGTCCGCACACTTAACGTTCAATGACGATTTTGTATTATATGAGTTATGTGATTTTGTGAACGAATGTTGTTCGGAGTTCCGGATGAGATCACGGACATGACGAGGATTCTCGAAATGGTCGAGAGATAAGGATTGATATATAATACGATGGTATTCGGACACCGGAAGTGTTTCGGGATGCACCGGGTACTTATCGGGTCACCGGAAGGGGTTCCGGGCACCCCCTTCAAAAGATATGGGCCTTATGGGCCAAGAGGGGAAACACACCAGCCACAAAGGGGCATGCGCCCTCCATATGGGCTGGCCAAATTGGAGTAGAAGAGGGGAAGGAGGAAAGGAAAAAGGGAATAGGATTCCCCCTTCCCCCTCTTCCCTTCCTACTCCGAATAGGAATAGGAAAGGGGGAAGGCCGAATTGGGAGGACCCCAACTTGGGGCGCCCCCTTGGCTGCCTCTCCTACCCTCCAACCTATATATATATGGGGGGGGGGCATCGTTAGAACACACATCAAACATTGTTAGTTGTGTGCGGCGCCCCCCTCCACAGTTTACGCCTCCGGTCATATCTTCGTTGTGCTAGGAGAAGCCCTGCGCGGATCACTTCACCATCCTCACCATGCTATCATGCTGACGGAACTCATCTACTCCCTTAACACTTTGCTGGATCAAGAGTTCGAGGGGCATCATCGAGCTGAACGTGTGCAGAACTCGGAGGTGCCGTACGTTCGACACTTGATCGGTCGGAACGAGAAGAAGTTCGACTATATCAACTGCGTTGTCAAACGCTTCCGCTTTCGGTCTACGAGGGTACATAGACACACTCTCTGTCGGCGTCCTCGGAATGGGGGTCCCCAGACTTGCCTGCCTACGGCCCACAACGCGGCTCCACTAGCGGCCCTGTACGGCCCATCTTCACTAGCAAACACTCAAGACCCTCGCGAGGGGCCAAGCCTCGCGAGGCGGACGACGCAAGACCTCCTCCGGGGCAGCCTAACCAGGCTGGCCGGCGAGGGGCAGAGAGATCAAGGCAAGGGGAACCTCTCGAGGTTCCTATGACGTAAGCCATGACGACTGGGGCCAGGCGGGCGCCAGCGCGTGCAGTGTCGTCGTTTCCTCTTTGGTGCTAAAGAGGCAAGCGCATGCGAGGAGTCCCGAGGCATCAGGCAAAGGTTTCCATTTCGGTGCAACGAGACCAAAACCAACAGGACGGAGGTCACCATGGAGCCCAAGACGGCCTCACCACCAAAGCCTTTGGCACGCGAAGACCACCTTTAGTCAGGATAACTTGTACTAGTTGTCTCCCTTCGAATTTGGCCGTCGTTGGCTCCCTTCCCGCTCAATATTTGGGGAGAGGACCAGGGCCTCTATAAATAGGACTAGCCACCACCATATGAGGCATCTTGATCTGATCTTGGATCAGAGCCATTCCATCCATAGCCACACACAAGTTCACCAAGCACAAGAACACCTCTCCTCAGGAGGCTGTTCTTCCCTTGTAACTGTTCATCCTCATCCCAAGAGGCAATCCACCACACCACACTGGAGTAGGGTATTACACCACTACGGTGGCCCGAACCAGCATAAATCTTGTGTCCCTAGTTATTTGGGTTCGTCGAGCTAGGCTTTGAGATTGCGGTGAGGCCGAGGGCGTGATTAGGTAGGAGGGAGATCTTCGTGCGCACCCCAGTGTTCGAACCTCAAGGGTTTTGCCGGAACCCGAAATCCGACATTTGGCATGCAAGGTAGGGGTGTGCCGAAGCTTTCCTTCTGCCGATCCGTGTCCCGTCGTCGCGCCCATGGCGGTCGCTCGTTGAGCCCGCGCTGAGCGCCGGGCCGCCCTCGCCGCCCGCGTCGCTTAGATCGCTCCTGTCGGCGGGCCTCCCCGTCGTTCTCCGTGATATGTCTCCGTCGTATCTACTTTTCCAAACACTTTTGCCCTTGTTTTGGACTCTAACTTGCATGATTTGAATGGAACTAACCCGGACTGAGGCTGTTTTCAGCAGAATTGCCATGGTGTTATTTTTGTGCAGAAACAAAAGTTCTCGGAATGACCTGAAATTTCACGGAGAGTATTTTTGGAAATAATAAAGAATACTGGCGAAAGAATCAAGGCCAGGGGGCCCACACCCTGTCCATGAGGGTGGGGGCGCGCCCACCCCCCTGGGCGTGCCCCCTTGCCTCGTGGGCCCCCTGGAGCTCCACCGACCTCAACTCCAACTCTATATATTCGTGTTCGGGGAGAAAAAAATTAGAGTGAAAGATTCATCGCGTTTTACGATACGGAGCCGCCGCCAAGCCCTAATCTCTCTCGGGAGGGCTGATCTGGAGTCCGTTCGGGGCTCCGGAGAGGGGAATCTGTCACCATCGTCATCATCAACCATCCTCCATCACACATTTCATTATGCTCAACGCCGTGCGTGAGTAATTCCATCGTAGGCTTGCTGGACGGTGATGGGTTGGATGAGATTTATCATGTAATCGAGTTAGTTTTGTTAGGGTTTTATCCCTAGTATCCACCATGTTCTGAGATTGATGTTGCTATGACTTTGCTATGCTTAATGCTTGTCACTAGGGCCCGAGTGCCATGATTTCAGATCTGAACCTATTATGTTTTCATGAATATATGTGAGTTCTTGATCCTATCTTGCAAGTCTATAGTCACCTACTATATGTTATGATCCGCAACCCCAAGTGACAATAATCGGGACCACTCCGGTGATGACCGTAGTTTGAGGAGTTCATGTATTCACTATGTGTTAATGCTTTGGTCCGTACTCTATTAAAAGGAGGCCTTAATATCCCTTAGTTTCCATTAGGACCCCGCTACCACGGGAGGGTAGGACAAAAGATGTCATGCAAGTTCTTTTCCATAAGCACGTATGAATATATTCGGAATACATGCCTATATTACATTGATGAATTGGAGCTAGTTCTGTGTCACCCTATGTTATGATTGTTACATGATGAACCACATCCAGCATAATTCTTCGTCACCGATCCAATGCCTACGAGATTTTCACATATTGTTCTTCACTTATTTACTTTACCGTTGCTACTGTTACAATCACTACAAAACCCAAAAATATTACTTTTGCTACCGTTACCATTACTATCATACTACTTTGCTACTAAATACTTTGCTGTAGATATTAAGTTATCCTGTTGTAGCTGAATTGACAACTCAGTTGCTAATACTTGAGAATATTCTTTGGCTCCCCTTGTGTCGAATCAATAAATTTGGGTTGAATACTCTACCCTCGAAAACTGTTGCGATCCCCTATACTTGTGGGTTATCAAGACTATTTTCCTGGCCGTTGCGGGAGCATAGCTCTATTCTTTGAGTCACTTGGGATTTATATCTGCTGGTCACTATGAAGAACTTGAAAGACGAGAAAACAAAAATTTATCCCTCAACTATGAGGGGAGGTAAGGAACTGCCATCTAGCTCTGCACTTGATTCACCTTCTGTTTTGAGTAAACTTGCGACACCTAAACCTACTTCTGCTATTAATTCTGATATGTCGCATGTTATTGATGATGCCACTTCTACTATGCATGATACTTATGATGAAACTACTTCTATGCTTGATACTACTGTACCACTTGGTGAATTTCTTGATGAACAACTTGCTAGGGCTAGAGAGAATGAAATTATTGAAACTGATGATATTGATGAAAGTGATGATGAAGATTCTCCCCCTAGATATGAATTACCTGTTGTGCCTGAGGGCTATGTTATGGATGAAGAAACTGCTAGAGATTTTCTTGCTTGCAATGATATAAGTGATCTTAAGAAATTACTAGCTAAGCTGAAACAAAAAACTCTGAATGCTAGAATGAAATATGATCCTGCTTATGCTACTTCACCTATCTTTGTTACTGATAAGGATTATGAATTCTCTGTCAACCCTGATATAATTACTTTGGTTGAATCTGATCTTTTCTATGGCTATGAATCTAAAACTGTTGTGGCACATCTCACTAAATTAAATGATATAGCCACCCTGTTCACTAATGATGAGAAAACTCGCTACTATTATATCCTTAAAATATTCCCGTTCTCATTAAAGGGTGATGCTAAGATATGGTTTAATTCTCTTGATCCTGGTTGTGTGTGTAGTCCCCAGGATATGATTTATTACTACTCGCTAAATATTTCCCGCTCATAAGAAACAAGCTGCTTTAAGGAAATATATAATTTTGTGCAAATTGAAGAAGAGAGTCTCCCACAAGCTTGGGGAGGATTCTCCAATTACTTAATGCTTTGCCCGATCATCCTCTTAAGAAAAATGAAATACTTGATATCTTTTATAATGGACTAACCGATGCTTCCAGAGACCACCTGGATAGTTGTGCTGGTTGTGTTTTCAGGGAAAGAACAGTTGATCAAGCTGAAATTCTATTGAATGATATTTGACCAATGAAAATAATTGGACACTTCCTAAACCAACTCCTAAGCCAACTCTGAAGAAAAGGGGTGTTCTATTTCTCAGTCCTGAAGATATGCAAGAGGCAAAGAAATCTATGAAGGAAAAAGGTATAAAAGCTGAAGATGTGAAGAATTTACCTCCTGTTGAAGAAATACATGGTCTTAATCCATCACCTATTGAAGAAACACATAGTCTTGATAACCCGACATAGGTAGTAAAGGTAAATTCTCTCTATAGATATGATAAAGCTGAAATCCCTCCTACTAAGTTTGCTAGCCAATGCTTAGATGAGTTTGATAACTTTATGGTTAAGCAAGAAAACTTCAATGCTTATTTTGGTAGAGAATTTAAACGCAATGCTTGTATGATCGAACACTTGAGTGATTATATGTCTAGAGTTAAAGGTGAACTTAAACTCATTAGTAAACATGCTTCTATGGTTACCACTCAAGTAGAACAAGTACTTAAAGCTCAAAATGATTTTCTCCATGAATTGAATAGTAAGAATAATGACTTTGTTGTTAGAGTTGCAACTAGGGGAGGTGAAGTGACTCAGGAACCTTTGTATCCTGAGGGCCACCCTAAGAGAATTTAGCAGGATTCTCAGAGAAATAATTTAGATGCACCTAGTCCCTCTAAAAAGAAGAAAAAGAAAAATGATAGGACTTTGCATGCTTCTAGTGAACCTGTTGTAGACACACCTGAGAATCCCAATCATATTTATATTTCTGATGCTGAAACACAATCTGGTAATGAAGATGAACCTAGTGATAATTGTGAAGCCCCCGATTCAATCGTACACTAATCATACATGCAAACGTGTACGATCAAGATCAGGGACTCACGGGAAGATATCACAACACAACTCTAAAAATAAAATAAGTCATACAAGCATCATAATACAAGCCAGCCAGGGGCCTCGAGGGCTCGAATACAAGTGCTCGATCATAGACGAGTCAGTGGAAGCAACAATATCTGAGTACAGACATAAGTTAAAAAAGTTTGCCTTCAGAAGGCTAGCACAAACTGGGATACAGATTGAAAGAGGCGCAGGCCTCCTGCCTGAGATCCTCCTAAACTACTCCTGGTTGTCGTCAGTGGCCTGCACGTAGTAGTTGGCACCTCCGGGGTAGTAGGAGTCGTCATCGACGGTGACGTCTGGCTCTGGTTTCCAAGATCTGGTTCACGACAACCAGGTAGAATGGAAAGGGGGAAAAGAGGGAGAAAAGCAACCGTGAGTACTCATCCAAAGTACTCGCAAGCAAGGATCTACACTACATATGCATGGGTATATGTGTAAATGGGCAATATCGATGGACTGAACTGCAGAATGCCATAATAAGAGGGGGATAGCTAGTCCTGTTGAAGACTATGCTTCTGGCAGCCTCCATCTTGCAGCATATAGAAGAGAGTAGATGGTAAGTTCACCAAGTATCATTGCATAGCATAATCCTACCCGGCGATCCTCTCCTCGTCGCCCTGTGTGAGAGCGATGATCGAGTTATATCTGGCACTTGGAAGGGTGTGTTTTATTAAGTATTCGGTTCTAGTTGTCATAAGGTCAAGGTACAACTCCGGGTCGTCCTTTTACCGAGGGACACGGCTATTCGAAGAGATAAACTTCCCTGCAGAGGTGCACCACATAACCCAACACGCTCGATCCCATTTGACTGAACACACTTTCCTGGGTCATGCCCGGCCTCGGAAGATCAACACGTCGCAGCCCCACCTAGGCACAACAGAGAGGTCAGCATGCCGGTCTAAATCCTATCTTGGCGTCTGGTGCAGGCCAATCGCCCATTGCACACCTGCATGTTGCGTACGCGGCCGGTAAGCAGACCTAGCCTCCCTAATACAAGAGCAGGCGTTCCAATCCAATCCGGCGCGCGCCGCCCAGTCGTTGATGTCAAGAAGTCTTCGGCTGATACCACGACGTCGAGTGCCTGCTACCTCTTGAGCACTGCGTTGGTTTTCCCTTGAAGAGGAAAGGGTGATGCAGCAAAGTAGCGTAAGTATTTCCCTCAGTTTTTGAGAACCAAGGTATCAATCCAGTAGGAGGCTACGCACGAGTCCCTCGCACCTACACAAACAAATAAATCCTCGCAACCAACACGATAAGGGGTTGTCAATCCCTACACGGTCACTTACGAGAGTGAGATCTGATAGATATGATAGGATAATATTTTTGGTATTTTTATAATAAATATGCAAAGTAAAATAAAAGCAAAGTAAAAAAGCAACGGAAATAACTAAGTGTTGGAAGAGTAATATGATGAAGATAGACTCGGGGGACATAGGTTTCACTAGTGGCTTCTCTCAAGAGCATAAGTATTTTACGGTGGGTGAACAAATTACTATTGAGCAATTGACAGAATTGAGCATAGTTATGAGAATATCTAGGTATGATCATGTATATAGGCATCACGTCCGAGACAAGTAGACCGACTCTGCCTGCATCTACTACTATTACTCCACACATCGACCGCTATCCAGCATGCATCTAGAGTATTAAATTCATAAGAACAGAGTAACGCCTTAAGCAAGATGACATGATGTAGAGGGATAAATTCATGCAATATGATAAAAACCCCATCTTGTTATCCTCGATGGCAACAATACAATACGTGCCTTGCTGCCCCTCATCACTTTGGGAAAGGACACCGCAAGATTGAACCCAAAGCTAAGCACTTCTCCCATTGCAAGAAAGATCAATCTAGTAGGCCAAACCAAACTGATAATTCGAAGAGACTTGCAAAGATAACCAATCATACATAAAAGAGTTCAGAAGATTCAAATATTTTTCATGGATAAACTTGATCATAAACCCACAATTCATCGATCTCAACAAACACACCGCAAAAGAAGATCATATCAAATAGATCTCCACAAGAGAGGGGGAGAACATTGTATTGAGATCCAAAAATAGAGAGGAAGCCATCTAGCTAATAACTATGGACCCGAAGGTCTGAGGTAAACTACTCACACTTCATCAGAGAGGCTATGGTGTTGATGTAGAAGCCCTCCATGATCGATGCCCCTTCCGGCAGAGCTCCGAAACAGGCCCCAAGATGGGATCTCGTGGGTACAGAAGGTTGCGGCGGTGGAATTAGGTTTTTGGCTCCGTATCTAATCGTTTGGGGGTACGTAGGTATATATAGGAGGAAGGAGTACGTCGGTGGAGCAACGTGGGGCCCATGAGGGTGGAGGGCGCGCTTGGGGGGGGGGGAGGCGTGCCCCCCTACCTCGTGGCTTCCTGGAAGCTTCCTTGACGTAGGGTCCAAGTCCCCTGGATCATGTTCGTTCCGAAAATCACGTTCCCTAAGGTTTCTTTCCGTTTGGACTCCGTTTGATATTCTTTTTCTGCGAAACTCTGAAATGGGCAAAAAATAGCAATTCTGGGCTGGGCCACCGGTTAATAGGTTAGTCCCAAAAATAATATAAAAGTGAATAATAAAGCCCAATAATGTCCAAAACAGAAGATAATATAGCATGGAGCAATCAAAAATTATAGATACATTTGAGACGTATCAAGCATCCCCAAGCTTAATTCCTGCTCGTCCTCGAGTAGGTAAATGATAAAAACAGAATTTTTGATGTGGAATGCTACTTGGCATAATTTCAATGTAATTCTTCTTAATTGTGGTATGAATATTCAGATCCGAAAGATTCAAGATAAAAGTTCATATTGACATAAAAATAATAATACTTCAAGCATACTAACTAATCAATTATGTCCTCTCAAAATAACATGGCCAAAGAAAGTTCATCCCTACAAAATCATATAGTTTGGTCATGCTCCATTTTCGTCACACAGGAATGCTCTCATCATGCACAACCCCGATGACAAGCCAATCAATTGTTTCATACTTTAGTAATCTCAAACCTTATAAACCTTCACGCAATACATGAGCGTGAGCCATGGATATAGCACTATGGGTGGAATAGAATATGATGATGGGGGTTATGTGGAGAAGACAAAAAAGGAGAAAGTCTCACATCAACGAGGCTAATCAATGAGCTATGGAGATGCTCATCGATTGATGTTACTGCAAGGAGTAGGGATTGCCATGCAACGGATGCACTAGAGCTATAAATATATGAAAGCTCAACAAAAGAAACTAAGTGGGTGTGCATCCAACTTGCTTGCTCACGAAGACCTAGGGCACTTGAGGAGGCCCATTGTTGGAATATACAAACCAAGTTCTATAATGAAAAATTCCCACTAGTATATGAAAGTGACAAAACAGGAGGCTCTCTATCATGAAGATTATGGTGCTACTTTGAAGCACAAGTGTGGTAAAGGATAGTAACATTGTCCCTTCTCTCTTTTTCTCTCATTTTTTTGGGCCTTTTATTTTTTATGGCCTTTCTCTCCCTTTTATTCCTCACTTGGGACAATGCTCTAGAGAATGATGATCATCACACTTCTATTTATTTACAACTCAATGATTACAACTCGATACAGAACAAACTATGACTCTATATGAATGCCTCCAGCGGTGTACCGGGATATGCAATGAACCAAGAGTGACATGTATGAAAGAATTATGAACGGTGGCTTTGCCACAAATACTATGTCAACTACATGATCATGCAAAGCAATATGACAATGATGAACGTGTCATGATAAACGGAATGGTGGAAAGTTGCATGGCAATATATCTCGGAATGGCTATGGAAATGACATAATAGGTAGGTATGGTGGCTGTTTTGAGAAAGATATAAGGATGTTTATGTGTGAAAGAGTGTATCATATCACGGGGTTTGGATGCACCGGTGAAGTTTGCACCAACTCTCAGTGTGAGAAAGGGCAATGCACGGCATCAAGAGGCTAGCAATGATGGAAAGGAGAGAGTGCGTATAATCCATGGACTCAACATTAGTCATAAAGAACTCACATACTTATTGCAAAAATCTACAAGTCATCAAAAACCAAGCACTACGTGCATGCTCCTAGAGGGATAGATTGGTAGGAAAAGACCATCGCTCGTCCCCAACCGCCACTCACAAGGAGGAGAATCAAAGAACACCTCATGTTTCAAATTTGTTACATAACGTTTACCATACGTGCATGCTACGGGACTTGCAAACTTCAACACAAGTATTTCTCAAATTCACAACTACTCAACTAGCACGACTTTAATATCACTACCTCTATGTCTCAAAACAATCATCAAGCATCAAACTTCTCTTAGTATTCAAAACACTCATAAGAAAGTTTTTACTATTCTTGAATACGTAGCATATTAGGATTATTTAAGCAAATTACCATGCTATTTAAGACTCTCAAAATAATCTAAGTGAAGCATGAGAGATCAATAGTTTATATAAAACAAATCCACTAAAAGATATAAGTGAAGTACTAGAGCAAAACTATATAACTCAAAAGATATAATTGAAGCACATAGAGTATTCTAATAATTTCTGAATCATGTGTGTCTCTCTCAAAAGGTGTGTACAGCAAGGATGATTGTGGTAAACTAAAAACAAAGACTCAAATCATACAAGACACTCCAAGCAAAACACATATCATGTGGTGAATAAAAATATAGCTCCAAGTAAAGTTACCGATGGAAGTAGACGAAAGAGGGGATGCCTTCCGGGGCATCCCCAAGCTTTGGCTTTTTGGTGTCCTTAGATTATCTAGGGGGTGCCATGGGCATCCCCAAGCTTAGGCTCTTGACACTACTTGTTTCATAATCCATCAAATCTTTCACCCAAAACTTGAAAACTTCACAACACAAAACTCAGCAGAAAACCTCGTGAGCTCCGTAACAAAAGACCACTTCAAGGTACTGTAATGAACTCATTCTTTATTTATATTTGTGTTAAACCTAATGTATTCCAACTTCTCTATGGTTTATAAACTCTTTTACTAGCCATAGATTCATCAAAATAAGCAAACAACACACGAAAAACAGAATCTGTCAAAAACAGAACAGTCTGTAGTAATCTGTAACTAACGCAAACTTCTGGAATTCCAACAAATCAGAAAAAATAGGAAGACCTAGAAAATTTGTTTATTGATCAGAAGCAATTGGAATCAATATTTTATCACGTTCTGGTGATTTTTAACAATTATTTTCATGAACAGAAAGTTTCTGGAAATTACAGCAAGATCAAATAACTATCATCCAAGAAGATCCTATAGGTTTAACTTGGCACAAACACTAATTGAAACATAAAAAGACATCTAACCAGAGGCTAGATCAAATATTTATTCCTAAACAGAAACAAAAAGCAAAAAATTAAAAATAAAATTGGGTTGCCTCCCAACAAGCGCTATCGTTTAACGCCCCTAGCTAGGCATAAAAGCAAGAATAGATCTAGGTATTGCCATCTTTGGTGGGCAATTCATAAGTGGCTCTCATGATAGATTCATATGGTTATTTTGTTTTATTCCTAGGGAAGTGTTCCATGCCTTTCTTTAATGGAAATTGGAATATAATATTCCCTTCCTTCATATCAATAATTGCACCAATCGTTCTAAGGAAAGGTCTACCAAGAATAATAGGGCATGAAGGATTGCAATCTATGTCAAGAACGATAAAATCTACGGGCACATAATTCCTATTTTCAACAATAAGAACATCATTAATTCTTCCCATAGGTTTCTTAATAGTGGAATCCACAAGGTGCAAGTTTAAAGAGCAATCATCAAAATCACGGAAACCTAGCGAATCACACAAAGTTTTTGGAATCGTGGAAACACTAGCACCCAAATCACACAAAGCATAGCATTCATGATCTTTAATCTTAATTTTAATAGTAGGTTCCCACTCATCATAAAGTTTTCTAGGGATAGAAACTTCCAACTCAAGTTTTTCTTCATAAGATTGCATCAAAGCATCAACGATATGTTTGGTAAAAGCTTTATTTTAACTATAAGCATGAGGAGAATTTAGCACGGATTGCAACAAGGAAATACAATCTATCAAAGAGCAATTATCATAATTAAATTCCTTGAAATCCAAAATAGTGGGTTTATTAACACCTAATGTTTTGATTTCTTCAATCCCAGTTTTATCAATTTTAGCATCAAGATCTAAAAACTCCAAATTTTTGGAACGCCTTCTAGGTAAAGGTGGATCATATTCAGTCCCATCATTATCAAGATTCATATTGCAAAACAAAGATTTAATAGGGGACACATCAATAACTTTTAGATCTTCATCTTTATTTTCATAGAAATTTGAAGAACACGCTTTCATAAAACAATCTTTCTTAGCACGTATCCCAGCGGTTCTTTCTTTGCACTCATCAATGGAAATTCTCATGGGTTTGAGAGACTCATTGATATCATGCTTAGGAGGAATAGATCTAAGTTTCAAAGAATCAACATCAAGAGAAATTCTATCAACGTTCCTAGCCAATTCATCAACTTTAAGCAATTTCCCTTCAAGCAAAGAATTGAAATTATTTTGCGAATTCATAAACTCTTTAACACTAGTCTCAAATTCAGAGGGCATCTTATTAAAATTTCCATAAGAATTGTTGTAGGAATTACCATAATTATTAGAGGAATTGCTAGGATAAGGCCTAGGATTAAAGTTTCCTCTATACGCATTGTTACCAAAATTATTCCTACCAACAAAATTCACATCCATAGATTCATTATTATTCTCAATCAAAGTAGACAAAAGGCATATCATTAGGATCAGAAGAAACACTCTTAGTAGCAAATAATTTCATAAGTTCATCCGTCTTTCCACTCAAAACATTAATTTCTTCTATCGCATCACTTTTTTATTAGTAGATCTTTCAGTGTGCCATTGAGAATAATTAAACATAATATTATCTAGGAGTTTAGTAGCTTCTCCTAAAGTGATTTCCATAAAAGTGCCTCCCGCGGCCGAATCTAAAATATTTCTAGAAGCAAAATTCAATCCGACATAATTTTTTTGTATAATCATCCACAGATTCAAACCATGAGTAGGGCAATTATGTATCATTAATTTCATCCTCTCCCAAGCTTGTGCAACATGTTCATGATCAAGTTGCTTAAAATTCATAATGTCGTTTCTAAGAGAGTTGATCTTAGCAGGAGGAAAATACTTAGAGATAAAAGCATCTTTGCACTTACTCCAAGAATCAATACTATTTTTAGGCAAAGATGAAAACCAAGCTTTAGCACGATCTCTAAGCGAAAAAGGAAATAGCTTCAATTTAACAATATCATTTTCAACATCTTTCTTCTTTTGCATATCACACAAATCAACGAAGCTATTTAGATGAGTAGCAGCATCTTCACTAGGAAGGCCTGCGAATTGATCTTTCATGACAAGATTCAACAAAGCAGCATTGATTTCACAAGATTCAGTATCAGTAAGAGGAGCAATCGGGGTGCTAAGGAAATCATTATTGTTGGTGTTGGTAAAGTCACATAATTTGGTATTATCTTGAGCCATCGTGACAAACAAGCAATCCAACACACGAGCAAACGAGAAACAAGCGAAAAAGAGGCGAACAAAAAAGAGAGAGCGAATAAAACGGCAAGGGTGAAGTGGGGGAAAGGAAAACGAGAGGCAACTGGCAAATAATGTAATGCGGGAGATAAGGGTTTGTGATGGGTACTTGGTATGTTGACTTTTGCGTAAACCTCCCCGGCAACGGTGCCAGAAATCCTTCTTGCTACCTCTTGAGCACTGCGTTGGTTTTCCGTTGAAGAGGAAATGGTGATGCAGCAAAGTAGCGTAAGTATTTCCCTCAGTTTTTGAGAACCAAGGTATCAATCCAGTAGGAAGCTACGCGCGAGTCCCTCGCACCTACACAAACAAATAAATTTTCGCAACCAACGCGATAAGGGGTTGTCAATCCCTACACGGCCACTTACGAGAGTGAGATCTGATAGATATGATAGGGTAATATTTTTGGTATTTTTATAATAAAGATGCAAAGTAAAATAAAAGCAAAGTAAAAAAGCAACGGAAATAACTAAGTGTTGGAAGATTAATATGATGAAGATAGACCCGGGGGCCATAGGTTTCACTAGTGGCTTCTCTCAAGAGCATAAGTATTTTATGGTGGGTGAACAAATTACTGTTGAGCAATTGATGTAATTGAGCATAGTTATGAGAATATCTAGGTATGATCATGTATATAGGCATCACGTCCGAGACAAGTAGACCGACTCACTGCCGCATCTACTACTATTACTCCACACATCGACCGCTATCCAGCATGCATCTAGAGTATTAAGTTCAGAAGAACAAAGTAACGCCTTAAGCAAGATGACATGATGTAGAGGGATAAATTCATGCAATATGATAAAACCCCCATCTTGTTATCCTGGATGGCAACAATACAATACGTGCCTTGCTACCCCTCATCCTTTGGGAAAGGACACCGCAAGATTGAACCCAAAGCTAAGCACTTCTCCTATTGCAAGAAAGATCAATCTAGTAGGCCAAACCAAACTGATAATTCAAGAGACTTGCAAAGATAACTAATCATACATAAAAAGAATTCAGAAGATTCAAATATTGTTCATAGATAAACTTGATCATAAACCCACAATTCATCGATCTCAACAAACACACCGCAAAAGAAGATTACATCGAATAGATCTCCACAAGGAGGGGGAGAACATTGTATTGAGATCCAAAAGAGAGAGGAAGCCATCTAGCTAATAACTATGGACCCGAAGGTCTGAGGTAAACTACTCACACTTCATCGGAGAGGCTATGGTGTTGATGTAGAAGCCCTCCATGATCGATGCCCCTTCCGTGAGCTCGAGCAGGCCCCAAGATGGGATCTTGTGGGTACAGAAGGTTCTTGGCGGTGGACTTAGGTTTTGGCTCAGATGTCGATCGTTTGAATGCGTGGGTGGAGCAACATGGGGCCCATGAGGGTGGAGGGCGCGCCTAGGGAGGGGGGGGGGTAGGCGCGCCCCCCTACCTCATGGCTTCCTGGAAGCTTCCTTGATGTAGGGTCCAAGTCTCCTGGATCATGTTCGTTCCGAAAATCATGTTCCCGAAGATTTCATTCCGTTTGGACTCCGTTTGATATTCTTTTTCTGCAAAACTCTGAAATAGGCAAAAAAATAGCAATTCTGGGCTGGGCCTCCGGTTAATAGGTTAGTCCCAAAAATAATATAGAAGTGAATAATAAAGCCCAATAATGTCCAAAACAGAAGATAATATAGCATGGAGCAATCAAAAATTATAGATACGTTGGAGACGTATCAGTGCCCATAACTGTTCCCGTGTAGTTGGTTAGTGCGTATAGGCCAGTGGCCATACTCAGATCAAATACCAAGATCTCTTTAAGCGTGTTAATTGAAGTATCTGCGAATGCCGACCAGGGCCAGGCCCACCTCTCTCCTAGGTTGTCTCAACCTGCCCTGTCGCTCCGCCACAAAGTAATCGGGGCCGTCAGAACCCGAGCCCACCTCTACCGGGATGGAGCCACCTGCCCCTTCAGCCCCCATCTCCGAATAGTATCATAAGTAATGTAACAGTATAAAGCATATAGCACATGCCCGTGATCACATCCCGAAGTGATCACGGCCCGGTAGTATAGCATGGCAGACGGACAAGAGTGTAGGGCCACTGATGGAATACTAGCATCCTATACTAAGCATTTAGGATTGCAGGTAAGGGTAACAACTGCAGCAACAATGACATGCTATGCAGGAGAATAGGATTAACCTAAAGCAGTAACATGCTACACTACTCGAATGCAAGAAGTAGAGAGAAGGAGTAGGCGACATCTGGTGATCAAGGGGGGGGGGCTTGCCTGGTTGCTCTAGCAAGAAGGAGGGGTCGTCAACACCGTAGTCGATCGAGGCAGCAGCAACGGCTTCAGTCTCGTAGTCTACCGGAGAGAAGAGGGGGGGGGGGGAGAAACAGTGAATACAATGCAAACACGGGCATGATGATGCATGCCAAGACAAGTAACGGCGCAAGGTGTGCCATAGCGCGGTAGTAGGTGATACCGGCGAAGGGGGAAAACATCCGGGAAAGTATCCCCGGTGTTTCGTGTTTTCGAACAGATGAACCGGAGGGGGAAGGTTGCAGGTTCGCTATGCTAGGGATGTGTGGCGGACGAAAGGGCTGCGTATCCGGATCCATCACGTCGTTCTGAGCAACTTTCACGTACAAAGTTTTTCCATCCGAGCTACGGTTTATTTTATATTAATTTTAAAAGATTTAATCATTTTTAGAATTTACTTAATTATTTTAAATCAACATTATCCAGAATAGTGTATGTTGACGTCATCATGACATCAGCAGTCAACAGGGCGTTGACTGGGTCAAACTGACGTGTGGGTCCTAGCTGTCATTGACTATTAACCAACCTAACAGATTAATTAACTAAACTAAGTGATTAGGTTAATCTAGTTAGGATTAATTAAGTTAATTAATTCTTTAAATAATTAATATTTTAATTAATTTTATTTATTAATTTATTTTTAAATTCTTTTTTATATTTTTTATACGTTCTGTGGGCGGGGCCCATATGTCATAGGCCTAGGGGGCCGATGCGGGTTAGCGGGCATCTGGTGCGGGCGAAGGGGTGCCCGCACGCCCGAGGCGACTAGGGAAGGGGGCGGCCGTGGTGGCTACCGGAGCAGGGCGGCGCGACGAGGCCAGGCAGGATGAAGAGCGTGGGCGGCTGCGACTAGGCTCGACGGGCGCGGGAGGCCGAGGCTGTGGCGCCGGCGAGCGGGTTGGTCATTGCCGGCCGGCCGCGCCGGAACGAAGCCGAGGCGGCGATTTAACGCCGGGCGGTGCAAGGCGGGAGCATCCACAGGGAGCGGGGCGAGCGGTCAAAGGAGGGTGGGCGCGTGGCACGACAGTAGGCGGCGGAGGCGGGCACGACGGGCCGCGGGAAGCTGCGGCAACGGCGGCGCGGAGCGTGAGGAGCAGGAGGGCGGAGTGCACGGGACAGAGGGTGCGAGCGGGGCTTCGCCGGGCGCGGCCAAGGCGAGGCACGAAGCAGCGAGTGTGCGCGCGGGAGCCAAGCTCCGGGCTCGGCGGCCAAAACACGGGGCGTGAGCGAGGCCACAGCGGGCGCAGGAGTAGAGGCGGGAGGCGACGGGGTTCTCACCCGCGTTGGTGAGCAGGGGGGGCGGCGAGCCTCGGTGGAGCCTTTGGGGAGGAGGACGGGGATGTGTCGCTGGCGAGGAGGAGACGAGGAGGACGAGGCGAAGGAGCTCCGGGCGACGATGACAAGCATCGACGGTGTGCTGGTCCGGCAACGGGGAGGCCTTCAGGCGGCAGCGGACGCGGGCGCGGTCGTCGGGGTCGTCGCCCCGATCCAGATCCAGCGGGGGGATGCGAGGAGTGGGGCGTGGGTGGTAGCGGTTTAGGGTTCGGCCGGGGGTGGGGGGTTAGTAGTGGCGGTGGGCCAGCCTGGTTGGCTGATGAACAATGGGCGAAGCCTGAGGGGCGTTGCCCCCTTTTGCTTTTATTTGTTTTGTCTTTTCTTTTTTCTTTTTTTCTTTTTTTATTTGTAGTTTCTTTTATCTATAGTGTTATAAAAATTACCACTAGTGCCTAAATTTGTATTTATCAACAAACTATTGTGAGATTAATTCTTAACCCTAATAAAATAGTTTTAGCATTTTATAAATTCAATAGGCACTTGTTTAATTGTTTTCACTACTGTTTTAATTGTTTTAGAGCCTTTAAACATTTTATCAAAGTTTGGTTTCTCCATCATAATTACTTACGATTTATTTGACACAACCCGAACATTTTAGTTTTGATATTTGAAAATTTTACTGTTTGCCTATATTTTAAATTTTTTATTTGAATCGTTTTTGAACTAACTCGAGTTTATCAACAGTAACCGAGGTGACGTGGCACCATTAGCAGAGGTTTACTGTAGCTTGATTATCCGGGCGTCACAATAATTTTAATAATGATATTCATGATGATGCTCAACCTAGCAATGATAATGATATAGAAATTGAACCTGCTGTTGATCTTGATAACCCACAATCAAAGAATCAACGTTATGATAAGGGAGACTTTGTTGCTAGGAAGCATGATAAAGAAAGAGAACCATGGGTTCAGAAACCCATGCACTTTCCCCCTAAACCATCCAATAAAAAGGATGATGAGGATTTTGAGCGCTTTGGTGAAATGATTAGGCCTATCTTTTTGCGTATGCGTTTGACTGATATGCTCAAAATGAATCCTTATGCTAACTATTGAAAGAATCTGTTACTAATAAAAGAAAGATACCGGAAGCTGAGATTTCCACCATGCTTGCTAATTATACTTTTAAGGGTGGAATACAAAAGAAACTTGGAGATCCAGGGGTACCCACTATACCATGCTCCATTAAAAGAAACTATGTTAGAACTGCTTTATGTGATCTTGGAGCCGGTGTTAGTGTTATGCCTCTTCCTTCATATCGTAGACTTGACTCGAATAAGTTGACACCTACTGAAATATCTTTGCAAATGGCCAATAAATCAACTGCTATACCTGTCGGTATTTGTGAGGATGTGCCTGTTGTGGTTGCAAATGTTACTATTTTAACGGACTTTGTTATTCTTGATATTCCCGAGGACGGTAGCATGTCTATTATTCTTGGAAGACCCTTTTTGCATACTGCAAGAGCTGTTATTAATCGCAACGAAGGCATTATCACTTTTCATGTTAATGGTAATGAGCATACGGTATACTTTCCGAGGAAACAACCTCAAGTTCATAGTATAAACTCTATTGGAAAAATTCCATCGATTATTTTTGGAGGTTTTGAATTTCCTCTTCCTACTGTCAAAAAGAGATATGATATTCTTATTATTGGGGACGCGCATATCCCCGTTGAGGTAACATAGTGTTATTCGAAATTTCTCCGGTTCCATGTTATTCGGAATGAGTTTGTTAACAAGACTTAATCAACCTTGTTAGTGGATTCCTTTTGATGAGCATGAGATGGATGAAGTTAGAAAGCACAACCTTCTGTACCCTCCTTTTACTTTCTGTTATTTAGAATACATAAAGCAAAAATAGTATTTTCTGTCTGTTTCTGAATTATCCGTGCAATTAAAATACCCTGGAAAATAAAAGTTCTCCAAATGCCCTGAAATTTAAATATGATTTTTTTTTCTGGAATATTTGAGAATATCTTGCACTGAGAACACAGCAAGGGGACCAAGCACCCGGCCACGAGGGTCCAGGGCGCGCCCACCCCCCTGCCTCGTGGGCCCATGGTGGCCCCCCTCCACTTATTCCAGCACCCACACACTTCTTCTTCCTCCCAAAAGAATCACCAACCAGCTCAAGCACGAGTTCTAGCTCATTTTGCTGCGATTTTCGATCTCCTTGCTCAAAGCACCTCTCACAAAACTGCTTTGGGGGATTTTTCCTTGGTATGTGACTCCTCCAATGGTCCAATTAGTTTTTGTTCTAGTGCTTTATTCATTGCAAATTTGTGTTGCCTAGGTGACCACGTTCTTGAGCTTGCATGTCAAATTTATATGGTTCCAAGTAGTTCTAATGCATGATATAGTCTCTAGGCACTTGTAGGAGTAGTTGCTATCAATTTTTTTGAGTTTGGTTCACTTTTATTTGAAGTTACTAAAAATTTCAGAAATTTTTCAGAGGAAGAAAAATGTTTAGGAAAATGTACCAAGGTGGTCCTTCAAGAAAGCAAGGACCCAGGCTCGCAATGCGCGATGCTGACGATGAACCACCGAGGGAAGCTCAAGTGCGAGGCTTGCGAATGGCCTTTAGAGGACCTCATGGATCGAAAGGAATCAAGGAAGAATTTTACACGTATGTGCGTAACACTGATCTTGAGAGCTTCGAGGCAGATAAGTGCCGTCAGCATTACTATCTCACTGATTCCTTTGTGAGAAGGTTTAAATTTTCGTCATCATGCAATTCTCAAACTGTCCTGTTTGATCTTTATGAAAATTCTTATAATGTGGACTTAGAGGATTTTACCACGGCTTGCAAACTTCCACAATGGGGTAGCACTAGTGAGCCTCACAAATCTGAGTTTAGAGATTTTCTTGCTAGTATAACTGTGGGGGAGTCTAGAGATATAACACAAGCTACCATAGGGAGCATTAATTTTTCCTGCTATACATTATTTTGCTCTCTTCATGAGTAGGTGCATAAATGGTAAGGATGAAGCATGTCACATGTGTATCCCTAACCTCAGTGTTCTCAGGAGTGCTGTATTAGGAGATAAACATTATAATTTGGGAGCCATTGCTGCACGTAGGTTGCATAACAATAGATTTAATGGAGATTTCTTTGGTGGAATTTATGCAACCCGTTTAGCTAATTTTCTTGGTATACCTAAACGTGAGTATGATATTGAGTTGCCTCCTGCATATTTAGATTATGAGGCTATGGTTCATCATCGTTTTGTTGAGAGGAATGATCAGTTCCTCCAGTACCGACTAATCTTTGACAGACGACGCACCTATCATGTCGCTCTCCCTGCTCCTACTTTCTTTGACTTTCAGGCAAAGGGGGGATATTTCATAACGAGGGAGGAGGCAAATGAGTACGAGAGGAGAGCTGAGATAGCTCGCCTCCAATCTTGTCACGCCCAAGATGCGACCCTATCCTAAAGGAACTCGAAGGTCCCACCAAGGATAGAAGCGCATCTTGAAGACACTTTTGCAAGGTGGATATCATTACATCAACATTACATAATAGTGGGGATACATCCAAGACATACAATGTCACATGAAAACAACAATACATCATATACAAGATCAACATCCGACTACGGATGAAACATAAACAGAAACTCTAACGACATCCCCCTGCTAGCCCAGGCTGCCGACCTGGAACCTATCCCCTGATCGACGAAGAAGAAGAAGAACTCCAACACAAGTAAACATCGCTCTCGCATCATGATCATCGCATAACCTGCACCTGCAACTGTTGGTGTAGTAATCTGTGAGCCACAAGGACTCAGCAATCCCATTACCATGGGTATCAAGACTAGCAAAGCTTAATGGGAAAGGAAGGGTAAAGTGGTGAGGTTGCAGCAACGACTAAGCATGTATGGTGGCTAACTTACGCAAATAGGAGCGAGGAGAGAAGCAAAGCAAGCGGTCGTCAACTAGTAATGATCAAGAAGTGATCCAGAACTCCTACTTACGTCAAACATAACCCAGAAACCGTGTTCTCCTCTCGATCAACCCCGAAAAGAGACACTCACGGTTACGCACACGGTTGGTGTATTTTAGAAGAGTTTACTTCAAGTTTACTACAACCGGACATTAACAAATTCCCATCTGCCACATAACAATGAGCACGGCTCTCGAAAGTTTATACCCTGCAGGGGTGTCCCAACTTAGCCCATGATAAGCTCTCGCGATCAACGAAGGATATTCCTTCTCCCAGGAAGACCCGATCAGTCTCGGAATCCCGGTTTACAAGACATTTTGACAATGGTAAAACAAGACCAGCAAAGCCGCCCGATGTGCCGACAATCCCGATAGGAGCTGCACATATCTCGTTCTCAGGGCAACACCGGATGAGACTAGCTACGAGTAAAACCAGACTTCGAGTTTCCCCAAGGGGCCCCAGTAGCTTCGGTTCGAGCCAAGACTTAGAAAAGCACTGGCCCGTGGGGGCTAAAATAAAGATGGCCCTCGAGAGAGCGACTCCCAAGGGAAAAGTAGGTGGTGGTGAGGCAAATGGTAAAACCAAGGTTGGGCCTTGCTGGAGGAGTTTTATTCAAAGCGAACTGTCAAGGGGGTCCCATAAATCACCCAACCGCGTTAGGGACGCAAAATTCGGGAACATAATACCGATATGACGAAAACTAGGGCGGTAAGAGTGGAACAAAACACCATGCATAAGGCCGAGCCTTCCACCCTTTACCAAGTATATAGATGCATTGATAATATAAGAGATATTGTGATATCCCAACATAAACATAATCCAACATGGAGCAAACTTCATCTTCACCTGCAACTAGCAACGCTATAAGGGGGGAGGGGGCTGAGCAAAAGCGGCAACATAGCCAAACAACGGTTTTGCTAGGAAGGGTGACAAAGGTCAGAGGTTCATGGCAATTTGGGAGGCTTGATAAGCAAGTGGTAGGTAACATAGCAAAGCGATAGAACGAAGCAACTAGCATAGCAATGAAAGTAGTGAGATCCAAGGTGACGGTCATCTTGCCTGAAATCCCGCTAGGAAGAAGAACGAGTCCATGAAGAAGACAACCGGGAGTAGTCGAACGAATCCTCACAACTCCGGAACGAAACCGAAGCTAACGAGAGAAGCAAACCGGAAAGAAGCAAACAACATGGTAAACACGGAAGCACAATCATGGCATAATGCACAATCAAGTATGATGCATGTCCGGTTTAATGAGACATGGCATGGCAAAGTGCAACAAACAATGCTACAAGTTAAATGGAGCTCAATATGCAGCGAGTCTCATATCAACGAAACACCACATGCAATTATTTAGTTTGATCTCGTTATAAGCTACTCAACAATATTAAATGTGGTTAAACATGGCAAGAGGTGAGACATAAGTAAACTAACTATTTAGGCAAATTTAAATGAGGCCGGAACAACAAACAACAATTCCGGAAAATCCCCATGTGCATATTTTAGATTCGGTACTGTTCTGCTCTAAAACATATTTTAATGTTGTTAAACAGGAAAATAAAGTCCACCATGTTAAACTAGGCATTTTTATACCCCATTTACATATAAAGTTTATTTAAAACCGAGCTACGGTTATTTAGTTATGAAATAAATCATTTTAACATGGCATTTAGGCAAATTAATGCAAACAGCAAGTTAAACATTTTTAACATGGATGAAAACAGCAGATTATGAAACTAGATAAAAAACTAAGCATTTTTCATATATAAAACATTTTAAACCGATGCATGGTTAATTAGTTATTACATGCATGAACATGAGGGGTTTTCTGCAAATCTGTAATACTCTGGATAATTGGACAAATTCGCAGAACGAGAAAAAAACATGATCGGGCTGAAACTGGCTGGGTCAACAGGAGCAGGGGCGCTGGGGGCTCGCCATGGGCCTTGGCCCGATTCGAGGTGAGGTGAGGCCGGCAGGGGCGGATGCAGGCCGAGGCGAGGCCGCCCAAAGCGAAGTCAACGCTACCGTTCCTTCGATGCGAGAAGCGAGGATCGAGCTCGTGCTCGACGAAGGCAACGACGGCGCAGGGACGCGTCAACGCAGCGCTCGAGGCGAAGGCGATGCGCAGGGAAGGCGGCGAGGGCCCTTTTCCGCCGGATCACGCCGGATCCGCGGAACGGAGCGAGGGCGAAAGGAATCCACGAACGAGGAGTCAAGGCAGGCTGCTGTTAATCAAGAAAAGA
Source organism: Aegilops bicornis (assembly GCA_021605145.1). Lineage (NCBI taxonomy): Eukaryota > Viridiplantae > Streptophyta > Magnoliopsida > Poales > Poaceae > Aegilops > Aegilops bicornis. Next base: position 171,365,612 of record CM038673.1, on the reverse strand, counting down.
CAGGATGTTCGTAAAGCTTGGAGAGCGACGGGGAAAGGTAGAGGACGGGAGAGAAGAAAGCAGAGGAGCAGGGCAGCACTGCTGGGGTGCTCACCGATGACGAGGCTTCCGGCGAAGCGGTGGCGATGAGGGGCTGAAGCTGGCGGTCAAACGGGGCGACGCACGAAGCAGAGGAGGGAGGTCTGTTGGCGCAGAAACGGAACCACCGGAGTACGACGATCATCAGAGACAAGAAAGAAGCGAGAGGGAGGCAACACACAAGATTTCCAGGCGCTCGAACACCTTGCCGCACGGACGGCTCCTGTGTATTTCCGGCGAGCTCGAACTCAAGCCCCACTGTTACAATGACCAACACACGGGATTTATACCCGGGCACCACGATGGACACGTTCTCCACGCCCCTGCCTGCTCGCGCTGCCACGACCTGGCTCGCTCGTCAGCGCGTCCTCCGCCGCGAACGCACGCGACGCTGCCGAAGCCCTCCCGATCGCCACGCCACTTGGACCTGGTCTCTAACAGACACACACACGCCATTGTGCTACACACGCGACGCGACACCACGGCACGCACACACGCACCCGAAGTCTGCCACGGCTGCACCCGGACGCCGCTTCGAAGACATTACGCCACGGCCATGGCTTGCTGCTAACATTCACGCCCCAAGCCATGGCCTTGCACATGTCAGGCTCGTCGTCGATGTCGCGCCATGGCCGCTCCCACGACCTCCTCGACGCTTGACGCTGCACTCCGCCATGATTAGCATGCCCTCGGCGCACGCCCATGCCGCGCACTCCCCACGTCCCTGCGCTCCCGGCCCGCGCTCCCGCCGCGCACGTACGCGATCTGCGCAACCAGGTCCAGCGCCTCGACGCGGTCCACTCCCGCGGTCCCGACGCGCCCGACGCGTCCAATGCGCACCCATAACACGCACTGGTCGCGCCCGTCTCGCCGCCGCGGCTTATTCGCCACGCCCCGCTGCGGCCTCACCCGCAGCGCAGCTCCTCCATGCCACCGCGCCGCTGTGTGTCGTCGCCGTGCCTCTGCATCCACCACGGACGGCGTCACAACAAGTCACAGCCGCGGCCGCCTCCGTGCTCACCACGGACTCGCCAGCGCCACGGCCCCGAGCCGCGAGGCTCGATACCAAATGTTGGCGCAGTAAACGGAACCACCGGAGTACGGCGATCATCGAGAGACAAGAAAGAAGCGAGAGGAGGCAACACACAAGATTTCCAGCGCCGAACACCTTGCCGCGCAGACGGCTCCTGTGTATTTCCGGCGAGCTCGAACTCAAGCCCCACTGTTACAATGACCAACACACGGGATTTATACCCAGGCACACGATGGACACGTTCTCCACGCCCCTGCCTGGGTATAAATCCCGTGTGTTGGTCATTGTAACAGTGGGGCTTGAGTTCGAGCTCGCCGGAAATACACAGGAGCGACCAGTGCGTGTTATGGGTGCGCATTGGACGCGCCCGTCTCGCCGCCGCGGCTTATTCGCCACGCCCCGCTGCGGCCTCACCCGCAGCGCAGCTCCTCCATGCCACCGCGCCGCTGTGTGTCGTCGCCGTGCCTCTGCATCCACCACGGACGGCGTCACAACAAGCCACAGCCGCCGCCTCCATGCTCACCACGGACTCGCCGCGCCACGGCCCCGAGCCGCGAGGCTCTGATACCAAATGTTGGCGCAGAAACGGAACCACCGGAGTACGACGATCATCAGAGACAAGAAAGAAGCGAGAGGGAGGCAACACACAAGATTTCCAGCGCCGAACACCTTGCCGCACGGACGGCTCCTGTGTATTTCCGGCGAGCTCGAACTCAAGCCCCACTGTTACAATGACCAACACACGGGATTTATACCCAGGCACCACGATGGACACGTTCTCCACGCCCTGCCGCCGCTGCCACGACTGCTCGCTCGTCAGCGTCCTCCGCTACGCCCATAACGCACGCGACGCCGCCGAGCCCTCCCGATCGCCACGCTCACCCTGGACCTGGTCTCTAACAGACACACACACGCCATTGTGCTACACACGACGCACACCTACGGGCACGCACACACGCACTTCGAAATGCCACGGCCAGACCCGACGCGCTTCGGCGCACACACGTCCACGGCCATGGCTTGCTGCTAACAAGGTCTCAAGGGACGCTGGGTCTCTGTGGCGTCGGATCTGCCGGGCCGAGGAGCTCCGGGCGCGGAAGCTTGAAGCGGATGCCTGGCGCCCCTGTCCATGGAGAAACAGACAGGGAAAAACGAGGTAAGGTTGGGAGGAGAAGGAAGGAAGAGGAGCAGGGAAGGAGCGGTGACGGGGTTGGCCTGCAGTGGCCAAGACCGGCCGGGTGGCTCGGTGGTGGTGCTCGGTGGCGCCGAACTCCAGCAAGGCGAGCTGCAGGAGGAGAGCACGGAGGGGCTCCAGAGAAGGTAGGGGCGCGAAGGTCGACCCGGAGGGGCGGCGTGCTCGTTGCTGGCCTTCGGGAGGAGCTCGGGAGGGAGGCGCAGGCAGTGGGGATGGAGCCGAGGAGGAGGTGGCCATGGATCGAGAGGAGGAGGTGGTTGGCCCGGTGAATTTTTGGATCGGGATGGATCCCTAGGAAGATGGAGGCTGGTCGGGGAAGGATCCCGAGGGAGTGGGTGGCGGCGCAAGGAGGGGAATGGATGGGACAAGCCCCTAGATCCTAGGGTTGGACCTATATCTATAGCAAGTGGTTAAGGTTAGGGGTATTTAGTTCCTCCGATCGAAATCAAACGGCCGAGAATAAATAGGTTAGGGAGTCCAAATAATAAAACGGAGATGTTTTATAGACGTTTGGGGATGATCCGGATCCATCGGTAACGACAGACAGGTTCGGGTTCGGGTAAGTTTCGGACACGCACACGAGGGGTCTGAGAGAGGTCAACGAGGACAAGGGACTGACAAAGTGATAACGGAGGCAAAGAGAGAAAGGGCAACTACGAACGGCTACGAGGTTTATGAAAACATGCTGATGCAATGCGTGATGCTATGAGATGAGATGCATGACATGAACAAAATGCAAAACAAAAGACAAAAACCCAACCACGGAGGAAATAATATATCGCATCTTCGGAAAAGGCAAGAGTTGGAGTTACAATTATGGAAGGTTACATCCGGGGCGTTACAAATCTGCAGCCCACGATGCAATAAATGCTGCTTCACAATACGACCCCAACTATAACTTTGGATATCCGCCAGGCCAGCCGTGGCAGTAGACCAACTTAGGCCAAAAGCCTAAGCTTGGGGGAGTACGTATGTCTCACCGACATTACATTTGTGTTCACACACTCATTGCTAGTTGTCGGTGTTTATGCTTTCTTCTTGTGTGTTTGAAAAACTTTAAGAAAAACAAAAAAAATTAGTTGTAGCTTTTAGCTAGTTTACTTTTCATGCTTGTAGTAGTAATAATTAAAAGAAAATCCAAAAAGATTTCCTGTTCTTCTTTTGCTTGTTGGGAGCTTTCCCATGTAATACTTTTATTTCTTTTCTTTTCTTTAGGGGTCGATAGGAGAAGACCATAATTAAAATGTTGAAGTGGCTCTTATATGCATTATTGTTGATTTAACCAAGAGCCCATATTTCCTTGTCTTCCCCTATTTATTGAATGCTTGCAGATTCCAGCTTAGTCCAATGCATGTGCACTATTATTATTATTATTCACATCGTTCGGTCGTGCAAGTGAAAGGCAATTATGACGATATATGATGGACTGATTGAGATGAGAGAAGATGGTATGAACTCGACCTCTCTTGTTTTTGTAAATATGATTAGTTCATCGTTCCCAATTTAACTTATTATGAATAAACATGTTTGCAATGACAATTAGAGATTATAGTTGCTTATGCCGTGCTTAATTAGCTAGGAGTTTATAATGGTTTACCTTGCGTGCCAACATGCTATTAAAATGGTTATGATGTGGTATAATAGGGTGGTATCCTCCTTTGAATGATTCGAGGATCGGACTTGGCACATGTTCACGCATGTAGTTGAAACAAAATCAACATAGCCTCCATGATATTTATGTTCATGGTGGATTATATCCTACTCATGCTTGCACTCAATGTTTATTAATTTTAATGCATGTTCATGACTGTTGTTGCTCTCTAGTTGGTCGCTTCCCAGTCTTTTGCTAGCCTTCACTTGTACTAAGCGGGAATACCGCTTGTGCATCCAATCCCTTAAACCCCAAAGTTATTCCATATGAGTCCACCATACCTTCCTATATGCGGTATCTACCTGCCGTTCCAAGTAAATTTGTATGTGCCAAACTCTAAACCTTCAAATGAAATTCTATTTGGTATGCTCGAATAGCTCATGTACCAACTAGGGATGTCTGTATCTTCCATGTTAGGCACGTTATTCTCAAGAGGAGTGGACTCCGCTCCTCACTCACGAGAAAATGGCTGGTCACCGGGATGCCCAGTCCCATGCTTTATGCAACCCAAATAAAAATAATTGCAAACAAAACTCCCCCAGGACTCTTGTTAGTTGGAGGCACTCGTTGTTTCGAGCAAGCCATGGATTGATGCTTGTTGGTGGAGGGGGAGTGTCGGTGTCAAAACCGGCGGATCTCGGGTAGGGGGTCCCGAACTATGCATCTAGGCGGATGGTAACAGGAGACAAGGGACACGATGTTTTTACCCAGGTTCGGGCCCTCTTGATGGAGGTAAAACCCTACTCCTGCTTGATTAATATTGATGATATGGGTAGTACAAGAGTGGATCTACCACGAGATCGTGAGAGGCTAAACCCTAGAAGCTAGCCTATGGTATGATTGTTGTTCTTCCTACGGACTAAAACCCTCCGGTTTATATAGACACCGGATAGGGTTAGGGTTACACAGAGTCGGTTATAACGGTAGGAGATCTACATATCCGTATCGCCAAGCTTTCCTTCCACGCCAAGGAAAGTCCCATCCGCATACGGACGAAGTCTTCAATCTTGTATCTTCATAGTCCAGAGTCCGCCAACGGTGATAGTTCGCTATCCGGACACCCCTAATCCAGACTCCCTCAAGAGCCCACGAACCAGGCTTCAATGACGACAAATCCGCGCGCATATTGTCTTCGGCATTGCAAGGCGGGTTCCTCCTCGAATACTTCATAGAAGATTTTGAACACAAGGATAGTGTCCGGCTCTGCAAAACAAGTTCCACATACCACCGTAGAGAGAATAACCTTTGCACAGATCTGCTGACGTATTCCGCGGCGTGACATCACACCACGGCCAGGCCTTTATACGAATCGTTTTTACTGTCCCACCTCAGCGCGTTTAGCGAGGCGATTTCTTCGGCATGTCTTATCAGAGCGGAGATCGTGCCCCCTTATTCCGGGATCCTCATCAATACAGGCGTGGGTAACCCAGTCGTGCCCGTTGGCACGCCTCCTCCATCGAAGGCGTGTCCCGAACGGTCACGGGGAGGGCTCTTGGTATTCAACCTCTTTATAACGAGACCAAGGCCCGCTCCTTTCTTTCAATCTCAATCGAATCCGCCCCTCGCCTCGAGTTCCAACACTCAAAGCTCCAGATTTAGGCGCTTCGGACCTTCAACAATGTCCGGCTCCGACCTGCACGGCCGGTGGATGTCTTCCTCCGTCACGGAAGAAGATGTGCTAAAGCTGAGAGGCGCCAGGTATCTAACTGGTGAAATTTCGCATAGGCTGCCTGCCCAAGGGCAGGTTATTCCCACTCCCGAGCCTGGTGAGAGCGTGGTGTTCGTGTCTCACTTCCTTCGGGGTTTAGGATTCCCGACGAACCCCTTCGTGAGGGGGCTCATGTTTTATTATGGGCTGGAATTCCATGACTTGGATCCGGAGTCCATCCTCCACATCTCGCTGCTCATTGTCAGATGTGAATCCTTCCTCCGCATTAACCCTCACTTCGGATTGTGGCTCAAGACCTTCAAAGTGGAGTCGAAGATGATCAAGGGGCATCGTGCAGAGTCTTGGAGGGGCTGTTATAAGCAAGAATGCTGACGCTCCATGGCCCGAGGGCTCTTTTCAAGAGGAGCTCAATTTATGGCAACATGAGTGGTTTTATATCACCGCTCCTGTGGGCACCAAATGGGCGGCGCCACCTGCCTTCCGCCGGGTCCTCCACTGCGGCGGGCGTCATGGGTCAATAAAGGGCTCGACTGGGACCGCCCAAGGACGTACCTCTGTTGCAGGTGGCCAGATTCGAGACCTCCTAGAGAGAGAGATCAATCTGGTCGTAGTAGCGCAGGTCATGCTGATTCGCCGCACCTTGCCTCGCAAACGCCGCCTCCGCCTGTGGGAGTTTAATCCGGAGGGACCACGAGCTCTCCAACATATGGGCGCAACGCCCGTGGACATGTACCAACTGTTCTCCGGATCACAAGCAATGTGTCCGGACTTAACCGAGGACGCAGGTCTGAGCTGCAATCGCCCGGATACTCAAGTAAGTAGTCCTGTACCCGGACATGCTATCCGCATATTTATCATAAACTTGCCCTTAAAAGAGCTATCCTTTAAACAAGAGTGGATAGCAAAAGCAAAACTGATCAGGTGTCCGGCCCCCCTCCCTGAGACCACGCCGGATCCTATATTAACCAAGATGCTAGAGGCTGTGCCTTTTGAAGAAGGCGAAGGGGGGAACAAGGGAACTAATACCTCCGTGAAGGAGGCTATCAAGAAAGGGGGGGATCGAGAATCCCTCCCTCCAAGGGGAGAAGAGGATCGCTTCTGAAGATCCGGAGACCAAAGCCTCGAAGCGGGGGAAGAAATCTTCGCCAGAGGGTCCTGCGGCCGGAGATGCCCCGGCCGCACTATTTCCCCAAGGAGATCAGCCCTCCAGCGAGCCGTAAGTAAAGGGGGGCGTTTTTCTAAAGAGAGACATCCCCATTTTTTTAAAGATATCCCTTTGTTTGAAGCACCACTAGCTCGCTATGTGGAACTGAGCATCTCCCCCAATCTCCTGGCTTAGAGCTGGGAGCGCGCAAGGAGGAGCCGCGTCGGCTATCCATGATGGAATGGATTTTTGTCAGAGGCGCTTCGATGAGAACTTGCGAATGGAGGATGGTGTGAGCTGGATCTAGATCCTCGCCTCTCTTGTAGGCGGCTCGTTCGCACGGCTAGGGGGTAAAATGTAAAAATATCCCAGCCTTTCGCATTCGTACGACACGTGGAAGAAGGCCATTATTGGGCGTAGAAGCCAGGGAGCGCGACATTTATAAAGAAGCCGAACACTATTCGACGGGAACATGAAGACTGAAGGAGAACCCGCCTTGCAATGCCGAAGACAACATGCGTGCCGGACTCGTCGTCATTGAAGCCTGGTTCAGGGGCTACTGAGGGAGTTTCGGACTAGGGGGTGTCCGGATAGCCGAACTATCATCATCGGCCGGACTCCAGGACTATAAAGATAGAACATTGAAGACTTCGTCCCGTGTCCGGATGGGACTTTCCTTGGCGTGGAAGGCAAGCTTGGCGATGCGGATATGTAGATCTCCTACCATTGTAACCGACTGTGTAACCCTAACCCTATCCGTGTCTATATAAACCGGAGGGTTTTAGTCCGTAGGGACTAACAACAATCATACCATAGGCTAGCTTCTAGGTTTAGCCTCTTTGATCTCGTGGTAGATCCACTCTTGTAACACACATTATCAATATTAATCTAGCAGGACGTAGGGTTTTACCTCCATCAAGAGGGCCCGAACTCAGGTAAAACATCGTGTCCCTTGTCTCCTGTTACCATCCGCCTAGACGCATAGCTCGGGACCCCCTATCCAAGATCCGCCGGTTTTGACACCGACATTGGTGCTTTCATTGAGAGTTCCTCCGTCGCCGTCGGTAGGATGCCTCACCTCGCCTTTTAGAGACGATACTATCGCCAAAGGAGCCTTGGCCGTTGGCCGACTCTTCTGCTAGGTGGTTTTCTTATGACCGCCATTCCGCCATCATACCGACGATGACCTCTCGAGTCATCGAAACCAATCTCCAGGTTAGTTCGGAACTTGCCGAACATTTAGATCCGATCGAGCTCTCCTCCATAAACGAGCTCTTGGATCGCATCGCTGCCCTGGGAGTCGCCACAGACTACGACCGAATCGGGCTTAAAACCGATCCGAGAGAGATCAACTCTCCCCAGGCTACCCATCATGTTGCTGTGATAGAGCAGCAATGCGGCGATTCTTCTTGTATCTTAAAAACTAGTTGCGTCCGGATTCCCGATCCCTCCATGCCGGATTCCCACAGAGGGATGGACGTCGACCAAGCCCTGAACTTAAAGTCAGGCGGCGGGTTGGACTCATTGGATAACACTCAAAAATCCAAACTTCCAAGTTCGGAAACTTCTCGGCCCTTGAGTCCTGAATTGGACAGGGTTACGGATCTAGATCCACCCGCCCACCCAAACATTAGCAATCTCTCTCGAATTCGGCAAGAGCCCGCTGAAACAATACATCATTATCAGATTCCTCCCGTTAAGAACAGGATAAAGGACTGCCGAGAGGAGGACGCAATCCCAATTTTCTGCAATAATTGCACGGACAAGGGAATCCTAAACGCCATAAGTCGTCGCGAAATTACACGCTTTACTAACTTGGCGACCGTAGTACAAAAGTACTATGCGATGGAGAGCGCCTGGAAAACCGAAAGTAAATTTTGGGATAATCCGGCCCCGAATACATCCCTAGTCCGGAACAAAAGGGTGCATCATTATCAAGCACCCGGGTTGAATACCAAAAAACCAAAACCCCCTAAAGGGTACGGAACCGTACTGGAGGGTTGGCTCAACGGACCCTGCAAAATCCACAGCACGGAGGGCGCCACTCCAACACACAGCCTTCGAGCGTGTTGGATACTACGGCAGGTGGCCAAAAGTGGCGTAGGCTTTTTAGCCCCGGGCAACCAACCCAGCAGTACCAGTACGGTATTAATAGTCTTCGAGACTTTCGCATCAAATAACATGCGGAAACGAACAATCCGCAGCCTCGCCGAAGTCTACCAAGTAGCAACAACAAATCCATGGAGCGACACGGCTATCACCTTCAACGCCAGCAACGAACCTAAATTCAACAGCTAGAGCACCAGCCGCATTGGTCCTCATCCGATAGTGGACGGTTTTCGTCTTACTAAGGTACTCATGGATGGCGGCAGCAGATTAAACCTCATCTATGAGGAAACCCTTCAAAAAATGGAAATTGACTGGAGCCGCATTGAGCGAAGCAGCACAACCTTCAGAGGGATAATCCCTAGTCGAGAAGTACGCTGCGCAGAAAAATCACACTAGATGTAGTGTTCGCTCACCGGACAATTACAGGTCCGAGGAGGTCACGTTTCAAGTGGCCCCATTCGGCAGCGGATATCACGCTTTGTTAGGGCGAGAGGCATTCGCAATCTTCCAAGCTATACCCCACTACGGGTACATGAAGCTCAAAATGCCCGGACCCAATGGGATAATCACTCTCGCCAGTGATCCAGATATGGCACTCCGCGCCGAAAATAAGACAGCCGCATTGGCCCTAGAGGCATTGTCCGAAGCCCTAGCGGCAGAGGAACTAGCTACGCCAAGGCCCACGGTGGATAGGGATGATGTGATACCGATAAGAGGTCCAAATCCACCTCTTTTAAACCAGCGTATTTAGATAGTCAAATTTCAGGTCCATCCAACGGACCCCACATAGACGGCCTCCATTGGGGCACAATTAAGTCCTGATGTCGAGGTCAAGACTACGAGAATTCCTTCGGGAAAATTGGGACATTTTTGCCTGGCATCCTTCGTGACATGCCAGAATCCCACGCAGTCGGGCAGAGCACAACCTAAATATCCTAAAAGGATTCAAGCCACCAAACAAGCTCTTTGGCGATTTTCCGAGCCCAAAAGATGTGCAATGGGAGAAGAGCTAGCCAAACTCTTAGAAGCCGGATTCATCGTAGATATAAAGCATCCGGATTGGCTAGCCAATCTAGTAATGGTACCAAAAAGGACAAATCATGGCGCCTCTGCGTCGATTTTAAAGACCTTAACAAGGCCTGTCCAAAGGACCCTTTCTCCCTCGCATCGACCAAATCATCGATGCTACCGCGAGGGCACGATTCATTGTGCTTCCTCGACGATACTCCGGATACCATCAAATCAAGATGGCGGAGAAAGACCAGGCCGCAACGGCATTCATTACTCCATATGGGCCATTCTGCTTCAACACAATGCCCTTCGGACTCAAAAACGCCGGCGCAAATATATCAGCGCATGATTCAAACATGTCCGCTACCCAGATAGGCAAAACAAGAGAGGCATACGTAGACGATGTGGTCGTCAAGACCAAACACGTCGGAACTCTAGTAGAAGACTTGAGGGTGACATTCAACAACCTCCGAGCATATGACATTAAGCTCAATCCGGAAAAATGCGTCTTCGGCGTACCAGCTGGAAAGCTCTTGGGCTTCATCGTATCCGGTCGAGGAATTGAAGCAAACCCGACCAAAATCCGAGCTCTGTCACAATTGGATATTCCAAAAGACCTCAAGCAGATACAAAACTAACCGGATGCGTAGCGGCCTTAAGTCGCTTCATCTCCCGTTTGGGAGAAAAGGCTCGCCCTCTGCCTCCTCCGGCCAAGACCGAACATTTCGAATGGACGGATGCTGCCACAGCCGGACTCGAAGAAATAAAGGCCATACCGGCAACAAACCGTTCCTGGCCAGCGCCCAACCTGGGCGATCCTATGTTATTATATATCGCAGCAACACATCAAGTTGTTAGCGCGGTACTCGTCGTTGAACGAGAAACAGAAGGGCACAAATTCCCTCTTCAAAAACCAGTGTACTACGTATCCACTGTTCTAACTCCATGCAAATCCCGGTACCCACATTATCAAAAGATAGCGTATGCGGTGTTCATGGCATCCCGGAAGCTGCGTCACTACTTTCAAGAGTGTTCAATAACGGTGGCCTCCAAAGTACCTCTCAACGATATTATAAACAATCGCGACGCAACGGGCAGGATTGCAAAATGGGCTATCGAAGCTCTTACCATTTGACATAACCTACAAACCACGGCGAGCTATAAAGTCGCAGGTTACGAGACTTCATCGCCGAATGGACCGCCGAACTCCCTAAAGAGTACGGGCGCGTACTCCAACCGGATCATGCATTTCGACGGATCCAAAATGTTGGCTGGCTTTGGGGTCAAGGCGTCGTCCGACGCTTCTACGGAGACACAATCCAATACGTACTTCAAATAATGTACATGGACTCCAACAACGCAGTCAATACGAGGCCCTCCTACATGGCCTCCGAATGGCAATCTCCATGGGCATTCAACGCCTAGAGGTGCGTGGGGATTCAAACCTCGCAATATCCCAAGTAAATGGAGACTTCGACGCCAAAGATCCAAAAATGGCAGCTCACCGCAACGCCGTCCTAAAAATGTCTGCCGGTTCAAGGACTAGAATTCCATCATGTAGCCCGGATAATAACCAGGCAGCAGACGTGTTAGCACGCATCGGCGCGAACGAGACGCCGCCCCTCCTAACATCTTCCCGAACGGCTCTTTAAGCCATCCGCTTTATGGGAAGAGGAGTCCGGAAATAACAATCCGGAGCCACCGCATCACCTAACTCGCACCATTCTCGACACAATCGGCGGCTCAGCCAACGAAATAACACCTTCAGCTCACGAAATAATGGCAGTCATTGCCCGTGGATGTAACCATTCCTAGCCTACTTAGTGCGGCAGGAACTTCCCGAAGACCAAAATGAGGCCCGCTGCATAGTTCGGCGATCTAAAGCCTACAAGGTCCATGCGGGAGAGCTTTATAAGAAAAGCACAACCGGAGTCCTTCAAAGGTGTATCTCCAAAGAGGAAGGGCGAAATCTCCTGGCTGAAATTCACGCGGGACTCGGCGGGCACCACGCTGCAGCCCGGGCCCTTGTAGGCAAGGCCTTCCGTACAGGATTTTATTGGCCGACAGCCCGGGCAGATGCTCAGGATCTAGTCCAACGATGCGTCGGTTGCCAGCTCTTTGCTAATCAGAGCCATATGCCACCCACCGCCCTCAAAACTATACCCATTACCCGCCGCTTATGCGGTCCGGGGCTTGACATGGTCGGACCCCTTAAAGGGGAACCCACAAGCACAAATACTTATTGGTCATGGTGGACAAATTCACCAAATGGATCGAGGCCAAGCCGGTTAAAACGGCAGAATCCGGACCGGGATAGACTTCATATCCGGGGTAGTACACCGTTTCGGTGTCCCCCACAGCATCATCACTGACAACGGCACGAACTTCATGGCCGACGAGGTTAAACTCTGGTGCAAAAACATGGGCATTAAGCTCGATTACGCTTCGCCTATCACCCCCAAACTAACGGTCAAGTTGAGCGAGCAAATGGTCTAATCATGAGCGGCATCAAACCCGCACTAGTGCGGTCCCTCAAGGAATCTAACACACACCGGGTAGAGGAGCTCGACTCCGACTCTGGGGCTGCGGACCACGCCAAACCGAACTACCGATTCACACCATTTTTCATGGTATACGGCGCAGAGGCAGTCCTGCCTCAGGATATAATTCATGACTCACCTGCGGTAATGCGCATGTCGAAGAAAGAGAAGCCGAGCTAGATCGGCAGGACAGTCTGGACGCCTTAGAGGAGGAGCGGACCCGGCAAAGGCTCGCTCCGCATTTTATCAAGCAGGCTCGAAGATATCAAAGCAGAGAAGTACGGGCCAAAACTTACAATGTTGGCGAACTTGTTCTACGCTCACGGACAAGAAAAGGACAAACTCAAGCCCAAGTGGGAAGGTCCCTTCATCATCGACCAAGTCCTGACCGCGGTTGCACTGCCCACGTAACGCATCGCACAACCGACTCGAGCCGAACCCATGGAACGCAGCCCGCCTCCGAAGATTCTACGCCTAACGCCGGACTCCGGGTTCGCCTCACTCCCCGGCCCACTCCTTGTTTTTTACCGCTCTCCTCCTCCTCCTTCTTCCCACTTTTTTTTACCTTTTATGGGCTGATTTGGGCTTTGTTCAAGACACACTTGATGTGCCCCGCACTCATTATACCTCGGGGCTTCTTTAATGTAAGCTTATTCATACGGGCTTCATGCCCAACACATGTGTCATACTTCCGCATGTACCTTTTATTCACCATTATATGCATCGATATGACTTAAGTTTTGGCCAAGCTGGGTTGCTCGGCTCTTGTGCTTACTCCCCACGCTCCCGATTGTTCGGCTAGGAGGTAAAGGGAGCACCTCTGCGATTGTTACTGCCGGGTCAGCCGGATGTGTACTTCAGACTGTGTGAAGCCGAAAGCTAGCGTTCTTAAGAGAATATTCGGTCGGTGACTTGAAAGATGATTTATTACTTACTTATTTATCTGCCCCCAGATGCTTTTTCTGCTATTTTCGCAGTCCGGCATTGCACTTTAGGGCATGCCTCCTGTGGAAAGGAACCCTTAACGGAACTATTCTCCCTGGAAGATGTTTCTTACTAACCATGTAATATGACATAACTAGTTGGGCACTTGTCTGATAAAGCAATTATGACCCCGACGCCTTGTCTCCATGCATGCCCCGGTTCTTTTATAACCGTAAGGGTATTTGGACACACTCCGGACTGTTGGGTCCAGAGGTTGAAGCGAAACGGTCCGCAAAGACAAACGATCTACAATCCGGCTAGAAGGCATTTTACATGTCATTTCAAATTACATCGTCAAACCGACTAATTGTACTCCTCTTCAATCCCATCTAACAGGCTGTCTAATTTATGCCTTGTTGGGAATATTTCGCGCCAGTTCTACTTGGCCGTACATCAAGCTCACAGGATCTCCTTCCCACCAGGCCCCGCAGTCCGACCTCGGCCATGTGGTTTGGGTCAGACTGGTAACGTGTCTTCACCATGGCCCAGCCTCCTCGGGCGCTGACGGCAGCCGATATCTTCCACAAACGGAGGCGTCGCCGTACTCCTCAAGCTTCTCAACAAGCCCACCAAGGCCCTCGGGTAGGGAGACGGATGGACATAAAGCATGAACGACGCCACTCATCGCTTTGAACACGCTCGAGCAATTGCACTAGCTCGGGAAGTTGGTCACCCGTTGACTCGTGCATTTCCTCCAGCAGGCGACCTGTGAGCACACCTAAAGACATATTTCATCAATCGCCTTCCTCGTTGAATTCTTCTTTTCAAAGGAATTCGTTCAAGCACTTACTATAAATGCCGCGACGGAGTCACTGATTCTCCTTCACGGAGCTGCATTAACCGGGCCCAAACACCTTTCAGCTCTTCTCCTTGCTGGGTGTGGGCATCTTGGAGCTTGTTTCTCTCCTGCTGCACCTTCATAAGCACCCTCTCGCCGGCCTTTAGCTGACGTAGTAGCTGTTGCTTGTCCGGATCTAGTCCGGCGCCTCTGCAATATTATTGTCAGACTCACGCCACACTTTGCTAAATAATTATCTTTTCAAAGTACATCTTACCAGCGGGGGTCTCTGTGGCTCCCCCTATGGCGGCCAGTGCGGCTTCAAGTTGGGCCTTGCACTCTTGGAGCTCCTGGGACAGCTGGGTATTCTTCTCCGCAAGACCCTGCTTAATAATTGATCCTTAAATCAGTTATTTCAACTATTTTAAGTCTCGGGGCTACCGGCATATATAACTATTAAAATTACTTACCCGTATGTCTTTCACATACCGCCCGCGTGGCTCTAGTTAACCCATCTTGAGCGGCACGGAGGTGCGCTGCTTCCCGCTTTAAAGGCATTTAACGCCTCGGGAGAAACACGCCACGAAGAACTGTCCGGCGACGCCAGTGATTCATGGCGCTCTCCACCTCGCACGGGTGGCGGACAGCCTGTCGGCATCCTCCGCCGGAGGAGCGTCCGTTTACGCCTTTGTATTCACCTCCCCTCCCGGACCATGCGTTGGAGCATGGCGGCGGAGGCCTGATTAGCAACCTTTCCGGACACCGGTCCGGCGAAGTGCTCTTTCTGGAAAGTTATGAGCATTAATATACCTTCCGGGATCCTCCCTTAAAAATAGCGGTGCTCGCATCACCGTTGTGGCGACGTTCCTGTTCGCGTCGCGCCTCTTCTTCCTCTGGGCCGGACCGACCCTTGTTGTCCGCCACCGCAGTTCGCTTCCCACCTTAAAGGCACCTCCTGCGATGCACCATCAAGATGGGATGGTTAGAATTGAGCGCGGATCAAATGATGGTGTCAAGACCTTGGTCACAACACCGGGAAGCCGAACAAACCGGGTAGTCGGTAATAATGGCGACTAAGGCATTGTCTATGCTACGTTGGTGGAACACCCCGTCAATCAGCTCCACCTTTATGTCCGGATCCTCTTCGGAGGCCGGATCAAGGGATCGTTCCGGATCCTCGGACTGTGGAGCTAGGCTTCGTATGCCCTCCACGTCCCGGGCGCAGCTCCTGCGTCGAAATCACAGAGTAAGATACTTGACTTTAAAAAAGGTATGGATCGGGTAGATGAACATCCGCTTACCCAGCTCCAAGGGTTATGCATAGAAAATCCATTCAACGGATTCTTGCGGAGGAAGTCCTCCTCCTCTCCCTTGTACAAGCCGGACAGGATCTTTGCCAGATCGGCTGCCGAGCCTAGCCCTTTGCGGCCATGACGGGTGGCGCCATCTTCCCGTTGAAATCCCACATAGGGTGGCCCCTATATTGGAGTGGCTGCACCCCTCGCAGAATGCACGTGGCCATGACTCCAATCATGGTCACTCCACAATGGGCCAGGAACCAAATCCGGCCCATCAGATAATGGACGCTCCTGTCATCTTCCCGTTGAGGGCTCCGCGGGCGCCAACTCAGGCGTTTCTTCAAGGGAGCATTGTTGAACTCCGGGAGGCCGATCCGGACTGGATCCGGCAGAGGGGCGTCCTCCATGTAGAACCATTCTGAAGGCCAGCCTTGACGCCTTCTTCGGGTGCCGGATAGATATCCGGTCCCGCGATGCGCCATATTTCGCTCCGCCCACTTGGTATATCGACCCCTCATGAGAACGGGGTACGAGACAAAACAATCTCTTCCATTGTGGCAAAATGGGGCTCGATGCCCAAGAACAGCTCAAAAAGCTACGAAGCCCGCGATGTGCAAAATGGAGGCGGGCGTAAGGTGGTGAAGTTGGAGTCCGTAGAACTCTAGGAGCCCCCGGAGAAACGGATGTATGGGAAATCCAAGTCCCCTTATTAGATAGGGGACAAAGCATACCCGCCTCCCTTTGGAAGGGTTGGGGACGCTCTCCTACCGCTTTCCACCCTTGTAGGTGGCCAGTCCGGCTCGAACCGGAACCATGAAAGCTGGGGGAAGATATCCCTCGGTTTGAAGCACCACTAGCTCGCTGTGTGGAACTAAGCATCTCCCCCAATCTCCTGGCTTAGAGCTGGGAGCGCGCGAGGAGGAGCTGCGTCGGCTATCCATGATGGAATGGATTTTTGTCAGAGGCGCTTCGATGAGAACTTGCGAATGGAGGATGGTGTGAGCTGGATCTAGATCCCCGCCTCTCTTGTAGGCGGCTGCTCGCACGGGCTAGGGGGTAAAATGTAAAATATCCCAGCCTTTCGCATTCGCATTTACACGTGGAAGAAGGCCATTATTGGGCGTAGAAGCCAAGGAGCGCAACATTTATAAAGAAGCCGGACACTATTCGACGGGAACATGAAGACTGAAGGAGAACCCGCCTTGCAATGCCGAAGACAACATGCGCGCCGGACTCGTCGTCATTGAAGCCTGGTTCAGGGGCTACTGAGGGAGTTCCGGACTAGGGGGTGTCCGGATAGCCGAACTATCATCATCGGTCGGACTCCAGGACTATAAAGATAGAAGATTGAAGACTTCGTCCCGTGTCCGGATGGGACTTTCCTTGGCATGGAAGGCAAGCTTGGCGATACGGATATGTAGATCTCCTACCATTGTAACCGACTCTATGTAACCCTAACCCTATCCGTGTCTATATAAACCGGAGGGTTTTAGTCCGTGGGATCTAACAACAATCATACCATAGGCTAGCTTCTAGGGTTTAGTCTCTTTGATCTCGTGGTAGATCCACTCTTGTAACACACATTATCAATATTAATCTAGCAGGACGTAGGGTTTTACCTCCATCAAGAGGGCCCGAACTCGGGTAAAACATCGTGTCCCTTGTCTCCTGTTACCATCCGCCTAGACGCACAGTTCGGGACCCCTACCCGAGATCCGCCGGTTTTGACACCGACATTGGTGCTTTCATTGAGAGTTCCTCCGTGTCGCCACCGATAGGCTCGATGGCTCCTTTGATCATCAACAACGACGCCGCCCGTGGTGAGACTTTTCTCCTCGGACAGATCTTCGTGTTCGGGCGGCTTTGCATCGCGGGCCAATTCGCTGGCCATCCGGAGCAGATCGAAGCTACGCTCGACCGCCGTGTCAGATTCAGAAGTTTAAACTATACGGCCGATATCCGTGGAGACTTAATCTTCGACGGATTCGAGCCACAGCCAAGCGCGCCGCACTGTCTCGATGGGCATGATCTAGCTCTGCAGCCGAACAGTGCCCTGGAGGCCGCACCAGAATCCGCTCCGACCCTTAATCCGGAGCCAGATTCCCCGATCGAGGATGAGTGGTTGGACACCGCCTCGGGGGCTTCAATCTCTACGGCGATCGAGCCGAACTCCATCCCTGTCCTTTGCAAAGACCTTGACTCCAGGAAGCCGGACTCCTTTCCGGACTCCTTTCCAGACTCCGAACCCTCCGCGCCCTTGCCAATAGAATCCGATTGGGCGCCCGTTATGGAGTTCACGGCCGCGGACATCTTTCATCACTCGCCCTTTGGCGACATCCTGAATACACTAAAGTCTCTCTCTTTATCCGGAGAGCCCTGGCCGGACTGCGGTCAGGATGGTTGGGATGCGGACGACGAGGAAACTCAAAGCCCACCCACCACCCACTTCATAGCCACTGTCGAAAGCTTACACGACGTGCTCGATTTCGACTCCGAAGACATCGACGGTATGGACGACGATGTAGGAGACAACAATGAGCCAGCACCTATAGGATGTTGGACAACCTCACCCCATGATGTATACATGGTGGATACACCTAAAGCAAATGAAGACGAGGAGAAACGGGACACTACGAAGGATAAATCCCTCGAAAAGCAGTCAAAACGGCAACGTAAACGCCGAACAAAGTCCCGCCTCAAAAAAGACCCAACCATAGAGCAGGGCGAACCGGTGGACAACGACCAAGCTATCGAGCAGTCGTCCGAACAAAACAACTTGGATAAACAATCTGTCCCGGCGAAGACAACAGTCCGGACGACCTCACGCCGGACAAACCATTGGAGCAAAATGACCTCCAGAAAAGGCTCGTCGCCACTGGGCGTAGCCTGAAAAAGCATAAGCGGAAGCTCAAAACAGCAGAAGATGCACTCAGGATTAGATGGAGCAAAGTATTCAGCACCGCAGACAAGTACGACGACAGTCGCCGAACAAAGAGCTACCCGAAAAGAAAGCTACGCCTGACCGACGAGGAGGCCTTAGAGCCCCACAATTAAAAAGCAAGAAGGCCACCCGGTCGGATGGACGACCTCATGGCAAGAAGAGAGCGGCGAATGGCGCCGCACACAAGCCAATATGCGATTCGCATAAGGATTCAAATCAAGAGGATGGCCCAGTTAGGTCCATCTATGGGCCAAGAAAGCAGGCTCACAAAGCAATTCAATACGCCAAAATTCAAGATCATGGCACACCCAAATATAGGGCGCCAGCACACCCCTATGTTTCACCGATGAGGTGCCGGATCAGGAATTTCCAGCGGATTCAAACCCGTAAACATAGAGGCATACGACGGAACAATGCACCATGGAGTGCGGATCGAGGATTACATCCTCCACATACACATGGCTAGAGGAGACGATCTCCACGCCATAAAATACTTACCCCTTAAACTCAAAGGGCCAGCTCGGCATTGGCTTAAAAGCCTCCCCGAAAATACCATTGGAAGCTGGGAAGAGCTCGAGGACGCATTCCGGGCAAATTTTCAGGGGACTTATGTCCGCCCTCCGGATGCGTATTTATCTAAGTCACATAACTCAACAGCCCGAGAGTCAACCCGAAATTCTGGAACAGGTTCCTTACCAAAAAGAACCAAATAGTCGACCGTCCAACGCCAAGCCTTAGCAGCTTTCAAACACAACGTCCGAGACGAATGGCTCGCCAGACACCTCGCCAAGAAAAGCCAAGAACAATGGCCACATTAACAAGCCTCATGACCCGCTTTTGCGGAGAGGACAGCTGGCTGGCTAGATGCGATCAAGCGACCGAGTACATCCGAAACCAGGGATGGAAATGAAATCACGACGCAGAAAAGATCAGCCGGAATAAGGAAAATGGCCCAAATAGTACGGCGGTCAACGCCGATTCAAAAGCTCTCGGCCGAACAACAAAACACCGCCCCTAAAGGATAACAAAGTGACGAGCTGTCCAACCTAAACAAGATTCTCGATAGATCGTGTCAAATACATGGTACCTCCGGAAGCTCGCAAACCATACCCACAGAGATTGTTGGGTCTTCAAACAGTCCGGCCGACTTAACGCCGAACACAAGGGGCTCGACACACCAAATGCGAGTGACGAAACCCAAAAGCAGCACTCCGGGAAACGAAAAACTTTCCCACAGGAGGTTAAAACAATATACTCACTTCACGTGATCAAAGGGAAAAACAGAGCGGCGCCCCCTAAAAGGCGCGCCGCACACTAGTTGTCAAAACCAATCACCTTCGACCATCAGGACTATTCTGATAATATCCGGAACGCAGGATGGACTGCCTTGATATTGAATCCTATAATCGATGGATTCCAATTTACACTTGTCCTCATGGACGGCGGCAGTGACATAAACCTGATATATCAGGACACAATCCGCAGGATGGGGATAAACCCAACCAAAATTCGCCATAGCAACACCTCCTTTAAAGGAGTAATCGCCAGCCCATACGCCTTTGCACGGGCTCCATACTGCTAGAAGTTATGTTTGGTTCATCCGACAACTTCCGTCGCGAAGGTTACTCTTCCACGCCGCCCGTTTAAAAGTAGCCATCAAGCACTATTGGGACGCGAAGCTTTCTCCCGCTTTAACGCAATACCGCATTATACATCTCTAACACTTAAAATGCCCGGTCCATGCGGCATCATCTCGTTGAAAGTAAGTATTAAGTGTTACTCGAGCACGGAAGAAGGGGAGACTGCATCGACAGCTCCACAGCTACCCGGCTCCACTAGGCAAAGAACCTGCAGTAGGTCATTCAAACCCCAGACACGGCTAGACGAGTCCGGCGCCCACTAGCGGCATACCCCCGTACAAGGGGCTGCATGCATGTATAACAAGAGACAATAAATCTCAAATTTTATTCACTTCTTTGAACCGTACTTTGTTTAATTAATATTAAGTACATTTTTCGCACAATCCTTTTTCTTCTCAAACTAAGTTCCTCTCTTTTACAGATGAACAACGTGCTACACCCGTCCAGGATACGATACAACGGAGACACATGCGCAGACGTGCAGTAGGGACCCGTTGCAAGGATTCTTTTCAGATTAAGACCCTGCGTAAACCTTTTTTCACTGTCTCTTGTTGATATACATTCCCCCAGTTCCTTAAATATAACTGAGGAGGAGGCTGGTGCTTTGGCATTGGCCGCACCAGAATTTTTACGCGTACCTGGACACAAAGGGCTTAGGGCCTTATTTTTCCCATTTTCATAAAGACCGAATACCTTAGGGAGTATTCGGCGTCTCGAGTTAGGCCTTATATGCATCAGCTCCAAATCATGTCTTTGGTCAAATGTTGGGTTGCCCGGCTCGTGTTTTGCTGCCTTACGCCCGCTTTCACGGCTAACGCGGCACCAGTGAGAACTACTGCGATTGTGCCCGGTTTCGCCGGGCGAGCACCTCGAGAGAAAGCCAAAACTGACCGTCATGATATAGCGAGACTGGTCAACCACTCGATGACTCACAGGAATGTTTAGAATTCCTCCGCATTAACGAAGGACCGGTTTTCGGTCAGCACATACGCACTTTAATTCGGGAGAGTGCGGTGCCCTGTGGGCTATATAGTAGCCCCACCTCGAACTCCTATGGCTAAGTGAAAGTGATAAAGCATTATAGTCCGATTGCCTGGTTTGCTACGCTATCACCTCCTTAACAGACCAAGACGTTGGATTAAGTGTGAAAAGCACTTTTTGCAAACACCCCTCGCACTATGTGCGTGGGGCTGAAGCCAAGGACCGCCATCTTCAAAGTTATATACACATATACATAAACGGCCGCACAGGGAGTAGTTTACTACTTGAACGCACAAGTATAAAAAGCACTCTTATTACATTGAAACATTGTTTTCACAAATCATTCTAACATAATATCCTTCGAGCACTGCGTCTCTACTAAACGAGCGCCCAAAGCAGACTTCTTCTTCAAAGTAGTGCTCGGCAGTACTCGGCTTCGTCTCGAGTCTTGGGATGCAACGTCGCTGGCCTTCATCTCTCAAAGATGTCTTGACACGGGCAAGAGCCATCTGTGCTCCCTCAATGCATGCCGATCGCTTCATCGCGTCGATACGCGGCACCGCTCCAAGAAACTGCTGCACTACACCAAAATAGCTCTTCGGCTGGGGTCCGTCCGGCCACAAGTGAGTCAAGACATGCTTCATGGCCAATCCGGACAATCGATTCAGCTCGCCCACTCGCCAACCGATCGGTCGGCGGCAGAGGACGCCGGACTATGGAATTGCGACCAAGATAGCTCTTCCCTTTTGTGCCCCTTCCGCCCCGGAAGTGCTCAACTGCGTCCCACAGCTTCGCCGCCAAGTCCATATAAGCATCCTATGAACTCCATAATTTATCCAACGGAGCATACTTTGGATCTCAGATATTTCCTCCGCAGTTGTAAACGGTTTTCCAGCCGCAATTGCCTCGGCCCGACTCAGCTCCTCCTTGGCAGCTCTCAAAGCCGATTGGGCATTCTTGGTTTCGCGGCGGCCTTCTTTAGGCCCTCCTTTTCCGCTTGATGCTCTTTTTCAAGAACCTCGCAGCGATCGGTAGCATTCCTTAACCTTTTGGCCATATCGGCCATCTCCTTTGCTTCAAAGAAGGAGCAGCCCGTTCAGCTTCTAGCTCTTCGCCGCCTTTAAAGCAGCCAAGCATTACTCCCCTGGCTTGCTCTTTCGCTCAAGCAAGTTCTGCCCGCAGCTCCTCAACGGCAGCGGCACCATCTGCATTAAAGCATACAAACAAGAAGACATGGGCGCCAAGCTCCCTTAACAGGTTTCCGCATAGAAGTCGCATACCTTGTGACTCGTCAAACCGCTTATTGACCAGCGATGTCCGTGATTCCGCCTCGTCAAGTTGCCGCTTCAGTTCGGCATATTCATCAGTCCGGTTGGCCTCCGGACGCCCCGCCACCTGTTTAGGAGCGGTGATATGTTAAAACTGAGAATTTGATCCTCGGCACGTCGTCAATTTTTGACAACATACCGAGTCTCAGGGGCTACTATCTATACATGGCGCATTTTATATGCATAACTGTCAGCAGGTACATCATTTTTTGCGTACCTCAAACCCCGTCGATAAGCTTCGACGGCTTCAGTAATCCGCTCTCTGCGGATGCAATTATTTCAATCACCGTACCCATTAGAGCACGGTGATCTTCTGAGATAGCCGCTCGCCCGAGCAAATCCCTCAGCTCCTCTGACCGCACACCACTTGGCGTTGGACCTTCCGCTCCTGCCGGACTTGGGGGAACCCTCTGCGACGACACCTCCGGGTCGTCCGCTTCACATGAGGGTGCGACAGATGGAGGCGTTTCGCTCTCCATCATCTCCGGAAGAAGATCCCCCGAAGACGAGCTCTGCTGAGAAGGGCTGAGGTCCGAACTACAAGGTACAATTTCGGTTATCTTCATAAATAAATATAGGGATGCTCCTTATTTACAAGACCCCTTCTTTCTATTTACGGCTCATTTGGAGGGCTGATCCCTTGGGGAAACAAAGTCGGTGGGTTACTTCCAGCCGGACTCTGCCGAAGATTCCCTTCCTTTCTTTGAGGCCTTGACCTCCGGATCTTCTGAAGCGGTCCTCTTCTCTCCTCAGAAGGTGGGACTCTTAATCCCTCCTTCCTTGATAGCCTCCTTCCCAGAGGCAGTTGCTCCCCCGCTCCTCCCTTCGCCTTCTTCAAAAGATGCGACCTTCAACATCTTGGTCAACATGGGATCCGGCGTGGTCTCTGGGAGGGGAGCCGGACACCTTATCAACTTTGCCTTGGCTATCCACTCCTGTTCAAGAAACGGCTCCTTTAAAGGGCATATATACATAATAAATGAATGAACAGCTTGTGCGGCTACAGGACTACTTACTTGAGCATCCGGGCGATTGCAGCTTAGTCCTGCATCCTCGGTCAAGTCTGGATACTTCTCTTGTTATCCGAAGAACAGTTTATACATCTCCACGGGCGTCGTGCCCATAAAATTTTGGAGAGCTCGTGGTCCCTCCGGATTGAATTCCCACAAGCGGAGGGGGCGACGTTTGCAGGGCTGAAGGCGCCGGATCACCATAACCTGCGCCACCGCAACCAGATTGATCCCTCTTTCTGGAGGTCTCGAATCTGGCCCTGCAGCGAGGGAACGCCCTTGGGCGACCCCAGTCGAGCCCCTTGTTGACCCATGACGCCACTGTGGTGGACCTGGCGGAAGGCGAGGCGCCGCCCATTTGGTGCCCCTAGGAGCGGTGATATAAAACCACTCCCGTTGCCACAAGACAAGCTCCTCTTGAAAAGAGCCCTCAGGCCACGGAGCATCAGCACATTTGCTTATGAACGCCCCTCCGCACTCCGCTTGCTGCCCCTTGATCATCTTTGGCTCCACCTTGAAGGTCTTGAGCCACAATCCAAAGTGAGGGGTAATATGGAGGAAGGCCTCACATACCACAATGAATGACGAGATATGGAGGATGGACTCCGGATTCAAGTCATGGAAATCAAGCCCATAATAAAACATGAGCCCCCGCACAAAGGGGTCCGTCGGGAAGCCTAAATCCCGACGGAAGTGAGACATGAACACCACGTTCTCGCCGGGCTCAGGAGTGGGAATGACCTGCCCTGGAGCAGGCAGCCTATGCGAGATCTCGCCGGTTAGATACCTGGCGTCTCGCAGCTTTAGCACGTCTTCTTCTGTAACGGAGGAAGACACCCATCGGCCATGCTGGTCGGAGCCGGACATCGTCGAAAGTCCGAAGCGCCCGAATCTAAAGCTTTGGGGTGTTGGAACTCAAAGCGCGAGGCGAACTCGATAGAGGGTGTAAAAAGGAGAGGGCCTTGGTCTCGTTATAAAGAGGTTGAATACCAAGAGCCCACCCCGTGGTCGACTAGGACTTGCCTTTGATAGAGAAGGCAGGCCAACGGGCACGGTTGGGTTACCCATGTCCATATTGATGAGAATCCCGGAATAAGGGGGCACGATCTACACTTTGATAAGACGTGCCAAGGAAACCGCCTCGCTGAACAAGCTGAGGTGGAACAATAAAAAACGATTCATATAAAAGCCTGGCCGTGGTGTGATGTCACGCCGCGGAATACGTCAGCAGATCTGTGCAAAAACTATTCTCTCTACGGTGTTATGTGGAACTTGTTTTGCAGAGCCGGACACTATCCTGGTGTTCACAATCTTCTATAAATTATTCGGAGGAAGAACCCGCCTTGCAATGCCGAAGACAATATGCTCGCCGGACTCGTCGTCATTGAAGCCTGGTTCAGGGGCTACTGAGGGAGTTTCGGACTAGGGGTGTCCGGATAGCCGAACTATCATCATCGGCCGGACTCCAAGACTATGAAGATACAAGATTGAAGACTTCGTCCCGTGTCCGGATGAGACTTTCCTTGGTGTGGAAGGCAAGCTTGGCGATACGGATATGTAGATCTCCTACCATTGTAACCGACTCATGTAACCCTAACCCTATCCGGTGTCTATATAAACCGGAGGGTTTTAGTCCGTGAGGACTTAACAACAATCATACCATAGGCTAGCTTCTAGGGTTTAGCCTCTTTGATCTCGTGGTAGATCCACTCTTGTAACACACACCATCAATATTAATCTAGCAGGACGTAGGGTTTTACCTCCATCAAGAGGGCCCGAACCTGGGTAAAACATCGTGTCCCTTGTCTCCTGTTACCATCCGCCTAGACACACAGTTCGGGACCCCCTACCCGAGATCCGCCGGTTTTGACACCGACAGAGGCTATCAAGAAAGGGGGGGGATCGAGAATCCCTCCCTCCAAGGGGAGAAGAGGACCGCTTCTGAAGTTCCGGAGACCAAAGCCTCGAAGCGGGGGAAGAAATCTTCGCCAAAGGGTCCTCAAGGGCGGAGATGCCCCGCCGCACTATTTCCCCAAGGAGATCAGCCCTCCAATGAGCCGTAAGTAAAGGGGCGTTTTTTAAAGAGAGACATCCCCGTTTTATTTCTGAAGGTAACCGAAAGTTTACCTTGTAGTTCGGATCTCCGCCCTTCACAGCAGAGCTCGTCTTCAGGGGATCTTGGTCCGGAGATGATGGAGAGCGAAACGCCTCCGCCTGCCGTACCGTTATCTGGTAGGACGACCTTGAGGTGTCGTCGCGGAGGGCTTCTCCGATTCAGGGGCGGAAGGCAGCCGTATGTCCCCTCAAAGCCCTCCGTGTCCAGCCTTCGAAAAAGACCACCGGACGAGTCCGGCACCAACGGGTGTACGGTCGGAGGAGCTGAAGGATCTGCTCGGGCGAGCGTCTATCCCGGAAGATCACTGTACGTTAATGGGTACGGTGATTGAAAGGATTTCATCCTTTGAGAGCGGATTGCATGAAGCCGTCGTAAGTTTACTGACGGGTTTTGAGGTACACAAAATGATGTACCTTCTGACAGTTTTGCATATAAAATGCGCCCTATATAGATAGTAGCCCCTGAGACTTGGTGCGGTGTCAAAAATGAAGGCGCCGAGGATCATAACCCAGGTATAATATGCGCTCTTCCTATGTAGGTGGCGGCGTCCGTGGCTAGCCGGGCTGATGAATTTGCCGAACTGAAGCAGCAACTTGACGTGGCGGATGTGGACATCACGCTTGTTAATAAGCGGCTTGACGAGTCACAAGGTATGCATCTTCTCCACGGACACCTGGTAAGGGAGCTTGACGCCCATGCCTTACAACATGTATGCTTAATGCAGATGGTGCCGCTGCTATGGAGAACCTTCAGGCGGAGCTCGCCCGAGCCAAGGAGCAAGCCAGAAAAAGTGATGCGGCTGCCTTAAAGGCGGCCGCTGAGCTTGAAGCCGAACAGCCTGCTCACCGCCGAAGCAAGAAAGAAATGGCCGAGATGGCCGTGAAATTGAAGAATGCTACTGAGCGTTGTGAGCTTCTTGAAAAAGAAGATCGAGCGAAACAAGAGGACCTGAAAAAGGCCACCACAGAGGCCAAGGATACTCGCTCTGCGATGAGAGCTATGAAGGAGGAGCTACGTTAGGCCGAAGATATTGCGGCTGGAAAGCCCTTTCGCTGCGGAGGAAATTCATGGATCCTAAAGTACGCTCAATTGGACCGGCTGTGGGGTGCGGAGGATGCTTATCTGGACTTGGCGGCGAAAAGTGCAGACGCGGCCGAACACTTCCGAGGTCAAAAGGATCACGGAATGGAAGAGCTTTTTTGGTCGCAGTTCCATAGTCCAGAGCGTCCACTTTCCTTAACCGATCGTTTGGCCGAATGGGCTGAGCTGAGTAGGTTGTCCGGACTTTCCATGAAGGATGTCGTGACTCATTTGTGGCCGAACAGGCCCGAGCCGAAGAGTTATTTTGGCTTGGTGCAACAGTTCCTTGGTGCGGTGCCGCATATCGATGCAATGAAGCGGTCAGCATGCATAGAGGGTGCCGGATGGCTCTTGCCGTGTCAAGACATACTTGGCGGAGATGAAGGCCACCGACGTTGCATCCCAAGATTCGGACAGAAACCGAGTACCGCCGAGCACTATTTTGAGGAAGTCCTGCAGGCGCTTCGTTTAATAGAGACGCAGGTTTCAAGCATATTATGTTTTAATGACATGTATGATTTGTTAAAACAATGTTTCAATATAAAATAAGAGCTTATTATAATAGTGCATTCAAGTATTAAAACACCTCATGTTCGTCAGTTGATGTATATTTGTATATAACTTTGAAAGATGGCAGTCTTGACTTCAAATTTCACGCACATAATGCGGGGTGTTTGCAAAAGGCGCATTTTCACACTTAATCCAATGTCTTGGTCCTGTAAAGGAGGTGATAAGCGTAGCAAACTAGGCAACCGGACTATAATGCTTTATCACTTTCACTTAGCCATAGGAGTTCGATGGTGGGGCTACTATATAGCCCCTAGGGGCACCGCTCTCCCGAATTCGGGCGCGGATGTGCTGACCGGAAAGCAGTCCTTCGTTAATCTTGGAATTCTAAACATTCCGGTGGGTCATCGAGTGGTTGACCAGTCTCACGCTATATCATGACAGTCAGTTTTCGGTTTCTCTACTGAGGTGCTCACGTGGCCGAACCGGAGCACAATCGCAGTAGTTCTCCTGGCGCCGTGTTAGCCGATAGAACGGAACGTAAGGCAGCAAAACACAGGAGCCGGGCAAACCCAACATTTGACCAAAGACATGATTCAGAACTGATGCATATAAGGCCTTACTCGAGACGCCGAACACTCCCTAAGGTATTCGGTCTTTATGAAAAGCAGGCAGAATAATGCCCTAAGCCCCGTGTCCGTGCACGCAAAAATTCTGGTGCGGCCCGATGCCAAACGCATGACCTCCTCCTCGGTTATAGCAAGAAACTGGGGGATGTGTATCAACAAGAGACAGTAAAAAAGGTTTATGCAGGGTCTTAATCTGAAAAGAATCCTTGCAACGGGTCCCTACTGCACGTCTGCGCCTGTGTCTCCGTTGTGCCGTGTCCTGGACGGGTGTAGCACGGTGTACATCTGTAAAAGAGAAGAACTTAGTTGAAAATAAAAAAATATCATGCAAAAAATATACTTCATATTAAATAAACAGAGTACGGTTCGAAAAGTGAATAAAATTGAGCTTTATTGTCTCTTGTTGTACATGCGTGCAGCCCCTTGTACGGGGGTATGCCACTAGTAGGCGTTTATATGTTTACGCCGGACTCGTCTAGCCATGTCCGGGGTCTGAATGACTTATTCAGGTGCTTTGATTAGCGGAGCCGAATTAGTGTGGGGCCGTCAAGGCAGTCTCACGTTCTTCCGTGCTCGAGTACCACTTGATACTCCCTTTTAATGAGATGATGCCGCGTGGACCGGGCATTTTAAGTGTAAGAGATGCATAATGCGGTATTGCGTTAAAGCGGGCGAAAGCTTCACGTCCCAGTAGTGCTTGATAGCTACTTTCGAATGGGGCGATATGGAAGGTTAACTTTTCGCGGCGGAAGTTGTCGGATGAGCCGAACACAACTTCTAGCAGTAGTGAGCTCGTACAATGGGCATATAGGCCTGGCATTACCCCTTTGAAGGAGGTGTTGCTATGGCAAATTTTGGTTGGGTCTATCCCCATTTTGCGGATTGTGTCCTGATATAGCAGGTTTAGATTGCTACCTCCGTCCATTAGGACTTGTGTAAATTGGAGTCCGTCGATTATAGGATCTAATATCAAGGCAGTCGATCCTGCGTTCCGGATACTTCCGAAATAGTCCTGATGATCGAAGGTGATTGGTTTTGACAACCAACATTGGGACTCTGCTGGGATAGACCGTGCGGCGCGTGTTTCTATGGGCGCCGCTCTGTTTTTTACTTTTGTCACTTGAAGTGAGTTCACTGTTTTGACTTCTTGTGGGAAATTCTTTTGTTTTCCGGTGCTCTGCTTGTGGGGTTCGTCATCGTCCTCGCTTGGTGTGTCGAGCCCCTTGTGTTCGGCTTTGAGTTTTCCGGACTGCTTGAAGAACCAACAATCTCTGTGGGTATGGTTTGCAAGCTTCCCGGGAGTACTGTGGATTTGGCATATTTTGTCCAAGATTTTGTTTAGGTTGGATAGCTCGTCACTGTTATCCTTGAGGGGCAGTTTTTTATGATTCCACCGGGAGCTTCAGAATCGGGAGTTGACTGTCGTGCTCTTCTGGCTGTTTCCCTTTGTCCGGCGCTGGTCCTTGCTGCGTCGTGGTTTTCCATTTCTATCCCTGACTTCGGATGTACTTAGGTCGCTGGTACTGCATCTTGCCAGCCAACTATCCTCTCCAGCATAAGCGGGTCATGAGGCTTGTTAATGCAGCCATTGTTCTCGGCTTCTCCTGGCGAGGTGTCTGCGAGCCATTCGTCTCGGGACGTTGTGTTTGAAAGCTGCTAAGGCTTCACGTCCGGACAGTCGACTATTTGGTTCTTTCTGGTGAGGAACCTGTTCCAGAATTTGCGTGCTGACTCTCCGGGTTGTTGAGTTATGTGACTTAAATCGTCTGCATCCGGAGGGCGGACATAAGTCCCCTGAAAATTTGCCCGAAAAGCATCCTCGAGCTCTTCCCAACTTCCAATGGTATTTCCAGGGAGGCTTTTGAGCCAATGCCGGGCTGGCCCTTTGAGCTTGAGGGGTAAATATTTTATGGCATGGAGATCATCTCCTCTAGCCATGTGTATGTGGAGGATGTAATCCTCAATCCGCACTCCGTGGTGCATTGTTCCATCGTATGCCTCTATGTTTACGGGTTTGAATCCCGGGAATTCGTGATCCAAAGACCTCATCGGTGAAACACAGGGGGTGTGCGGCACCCCTATATTTGGGTGTGCCATGGTGTTCGCATATTTGGCGTGTTGCATTGCTTGGAAGAGCTTGCTTTCTCGGCCCATAGATGGACCTAACTGGGCCATCCTTTTGATGCGAATCCTTATGCGGATCGCGTGTCGACTTGTGTGCGGCGCCGCTTGCCGCTCTATGTTTGCCATGTGGTCGTCTATCCAACCGGGCGGCCTCTTTGTTGTTTGATTGCGGGGGCTCTACGGCCTCCTCTTGGTCGGGCAGTAGTTTGCGCTCGGGTAGCTCTTTGTTTGGCGGTATCGCCGTATTTCTCTGCGGTGTTGAGTACTTTGCTCCATCTGATTCTCGAGTGCATCTTCCGCTGTTTTGAGCTTCCGCTTCGCTTTTTCAGGCTACGCGATGGCGACGAGCCCTTTGTGGAGGTTCTTCTGCTCCAACAACTTGTCCGGCGTGAGATAAATGCGACTGTTATCTTCGCCGGGACGGGTTGTTTATCCAAGTTGTCCTGTTCGGACGGTTGCTCGATAGCATGTTAAATGCGTCCATCGGTTCGCCCTGCTCTATGGCTGGAGTGCGTGTGGCTGCCGTCTTTGTCGAGGCGGGACTTGGTGCGGCGTTTACGTTGCCGTTTGGACTGCTTTTCGAGGATTTATCCTTCAGAAGGCGTCCGTTGTTCCTCGTCGTCACTTCCTTTAGGTGTATCCACCATGTATACATCGTGGGATGAGGTGGCTGTCCAAGATCCTATAGGTGCTGGTTCATGGTTGTCTCCTACATCGTCGTCCATACCGTCGATGTCTTCGGAGTCAAAATCGAGCACGTCGTTTAAGCTTTCGACAGTGGCTACAAGGTGGGTGGTGGGTGGGCGTTGAATTTCTTCGTCCTCCGCATCCCAACCTTCCTGACCGTAGTCCAGCCAGGGCTCTCCTGATAAAGAGAGAGACTTTAGTGAATTCAGGATGTCGCCAAAGGGCGAGTGCTGAAAGATGTCATGACGATGAACTCCATAACCGGCGCCCAATTGGATTCGATTGGCAGGGGCGCGGAGGGTTCGGAGTCCGGAGAGGAGTCCGACACCTTGGAGTCACGGTCTTCGCAAAGGACAAGGATGGAGTTCGGCTCAATCGTCGTAGAGATCGTAGCCCCCGAGGCGGTGTCCAGCCAATCATCCTCAATCGGCGGAGTTGGCTCCGAGCTGAGGGTCGGAGCGTACGCTGGTGCGGCCTCCAGGGCACTGTTCGGCGGCAGAGCTAGATCGTGCCCATCGAGACAATGCGGCGCACTTGGCTGTGGCTCGAATCCGTCGAAGATCAAGTCTCCGCGGATGTTGGCCGTGTAGTTCAAACTCCCTAATCTGACATGATGGCCAGGGGCGTAGCTTTCGATCTGCTCAAGATGACCAAGTGAATTGGCCCGCAGTGCAAAGCCGCCGAATACGAAGATCTGTCCGGGGAGAAAAGTCTCACCCTGGACCACGTCGTCGTTGATGATCGAAGGAGCCATCGGGCCTAAAGATGACGGCATAGAGGAACTCTCAATGAAAGCACCAATGTCGGTGTCAAAACCGGCGGATCTCGGGTAGGGGGTCCTGAACTGTGCTTCTAGGCGGATGGTAACAAGAGACAAGGGACACGATGTTTTTACCCAGGTTCGGGCCCTCTCGATGGAGGTAATACCCTACTCCTGCTTGATTAATATTGATGATATGGGTAGTACAAGAGTGGATCTACCACGAGATCGTAGAGGCTAAACCCTAGAAGCTAGCCTATGGTATGATTGTTGTTCTTCCTACGGACTAAAACTCTCCGGTTTATATAGACACCGGATAGGGTTAGGGTTACACAGAGTTGGTTACAACGGTAGGACATCTACATATCCGTATCGCCAAGCTTGCCTTCCACGCCAAGGAAAGTCCCATCCGGACACGGGACGAAGTCTTCAATCTTGTATCTTCATAGTCCAGGAGTCCGGCCAACGGTGATAGTTCGGCTATCCGGACACCCCCTAATCCAGGACTCCCTCAGGGAGTATAAACTTTACCATTCTGTTTGGGAACCACCTATAATGTGTGTAGCATGGAAGATATTGCCATCTCTCGGTTGTTATGTTGACAATGGAAGTATGCCACTCAAAATATTATTTATCTCTATTTTAAAATCGAGCTCTGGCACCTCTACAAATCCCTGCTTCCCTCTGCGAAGGGCCTATCTATTTACTTTTATGTTGAGTCATCACCCTCTTATTAAAAAGCAGCAGCTGGAGAGCACCGCTGTCATTTGCATCCATTACTATTAATTTATATTGGGTATGACTGGATCTCTTTTACCATGAATTACAATGTTTAGTCAGTCCTTGGTCTTTAAAGGTGCTCTGCATTTATGTTTTGCGGTCTCAGAAAGGGTTAGCGAGATACCATCTTGTTATATAATATTATGATTGTTTTGAGAAAGTGTTGTCATCCGAGATTTATTATTATTGCTCGCTAGTTGATTATGACATGAGTAAACATGAGACCTAAGTGTTATTGTGAATATGATTAGTCATAATCTTTGCTGAAAACTTGAATGCTGGCTTTACATATTTACAACAACAAGAGCAAACAGAGTTTGTAAAAGTTTTTCTTTATCACTTTCAGTTTATCAACTGAATTGCTTGAGGACAAGCAAATGTTTAAGCTTGGGGAGTTGATACGTCTCCGTCGTATCTACTTTTCCGAACACTTTTGCCCTTCTTTTGGACTCTAACTTGCATGATTTGAATGGAACTAACCGGATTGGCCTTTGTTTTTCGAGAATAGCCATGGTGTTATTTTTGTGCAGAAACAAAAGTTCTCGGAATGACCTGAAATTTCACGGAGATTATTTTTGGAAATAATAAAAAATACTGGCGAAAGAATCAAGGCCAGGGGGCCCACACCCTGTCCACGAGGGTGGGGGCGCGCCCCCTGCCTTGTGGGCCCCCTGGAGCTCCACCGACCTCAACTCCAACTCTATATATTCGTGTTCGGGGAGAAAAAAATCAGAGAGAAAGATTCATCACGTTTTATGATATGGAGCCACCGCCAAGCCCTAATCTCTCTCGGGAGGGCTGATCTGGAGTTTGTTCGGGGCTCCGGAGAGGGGAATCCGTCGCCATCATCATCATCAACCATCCTCCATCACCAATTTCATGATGCTCACCGCCGTGCGTGAGTAATTCCATCGTAGGCTTGCTGGGCGGTGATGGGTTGGATGAGATTTATCATGTAATCAAGTTAGTTTTGTTAGGGTTTGATCCCTAGTATCCACTATGTTCTGAGATTGATGTTGCTATGACTTTGTTATGCTTAATGCTTGTCACTAGGGCCCGAGTGCCATGATTTCAGATCTGAACCTATTATGTTTTCATGAATATATGTGAGTTCTTGATCCTATCTTGCATGTCTATAGTCACCTACTATGTGTTATGATCCGGCAACCCCGAAGTGACAATAATCGGGACCACTCCCGGTGATGGCCGTAGTTTGAGGAGTTCTGTATTCACTATGTGTTAATGCTTTGGTCCGGTACTCTATTAAAAGGAGGCCTTAATATCCCTTAGTTTCCATTAAGACCCCGCTGCCACGGGAGCGTAGGACAAAAGATGTCATGCAAGTTCTTTTCCATAAGCACGTATGACTATATTCGGAATACATGCCTACATTACATTGATGAATTGGAGCTAGTTCTGTGTCACCCTATGTTATGACTGTTACATGATGAACTACATTCGGCATAATTCTCCATCCCTGATCCAATGCCTACGAGCTTTTCACATATTGTTCTCCGCTTATTTACTTTACTGTTGCTACTGTTACAATCACTACAAAACCCAAAAATATTAATTTTGCTACCGTTACCATTACTATCATACTACTTTGCTACTGAATACTTTGCTGCAGATATTAAGTTATCCTGGTGTGGCTGAATTGACAACTCAATTGCTAATACTTGAGAATATTCTTTGGCTCCCCTTGTGTCGAATCAATAAATTTGGGTTGAATACTCTACCCTCGAAAACTGTTGCGATCCCCTATACTTGTGGGTTATCACTCCGTTGCCCGCCGCCAATGCCGCCACCGGCCCGGTGGGAAACGAGCAGCAAGTGTCCTTGCTGCACCCCACGGTGCGGTGAGATGGCCGCACCGCCACTTGGTCGCTGACCCCAGCCGGCTCATCGTCTCACGCTCTTTGCGCTCCCACGGACGCGCATGCCGCGCTGCTCATGGCACGCGAGCTCCTGCGCTACCGCCCCATCGACGACCTCTACGAGGACTGGCTGGACCACATCGCCAAGCTCGTCAGCGCCGTCGGGGGCTCCCCTGCGCCATCCCTCTCGCTGCCTCGCCCTCCGCCTGCTGCGGGCGACGTGACTCACGAAGCGCCTCCACCACCTCTACACCAAGACGGCGTTCTGGCGCCAAGACGTGCGCCCCCCGGGGTGACCCATTGTGCCGAGCGCCCGCGTGAGAAGAAGAAAGCTGCCAAGAAGTTCCCCGACCGCAAGAGAACGCTCCCGCGCTCCCAGCACCACTGCGACAAGACCGTGCGCGGCCTGCGGCGGCGATGCATGGACATCAAGGGCAGGCTCCACCTCAGCAGAGGGTCCCGGTGGCCACGGTGGGCAGCCGTTCCTTCACCCCTGAGCTGCGTAGCGTCGCCTGGCCGGGCAAGTTCAAGCCGGACCTGCCTCCTTGCTACGACGGCACCCCTGACCCTGCGGAGTTCTTGCAGCTCTACGAGCTGAGCATCGAGGCGGCCAACGGCGACGAAAAAGTCATGGCAAAATGGTTCCCCATGGCTCTCAAGGGTGGTGCTCGCTCGTGGCTCCTGAACCTGCCCCCGGGCTCGATCTCCTCCTGGGGAGAGATGCGCGACCGCTTTGTCGCCAACTTCCAGGGCACTCGCGACTGCCCTCCGGCCGCGGGTGACCTACGTCGCATCAAGCAGCAGCCAGGATAGACCCTGCAGAAGTACATCCAACGCTTCAACTACGTTCGCCTCAAGATCCCCAAGGTGACAGACGAGGCCATCATCTCCGCGTTTTCTGATGGCGTCCGCGACGTCAAGATGAAGGAGGAGCTCGCCATCCATGAGGAGCTATGCACGGCTTTGGAGCTGTTCAACCTGGCGACCAAGTGCGCAAGAGCTGAGGAGGGGCGCCTTTCCCTCCTCGAGCTCCCAGCTACCGACCCGGAGGAGAAGAAAGCCAAGGCCAAGGACGTGAAGCGCAAGGGAGTGGCCGTGCTTGCAGAGGAGCCAGATATGAAGCGCGACCGGGAACTTCTCGAGTCGTCCAAGAGCAGCCGTCCGTTCTGCGCCTTCCACAACGTACACAGCCACAACATTAGCGACTGTCAAGAGCTCAGGGCCATTCGAGATGGACGCCTCGGTCGACGCCCCGAGTGCAACGACTTGGGCTATGGCCGAGGAGGAGGACGCGGTGGAGGATGCTGGGATGATCGCGGCCCTCGCCAGGAGTGGTGCGAGGACCGCTGGCAGGACCAGCCTCGTGAGGGCGCATGGAGGGACCAGCCCCACGAGGACCACCCTCAAGGCAATGCTGGACTTCCTCCTCTGCCGCCACCGACAAGAAGGAACGAATACCACCACCAGGATGAGGTGGCTGGGGGCTTCCAAGAACCGCGTGCCATCGCCTGCATCTTGGGCGGAGCTCAGGCCCCAGCCTCTCAGCGTATCTTCAAGCAGTTTGCTCGCGAGGTGAACGCAGCCCTTCCCAGGCTTAAGGCCACGCGCCTGCTTAGGTGGTCCAAGTGCGCCATCACTTTCAGCTCGACGGACCAGCTCAAGTGCGCGGCCACTGCTGGCACCCTCCCGATGCTTTGCTCACCCGTCATCAGCAACCTACAAGTCACCAAGACCCTCATCGACGGCGGCGCAGGGCTTAAGTCTTGTCCGTCGAGACGTTCTACAGCCTCCAAGTGCCATACGATCAGCTTCAGCCTACCAAGGCCTTCTCGGGAGTGACCGACGGCTCCACCACACCGATAGGGCAGGTCCGCCTACCTGTCAACTTCAGACAGCGCGACAACTACCGCAGCGAGCTCATCAACTTCGATGTGGCCCACATCCGTCTGCCGTACAATGTCATCCTTGGGTATCCAGCCCTGGCCAAGTTCATGGCGGTGACCCACCACGGCTACAACGTCCTCAAGATGCCAGGAAGCGACGGGATTATCACAATCCCCTACGAAGAAAGAGATGCGGTGTGCTCCCTCGAGCGCGCCTTCCAAGCTGCATCAATCGAAGACCCCGACGACCAAGGCACCATGTACCCTCCTGAGGCCATCCCCAAGAAAAAGAAGCAGCTACTCCACACCGGGCCTCAGGGGAGCGGCGCCTCTGGCGGCGCTACATCAGGATCGGCGCCCGTGCCTGGGGCGCCTCCCTCCCTCGCATAGGAAGGCGCGCCCGGCGTCCTCCTCGGGCAGGGCTCGGGGGCTCTCTTCTGGAGGGCCTCAGAACTTGCCAACATCATGAGGGAGGCGCTAGGGCACCACATGGAGGCATGCTTTGCGGCACGTTTCCCTCAGGAGGACACTGGGCGAGGAGCGCCCGGCGCTCAGGAGTTCATCACCAAGGTCACTCAGGAGTTGCAGGATGCAAGAGCCATGCGCGGCGACCGCCGCCCACCTGGCGCAGCTCCTCGTCCAGGCGAGGATGGCGGTCTGCGCGTCTGCGTCGACATCCCAGGGCTCAATAGGGCCGCATCTCAGGAGCTTTTCTGGCCTTCACGCATGGGACGCTGCAAGGGCCCACCTCACAGCTATGTTCGCATGCCATTCGGCCTGTCGAGCGTGGCAGCCGCCTTCCAGCGCAACCTGCAAAGCGTCCTGGCGACTCAGGAGGCCAGGCATCACGCGGTCCTGACGGAGATGGAGACAGTCCTCAAGGAACCGCCCGGACCCCTAGAGCCTCCCAACACTCAGGGCCCCGGTGGCTCGCGAGGAGCAACCCCTTCGTCGTTCATCTTCAGCTACCCCAACACCCCTTCGACAAGGGAACCAGGTGACATTTTCCAAGTTTATTTAGCTGGGAGCGCCCCTCGGGCTGCATCATTCCCAGGCCGCATGGGCCTGTCCCTGCAGCATGTATCCTTTTACGTATTTAGCTTACTCTGGTGGGGGCGCCCCTCGGGCTGCATCATCCCCAAGCCGCTCAGGTCCAACCAAGTGGCGTGTATCATTCACGCATTTACCTAAGCTAGTTCGGCTTCCATGCATGATCTATCTATGGTAATCACCGCTTGACTGTCACCCACCATGGGAGCTACGCACGCTGGCACGGCGCTTGTGCTCGGGTCCGACCCTGCAACGTCGACAAATCTGAGCGGTCGAGCTCTGGCTTGCAGCACGCCCCGTGTACGCCACCTCACCAGGCCCTCAGTGCCTTCACATTCTTGTAGTGCGACCTGCGGCAGGCTGGCAATCATCGTGGCAATCTGTGTCCCTCCTCGTGCTAACCTGCAGGAACCTCCCGAGGACGACAGCGGGTGGTACCACGGGCTCCTTCTTCTCCCATGCGATTCGCTTGCGTTAAAAGGGGGGCTCTTAAGCATCGCGACTCAGGAGTTCTTACTGGCTCTCCAGCCCTCACCCCTGGCCTTGACCACGGCATCGCGACCTGGCATACCAGTGGCTGCTGAGCTCGCTCGAGCGCCGGGACCTGAGGACGCAGAGCATATAGAAGAGCATGGAGAATAGGGGGAGGCTCGCACGTGCCCAACCTAGCTACCCAACAGTAATCGACGGACAAGTCTGGCGCGACAAAAGAACCAACTCAGGAATGCCAAGATAAGTCCCGCGCCTGGATCGACCCAGCGCTACAGCATAGGATCCTCGCCAGTAGCAGCCTTGTTACGGCAACGTCGCCACCCTTTCCTACCTCTCGGTGGCTGCTTGAGCGCTAAAGGGGACCTCTTGAGCATCGCGCCTCAGGAGCTCTTACTGGACCTCGGGCCGCTCACCTCCTGGCCTTGACCACGGCATCGCGACACGGCATACCGATGTGACTGCGGCTGCACAGGGACAAGGACCTGTCGGCGTAGAGCACCAAGCTGACACGGGGTTGGAAAGGGGAGACAACACCGAAACAAGACACACATTCGCGAATTTTCATAATAAAGATAATATGAACATAAGACATTACAGATCCTTTACACGCCCCCACTGGGTCTATTTCGATTCCTCGCAGGGAACAAAAAAAGGGAGTTCCTAGGAGCTCTATCTACACGCGCCAGGGCAGCCGACGCCATCATCAACAGTGGGCCACGGGAGGCCGGCGCCAACCCCATCCAGATCAGCGACGGCGGCGGCCGGACGCTGCGGCCTTGCTCCGGGCCCGACGAGAGCTTGGGGCCACGTAACTGTCGTCGCTCGTCTCCAGAGTCTCGTAGGGCTTGGGAGAGTCGCTGGACTCCCAGGCACTGCCACTGCTGCTGGAGGAGCTGCTGGCAAAGCTAGCGGCAAGCTCGGCGTTGGCCGCTGCGCCGTCCTGACGACCCTCTGCAGGGCAGCACTCCAAGCGGCGGCCTTCCACGTCGAAGACCTTGAAGAACATCGTGGAGGCGTCGTCGTACTTGAAGTGGATGGCGAGGGCGCCTTCCGCGCGGCAAACCTGGGCAACCTTGCCCCAGCCGTGGGTCATGAAGATCTTGCCCGGGGAAACGGCTTCCACCTCAGCTCCAGTCGCTGGGGCGTCGCAGTTGGCGTGCTGCAGCTAAAGCTCAAGGGGGCCCCTCGGTGGCATCTCGGTGGAGAAGAACTGCGGGAAGTAGATCCAGGGACTCGTCAAGTCGGTCAGTTGCCGAGGCAGCGTGGGAAAGCGGAGATGCCCACGTCCAATCAATCGCCATGCGTCAAGCGGGGCCGCGGGCTATTGGGGCCCATGGCGCTCCGCACTTGCCCTTTGGCTTCGCCTGGAAGCCAAGTCCGAGCGCGCCTTGGGCCCGGGGGCTACTGTCGGCGTCATGGGAACGGGGGTCCCTAGACTTGCCTGCCTGCAACCCACAACGCGGCTCCACTAGCGGCTCTGTACGGCCCATTTTCACCAGCAAACACTCAAGACCCTCGCGAGGGGCTAAGCCTTATGAGGCGGACGATGCAAGACCTCCTCCGGGGCAGCCTCACCAGGCTGGCTCGCGAGGGGCAGAGAGATCAAGGCAAGGGGAACCTCGCGAGGTTCCTATGACGTAAGTGATACGTCTCCAACGTATCTATAATTTCTGATTGCTCCATGCTACTTTATCTACTGTTTTGGACTATATTGGGCTTTATTTTCCACTTTTATATTACTTTTGGGACTAACCTATTAACCAGAGGCCCAACCTGCATTGCTATTTTTTTGCCTATTTCGGTGTTTCAAGAAAGCGGAATATCAAACGGAGTCCAAACAGAATGAAACCTTCGGGAACGTGATCTTCTCACCGAACATGATCCAGGAGACTTGGACACTACTCCAAGAAGTGCCAGAGGCGGTCACGAGGGTGGAGGGCGCCCCCCTAGGCGCCCTCCTACCTCGTGGGCCCCCTGACGCTCCACCGACGTACTCCTTCCTCCTATATATACCTATGTATCCCCAAACGATCAGAACAGGAGCCAAAAACCTAATTCCACCGCCGTACCTTCCTGTATCCACGAGATCCCATCTTGGGGCCTGTTCTGGAGCTCACGGGAGGGCATCCACCACAGAGGGCTTCTACATCAACACCATAGCCCCTCCGATGAAGTGTGCGTAGTTTACTTCAGACCTTCGGGTCCATAGCTAGTAGCTAGATGGCTTCTTCTCTCTTTTTGGATCTCAATACAATGTTCTCACCCTCTCTCGTGGAGATCTATTCGATGTAATCTTCTTTTTGTGGTGTGTTTGTTGAGACCGATGAATTGTGGGTTTATGATCCAGCTTATCTATGAATAATATTTGAATCTTCTCTGAATTCTTTTATGTATGATTGAGTTATCTTTGCAAGTCTCTTCGAATTATCCGTTTGGTTTGCCAACTAGATTGGTAGTTCTTGCAATGGGAGAAGTGCTTAGATTTGGGTTCAATCTTGCGGTGTCCTTACCCAAAGGATGTAAAGGGTTGCAAGGCACGTATTGTATTGTTGCCATCGAGGGTAACAAGATGGGGTATTTATCATATTGCATGAATTTATTCCTCTACATCATGTCATCTTGCTTAAGGCGTTACTCTGTTTTTAA
Source organism: Aegilops bicornis (assembly GCA_021605145.1). NCBI lineage: Eukaryota > Viridiplantae > Streptophyta > Magnoliopsida > Poales > Poaceae > Aegilops > Aegilops bicornis. The sequence continues at coordinate 171,325,591 of CM038673.1, read as the reverse complement.
CTTAATACTCTAGATGCATGCTGGATAGCGGTCGATGAGTCGAGTAATAGTAGTAGATGCAGAATCGTTTCGATCTACTTGTCTCGGACGTGATGCCTATATACATGATCATACCTAGATAACCTAAAACTATGCTCAATTCTGTCAATTGCTCAACAGTAATTTGTTCACCCACCGTAGAATACTTATGCTCTTGAGAGAAGCCACTAGTGAAACCTATGGCCCCCGGGTCTATTCTCATCATATCAATCTCCATCACTTTTATACTTGCTTCGCTTTTACTTTTACTTTGCATCTTTATACCAAAAATACCAAAAATATTATCTCTATCAGATCTCACTCTCGTAAGTGACCGTGAAGGGATTGACAACCCCTAATCGCGTTGGTTGCGAGTAGCTATCGTTTTTGTGCAGGTACGAGGGACTTGCGCGTGGCCTCCTACTGCATTGATACCTTGGTTCTCAAAAGCGAGGGAAATACTTACGCTCTTGTGCTGCATCATCCTCTCCTCTTGAGGAAAACCAACGCATAAGCTCGAGACGTAGCAAGAAGGATTTTTAGGCGCCCGTTGCGGGGAGGTCTGCGCAAAGTCAACATACCAAGTACCCATCACAATCCCTATCTCTCGCATTACATTATTTGCCATTTGCCTCTCGTTTTCCTCTCCCCCACTTCACCCTTGCCGTTTTGTTTGCCCTCTCTTTCCCAATCTCCTCCTCCTTTTCCCTTTGCCTTTTATTTGCTCTTGTGTTCGTTTGCTTGTTTGTCGCGATGGCTCAAGATGCTACCAAATTGTGTAACTTCACCAATACCAATAATAATGATTTCCTTAGCACTCCGATTGCTCCTCTTGCCAATACTGAATCTTGTGAAATCAATACTGATTTGTTGAATCTTGTTATGAAAGATCAATTACGGCCTTCCTAGTGAAGATGCCGCTACTCATCTGAATAACCGTTGATTTATGTGATATGCAAAAGAAAAAGATGTCGATAATGATGTCGTTAAATTGAAGCTATTTCCTTTTTAAGCTTAGAGATCGTGCTAAAGCGTGGTTTTCATCTTTGCCTAATAATAGTATTGATTCTTGGAACAAGTGCAAAGATGCTTTTATCTCTAAGTATTTTCCTCCCGCTAAGATTATCTCTCTTAGGAATGATATTATGAATTTTAAGCAACTTGATCATGAACATGTTGCACAGGCTTGGGAGAGAATGAAATTAATGATACGTAATTGTCCTACTCATGGTTTGAAGTTGTGGATGATTATACAAAAAATTTATGCTGGATTGAATTTTGCTTCTAGAAATCTTTTAGATTCGGCCGCGGGAGGCACTTTTATGGAAATCACTTTAGGGGATGCTACTAAACTCCTAGATAATATTATGGTTATTTATTCTCAATGGCATACTGAAAGATCTACTAATAAAAAAGTGCATGCTATAGAAGAAATCAATGTTTTGAGTGGAAAGATGGATGAACTTATGAAGTTATTTACTATGAGTGTTTCTTATGATCCTAATGATATGCCTTTGTCTACCTTGATTGAGAATAATAATGAATCTATGGATGTGAATTTTGTTGGTAGGAATAATTTTGGTAACAACGCCATTATAGAGGGAATTTTAATCCTAGGCCTTATCCTAGTAATCCTTCTAATAATTATGGAAATTCCTACAACAACTCTTATGGAAATTTTAATAAGATGCCCTCAGAATTTGAGAGTAGTGTTAAAGAGTTTCTGATTTCACAAAAGAATTTTAATGCTTTGCTTGAAGAGAAATTGCTTAAAGTTGATGATTTGGCTAGGAACGTTGATAGAATTTCTCTCGAGAATGATTCTTTAAAGCTTAGATCCATTCCTCCTAAGCATTATATCAATGAGTCTCTCAAAGCTATGAGAATTTCCATTGATGAGTGCAAAGAAAGAACCGCTAGGATGCGTGCTTCCAAAGATGCCTTTATTAAAGCGTGTTCTTCTAATTCCTATGAAAATCAAGATGAAGATCTGAAAGTTATAGATGTGTCCCCTACTAAATCTTTGATTTGCAATTTGAATCTTGATGAAACTGAATATGATCTTCCTTTACCTAGAAGGTGTTCTAAGAATTCTGAGTTTTTAGATCTTGATGATGAAATTGATAAAAGTGGGATTGAAAGAAATAAAAAACGAGATATTGCTAAACCCACTATATTGGATCTCAAGAATTTAATTATGAAAATTTCTCTTTAATTGATTGTATTTCCTTGTTGCAATCCGTGCTAAATTCTCCACATGCTTATAGTCAAAATAAGGCTTTTACCGAACACATTGTTGATGCCTTGATGCAATCTTATGAAGAAAAGCTTGATTTAAAAGTTTCTATCCCTAGGAAACTCCATGATGAGTGGGAACCTACTATCAAAATTAAAATAAAAAATTATGAGTTTCATGCTTTGTGTGATTTGGGTGCTAGTGTCTCCACTATTCCCAAAACTTTGTGTGATTTGCTAGATTTCCGTGACTTTGATGATTGCTCTCTAAACTTGCATCTTGCGGATTCCACTATTAAAAAACCTATGGGAAGAATTAATGATGTGCTTATTGTGGAAAATAGGAATTATGTGCCCGTAGATTTTATCGTTCTTGATATAGATTGCAATCCTTCATGTCCTATTATTCTTGGTAGACCTTTCCTTAGAACGATTGGTGCAATTATTGATATGAAGCAAGGAAATATTAGATTCCAATTTCCCTTAAAGAAGGGCATGGATCACTTCCCTAGAAATAAAATAAAATTACCATATGAATCTATCATGAGATCCACTTATGGATTGCCTACCAAAGATGGCAATACCTAGATCTATCCTTGCTTTTATGCCTAGCTAGGGGCGTTAAACGATAGCGCTTGTTGGGAGGCAACCCAATTTTATTTTTAGTTTTTGTTTTTGCTTCTGTTTAGGAATAAATAATCCATCTAGCCTCTGTTTAGATGTGGTTTTATCTTTTAATTAGTGTTTGTGCCAAGTTAAACCTATTAGATCTTCTTGGGAGATAGTCATTTGATCTTGCTGTAATTTCCAGAATCTTTGCGCTCAGTGCCCGAATTGTTAAACATCACCAGAACGTGATAAAATAGTGATTCCAATTGATTATGATGAATAAACAAATTTTCCAGGTCGTCTAATTTTGGTAGAATTGTTTGGGTTCCAGAAGTTTGCGTTAGTTACAGATTACTACAGACTGTTCTGTTTTTGACAGATTCTGTTTCTCGTGTGTTGTTTGCTTATTTTGATGAATCTATGGCTAGTAAAATAGTTTATAATCCATAGATAAGTTGGAATACAGTAGGTTTAACACCAATATAATTAAAGAATGAGTTCATTACAGTAACTTGAAGTAGTCTTTTGTTTTCTTTCTCTAACGGAGTTCACAAGATTTCTATTGAGTTTTGTGTTGTGAAGTTTTCATGTTTTGGGTGAATTCTTTTGATGGATTATGGAACAAGGAGTGGCAAGAGCCTAAGCTTGGGGATGCCCATGTCACCCCCAAGATAATCCAAGGACACCAAAAAGTCAAAGCTTGGGGATGCCCGGAAGGCATCCCTCTTTAAATCCACTTCCATCGGTAATTTACTTGGAGCTATATTTTTATTCACCAACATGATATGTGTTTTGCTTGGAGCGTCTTGTATTATTTGCGTCTTTGCTTGTTAGTTTACCACAATCATCCTTGATGTACACACCTTTTGAGAGAACCATTTATGAATTGAAATTTGATAGAATACTCTATGTGCTTCACTTATATCTTTTGAGCTTGATAGTTTTCCTCATAGTGCTTCACTTATATCTTTTTGAGCGTGATAATTTTTACTCTAGTGCTTCACTTAGATCTTTTAGAACACGGTGGTGGATTTGTTTTAAATAAACTTGATCTCTCATGCTTCACTTATATTATTTTGAGATTCGTTAATAGCATGGTAAGTCGCTTAATGTTAATATACTTGGTATTCAAGATATGTGAAACTTTCTTTTGAAGTGCGTTGAATACTAAGATATGTTTGATGCTTGATAATTGTTTTGAGATATGGAGGTGATAATATCAAAGTCATTCTAGTTGAGTAGTTGTGAATTTGAGAAATGCTTGTGTTGAAGTTAGCAAATCCCGTAGCATGCATGTATGGTTAAAGTTATGTAACAAATTTGAAACATGAAGTGTAGCTGGCTTGTGCATCCTTATGAGTGGCGGTCGGGGATGAGCGATGGTCTTTTCCTACCAATCTATCCCCCTAGGAGCATGCGCGTAGTACTTGATTTTTGATGACTTATAAATTTTTGCAATAAGTATATGAGTTCCTTTGACTAATGTTGAGTCCATGGATTATACGCACTTTTACCTTTCCGCCTTTGCTAGCCTCTTGATGCCGTGCATTGCCCTTTCTCACCTTGAGAGTTGGTGCAAACTTTGCGGTGCATCCAAACCCGTGATATGATATGCTCTTTCACACATAAACCTCCTTATATCTTCCTCAAAACAGCCACCATACCTACCTATTATGGCATTTCCATAGCCATTCCGAGATATATTGCCATGCAACTTTCCACCGTTCCGTTCATCATCATGACATACTTTACTTTTGTCATATTGCCATTGCATGATCATGTAGTTGACATCGTATTTGTGGCAAAGCCACCATGCATTATTTTCATACATGTCACTCTTGATTCATTGCACCATCCCGATACACCACGGAGGCATTCATATAGAGTCATACCTTGTTCTAGTTTCGAGTTGTAATCCTTATTGTTGTAATCAATAGAAGTGTGATGCTCATCATTATTAGAGCATTGCCCAAAAAAAAGAGAGAGAGAGGCCAAAAAAAGGCCCAAAAAAGAAAAATAAAAAGGGCAATGCTACTATCTCTTTTTCCACACTTGTGCTTCAAAGTAGCACCTTGTTCTTCATATAGTGAGTCTCATATATTGTGCTTCAAAGTAGCACCATGTTTTTCATATAGCGAGTCTCATAAGTTGTCTTGTTCATACTAGTGGGAATTTTTCATTATAGAACTTGGCTTGTATATTCCTACGATGGGCTTCCTCAAAATGCCCTAGGTCTTCATGAGCAAGCAAGTTGGATGCACACCCACTAGTTTTCTTTTGTTGAGCATTCATAGATCTAGTGCATCCGTTGCATGGCAATCCCTACTCCTCATGTTGACATCAATTGATGGGCATCTCCATAGCCCGTTGATTATTCCTCGTCAATGTGAGACTTTCTCTTTTTTTGTCTTCTCCACACAATCCCCATCATCATATTCTATTCCACTCATAGTGCTATATCCATGGCTCACGCTCATGTATTGCGTGAAGGTTGAAAAAGTTTGAGATTATTTACGTATGAAACAATTGCTTGGCTTGTCATCGGGGGTATAGAAGTTGGGAACATCTTTGTGTGACGAAAATGAAGCATAGCCTAACTATATGATTTTGTAGGGATGAACTTTATTTTGCCATGCTATTTTGAGAATGATTGCTTTTTGATTAGTATGCTTGAAGTATTATTATTTTTATGTCAATGTGAACTTTTGTCTTGAATCTTTCGGATCTGAATATTCATACCATGATTAAGAAGATTTACATTGAAATTATGCCAAAGTATCACTCCGCATCAAAAATTCTCTTTTTATCATTTACCTACTCGAGGACGAGCAGGAATTAAGCTCGGGGATGCCTGATACGTCTCCAACGTATCTATAATTTTTGATTGCTCCATGCTACTTTATCTACTGTTTTGGACTATATTGGGCTTTATTTTCCACTTTTATATTACTTTTGGGACTAACCTATTAACCGGAGGCCCAGCCGTAATTGCTGTTTTTTGCCTATTTCGGTGTTTTGAAGAAAGCGGAATATCAAATGGAGTCCAAATGGAATGAAACCTTGAACGTGATCTTCTCACGAGCGTGATCCAGGAGACTTGGACCCTACTCCAAGAAGTGCCAGAGGCGGTCACGAGGGTGGAGGGCGCGCCCCCTACCTTGTGGGCCCCTTGACGCTCCACCGACGTACTCCTTCCTCCTATATATACCTACATTCCCAAAAACGATCAGAACAGGAGCCAAAAACCTAATTCCACCGTCGTACCTTCCTGTATCCACGAGATCCCATCTTGGGGCCTGTTCCGGAGCTCCGCCGGAGGGGGCATCCACCACGGAGGGCTTCTACATCAACACCATAGCCCCTCCGATGAAGTGTGAGTAGTTTACTTCAGACATTCGGGTCCATAGCTAGTAGCTAGATGGCTTATTCTCTCTTTTGGAACTCAATACAATGTTCTCCCCTTCTCTCGTGGAGATCTATTCAATGTAATCTTCTTTTTGCGGTGTGTTTGTTGAGACCGATGAATTGTGGGTTTATGATCCAGCTTATCTATGAACAATATTTGAATCTTCTCTGAATTCTTTTATGTATGATTGAGTTATCTTTGCAAGTCTCTTGAATTATCCGTTTGGTTTGGCCAACTAGATTGGTAGTTCTTGCAATGGGAGAAGTGCTTAGCTTTGGGTTCAATCTTGCGGTGTCCTTACCCGATGTGAGAAAGGGTTGCAAGGCACGTATTGTATTGTTGCCATCGAGGATAACAAGATGGGGTATTTATCATATTGCATGAATTTATTCCTCTACATCATGTCATCGGCTTAAGGCGTTACTCATGTTTAACTTAATACTCTAGATGCATCTTTGGATATCGGTCGATGAGTGGAGTAATAGTAGTAGATGCGTAATCGTTTGATCTACTTGTCTTGGACGTGATGCCTATATACATGATCATACCTAGATAACCTCATAACTATGCTCAATTACATCAATTGCTCAACAATAATTTGTTCACCCACCGTAGAATACTTATGCTCTTGAGAGAAGCCACTAGTGAAACCTATGGCCCCCGGGTCTATTCTCGTCATATCAATCTCCATCACTTTTATACTTGCTTTGCTTTTACTTTTACTTTGCATCTTTATACCAAAAATACCAAAAATATTATCTCTATCAGATCTCACTCTCGTAAGTGACCGTGAAGGGATTGACAACCCCTAATCGCGTTGGTTGCGAGTAGCTATCGTTTTGTGCAGGTACGAGGGACTTGCGCGTGGCCTCTTACTGGATTGATACCTTGGTTCTCAAAACTGAGGGAAATACTTACGCTACTGTGCCGCATCATCCTCTCCTCTTCGGGGAAAACCAACGCAAGCTCGAGACGTAGCAGTAAGCCATGACGAATGGGGCCAGGCGGGCGCCACCGCGCGCAGTGTCGTTGTTTCCTCTTTGGTGCTAAAGAGGCAAGCGCGGGCGAGGAGTCCCGAGGCATCAAGCAAAGGTATCCATATCGGTGCAACGAGACCAAGATGATACGTCTCCGTTGTATCTACTTTCCCAAACACTTTTTCCCTTGTTTTGGACTCTAACTTGTATGATTTGAATGGAACTAACCCGGACTGACGCCGTTTTCAGCAGAATTGCCATGATGTTGTTTTATGTGCAGAAAACAAAAGTTCTCGGAATGACCTAAAACTCCATGCAACATCGTACAATAAATAATAAAAAATCCTCGCCAAAGATGAAGACCAGGGGCCCACACCCTGTCCACGAGGGTGGGGGCGCGCCCCTACCTCGTGGGCCCCCTAGAGACCTTCCGACACCAACTCCACCTCTATATATTTGCTTTTGGGGAGAAAAAATAGAGGAGAAGAAATCATCGCGTTTTACGATACAGAGCCGCCGCCAAGCCCTAAAACCTCTCGGGAGGGCTGATCTGGAGTCCGTTCGGGGCTCCGGAGAGGGGGATTCGTCGCAGTCGTCATCATCAACCATCCTCCATCACCAATTTCATCATGCTTACCACTGTGCATGAGTAATTCCGTCGTAGGCTTGCTGGGCGGTGATGGGTTGGATGAGATTTGTCATGTAATCGAGTTAGTTTTGTTAGCGTTTGATCCCTAGTATCCACTATGTTCTGAGATTGATGTTGCTATGACTTTGCTATGCTTAATGCTTGTCACTAGGGCCCGAGTGCCATGATTTCAGATCTGAACCTATTATGTTTTCATGAATATATGTGAGTTCTTGATCCTATCTTGCAAGTCTATAGTCACCTACTATGTGTTATGATCCGGCAACCCGAAGTGACAATGATCGGGACCACTCCCGATGATGACCATAGTTTGAGGAGTTCATGTATTCACTATGTGTTAATGCTTTGGTCCGTACTCTATTAAAAGGAGGCCTTAATATCCCTTAGTTTCCATTAGGACCCCGCTGCCACGGGAGGGTAGGACAAAAGATGTCATGCAAGTTCTTTTCCATAAGCATGTATGACTATATTCGAATACATGCCTACATTACATTGATGAATTGGAGCTAGTTCTATATCACCCTATGTTATGACAGTTACATGATGGACCGCATCCGCATAGTTATCCATCAACGATCCGATGCCTCACGAGCTTTCCATATACCGGTTTATGCTTATTTACTTTCCGTTACTCTTTGTACAATCACTACAAAATACCAAAAATATTACTTTGCTTTCATTGCTCTTTTGCTACCGTTACCACCACTATCATATAACTTTGCTACTAAACACTTTGCTGCAGATACTAAGTTTCCAGGTGTGGTTGAATTGACAACTCAGCTGCTAATACTTGAGAATATTCTTTGGCTCCCCTTGTGTCGAATCAATAAATTTGGGTTGAATACTCTACCCTAAAAAACTGTTGCAATCCCCTATACTTGTGGGTTATCAAGACCATTTTCTGGCGCCGTTGCCGGGGAGCATAGCTCTATTCTTTGAGTCACTTGGGATTTATATCTGCTGGACACTATGTAGAACTTGAAAGACGAGAAAACAAAAATTTATCCCTCGACTACGAGGGGAGGTAAGGAACTGCCATCTAGCTCTGCACTTGATTCACCTTTTGTTATGAGTAAGCTTGCGATACCTAAACCTGCTTCTGCTATTCGTTCTGATATGTCGCATTTTATTGATGATGCCACTTCTTCTATGCATGATACTTATGATGAAACTACTTCTATGCCTGATACTATTGTGCCCCTTAGTGAATTTCTTGATGAACAAATTGCTAGGGCTAGAGAGAAAGAAATTATTGAATCTGATAATATTGATGAAAATGATGATGAGGATAGGCCTGTTATTCCTGAAGGTTATATTTTTGATAAAGAGGCTCCTGCCGCTATTTTAGCTTGCAATGATAACGATGAGCTTAGAAGGTTAATAGATAAATGGAACAAAGAATCACTTAGAGATAAAATGAGGCCTGATCCTGCTTTTGCTACTTCACCTATTTGTGTTCTCGATAAGGATTATGAATTCTCTGTTGATCCTGATATAATTACTTTGGTTGAATCTGATCCTTTCCATGGTTATGAATCTGAAACTGTTGTGGCACATCTTACTAAATTAAATGATATAGCCACCCTGTTCACTAATGATGAGAGATCTCGCTACTTTTATATCCTCAAAATATTTTCGTTCTCATTAAAGGGTGATGCTAAGATATGGTTTAATTCTCTTGATCCTGGTTGTGTGCGTAGTCCCCGGGATATGATTTATTACTTCTCTGCTAAATATTTCCCTGCTCATAAGAAACAAGCTGCTTTAAAGGAAATATACAACTTTGTGCAAATTGAAGAAGAGAGTCTCCCACAAGCTTGGGGGAGGCTTCTCAAGTTACTTAATGCTTTGCCTGATCATCCTCTTAAGAAAAATGAAATACTTGATATCTTTTATAATGGACTAACCAATGCTTCCAGAGATTACCTGGATAGTTGTGCTGGTTCTCTTTTTAGGGAAAGAACACCAGATGAATGTCACGACCAGTTTTCCAATAAAGTGCTTATTGAGAAACCGACCTTTTGAGTCCAGTATGAGGAAAATCCTCCTGACTGGTAGACAAAATCTTGATACAGTAAGCCAGTAGCATTAAATATATTACAGGGTCGAGCTGGGGGGTGCTCAACAATTTATTACAAGTACGCCAATAATTATACATAATGGCGGATATGACACAATGGTGTGGGGTGGCATACTACTGACTCGAGATAAAAGTGGTGGTGGAAAATCACCCTGGACTGGATAATATGTGTCCTAAACTGGCTGCTCATCGAGCTTCGAGGTGAGGCTCGATGAATTTATTCGAGTAGCGGAAGCGGATATAACACAGTGACCAAATCCAGGGTCGCACGAGATCGACCGACTCCTCTAGGCGTCGGACTCGCTATTGAATTCTTCTTCCATGAGATAGCCTTCACAACATCCGCCAAATCAACAAGCCAGGTGAGTACTTTGAAAGTACTCGCAAGACAGTTCGGACATAAGATATAACAAATGCATGCATGAATACGTCATGAGAAATTTGTAATGCACATTCAAATGATGAACTTGCACGACAATATTAAACAATAAGGAAGTCAGGCGGCAGTCCTCCCGAAATCCACAAAAATAACTGAAAACCGATCGGGTGTCTGAAGCGACGCCTCGAAGGGTGAACAAATAAATAATCATGCCGGAGTCGGGCGTCTAAGCGACACCACATAAAGGGCTTATATTGAAAAATAAATGACATGCGTGCCATAGTCGGACGTCGGAGCGACATCACAGAAAGGGCTTATATCAAAAGTAGATAACAAGCGTGCCACGATCCGGACGTCTGGCGACATCGCGAAAGGGCTTATATCAAAAGTAAATAACAAGCGTACCCGCGATCGGACGTCGGAGCGACATCACGAAGGGCTTATATCAAAAGTAAATAACAAGCGTGCCACGATCGAGACGTCGGCGACATCGCATAAAGGGCTTATATCAAAAGTAAATGACAAGCGTGCCACAGTCGGACGTCTGAGCGACATCACAGAAAGGGCTTATGTCAAAAGTAAATAACAAGTGTGCCACAGTCGGACGTCTGAGCGACATCGCAGAAAGGGCTTAAATTCATTATTCATATCTATTAAACTCACAAAATATAATACTCATAGGAAATATTCAACACATAGTAATAAACGGGTTAGTCCATCCACAGGAATAAACATTTAACCGGACTTAACACTCATGTGGTTCTCCGGAGTTTCTGTCACCGAGACTGACACTTGACAAGATAAGTTGAACACAGTACTATGACATGGATAAGATGATTTCAAGGATTTTTGACTCTGCAGAGTTTGTACTAAATTTCCCACAGCCAATGGATTTCCGTAGTCACGAAGGACTAGTTCCGTTCTGGTATTTCGAAGAAACACATCTAACCAAGACACACCCATCCCACCTCACGATGCCAGGAATCACCCTAGACAGCGTTCGAGAAAAACTTTGAGACGGGAGATCACAATCTCGAATAGCATGGGATCAAATTTATATCTGGCAGCTCTAAGGGTGCCCCCTCTCGGTCCCAACCGGAAACACCCATGCCCCCTGACCGGATGACTGGCTTTAATCCAGGGCCATGGAACCCTCATCACGGCCTCTCGATTTGGTGTGTACCAGGAAAGCGGTTTTGCAACTTACTAAGCCGTATCCCTTGCGGAAAACATGTGGTAGTACAGGAAGGAAAAACGGATGGAAACTGGACTGGTACATGTTGACACTGGAGTCAAATAACCTGGCATAAGACTAGCATGCTACATCACTACCATCTTACCCATCCTCGTGCCATCTCATGGCCATGCAAACTCATATCCAACAACTTATGGATTTTCAAAACTCACTTGCCTCAACTTTGCATGTAATATAACATTCATCGCGATGTTCATAAACATGCCATGCAACTACTTAATGCAAACATGCCAAGACACTCATCATATCAAAAGTTCAAACATGCTTGCCTGGTTCGGAGTAGTCGGAGCCTAGCTCGGTGAAGTTCGCGGTTCCGTCACCCCCTTCGGTATCTACGGTATACAGAAATACACGCACTATTGTAAATACCGTGAGGTGCACAGAAGTATTCCAAATATTTTTCAAATAAATCTGATAAAAAACTAGACAAAAATTTAAAGAGGACAGAAAAAGAATCAATCAAAAATCCTTTTCTGTTTAAAAGTTATAAGGGTTTTAATTCAGGGACCTTTCTGTAATGAAACAGAAACTCCTCAAGGGGTTGAATAGAAAAGACCAGAAAAACGCTTCAGATTGAAAGCGTATTAGCACGAATACGTTGTCAGAAAACGTTTCAAAAAAAAAGAAAAGAGAGGCTGACGGGGGGGGGGGTCCCACCCGTCAGGTTTGAATTTTCAAACGGGGAGAACAGAACTCGTCGGCGCCCGAGAGCTGCGGTGGTCGCCGGCGGCGATCCACGGCGAGGCAGGGGGATCGGGAGGTACCTACGTGCTCAGCATGTCCTTCCGCGTTGGTGAGTGGTGGTGGTGGTCGCCGGCGAGCACCACGTCGACGGCGGCCCTTGCTCCGTGACGGGCGGCTCGGGTGGAGTTGGATCTCGTCGGGAGGGCTGCCAAGGTCAAATTGAAGCTTGGGTTAGCTCACGGGTGCTCGAGGAGGCTCTTGGCGAGGTTTGGGTGTCGAGGATGGCCTCACGGAGTGGATCGAGCTGGTGGCCGAGGCGGATCGGGCGGCGGAGTTGGGGAGGAGACCTCCTCGAGGTCCTCCTAGTGGCTTGGCGGGGAGTTGGTGGGGTGCAGTGGTGGTGCGTGCTCGAGAACGAGCTCGGGGCTTCCTTTTATAGGCGATCCGAGGCGGTGGCCGAGAACGGGGATCTCCGGCGATGGTTACGGTGGCGCAGTGCTTGGTCGGGGAGTTTACGGAGTTGGGCGTCAACGTGGAGGTCCACCGGTTCCATTTAGGTGCTAACCAAGCTTAGATTAGGCTCTCTGGGTGGCCTCGACGGCCAGGCGCGGCCTTGAGCCCGTCGGCGGCAGAGGGCGCGCCCTGTGCTTGCCGGGCCACGGCGACGGTGCTGCGGTGTGCGTTGGCATGCATGAGGCCACGCGGAGGGCTAGGGGGCGTTGGGCGGCGCCGGACGGCGTGGCGAGCTGGCTCAGGCCCCCGCTGGCCGCCACGGGTGGCTCTGCCACCGCAGAAGCTGCCGGCGACGGTGATGCTCGCCGCCACCGACACCTACGTCCGTCCAAGAGAGCATGCGGTGCTCTGGTCAAGGAGGAGAGGCCGTGCGCAACGCGCCAGGGCGCTCAGGTGATCGATGACAACTCTCTGAAGAAAAATGACACTGAAATCTCTAAAACTCTGAACTTTCTGAAAGTGTAAAGGAACAGTGCCGGCCAAGTGTTCGACGAAATGATTTTGGCATGTGGGGAATCCTTGAGCTGATTTTTGGTGGGGTGGCCTCTCATTGCATCTGGGGGCTACCTGAATTTTGGTAGAATTTTTGGAGAAGAGAAAATATGAGTTTCACCAAATTTGACAAATCTGGTCCAAACTTGCAGAGGTTGAAACTTGAAAATTTTGAAAAGAGGAAGAGTGGATCTGGATGGATCTAGGTTGGGGGTGCTAAAAACTATCCAGAGGAGTTGGTTGGAGATCAAAACTCAAAGGAAATTAGGTACTTCCTTTGTAAATCATCTAGGCTTAAAATAATTGACAGAATTGTTTGGGAAATAAAACAAATGAAATAAAATCCAAAAATGGGTTGGACTTGTTGGAACAGAATGTTTGGATTGCCCCAAAGTGGAGGGAGGTGGTTTTGGGAGGATTTACCACATGAGGCATGGTAAAACCATGGGTGGTTTCAATATAAGAGAAGTCCCAAAACTCCTAGGGTTTCTTTTAAAAGAAAATAAAATCCAAAAAAAAATTGGGAAGGGAACAATCAGAAGAAAGGTTTTTTTTAATAATCAAACACCATGGTTGAAGAAGATACCAAAAATAAGATCCTTGACAAGGGGAAAAGTTTTGAGAGAGAGGTTTTTGGAAGGATTTAAAAGACCTTCTTCAAATCCAACAAAGTTTTTGTTGAAAACCAAATAAATTTTTTGGAGTGTCACAACACCTACCCACTTAGGAAAAATCTCGTTCCCGAGATTTCAGCTGATCCTCAAATAAGTGTGGGTGCTTTGTCCGAAGAAAATCTTCTCTTTCCCAAGTTGCTTCACTCTCGGTGTGATTGCTCCACTGAACTCTGAAAACACGATGGTTTACGTGGGTCCTCTTTTCGCACTCCTCAAATATTTTTATTGGATGTTCCCGATAGGTGAGGTCTGGTTGCACGTCAATGTTTTCATGGGACACTTCCTTCTCTGGGTTGCTTACGCACTTCCTCAACTGCGAGACGTGGAACACGTCGTGGACATCGGATAATTCTTCGGGTAAGTCTAGCTGGTAGGCTACCGTGCCTCTTCGTGGCACTATACAGAATGGTCCGATGAATCGTGCTGCTAGCTTCCCCTTAATCTTGAATCGTTGTAGGCCCCTCATAGGAGATACTCGTAGGTACACAAACTCACCGGGTTCGAATCTGACTCCATGATGTTTCCGATCGTAATAACTCTTCTGTCGGCTTTGAGCTGTCTTGAGTCGGTCCTTGATTAGCTTGACCTTTTCCTCGGCTTCTTTGAGCATGTCTAGGCCGAAGATACGGCTGTCTCCGGTCTCTGACCAATTTAGCGGGGTACGACATCTCCGCCCGTACAAGGCTTCAAATGGTGCCATTTGCAGGCTGGCCTGGTAACTGTTGTTGTATGCGAACTCTGCGTATGGCAAGCTTTCTTCCCAACTGGTTCCATAGGTGAGGACACATGCTCTCAGCATGTCTTCTAGAATTTGGTTTACGCGTTCAGTTTGTCCATCAGTCTGGGGGTGGTATGCGGTACTAAATGCCAGTTGAGTTCCCAAAGCTTGTTGTAATTGATCCCAAAATCGGGAGACGAATTGAGTGCCTCTGTCCGACATTATAGTCTTTGGAACTCCATGTAAGCAGACAATACGGGAAAGATAGAGCCTGGCAAGCTTCTGAGTGGTGTGGTTTGTCTTCACGGGGATGAAGTGTGCCACCTTAGTCAGTCTATCTGTGATGACCCATATGGCATCATTCCCGTGTCGTGACCGAGGTAGCCCAACAATAAAATCCATTCCAATCTCGTCCCATTTCCACTCGGGTATCTTATTTGGTTGTTATAGTCCGGCGGTTTACGGTGCTCGGCCTTGATGCGTTGACATGAGTCACAACATGCAATGAACATGGCTATGTCCCTTTTCATCTGATGCCACCAAATTTTTTCCTGAAGGTCCTTGTACATTTTTGTTCCTCCAGGATGGATTGAATACGGGGCGGTGTGGACTTCAGCTAAAATTTGTTGTTTAAGGTTCTCGATATTTGGCACGCAAAGCCTCTCTCCGTACCACAATATTCCCTGCTCGTCTATGATGAATTCTGAGGCCTTGCCCAAACTCACTTTCCGTTTTATGCCTTCAATGCTGGGGTGTCTATCTTTGAGCCTCCTTAATCTTTTCTATCGAGGGTAGGCTGTATTTCCAAATTCGACACACTGCTTGCCTTCGGTGACCATTATTAAGTTGAGTTTGGCAAATTCCTACTGAAATTCAGGTCTCAGATTTGATAGGTTGTAAATCGTCCAGCTGGGGTTTCGACTTAGAGCATCTGCCACTACATTTGCTTTTCTGGATGGTAGTGGATTCCAACATCATAATCCTTCACTAATTCCAACCAGCGTCGTTGTCGTAAATTTAGTTACGGTTGTGTGAAAATATACTTGAGGCTCTTATGGTGCATGTATATTTCACAACGATTTCCAAGTAAAAGTGTCTCCATTCTTTGAGTGCATGGATGACCGCTGCCAATTCCAGGTCATGAGTAGGATAATTTTCTTCATGCTTGCGAAGTTGTCTGGAAGCATACGCGACTACTTTGCCTTCTTGCATCAATACGCATCCGAGGCCCTTCCGGGATGCGTCACAATATACCTCAAAATTCTTGTGTATGTCTGGCACAATTAATACTGGTGCTGTTGTTAATTTCCTTTTTAGTTCTTGGAAACTTTTCTAAGCTTCCGTCCATTCAAACTTCTTGTCTTTCTTGAGTAATCTGCGTCATTGGCTTTGCTATGGTGGAGAATCCTTCAATAAATCTTCGTAGTATCCTTCCATTCCCAAGAAACTTCAGACGTCACATTACTGGCTGGTGATTTCCGATAAGTACAGCCTTGACCTTTTCCGGGTCTCTGGCGATACCTTCTTGGGTCAAGATGCGGCCCGTGAAACCCACATCTTAGACAAAATTCACATTTGCTGAACTTGGCGTACAATTGATGTTTCCGGAGTTCTCCTAGTACAATTCTGAGATGTTCAGCGTGCTCTTCTGGTGTCTTGGAGTATATCAGAATATCATCGATGAATACTACAACAAACTTGTCCATAAACTTCATAAATACTTTTTTCAAGAGGTGAACAAAATATGCGGGGGCGTTGTCGGTGTACTAGAGTAGGGGTACCCTAGTATCCCGAACTTGTGCACGGGCAGTTGCAGCCCTCCGCGGCAAGGCTTACCGGGTGACCGCCAAGGTCCTCCGTGGTTCCTTTGGAGCCATTCAAGAACAAAGTATTCAAGCCAAGGAGACAAGGCCCGACAAGAGGAGCTTGCGGGAAGGCCACCCAAGGCACCTAGGAGACAAGGCCCCGCAAGAGGAGCTTGCGGGACGGCCCGATGAGCGACAAGCTTCCGGACGCGACAAGACAACAACCGCGGCAGACCACCACTCAGACTGCGCTCCGGCACATCCACTAACGTGTCATACAGGACCTTTCCAGCGTAGCGTGGCAAGAGGTCCGTCTTGACCGAGCGGTGGCAAGCGGCGACTGACAAGATTGCCATCGTGGCAAGCGGTGGCGCCCCTGGCGGTCCCTTTCTGCACTGTTAGGGCGATGTAGACAGGCATTTAATGCCTTTGTCCCCTGCCGTCATGGTTAGGTATGATACACTGTACAAGTAGCTGTACCAACCACAACTCCTTTTCCATTTTTACCCTTGTCTACGTTGCCACCTGTCGGAGACCCCTTTAGCATATAAAAGGAGGCCCATGCGCAACGTAGGAGGAGGAGGGGGGTTAGAGAGGCTAGAGAGGTTCGAAGCCAGAGAACACTCACGCTCGGTCTCGTTAGCAGCTTGTGTGTACCATAGCACTCAGCGCTCCTGAGCAAGAACTCAATACACTCAGACATGCAGCAGTAGGAGTGTTATCTCTCCAGAGAGCTCCGAAGCTGGGTAAACCGCTCGTGTGCTTCGCCTCGATCTGCTCTTCGTGCGACCTCCGCCCCCCGCCGAACCGAAAGGGGCTCGGTCCGCCGGTCCCATAGGTGTTCGTGGGCCAGATCAGCCTCCCCGACATCTTTGGCGCGCCAGGTAGGGGGCGTCGAGATTGTGTGAACCTGATCCGGCGTCCACACAAGCTAGATCTTCATCATCTTCATCGACATGCCACCGAAGAAGAATGCTTCGGCGGCAGATGTTCCGTCCGCGTCGAACCCACCACCACCGGAGCAAACGGGTGGTGGGGTAGGCGCCGGCGGAAGAATGGACGTCGACGGGGGAGCCCATGGTGCTACCAAGTCCAAGGACAAGGCTGCGCAGACCTCAGCGTCCGTACACGCACCGCGCCCGTCTCAGTTGGCACGGGACCGACAGCGTCATGGTATTCACAACGCCATACGCTCGTTGGACCAAGATCGAGCTGGTGGATCTCGGGATGCTCAAGACCAGCATGCACGCCAACATCTTTGGCGCTGAAGCGAGGCATCGGTCGCTGGGCGGGATATCGCTCCTTCTAACATAGTTAGAAGTCCGAGCATATCCGCGCTCTCGCGCCGTTCACCACTGCCACCCACCACTCCAGCGAAGCTTTGGCGAGAGCTCAAGCGCTCTGGATTACCCTCCAACAGCCGACAAGCTCGATGAATGGAGGCCACCATTCGAAGTCTCATCGATTTTGCCAGCGGCGATGCTCCATGACAGCCGAGTGCATCGCTACCGCGGCAGACTGCCAAACACGAGCGGTGGCGGCATTTAAACCGATGGGGTGCAACCACCATGCACTCTCCGCCGAAGGCCAAGATCGCCGACTCGCGGGATCCGCCTCGACAATGACTCCACCGCATCATCGGATCCACGAGCTCGTCGCGATCAGCGCCAAGTTCTTCACGAACGACAAGAAGAAGACACTCGAACTCGCATTGAGCGCCGAAGAGAAGTGCGGCGTCAGTCTGATCAGCGTGCCGGGCCCACTGTCGACATGCAAGCGCCAGGGGAACCAGATGACTTGCCGTACGCGGTAGGTTGTCCAGCGTTCACTCGCGAGCTGCGGAAAGTCCAAATGGCCCAGCAAGAAGAGTTTCAAGCCGGGCGTGCGAGAAGAAATACGACGGCAAGATGCATCCGTCGGAGTTCCTCAAGATCTACACCATCGCGGTGCAAGCTGCCGGGGCGAGACGACAAGATCCCTGCCAACTACTTCGCCGGTGCTCAAGCCCAATGTCGATCCTGGCTCATGAACTTGCCGGACAACTCCATATCCTCTTGGGAAGATCTATGCCATCGGTTTGTCGGCGCTTTTACAGCGACCACAAGCCCCATGGCCAAGAAAGCGACCTTCATCTGCTGCGCCCGTAAGGAAGGAGAGCCCCTGCGCAAGTACATTCGGAGATTCAGCCAGACGGCACAACATCCCAGATGTCCACCTGCCTTGATAATCAAGACGTTCCATCGTAAGCGTGCGAAACCGCAGGATGCGGGAGGAGATGGCGATGTGCAAGATCAGAGACGTCAGTGAGCTATATGCCCTGGCCGACAAGTGTGCACGTGCTGAGGAAGGGAGGAGACTCCCCGGAGGCGAAGAAGAAGACCAAGTCCGGCAAGAGCTCTAATGCCCACTCCGGCAAGCGCACCTCTTCGGAGTGCTGCGCTACCGTCGAGGACGCACCATCGAGCTCCACCGGCAAGTGCTGAGGAGCAGCTGCTCCGCAAGCCCTAGGGTTTGTTCCGTTGAAGCGAGACGCTCCAAGTCCGGCAAGAGCTCAAGCCCACTCGCAAGCGCACCTCTTGGAGTGCCGCTACCGTCGAGGACGCACCATCGAGCTCCACCGGCAAGTCCGAGGAGCAGTATGCTCCGGCAAGCCCAAGGGTTTGTTCCGTTGAAGCAGACGCACCAAGGCCGGCAAGAGCTCTGATGCCCACTCTGGCAAGCGCACCTCTTGAGTGCCGCGCGCTACCGTCGAGAACGCACCATCGAGCTCCACCGGCAAGTGCCGAGGAAGCGATGCTCGAAGCAAGCCCTAGGGTTTGTTCCGTTGAAGCAGACGCTCCAAGTCCGGCAAGAGCTCGATGCCCACTCCGCAAGCGCACCTCTTCGAGTGCTGCGCTACCGTCGAGGACGCACCATCGAGCTCCACCGCAAGTCTTTGAGGAGTAGTCTGCTCCGGCAAGCCCTAGGGTTTGTTCCGTTGAAGCGAGCGCCCGACAAGTTTTGCTCGGCAAACTTGCCGGAACGTCAAGCTCCGGCTGAGCCGCGAGTTCTCGCCGTGGAAGCGGATGTTCCCGCAGCGGCGAGATGTGCGGTGGTTCTTTGGTCGATCAGGGCGACGCCAAATCGAGCCACCGCCGTACACCTTCGCTCTAGTCTATGGAGCGAGGCAGTCTCCCCACGTAACTCGTATACGGATCACCTCGAGTGCTCGCTTATGATGAGCTTGAGCAAGAGCAGCGATTGCGACAAGATGACGCGCTGCTCCTTGAGGAGGATCGTCTTGAGGCTGTCAGACGAGCTGCTCGATACCAGCAAGCTTTGCGCCGCTACCATAACGCCATAAAGTTAATGCCGAAGTCTCGAGGAAGGCGACCTTGTTCTTTGGCGCTGCTCAGTCCGCCAAGAATTCCAACAAGTTGGCCTTGAAGTGGGAAGTCCCTTACCGGGTGAAACGAGTCACTAGGCTCGGCGCTGTCCGCTTTGAGACCGAAGATGGCATTCCGTGAGCAACTCCTGGAACATTGAGCATCTTCGTAAGTTTTACCCGTAGAAGCGCGGTTGCGGAACCTGTTCCGGCAACCACCTTTGTACAAGTCTTGCCGATGTTGCATGTAATCCTTTGTACAAAGCCGAGCGCAGAACCGTGCATATGTGCTTCGCACATCTTTTCAATTTCATGCTTTCTAATTCTATTTTGCATGCGTTATCTGACACTTTGTGCAGCTCCTACCCCCTTTAAGCAATAACGAGCCATAAGGCTCCATATCTTTATTTTCTCTTCTTTCTCTTTCTCAAAGAAAGGAAGGTTCCCTCGCCCACAAGTTTGCCGGGGAGAAAGGAGAAGATAATGGTGTGGACCAAGCGTCGCTCAAGGAAAGTTTTCAAGCAAGAGGATTACCTGTGCTAGGGTCTGCAGTCATGGTCTCCGCCACCAGGGGATCGCTGGTGCTGTCCCTTGCCGGAGAGCTGTCCCTTGCCGGAGAACTGCCCCTTGCCGGAGAAGTCTCCCTCGCTGGAGAACGCTCCCTTGCCGGGGAATCCTCCCTTGGCGGTGTAGTCGAAGCGGAAGGCATGTCAGGAGCGGCTTCAGGGCACTCCTGGTAAGGCTGCTCTGCTCCTACACAAATCAGCAGTCAGATATCAGCAAAGAAAGGGCACCCATGCACGCTGAACAGCAAGAAGTAAACCATATACTTACGCTGGGGGCTGCGCTGGGGGCTGCTTTGAGGGTCCGGAGTGAGTTACGTTATAACCCAGGCCGCGCGTGCCCGTGCCCTGTTTTGGGCCTGGCCCAACAGCGCTCGGCACCGTGTGTGGCCCAGGCCCGGGGGCTCCTGTCGGTGTACTAGAGTAGGGGTACCCTAGTATCCCGAACTTGTGCACGGGCAGTTGCAACCCTCCGCGGCAAGGCTTACCGGGTGACCGCCAAGGTCCTCCGTGGTTCCTTTGGAGCCATTCAAGAACAAAGTATTCAAGCCAAGGAGACAAGGCCCCCAAGAAGAGGAGCTTGCCGGGAAGGCCACCCAAGGCACCTAGGAGACAAGGCCCGGCAAGAGGAGCTTGCCGGAAGGCCCGATGAGCGACAAGCTTCCGGACGCGACAAGACAACAACCGCGGCAAGGCACTTGCCATGCGCACCACCACTCAGTACTGCGCTCCAGACATCCACTAACGTGTCGCCTCAAACCTTTCAGCGCCAAGCGTGGCAAGAGGTCAGGCAGCCACGGAGCGCCTGGCAAGCGGCGATCGACAAGATTGCCATCGTGGCAGCGGTGGCGCTTCGGCGGTCCCTGTTTGCACTGTTAGGGCGACGTAGACGGGCATTTAATGCCTTTGTCCCCTACCGTCAGGGTTAGGTATGGTACACTGTACAAGTAGCTGTACCAACCAAAACTCCTTTTCCATTTTTACCCTTGTCTACGTTGCCACCTGTCGGAGACCCCTTTAGCATATAAAAGGAGGCCCATGCGCAACGTAGGAGGAGGAGGGGGGTTAGAGAGGCTAGAGAGGTTCGAAGCCAGAGAACACTCACGCTCGGTCTCGTTAGCAGCTTGTGTGTACTGTAGCACTCAGCGCTCCTGAGCAAGAACTCAATACACTCAGACATGCAGCAGTAGGAGTGTTATCTCTCCGGAGAGCTCTGAAGCTGGGTAAACCGCTCGTGTGCTTCGCCTCGATCTGCTCTTCGTGCGACCTCCGCCCCCCGCCGAACCGAAAGGGGCTCGGTCCGCCGGTCCCATAGGTGTTCGTGGGCCAGATCAGCCTCCCCGACAGGCGTTTGTTAGTCCAAACGGCATTACTGTGAACTCATACAGTCTGTATCTGGAGGTGAAGGCTGTCTTAGGGATACCTTCTGTTCGCACTTTTAATTGATGGTATCCCGACCTTAAGTCAATTTTTGAGAAGACCTTGGCCTGAGCGAGCTGATCAAATAAATCATTTATCCGGGGCATTGGGTATTTGTTCTTGATTGTGACCATGTTAAGTGCTCGATAGTCTATACACAATCTCAGTGTCCCATCCTTTTTCCTGGCAAATAAAATTGGTGAACCCCAAGGTGAGGAACTGGCTCGTATATATCCTTTGTCCAGTAATTCTTTTATTTGCTTCTTCAATTCTACCAACTCGGATGGTGCCATTCTGTATGGTCTCTTGTATATGGGGGTGGTTCCGGGTGCTAGCTCAATGCTGAATTCTATCTCTCGGTCTGGTGGCATGCCTGGTAGTTCTTCGGGAAATACGTCCGGAAATTCACACACTACTGGAACTTTGCTTAACTCCGAAACGTCCACCTTGTTCAATCTTGGTTGCCGAGATATTTGTCTCTCTTTGGCTAAAACTTTTATTGTCTTCCCGTGATGGTGGGTGAGAATTATGGTCCGGTCGAAGCAGTCAATACATCCTTTGTTGGTGGTTAACCAATCCATCCCTAAGATGACATCCAGTCCTTTATTTTCCAATACAATAAGGTTGGCGTGAAACTTCAATCCTTCAAATTCAATAACCACACCTTGGCAGTAACTCCGAGTCACTTGCTTAATCCCGGGACTTGACAATCATGGATTTTTCCAAGGGAAGCATCGAAAAATTATTTTGCAAAGCAAACCTCTTCGAAATGAATGAGTGAGAAGCTCCAGAATCAAACAAAACCGTGGCAGGTGTTGTGTTGACAGGAAACGTACCGAGCACGATATCCGGGGCATTTTGTGCTTCTTCTCCGTCACGTGGTTCAGATGACCCTTCCTGTGGTTGTTATTGGGGTTGAAATTGTTGCGCTTGGGCGCTGAATTATTGCCACCGTTGTTCAGCTTTGGGGTCGAGTTCCTTGGCTTGGGGCACTGCTTGGCATAGTGCCCTTCTTCTCCACAAGCGTAGCAAGTAACGCCTGGGCGATATGTGAACTCCTTGTCCCTTGCATGGAAATTCTTGATTGGGCGTGAGACGTTTGTCGTGGGTTTGTGTGTCCCACCTTTCTGAAAATCCGTCTTGCTTCGGTGGTTGCGAGCAAGATTAGTCTGGTCCTTTTTCGCTATGGAAATCCTCCAAGCTGCGTCTCTCATTTTCCAAGGTAATGGCCTTATCCACCAGCGTTTTGAAATCTGGGAAGGTGTGCACAATTAGTTGGCATTTAAGCGCGGGTGCCAGACCGTCTAGGAATTTTTCCATCTTCTTGCTTTCAGTCATACGCTCTTCGTTGGCGTAGCGAGACAACAGAGTAAACTGATCGTTGTATTCTCGACACCGTCATGGTCCTTTGTTTGAGGTCATCAAATTCTCTCTTCTTGATCTTCATAAGACTTTTAGGAATGTGTGCCCCACGAAAACCTTCTTTGAACTCCCCCCGGGTTATATCATTTTCGTTGGGGTGCATGTGTAGGAAGTTTTCCCACCATGATGCAGTTGCTCCAGTGAGATAGTGCGGTGCATATAGTACTTTCTCAAGGTCCGAACACTGTGCAATAATTAATTTTCGTTCCATGTCTCGAAGCCAGTCCTCGGCCTCAAGAGGTTTGTCAGTATGAGAAAATGTTTGGGGACGCGTCTTTTGTAGCTCAGACAACTTGGATTGCTCACGACATCGCCCACGGTGATTTCCCATATTGATGACTTGGTTCATCATTTCCTGATGTTGTTGCTGACTTTGCTCATAAAGACGGCACATTTGGGAAATTGCTGTTTCACCGTCTCCTGTTGACTTGACTGCCTCGTGTGAAATTGTTGCTTGGTTGTGTGCCAAAATTTTCCTCTGGCGGATTTGGCATGGAGCGCGTCCAAGGACGAGACATTTTTCACTCTAGGGATAAATTTTGTAAAACTCATAAGAAAAGGAAAAGAGTCGCAGAAATCAATAAATTCATAAATACGGGAAATTTTAAATGCTCCAAGATTTTTCAAGATAATAATCGGTTGCGCACGGAGAAGGACTGCTCATTACATATATTACACACAAGCAGTAATTATACAATACATCACTCAGGATATGCGTACATAATCCTGACATGTTATTTAGGCTAGTGCTTCTCCCAGTTCCTACATGATGCGCAAACAAGCTACTTCTCACAACCTATGTACATATAAACATATTGTACAAGTCGGTACATCGCATGGCCGCTAAGCGTACTCAGTCGGAGATAGTAAGGATCTCCTTTGCCCTGCTGAGGGTGAGGCGCAGTGAGGCTGGGGACTCAACCTCCTCGTCGCTAATAGGCTCCAGACGTGAAGCGCTGCGCTGAGTAGATGGAGCGGGCGCCATAGGCGGAGCAACACGAACAGGAGTGGCGCAATGGGTGGTGCAGAGCGGACTGGAGTGGGCGCAATGACTTGATTGAACTCCTTGGTGGTAGGCAGGCGACGAGCAGTGGCGAGAGTGGTAGGTGCATAAGATGCCGAGGACGAGATGAAGGTCAGTGGTGGTGCAGTGTGCAGGAGCTACCTCCTGTTGGCGGCACAGCCATGGACTAAGTCCATGCGGGCAGCCACGAAGTCGTCCACCAGGTTGTCGAAGGCTGCCTCCAGAGCCCGAAGGTACTTGATAAGCATCTCGAAGCCTCGCCTCGTTCTCCTTCCGGGGCAAGAGAAGGCAGCGTAGTGACAGTGTATGGCACGTGGCATGGAAGGTAGCGGTAACGACGAGTCTTCATCGAAGGAAGAACATCCTCGAGACGAGCTATCGCCTCACGGGCTGCCATCTGCATAGCATGGTTCTCCGTGAGGCATGGCTCTCCCAAGAACCGAAGCGGCGTAACTCAACACGCCCTCCCTTGAATTGCACCGCGGCTTTGGTGCATGGTCGACTGTCGTTGACCTTGTGCCGATAGAGTGTGAAGATCAAGGCGCATAGATGGCCCCATCGCGACCTGGACGATGAAGGAGAGAAGCTTGACGAACCCATTAGGCATGTTGGCGAACATCTGTGACTCGCAGTCGTTGCCAGCCATCTACAAAAGTAGGCAAACTTTCTGAGTGGTCAGATCATAAATTTTATGCTGACTCTCAGAAAATGACTACATTTGCAAAAATATGAATTAGCTCTATTATGCTAATAACCGATTAGCGATCGCACCTAGTGGCTTCCTACATCTTGGCTCTGGTACCAAGCTTGTCACGACCGGTTTTCCAATAAAATGCTTATTGAGAAACCAACCTTTTGAGTCCAGTTTGAGGAAAATCCTCCTGACTGGTAGACAAAATCTTGATAGAGTAAGCCAGTAGCATTAAATATATTACAGGGTCGAGCTGGGGGGTGCTCAACAATTTATTACAAGTACGCCAATAATTATACATAATGGCGGATATGACACAATGGTGTGGGGTGGCATACTACTGACTCGAGATAAAAGTGGTGGTGGAAAATCACTATGGAGTGGATAATATGTCTCCTAAACTGCCAGCTCATCAAGCGTCGAGGTGAGGCTCGATGAATTTATTCGAGTAGCGGAAGCGGATATAACATGATGACCAAATCCGTGGTCGCATCGAGACTGACCGAACTCCTCTAGGCGCCGGACTCGCTATTGAATTCTTCATCCATGAGATCGCCTTCACAACATCCGCCAAATCAACAAGCCGTGAGTACTTTGAAAGTACTCGCAAGACGCTTCAGACATAAGATATAACAAATGCATGCATGAATACGTCATGAGCAATTTGTAATGCACATTCAAATGATGAACTTGCACGACAATATTAAACAATAAGGAAGTCAGCGGTAGTCCTCCGAAATCCACAAAATAATCGAAAACCGATCAGAATTATGCAGGCGGCGCCTCGAAGGGTGAACAAATAAATAATCATGTCAGCGAAGCGCCTAAGCGACACCACATAAAGGGCTTATATTGAAAAGTAAATGACATGCGTACAGCGATCGGACGTCGGAGCGACATCACAAAAAGGGCTTATATCAAAAGTAGATAACAAGCGTGCCACAGTCGGACGTCTGAGCGACATCGCAGAAAGGGCTTATAACAAAAGTAAATAACAAGTGTGCCACAGTCGGACGTCGGAGCGACATCACAGAAAGGGCTTATATCAAAAGTAAATAACAAGCGTGCCACAGTCGGACGTCTGAGCGACATCGCAGAAAGGGCTTATATCAAAAGTAAATGACAAGCGTGCCACAGTCGGACGTCTGAGCGACATCACAGAAAGGGCTTATATCAAAAGTAAATAACAAGTGTGCCACAGTCGGACGTCTGAGCGACATCGCAGAAAGGGCTTAAATTCATTATTCATATCTATTAAACTCACAAAATATAATACTCATAGGAAATATTCAACACATAGTAATAAACGGGTTAGTCCATCCACAAGAATAAACATTTAACCCGACTTAACACTCATGTGGTTCTCTGGAGTTTCTGTCACCGAGACTAACACTTGACAAGATAAGTTGAACACAGTACTTGGACATGGATAAGATGATTTCAAGGATTTTTGACTCTGCAGAGTTTGTACTAAATTGCCCACAGTCAACGGATTTCCGTAGTCACGAAGGACTAGTTCCGTTTACGGTATTTCGAAAGAAACACATCTAACCAGTACACACCCATCCCACCTCACGATGCCAGGAATCACCCTAGACAACGTTCAAGAAAAACTTTGAGACGGGGAGATCACAATCTCGAATAGCATGGGATCAAATTTATATACGCGCGCTCTAAGGGGTGCCCCACTCTCGGTCCCAACCGGAAACACCCGTGCCCCCTGACTGGATGACTGGCTTTAATCCAGGGCCATGGAACCCTCATCGCGGCCTCTCGATTTGGTGTGTACCAGGAAAGCGGTTTTGCAACTTACTAAGTCGTATCCCTTGCGGAAAACATGTGGTAGTACAGGAAGGAAAAACGGATGGAAACTGGACTGATTCATGTTGACACTGGAGTCAAATAACCTGGCATAAGACTGGCATGCTACAACACTACCATCTTACCCATCCTCATGCCATCTCATGGCCATGCAAACTCATATCCAACAACTTATGGATTTTCGAAACTCACTTGCCTCAACTTTGCATGTAATATAACATTCATCGCGATGTTCATAAACATGCCATGCAACTACTTAATGCAAACATGCCAAGACACTCATCATATCAAAAGTTCAAACATGCTTGCCTGGTTTGGAGTAGTCGGAGCCTAGCTCGGTGAAGTTCATGGTATCACCCCCTTCGGTATCTACGGTATACGTAAATACACGCACTATCGTAAATACCGTGAGGTGCGTAAAAGTATTCCAAATATTTTTCAAATAAATCTGATGAAAAACTAGACAAAATTTTAAAGAGGACATAAAAATAATCAATCAAAAATCCTTTTCTGTTTAAAAGTTATAAGGGTTTTAATCCAGGGACCTTTCTATAATGAAACAGAAACTCCTCAGGGGGCTGAATAGAAAAGACCAGAAAAACGCTTTAGATTGAAAGCGTATTAGCCCGAATCGCTTTCGTAAAACGTTTCAAAAAGAAAAGAGAGGTCGACGGGGTGGTCCCACCCGTCGAGTTTGAATTTTCAAACGGGAGAACAGAGCTTGTCGGCGCTCGAGAGCTGCGGGGGGCGCCGGCGGCGATCCACGGCGCGGCTGGGGGATCGGGCGGTCCCTCCGTGCTCAGCGTGTCCTTCCGCGTCGGTGAGTGGTGGTGGTGGTCGCCGGCGAGCACCACGTCGACGGCGGCCCTTGCTCCGGCGGACGGCGGCTCGGGTGGAGTTGGATCTCGTCGGGGAGGGCTGCGAAGGTCAAATTGAAGCTTGGGTTAGCTCACTGGGTGCTCGAGGAGGCTACTGACGAGGTTTGGGCATCGGGGATGGCCTCACCAGAGTGGATCGAGCTGGTGGCCGAGGCAGATCGGGGCGGCCGGAGTAGGGGGAGGAGACCACCTCGAGGTCCTCCTAGTGGCTTGGCGGGGTGTTGGTGGGGTGCAGTGGTGCGTGCTCGAGAACGAGCTCGGGGCTTCCTTTATAGGCGAAAGGAGGTGTAATATGGAACAAGGAGTTACTCCAAGGATGAGTTAAAGCTGCATTAGTGTTGAAGTGGGCCATAACCCATGTGCCCAGGATTTTGAAAAGGAACAGATGTAACCTTGATGAAGGAAGAAAAATTGGAAGAATCAAGATTCAATCAAGATACGTTTCTTAGGAGGTTACGAAACCCAAGAGTTGTGAAGAACGATAGATGTTTTGCTGAACCAAAGGATTTACTCGAACTCGGTTCACAACAAGAGGAATTCCGCAATGCTTGTGAGTATGCCCAAGTGTTAGAATACGTGATTCGATGTCCGCATATGTAGTAATGGTTCAAGCACGGGATGGATTGGCCCCATACCGGAGACTTCTATCATGAACTATCATATGTTGATGGAAAATCGAGAGCCTTGAAAACCTTAGAAGAGTGTCGACATCGCTGTCAGAAACCATAGAATGGTAGGGCGATGGTACCTTACAGCAAATGATGCCAATCGTAGAATATACGGTGAGATCCAACCCCACCATATTCCTGTAGGAGAAACCATGAATTGTCGACCACCATGAGATTTTCGATAGTTGTTTAGTATTGGCGACAGACCGTCGGAGATGAAGACCCGCCTCGGAAGAACCTCACCAGATGAAAGAACACGTGTTGAGAAAAAGGTTATACCCTACCGAAAGATCCTCAAGAAACCCGGTTTACACCACAACCCAAAGGGATGGAGTACCTGAGTTCCGTCGGAACCATAACCCCGCTTTTAAGTGTGGTAGCACACTAGACCATTCCGATCGATGGAATTGCTGGAAGACCCCCAAACCCCTAACCCTTCTTGCTAGCCTCTTCGAATCTCGAGGACGAGATTCATTTTAAGTGTGGTAGATTTGTAACATCCCAAAATTCTAAATTTTGGAATGTTATATTAAATAAATAATTCTGATTTGTTTGTTTGATTGTTGAGTGATTGCTTGTGAAATGGAGTGAAATTTGAATCTTTCTGAAAGTTGAATGAGAGGGAATGAAATGACTTTCCCAAACTTCCACCTTGCATTTATGATCTCCATGAATTCAAATTCATTTCATCACAAAACCCTGGAGTGAAGATGATATGACTCTTCCATTTAAATAAATGAAAAGGGTTTGAATTCTGTTTGGAAATATTTCAAATTTTAGAAACTTTATGCAACTCAATGATTTTCATGAGAGAAGATAAAATGACTTCTTCAATTATATGAAATATGAGTTGGAAGTCAAAAAGAATCAAATTGAAAGTCATTTGAAAGTATTTTGAAACTCCCTTTCAAATTTGGAATTATTTGGATTTTATTCAAATTATTTTTCTCCTAAAAATAAATAAATGGAAATATGGGTAAAATGATTCCCTTCAATGGAAAATTAGGAGAAAATAAATTTGAAATCATTTTGGTATTTTAAAAATGATTTTTGTTGGGTTTTAATGCAACAAGATCACTACTTGCTTTCTTAGAATTTTTGTATATTTTATTTGCCTCTGAAAATATGTTCACGTTGTAGGATTTATTTTTCTGATAATTTTGATATATATATGTCCTATATAAAAATATATATATTAAATATATATCCCCCTCTCCTAATTCAAAAAAGAAAGAAAGAAAACCCCAGCGCCAGCCAGCTAACCAGCCAAACAGCCGAGGCACCCACCAGGCCCAGCCCCAGGCCCAGCCAGCCCCGAGCCGGCCTGCCCCCGAGCCGAAGCACCCGAACCCCCTTCGCCTCGGTCGCCCGCTCCTCTCTCTCTCGCCCTGTGCCGCTGACCGCTGGGTCCCACCGCCCGATCGCCCCGCCGCGTCTTCTTCTTCCTCCCCACGCCAGAACCACCGCCGCCGCCGGAATCCCGTGATCCTCGGGATCCTCTCCCCGATTCGCCCCCTCCTCCAAGCCGACCCCCCCCTATAAATACCCCCTTCCTCACCCTGCTCCGCCTCCCCCGACCCAAAACCCTCTCCTCGCCTAATCCCTCGCTGAGCCGCCCCGCCATTGCCATTACCCTTTGCCCGGTCGCCTCCGATCCCCAGCTCCACCGACTCCACCCCGAAACCCCTCGAGTCCGCCGCACGGACGCCTCCGTCGCCCGGACCACCGGAGCCTTCACGCCACACGCCCGAGCCGCCGTCGCCGTCGACCACCGCGGTAAGCCGCCGGAAACCCCCTCCGCCGTCCGATCGATAATCTACGCGCTAGATTAGATCCCCAGAAGGGGTACGGTCTTATTTCAAAAGGCCGGTTCAAGTTACGGTTTTTTTTAAGTTAGCGGTTTAGTTAGACCGGCCCGATCGGGTTATTTTCAGTTAGCCGCGAGCACGTTTTAGTTATATAACGCCTGAGCGTTAGATAGGCCCGTAGCGCCAGTTTTTTTTTTCTTTTTAGTTTTATTTTTCGTTTCTGTTTTTGACAGAATAGTTTCAGTTTTGTAAAATTCATATCTTTTAATCTACTTAATATTTTTAAGTGATTCTTTTTTTGTTGGTTTGCAAATTTATTTTAGTTTCTGTAGAAAATATAATTAGTCATGTTAAAATTATTTAAAATTGCTTTATTTTAGATTTAGACATAATAGTAATTCTGCTATAAAATGAGTTAGGAATATTATTTTTTAGTGATTCTTTTGTCACAACTTTGTTTTGACATTACCTAACCGTAGGTATTTATTTGGGCATTTTAGAATTAATAAAAAATATTTTTAATCAGAATCATGATATTCCTATTTATTTAACTAGCTACTATTTTCCTATTGTTTTAATTAGCAAATAAATTTATTTTTCCTATGTGATAGTTTATTCTAGGTTAGTTTCTGTAACTTTAGAACATGAACTTTTATTTATAATAAATAAAACTTTTATTTTATTTTTCTTGTTAGGATTGTTTTAGGCCTAATAGGAATTTTATAATAGCTTTTAAGGTGATTCTTTTTGCTCCTAGTTGCTTGATGATTTCTTTTCAGTTAGGTAGCAAAAACCCATGCTTAGGTTCTGTTAAGAAAAGTTTTAGTTGTGTAAAACTATTTCTTAGTTGATGCTTGATGTGGTGAAAACCTTGATTGGTTTTCTCCGAGTTTTTCTTTGGTAGTTTTGTTGTGTAGTTTTTCCTTTGTTTTTATTTGGTGTCCCTTGATTTGCATTTTTAATTGTTGGTTTTACTATGGGTGTTAGAATTGTTTGCTAGGATGCTTGCTTATATGAATGCTATGACTATATAGATTTTTCAACGGAGTGACGAATAGTTCTACCAAGTCATTATTCGAGAGTGTTGCTATCTTCATCAACTTACCAGGCAAGTTCACTTTGACCATGCTTTCATACCTATGTTTTTATTGCATTTAGTGGCATCTTTGCAACAACCCTACAAAGAGTGATATTGAATTCTTGTAGTTGAGTAGTATGCATGAGGTAGGAACCCATCACCCTGTTACCAAGCCCGGACGATATTTTATTTTAATGCTACGCTTATAGTAGACGGGGTTTGGTATGAGTGCATGAGAGTGGTGTGAAGAAGAAGGACTCTACGCCAATGACGACAACTCCATGATGGCATCTGCAAGGACTGCATTTTCAAGGCCTCAAGACTTCAAGACTCGAGACAAGAATTCAATACACACCATCGGGTGAAGGATGGTTGACGGGCACCTTGGAGAATCCAAGGTTGGCCGGGATGCATGGAGAAGCGCCATGACATCTTGCGGAAAGCTTCACCCAGACTCAAAGAGACGGAAGAATACTTCATGCCCGGAAGCTTACCTGCAACCGCAAGTCAATATGGGCTCGCTTGGTTGACCTTAGTTGTGACTCTGGCTGGGACGGTGCTAGCAGATGTAGAACTACTAGAGGATTGGATGAGCACCGACGGTGGTCGAGGAACTCTTCTAAGACCATGTTTGATCGTCTTGTTCTCAAACACCTCAAGTGCGAGAACGTAAAGAGGGATCGAATCTTATGTAAAGTGTACAAACCTCCGCAGAGGGTTAAAACCCAATCGATTAGCCGTGTCCCCGATTACGGACAATTTGAGCATTTGGACTTGGATCTATCTGGAACTCTCAACACCGGATTGATAACTTAATTGTGGGCAACTTATGATGATTTTGGGCTATGAGACATCGGTTGGCGGAACCATGTCATGATAGAAAACTCCATAGTACAGACTTCATTTATTCCTTTGATGTAGGGAAAATAAATCAGCTTTTACGCAAACGTAAACTCGCATACGAGAGCCACAAAGCCATATTGCATATAGTATAGTTTTATCATCTGCTTTCTCATGTTGTGATTCTTGCCGTACATTCAATGTAATCGACCTACACGGCTGCAACGTATCATGTTGCAGATATTTACTTCCGATTTAGTAAGAGTACGGCATGTGGTTACGGTCTACACTCAACTTGCCGATGGCGTTGATGGGACTCCACACCCGATTACTTGTTTCCGCCGAGACTTATGAGGTATATATCAGTTTTACGTTAATTATACATGTGATTGCACTTTGATATATACATTGATGTACCGTGTGCCAAAGATACTGATCCGTGGATGGCACAAAGAACACGTAGGCTTGACCGTCTGAGGTCGGGTCGCCATGAGATATGGTATCGAGCACATGTTGACTGGGAGGACGTGACCCTAGGAAATGATTTAGTAATATGAAGACCCCAACGGAACGACCTTTGTTTTTGTTACTACTCTCGTAACACCTGATTCCTTTTACTAAACCTTCCTTAATTCAAACTATAGATGGAGAGCTACATTCGAACAAAAGAGAACACTACGAGAAGGTTCTTGGAGGCCCCTTCCTTGTGGAGCTAGTCAGTCAAGTTACCAAACCTGAGATCAAGGCAACTAAGAGGACGCCTAGATCATGGGGAGTCAAGACCCAAGTTTTTGGCCGTAAAGAAGACCCCAAGACTTCAGACATCAGCTTCGCACCATAAATGGTGATCGTGGATATGGGCATCAACACCGCCGTCCATGATGCTATTGCACGCTTATGCTATCGCCATCGTCCGCACTAAACCCACACTTGTTTGGAAGGATTGGATGGCAGAAGTTTGATGGAGCAACTATTGCCTTGACGGAAGTGCAAAAGATGAAGTTCTCCCACCGTTAGTATACAATCGTGGATCTAGAACAATACATCAAGAATCTTCAGATGGACCTCCCGGAAGCCCTATTTGACAATGAAGCACTACGAGAAGAAGTTGAGACTCGTAGAGACTCAAGGTAAACAACCTGGAGGAGGAGAACCTCGAGATCCCGAGAATGCGTCCAGAACTGAAAAACAGCAGGACCTGTCTCATGCCAAGGACGTTGAGATCCGTAAGCTCAAGGAACAACTTCAGACATACAGGTCGTCACAAGAAACTCCGTGATCGACAGGGAAATCTAGCGTAAAATTGGAGGAGATTAAGTCCACACAGAAGAAGCCCCAATGGGGACAATGATCAAGTTCCCGGTAAATTAGCTTAGTATTAGCCACCATGAGAGAAATAAAGATGAACGCTTTCTCGATTTAAGTATCTGACCATACCAACTTATGTGGGTGGCGATACTAAAGAATTGATTGAATAAATGAATGCTTGGTTGCTATTATTTTCTGTGTTTATTGAATGGTTGGATAGATGCGATATTCGTAGGCTTGTTATGTCAACTTTGAGAGACGTAAGTTACAGAAGAATGGTAAAGGCCTTCATATGGGAAATTGGAAACTCCCGAGCATTGGAGACCTGAAGAAATGAGGACTTAGAAACGAAACCATAGTAGAACGACCCATTACAAACAGTACTTTTGAGCTAGGATTCTTTTGTTGATGGGTGGGTATTTGCTTTCTCTTTCTATCTCAACCAGATCCCGAAATCTTGAACCCATGGACAACTGAACACCAAACTTTTCTGGAGACAATTGCAATTTCCCCATGGAGATACATTCTTTGTTCCGAGTACCCTCTTATCCTACACATGCAGATGACAACCCTTTATGAGTCTTTCCTTAAGGGTTCAAACGATCATGACCTCGACAAGTGATCATGATTACCCAAGATCCTCAAGGACATGATGAAGCATATTCACCTTGAAGGAGATGCAGTTTACAAAGGCTACCCTTCATGCAAAAGGGAGTGGAACTTTGGTATGTGGAGGTACACCTCCACCGCTTGAAAGGAGTTTGCCCAAAGATGATGGGGCAAGTACTTTTTCATCTCACGTGTACCACAAGCAACTTTCTTCGATGCTGTTCGTGAAGCAGCCATGGAAGCCATACGCCAGATCGGAGAAATACTTGAAGCAAGACTCCGTTATACTCAGAATACCTCGTAGAAGTGCATGCAGAGATGGTGGAGGTGAAGCTCAAGGCCACCACGATGAAATGTAAGATTGAAGATTTCAAGGCGCTTTGTCGCACAATTCTAGTTGGATCAAGAATCCTCAAGGAGGATAAATAAATAAAGTTGGAAGTAATGTCTGACCATACCGAACCATGTGGGTGGCAGCATTGGAAATAAACTTTTGGAATTTGGATTTACGAAAAATGGTTAAGGATGTAATAAAAGATTTGATATGAAAAATAATATGATTTATGGATAAACTAGTGCATTTCATTTTAAGTGTGGTAGTACTCCGTAACGCCACAAGATCAATGAAGAAAGAAACGTGTTATTCATGACGGTCCATAGAAGGGAGCTGGACCAAATAAGTTGGAGTTTTGTATGATCGTCACCACAAGAGTATGAAGAAACAGAGTACTACCGGATTTAAAGGAGGTGTAATATGGAACAAGGGAGTTACTCCAAGGATGAGTTAAAGCTGCATTAGTGTTGAAGTGGGCCATAACCCATGCACCTGTGGATTTTGAAAAGGAACAGATGTAACCTTGATGAAGGAAGAAAAATTGGAAGAATCAGTGATTCAATCAGCATACGTTTCTTAGGAAGTTCCAAAAAGCCAAGAGTTCTTCATCCATGAGATCGCCTTCGTCAACATCTGGCCAAATCAACAAGCCAGGTGAGTACTTTGAAAGTACTCGCAAGACAGTTCAGACATAAGATATAACAAATGCATGCATGAATACGTCATGAGCAATTTGTAATGCACATTCAAATGATGAACTTGCACGACAATATTAAACAATAAGGAAGTCAGGCGGTAGTCCTCCCGAAATCCACAACATAATCGAAAACCGATCGGGTGTCCGGCGGCGCCTCAAGGGTGAACAAATAAATAATCATGCCGCAGTCGAGCGTCTAAGCGACACCACATAAAGGGTTTATATTGAAAAGTAAATGACATGCGTGCCACAGTCGGACGTCGGAGCGACATCACAAAAAGGGCTTATATCAAAAGTAGATAACAAGCGTGCCACAGTCGGACGTCTGAGCGACATCGCAGAAAGGGCTTATAACAAAAGTAAATAACAAGTGTGCATACCGGACGTCGGAGCGACATCACGTAAAGGGCTTATATCAAAAGTAAATAACAAGCGTTACCGGACGTCTGAGCGACATCGCAGAAAGGGCTTATATCAAAAGTAAATGACAAGCGTTACATACGGACGTCTGAGCGACATCACGTAAAGGGCTTATATCAAAAGTAAATAACAAGTGTGCATACGGACGTCTGAGCGACATCGCAGAAAGGGCTTAAATTCATTATTCATATCTATTAAACTCACAAAATATAATACTCATAGGAAATATTCAACACATAGTAATAAACAGGTTAGTCCATCCACAAGAATAAACATTTAACCCGACTTAACACTCATGTGGTTCTCTGGAGTTTCTGTCACCGAGACTAACACTTGACAAGATAAGTTGAACACAAGACTTGGACATGGATAAGATGATTTCAAGGATTTTTGACTCTGCAGTAGTTTGTACTAAATTGCCCACAATAACGGATTTCGTAGTCACGAAGGACTAGTTCCGCTTACGGTATTTCAAAGAAACACATCTAACCAAGACACACCCATCCCACCTCACGATGCCGTGAATCACCCTAGACAACGCTCAAGAAAAACTTTGAGACGGGAGATCACAATCTCGAATAGCATGGGATCAAATTTATATACGCCAGCTCTAAGGGTGCCCCACTCGGTCCCAACCGGAAACACCCGTGCCCTCGACCGGATGACTGGCTTTAATCCAGGCCATGGAACCCTCATCGCGCCTCTCGATTTGGTGTGTACCAGAAAGCGGTTTTGCAACTTACTAAGTCGTATTCCCTTATGGAAAACATGTGGTAGTACAGAAGGAAAAACGGATGGAAATCGGATCGATTCATGTTGACATCGAGTCAAATAACTCGCATAAGACCGGCATGCTACAACACTACCATCTTACCCATCCTCATGCCATCTCATGGCCATGCAAACTCATATCCAACAACTTATGGATTTTCGAAACTCACTTGCCTCAACTTTGCATGTAATATAACATTCATCGCGATGTTCATAAACATGCCATGCAACTACTTAATGCAAACATGCCAAGACACTCATCATATCAAAAGTTCAAACATGCTTGCCTGGTTTGGAGTAGTCGGAGCCTAGCTCGGTGAAGTTCGCGGTACCGTCACCCCCTTCGGTATCTACGGTATACAGAAATACACGCACTATCGTAAATACCGTGAGGTGCAGAAAAGTATTCCAAATATTTTTCAAATAAATCTGATGAAAAACTAGACAAAATTTTAAAGAGGACATAAAAATAATCAATCAAAAATCCTTTTCTGTTTAAAAGTTATAAGGGTTTTAATCCAGGGACCTTTCTATAATGAAATGTAAACTCCTCAGGGGCTGAATAGAAAAGACCGAAAACGCTTTAGATTGAAAGCGTATTAGCCCGAATCGCTTTTAAACGCTTGAAAAAATGAAAGAGAGGTCGACGGGGGTGGTCCCACCCGTCAGTTTGAATTTTCAAACGGGAGAACAGAGCTTGTCGGCGCCGAGAGCTGCGGTGGTCGCCATGGCGATCCACGGTGAGGCAGGGGATCGGGAGGTACCTACGTGCTCAGCGTGTCCTTCCGCGTCGGTGAGTGGTGGTGGTGGTCGCCAAAGCACCACGCCCGGCAGCGTCCCTTGCTCCGCGGACGGCGGCTCGGGTGGAGTTGGATCTCGTCGGGAGGGCTGCGAAGGTCAAATTGAAGCTTGGGTTAGCTCACTGGGTGCTCGAGGAGGCTACTGACGAGGTTTGGGCATCGGGGATGGCCTCACCAGAGTGGATCGAGCTGGTGGCCGAGGCAGATCGGGGCGGCCGGAGTTGGGGGAGGAGACCTCCTCGAGGTCCTCCTAGTGGCTTGGTGGGGTGTTGGTGGGGTGCAGTGGTGGTGCGTGCTCGAGAACGAGCTCGGGGCTTCCTTTTATAGGCGAAAGGAGGTGTAATATGGAACAAGGGAGTTACTCCAAGGATGAGTTAAAGCTGCATTAGTGTTGAAGTGGGCCATAACCCACAGGCCCAGGATTTTGAAAAGGAACAGATGTAACCTTGATGAAGGAAGAAAAATTGGAAGAATCAGTGATTCAATCAGATAATGCTTCTTAGGAGGTTACGAAAACCCAAGAGTTGTGAAGAACGATAGATGTTTTGCTGAACCAAAGGATTTACTCGAACTCAGTTCGTCAACAAGAGGAATTCCGCAATGCTTGTGAGTATGCCCAAGTGTTAGAATACGTGATTCGATGTCTGCATATGTAGTAATGGTTCAAGTACGGGATGGATTGGCCCCATACCGAGACTTCTATCATGAACTATCATATGTTGATGGAAAATCGAGAGCCTTGAAAACCTTAGAAGAGTGTCGACATCGTCAAGCCGTCAGAAACCATAGAATGGTAGGGCGATGGTACCCTTTACAGCAAATCGATGCCAATCGTAGAATATACGGTGAGATCCAACCCCACCATATTCCTGTAGGAGAAACCATGAATTGTCGCACCACCATGAGATTTTCGATAGTTGTTTAGTATTGGCGACGCACCTGTCGGAGATGAAGACCCAGTCTCGGAAGAACCTCACCAGATGAAAGAACACGTGTCGAGAAAAAGGTTATACCCTACCGAAAGATCCTCGGTGAAACCCGAAGCGACACTCACAACCCAAAGGGATGGAGTACCCGAGTTCCGGCCGGAACCATAACCCCGCTTTTAAGTGTGGTAGCACACTAGACCATTCCGATCGATGGAATTGCCGAAGACCCCCAAACCCCTAACCCTTCTTGTTAGTTTCTTGAATCTCGAGGACGAGATTCATTTTAAGTGTGGTAGATTTGTAACATCCCAAAATTCTAAATTTTGGAATGTTATATTAAATAAATAATTCTGATTTGTTTGTTTGATTGTTGAGTGATTGCTTGTGAAATGGAGTGAAATTTGAATCTTTCTGAAAGTTGAATGAGAGGGAATGAAATGACTTTCCCAAACTTCCACCTTGCATTTATGATCTCCATGAATTCAAATTCATTTCATCACAAAACCTCGGAGTGAAGATGATATGACTCTTCCATTTAAATAAATGAAAAGGGTTTGAATTCTGTTGGAAATATTTCAAATTTTAGAAACTTTATGCAACTCAATGATTTTCATGAGAGAAGATAAAATGACTTCTTCAATTATATGAAATATGAGTTGGAAGTCAAAAGAATCAAATTGAAAGTCATTTGAAAGTATTTTGAAACTCCCTTTCAAATTTGGAATTATTTGGATTTTATTCAAATTATTTTTTCTCCTAAAAATAAATAAATGGAAATATGGGTAAAATGATTCCCTTCAATGGAAAATTAGGAGAAAATAAATTTGAAATCATTTTGGTATTTTAAAAATGATTTTGTTGGGTTTTAATGCAACAGTATCACTACTTGCTTTCTTAGAATTTTTGTATATTTTATTTGCCTCTGAAAATATGTTCACGTTGTAGGATTTATTTTTCTGATAATTTTGATATATATATGTCCTATATAAAAATATATATATTAAATATATATCCCCCTCTCCCTAATTCAAAAAAAAGAAAGAAAAGAAAACCCCAGGCGCCAGCCAGCCAACCGCCCAGTAGCCGAGGCACCCACTGTGCCCAGGCCCAGCCAGCCCGAGCCGGCCTCGCCTCGAGCCAAGCACCCAACCCCTTCGCCTCGGTCGCCCGCCTCCTCTCTCTCTCGCCTGTCACGACCGCTGGGTCCCACCGCCCGATCGCCCCGCCGCGTCTTCTTCTTCCTCCCCACGCCAGAACCACCGCCGCCGCCGCCGGAATCCCGTGATCCTCGGGATCCTCTCCCCGATTCGCCCCCTCCTCCAAGCCGACCCCCCCCCCCTATAAATACCCCCTTCCTCACCCCGTTCCGCCCCTCCCCGACCCCGAAACCCTCTCCCCTCGCCCGCAATCCCTCATGAGCCCGCCCGCCCGCCGCCATTGCCATCGCCTGTCGCCTCGATCCCGAAGCTCCACCGACTCCACCCGAACCCTCGAGTCACAGACTCACGGACGCCTCCGCCGTCGCCCGGACCACCGGAGCCTTCACGCTGTCGCCGCCGAAAGTCATTGCCGTCGACCATCATGATGGCCGCTGAAACCCTCCGCCGTCCGATCGATAATCTACGCGCTAGATTAGATTCCCAGAAGGGGTACGGTCTTATTTCAAAAGGCCGGTTCAAGTTACGGTTTTTTTTAAGTTAGCGGTTTAGTTAGACCGGCCCGATCGAGTTATTTTCAGTTAGCCATGGCACGCTTTTAGTTATATAACGCTCGAAGCGTTAGATAGGCCCATAGCGCCAGTTTTTTTTTTCTTTTTAGTTTTTTTTTTCGTTTCTGTTTTTGACAGAATAGTTTCAGTTTTGTAAAATTCATATCTCTTAATCTACTTAATATTTTTAAGTGATTCTTTTTTTGTTGGTTTGCAAATTTATTTTAGTTTCTGTAGAAAATATAATTAGTCATGTTAAAATTATTTAAAATTGCTTTATTTTAGATTTAGACATAATAGTAATTCTGCTATAAAATGAGTTAGGAATATTATTTTTTAGTGATTCTTTTTGTCACAACTTTGTTTTGACATTACCTAACCGTAGGTATTTATTTGGGCATTTTAGAATTAATAAAAAAATATTTTTAATCAGAATCATGATATTCCTATTTATTTAACTAGCTACTGTTTTCCTATTGTTTTAATTAGCAAATAAATTTATTTTTCCTATGTGATAGTTTATTCTAGGTTAGTTTCTGTAACTTTAGAACATGAACTTTTATTTATAATAAATAAAACTTTTATTTTATTTTTTCTTGTTAGGATTGTTTTAGGCCTAATAGGAATTTTATAATAGCTTTTAAGGTGATTCTTTTTGCTCCTAGTTGCTTGATGATTTCTTTTCAGTTAGGTAGCAAAACCCATGCTTAGGTTCTGTTAAGAAAAGTTTTAGTTGTGTAAAACTATTTCTTAGTTGATGTTGATGTGGTGAAAACCTTGATTGGTTTTCTCCGAGTTTTTCTTTGGTAGTTTTGTTGTGTAGTTTTTCCTTTGTTTTTATTTGGTGTCCCTTGATTTGCATTTTTAATTGTTGGTTTTACTATGGGTGTTAGAATTGTTTGCTAGGATGCTTGCTTATATGAATGCTATGACTATATAGATTTTTCAACGGAGTGACGAATAGTTCTACCAAGTCATTATTCGAGAGTGTTGCTATCTTCATCAACTTACCAGGCAAGTTCACTTTGACCATGCTTTCATACCTATGTTTTTATTGCATTTAGTGGCATCTTTGCAACAACCCTACAGTAGTGATATTGAATTCTTGTAGTTGAGTAGTATGCATGAGGTAGGAACCCATC
Organism: Aegilops bicornis; assembly: GCA_021605145.1. NCBI lineage: Eukaryota > Viridiplantae > Streptophyta > Magnoliopsida > Poales > Poaceae > Aegilops > Aegilops bicornis. Next base: position 171,284,803 of record CM038673.1, on the reverse strand, counting down.
ACCCTCGTTACCAAGCCCGGGACGATATTTTATTTTAATGCTACGCTATAGTAGACGGGTTTGGTATGAGTGCATGAGAGTGGTGTGAAGAAGAAGGACTCTACGTCAATGACGCACAACTCCATGATGGCATCTGCAAGGACTGCATTTTCAAGGCCTCAAGACTTCAAGACTCGAGACAAGAATTCAATACACACTCATCGGGTGAAGGATGGTTGACGGGCACCTTGGAGAATCCAAGGTTGGCCGGGATGCATGGAGAAGCGCCATGACATCTTGCGGAAAGCTTCACCCAGACTCAAAGAGACGGAAGAATACTTCATGCCCGAAGCTTACCTGTGCAACCGCAAGTCAATATGGGCTCGCTTGGTTGACCTTAGTTGTGACTGGCTGGGACGGTGCTAGCAGATGTAGAACTACGGTAGGATTGGATGAGCACCGGACGGTGGTCGAGGAACTCTTCAAGACCATGTTTGGTCGTCTTGTTCTCAAACACCCCGGCAAGTGCGAGAACGTAAAAGAGGGATCGAATCTTGCGGGTAAAGTGTACAAACCTCTGCAGAGGGTTAAAACCCAATCGATTAGCCGTGTCCCCTTACGGACAATTTGAGCATCAGGACTTGGATCTATCTCTAACTCTCAACACCGGATTGATAACTTAATTGTGGGCAACTTATGATGATTTTGGGCTATGAGACCTCGGTTGGCGGAACCATGTCATGATAGAAAACTCCATAGTACAGACTTCATTTATTCCTTTGATGTAGGGAAAATAAATCAGCTTTTACGCATAACGAAACTCGCATACGTGAGCCACAAAGCCATATTGCATATAGTATAGTTTTATCATCTGCTTTCTCATGTTGTGATTCTTGCGGTACATTCAATGTATCGACCTACACGGCTGCAACGTATCATGTTGCGTATATTTACTCCGACGAGTAAGAGTACTACAGGTTACGGTCTACACTCAACTTGCCGATGGCGTTGATGGGACTCCACACCCGATTACTTGTTTCACTGAGACTTATGAGGTATATATCAGTTTTACGTTAATTATACATGTGATTGCACTTTGATATATACATTGATGTACTGTGGTGTGCCAAAGATACTGATCCGTGGATGGCACAAAGAACACAGAGGCTTGACCGTCTGAGGTCGGGTCGCTACAAAATAATTGGGCACCTCCTGAGCCAGCTCCTGCTCCAATTACTAAGCCTATTCCTAAACCAGCTCTGAAGAAGAGAGGTGTTCTATTTCTCAGTCCCGAAGATATGCAAGAGGCAAAGAAATCTATGAAAGAAAAAGGTATTAAAGCTGAAGATGTTAAGAATTTACCTCCTATTGAAGAAATACATGGTCTTAATTTACCACCTGTCAAAGAAACATATGATCTTGATCTATTATTTATTGAAGAACCTCCTGATCCTGATATTCTGATACAGGTAGTAAAGGTAAATTCTCTCTATAGATATGATAAAGCTGAGATCCCTCCTGCTAAAATTGCTAGTCAGTGCTTGGATGAGTTTGATAACTTTATGTATAAGCAAGACGACTTTAATGCTTATTTTGGTAGACAATTAAAACAAGTTGATTATATGATTAAACGCTTGGGAGACTATATGGCTAATATTAGAGGTGAACTTAAACTTGTTAGAAAACATGCTTCTATGGTTACCACTCAAATGGAACAAGTACTTAAAGCTCAAAAAGAATTGCTCGATGAAATGAATAGTAAGAAAAATGATTATGCTGTTAGAGTGGCTACTAGAACTAGTAGAATGACTCAGGAACCTTTGTATCCTGAAGGCCACCCTAAGAGAATTGAGCATGATTCTCAGAGAAATAATATTGATGCACCCAGGTCTTCTAAAAAGAAGAAAAAGAAAAATGATAGGACTTCGCAAATTTCTAGTGAACCTATTGCTGAACCACCTGATAATCCAAATAATATATCTATGTCTGATGCTGAAACACGATCTGGTAATGAACATGAACCTAGTGAAAATGTTAATGATGATGTTCATGATGATGCTCAACCTAGTAATGATAAGGATGTAGAAGTTGAACCTGCTGTTGATCTTCATAACCCACAATCAAAGAATCAACGTTATGATAAAAGAGGCTTTGTTGCTAGGAAACATGGTAAAGAAGGAGAACCTTGGGTTCAGAAACCCATGCCTTTTCCTCCCAAACAATCCAAGAAAAAGGATGATGAGGATTTCGAGCGCTTTGCTGAAATGATTAGACCTATCTTTTTGTGTATGCGATTCACTGATATGCTCAAAATGAATCCTTATGCTAAATACATGAAAGATATTGTTACAAATAAAATAAAGATACCGGAAGCTGAAATTTCCACCATGCTTGCTAATTATACTTTTAAGGGTGGAATACCAAAGAAACTTGGAGACCCAGGAGTACCCACTATACCATGCTCCATTAAAAGAAACTATGTCAAAACTGCTTTATGTTATCTTGGAGCCGGTGTTAGTGTTATGCCTCTCTCTTTATATCGTAGACTTGATTTGAATAAGTTGACACGCATCGAAATATCTTTGCAAATGGCTCATAAATCAACTGCTATACCTGTTGGTATTTGTGAGGATGTGCCTGTTGTGGTTGCAAACGTTACTATTTTAAGGGACTTTGTTATTCTTGATATTCCCGAGGATGATAGTATGTCTATTATTCTTGGAAGACCTTTTCTTAATACCGCAGGGGCTGTTATTGATTGCAACAAAGGCAATATCACTTTTCATGTTAATGGTAATGAGCATACGGTACACTTTCCGAGGAAACAACCCCAAGTTCATAGTATCAACTCTATTGGAAAAATTCCATCGATTATATTTGGAGGTTTTGAATTTCCTCTTCCTACCGCCAAGAAGAAATATGATATACTTATTATTGGGGATGCGCATATCCCCGTTGAGGTAACCTAGTGTTATTCGAAATTTCTCCGGTTTCATGTTAATCAGAACGAGTTTGTTAACAAGACTTGATCAACCTTGTTAGTGGATTCTTTTTTATGAGAATGAGATGGATGAAACTAGAAGCACAAACTTCTGTACCCTCTCTTTATACTTTCTGTTATTTAGTTGAAATAAAGTAAAAATAGTATTTTTCTGTCTGTTTCCTGATTTATCCGTGCAATATAAAAATGTCCCAAAAATAAAAGTCCTCAGAATGTCATGCCAATTTAATTTGATTTTTTCGGCAATATTTGAGAATTTATGGTGCAAAAATTACCGCGGGGGGAGCTGCCACCTGGCCACGAGGGTGGAGGGCGCGCCCTACCCCCTTGGGTGCGCCCCCCTGCCTCATGGGCCCACAGTGGCCCTCCTCCACTTATTCCTGCACCCATCCTCTTCTTCTTCCTCCCACAAACACGAAAAACCAACTCAAGCACGAGTTCCAGCCCTCTTTGCTGTGATTTTCAATCTCCTTTCTCAAGGCACCTCTCGCAAAACTGCTTGGGGAGATTGTTCCTTCGTATGTGACTCCTCCATTGGTCCAATTAGTTTTTGTTCTAGTGCTTTATTCATTGCAAATTTGTGCTGCATAGGTGACCATGTTCTTGAGCTTGCATGTCAAATTTATATGGTTCCAAGTAGTTCTAATGCTTGATATAGGCCCTAGACACTTGTAGGAGTAGTTGCTATCAGTTTTATTGAAGTTGGTTCACTTTTGTTTGAAGTTACTAAAAATTTCAGAAATTTTTCAGAGAAAAACAATATGCTCAAGAAGATGTTTCAAGGTGGTTCGTCTAAGAAGCAAGGACCCAGTGCTTGCTATGCGTGATGTCGACGAGGAACCCCAAGAGACGCCTAGTGCGGCCTTGCGAATGGTCGTCGGAAAACTTTATGGATCGTGCAGGAATCAAAGAAGAATTTAACGCATATTTGCGTAATGCCGGTCTTGAGGACTTTGAGGCAGACAAATGCCCCCACTATCATGATCTCACAAGTTCATTTGTGAGGAGGTTTGAGTATTCATCTTCGCGTAATTCTCCTTCACCATGTTTGATCTTTTATGACAAATCTTATACCATGGACTTAGAGGATTTCACTTCTGCTTGCAAACTCCCACAATGGGGTAGTGTTAGGGATCCCCCTAAATCTGAATTTAGAAACTTTCTTGCTAGTATAACTGTAGGGGAATCTAGAGATATAACGCAAGCTACCATAGGGAGCATTCACTTTCCTGCTGTACATTATTTTGTTCTCTTCATAGGTAGATGCATAAATGCTAAGGATGAAGCATGTCACATGTGTGTCCCTGACCTTAGCATTCTCAGGAGTGTTGTGTTAGGAGACCAATCTTATCATATGGGAGCCATTGTAGCTCGTAGGTTGCATCATAATAGATATAACGGAGATTTCTTTGGAGGAATTTATGCAACCCGCTTAGCTAATTTTCTTGAGATAGACATTCGTGAGGATGATACGGAGTTGCCTCCTGCATATTTAGATTATAACTCTATGGCTTCGCACCAGTTTGTCGAGAGGCCTGAATCACCTCTCTTATATCGACTAATCTTTGATAAATGGCGTGTTGTCCAGACATTACTCTCCTGCTCCTGCCTTCTTTAATTACTCCGGCAAATGGAAGATATACTATTACCAGAGAGGAGGCAGATGAGTACGAGAGGAGAGCGGAGGCAGCTCGACTCCATGTCAGCAGTAGCAGAGGCGATAGCTGCTGCATCACAGTATAACCCCAACTATTCTTCGTCGCAGTACGACCCCAGCTACACCTACGGGTATCCGCCAGGCTATCCCTGGCAATAGACCAACTTAGGCTAAGCTTGTGAGAGTACGTATTTCTCACCGACATTACATTTATGTTCACACACACTCATTGCTATATGTCGGTGCTCATACTCTTTCACTGTAATATCCATGCTAGTTTATTTCCCTTTTCCTGCTTTCTTCTTGTGTGTTTAATAAACTTTAAGAAAACAAGAACAACAAAATTAGTATAGCTTCTAGTTAGTTTATTTTTCCTGTTGTAGTAGTAACAATTAAAAAGAAAACCCAAAAATATTTCCCGTTCTTCTTTTGCTTGTTGGGAGCTTTTCCGTGTAAATAGTTTTATTTCTTTTCTTTTCTTAGGGGGTCGATAGGAGAAGACCATGATTAAATTGTTGAAGTGGCTCTTATATGCTTTATTGTTGATTTAACCAGAGCCCATATTGCCTTGTCTTCTCTCCTGTTTGTTGAATGCTCGCAGATTCCAGCTTAGTCCAAAGCACGTGCACTCTTATTATTATTCACATCGCTCGGTCGTGCAAGTGAAAGGCAATTATGATGATATATGATGGATCGACTGAGATGGGAAAAGCTGGTATGAACTCGAACTCTCTTGTTTTTGTAAATATGATGAGTTCATCGTTCTTGATTCAGCTTATTATGAATAAACATGTTTGCAATGACAATTAGAGATCATAGTTGCTTATGCCATGCTTGATTAGCTATGAGTTATAATGATTTACCTTGCGTACAACATGCTATTAAAATGGTTGTGATGTGGTATGATGGGGTGGTATCCTCCTTTGAATGATTTAAGTGACTTGACTTGGCACATGTTCACACATGTAGTTGAAACAATCAACATAGCCTTCATGATATTTATGTTCATGGTGGATTATATCCTACTCATGCTTGCATCCAATGTTTATTAATTTTAGTGCATGTTCATGACTGTTGTCGCTCTCTAGTTGGTCGCTTCCTAGTCTTTTGCTAGCCTTCATTTGTACTAAGCGAGAATACTGCTTGTGCATCCAATCCCTTAAACCCCAAAAGTTATTCCATATGAGTCCACTATACCTTCCTATATGCGGTATCTACCGCCGCTCCAAGTAAATTTGTATGTGCCAAACTCTAAACCTTCAAATAAACATTCTGTTTTGTATGCTCGAATAGCTCATGTATCAACCAAGGCTGCCCTTATCTTCCATGTTAGGCGGGTTATTCTCAAGAGGAGTGGACTCCGCTCCTCACTCACGAGAAAATGGCTGGTCACCGGGATGCCCAGTCCCATGCTTTATGCAAACTAAATCAAAATTAATTGCAAACAAAACTCCCCCTGGGACCTGATGTATGTTGGAGGCACTCGTTGTTTCGAGCAAGCCATGGATTGATGCTTGTTGGTGGAGGGGGAGTATAAACTTTACCATTCTGTTTGGGAACTGCCTATAATGTGTGTGACATGGAAGATATCACCATCTCTTAGTTGCTATGTTGACAATGAAAGTATACCGCTCAAAATATTATTTATCTCTATTTCAAAACCGAGCTCTGGCACCTCTACAAATCCCTGCTTCCCTCTGCGAAGGGCCTATCTATTTCCTTTTATGTTGAGTCATCACCCTCTTATTAAAAGCAGTAGCTGGAGAGCACAACCGTCATTTGCATTCATCATTATTAATCTATATTGGGTGTGACTATGATTGTATCTCTTTTTCCATGAGTTACAATGTCTAGTCAGTCCTTGATCTTTAAAGGTGCTCTGCATTTATGTTTTGCGGTCTCAGAAAGGGCTAGCGAGATACCATCTTGTTATATCATATTATGATTGTTTTGAGATAGTGTTGTCATCCGAGATTTATTATTATGACTCGCTAGTTGATTATGCTATTGATATGAGTAAACATGAGACCTGAGAATTATTGCAAATGTGGTTAGTTATGATATTTGCTGAAAACTTGAATGCTGGCTTTACATATTTACAACAACAAGAGCAAACAGAGTTTGTAAAAGTTTTTCTTTATTACTTTCAGTTTGTCAACTGAATTGCTTGAGGACAAGCAAGGGTTTAAGCTTGGGGGAGTTGATACGTCTCCGTCATATCTACTTTTCCAAACACTTTTGCCCTTGTTTTGGACTCTAACTTGTATGATTTGAATGGAACTAACCCGGACTAACGCTGTTTTCAGCAGAATTGCCATGATGTTGTTTTATGTGCAGAAAACAAAAGTTCTCGGAATGACCTGAAACTCCACGGAATATCTTACAATAAATAATAAAAAATCCTCGCCAAAGATGAAGACCAGGGGGCCCACACCCTGTCCACGAGGGTGGGGGGCGCCCCCCTAGGGCGCGCCCCCTACCTCGTGGGCCCCCTGGAGACCTTCCGACGCCAACTCCAACTCCATATATTTGCTTTCGGGGTAAAAAAATAGAGGAGAAGAAATCATCGCGTTTTACGATACGGAGCCGCCACCAAGCCCTAAAACCTCTCGGGAGGGCTGATCTGGAGTCCGTTCGGGGCTCCGGAGAGGGGGATTCATCGCTGTCGTCATCATCAACCATCCTCCATCACCAATTTCATGATGCTCGCCGCCGTGCGTGAGTAATTCCATCGTACGCTTGCTGTACGGTGATGGGTTGTGTCGGATTTCGGGTTCCGGCAGACCCTCTAGGTTCGAACACTAGGGTGCGGGCGGAGATCTTGTCCTCTACCTACCTGCACCTCGCCGCCTCGCTAGGATCTAAGCTATGAAAAGAACAACACAAGAGACACATGGTTTATACTAGTTCGGGCCACTATTGTGGTGTAATACCCTACTCTAGTTTGTGGGGTGGTGGATTGCCTCTTGGGTTGATGATGAACAATACACGGAAGAACAGCCTCGCGAGGGTCTGTTCTTGGCTGGTGCGATGAACTGCTAGGGGGAGTTCAGTCGCTCTCTCTCTCTCTCTCTCTCTGCTTGGATCCTCCTAGACGAATCCAGGTCTCCCTACCCTTTGGGTGGCTAGTTCTATATATAGGCAAAGGCCCTGGGCCTCTCCCCAAATATTGAGCGGGAAGGACGCCAACAACTGGCCATTTTGAAGGGGAACATCTAGTACACTTATCCTGACTAAAGTTGGTCCTCGCCTGTCAAAGGCTCTGGTGGTGACGCCGGCTTGGGCTCCACGACGACTTCCTTCCTGCCGTTGCGACGGTCTTGGTCTTGTTGCACCGAAACAGATGCCTTTGCTTGATACTCTCGCCTGCGCTTGCCCCCTTTGCACCAAAGAGGAAAGGAGGACACTGCGCTGGTCGGGCGCCTCACCGGGCGCCCTTGGTCGTCATGGCTTGCGCCATGGGCACCTCGTGAGGTACCCCGCCTTGATCTCTCCACCTCCTCGCGAGCCACTGATGAGCCCATGCCCGAGGAAGCTTCTGTCAGTCCGCCCGCAAGGCTTGGCCTCGCGAGGGTCTTGAGCTTGTGCCGATGAAGATGGGCCTTGATGGGCCACCCCTTGAGCCACGCCGCAGGGCAGCAGTGCAAGTCTGGGTACCCCTGCTCCTGAACGCCGACAAGAGCTCCCCCGGGCCCAAAGGCGCGCCCGGACTTGGCCGAGCAGAGAAGCGAAGGGCAGTCGAGCGCCCATGGGCCCTAACAGCCTCATGACCTTGGGCGCCACAGGTGGCGGTTGATTGGACGTGGGCACTGTTCCCCACGCCTCCTTATTTTGCGCCCAGCTAGGCGGACCCGTGGTTGCACACAGCCGTTCCCCTTTTCGCTGCTCGACCGTCCCCTGCTCTTCCTCCTCTCGAGGTCTAGTCTCTGCTTGCAATCCAATCTCGAATCCTCCCCCCTTCCGTCGCCATGGCTCCGACGAAGAAGGGGAAAGGGAAGAAACCTGTGCCTCTGCCTCGCTCGCCGTCGTCGGCGGCTCCTGCCGTCGATCGGTCGATCATACTCAACCGAGAAGGCTTGGGCAAGGTCAGCTCTGCTCTGGCTACTATCTTCAACGAGTGCGGGAGGATGACGGCCTGGCCCGCGTCTCACTTCTCCATTGACAGAATCGTCACAGAGGTCTGGTATTTCGCCAACGCCCTGTGGGCGGGACTGGTTCCCTCCTTTTCCAATTTCTTCAACACTGTGCTTTCCCATTACCAGATCCACATGATGCATTTGGGTCCTGAATCCATTACTCTTCTTGCCGTCTTTGCCTTTGTCTGTGAGGCAATGATGGGCATCCCCCCTTCAGTTGCCTTGCTGCGTCACTTCTTCTCTCTGCGCCTCGTCGACCCCACCCAATGCTTAGGGTGCGTGAGCTTCATTGCCGCACCAGAAACAACGGCTTCAGGGATTGATTTCAGTCTTCCTCAGCCACGCTGTTCCATGAGCGGTGGCTGTACGTGGATGTCGGGGTGCCTAGCCCCCTGCTTTCGGAGCCAACATCTCCCGCTGTCCCCAATTCGGGTTGGGGACAGGAGACGCTCACGAGCCCCCGGCTCATCTTCGTCTGGCGTCGCTTCGCGTTCCTGAGGGTGCTCAATGTGACGGCGCCCAAGGTGGTGAAGGAGTTCCTGTTATGCCGCATTGCCCCTCTCTAGCGTCACTCCCGCCAGATGTGGACCTTCGGCGGGCGTGAAGATCGCATGAGGCTTCAGGAGGAGGACCTGACGCCTGAAGCGCTGAGGAAGGTGCTCTTGGTCTTGATTGGGGACCCTTCCCCCGGCAGCATCCGGCAAGGTGGGGCTTTGCTGCACTTTTGCTCGAACAGGGGCGACTTTGTGAATCAGATGCCTGGCTTCTACGAATGGGGCTGCGCCCCACTGGCCTCCTGGGGCCTCGCGAGAACCCAGTGGTGGTGACTGCCCTTCCAGTCGCCCACGGCAGTCCTTCCTCGAGTGGCTGAGCAGGGAGGCACGGGCCATTGAGGTCGAGGGCCCCCGCCAGATGACGACGCCAGCAAAGACTCGAGGGGAAGCTCACAGAACGAAGAAAATTCAAAATTTTCCTACATGTCACCAAGATCTATCTATGGAGAAACTAGCAACGAGGGAAGGAGAGTGCATCTACATACCCTTGTAGATCGCTAAGCGGAAGCGTTCAAGAGAATGGGGTTGAAGGAGTCGTACTCTTCGTGATCCAAATCACCGGAGATCCTAGTGCCGAACGGACGGCACCTCCGCGTTTAACACACGTACAGCCCGGTGACGTCTCCCACGCCTTGATCCAGCAAGGAGAGAGGGAGAGGTTGAGGAAGACTCTGTCCAGCATTAGCACAACGGCGTGATGGTGGTGGAGGAGCGTGGCAATCCTGCAGAGCTTCGCCAAGCACCGCGGGAGAGGAGGAGGAGGAGAGGCAGGGCTGCGCCATGGAGAGGTGAAAACTCATGTGTTGGGCAGCCCCTAGACCTCAAGTATATAGGGGAGGGAGGGGCTGTGCCCCTCTAGGGTTCCCTCCCAGGGTGGCGGCAGCCCTGCATCCCATCTGGGTGGCGGCGAGGGGAGAGAGGAGGCGCTACTGGGTGGGCCTTAGGGCCCATCTGCCCTAGGGTTTGCCCCTCCCACTCTTCCCTGCACCTTGGGCCCCTTATGGGGCGCACCAGCCCACCCGGGCTGGTCCCCTCCACACTTGGCCCACGCAGTCCTCCGGGTTGGTGGCCCCACTTGGTGGACCCCGACCCTCCCGGTGGTCCCAGATGCGTTATCAAATAATCCGAAACCTTTCCGGTGACCAAAACAGGACTTCCCATATATAAATCTTTACCTCCGGACCATTCCGGAACTCCTCGTGACGTTCGGGATCTCATCTAGGACTCCGAACAACATTCGGTAACCACATACAAACTTCCTTTATAACCCTACCGTCATAGAACCTTAAGTGTGTAGACCCTACGGGTTCGGGAGCCATGCAGACATGACCGAGACGTTCTCCGGTCAATAACCAACAGCGGGATCTGGATACCCATGTTGGCTCCCACAGGTTCCACGATGATCTCATCGTATGAACCACGATGTCAAGGACTCAATCGATCCCGTTATACAATTCCCTTTGTCTAGCGGTATTGTACTTGCCCGAGATTCGATCGTCGGTATCCCGATACCTTGTTCAATCTCGTTTCCGGCAAGTCTCTTTACTCGTTCCGTAACACATCATCCCGTGATCAACCCCTGGTCACATTGTGCACATTATGATGATGTCCTACCGAAAGTGGGCCCAGAGATACCTCTCCGCTTACACGGAGTGACAAATCCAGCCTCGATTAGTGCCAACCCAATGCACACTTTCAGAGATACCGTAGTGCACCTTTATAGCCACCCGATTCGTTGTGACGCTTGGTACACCCAAAGCATTCCTACGGTATGCGGAGTTGCAGAATCTCATGGTCTAAGGAAATGATACTTGACATTAGAAAAGCTTTAGCATACGAACTATGATCTTTGTGCTAGGCTTAGGATTGGGTCTTGTCCATCACATCATTCTCCTAATGATGTGATCCCGTTATCAACGACATCCAATGTCCATGGTCAGGAAACCGTAACCATCTATTGATCAACGAGCTAGTCAACTAGAGGCTTACTAGGGACATGGTGTTGTCTATGTATCCACACATGTATCTGAGTTTCCTATCAATACAATTATAGCATGGATAATAAACGATTATCATGAACAAGGAAATATAATAATAACTAATTTATTATTGCCTCTAGGGCATATTTCCAACAGTCTCCCACTTGCACTAGAGTCAATAATCTAGTTCACATCGTCATGCGATTAACACTGATAGGTCACATCGCCATGTGACCAACATCCAAAGAGTTTACTAGTGTCTCAGAACTAGTTCACATCGTCATGTGATTAAGACTCAATGAGTTCGAGGTTTGATCATGTTTTGCTTGTGAGAGAGGTTTTAGTCAACGGGTCTGAACCTTTCAGATCCGTGTGTGCTTTGCAAATTTCTAGGTCATATTGTAAACGATGCTTCCACGCTCCACTTGGAGCTATTCCAAATGGTTGCTCCACTATACGTATCCGGTTTGCTATTCAGAGTCACTCGGATAGGTGTTAAAGCTTGCACCGACGTAGCCCTTTACGCCGAACTCTTTATCACCTCCATAATCGAGAAACATGTCCTTATTTACTCCAAGGACAATTTTGACCGCTATCCAATGATCCATTCCTGGATCATTCTTGTACTCCTTGATCGACTCATGGCAATGCACACTTCCTAAGCGGTACACAAAGATAGCATACCGTAGAGCCCACGCCTAAGGCATAGGGGACGACCTTCGTCCTTCTCTCTGCTCTGCCGTGGTCGAGCTTTAAGTCTTAACTTCATACCTTACATCTCGTGCAAGAACTCCTTCTTTGATCGATCCATCTTGAACACCTTCAAGATCATGTCAAGGTATATGCTCATTTGAAAGTACCATTAAGCGGGTTTGATCTATCCCTATAGATCTTGATGCTCAATGTTCAAGTAGCTTAATACAGGTTTTCACTTGAAAAACACTTTTCAAATAACCCTATATGCTTTCCAGAAATTCTACATCATTTTTGATCAACAATATGTCAACAACATATACTCATCAAAAACTCTATAGTGCTCCCACTCACTTCTTTGGAAATACAAGTTTCTCATAAACTTTGTATAAACCCAAAATCTTTGATCATCTTATCAAAGAGTATATTCCAACTCCGAGATGCTTACTCCAGTCCATGGAAGGATCACTGGAGCTTGCATACCTTTCAACATTCTTAGGATCGACAAAACCTTTCTGATTGTATCACATACAACCTTTCCTTACAAAGACTGGTAAGGAAACTCGTTACATCCATCTGCCAGATTTCATAAATGCAGCTAATGCTAACATGATTCCGACGGACTTAAGCATCGCTACGGATGAGAAAATCTCATCGTAGTCAACTCCTTGAACTTGTGAAAAAACTCTTCGCCACAAGTCGAGCTTCATAGACGGTGACATTACCGTCCATGTCCGCTCTTCTTCTTAAAGATCCATTTATCTCAATGGCTTGCCGATCATCGGGCAAGTCCACCAAAGTCCATGCTTTGTTCTGATACATGGATCCTATCTCGGATTTCATGGCTTCTAACCATTTGTCGGAATATGAGCCCACCATCGCTTCCCCATAGCTTGTAGGTTCATTGTTGTCTAGCAACATGAACTTCAATGACAGGATTACTGTATCACTCCGAAGTAGTACGCATCCTTGTCCCCCTACGAGGTACGATAGTGACTTGATCCGAAACTTCATGATCATTATCATAAGCTTCTACTTCAATTGGTGTAGGTGCCACAGGAACAACTTCCTGTGCCCTGCTGCACACTAGTTGAAGTGATGGTTCAATAACCTCATCAAGTCTCCACCATCCTCCCACTCAACTTTTCGAGACAAACTTTTCCTCGAGAAAGGACCCGTTTCTAGAAACAATTACTTTTGCTTCCGGATCTGAGATAGGAGGTATACCCAACCATTTTGGGTATCCTATGAAGATGTATTTATCCGTTTTGGGTTCGAGCTTATTACGATGAAACCTTTTCACATAAGCGTCGCAGCCCCAAACTTTTAAGAAACGACAACTTAGGTTTCTCCAAACCATAGTTCAAACGGTGTCGTCTCAACGGAATTATGTGGTGCCCTATTAAAGTGAGTGCGGTTGTCTCTAATGCCTAACCCATGAACGATAGTGGTAATTCGATAAGAGACATCATGGTACACACCATATCTTAATAGGGTGCAACTATGATGTTCGGACACACCATCACACTATGGTGTTCCAGGCGGTATTAATTGTGAAACAATTTCCACAGTGTCTTAATAGCGTGCCAAAGCTCACAACTCAGATACTCATCTCTATGATCATATCATAGACATTTTATCCTCTTGTCACGATGATCTTTAACTTCACTCTGAAATTACTTGAACCATTCAATAATTCAGACTTGTGTTTCATCAAGTAAATACACTCGGTATCTACTTAAATCATCCGTGAAGTAAGAACATAACGATATTCATCGTGCATACCTCAAAGCACTCATTGGACCGCACACATCAAAATGTGTTACTTCAACAAGTTGCTATCTTGTTCCATCTTCAAACCGAGGATTTTCAGTCATCTTGCCCATGTGGTATGATTTGCATATCTCAAGTGATTCAAAATCAAGTGAGTCCAAACGATCCATCTGCATGGAGTTTCATCATGCGTATACACCAATAGACATGGTTCGCATGTCTCGAACTTTTCAAAACGAGTGAGTCCAAAGATCCATCAACATGGAGCTTCTTCATGCGATTTACACCAATATGACTTACATGGCAGTGCCACAAGTAAGTGGTACTATCATTACTATCTTATATCTTTTGGCATGAAAATGTGTATCACTACGATCGAGATTCAATAAACCATTCATTTAGGTGCAAGACCATCGAAGGTATTATTCAAATAAATAGAGTAACCATTATTCTCCTTAAATGAATAATCGTATTGCAACAGACATAATCCAATCATGTCTATGCTCAACGCATAAACACCAAATGACAATTATTCTGGTTTAATACTAATCTTGATGGTAGAGGGAGCGCATGCGATGTTTGATCACATCAAACTTGGAAACACTTCCAACACATATTGTCGGCTCACCTTTAGCTAGTCTCCGCTTATTCCGTAGCTTTTATTTCGAAGTTACTAACACTTAGCAACCGAACCGGTATCTAATACCACTGGTGCTACTAGGAGTACTAGTAAAGTACACATTAACATAATGTATATCCAATATACTTCTATCGACCTTGCCAGCCTTCTCATCTAACAAGTATCTAGGGTGGTTCCGCTTCGTGTCCGCTCCTCTCATTACGTAAGCACTTAGTCTCGGTTTGGGTTCAACCTTGGGTTTCTTCACTAGAGCAAGAACTGTTTTGCCGTTTCATGAAGTATCCCTTGTTGCCCTTGCCCTTCTTGAAACTAGTGGTTTTACCAACCATCAACAATTGATGCTCCTACTTGACTTCTACTTTCGCGGTGTCAAACATCGCGAACACTTCAAGGATCATCATATCTATCCCTTATATGTTATAGTTCATCACGAAGCTCTAGTAGCTTGGTGGCAATGTCTGTGGAGAAACATCACTATCTCATCTGGAAGATTAACTCCCACTCGATTCAAGTGATTGTTGTACCTAGACAATCTGAGTACAAGCTCAACGATTGAGATCTTCTCCCTTAGTTTGTAGGCTAGAAAACTCGTCGGAGGTCTCATACCTCTTGACGTGAGCACGAGCCTGAAATCCCAATTTCAGCCCTCAGAACATCTCACATGTTCCGTGGACGCTTCAAAACGTCTTTGGTGCCTTAATTCTAAGCCGCTTGACATTACCGAACTATCACGTAGTCATCAAAACGTGTTTGTCGATGTTCGCAACATCCACAGACCACGCTCGAGGTCCAGACACCGAGCGGTGCATTAAGGACATAAGCTTTCTCTTGACCGCATAATTGCTACCGCCAACTTTCAACTATATTTTCTCTAGGACCATATCTAAACAAAGAGAACTAAAGCGTGAGCTATGACATAATTTGCAAAGGGTTTTGACTATGTTCAGGATAATTAAGTTCATCTTATGAACTCCCACTCGAATAGACATCCCTCTAGTCATCTAAGTGATTACACGATCCGAGTCAACTAGGCAAAGGTCCGATCATCACGTGAGACGGACTAGTCATCATCGGTGAACATCTTCATGTTGATCGTATCTACTATACGACTCATGCTCGACCTTTCGGTCTCTTGTGTTCCGAGGCCATGTCCAGACATGCTAGGCTCGTCAAGTTAACCTAAGTGTTTCCGTGTGTAAATCTGGCTTACACCCATTGTATGTGAACGTAAGAATCTATCACACCCGATCATCACGTGGTGCTTCGAAACGACGAACTTTCACAACGGTGCACAGTTAGGGGGAACACTTTCTTGAAATTTTAATGAGAGATCATCTTATTTACTACCGTTGTTCTAAGCAAACAAGATGCATAAATATGATAAACATCACATGCAATCAAATAGTGACATGATATGGCCAATATCATTTTGCTCCTTTTGATCTCCATCTTCGGGGCTCCATGATCATTATCGTCACCGGCATGACACCATGATCTCCATCATCGTGTCTCCATGAAGTTGTCTCACCAACTTATTACTTCTACTACTATGGCTACCGGTTAGCAATAAAGTAAAGTAATTACATGGCGTTGTTCAATGACACGCAGGTCATACAATAAATAAAGACAACTCCTATGGCTCCGCCGTTGTCATACCCATCGACATGCAAGTCGTGATTCCTATTACAAGAACATGATCAATCTCATACATCACATATCATTCATCACATTATTCTTGGCCATATCACATCACATAGCATATCCTGCAAAAACAAGTTAGACGTCCTCTAATTGTTGTTTGCATGTTTTACGTGGCTGCTATGGGTTTCTAGCAAGAACGTTTCTTACCTACGCAAAACCACAACGTGATATGCCAATTGCTATTTACCCTTCATAAGGACCCTTTTCATCGAATCCGTTCGACTAAAGTGGGAGAGATCGGCACCCGCTAGCCACCTTATGCACCAAGTGCATGTCACGGTGGAACCTGTCTCACGTAAGTGTATGCGTGTAAGGTCGGTCCGGCCGCTTCATCCCACAATACCGTCGAAACAAGATTGGACTAGTAACGGTAAGCATATTGAACATCATCAACGCCCACAACTAATTTGTGTTCTACTCGTGCAAAGAATCTACGCAATAGACCTAGCTCATGATGCCCTTTGTTGGTGAACGTAGCAGAAATTCAAAATTTTCCTACGTGTCACCAAGATCTATCTATGGAGAAACTAGCAACGAGGGAAGGAGAGTGCATCTACATACCCTTGTAGATCGCTAAGCGGAAGCGTTCAAGAGAACGGGGTTGAAGGAGTAGTACTCTTCGTGATCCAAATCACCGGAGATCCTAGTGCCGAACGGACGGCACCTCCGCGTTCAACACACGTACAACCCGGTGACGTCTCCCGCGCCTTGATCCAGCAAGGAGAGAGGGAGAGGTTGAGGAAGACTCCGTCCAGCAGCAGCACAACGGCGTGATGGTGGTGGAGGAGCGTGGCAATCCTGCAGATCTTCGCCAAGCACCGCGGGAGAGGAGGAGGAGGAGAGGCAGGGCTGCGCCATGGAGAGGTGAAAACTCATGTGTTGGGCAGCCCCTAGACCTCAAGTATATATAGGGGGAGGGGAGGGGGCTGCGACCCCTCTAGGGTTCCCTCCCCAGGGGTGGCGGCAGCCCTGCATCCCATCCTGGTGGCGGCGGAGGGGAGAGAGAGGCGCGCTGGGGTGGGCCTTAGGGCCCATCTGCCCTAGGGTTTGCCCCCTCCCACTCTTCCCTGCGCCTTGGGCCCCTTGTGGGGGGGCGCACCAGCCCACCTGGGGCTGGTCCCCTCCTACACTTGGCCCACGCAGTCCTCCGGGGTTGGTGGCCCCACTTGGTGGACCCCCGGGACCCTCCCGGTGGTCCTGGTACGTTACCGAAATAATCCAAAACCTTTCCGGTGACCAAAACATGACTTCCCATATATAAATATTTACCTCCGGACCATTCCGGAACTCGTCCGGATGTCCGGGATCTCATCCGGGACTCCGAACAACATTCGGTAACCACATACAAACTTCCTTTATAACCCTAGCGTCATAGAACCTTAAGTGTGTAGACCCTACGGGTTCGGGAGCCATGCAGACATGACCGAGACGTTCTCCGGTCAATAACCAACAGCGGGATCTGGATACCCATGTTGGCTCCCACATGTTCCACGATGATCTCATCGGATGAACCACGATGTCAAGGACTCAATCGATCCCGTATACAATTCCCTTTGTCTAGTGGTATTGTACTTGCCCGAGATTCGATCGCCGGTATCCCGATACCTTGTTCAATCTCGTTTCCGGCAAGTCTCTTTACTCGTTCCATAACACATCATCCCGTGATCAACCCCTTGGTCACATTGTGCACATTATGATGATGTCCTACCGAGTGGGCCCAGAGATACCTCTCCGTTTACACGGAGTGACAAATCCGATCTCGATTCGTGCCAACCCAATGTACACTTTAGGACATACCGTAGTGCACCTTTATAGCCACCCGATTACGTTGTGACATTTGGTACACCCAAAGCATTCCCTACGGTATCCGGAGTTGCACAATCTCATGGTCTAAGGAAATGATACTTGACATTAGAAAAGCTTTAGCATACGAACTACGATCTTTGTGCTAGGCTTAGGATTGGGTCTTGTCCATCACATCATTCTCCTAATGATGTGATCCCGTTATCAACGACATCCTATGTCTATGGTCAGGAAACCGTAACCATCTATTGATCAACGAGCTAGTCAACTAGAGGCTTACTAGGGACATGGTGTTGTCTATGTATCCACACATGTATCTGAGTTTCCTATCAATACAATTATAGCATGGATAATAAACGATTATCATGAACAAGGAAATATAATAATAACTAATTTATTATTGCCTCTAGGGCATATTTCCAACAAGCTCCTGATGCCCGTGCTGCTGCGGCTGAAGGCGTTGAGCCGCTACCCGCGGCGCCCGTGGTTGAGGCCCCTGAGGCCCCAGCTACCCCTCTTGGTGAGGCGACCGTCGGCGTGCATCAGGACGACGCCCCTGACGCTGGTCACCTTGATGCTTCTTCCTCATCGTAGGCTGACCCCTGCGTTCAACTCCTGGGCCCCTTCTGCATGGACTTCGAGGCTCTCCGGAAGAGAATGGGAGGCCTTGGGTGACGATTACCCTTGCCGCCTGCTGAAGCGCAGGAAGTATTTCGCCATTGATGAGTAAGCCTTCCCCTTCCCTAGCTCCTGATCCTCCTGTTGCTTTGGCTGATCCTTGCTCTGCAGGGCCCTCCTGCCGAGCTCATGGAGATGGCTGAGGAGCCATCCCCCTGGCTTCGCCCTCTCCACCGTCTTTGAGCGCTCCGAGCTCAAGCAGAGCCCTTTGGTGAGGCCGGTCGGAGAGGTAAGCCATCCTGAGGCGCATCGCGTCTCTGCGCGCCTCGCGAAACTCCTTCGCGAGCCTTCTCGTGGCATAGCCAGCCTGTCGTGGGCCTCTCGTCTAGTCGTGGATGGCGATTGGCTGAGGTCAGCCCTGCGCTTCTCATTTGGGGATGGGCTGGCTCCAGGCCGGGCTTCTGGCGAGGCGTGCCCGGCCATCGCGAGGGCGCCAACCCCCAGCCCCCTGCCCAGAGGGGGAGCGCTGATTCGTGGCCCTCCGCACTTACTTGGGGCGGATGACGGTGCAGAGGACGTGCTCGAGCGCGCCCGGGAGCGCCGCGCTCTTCGCCAAGGGTTTCTTCGGAGGGTGGCTGACGCGGTGAGCCTGCTTGGTGAAGAGCTCGCTAATGAAGACGCGCGCCTTGAGGCTGAGGGCCTGCGCCTGGCTGAAGAGAGGCGCAAGCTGAAGGCGACTGTTGCCCTTGCGCGCCACCAGCGTGACCTTGACAATGAGGAAGCCAAGGCGTCGCTGGCGGCCTCTCGGGAGGCCCGTTCCCGGGTCATCGAGGAGGCCCGAGAGGCTGACCGGCGGTGTGCGGCGGCGGAGGAGCGGGCGCGGGAACTCCTGGCCCGGTGCCATTCCCTGGAGCAGCAGGTGGAGCTGCGTGAGACGGCTCTTGTGTCGATGAAGGTGGCTTCGGTCGACCAGGCAGAGCTGCAGAGGCGTGAGGAGGCGCTGACGCTGGAAGCTGCCAAACGCGCACGCGATCTTGAGCGTCTGGAGACGAGGGAGCGCTTGGTGACGCAGGCGGAGGATGACGTCGCTGCGCGGAAAGCCCGCGTCCTGGAAGAGGTTGGACGCCGGGTGGCGACGGCCCGCCTGAACCTTGAGTGCGGTCGAGGAGAGGTGGGGTTGATTCGTGTCGAGGTCAAGGCAGGACCGCCACCCTGAGGGCCAAGCTGGATGAAGTGACGCGGCGGGCCGATGCTTCCCGGGCCGCCCTTGGCGTGGCGCAGGAGGAGCTGACTACCTCCCGCGCTGAGGCGCTTCTTCTCCGCCAACGAGTGGATGAGGCTGAGGCCATTGCGCGGCAGAACGAGGATGAGATACGCCAGCGGCGGATCCTGGAGCACAAGCATGGCCCCATGCTCACCACGCTCCGGGAGAGAGCCAACACGGCCTTGGGTAACATCTGTGAGGCGGCCGTTGGCGAGCCCCACGCAGTCAACTACGCTGGCAACCTTCAGTTCTTCACCGACGTGGTGGACGCACCGGAGGTACGGTCGGTCGAGCTAACAGGTTGGTGCAGGAGAGGAGCCGCTACCGCTCGGGCGCCGCTTTCTCGTGTCTTCAGCCATCTTCGAAACATGGACCCCAACTTCGAGTTTGACGCCGCCATCGCCCCAGTGCGCCAGGTCGTCCCGCGAGCCCCACGCAGTCAACTACGCTGGCAACCTTCAGTTCTTCACCGACGTGGTGACGCAGCTGGAGGTACGGTCGGTCAGAGCTAACAGGTTGGTGCAGGAGAGGAGCCGCGCCCTGCTCGGGCGCGCCTTTTCTCGTGTCTTCAGCCATCTTCGAAACATGGACCCCAACTTCGACTTTGACGCCGCCATCGCCCCAGTACCCCAGGCCGTCCGGGACGACCTGGCGCACTGGGTGGAAGACAACGTGGATGCCCTCGTCAGGGCCTTCGCTTCTGATAACGACGGCGTGGTCGTGGCTGCTGATGAAGGCGGCGTGGTGAACGGCCCTGACGCCGCTGACGGCAACGCAGAGAGCGATGGCGAGGCCTGCGACGCCAGCGGCGATTCAGGAGGTGCCCCTGAGGAGGAATTGGGGGATTTATCTGACTTACTGTGTGTTGTCCCTGCTTTCCTACCCTGCGCAGATAGAGTTCAGGCTTTGCCCTGAAGGTTGTAAGAGCATTTTGGGAGGGGGAGCCCCTCATGTAAAAACTGGTGTTCAGCGTGTTAGTAGATGCTATATCACCCGTACGCCTACGCCAAGTGGCTGGCTTTGCGACGAGCTGGCTGGCTAGTTTACCTTCGACCCGTGTGGGCCCTGAGATAGCCTGCGGAGGGCTGCGGTGTCTCGAGTGTCTCCTGATCGAGCCCATAGGACCTATAATAAAAACCTCCTGAGAGGGCGTGGCGACGGCAGTCTGGGCTGCACGCAAGCTAGGCCTGACCCGGCTCGTGAGGGGCTCACGAGGGGAGGCATCTGAGGCAAAGTGGTAACTGTGAACGCGAGATTGCTTGAACGAGACTAAACACCCCTTCCCCGGACACACCCAAATCTCAAGCTCAAATCCAACTTAAATCCAACGGGGGGAAACGACAGCCAAGGGAAAAAGCAATGAAAGCAGAAAAAGGCCGCGTCCGGCACCTAGTCTAGTCTTGGACGTCTTCTCACCAGCGCGGAGCTAAGTGCTGCCACTGGGCGTGGGAGGGAGCCCCAGGGCCTGAGGCCGGCACCCTGAGACTCCAGGGCGTGTACAGCCCCACTCATTATTACGTGAGAGTGTCACGGGGCGGCGAGCTTCACGAGCACTTTGGGCCTTCTTCACAGTACCGGCCTTGCTTCATATAGCAGACGAGGGCCCCGCCTTGCGCCACACTCTAGTGCCACCGACAACGACCGGAAACCAGGGCGCCGCCGATGGGGTAGAGCGGTCGCCCGGTGGTTCCCGGCGACCACGGGTCCTCTGCCGAGGCAGGCCACGAGGCGCCTCCCGGCGGAGGGCCTACCTCCCGAGGACGCCTTGCTCGAACGCAGTGGTGATCTTTGGATCTCGGCCCCTCTCCTACAGCCCTCGGCGCCCTCCTCTGAGGGGTAGGAAATGGCGGAGTGGGGCAGCCGCCCATTGTGGCGACCTGCACCTCCTGCGATCCATGGTTAGCGTATACTGCTCTGAGGAATTAGCGGTACCGATAATTGTTGCTTCCAGCGTGTGTGAGGCCTTCCGGGGCTCTGGAAGAGCTCAGCTCTGGTGCCTCGTCCCCCGGCTTGGGCCGAGGCGAGCCTTGTTCGTCCTCATGCGCGTGCCCTTGGTCCTTCATGTGGGGCACGAACTCTTCTGGGGCCGCCATCCCGAAGGCTGCGCCGTAGTGCTCCGTGTGCCATGCAGTTCTGCTTGAGGCGCCCACCTGGGGGTGGTAACGCGGTGGCCCAATGGGGCCGTGGGTCGTGGCGAGTCCGTCTTCGCTGGCCGAAGGCGGAGCGGCCAGCCACTGGCAGTCTTCGGTGCCGACGGCCTGGCCGGGCGTTAGGGTGGCCTTGGAGTCCACACAGCCGCCGGGCGTCGTGGAGCCACCGCGGGCCACCCTGGACCTGAGGTGGGAGTTGGGTGCGAAGGGTGAGCCCCGAGGCAGCGAAGCCAGGAGCTCGCCACCCGTTCTAGCAAAGACGCGTCGCGGCCGCCCTCCAACAGCATACATTGCAGTAGCTCTCGGGCCACTGTGAGCGCGGCCCTTGAGTTCGCGTGCTCCCGTCGGGTGTACGGCGTCGTGGCCGCGGCGTGGTTGGAGGCCCTCGCCGCCGACCGCGCCTGCCGTGGCGTGAGAGATGTTGTTGCCTGTCCGCGTCGCCAGCGGTCCGCAACGCCCTGCGGACCGCGAGCTGCCTGGGGCATGGGCTCGCCCGGGCGAAGCGGCTCTGTCTTGGCGGGCCAGGCCGCCCAGGATCAGGGTTGCCCGCACGGTCACGGACATGATGATGACGATCTGACGGGGCCAGAAGCGGCAGAAGGTGGATTTCGGCGCACCCCTACCTGGCGCGCCAAATGTCGGATTTCGGGTTCCGGCAGACCCTCTAGGTTCGAACACTAGGGTGCACGCGGAGATCTCGCCCTCTACCTACCTGCACCTCGCCGCCTCGCTAGGATCTAAGCTATGAAAAGAACAACACAAGAGAATAGGGTTTATACTAGTTCGGGCCACCATTGTGGTGTAATACCCTACTCTAGTTTGTGGGGTGGTGGATTGCCTCTTGGGCTGATGATGAACAATACACGGAAGAACAGCCTCGCGAGGGTCTGTTCTTGGCTGGTGCGATGAACTGCTAGGGGGAGTTCAGTCGCTCTCTCTCTCTCTGCTTGGATCGTCCTAGACGAATCCAGGTCTCCCTACCCTTTGGGTGGCTAGTCCTATTTATAGGCAAAGGCTCTGGGCCTCTCCCCAAATATTGAGCGGGAAGGGCGCCAACAACTGGCCATTTTGAAGGGGAACATCTAGTACACTTATCCTGACTAAAGTTGGTCCTCGCCTGTCAAAGGCTCTGGTGGTGACGCCGGCTTGGGCTCCACGATGACTTCCTTCCTGCCGTTGCGACGGTCTTGGTCTTGTTGCACCGAAACGGATGCCTTTGCTTGATACTCTCGCCTGCGCTTGCCCCTTTGCACCAAAGAGGAAAGGAGGACACTGCGCGGGCTGGCGCCCGCCTGGCGCCCTTGGTCGTCATGGCTTGCGTCATGGGCACCTCGTGAGGTACCCTGCCTTGATCTCTCCGCCTCCTCGCGAGCCAGCCTGATGAGGCCGTGCCTGAGGAAGCTTCCTGTCGTCCGCCCCGCGAGGCTTGGCCCCTCGCGAGGGTCTTGAGCTTGTGCTGATGAAGATGGGCCTTGATGGGCCACCCCTTGAGCCACGCCGCAGGCCGCAGGCAGGCAAGTCTGGGTACCCCCATTCCCAGAATGCCGACAGGTTGGATGAGATTTATCATGTAATCGAGATAGTTTTGTTAGGGTTTGATCCCTAGTATCCACTATGTTCTGAGATTGATGTTGCTATGACTTTGCTATGCTTAATGCTTGTCACTAGGGCCCGAGTGCCATGATTTCAGATCTGAACCTATTATGTTTTCATGAATATATGTGAGTTCTTGATCCTATCTTGCAAGTCTATAGTCACCTACTATGTGTTATGATCCGCAACCCCAGTGACAATAATCGGGACCACTCCCGGTGATGACCATAGTTTGAGGAGTTCATGTATTCACTATGTGCTAATGTTTTGTTCCTTTTCTCTATTAAAAGGAGGCCTTAATATCCCTTAGTTTCCATTAGGACCCCGCTGCCACGGGAGGGTAGGACAAAAGATGTCATGCAAGTTCTTTTCCATAAGCATGTATGACTATATTCAGAATACATGCCTACATTACATTGATGAATTGGAGCTAGTTACATGTCACCCTATGTTATGATTGTTACATGATGAACCTCATCCCAGCATAATTATCCATCACCGATCCGATGCCTCTGAGCTTTCCATATACTTGTTTACGCTTATTTACTTTCCGTTACTCTTTATACAATCACTACAAAATACCAAAAATATTACTTTGCTTTCATTGCTCTTTTGCTACCGTTACCACCACTATCATATTACTTTGCTACTAAACACTTTGTTGCAGATACTAAGTTTCCAGGTGTGGTTGAATTGATAACACAGCTGCTAATACTTGAGAATATTCTTTGGCTCCCCTTGTGTCGAATCAATAAATTTGGGTTGAATACTCTACCCTCGAAAATTGTTACGATCCCCTATACTTGTGGGTTATCACAATACCGGCAGGACGGAGGTCACCGTGGTGCCCAAGACGGTGTCACCACCAGAGCCTTTGGTAGGCGAAGACCACCTTTAGTTAGGATAACTTGTACTAGTTGTCTCCCTTCGAATTTGGCCGTCGTTGGCTCCCTTCCCGCCCAATATTTGGGGAGAGGACCAGGGCCTCTATAAATTGGACTAGCCACCACCATAGGAGGCATCTTGATCTGATCTTGGATCAGAGCCGTTCCATCCATAGCCACACACAAGTTCACCAAGCACAAGAACACCTCTCCTCAGGAGGCTGTTCTTCCCTTGTAACTGTTCATCCTCAGCCCAAGAGGCAATCCACCACACCACACTGGAGTAGGGTATTACACCACTACGGTGGCCCGAACCAGTATAAATCTTGTGTCTCTTGTTCTTTGGATTTGTCGAGCTAGGCTTTGAGATCGCGGTGAGGCCGAGGGCGTGATTATGTAGGAGAGAGATCTTCGTGCATACCCCAGTGTTCCAACCTCAAGGGTTTTGCCGGAACCCGAAAACCGACACTCTCCCCCTCTCATTGCTATGCATCTCCTAGATAGATCTTGCGTGAGCGTAGGAATTTTTTGAAATTGCATGCTACGTTTCCCAATAGTGGCATCCGAGCCAGGTCTATGCGTAGAAGATATGCACGAGTAGAACACAAAGAGTTGTGGGTGGTGATCGTCATACTGCTTACCACCAATGTCTTATTTTGATTCGGCGGTATTGTTGGATGAAGCGGCCCGGACCAACCTTACATGAGCACGTTCATGAGACCGGTTCCACCCACAGACATGCAACTAGTTTTGCATAAAGGTGGCTGGTGGGTGTCTGTTTCTCCAACTTTAGTTGAATCGGATTTGACTGCGGCCGGTCCTTGTTGAAGGTTAAAACAACAAACTTGATAAGTCACCGTTGTGGTTTTGATGCGTAGGTAAGAACGGTTCTTACTAGAAGCCCGTAGCATCCACGTAAAACTTGCAACAACAAAGTAGAGGATGTTTAACTTGTTTTTGCAGGGCATGTTGTGATGTGATATGGTCGACATGATGTGATATACATTATTATATGAGATGATCATGTTTTGTAAAAGTTATCGGCAACTGGCAGGAGCCTTATGGTTGTCGCTTTATTGTATGAAATGCAAACGAATCTAATTGCTTTACTTTATCACTATGCGTTAGCGATAGTTGGCGAGACAACAACAACACTACGATGGAGATCAAGGTGTCAAGCCGATGACGATGGAAATCATGACGGTGCATTGGAGATGGAGATCAAAGGCACAAGATGAAGATGGCCATATCATGTCACATATTTTGATTGCATGTGATGTTTATCTTTTATGCATCTTATTTTTCTTAGTACGGCGGTAGCATTATAAGATGATCCCTCACTAAAATTTTAAGGTATAAGTGTTCTCCCTGAGTATGCACCGTCGCGACAGTTCGTCATGCTGAGACACCACATGATGATCGGGTGAGATAAGCTCTACGTTCACATACAACGGGTGCAAGACAGTTTTGCACATGCGGAATACTCGTGTTAAACTTGACGAGCCTACCATGTACAGACATGGCATCAGAACACTGGAGATCGAAAGGTCGAACATGAATCATATAGTAGATATGATCAACATAGAGATGTTCACCATTGAAGACTACTCCATCTCACATGATGATCGGACATGGTTAAGTTGATTTGGATCACGTAATCATTTAGATGACTCGAGGGATGTCTATCTAAGTGGGAGTTCTTAAGTAATTTGATTAATTGGACTTAATTTATCATGAACTTAGTCCTGATAGTATCTGCACATCTATGTTGTAGATCAATAGCTCACGTTGTAGCTCCCCTATGTTTTTGATATGTTCCTAGAGAAAACTAAGTTGAAATATGATAGTAGCAATTATGCAGACTGGGCCGTGATCTGAGGATTATCTTTGTTGCTGCATAGAAGAATTATGTCCTTAATGCACCGCTAGGTGATAGACCTATTGCAGGAGTAGATGCAGACGTTATGAACGTTTGGCAAGCTCGATATGATGACTACTTGATAGTTTAGTGCACCATGCTTTACGGCTTAGAACCGGGACTTCAAAACATTTTGAACGCCACGGAGCATATAAAATGTTCCAAGAGTTGAAATTGGTATTTCAGACTCATGCCCGTGTCGAGAGGTATGAGACCTCTGACAAATACTTTGCCTATAAGATGGAGGAGAGTAGCTCAGCTAGTGAGCATGTGCTCAGAATGTCTGAGTACTACAATCACTTGAATCAAATGGGAGTTAATCTTCCAGATAAGATAGTGATTGATAGAGTTCTCTAGTCACTATCACCAAGTTACTAGAACTTCGTGATGAACTATAATATGCAAGGGATGACGAAAATGATTCCTAAACTCTTCGCGATGCTGAAATCGGCAAAGGTAAAAATCAAGAAAGAGCATCAAGTGTTGATGGTTGACAAGACCACTAGTTTCATGTAATAAGGCAAGTGAAAGAAAGGGAACTTCGAAAAGAATGGCATGCAAGTTGCCACCCCCATGAAGAAGCCCAAAACTAGACCCAAGCCTGAAATTGAGTGCTTCTACTGCAAAGGAAATGGTCGCTGGAAGAGGAACTACCCCAAATACTTGGCGGATAAGAAGGATGGCAAAGTGAACAAATGTATATGATATACGTGCTATTAATGTGTAAAGTTACTAGTGTTCATAGCAACCCCTGGGTATTTGATACCGGTTCAGTTGCTGAGATTAGTAACTCAAAACAGGAGTTACAGAATGAACAGAGACTAGTTAAGAGCAAAGTGACGATGTGTGTTGGAAGTGATTCCAAGATTGATACAATCACCATCGTACACTCCCTCTACCTTCAAGATTAGTGTTGAATGCAAAACGATTATTCATTTAAGTTAGAGAATAATTGTTGTTCTGTTTACATGAATAAAACCTTCTGTGGTCATACACCCAAGGTGAATGGTTTATTGAATCTCGATCGTAGTGATACACATATTCATAATATTGATGCCAAAAGATGCAAAGTTGATAATGATAGTGCAACATATTTGTGGCACTGCCGTTTAAATCATAATGGTGTAAAGTGCATGAAGAAACTCCATGCATATGGGCTTTTGGAATCACTTGATTATGAATCATTTGATACTTGCGAACCATGCCTCATGGGCAAGATGACTAAAACTCCGTTCTCCGGAACAATGGAGCGAGCCAATAACTTATTGTAAATAATACATACCGATGTACGTGGTCCGATGAGTGTTGAGGCTCGCGGCGGTTATCGTTATTTTCTGACCTTCACAAATGTTTTGAGCAGATATGGGTATATCTACTTAATGAAACACAACTCTGAAACATTTGAAAAGTTCAAAGAATTCCAGAGTGTAGTGGAGAATCATCGTAACAAGAAAATAAAGTTTCTACGATCTGATCGCGGAGGCAAATATTTGAGTTACGAGTTTGTCCGTCATTTGAAACAATGTGGAATAGTTTCACAACTCACGCCACCTGGAACACCACAACGTAATGGTGTGTCCGAACGTCATAACCGTACTTTATTAGATATGGTGCGATCTATGATGTCTCTTACCGATTTACCAATATTGTTTTGGGGTTATGCATTAGAGACAACTACATTCACTTTAAATAGGGCACCATCTAAATCCGTTGAGACGACACCGTATGAACTATGGTTTGGCAAGAAACCTAAGCTATCGTTTCTTAAAGTTTGTGGTTGCGATGCTTATGTGAAAAAGCTTCAGCCTGATAAGCTCCAACCCAAATCGGAGAAGCGCATCTTCATAGGATACCCAAAAGAAACTGTTGGGTACACCTTCTATCACAGATCCGAAGGCAAGATCTTTGTTGCTAAGAATGGATCCTTTCTAGAGAAGGAGTTTCTCTTGAAAGAAGTGAGTGGGAGGAAAGTAGAACTTGATGAGGTAATTGTACCTTCTCTCGAATTGGAAAGTAGCTCATCACAGAAAACCGTTCCCGTGATGCCTACACCAACTAGAGAGGAAGCTAATGATAATGATCATGAAACTTCGGATCAAGTTACTACCAAACCTCGTAGGTCAACCAGAGCATGTTCCGCACCAGAGTGGTACAGTAATCCTGTTCTGGAGGTCATGTTACTAGACCACGATGAACCTACGAACTATGAGGAAGCGATGACGAGCCTAGATTCTGCAAAATGGCTTGAGGCCATGAAATATGAGATAGGATCCATGTATGAGAACAACGTATGGATTTTCGTTGAGTTGTGTGATGATCGGCAAGCCATAGAGAATAAATGGATCTTCAAGAAGAACACTGACGCTAATAGTAATGTTACTGTCTATAAGCTCGACTTGTTGCAAAAGGTTTTTGACAAGTTCAAGGAGTTGACTACGATGAGACTTTCTCACCCGTAGCCATGCTTAAGTCTGTCCGAATCATGTTAGCAATTGCCGCATTTTATGATTATAAATCTGGCAAATGGACGTCAAAACTGCATTCCTTAATGGATCGTAAAGAAGAGTTGTATATGATGCAACCAAAAGGTTTTGTCGATCCTAAAGGTGCTAACAAAGTGTGCAAACTCCGTGATCCATCTATGGACTGGTGCAAGCATCTTGGAGTTGGAATATAAGCTTTGATCAGGTGATCAAAGCATATAGTTTTATATAGACTTATGGTGAAGCATGTATTTACAACAAAGTGAGTGGGAGCTCTGTAGCATTCTGGTATTATATGTGGATGACATATTGTTGATTGGAAATGATGTAGAATTTATGGATAGCATAAAAGGATACTTGAATAAGAATTTTTCAATGAAAGACCTTGGTGAAGCTGCTTATATATTATGCATCAAGATCTATAAAGATAGATCAAGACGCTTGATAAGATTTTTCAATGAGTACATACCTTGACAAGATTTTGAAGGAGTTCGAAATGGATCAGTCAAAGAAGGAGTTCTTGCCTGTATTGTAAGGTGTGAAGTTGAGTAAGACTCAAAGCCCGACCACGGTAGAAGATAGAGTGAGAATGAAAATCATTCCCTATGCCTCAGCCATAGGTTCTATAAAGTATGCCATGCTGTATACTAGACCTATTGTGTACCTTGCCACGTGTCTGGCAAAGGGGTACAATAGTGATCCAGGAGTGGATCACTGGATAGCGGTCAAAATTATCCTTAGTGGAATTAGGATATGTTTCTCGGCTATGGAGGTGACAAAGAGTTCATCGTAAAGGGTTACGTCGATGCAAGCTTTGACACTGATCCGGATGACTCCAAGTCTCAATCTGGATACATATTGAAAGTGGGAGCAATTAGCTGGAGTAGCTCCATGCAGAGCATTGTATACATAGAAATTTGCAAAATACATACGGATCTGAATGTGGCAGACCCGTTGACTAAACCTCTCTCACAAGAAAAACATGATCACACCTTAGTACTCTTTGAAGTGTTAATCACATGGAGATGTGAACTAAATTATTGACTCTAGTAAACCCTTTGGGTGTTGGTCACATGGCGACGTGAACTATGGGTGTTATTCACAAGGCGATGTGAACTATTGGTGTTAATCACATGGCGATGTGAACTAGATTATTGAATCTAATGCAAGTGGGAGACTGAAGGAAATATTCCCTAGAGACAATAATAAAGTTGTTATTTTATATTTCCTTATTCATGATAAATTTTTATTATTCATGCTAGAATTGTATTGACCGGAAACCTTAATACATGTGTGAATACATAGACAAAACACTGAGTCCCTAGTGAGCCTCTACTTGACTAGCTCGTTGATCAAAGATGGTTAAGGTTTCCTAACCATGGATATGAGTTGTTATTTGATAACGGGGTCACATCATTAGGAGAATGATATGATGGACAAGACCCATCTATTACCTTAGCATGTTGGTCGTTCAGTTATATTGCTATTGCTTTCATGTATGTCAAATACATATTCTTTTGACTATGAGATCATGCAACTCCTCGATATCGGAGGAATGCCTTGTGGGCTATCAAACGTCACAATGTAACTGGGTGATTATAAAGATGCTCTAAAGGTATCTCCGAAGGAGTCTTGTTGGGTTGACATGAATCGAGATTAGGATTTGTCACTCCGAGTATCGGAGAGGTATCTCTGGGCCCTCTCGGTAATGCATATCATAAGAAGCCTTCCAAGCAAAGTGACTAATGAGTTAGTTGCGGGATGATGTATTACACAATGAGTAAAGAGACTTGCCGGTAATGAGATTGAACTAGGTATGAAGATACCGACAATTGAATCTCGGGCAAGTAACATACCGATGAGAAAGGGAATAACGTACGTTTTCATAACGGTTCGACCGATAAAGATCTTCGTAGAATATGTAGGAGCCAATATGAGCATCCAGGTTCCGCTATTGGTTATTGACCGGAGAAGTGTGTCGGTCATGTCTACATAGTTCTCGAACCCGTAGGGTCCGCACGCTTAACGTTCGATGGCAATTTTATATTATATGAGTTTTGTGATTTGGTGACTGAATGTTGTTAGGAGTCCCGGACGAGATCACGGACATGACGAGGAGTCTCAAAATGGTCAGGAGGTAAAGATCGATATATAGTACGATGGTATTCGGACACCGAAAGTGTTTTGGGATGCACCGGGTACTTATCGGGTCACCGGAAGGGGTTCCGGGCACCCCTAGCAAAAGATATGGGCCTTATGGGCCAAGAGGGGAAACACACCAGCCACAAAGGGGCTGGTGCACCCCCCCATATGGGCTGGCCAAATTGGAGTAGAAAAGGGGAAGGAGGAAAGGAAAAAGGGAATAGGATTCCCCCTTCCCCCTCTTCCCTTCCTACTTTGAATAGGAATAGGAAAGGGTTGGGAGGACCCCAACTTGGGGCACCCCCTTGGCTGCCTCTCCTCCCCTCCAACCTATATATATGTGGGGGGCACTGCTAGAACACACATCAAACATTGTTGTCCGAAGCCCTGCGCGTCATATCTTCGTAGTTTACGCCTCCGGTCATATCTTCGTAGTGCTTAGGAGAAGCCCTGCGTGAATCACTTCACCATCACCGTCACCTCGCATGTCATGCGGACGGAACTCATCTACTCCCTCGACACTTTGCTGGATCAAGAGTTCAAGGGACGTCATCAAGATGAATGTGTACAGAACTCGGATGTGCCGTACGTTCGGTGCTTGATCGGTCGGAATGAGAAGAAGTTCAACTACATCAACCGCGTCGTCAAATGCTTCCGCTTTCGGTCTACGAGGGTACGTAGACACACTCTCCCCCTCTCGTTGC
Source organism: Aegilops bicornis (assembly GCA_021605145.1). Classification (NCBI taxonomy): domain Eukaryota; kingdom Viridiplantae; phylum Streptophyta; class Magnoliopsida; order Poales; family Poaceae; genus Aegilops; species Aegilops bicornis. Next base: position 171,253,131 of record CM038673.1, on the reverse strand, counting down.
TATGCATCTCCTAGATAGATCTTGCGTGAGCATAGGAATTTTTTCTAAATTGCATGTTACGTTTCCCAACACCTCGCCACTAGGGCAAGGGTGCAATTCCATGTCGTAATTCATACGACCTACGGAGAAAATCAGCGTCGGCGCCCCATCCCGATCCATTTACGGATCAAGGGAGCGCGCATCTGCGGAGCAGGTAGGAGCCAGGCTTGGTCAACCAAGTATGGCAGTACGTGTCACAATGCATATGGTTGGACGTTGATGACACCCGATGCCCGGCATGTCACGACGCGGGTCTGAGGAGCAGCTCACCCCATGTGTTTTATCGACGAGGTGATGCAACACGAGTTCCCGGAGGGGTTTAAACCCATCAATATTGAACAGTACGGTGGAACAACGGATCCCGTAGTATGGATAGAGGTCTTCCTCATGCACATCCACATGACTAGAGGCGACAACCTCCAAGCCATCAAGTATTTACCCTTGAAGCTCAAAGGGTCGGCTCGATACTGGCTTAATAGCCTACCTGAGAACTCAGTCGGCAATTGGGAGGACATGAAGGATGTTTTTCGAGCAAACTTCCAAGGAACCTATGTCCGACCTCCGGATGTCGACGACCTCGGCCATATTGCACAGGAACCACGGGAGTCGGCCAGAAATTCTGCAACCGGTTCTTGACGAAGAAGAACCAAATTGCGGACTGCCCGGATGCTGAGGCCATTGCAGCTTTCAAGCATAACATCCACGATGAGTGGCTCGCTAGAGAGCTCGGGCAGGAAAAACCCCACACAATGGCTGCCCTCACACATCTGATGACTTGCTTTTGTGCAGGTGAGGACAGTAGGCTCGCCCGCCGTAGTAACCAAAATGGCAACTCGGGTACCACCGAGGTGTGCGACGGGAATGGTAAACCCCGACGCCATAAAACTAACAAGCGCCGCAATAGAGGACAGAGCAGCGACGCCGAGGAGGGGTGGTAAATGCCAGATTTAGCAACCAACATGGTGGTTAAAAAAGGAAGCCCTTTCAAGGCAATATTGGATAAACCATGTGTCATTCATGGCACCCCAAACAAACCCGTTACGCACCCGAACCGGAATTGCTGGGTGATCAAGCAAGTCGGCAACAGAGAGGCCGACAATGAGGGCACGTACCAGCCGTGTAATGAGGACGGTAACCAACCCATGCTAAGTAATGGAGGCCAGACAAGTTCCCTTTTGAGGTCAAGGGCATGAATATGATTTATGCTACTCACGTCACAAGGAAGGAGAGAAAACGCGCGCTTCGAGATGTTTACGCCGTAGAGCCAGCAACGCCAACTTATAGCCACTGGTCGGAAATCCCGATCACCTACGACCGAAGTGACCACCCGACGAGCACCCGCCACGCTGGCACCGCAGATTTGGTACTCGACCCCATCATGGACAACTTCCATCTAACTTGAGTCCTCATGGACGGTTGTAGCAATCTCAACTTGATATACGCCGATACTATCAAGAAGATAAACATGGATCCAGCCAGAATCAAGCCCAGTACCACCACCTTTAAAGGTATCATACCAAGAATTGAGACACAATGCTCGGGCAGTGTCACCTTAGATGTGGTCTTTGGCACACTAGATAGCTTCTGAAGTGAAGAGTTAATCTTCGACATTGTACCCATGCAAAGTCGCTACCATGCGCTCCTCGGACGGACTTCCTTCGCCCAATTCCATGTCATCCCTCACTATGATTATTTAAAGATTAAGATGTCAGGGCCAAATGACGTCATTAATGTTAATGGAACACGGAACGCTCCCATAGAACCGAGGACCAGACGACGGCCTTTGTAGCCGAGGTACACTGTAACGCCCCGGATACAACTTTCCATATTCGTAACTCCAACTCTTGCCTTTTCCGGAGATGTGTTATTTTATTTCCTCCGTGGTTGGGTTTTTGTTTTTCGTTGTTTTGCTTTTTGTTTTGTTCGTTGCTTTCATCATTGCATCATTTGCATTTTGTTCATGCCATGCATTTCATCTCATCGCATCATGTGCATTGCATTTGCATATTTTCTTAAAACTTCGTAGCCGTTCAGAAGTTACCTTTTCTCTCTTTGCCTCCGTTGTCATTTTGTCAGACCCCTTGTCCTCGTTGACCTCCTCGGACCGCTTTGCCTTCGTTGGTCGTTTCAGTCCAACCTGTTTCGTTGCCCTCTTATTTGTCTACCTTCGCAACCTCTCACCGACCCCTCTTTTAAATGCGTCCGAAAACTTCCCCGAACCCGACCCGGGCTTTCGTTACCGATGGGTTCAGATCATCCCCTAACGTCTATAAAACGTCTCCGTTTTCTCTTTTGGACTCCCTAACATATTTTTCTCGACCGTCTGATTTAATCAGAGGGCCCAAATATACACCTAACAAAACCCACCTGCTATATATATTTAGTCTAACCCTAGCCATGTCCCATCCATTCCTCCCCTATCCTATCGCCGCCGCCACTTCGCTTTCCTCGATCTTGCCCGATCCATTCGAGTTGCCGACCACCTTCTTGGTTTTCAGCCGAGCCAACCCAGTCCCTTCCATCCATCCTTCCATCGATCCGGCCGCAGCCACCTCCTCGTCCATGACCACCTCACTGCTCCAGCTTGCGCCACCGCCGGAGCTTCTCCGTTACTCTCACGAACCTGCAGATGAGCCTCGCACCGCCCCTACCTTCCCTTTCTTCCTCTCCCATTTCTCTCTTTCTCAATGCTCTCTCTCTATCTCTCTGTTGCAACAGGGAACCGAGCCGCCTTGTTCGTCGCCCTTGATTTTCCCCGCCAGGAGACCATCACAGCCTCCATCTCGTCGGCCACGTCGCCGACTTGCTCCGCCCTCGCCGTCGTCCTGTAGGCGAGCAGCACCAGCAGGTCGCCTCCGCCCGCTGCCATCCTCTTCCCGGAGCGCATGCCCCGCCATGGCCGCCTCGTCCCGGAGCAAGCTCGCAGGCGTTCTTGTCATCCTAGCACCGTCCGCCACCAAGACCGGCAGGATCCGGACGAACTTCGAGCTTCCTCGCCCGGATCCAGCCACCTGCTTCGATCGCGCCATCGCCGTTCGGTCCTCCTCTCGCTTCACCTGTCGCGCCTTTTTCCTCCTCTGCTCAAACCCATGCCTTGGCGCCCCCTCGTCGTCGTCAACTAGGTGAGCAGCAGCTCCACCGCGACCTCGCCGCGCCTCCCTCTATCTCTTCTTTCTTATTTTCCTCTCTGGCGCTCTCGCTCACGATCTCTCTGTCTCTCCCCTTTGCCTCGAACAGGGAGACCCCGCCGCCATGAATAGCTAAGCCCAGCGCCCGAGCTTCGTCCGCCACCGTTGCCCGGAACCGACGCCGGACGGCTCGATCCGCTCGTTCCGGCCGGTTCCCAACGACCCCGTCGCCATGACCCCCTCTGTCGGCGTCTTGACGTGCTGCTGTTTCTGTTCTTCAGGGACGAGCAGCAGCAGTTCGCCCGCCCCTTCGCCCGCGTTGACCCGCGCCTGGGCTGCCTCCTCGCTCGATCTGGTCGAGTCGTCGACCACGACGCAGCAGCCCAAAGGTCTTCTCCAGCCCAAGCCAGATTCGGCCCAACATACCCCTGCTGGCCTCCTCCCCACCAGCCGGGCCTTGGCCCAGGGTGAGCAGCCCCGCCCCCTCTCCTGTTGCACTTTTGGGCTGACCAGATTCGGCCCATACATGTTTTTTTAGATCCGCGATTTAGCTTTATTCCGATGATTTTCAGATTCTGAAAACCCCTAAGCATCATGCATGTAATAATTAATTAACCGTGCATCGGATTAAAATGAATTATATATGTAAAATGCTCAGAAAATTGTGTAGATTAATAATATGTCTTTTTCATCGCATGTTAAAAATGTTTAACTTGCTGTTTATTTAAATTTGCTAATATGCCATGCTAAAATGATTTAATTCATAACTAAATAACCGTAACTCGGAATTAAATGTTCTCTATATGTAAATGGGGTAGAAAAATGCCTAGTTTAACATGGTCCACTTTATTTTGATGTTTAACAACATTAAAATTGTGTATAGGGCAGAACAGTACCGAATCTAAAATATTGCTCATGGGGATTTTCCGGAATTGTTGTTTCTTATTTCCGGCCTCATTTAAACTTGCCTAAATAGTTAGTTTAATTATGCTCCACCTCTTGCCATGTTTAACAACATTTAATATTGTTGTGTACCTAAACGAGATCAAACTAAATATTTGCATGTGGTGTTTTGTCAATATGCAACCCGTTGCATATTGAGCTCCACTTAATTTGTAGTATTGTTTGTCGACTTTTGCCATGCCATGCCTCATTAAACCGGACATGCATCATACTTGATTGTGCATCGTGCCATGTTTATGCTTGTGCATTTACCATGTTGTTTGTTTCTTTCCGGTGTTGCTTCTCGGTTCCGGTAATGTTGCGATTGTGAGGATTCGTTCGACTACTTCCGTTCGTCTTCTTCATGGACTCGTTCTTCTTCCTAGCGGTATTTCGTGCAAGATGACCGCTACCACGGATCTCACTACTATCATTGCTATGCTAGTTGCTTCGTTCTATCGCTATGCTGCGCTACCTATTACCTGTTTATCAAGCCATCCCAAATTGCCATGTCAGCCTCTAACCTTTTGCACCCTTCCTAGCAAACCGTTGTTTGGCTATGTTACCGCTTTGCTCAGCCCCTCTTATAGCGTTGCTAGTTGCAGGTGAAGATGAAGTTTGTTCCTTGTTGGAACATGGAGATGTTGTTCCTTGTTGGAACATGTTTACTTGTTGGGATATCACAATATATCTTATATTATTAATGCATCTATATACTTGGTAAAGGGTGGAAGGCTCGGCCTTATGCCTGGTGTTTTGTTCCACTCTTGCCGCCCTAGTTTTCGTCATATCGGTATTATGTTCCCGGTTTTTGCGTCCCTAACGCGGTCGGGTGATTTATGGGACCCCCTTGACAGTTCGCTTTGAATAAGACTTTTCCAGCAAGGCCCAACCTTGGTTTTACCATTTGCCTCACCACCACCTACACCCTTTCCCTTGGGTCGGCCAACCCGAGGGTCATCTTTATTTAGCCCCCCCGGGCCAGTGCTTCTCTAAGTGCTGGCCTGAACCGAGTAGACTGCGGGGCCCCCTCGTGGCAACTCGAGGTTTGGTTTTACTCGTAGGATGTCTCATCCGGTGTTGCCCTGAGAACGAGATATGTGCAGCTCCTATCGGGATTGTCGGCGCATCGGGCGGTCTTGCTGGTCTTGTTTTATTGCTGTCGAAATGTCTTGTAGAAGGAATATCCTTCGTTGATCGCGAGAGCTTATCATGGGCTAAGTTGGGACACCCCTGCAGGTTTGAACTTTCGAAAGCCGTGCCAGCGGTTATGTGGCGGATGGGAATTTGTTAATGTCCGGTTGTAGAAAACCCGAAGTTGATCTTAATTAAAATACACCAACCGTGTAATGCGTAACCGTGAGTGTCTCTTTTCGGGTTGATCGAGAGGAGAACACGGTTTCGGGTTATGTCTGGCGTAAGTAGGAGTTCGTGATCACTTCTTGATCATTACTAGTTGACGCACCGTTCCTTTGTTTCTCTTCTCGCTCTCATTTGCGTATGTTAGCCACCATAAATGCATAGCCGCTGCTGCAACCTCACCACTTTACCCCTTCCTATCCCATTTAAGCTTTGCTAGTCTTGATACCCATGGTAATGGGATTGCTGAGTCCTCGTGGCTCACAGATTACTACACCACCAGTTGCAGGTACAGGTTATGCGATGATCATGACGCGAGAGCGATGCTTGTTTGTGTTGGAGTTCTTCTTCTGCTTCTTCGATCAGGGGATAGGTTCCAGGTCGGCAGCCTGGGCTAGCATGGTGGATATTGTTTGAGTTTCTGTTTATGTTTCATCCGTAGTCGGATGTTGATCTTGTATATGATGTGATGTTGTATTCGTGTGGCATTGTATGCCTTATGTATGTATCCCTATGTATTATGTAATGTTGATATAATGATATCCACCTTGCAAAAGCGTCTTCAAGATGCGCTTCTATCCTTGGTGGGACCATCGAGTTCCTTTAGGATAGGGTCGCATCTTGGGCGTGACAAGTTGGTAATCAGAGCCTCGACCGACCTTAGGAGCCCCCTTGTTTGTTGGCCGTTGTTGAGTCTAGAAGAAAACTATTTTGAGTCTTAGGATTATATATATCGGAGAGTAGGATTCTTTTTACTCCTCAGTCCCTTCGTCGCTCTGGTGAGGTCTCCTGACGTAGATGTTTTGTCTTTCCTCTCCTCAAATTTCACGAATTTTTTTTAGGATCACGCGGGTATCTTGGAATCGTTCCGATGGTTTTGTGACGAGAACATTGTTCTTGGTGCCTCGACATTTAGGGGTTGTGGCGGTGTCCGGGAGTTGAGCTCCAGGTGTTGTCGTCACAATTTTATCGTTGCAGTTCTGGAATACCTGAGTTTTTACCGACATCGAAATCTCTTTTGTGCAGTTGTTGGTGAGATAACCCCGATAACCCAGTACTGAGGTGAGTGCGGGAGTATTGCCATGACTCGTATAACGGATGCTTTTCGAAGGTCGAGGTACACGATTTCCGGAGTTTTCTTGGTTATGTGTTGACGGATGGATACAATTTGGATCTAGGTATTGTTAGTTTGGGTGATATATTTTGTGTCCCTGTATCCCCAACGCCAGATTGCATAACCGTAAAGTTTCGGAGTTTATAGGTGGGAATTCAAGTAGCTCCTAGAATATCTTTCCGATGATGCATGATATGGGATTGGGTAAATCTCTATCATATGTATTTGTTCCGGCTTATTCTGCAAGCCAAATCCTTTGTTTTGTTTTATTTGTGGTATTCGAGTTGCTTCGAAGTCAAATGTTGAATCCATACCTTTCCTTAAACGGTGTTCTCATATTTCTATGTGAATACTAATCCTTGTTGATCATCGAGGTCGTCATGTTAATTCTTTTCCCAACCGGCGTGCTTCTCTTTAGGTGGATCCGATCATTTTCAACATCCGCAAGATAAATTCTAAGTTTTTCTCAACGGTGTTTGTTTCATCCGTCCCAAGTTGCCTTTGTTTTCCCGCCCTCCCACCCTTTTTCTTCAAGGACTCAGATTTCTTAATCATGTATCCTTTTATTTGTGGGAAGTCTCTTCATTCTTTTCTTTCAATGTTCTTATCCGGTGATTTCCCATGAAGATGCTCAACAGTTTCAAGTTCATCATCCTTCATTGTTGTTTCTTCTCCGGTGGATCCAATTCAAGCTTTCGATATTCATCATATTCCTTTCCTCGTTTCTAATGATTTCTCATGCTTAATTCAACCGGTGCAACCTCTCTTTAAAATTGTTCAACGGTGTTTTTCTTTTAGTGGGCCCTAACCCACAGGTCTTTTTCCAGGATCTTACTTGACTCTTCTAATTTTCTGGGAGCTTCTAAAAATTTCTTTTCAAAGTTTGACGTAAGAATGAGTTATCATCAGTCAAATGTCTTTCTCCAAGATCTTCCAAATTCTTTTCATCGTTGGTTCAACCTTTCTAATTTTCATTCCGGAGTGCCCCAATAATTCATGGTGATGTTTCTCATCGTCATTCTCAACATTTGAAGATAGAAGAAGAGTTTTTCCTCTAAATCTTGTCCGTTCTACCGGAGATTCGCGGTGCTAGCTCGTTGTTATCCTCTCAAATTGTTTTCAACCGTGCAAATTCTTTTCATCAATCCGGAGTATTTCAGGAGTTGATTTCATTTCTTTTCACCGGAGGCCATCGTCCAGAAGAATTCTTCGTCCTCACATTTCAGCTACTATTATCCGATTATCACGGTGCATCTGTCAAGTGTTCTTTAATCAGCTCATGATCCCTTTGTTCTTTTGCATCTAAATCCCCTCTAGCTTATTTGTTCTTCTAATTCTTCCCGGTGATTCATTCTCTTTCGTCAGTCATTTCCGAATTCTTACGGTGGTTCGTTCAAGATTTCTCTTCCTTCGTTATCATATCAATTCATTCGTTCTTTCGAATCCTACCGTGGTTCATGAAGACCTTCTCAAGTTTATGCGTTATGCCATTTCTCAATTCTTTTGCAAGAAGAATAAGTAGTATGTAAAATCCATTGCTTGTCATCAATTTACTTTGATGAAGTATTAGCATACAATAAATCTTATTCTTATTTCCTCGAGGTGATTCAATTCTTTTCTTCCGGAGTTGTTCATGATATCATTTATCGTTTCTAAGTTGTTCATCTTTTCTTTTCCGGAGTTTCAAGTTTTCGGCATTATCTCATCGCGAAGCTCCTTCTAAATCATTTCTAGGCTTGGATCCTATTATTTTCATCATTTTGCTTACTGGAGGCTCTACATGGTGGTTCATCAAGGACTCCTTTCATTTTTCAATTGTTCTTCAAGACTGGAGGCTCTACATGGTGGTTCATCAAGAACTCCTTTCATTCTTCAATTGTTCTTCAAGTTTTCTCTCGAAGTTATGACCCGCCAAGCTTTACTCTAAAAATAAACATGGTGCCCAACACATGTTTTGTTTTGAGTAGTTCAAGCATTTTTCATCTTGCATTTCGAAGTGCAATTCTTTTTACCTTATCTTTTGAGATGATATTATGTCATCCTTGGCAATTTCTCCTCGTGCTTCATGATCCACATGTTGTTAAGAATGAGGTATTTTAAATCCATCAATCCCTTTGTTGGAGTCATCTTGGGTCATATTTCACCAAAAGCCTTCCCTAAGGAATGTTGCTTTTGTGGTGCTTATCAATGATCCAATTTTCTCCTTCTCATCTCGGTGAAGTTTTTCATCTCTTTGGTGCTCTCAATCAAATCTATGTTTTCCATTAGTGGTCGGTTGTCACCTCATAATTTTGAGATGTTTCCATAAGCCCGCTACAAGCTTATTCTTACCGTTGTTGTTTTTCAAACAACTCCGTTCAATCCTACTTCGTAGGGATGCTCTTTCAAATTCATTTATGGTAGGAGATGTTGGTTTCATTCTTCGTTCTATTCATTCCAACTATCTTATTATCATGCTTTGTTTCCGGAGGCTTTGTGATGTTGTGCTCTTCACCATCACCTCGTTTTGTGAGGATCGTGTTATTTTCCTTGCTTATCCGTTTAGTCGGAGTGTTGTGTTCTCATTCAAGTTCTTTAATATATCAAGTCTTGCATCCCTTTTCAACCGGAGTGTTGTCCGAATTGGATCGTCCTTCTTCCTTGTTTATCTCGTTTCAACCAGAGTGGTTCCAATTCCTTCTTGTCCATTGTACTCGTCATTCATAGCTTTGCAACCTCCAAGGTTCACATGGTGTTCCTTGTTTCTATTTTCTACTGCAGTGCTCTCAATTGTGTTCAACTCTGTTACGTTCTTTCTTTCAACTTTTCAACATCTCAAGGTTTGTTGGTTTCACTCGTTTGTCGAAGAAGCAACTTAGTCTTACCTATTCTCTTCTTCTTCCGTTTCCCTCGGTGCCATCCTAGATCTCGGGACGAGATCCTCTCGTAGTGGTGGAGTGTTGTAACGCCCGGATACAACTTTCCATATTCGTAACTCCAACTCTTGCCTTTTAGGAGATGTGTTATTTTATTTCCTCCGTGGTTGGGTTTTTGTTTTTCGTTGTTTTGCTTTTTGTTTTGTTCGTTGCTTTCATCATTGCATCATTTGCATTTTGTTCATGCCATGCATTTCATCTCATCGCATCATGTGCATTGCATTTGCATATTTTCTTAAAACTCGTAGCCGTTCGTAGTTACCTTTTCTCTCTTTGCCTCCGTTGTCATTTTGTCAGACCCCTTGTCCTCGTTGACCTCCTCGGACCGCTTTGCCTTCGTTGGTCGTTTCAGTCCAACCTGTTTCGTTGCCCTCTTATTTGTCTACCTTCGCAACCTCTCACCGACCCCCCCCCTCTTTCGTGCGTCCGAAAACTTCCCCGAACCCGACCCGGGCTTTCGTTACCGATGGGTTCAGATCATCCCCTAACGTCTATAAAACGTCTCCGTTTTCTCTTTTGGACTCCCTAACATATTTTTCTCGACCGTCTGATTTAATCAGAGGGCCCAAATATACACCTAACAAAACCCACCTGCTATATATATTTAGTCTAACCCTAGCCATGTCCCATCCATTCCTCCCCTATCCTATCGCCGCCGCCGCCACTTCGTTTTCCTCGGGATCTTGCCCGATCCATTCGAGTTGCCGACCACCTTCCTGGTTTTCAGCGCCGAGCCAACCCAGTCCCTTCGATCCATCCATCCATCGATCCGGCCGCAGCCTCCTCCTCGTCGGGACCACCTCCCTGCGCCAGCTAGCGCCACCGCCGGAGCTGCTCCGTTACTCGCACGAACCAGCAGATGAGCCTCGCACCGCCCCTACCTTCCCTTTCTTCCTCTCCCGTTTCTCTCTTTCTCAATGCTCTCTCTCTCTCTCTCTGTTGCAACAGGGAACCGAGCCGCCTTGTTCGTCGCCCTTGTTTTCCCCCGCCAGGAGACCATCAGCAGCCTCCATCTCGTCGGCCACGTCGCCGACTTGCTCCGCCCTCGCCGTCGTCCTGTAGGCGAGCAGCACCAGCAGGTCGCCTCCGCCCGCTGCCATCCTCTTCCCGGAGCGCATGCCCCGCCATGGCCGCCTCGTCCCGGAGCAAGCTCGCAGGCGTTCTTGTCATCCTAGCACCGTCCGCCACCAAGACCGGCCGGATCCGGACGAACTCGAGCTTCCTCGCCCCGGATCCAGCCACCTCTGCTTCCCGATCGCGCCATCGCTGCTCGGTCCTCCTCTGCTTCACCTGTCGCGCCCTTTTTCCTCCTCTGCTCAAACCCATGCCTTGGCGCCCCCCTCGTCTGCGTCAACTAGGTGAGCAGCAGCTCCACCGCGACCTCGCCCGCGCCTCCCTCTATCTCTTCTTTCTTATTTTCCCTCTCTGGCGCTCTCTCGCTCACGATCTCTCTGTCTCTCCCCTTTGCCTCGAACAGGGAGACCCCGCCGCCATGAATAGCTAAGCCCAGCGCCCGAGCTTCGTCCGCCACCGTTGCCCGGAACCGACGCCGGACGGCTCGATCCGCTCGTTCGGCGGTTCCCAACGACCCGTCGCCATGACCCCCTCATCGGCGTCTTGACGTGCTGCTGTTTCTGTTCTTCAGGGACGAGCAGCAGCAGTTCGCCCGCCCCTTCGCCCGCGTTGACCCGCGCCTGGGCTGCCTCCTCGCTCGATCTGGTCGAGTCGTCGACCACGACGCAGCAGGCCCAGTGCTTCTCCAGGCCCAAGCCAGATTCGGCCCAGCGCGCCCCCCTGCCTGGCCTCCTCCCCACCAGCCGGGCCTTGGCCCAGGGTGAGCAGCCCCGCCCCCTCTCCTGTTGCACTTTTGGGCTGACCAGATTCGGCCCATACATGTTTTTTTTAGATCCGCGATTTAGCTTTATTCCAGTGATTTTCAGATTTACAGAAAACCCCCTAAGCATCATGCATGTAATAATTAATTAACCGTGCATCGGATTAAAATGAATTATATATGTAAAATGCTCAGAAAATTGTGTAGATTAATAATATGTCTTTTTCATCCCATGTTAAAAATGTTTAACTTGCTGTTTATTTAAATTTGCTAATATGCCATGCTAAAATGATTTAATTCATAACTAAATAACCGTAACTCGAATTAAATGTTCTCTATATGTAAATGGGGTAGAAAAATGCCTAGTTTAACATGGTCCACTTTATTTTGATGTTTAACAACATTAAATTTGTGTATATGGCATAACTGTACCGAATCTAAAATATTGCTCATGGGGATTTTCCGGAATTGTTGTTTCTTATTTCCGGCCTCATTTAAACTTGCCTAAATAGTTAGTTTAATTATGCTCCACCTCTTGCCATGTTTAACAACATTTAATATTGTTGTGTACCTAAACGAGATCAAACTAAATATTTGCATGTGGTGTTTTGTCAATATGCAACCCGTTGCATATTGAGCTCCACTTAATTTGTAGTATTGTTTGTCGCACTTTGCCATGCCATGCCTCATTAAACCGGACATGCATCATACTTGATTGTGCATCGTGCCATGTTTATGCTTGTGCATTTACCATGTTGTTTGTTTCTTTCCGGTGTTGCTTCTCGGTTCCGGTAATGTTGCGATTGTGAGGATTCGTTCGACTACTTCCGTTCGTCTTCTTCATGGACTCGTTCTTCTTCCTAGCGGGATTTCAGGCAAGATGACCGCTACCCTGGATCTCACTACTATCATTGCTATGCTAGTTGCTTCGTTCTATCGCTATGCTGCGCTACCTATTACCTGTTTATCAAGCCATCCCAAATTGCCATGTCAGCCTCTAACCTTTTGCACCCTTCCTAGCAAACCGTTGTTTGGCTATGTTACCGCTTTGCTCAGCCCCTCTTATAGCGTTGCTAGTTGCAGGTGAAGATGAAGTTTGTTCCTTGTTGGAACATGGAGATGTTGTTCCTTGTTGGAACATGTTTACTTGTTGGGATATCACAATATATCTTATATTATTAATGCATCTATATACTTGGTAAAGGGTGGAAGGCTCGGCCTTATGCACTGGTGTTTTGTTCCACTCTTGCCGCCCTAGTTTCCGTCATATCGGTATTATGTTCCCGGATTTTGCGTCCCTAACGCGGTCGGGTGATTTATGGGACCCCTTGACAGTTCGCTTTGAATAAGACTTTTCCAAAGAAGGCCCAACCTTGGTTTTACCATTTGCCTCACCACCACCTACACCCTTTCCTTGGGTCGGCCAACCCGAGGGTTATCTTTATTTAGCCCCCGGCCGGTGCTTCTCTAAGTGCTGGCCTGAACCGAGTAGATCAAGGGGCCCCTCGTGGCAACTCGAGGTTTGGTTTTACTCAGAGGATGTCTCATCCGGTGTTGCCTCGAGAACGAGATATGTGCAGCTCCTATCGGGATTGTCGGCGCATCGGGCGGTCTTGCCGGTCTTGTTTTATTACTGTCGAAATGTCTTGTAGCCGGGATTCCGAGACTGATCGGGTCTTCCCGGGGAGAAGGAATATCCTTCGTTGATCGCGAGAGCTTATCATGGGCTAAGTTGGGACACCCCTGCAGGGTTTGAACTTTCGAAAGCCGTGCCCGCGGTTATGTGGCAGATGGGAATTTGTTAATGTCCGGTTGTAGAAAACCCGAAGTTGATCTTAATTAAAATACACCAACCGTATGCGTAACCGTGAGTGTCTCTTTTCGGGGTTGATCGAGAGGAGAACACGGTTTCTGGTTATGTCTGATGTAAGTAGGAGTTCAGGATCACTTCTTGATCATTACTAGTTGACGACCGTTCCTTTGTTTCTCTTCTCGCTCTCATTTGCGTATGTTAGCCACCATATATGCTTAGCCGCTGCTGCAACCTCACCACTTTACCCCTTCCTTTCCCATTTAAGCTTTGCTAGTCTTGATACCCATGGTAATGGGATTGCTGAGTCCTCGTGGCTCACAGATTACTACACCACCAGTTGCAGGTACAGGTTATGCGATGATCATGACGCGAGAGCGATGCTTGTTTGTGTTGGAGTTCTTCTTCTGCTTCTTCTTCGATCAGGGGATAGGTTCCAGGTCGGCAGCCTGGGCTAGCAGGGTGGATATTGTTTGAGTTTCTGTTTATGTTTCATCCGTAGTCGGATGTTGATCTTGTATATGATGTGATGTTGTATTCGTGTGGCATTGTATGCCTTATGTATGTATCCCTATGTATTATGTAATGTTGATATAATGATATCCACCTTGCAAAAGCGTCTTCAAGATGCGCTTCTATCCTTGGTGGGACCATCGAGTTCCTTTAGGATAGGGTCGCATCTTGGGCGTGACATACACGCGGTTGAGGGAGCATCCAGGGAGCAAGCAGTGTCAAGCGGCCAGAGTCACATGAAACGTTCAAGAAGTATGAACTTACTGTCGGATCATGCAACCGGTAACCCTAAATAGGGATACGAGCTCCACCACCCCATTCTCATGGTCGAGGTTGTCATTCCTCGAGTACATAACTTTGCGTTAAAAATCCCATGGGCGGTGGTGTAGCCAATCATATAGAAGCACAGTTCAGGTAAAATGATAAGTGAATACATACCCCCGACGACCAACACGAACCTGACCATTACAACATAGGGTATTCAGCCGGGAGTTGATTAAATACGACATATAAAGGCTAGATTGATAAACTCCGCTATAAATTTGCTCTTTAAAAAGCGATGTTCATATCAAATGAACTTAAGAGCCGACGGGTCCCTCTACAAGCGAAGATGACTTTACTCAGATTTGACGAGGAACTGGTGTTTGACAGCATGAAGGACGAGCGCTAGCAGGATATTGAAGGACATGACACCCTCCCTTAAGTGATTAGTTACGTTCCATTTGTTATCTATCATATGCATCCTCATGTTGTAATTCAAACTGGTTCCATCCTTTTTTTAATAAGGAGAGGGCCCGATGTCAATCCCCTTTCTGTCCTTCTATTAAAGCATGAGTCTAAGCGATACAAAGGATGCATGCCCTTAAAGCATCATCAAACCTTACGGGGATTGTAGAATCAAGCCAACACCCCGCAGCTTCCGAGGCACCCCAGAAAAGTCACCGGCCCTGTGTCCTCGGTATTTCGCATTATATGCATTGGTTTCGAGTTGTGTCTTTGGTCAATGGCTGGTTTGCCCGGCTCCTGTGCTTACCTCTTACGTTCCCGCTTTGTTCTGCTAGGAGGTAAAGGGAGAACCACTGTGATTGCTACTTCTGGTTTAACCGGTTAAGTACCTCAGTTGGAGAAAGTCGAAAGCTGACTGTCACAACAAGTGTAAACTGGTCGGTGAACTGACGAAAGTGTTAAACTATATACGACCGACAGCAGTTGTCTGTGTAAAATGAAAGGCTTTTTGTCGGTGTCAAAACCGGCGGATCTCGGGTAGGGGGTCCCGAACTGTGCGTCTAGGCGGATGGTAACAGGAGACAAGGGACACGATGTTTTTACCCAGGTTCGGCCCCTCTCGATGGAGGTAATACCCTACTCCCGCTTGATTAATATTGATGATATGGGTAGTACAAGAGTAGATCTACCACGAGATCAGAGACGCTAAACCCTAGAAGCTAGCCTATGGTATGATTGTTGTTCGTCCCCACGGACTAAAACCCTCCGGTTTATATAGACACCGGATAGGGTTAGGGTTACACAGAGTCGGTTACAATGGTAGGAAATCTACATATCCAGACGCCAAGCTTGCCTTCCACGCCAAGGAAAGTCCCATCCGGACATGGGACGAAGTCTTCAATCTTGTATCTTCATAGTCCAGAGTCCGCCAAAGATGATAGTTCGCTATCCGGACACCCCCTAGTCCAGGACTCCTCAAGAGCCCTCGAACCAGGCTTCAATGACGACGAGTCCGGCGTGCATATTGTCTTCGGCATTGCAAGGCGGGTTCCTCCTCCGAATACTTCATAGAAGATTTTGAACACAAGGACAGTCCGCTCTCGCAAAATAATTTCCACATAACACCGTAGAGAGAATAATATTTACACAAAATCAATCTGCTGACGTATTCTGCAGCATGTAATCACGCCACGGCCAAGTTCTTATTCGAATCGTTTTTACTATACCACCTCAGCGCGTTTAGCGAGGCGGTTTCCTTGGCACGTCTTTTCAAAGCAGAGATCGTGTCCCCCTTATTCCGGGATCCTCATCAATACGGATGTGGGTAACCCAACCGCGCCATTGATTACGGCGCTTGGACGATAAGCGAGTTTTACCAGGCTGGTGGGGGCGCTTAGTTGTGTCCGTCCATATAAGGGGATACGGATCCACCTTTTCACCTACGCCTTCTTCCTCCTTTGCTCATCCATTCCTGCGCACTCGAGCTCCAGCGCCCAAGTCCGCACATACCTCCTCAACCTTCTCCGATCATGTCCGGAGCGGGAGGCAAGTGGATGGCCTCCTCCATCACGGAGGGGCACATCACAAAGCTGCAGGAGGCCGGATATTTGTCCGGGGACATCGCGTGTTGGCTCCCCACCAAGGGGCAGCTCATCCCCACCCCCAGGCCCCATGAGAGGGTGGTGTTCCTCACCCACTTCCTCCGCGGACTAGGTTTTCCACTTCACCCATTTTTCCGGGGGCTCATGTTCTATTACGGCCTGGATTTCCACGATCTGGCCCCAAACTTTATCCTCAATATCTCGACGTTTATCGTCGTGTGCGAGGCCTTCCTCTGCATCCAGCCCCACTTCGGTTTATGGTTGAAGACCTTTAGCGTCAAGCCGAAGATAGTGGGCGGCCGACAGGCGGAGTGCGGAGGCGCCATGGCGGGCAGGATGCCCAATGTTACATGGCTTGAGGGCTCCTTCGTGGAGACCATAAAGGGGTGGCAATCGGGGTGGTTCTACATCACCGAGCCGCGCGACTCCAAATGGGCGGCGGCCCCCGAATTCAGATCTGGCTTCCCCACACGGCTCACATCATGGAAAGAGACGGGCCTGACGTGGGGTGATTCGGAAGAGCTGACCGGACTCCAAACCTGTGTCCGAAACCTGGTGGACAAGCAGCTCAAGCTTGTCAACGTAGTCCAGGTTATGCTCATCCGCCAGATTCTCCCATGCCAACAACGGGCCTTCAATTTGTGGGAGTTTGATCCGGCACAACACCGGACCTTGAGCCGGCTCTTCGACACTACGTATGAAGATGCCTGGAAGGTGCTGTTCAAGGGCGCCGAAGCCCCCGCATCCGCTACCGAAGATCGCGGATTCCGCTCGCAGCATCAAGCCAGCGAGGTAAGTTATTTTGCCCTTTACAGGACTCTCTTTTCATAGTTTGACTCTATGCGGGATCTAAAACTCCCTAACCTTTGACAGGACTGGTTGAAGACGTCCGGACAGATCAACTGTCCGGCTCCCTTGCCAGAAGACCCAGCGGACGCCCGCTTGACGGGGCTGCTGGTTCCGGCACCTCACGTGGTGCCAGAGAAGAAGGCCAAGAAGGAGGCCACGGGAACTCGAAGGAGCTCCCGGCGCCAGGTGCTGTCAGATTCTGACGCAGAATCCTCTCCTGAGAATGAGGAGGAGGAAAAAGAAGCCTCTCCCCCAGCGGGGGAAGAGAAGAAAAGGAAGGCCGCCCCGACTGGGGAGGCCGGAGGGTCCAAGACAGGAAGGACCCTTCCTCCGGACTTCTCCACCAACGTCCACAACGACGAGGAGGAGTGGCCATCAAGGGCCAAGCCCCTGGCGAGATCGTAAGTGTCCGGATTCCAGAATAACTAATGACTTTTTATTTGCCGCATAGCGTCTTCTAATGCCGAATATAACCATGTAGCCCGCCCAAGGATGAGCTCGCCGCTTCGTCGAGCGGCTCCCTGGATTCGTCGGATGTGAATAGCACTTCACTTCCGGGCGCCTCCTCCCTCGTGGACGCAGACGCCGCGGTGGAGTACCAAAAGGGGCCCAACCAGGAGGAGGTGGTCCAGGAGGCGCCGCAAGGCGACCTCCCGGACTCCGGGCGCAAAGGGGGCAAAACTCCGGAGGGCTCTAAGTCCGGCCCTGTGCCGGACTCTGTACCGGAATCTTCAGTGGTTCCGAAGTCCGGCAAGCGGCCCCTTCGTAAGAAGGGCAAGACTACGACGCCGATGACCTCCGTCCAACCGGAGGCACCGGATAGCTTGTTGGAGGCGCTTAACGGCGCTTCCATCGACGAGGAGCACCGCACTATCATGAGTGCGGTGGTCCAAAAAGTTCAGTCCGCCAAGAGCAGGCTGACTGAAGCCTGTACCAGCCTTCTAACAGGCTTTGAGGTAAGTTTAGAATATGTAAAAATATTACCGCATAGACAAGAGCCCACGATGCTTAGTTCGGTGTTCGGAAAGAAAAGCTGGACTGAGGATCTAAAAGATATACGCAGGAGTCTAACATAAATATGTCAATATGGGAATGCAGGCTGCCATGTCGACCTGCCCAAGACCGACCATGGAGGTCAATGCATTGAAGGAGAGCCTCGAGCGGTCCGAGAACGAGCTCGGCCAAGCCAAGAAGCAGCTCGAGGATAAGGAAGGTAAGTAATACCTTTTTAAAGTAATACCTTATAGAAAGGACTTGGTTGGAAAAAATGACAGGAATAACGTGAGTATTGCAGGGGCCACGAACGAGGTGGCGACCCTGAAGGAAGCGGTGTCCGCGGCCGAAATCAAAGCGGCCGCGGAGCGCACCAAGCGAGAGGAGCAGGAGGCGCGGGTGGCGGAGGTGCGGCAAGAGCTCCTGGCTCTCGTGAAAAAACACGAGAGTTTGGAGCGTGACTCGAAGACTCGAGAGTCCGAGCTCGCCTCGGCTCTTGAGAGTGCCAGAGCTGCTAAGGCCGAAGCCCAGAAAGCCCTCCAGGAAATTGAGCTGATGAAGAAGATAGCGGCGGGTAAGGAATTCTTTATGCAAAGCAAGAATGTGAAGGTGAATTATCTGTTACTTACCCGAATCCGGAGCTCTCCAGGAGCATTCGCAGATCTGCCCTGCAGTGTGTCTGATGCTGCCGCTTTCTACCGAGCCGAGGAGGGAAGCTCGACGAAGAAGGTGTTCTGGTCTCAGTATGCTGAGGCCGGACATCCGGTGCCCCTGAGCGACCAGCTGAAGCAGCTGGTCAAGCTCCACAAGGTCGCCGAACAGGCCATGAAGGGCCTCATAGTTCAGCTGTGGCCTACGGAAGCCATGCCTGGGAGCTACTTCGGGTTGGTAAGGCGGCTGGTGGATGCTTGTCCAAGGCTTGAAGTCATCAAGCGCTCCGTCTGTGTCGAAGGTGCCGGTAGGGCCCTTGCCCGTGCTAAGGTGCACTGGGGCAAGCTGGACGGTGAGAAGCTTGTGAAGGACGGACCACCACCGGGCAAGGAGCATCGCAAGCCCGAAATGTATTATGAGGGCGTCCTGAAGGGTGCCCGCCTTATAGCGCCGTGAATGCTCCAAAGATGTAATTTTGAATAGACTCGCATTTGTTATCCTGTACGCTGAAAACTTGTTCAAATGCGCTTAAGCAACGCTTGTGAATTTAAAATATTACCTTCAGGCGGCCGTTTATCAAATTTGAGAGATGGCAAGTCGTTGGCTTCAGCCCCCATGCCACGAAGTCTTTGGGGTGTTCGGGATAAACTTGAGCGCTCTGCTCCCATTCTTGCGTCCTTCGAGGGAGGCGCTCAACGCAACGAACCAGGCAACCGGACTTATAGTGCTTGGACACTCTCACTTAGCCATAGAATTCTATAATTTTAAATTTCGGCGAAGCCCCTAGTATTCGGAAGACCGAGTTCGGGGCGCTATCCACGCCTTGGCCGGACAATGCCGGCTCCTCGCTCTAAGCGGCATAAGTCTTTAGGGACCCGAAAAACCTCTCGAACAGCGACCAGCTCTCGCCTATCATGACGGTCAGTTTTAGCTTTCTCCACCGAGGTGCTCAACCCAGCTCAACCGGGCATAATCGCAGTGGTTCTCCCAGACTACCTTAGTCGATATAACGGAACGTAAGGTACCAAAACATGGGAGCCGCAAGAAACCCAACTATTGACCCAAGACATGATTCGGAGCCGATGCATATAATGCTATAAGTTCAGGGTGCCGCACTTGTGAAAGTGTTCGGACTTATCACACCATATTTTGGGGTACTTAAGCCCCTGGTGTATTGGCCGTACCAAAGTGTACGGGTGCAACATGTCATAGATGAACATATATGGAAAAAGGGAATGCAATAATAAGCAGAAGCTATGTATTGTTTATTCAAAAGATACTGCAATTAAAGAAGAACGATACAAATAGTGCGATAAGCAAGGGATGGGACTATTTAACATGTCCCCCTCCAGGGGTAAGCTACGGGATGGTATGTAAAATAGGTATAATGCTCGTAGTAGAGACCACCTGGACACTCGACGTAGCTTTCTGCTTCCCTGGCTGTTGCATCATGAGTTCGGCAATTCTAGCGTCGGACAGGGCTTCTGGAGAGCAGAGTCCTGAAAGTAAAAAGAAAAAAAAGAAGAAAAAAAAGGAATGACACAAACGGGAGCCCCTAGTACGGTCTAGCCGCATTCTGGGCATGTCGTGGTCGTGGCCCGTCCCCTATGCCCATGGTATCTCTAGAGCGTAGTTATGTACGCGTAGTATTGGCGTCGCAATTTCGCGAGGGCTGGGGTTGGGGCCGCATTGCTATGCGTGCTCGGAACGTGCCAGGCGGTCTTGTTGTAGGTTACTCCGAGCGCGCTTGACGGTGTCCGGTCGTTTAGTAGCCGGATCGAGAATTTCCTTAACAGGCTGCTTTGTACTTCCGCCGCTAGGGCCGCCGTATGCTCCTCCATTCGGAGAGAGCGTTCGGTGTTTCCATTGACCGTAATTACTCCTCGAGGGCCTGGCATCTTGAGCTTGAGGTATGCGTAGTGCGGCACCGCATTGGACTTTGCAAATGCAGTTCGTCCGAGCAGTGCGTGATAGCCGCTGCAGAACGGGACTATGTCGAAGATTAACTCTTCGCTTCGGAAGTTATCCGGGGATCCGAAGACCACTTCGAGTGTAACTGTGCCTGTACAATTGGCCTCTACACTCGGTATGACGCCTTTAAAGGTCGTCTTTGTGGGTTTAATTCTTGAGGGGTCTATGCCCATTTTGCGACCGTATCCCGGTAAAGCAGGTTCAGGCTCTTGCCGCCGGCCCATCGTGACTCTACTAAGGTGAAATCCGTCAATGATTGAGTCAAGAACCAATGCGGTGAATCCGCCATGTCGGATGCTAGTGGGGTGGTCCCTTCGATCAAAAGTAATCGGGCAGGAGGACCACGGGTTGAACTTTGGGACGACTGGCTCCATCGCATGTACGTCCCTTAGTGCACGCTTCCGCTCCCTTTTGGGTATGTGGGTTGCGTATATCATGTTCACCGTTCGCACTTGTGGGGGAAAGCCCTTCTGTCCTCTATTGTTCGGCGGCTGGGGCTCCTCCTCGTCATCGCTATGCAGCCCCTTGTCATTGAGTTCGCATTTAACTTGCTCGCTGCTTAAACACCCAACAATCTCTATTGGTGTGGTTGGCTGGTTTTTCGGGGGTGCCATGTATCTGGCACAAGCGATCGAGTATTCGGTCCAAGTTGGACGAGCCCTGGATATTTCTTTTGAATGGCTTCTTCCGCTGACTGGGTTTAGAGCCTCTGAATCTGGCATTGACTGCCGTATCTTCAGCATTATCACCGTTAATTCGGCGCTTATGCTTGTTGCAACGCGACCTGCCATTGATGTCCTTGGTATCCGAACTACCAGGGTGTTTGGCCAAGTTGTTGCTTCGAGCTAGCCAGCTGTCCTCTCCCGCACAAAAGCGGGTCATGAGTGATGTGAGGGCTGCCATGGATTTTGGCTTTTCCTGTCCTAGGTGCCGGGCTAGCCACTCGTCGCGGATGTTGTGTTTGAAGGCTGCTAGCGCCTCTGCATCCGGACAGTCAATGATTTGATTTTTCTTGGTTAAGAACCGTGTCCAGAATTGTCTGGCCGATTCATCTGGCTGCTGAATTATGTGGCTTAGGTCATCAGCGTCTGGTGGTCGCACATATGTGCCCCGGAAGTTATCAAGGAATGCGGCTTCCAGGTCTTCCCAACAACCAATTGATTCTGTTGGCAAGCTGTTGAGCCAATGCCGAGCTGGTCCTTTAAGCTTGAGTGGGAGGTATTTGATGGCATGTAGATCATCACCGCGGGCCATGTGGATATGGAGGAGATAGTCCTCGATCCGCACCGCAGGATCTGTGGTACCATCGTATGATTCGATGTTTACGGGTTTGAAGCCCTCGTGGATTTGATGATCCATTACTTCATCCGTGAAGCATAGTGGGTGTCTTGGCGCCTCAGATTGGGCTATATCACGGCGTAGCTCATATGAGCTTTGTCTCATCGTGTTTGGCCCGCCGGGTTGCTGTATCCAGCGTGACGGTAATCATCCCGAAGTCGTTAGGCGCCTACGCCGATCTGTAGATTGATCTTGTCTGCTTTGCCTTATCCTCCAAAGATATCTCGCAAGTCCGCGCGTTCTCCCGTGCCTTGGTACTTTTTGAGCGTCAGGCGTGGCTTGAGCGGAGGGCCGAGAGGCTTCTGCGTCATGACCACGGGTGGCCAGTCTGCCATGTCGTGCGCTGGTGATGCAGGTGCTTCCTCCTCTGATCGAGGCAACGGCTTGCGTTTGGGGTAGCTTTTGGAGGGGCGTTCGAGTTCGTACTCTTCGGCAGCAAGGACTTCAGTCCATCCGCTGCCTAGCAAGTCTTGGTCAGCTCTAAGCTGCTGCTGCTTTTTCTTGAGGCTGCTTGCCGTGGCCATAAGCCTGCGTTTGAAACGCTCCTGCTCGGCGGGATCCTCAGGCACGACAAATTCTTCGTCGTCGAGGCTTGCCTCATCTTCGGAGGGAGGCATATAATTATCGTCCTCTACCTCTCTATCTGCCGCTCTATTATGAGGGCTGGCTTCTCCCTCCTCCTGTCTGAATCCTCTTTGGAGGGGTTGTCTTCGCACCGTCCCGGTGTTATTGTCTCCCGTGCCGGAATCACCGTTTTTACTGTGGCGGGATTTAGAGCGGCGCCGCTGACGTCGGCGCTTGGGTTGTTTCTTGGAGGGGTCATCCTCCGTTGTTCCATCGCCATTCCCATCTTTTGGGATGTCCACCATGTATATGTCGTATGACGAGGTGGCCTTCCAGTGCCCTGTAGGCGCTGGTTCTTGGTTGTCTCCTGCATCGTCGTCCATACCGTCGATGTCTTCGGAGTCGAAGTCGAGCATGTCGGTTAAATCATCGACAGTGGCTACAAAGTGGGTGGTGGGTGGGCGTTGAATTTCTTCGTCGTCCGCATCCCAACCTTCCTGACCATAGTCCGACAAGGGCTCTCCTGATAAAGAGAGAGACTTTAGTGAACTCAGGATGTCGCCAAAGGGCGAGTGCTGAAAGATGTCCGCGGCGGTGAACTCCATAACCGGCGCCCAATCGGATTCGACTGGCAGGGGCGCGGGAGGTTCGGAGTCCGGCACCTCGGAGTCACGGGCTTTGCAAAGGACAGGGATGGTGTTCGGCTCAATCGCCGTAGAGATCGTAGCCCCCGAGGTGGTGTCCAGCCACTCGTCCTCGATCGGCGAAGTTGGCTCCGAACTAAGGGTCGGAGCAGACTCTGGTGCAGCCTCCAGGGCACTGTTCGGCGGCAGAGCTAGATCGTACCCATCGAGACAGTGCGTCGCGCTTGGCTGTGGCTCGAATCCGTCGAAGATCAAGTCTCCGCGAATGTCAGCCGTGTAGTTCAAACTCCCAAACCTGACCTGATGGCCAGGGGTGTAGCTTTCGATCTGCTCCAGATGGCCAAGTGAATTGGCCCGCAGTGCAAAGCCGCCGAATACGAAGATCTGTCCGGGGAGAAAAGTCTCACCCTGGACTGCGTCGTTGTTGATGATTGAAGGAGCCATCGGGCCTATAGGTGACGACACAGAGGAACTCTCAATGAAAGCACCAATGTCGGTGTCAAAACCGGCGGATCTCGGGTAGGGGGTCCCGAATCGTGCGTCTAGGCGGATGGTAACAGGAGACAAGGGACACGATGTTTTTTACCTGTGTTCGGGCCCTCTCGATGGAGGTAATACCCTACTCTTGCTTGATTAATATTGATGATATGGGTAGTACAAGAGTAGATCTACCACGAGATCAGAGAGGCTAAACCCTAGAAGCTAGCCTATGGTATGATTGTTGTTCGTCCTACGGACTAAAACCCTCCGGTTTATATAGACATCGGATAGGGTTAGGGTTACATAGAGTCGGTTACAATGGTAGGAAATCTACATATCCAGACGCCAAGCTTGCCTTCCACGCCAAGGAAAGTCCCATACGGACACGGGACGAAGTCTTCAATCTTGTATCTTCATAGTCCAGGAGTCCGGCCAAAGATGATAGTTCGGCTATCCGGACACCCCCTAGTCCAGGACTCCCTCACTTTTTCTTCTCAAGAAAGCCAACTATGGATGGTTCCACCGTGGACATTCTGGTGACTTGACATAAACCAGGGGATATTAAATTGCCCCCACTAAAATGCTCCTACGACTAAGTGTATGTTTTAGCCTTATGGTCTGATTGCCTTGTTTCCCCTAGCACAACTTCCCACGGGCGCCGAGACTTTGGTTGACAGTTAAAATCAGGAATGAAACACCCTAAGTATATTCTACGAAGGGGCGGAAGCTGTCAACTGGCCAACTACATCTTTGAAGAGTCGCAACTGAGTCAAAATGAAAGCATAAAAGTTACAAACGGAATAAATAAATTTCATTTCACAATTACGAACGTTGGTTATATATCTCGGCGTGTATTTACAGAATACAAATGTAGGTGCTAATGATCTTTTAAAATCACCTGTTTGCTACATTTCCCTTCGGATGTCCAAGCTGCTGGCATGACCTGCTCATAGTAGTCAGCAGCCAATCGTCTCTTTCCTTCCGGGCGGTGTCATGAGATCGGCTCTATATCCAACCTCGGCCACCAAGTCTGCACAACTGCAAATGCCTCCTGGGCTGTTTGGGAACGCAGTAATTTCATATAATTTCCTACGCACACGCAAGATCATGGTGATGCATAGCAATGAGAGGGAAGAGTGTAGTCCACGTACCCTCGTAGACCGTAAGCGGAAGCGTTATGACAATGCGGTTGATGTAGTCATACGTCTTCACGATCCGACCGATCCTAGTACCGAAAGTACGGCACCTCCGTGTTCTGCACACGTTCGGCTCGGTGACGTCCCACGAACTTTCGATCCAGCTGAGTGTCGAGGGAGAGCTTCGTCGGCACGACGGCGTGATGACGGTGATGATGAAGCTACTGGCGCAGGGCTTTGCCTAAGCACTGCAACGATATGACCGAGGTGGATTATGGTGGAGGGGGCACCGCACACGGCTAAGACAATGTATGTTGTTTTGTTCTAGGTGCCCCCTGCCCCCGTATATAAAGGAGAAAGGGGGAGGCCGGCCGGCCCTTGGGACGCGCGATAATTATGGTGACCCCCGGAACTCATCGGTTTCCGAATATAGTCAACCAATATATCAATCTTTATGTATCGACCATTTCGAGACTCCTCATCATGTCTGTGATCATATTCGGGACTCCGAACTATTTTCGGTACATCATAACACATAAACACATAATACCGATCGTCACCGAACGTTAAGCGTGTGGACCCTACGGGTTCGAGAACTATGTACACATGACCGAGACACGTCTCCGGTCAATAACCAATAGAGGAACCTGGATGTTCATATTGGTTCCCACATATTCTATGAAGATCCTTATCGGTCGAACCGCATAACGATATACGTTGTTCCCTTTGTCATCGGTATGTTACTTGCCCGAGATTCGATCGTCGGTATCTCAATACCTAGTTCAATCTCGTTACCGGCAAGTCTCTTTACTCGTTCTGTAGTGCATCATCCCACAACTAACTCATTAGTCACATTGCTTGCAAGGCTTATAGTGATGTGCATTACCGAGAGGGCCCAGAGATACCTCTCCGTTAAACGGAGTGACAAATCCTAATCTCGAGCTATGCCAACTCAACAAGTACCATTGGAGACACCTGTAGAGCACCTTTATAATCACCCAGTTATGTTGTGACATTTGGTAGCACACTAAGTGTTCCTCCGGTATTCGGGAGTTGCATAATCTCATAGTCATAGGAACATGTATAAGTCATGAAGAAATCAATAGCAATATACTAAACGATCAAGCGCTAAGCTAATGGAATGGGCCAAGTCAATCACATCATTCTCTAATGATGTGATCCCATTAATCAAATGACAACTCATGTCTATGGCTAGGAAACTTAACCATCTTTGATGCAACGAGCTAGTCAAGTAGAGGCATACTAGTCACACTCTGTTTGTCTATGTATTCAGACATGTACCAAGTTTCCGGTTAATACAATTCTAGCATGAACAATAAACATTTGTCATGATATAAGGAAATATAAATAACAACTTTGTTATTGCCTCTAGGGCATATTTCCTTCAGTCTCCCACTTGCACTAGAGTCAATAATGTAGATTACATAGTAATGATTCTAACACCCATGGAGTCTTGGGTTCTGATCATGTTTTTGCTCGTGAGAGAGGCTTAGTCAACGGGTCTGCAACATCTGGATCCATATGTACCTTGCAAATATCTATGTCTCCCTCCTTGACTTGATCGCAGATGGAATTGAAGCGTCTCTTAATGTGCTTGGTTATTTTGTGAAATCTGGATTCCTTTGCCAAGGGAATTGCACCAGTATTGTCACAAAAGATTTTCATTGGACCCGATGCACTAGGTATGACACCTAGATCGTATATGAACTCCTTCATCCAAACTCCTTCATTTGCTGCTTCTGAAGCAGCTATGTACTCTGCTTCACACATAGATCCCGCCACGACGCTTTGCTTAGAACTGCACCAACTGACAGCTCCACCGTTCAATATAAATATGTATCTGGTTTGTGACTTAGGGTCATATGGATCAGTGTCAAAGCTTGCATCAATGTAACCATTTACGACGAGCTCTTTGTCACCTCCATAAACGAGAAACATATCCTTAGTCCTTTTCAGGTATTTCAGGATGTTCTTGACCACTGTCCAGTGATCCACTCCTGGATTACTTTGGTACCTCCCTGCTAAACTAATAGCAAGGCACACATCAGGCCTGGTACACAGCATTGCATACATGATAGAACCAATGGCTGAAGCATAGGGAATGACCTTCATTTTCTCTTTATCTTGTGCAGTGGTCCGGCATTGAGTCTGACTCAACTTCACACCTTGTAACACAGGCAAGAACCCTTTCTTTGCTTGATCCATTTCGAACTTATTCAAAACTTTATCAAGGTATGTGCTTTGTGAAAGTCCAATTAAGCGTCTTGATCTATCTCTATAGATCTTGATGCCTAATATATAAGTAGCTTCACCGAGGTCTTTCATTGAAAAACTCTTATTCAAGTATCCTTTTATGCTATCCAGAAATTCTATATCATTTCCAATCAACAATATGTCATCCACATATAATATTAGAAATGCTACAGAGCTCCCACTCACTTTCTTGTAAATACAGGCTTCTCCAAAAGCTATATAAAACCATATGCTTTGATCACACTATCAAAACGTTTATTCCAACTCCGAGATGCTTGCACCAGTCCATAAATGGATCGCTGGAGCTTGCACACTTTGTTAGCATCCTTTGGATCGATAAAACCTTCAGGTTGCATCATATACAACTCTTCTTCCAGAAATCCATTCATGAAAGCAGTCTTTACATCCATTTTCCAAATTTCATAATCATAAAATGCAGCAATTGCTAACACGATTCGGACAGACTTAAGCATCGTTACGGGTGAGAAAGTCTCATTGTAGTCAACTCCTTGAACTTGTCGAAAACCTTTTGCAACAAGTCGAGCTTTGTAGACAATAACATTACAGTCAGCGTCAGTCTTCTTCTTGAAGATCCATTTATTCTCGGTGGCTTGCCGATCATCGGGCAAGTCAACCAAAGTCCACACTTTGTTCTCATACATGGATCCCATCTCAGATTTCATGGCCTCAAGCCATTTTGCGGAATCTGGGCTCATCATCATTTCCTCATAGTTAAGTAGGTTTGTCATGGTCAAGTAACATGCCCTCCGAACAGGATTACCGTACCACTAAGTGCGGATCTTACTCTGGTTGACCCTCACGAGGTTCGGTAGTAACTTGATCTGAAGTTACATGATCATCATCATTATCTTCCTCACTAATTGGTGTAGGAGTCACGAGGAACAGATTTACGTGATGAACTACTTTCCAATAAGGGAGCGAGTACAATTACCTCATCAAGTTCTACTTTCCTCCCACTCACTTCTTTCGAGAAACTCCTTCTATAGAAAGGATCCATTCTTAGCAACGAATGTCTTGCCTTCGGATCTGTGATAGAATGTGTACCCAACAGTCTCCTTTGGGTATCCTATGAAGACACATTTCTCCGATTCGGGTTCGAGCTTATCAGGTTGAAGCTTTTTCACATAAGCATCGCAACCCCAAACTTTAAGAAATGACAACCTGGGTTTCTTGCCAAATCACAGTTCATAAGGTGTCGTCTAAACGGATTTAGATGGTGCCCTATTTAACGTGAATGCAGCCGTCTCTAAAGCATAACCCCAAAACGATAGCGGTAAATCATTAAGGGACATCATAGATCGCACCATGTCTAATAAAGCGGGGTTACGGCGTTCGGACACACCATTACGCTGTGGTGTCCCGGGTGGCGTGAGTTGTGAAACTATTCTGCATTGTTTCAAATGAAGACCAAACTCGTAACTCAAATATTCTCCTCCACGAGCAGATTGTAGAAACTTTATTTTCTTGTTACGATGATTTTCCACTTCACTCTGAAATTATTTGAACTTTTCAAATGTTTCAGACTTATGCTTCATCAAGTAGATATACCCATATCTGCTCAAATCATCTGTGAAGGTGAGAAAATAACGATACCCGCCGCGAGCCTCAACATTCATCGGACCACATACATTAGTATGTATGATTTCCAAAAAATCTGTTGCTCGCTCCATTGTTCTAGAGAACGGCGTTTTAGTCATCTTGCCCATGAGGCATGGTTAGCAAGTACCAAGTGATTCATAATCAAGCGATTCCAAATGTCCATCAGAATGGAGTTTCTTCATGCGCTTTACACCAATATGATCCAAATGGCAGTGCCATAAATAACTTGCACTATCATTGTCAACTCTGCATCTTTTGGCTTCAATATTATGA
Source organism: Aegilops bicornis (assembly GCA_021605145.1). Classification (NCBI taxonomy): domain Eukaryota; kingdom Viridiplantae; phylum Streptophyta; class Magnoliopsida; order Poales; family Poaceae; genus Aegilops; species Aegilops bicornis. The sequence continues at coordinate 171,224,357 of CM038673.1, read as the reverse complement.
ATATGTGTATCACCACTGTCAAGATTCAACAAAAATAGACCACTCTTCAAGGGTGCATGACCATAAAAGATATTACTCATATAAATAGAACAACCATTATTCTCTGATTTAAATGAATAACCGTATCGCATCAAACAAGATCCAATATAATGTTCATGCTTAACGCTGGCACCAAATAACAATTATCCAGGTCTAAAACTAACCCCGAAGGTAGATGTAGAGGTAGTGTGCCGACGGTGATCACATCGACTTTGGAACAATTTCCCACGTGCATCGTCACCTCGTCCTTAGCCAATCTTCGCTTAATCCGTAGTCCCTGTTTCGAGTTGCAAATATTAGCTATAGAACCAGTATCAAATACCCAGGTACTACTGCGAACATTAGTAAGGTACACATCAATAACTTTGTTCACCTTGCCATCCTTATTATCCGCCAAATACTTGGGGAAGTTTCACTTCCAGTGACCAGTCTGCTTGTAGTAGAAGCACTCAGTCTCAGGCTTAGGTCCAGACTTGGGCTTCTTCACTTGAGCAGAAACTTGCTTTCCATTCTTCTTGAAGTTCCCCTTCTTCCCTGTACCCTTTTTCTTGAAACTGGTGGTCTTGTTGACCATCAACACTTGATGCTCCTTCTTGATTTCTACCTCCGCAGCCTTTAGTATCGCGAAGAGCTTGGGAATTGCCCTATCCACCCCTTGCATATTATAGGTCATCATGGAGCTCTTGTAGCTTGGTGGCAGTGATTGAAGAATTCTGTCAATGACACTATCATCAGGAAGATTAACTCCCAGTTGAATCAAGTGATTGTTATACCCAGACATTTTTAGTATATGCTCACTGATAGAACTATTCTCCTCCATCTTGCAGCTGTAGAATTTATTGGAGACTTCATATCTCACAATCTGGGCATTTGCTTTAAATATTAACTTCAACTCCTGGAACATCTCATATGCTCCATGATGTTCAAAACGTCATTGAAGTCCCGGTTCTAAGCCGTAAAGAATGGCACACTGAACTATCAAGTAGTCATCAACTTTGCTCTGCCAGACGTTCATAACATTTGGTGTTGCTCCTGCAGCGGGTTTAGCACCTAGCGGTGCTTCCAGGACGTAATTCTTTTGTGCAGCAATGCTGATAGTCCTCAAGTTATAGACCCAGTCCGTGTAGTTGCTACCATCATCTTTCAACTTTGCTTTCTATAGGAACGCATTAAAATTCAATGGAACAACAGCATGGGCCATCTATCTACAACAACATAGACATGCAAAATACTATCAGGTACTAAGTTCATGATAAATTAAAGTTCACTTAATTAAAATTACTTAAGAACTCCCAGTTAGATAGACATCCCTCTAATCATCTAAGTGATCACGTGATCCAAATCAACTAAACCATGTCCGATCATCACGTGAGATGGAGTAGTTTTCAATGGTGAACATCACTATGTTGATCATATCTACTATATGATTCATGCTCGACCTTTTGGTCTCAGTGTTCCGAGGCCATATCTGCATATGCTAGGCTCGTCAAGTTTAACCCGAGTATTCTGCATGTACAAAACTGGCTTGCACCCGTTGTATTGGAACGTAGAGCTTATCACACCCGATCATCACGTGGTGTCTCGGCACGACAAACTTTTGCAACAGTGCATACTCAGGGAGAACACTTGTACCTTGAAATTTAGTGAGAGATCATCTTATAATGCTACCGCCGAACTAAGCAAAATAAGATGCATAAAAGATAAATATCACATGCAATCAATATAAGTGATATGATATGACCATCATCATCTTGTGCCTTTGATCTCCATCTCTAAAGCACCTTGATGATCACCATCGTCACCGGCTTGACACCTTGATCTCCACCGAAGCATCGCTGTCGTCTCGCCAACTATTGCTTCTATGACTATCGCTATCACTTAGTGATGAAGTAAAGCAATTACGTGGTGATTGCATTCCATACAATAAAGCAACAACCATATGGCTCCGGCCAGTTACCGATAACTCCGTTACAAAACCGGATCATCTCATACAATAAAATTTAGCATCATGTCTTGACCATATCACATCACAACATGCCCTGCAAAAACAAGTTAGACGTCCTCTATTTTGTTGTTGCAAGTTTTATGTGGCTGCTATGGGCTGAGCAAGAACCATTCTTACCTACACATCAAAACCACAACGATTTTTCGTCAGGTATGTGCTATTTTAACCTTCAACAAGGACCGGGCGTAGCCACACTCGATGCAACTAAAGTTGGAGAAACTGACACCCGCCAACCACCTGTGTGCGAAGCACGTCGGTAGAACCAGTCTCGTGTAAGTGTATGCGTAATGTCGGTCCGGGCCACTTCATCCAACAATATCGCCGAATCAAAGTATGACCTGTTGGTAAGCAGTATGACTATTATCACCCACAACTCACTTGTGTTCTACTCGTGCATATAACATCTACGCATAAACCTGGCTCGGATGCCACTGTTGGGGAATGCAGTAATTTCAAAAAATTTCCCACGCACACGCAAGATCATGGTGATGCATAGCAACAAGAGGGAAGAGTGTAGTCCACGTACCCTCGTAGACCGTAAGCGGAAGCGTTATGACAACGCGGTTGATGTAGTCGTACGTCTTCACGATCCGACCAATCCTAGTACCGAAAGTATGGCACCTCCGCGATCTGCACATGTTCGGCTCGGTGACGTCCCACGAACTCTCGATCCAGCTGAGTGTCGAGGGAGATCTTCGTCAGCACGACGGCGTGATGACGGTGATGATGAAGCTACCGGCACAGGGCTTTGCCTAAGCACTGCAACGATATGATCAAGGTGGATTATGGTGGAGGGGGGCACCGCAGACGGCTAAGACAATGTCTGTTGTTTTCTAGGGTGCCCCCTGCCCCCCATATATAAAGGATCAAGGGGGAGGCCGGCCGTCCCTTGGGGCGCGCCAAGGAGGGGGAGGAGTCCTCCTCCTAGTAGGAGTAGGACTCCCCCTTTCCTAGTCCAACTAGGAGGAGGAAGGGGGAAGGAAGGAGAGGGAGAGAGGGAGGGAAAGACGGGGTGCCGCCCCCCTCCTTGTCCAATTCGGACTCCTCAAGGGGGGCGCGCAGCCAGCCCTATGGCCCCCTCCTCTCTCTCTCACAAGGCCCATGTTGGCCCATTAGTCCCCTCCGGGGTTCCGATAACCCCCCGACACTCTGATAATTATCCGGTGACCCCCGGAACTCATCCGGTTTCTGAATATAGTCATCCAATATATCAATCTTCATGTCTCGACCATTTCAAGACTCCTCATCATGTTCGTGATCATATTCGGGACTCCGAACTATCTTCGGTACATCAAGACACATAAACTCATAATACCGATCGTCACCGAACGTTAAGCGTGCGGACCCAACGGGTTCGAGAACTATGTAGACATGACCGAGACACGTCTTCGGTCAATAACCACTAGCGGAACCTGGATGTTCATATTGGCTCCCACATATTCTACGAAGATCTTTATCGGTCAAAACCGCATAACGATATACGTTGTTCCCTTTGTCATCGGTATGTTACTTGCCCGAGATTCGATCGTCGGTATCTCAATACCTAGTTCAATCTCATTACTGGAAAGTCTCTTTACTTGTTCCGTAATGCGTCATCCCACAACTAACTCAATAGTCACATTGCTTGCAAGGCTTATAGTGATGTGCCTTACCGAGAGGGCCCAAAGATACCTCTCCGTTAAACGGAGTGACAAATCCTAATCTCGATCTATGCCAACTCAACAAGTACCATGGGAGACAACTGTAGAGCACCTTTATAATCACCCAGTTTCGTTGTGACGTTTGGTAGCACACTAAGTGTTCCTCCGGTATTCGGGAGTTGCATAATCTCATAGTCATAGGAACATGTATAAGCCATGAAGAAAGCAATAGCAATATACTAAATGATCAAGTGCTAAGCTAACGGAATGGGTAAAGTCAATCACATCATTCTCTAATGATGTGATCCCGTTAATGAAATGACAACTCATGTCTATGGCTAGGAAACTTAACCATCTTTGATTCAACGAGCTAGTCAAGTAGAGGCGTACTAGTCACACTCTGTTTGTCTATGTATTCACACATGTACTAAGTTTCCGGTTAATACAATTATAGCATGAATAATAAACATTTATCATGATATAAGGAAATATAAATAACAACTTTATTATTGCCTCTAGGGCGTATTTCCTTCACGGGCGCCCACCATACACATTGACCGCTTCCATAGCTCGGTTCGAGCCATGGCAGTTCGAAGGCGCTACACAAACCCAAAAAAGTTGGTCGGCAAGGGAGAGTTCGGCCATAGCACATTGCATACACCAGCTAGTGCAGATGACTGCTTGTTGAATCTCGAACCACTACTTCATCAGATCGTTGAGGAGTGGAGAGCTCGACAACTCTTGGAACTGCATCCAGAACGCCTTCTCATCAAAAGTTTCTTCGTGATCATTGAAATGCTTGAAGGAAATATGCCCTAGAGGCAATAATAAAGTTATTATTTATTTCCTTATATCATGATAAATGTTTATTATACATGCTAGAATTGTATTAACCGGAAACATAATACTTGTGTGAATACATAGACAAACAAAGTGTCACTAGTATGCCTCTACTGGACTAGCTCGTTGATCCAAGATGGTTATGTTTCCTAGCCATTGACATGAGTTGTCATTTGATTAACGGGATCACATCATTAGGAGAATGATGTGATTGACTTTACCCATTTCGTTAGTTTAGCACACGATCGTTTAGTATTCTGCTATTGCTTTCTTCATTTCCTATGACTATGAGATTATGCAACTCCCGTTTACCGGAGGAACACTTTGTGTTCTACCAAACGTCACAACATAACTGGGTGATTATAAAGGTGCTCTACAGATGTCTCCGAACGTACTTGTTGGGTTAGCATATTTCAAGATTAGGATTTGTCACTCCGATTGTCGGAGAGGTATCTCTGGGCCCACTCGGTAATGCACATCACTTAAGCCTTGCAAGCATTGCAACTAATGAGTTAGTTATGGATGATGTATTACAGAACGAGTAAAGAGACTTGCCGGTAACGAGATTGAACTAGGTATTGAGATACCGACGATCGAATCTCGGGCAAGTAACATACCGATGACAAAGGGAACAACATATATCGTTATGCGGTTTGACCGATAAGGATCTTCGTAGAACATGTGAGAGCCAATATGAGCATCCAGGTTCCGCTATTGGTTATTCACCGGAGACATGTCTCGGTCATGTCTACATAGTTCTCGAACCCGTAGGGTCCGCACGCTTAAAGTTTCGATGACAGTTATATTATGAGTTTATATGCTTTGATGTATTGAAGGTTGTTCGGAGTCCCGGATGTGATCACGGACATAACAAGGAGTATCGAAATGGTCGAGACATGAAGATTGATATATTGGACGACTATATTCGGACACCGGAATGGTTCCGGGGGTTATCGGATATATACCGGAGAACCGGGGAATTACCGGAACCCCCCGGGGGATTAATGGGCCTACATGGGCCTTAGTGGAGAAGAGGAGGGGCAGCCAGTGCAGGCCGCGCGCCCCCTCCCCCTCTAGTCCGAATTGGACAAGGAGGGGGCGCCCCCCCCCCCCTTCCTTCTTCTCCTCCTCCTCTTTCCCCCTTCTCCTAATCCAATAAGGAAGGGAGGGAGTCCTACTCCGGTGGGAGTAGAACTCCTCTGGCGCGCCCTCTCCGGCCGGCCGCCTCTCCCCCTTGCTCCTTTATATATGGGGCAGGGGCACCCCAAAGACACAACAATTGATCTGTTGATCTTTTAGCCGTGTGCGTTGCCCCCCTCCACCATAGTCCACCTCGATAATACTGTAGCGGTGCTTAGGCGAAGCCCTGCGTCGGTTGAACATCATCATCGTCACCACGCCGTCGTGCTGATAAAACTATCCCTCAACACTCAGCTGTATCGGAGTTCGAGGGACGTCATCGGGCTGAACGTGTGCTGAACTCGGAGGTGCCGTGCGTTCGGTAATTGATCGGTCGGACCGTGAAGATGTACGACTACATCAACCGCATTGTGCTAACGCTTCCGCTTTCGGTCTACGAGGATACGTGGAAAACACTCTCCCCTCTTGTTGCTATGCATCACCATGCTCTTGCGTGTGCGTAGGATTTTTTTTGAAATTACTGCGTTCCCCAACAGTGGCATCCGAGCCAGGTTTTATGCGTAGATGTCATATGCACGAGTAGAACACAAGTGATTTGTGCGCGATATAAGTCATACCGCTTACCAAAGATGTCATACTTTGTTCGGCGGTATTGTTGGATGAAGCAGCCCGGACCGACATTACGCCAGACGCTTACGCGAGACCGGTTCTACCGACGTGCTTTTGCACACAGTGGCTGGCGGTGTCGGGCTTTCTCCAACTTTCGTTGAACCGAGTGTGGCTACGCCCGGTCCTTGCGAAGGTTAAAACAACACCAACTTGACAAAATATCCTTGTGGTTTTGATGTGTAGGTAAGAACGGTTCTTGCTAAGCCCGTAGCAGCCACATAAAATTTGTAACAACAAAGTAGAGGACGTCTAACTTGTTTTTGCAGGGCATGTTGTGATGTGATATGGTCAAGACATGATGCTAAATTTTATTGTATGAGATGATCATGTTTGTAACCGAGTTATCGGCAACTGGCAGGAGCCATATGGTTGTCGCTTTATTGTATGCAATGCAATCGCCCTGTAATGCTTTACTTTATCACTAAGCGGTAGCGATAGTCGTAGAAGCATAAGATTGGCGAGACAAAAACGATGCTACGATGGAGATCAAGGTGTCGCGCCAGTGATGATGGTGATCATGATGGTGCTTCGGAGATGAAGATCACAAGCATAAGATGATGATGGCCATATCATATCACTTATATTGATTGCATGTGATGTTTATCTTTTATGCATCTTATCTTGCTTTGATTGACGGTAGCATTATAAGATGATCCCTCACTAAATTATCAAAGTATGTGTTCTCCCTGAGTATGCACCGTTGCGAAAGTTCTTCGTGCTGAGACACCACGTGATGATCGGGTGTGATAGGCTCTACGTTCAAATACAACGGGTGCAAAACAGTTGCACACGTGGAATACTCAGGTTAAACTTGACGAGCCTAGCATATAACAGATATGGCCTCAGAACACAGAGACCGAAAGGTCGAGCGTGAGTCATATAGTAGATATGATCAACATAGTGATGTTCACCATTGAAACTACTCCATCTCATGTGATGATCGGACATGGTTTAGTTGATTTGGATCACGTGATCACTTAGAGGATTAGAGGGATGTCTATCTAAGTGGGAGTCCTTTAATAATATGATTAATTGAACTTAAATTTATCATGAACTTAGTACCTGATAGTATTTTGCTTGTCTATGTTGATTGTAGATAGATGGCCCGTCTTTGTTGTTCCGTTGAATTTTAATGCGCTCCTTGAGAAAGCAAAGTTGAAAGATGATGGTAGCAATTACACGGATCGGGCCCGTGAATTTGAGGATTATCCTCATTGCTGCACGTAAGAATTACGCCCCGAAGCACCGCTGGTGCCGACCGCCGCAGGAGCAACACTAGATGTTATGAACGTCTGGCGAGCAAAGCTGATGACTACTCGATAGTTCGAGGTGTCATGCTTTACGGCTTAGAACCGGGTCTTCAACGAAGTTTTGAACGTCATGGAGCATATGAGATGTTCCAGGAGTTGAAGTTAATATTTCAAGCAAATGCCCGAATTGAGAGATATGAAGTCTCCAATAAGTTCTACACCGCAAGATGGAGGAGAATAGTTCACAAGGAGCATATACTCAAAATATATGGGTATAACAATCACTTGTTTCAACCGGGAGTTAATCTTCCGGATGATAGCGCCATTGATGTAATTCTTCAATCATCGCCACCAAGCTACAAGAGCTTCGTGATGAACTATAACATGCAAGGGATGGAAAAGACGATTCCCGAGCTCTTCGCAATGCTAAAAGCTGCGGAGGTAGAAATCAAGAAGGAGCATCAAGTGTTGATGGTCAATAAGACCAACAGTTTCAAGAAAAAGGGCAAAGGGAAGAAGAAGGGGAACTTCAAGAAGAACAACAAGCAAGTTGCTGCTCAGGAGAAGAAACCCAAGTCTGGACCTAAGCCCGAGGATCGAGTGCTTCTCATCAAGCGTACTGGTCATCGAAGTGAAACTGCCCCAAGTATTTGGCGGATAAGAAGGATGGCAAGGTGAACAAAGGTATATGTGATATACATGTTATTGATGTGTACCTTACTAATGCTCGCAGTGGCACCTGGGTATTTGATATTGGTTCTGTTGCTAATATTTGCAAGTCAAAACAGGGACTACGGATTAAGCGAAGATTGGCTAAGGACGAGGTGACGATGTGCGTGGGACATGGTTCCAAAGTCGATGTGATCGCGGTCGGCACGCTACCTCTACATCTACCTTCTGGATTAGTTTTAGACCTAAATAATTGTTTTTTGGTGCCAGCGTTAAGCATGAACATTATATCTGGATCTTGTTTGATGCGAGACGGTTATACATAAAAATCACAGAATAATGGTTGTTCTATTTATATGAGTAATACCTTTTATGCTCATGCACCCTTGAAGAGTGGTCTATTTTTATTGAATCTCGATAGTAGTGATACACATATTCATAGTATTGAAGCCAAAAGATGCAGAGTTGATAATGATTTGCAACTTATTTGTGGCACTGCCGTTTAGGTCATATCAGTGTAAAGCGCATGAAGAAACTCCATACTGATGGACTTATGGAACCACTTGATTATGAATCACTTGGTACTTGCGAACCGTGGCTCATGGGAAAGATGACTAAAACACCATTCTCCGGTACTATGGAGCGAGCAACAGATTTGTTGGAAATCATACATACAGATGTATGTGGTCCGATGAATATTGAGGCTCGTGGCGGATATCGTTATTTTCTCACCTTCACAGATGATTTGAGCAGATATGGGTATATCTACTTAATGAAACATAAGTCTGAAACATTTGAAAAGTTCAAAGAATTTCAGAGTGAAGTTGAAAATCATCGTAACAAGAAAATAAAGTTTCTACGATCTGATCGTGGAGGAGAATATTTGACTTATGAGTTTGGTCTTCATTTGAAACAATGCGGAATAGTTTCGCAACTCACGCCACCCGGAACACCACAGCGTAATGATGTGTCCGAACGTTGTAATCGTACTTTACTTGATATGGTGTGATCTATGATGTCTCTTACTGATTTACCGCTATCGTTTTGGGGTTATGCTTAGAGATGGCTGCATTCACGTTAAATAGGACACCATTGAAATCCGTTGAGACGACGCCTTATGAACTGTGGTTTGGCATAAAACCAAAGTTGTCGTTTCTTAAAGTTTGGGGCTGCGATGCTTATGTGAAAAAGCTTCAACCTGATAAGCTCGAACCCAAATCGTAAAAATGTGTCTACATATGATACACAAAAGAGGCATTGGGTACACCTTCTATCACAGATCCGAAGGCAAGACTTTTGTTGCTAAATTTGGAATCTTTCTAGAGAAGGAGTTTCTCTTGAAAGAAGTGAGTGGGAGAAAAGTAGAACTTGATGAGGTAACTGTACCTGCTCCCTTATTGGAAAGTAGTTCATCACAGAAACTGGTTTCTGAGACACCTACACCAATTAGTGAGGAAGTTAAAGATGATGATCATGAAACTTCAGATCAAGTTGTTACTGAACCTCGTGAGGTCAACTAGAGTAAGATCCGCACTGCAGTGGTACGGTAATCCTGTTCTGGAAGTTATGTTGCTAGACCATGACGAACCTACGAACTATGAAGAAGAAGCGATGGTGAGCCCAGATTCCACAAAATGGCTTGAGGCCATGAAATCTGAGATGGGATCCATGTATGAGAACAAAGTGTGGACTTTGGTTGACTTGCCCGATGATCGGCAAGCTATTGAGAATAAATGGATCTTCAAGAAGAATACTGACGCTGACGGTAATGTTACTGTCTATAAAGCTTGACTTGTTGCAAAAGGTTTTCGACAAGTTCAAGGGGTTGACTACGATGAGACCTTCTCACCTATAGCGATGCTTAAGTCCGTCCGAATCATGTTAGCAATTGTCGCATTTTATGATTATGAAATTTGGCAAATGGATGTCAAAACTGCATTCCTGAATGGATTTCTGGAAGAAGAGTTGCATATGATGCAACCAGAAGGTTTTGTCGATCCAAAAGGAGCTAACAAAGTGTGCAAGCTCCAGCGATCCATTTATGGACTGGTGCAAGCCTCTCAGAGTTGGAATAGGCGCTTTGATAGTGTGATCAAAGCATTTGGTTTTACACAGACTTTTGGAGAAGCCTGTATTTATAAGAAAGTGAGTGGGAGTGAGGGAGTCCTGGATTAGGGGGTCCTCGGACGGCCGTACTATACTTTAGCCGGACTGTTGGACTATGAAGATACAAGATTAAAGACTTTGTCCCATGTCCGGATGGGACTCTCCTTGGCGTGGAAGGCAAGCTTGCCGATACGGATATGTAGATCTCCTCCCTTGTAACCGACTCTGTGTAACCCTAGCCCCCTCCGGTGTCTATATAAACCAGAGGGTTTAGTCCGTAGGACAACAACAATCATACCATAGGGTAGCTTCTAGGGTTTAGCCTCTACAATCTCGTGGTAGATCAACTCTTGTAATACTCATATCATCAAGATCAATCAAGCAGGAAGTAGGGTATTACCTCCATTGAGAGGGCCCGAACCTCGGTAAACATCGTGTCCCCCGCCTCCTGTTACCATCCGCCTTAGACTCACAGTTCGGGACCCCCTACCCGAGATCCGCCGGTTTTGACACCGACATTGGTGCTTTCATTGAGAGTTCCACTGTGCCGCCATCATAAGGAAGGATGGCTCGTCTCGTTGTCAGGGACAACATCACCTCTAAGGGAGCTCTGGCTGTAGGCCAAACTCTCCGACTAGGCGGCTTCGTCATGACCGCCCGTTCGGCTGTTGCGCCGACGATGACTTCTCTAGTCATCGAAAACAGCCTCGACGTCGGCTCGGAACTTGCCGAGGAGATGAATCCAATGGAGCTCTCTTCTCTAAACGAGCTCTTGGATCGCATCGCCGCTTTGGGAGTCGCTACGGACTATGATCGGATTGGGCTTAAACCCGACCAAAGGGAGATTAACTCTCTGCCGGTCACCCATCAGATAGCGGTGGTGGAGGAACAATGCGGCGATTCTTCCTCTATCTTGAGGAAAAACTATGTCTGGATTCCTGAGCTCTCCGAGCCGGATACCCGTCTACGGGAGGACATCGCCCAAACCCTGAACCTAGAATCAGGCAGCGGGCCAGACCTATTGGGCAACATCCCGGAGCCCGAACTTCCAAGATCGGAAACTCCTGCCTTGGGTCTCGAGATCGGGTCGAGGTTCGACTTAAATCCACCCACCCACCCGTATATAAGCGATCTTTCCCACATTAGACAAGACCCCAGGAGACAGTACATCACTATTGGGCCAGATTCCTCCTTGTAATGAACAAGGTCAAGGACTGTCGCGAGGAAGACGCAATTTCATTCTTTTGCAATAATTGCACGGACAAGGGAATCCTCAACGCCATAAGCCGTCGTGATATAGCAAACTTCTCTGACTTGGCGGCCATAGTACGGAAGTACTGAGTAATATCCCCAACAGAAAGTGCCTGGAAAACCCAAACAAAATTTTGGGATAATCCGGTGATGTCTACTACACAACCTTCTTCTTGTAGACGTTGTTGGGCCTCCAAGTGCAGAGGTTTGTAGGACAGTAGCAAATTTCCCTCAAGTGGATGACCTAAGGTTTATCAATCCGTGGGAGGTGTAGGATGAAGAAGGTCTCTCTCAAACAACCTTGCAACCAAATAACAAAGAGTCTCTTGTGTCCCCAACACACCCGATACAATGGTAAATTGTACAGGTGCACTAGTTCGGCGAAGAGAAGGTGATACAAGTGCAATATGGATGGTAGATATAGGTTTTTGTAAACTGAAAATATAAAAAAAAGCAAGGTAGAAAGCGATAAAAGTGAGCGTAAACGGTATTGCAATGCTAGGAAACAAGGCCTAGGGTTCATACTTTCACTAATGCAAGTTCTCTCAACAATAATAACATAATTGGATCATATAACTATCCCTCAACATGCAACAAAGAGTCACTCCAAACTAACTAATAGCGGAGAACAAACAAAGAGATTATTGTTGGGTACGAAACCACCTCAAATTTATTCTTTCCAATCAATCCATTGGGCTATTCCTATAAGTGTCACAAACAGCCTTAGAGTTCGTACTAGAATAACACCTTAAGATACAAATCAACCAAAACCCTAATGTCACCTAGATACTCCAATGTCACCTCAAGTATCCGTGGGTATGATTATACGATATGCATCACACAATCTCAGATTCATCTATTCAACCAACACATAGAACCTCAAAGAGTGCCCCAAAGTTTCTACCTGAGAATCATGACGAAAATGTGTGCCAACCCCTATGCATAGGTTCATGGGCGGAACCCGCAAGTTGATCACCAAAACATACATCAAGTGAATCACGTGATATCCCATTGTCACCACACAGACACGCATGACAAGACATACATCAAGTGTTCTCAAATCTTTAAAGACTCAATCCGATAAGATTACTTCAAGGGAAAACTCAATCCATTACAAGAGAGAAGAGGGGAGAAACATCATAAGATCCAACTATAATAGCAAAGCTCGCGATACATCAAGATCGTGCCAAATCAAGAACACGAGAGAGAGAGATCAAACACATAGCTACTGGTACAAACCCTCAGCCCCGAGGGTGAACTACTCCCTCCTCGTCATGGAGAGCACCGGGATGATGAAGATGGCCACCGGTGAGGGTTCCCCCTCCATCAGGGTGCCGGAACAGGGTCCCGATTGACTTTTGGTGGCTACAGAGGCTTGCGGCGGTGGAACTCCCGATCTAATCTCTGTTTTGGAAGTTTTAGGGTAAGTGAGTATATATGGGTGCAGGAAGTACGTCGGTGGAGCTTCGGGGGGCCCACGAGGCAGGCGTGCCACAGGGGTGGCGCGCCCCACCCTCGTGAGCACCTCCCTTATCTCCCGACGTGGGGTCCAAGTCCATCCGTAGCTTTCCTTCCAAAAATAACTTCTCCAGATTGATTTCGTTCCGTTTAGACTCTGCTTGATATTCCTTTTCTTCAAACACCCAAATAGGCAAAAAAGCAAAAATCTGGGCTGGGCCTCCGGTTAATAGGTTAGTCCCAAAAATAATATAAAAGTGGATAATAAAGCACAATATTGCCTAAAACAGTAGATAATATAGCATTGAGCAATCAAAAATTATAGATACGTTGGAGACGTATCATCCGGCACTGACAAAACCCCCAGTCCGAACTAAAAGGGTGCACTCTTATAAGTCGCCCGACTTAATTACAAAGAAGCAAAAGCCCACTACAGGGCGTGGAACCGTATTGGAGGGATGGCTTAATGGGCCATGCAAAATTCACAGTACAGCGGATACCATACCAACACACAGCCTCAGAGCATGTTGGGTACTCCGGCAGGTGGCCAAGAGCGGCCAGGATCTCCTCATCAAAAATACCGCAGAGCATCATCCCGTGGATAACAACAATACAGTATTGACAGTCTTCGAGACCTTCGCCTCAAATAATAGGCGTAAGAGAGCACTCCGTGTCCTTGCCGAAGTCTGCCACGTGGCAGCAATAGATAGAAACCGCATTGAGCAAAGCAGCACGACCTTCAGAGGAATCATCCCTAGTCAGGAGGCACGATGTGCTGGGAAAATCACACTAGATGTGGTATTCGGCACGCCAGAGAATTATAGGTCCGAAGAAATTACATTCCAAGTGGCCCTGCTCAAGATGGCGGATACCACGCCCTTCTAGGGCGGGAGGCATTCACGATCTTCCAAGCCATATCCCATTACGGGTACATGAAGCTCAAATGCCCGGGCCCAATGGAATCATCACTCTAGCTAGTGATCCAGACATAGCACTCCGCGCCGAAAACAAAACAGCCACACTGGCCCTTGAGGCATTATCCAAGCCCTCGCGGTGAGGAATTAATCATCTTTGCGCTCCACAAGGGACAGGGACGACGAGATACTCTACAAAAGATCAAAGTTCACCTCTATTAAACCATCTGATGAAAAAGTCAAATTCCAAGTCCACCCAACGGACCCTACAAAACAGCATCCATCGGAACACGCTTAAACCTCACTGTAGACGCCAAGACTATGGGAGTTCCTGGCGAGAATTGGGACATATTCACCGCATACTTCAGACATGCCAGAATCCCACCTTGCAGTTGGCCGAGCATAGCCTTAATATTCTAAAGGGATTCAAGCCGGTCAAGCAGACTCTTCGGCGTTTCTCTGAACCTAAGCGACAAGCTATGGGAGAGGAGCTAGCCAAGTTACTGGAGGTCGGATTCATTAGAGAAATAAAACATCCAGACTGGCTAGCAAACCTGGTGATGGTACCAAAGATGCATAAATCCTGGCGCCTATGTGTCGATTTCAAGGACCTTAACAAGGCTTGCCCCAAGGATCCCTTCCCCCTCCCCCGCATCGATCAAATTATCGACGCTACTGCAGGACATGACTCATTGTGTTTCCTCAACGCATACTCCGGATACCATCAAATTAAGATGGCGGAGTCGGACCAAGCCGCAACGGCATTTATCACCCCATACGGCCCCTTCTGTTTCAACACCATGCCTTTCAGGCTTAAGAACGCCGGCGCAATGTATCAACGCATGATTCAGACTTGTCTGGAAAAACATATCGGCAAAACAGTGGAGGCATACGTAGACGATGTGGTCGTTAAAACCAGACACGTCGAATCCTTAATAGACGACTTGAGGCTCACGTTCGACAATCTTCAAACATACGACATCAAGCTCAATCCGGAAAAATGCGTTTTTGGCGTGCCCGCCGGAAAGCTTCTGGAATTCATCATCTCCAGTAGAGGAATTGAAGCAAATCCGGCTAAAATCCGAGCTCTGTCACAGTTGGCTACCCCAACTGACCTCAAGCAAATCCAAAAGTTAACTGGATGTGTGGCGGCCTTAAGCCGCTTTATCTCCCGATTAGGAGAAAAGGCATTACCCCTTTATCACCTTGTTCGGCGCACCGAACACTTCGAGTGGATTTGACGCGCCACGGCCGCTTTGAAGAAATAAAAGCCATCCTCGCCACTAACCCAATCTTGGCCGCGCCAAATGTCGGCGAACCAATGCTGTTATATATAGCGGCAACTCACCAAGTTGTAAGCACAGTGCTCGTCGTCGAACGAGAGACGGACGGACATAAATTCCCACTTCAAAAACCAGTATATTATGTATCCACCGTCCTCACTCCATGCAAATCACGGTACCCACATTATCAAAAGATAGCATACGCGGTATTTATGGCATCCCGGAAATTATGACACTACTTTCAAGAGTGTTCAATTACGGTGGCCTCGGAAGTACCACTCAACGGCATAATAAACAACCGCGATGCCACGGGCCAGATTGCCAAATGGGCTATCGAGCTCCTCCCGTTCGACATAACATATAGACCACGGCAAGCCATTAAGTTGCAAGTACTGGCCGATTTTGTGGCCGAGTGGACAGAAGCCGAACTCCCTAAATAATACATCGCGTACTCCAATTGGATCATACACTTCGACAGCTCTAAAATGTTGGCTGGTCTAGGGGCTGGCGTCATCCTGACGTCCCCCACCAGAGATACAGTCCAATACGTACTCCAAATACTATACACAGACTCCAACAATGCAGCTGAATACGAGGCCCTGTTACATGGTCTCCGTATGGCAGTTTCCATGGGCATTCAACGCCTGGAGGTGCGTGGGGACTCGAACCTCGCAATATCTCAAATAAATGGAGACTTCGATGCCAAGGATCCGAAAATGGCGGCTTATCGCAACGCCGTCCTCAAAATGTCAGCTCGATTCGAGGGGCTTGAATTCCACCATGTGGCTCGGGAAAACAATCAGGCGGCGAATGCCCTCGCGCGTATCGGCGCTAAGCGCGACCCTGTCCCACCTAATATCTTCTTGGAAAGGTTGTTTAAGCCATCCGTGGTATGGGAAGGGGACACCGCTAACAATAGTCCGGACCCGGCCACAACACCAGATACTGAACACTCTGACACAATCGGAGGCTCTGCCACCGAAATAACACCTTCAGCCCACGTGATAATGGCCGTCATCGCCCCGTGGACAGAACCATTCCTGGCCTACCTAACCAGGCAGGAACTACCCAAGGACCAAAATGAGGCACGCTGCATAGTGCGGCGGTCTAAAGCCTACAAGGTCCACGAGGGAGATCTTTATAATAAAAGCACTACCAGAGTCCTTCAAAGGTGCATCTCCGAAGAGGAAGGGTGGAAACTTTTGGCAGAAATCGATGCTGGACTCAGCGGCCACCACGCTGCAGCCTGGGCCCTTGTAAGCAAGGCCTTCCGTACAGGTTTCTATTGGCCGACGGCCCGAGCAGACATACGACAGACCTTGTTCAACGTTGCGTGGGTTGCCAGCTTTTTGCAAACCAAAGACATATGCCGCCTACCGCTCTCCAAACAATCCCCATTACTTGGCCCTTTGCGGTCTTGGGACTTGATATGGTCGGACCCCTCAAAGGGGGAAGCCATAAGAAAAAATACTTACTGGTCATGGTGGATAAATTCACCAAATGGATAGAAGCCAAACCTGTTAAGACGGCTGAATCCGGACCAGGGATAGACTTCATATCCGGGGTTGTACATCGTTATGGCATCCCCCACAACATCATCACCGATAACGGCTCGAACTTCATAGCCGACGAGGTAAAACTTTGGTGCAGCAACATGGGCATCAAGCTCGATTATGCTTCTGTCTATCATCCACAAACTAACGGTCAAGTCGAGCGAGCAAATGGTCTTATCATGAGCGGCATTAAACCCAGATTAGTGCTGTCCTTAAAGGAATCAAACACGCACTGGGTAGAGGAGCTCGACTCCGTACTATGGGGGCTGCGAACCACGCCGAATCGCACTACCGGATACACACCATTTTTTATGGTGTACGGCGCAGAGGCGGTGCTACCCTGCGATATAATTCATGACTCACCTCGAGTGCGCATGTATGAAGAAAAAGAGGCCGAGATTGATCAGCAGGACAGTTCGGACGCCCTGGAGGAAGAGCGTGACGTGGCAAAAGCCTGCTCCGCATTCTATCAGCAACAGGCTAGAAGGTACCAAAGCAGAGAAGTACGGGCCAAAACCTATAACGTTGGCGAACTCATTCTACGCCTACCTGAGAAGAAAAAGAACAAGCTCAAGCCCAAATGGGAAGGTCCCTTCATTATTGACCAAGTTCTGACCGGTGGAGTGTACCGTCTGCGGGATGCATCGGACAATCGACTCGAGCCAAACCATGGAACGCAGCCAGACTCCAAAGGTTCTATGCCTAGTGTCGGACTCTATGTTCGTCTCCCTACCTCCGTCATTTTTTTACATATCCATAATCTGTCTTTTATCTCTTTCTTTTTGCCTTTTTCTTCAAGGCCTTAAAAGGCTCAATTGTGTCTCGACTACACAATCTTGATGCGCTAACCGCGCTCATTATACCTGGGGGCTTCTTGTACAGAAGCTTGATATAACTATTCTCCGGGCTCTATGCCCCATACATGTGTTATTCTTCCACATGTACCTTTTCCGCCATTATATGCGTCGATATGACTTAGTTTTGGCCAAGCTGGGTTGCCTGGCTCTTGTGTTTATGCCCTACGTTCCCGTTAATTCGGCTAGGGCATACGGGGAGCAGCTCTGTTATTGTTACTACCGGGTCAGCCGGATGTGTACCTCAGACTGGGTGAAGCCGAAAGCTAGCGTTCTTAAGGGAATACTCGGTCGGTGAACAAAAGATGACTTTTATTTATTTTAATACATGCCCCCAGATGTTTATAGCCTGCGTCTCTTTTCGCAGTTCGGACATGCACATTAGGGCATGCGTACCCAGGGAAAGGAACCCTTAACGGAACTATTATCACTGGAAGATGTTTCTTACTACCCATGTATTATAACAGAGCTAGTTGGGCACTTATGCATTCAAGCACTTATGACCCCTACGCCTGGTTTCCGTGCATACCCGGTTTTTACATAACCGAAGCGGGTATTCGGATACACCTGCACTACCGGGTCCAGAAGTCGAAGCGAAAAGGTCTGCCATGACAAATGATTTACAATCCGGCTAGGGACAATATATGTCACTTGAAGTATACAGTCATTTAGACTGACTAAATTCTTCTTTTATACCATCCAACAGGTTGTCTAGCCTACAATCCTGTTGGGAATACTTTGCGGCTAATTCTACTTGGTCATACACCAAACTGACGGGGATCTCCTTCCCATCGGGCCCCACAGGTCCGACCTCGGCCATGTGGTTTGGGTCAGCCTTGGTATATCGCGTCTTCACTATGGCCCAGGCTTCCCTTGCACCTTGTCGGCAGGTTGATATCTTCCATAATCGGAAGCGCCAGCCCCCTTGAGCTTCTCTATAAGCTCCCCATGCCTCTGGCAGGGAGGCGGATGGCCACAAGGCTTGGGCAATACCTGCATCACCTGCCGAACTTGTTCGTGCGGTTGTGAGAGCTTCGTAGAAGATCACCCGCAGACCCGGGCATCTCCTCCGCGGGACGACCGTCAGCATACCTGCAGACATCACTATGTTAGCCGGCTTCTTCGCCGAACTCTTTCAAAGGTTCGTTCAAGCACTTAATGAAAATGCCGCGTCGAAGCCGCTTATTCTCCTTCACGGAGTCAGCAAGCTGGGCCCGAACATCCTTCAGTTCCACGCCCGGTGGATATTGGCGTCTTGGAGATCGCTTTTCTCTGCCTAACCCACGCCAAGACGCTACCGCCAAAGATTTAGCTGTCAATTAGCACGTTGCGCATCCCCGGCGCGGCCTCCGGATTCACTTCGGAGTCATCTGCAACATCTATTGTTAGATTTGCATGCATGTCGCATACTATATGGTACATGTCATTCTTTGCAATGGAAACAATTGTTACCAGAGGGGGCCTTCTCGGACTCCTTCAATGCAGCAACTGTGGCCCGTAGCTGGGCTTTGCACTCTTCCAGCTCTTGAGACAATTGGGTATTCTTGTCTGTAAGAACCTGCACAAATAATGATCCTTAAATCAGTTGTGTCAACTGTTTCAAGTCTCGAGACTCTTGATATATATATATATATATATATATATATATATATATATATATATATATATATATATATATAATCATCAGATTTTCTTACCCGCATATCCTTTACATACTGGTCCGTGGCTCTGGCAATACCATTTTGAGCGGCATGGATGTATGCTTCTCCTGAGTTGAAGGCATCAAACGCCTCTTGGGAGAAACAAGCGTCACGGAGTATGGCCCGGCGACGCCTGTGATTCATGGCGCTCTCCACTTCGGAATTTATAGCGGATAATCTATCCGCATCCTCTGTAGGAGGAGCATCCGACATTCGCCCCGTGTTAGCTTCCGCCTCTATGTCTGGCCCTGGAGCCCGACTGGTGGAGGCGTGATCGGCAACCTGTTCGGATATAGTCCGGCGAGCATTTTTCCTACTAGGAAACATGGACGTTATTATATTTTAAAAGACGACAACCACGAAGCGAGGTTCTGTATCATACCTCTGCGACGGCGTCTCAGTCCTGTCCGCCTTCCTTTTTAGCTTACTGTGCTTGGTGCCTTGTTGGCGAGTCACTGCGGGTTCGGCATGGTGTCCCGAGGGCCTTCCCTGTAAGACACCATATGTGTACGGTAGGTGAAGTGCAAAAAAGGGATCCTTCTCAGAAGTTGGGACTCTGGTTTTCCTTACATGCGATGCAGGGAGTAGCCCAGGATAGTCGGCTATGATGGACACCATGGCATCATCGCAGCTCAATTGATAGAATGTCCTGTCGATCAGCTCCACAAATATGTCTGGATCCTCTTCGAGTCCGGGATCGAGGGCCTGGTCAGGGTCCTCCGGTTGTGGAGGCGGGCTGTTGACCTCCCTTACTGCTTTTCGTAGTACCTGCCATGAAACGGCAAGGTAAGTACTTATGATGAAGAATGCGGGAAGGCTGGGAGTAAAAAGTGACAGCTCACCTAGCTTGGAGGGTTGTACATGGAGAATCCGTCCCGTGGCTTAATGCGGAGGAACTCCTCTTCCTCTCCCTTGTACAAATCGGACAGAATTCTTGCTAGAGCAGCAACTGAGTCTGGTCCCTTACGCCCACAGCGGGTGGCGTCATCTTCCCCGTTAAAGTGCCACATGGGGTGTCCTCTATATTGAAGTGGTTGTACCCCCCGCATTATACATATTGACATAACTTCGATTATGGTCAGTCCTGATTGAGCCAGCACTTTTATCCGGCCCATCAAGTAAAGGACTTCTCTGTTATCTTCCTCCTAAGGGCTCCGAGGGCACCAGCTGCGGCGTTTCTTCAGGGGAGCGTTGTCGAACTCAGGGAGGCCCATCCGAATAGGGTCCGGAAGGGGTACATCCTCCATATAAAACCACTCCGAAGGCCATCCTGGATGTCTTCTTCGGAGTACCGGACAGGTATCCGGTCCCAGCGATGCGCCATATTTCGGCTCCGCCCACTTGATACAGTGACCCCTCGTGTAATGGGTACGAGTGCGTAATAGCCTCTTCCATAGCTCGAAATGAGCTTCGCAGCCCAGAAACAGCTCGCAAAGGGCGACATAGCCAGCAATGTGTAATATGGTGGCGGGGGGTAAATTATGCAGCTGGAGGCCATATAACTCCAGGAGCCCGCGGAGGAACGGATGAATTGGAAATCCAAGCCCTCTTAATAAGTAAGGGACGAGGCATACCCGCTCCCCCATGGATGGGCTGGGAAAGATCTCCGCTTGTTCCCCGCCGTTATAGGTGGCGAGCTCGGCTCGAACGGGGACCATATACGCTGGAGGGATAAACCCCTGGGTCTGTAACTCTACTAATTGGCTGTGGGGGACGGAACACTTCTTCCAATTTCCGAGCTTAGGGCTACGGGAGCGAGAGGAGGAGCTGCGACGATCGGCCATGTCGGAATGGATTTTTTCCGTGCGCGCTCCGATGGATACTCGTTGTGGGAGGATGGTGTGATCTGGATATGAGAATCCCCGTCTCTTTAATAGACGATTTACCCACATGGCTAGGGTGGCAATTGTAAAATGCCCTGACTTCTCGCATTCGCTCGACGCGTTGAGGATATCCATTATTAGGCACAGAAGCCAAGGAGTGCAACATTTATGGGAAGCCGGACACTACTCAAACAAGTATTCAGAATTTGGAGAAGAACCCGCCTTGCAATGTCGAAGACAATCTGCGCACCGGACTCATCGCCATTGAAGCCTGGTTCGGGGGCTACTGAGGGAGTCCTGGATTAGGGGGTCCTCGGATGGCCGGACTATATACTTTCGCCGGACTCCTGGGCTATGAAGATACAAGATTGAAGACTTCGTCCCGTGTCCGGATGGGACTCTCCTTGGCGTGGAAGGCAAGCTTGGCGATACGGATATGTAGATATCCTCCCTTGTAACTGACTCTGTGTAACCCTAGCCCCCTCCGGTGTCTATATAAACCGGAGGGTTTAGTCCGTAGGACAACAACAATCGTACCATAGGATAGATTCTAGGGTTTAGCCTCTATGATCTCGTGATAGATCAACTCTTGTAACACTCATATCATCAAGATCAATCAAGCAGGAAGTAGGGTATTACCTCCATCGAGAGGGCCCGAACCTGGGTAAACATCGTGTCCCCCGCCTCCTATTACCATCCGCCTTAGACGCATAGTTCGGGACCCCCTACCCAAGATCCGCCGGTTTTGCCACTGACAGGGAGCTTTGTAGCATTTCCAATATTACATGTGGATGACATATTGCTGATTGGAAATGATATAGAATTTCTGGATAGCATAAAGGGATACTTGAATAAGAGTTTTTCAATGAAAGACCTCGGTGAAGCTGCTTATATATTGGGCATAAAGATCAATAGAGATAGATCAAGACGCTTAATTGGACTTTCACAAAGCACATACCTTGACAAAGTTTTGAAGAAGTTCAAAATGAATCAAGCAAAGAAAGGGTTCTTGCCTGTGTTACAAGGTGTGAAGTTGAGTAGGACTCAATGCCCGACCACTGCAGAAGATAAAGAGAAGATGAAAGATGTTCCCTATGCTTCAGCAATAGGCTCTATCATGTATGCAATGCTGTGTACCAGACCTGATGTGTGCCTTGCTATAAGTTTAGCAGGGAGGTACCAAAGTAATCCAGGAGTGGATCAATCGGACAGCGGTCAAGAACATCTGAAATACACGAAAAGGACTAAGCATATGTTTCTCGCTTATGGAGGTGACAAAGAGCTCATTGTAAATGGTTACGTTGATGCAAGCTTTGACACCGATCCCGGACGATTCTAAATCGCAAACCCAAAGCGTGTTTACATTGAACGGTGGGGCTGTCAGTTGGTGCAGTTCTAAACAAAGCGTCGTGGCGGGATCTACGTGTGAAGCGGAGTACATAGCTGCTTCGGAAGCAGCAAATGAAGGAGTCTGGATGAAGGAGTTCATATCCGATCTAGGTGTCATACCTAGTGCATCGGGTCCAATGAAAATCTTTTGTGACAATACTGCTGCAATTGCCTTGGCGAAGGAATCCAGATTTCACAAAAAAGAACCAAGCACACCAAGAGACGCTTCAATTCCATCCGAGATCTAGTCCAGGTGGGAGACATAGAAATTTGCAAGATACATATGGATCTGAATGTTGCAGATCCGTTGACTAAGCCTCTTCCACGAGAAAAACATGATCAGCACCAAGGCTCCATGGGTGTTAGAATCATTACTGTGTAATCTAGATTATTGACTCTAGTGCAAGTGGGAGACTCAAGGAAATATGCCCTAGAGGCAATAATGAAGTTATTATTTATTTCCTTATATCATGATAAATGTTTATTATTCATGCTAGAATTGTATTAACCGAAAACATAATACTTGTGTGAATACATAGACAAAGCAGTGTCACTAGTATGCCTCTACTTGACTAGCTCGTTGATCAAACATGGTTATGTTTCCTAGCCATTGACATGAGTTGTCATTTGATTAACGGAATCACATCATTAGCAGAATGATGTGATTGACTTGACCAGCTTAGCACACGATCGTTTAGTATTCTGCTATTGCTTTCTTCATGACTTATACTAGTTCCTATGACTATGAGATTATGCAACTTCCGTTTACCGGAGGAACACTTTGTGTGCTACCAAACATCATAACGTAACTGGGTGATTATAAAGGTGCTCTACAGGTGTCTCCGAAGGTACTTGTTGGGTTGGCGTATTTCGAGATTGGGATTTGTCACTCCGATTGTCGGAGAGGTATCTTCGGCCCACTTTCGGTAATGAACATCACTTAAGCCTTGCAAGCATTACAACTAATGAGTTAGTTGCGGGATGATGTATTACTGAGCGAGTAAAGAGACTTGCCAAGATGCTAGATTGAACTAGGTATTGAGATACCGACGATCGAATCTCAGGCAAGTAACATACCGATGACAAAGGGAACAACGTATGTTGTTATGCAGTCTGACCGATAAAGATCTTCGTAGAACATGTGGGAGCCAATATGAGCATCCAGGTTCCACTATTAGTTATTGACCGGAGACATGTCTCGGTCATGTCTACATAGTTCTCGAACCCGTAGGGTCCGCATGCTTAAGTTTCGATGACAGCTATATTATGAGTTTATATGTTTTGATGTACCGAAGGTTGTTCGGAGTCCCGGATGTGATCACGGACATACCGAGGAGTCTCGAAATGGTCGAGACATGGAGATTGATATATTGGATGACTATATTCGGACACCGGAATGGTTCCGGGGGTTATCGGATATATACCGGAGTACCGGGGTTACTGAACCCCTTCTCGGGGATTAATGGGCCTACATGGGCCTTAGTGGAGAAGAGGAGGGGCGGCCAGGGCAGGCCGCGTGCCCCCTCCCCCTCTAGTCCGAATTGGACAAGGAGGGGGGCGGCGCCCCCCTTTCCTTCTTCTCCTCCTCCTCTTTCCCCCTTCTCCTAATCCAACAAGGAAGGGAGGGAGTCCTACTCCCGGTGGGAGTAGGACTCCTCCTGGCGCGCCCCTCTCCTGGCCGGCCGCCTCTCCCCCCTTGCTCCTTTATATATACGGGGGCAGGGGGCACCCCAAAGACACAACAATTTATCTGTTGATCTTTTAGCCGTGTGCGGTGCCCCCCTCCACCATAGTCCACCTCGATAATATTGTAGTGGTGCTTAGGAAAAACCCTGCGTCGGTAGAACATCATCATCGTCACCACGCCGTCGTGCTGACAAAACTCTCCCTCAACACTCGGCTAGATCGGAGTTCGAGGGACGTCATCGGGCTATCGTGTCTTTGAACTTCCGGAGGTGCCGTATGCTCGTACTTGATCGGCCGGATCGTGAAGACGTACGACTACATCAACTGTGTTGTGCTAACGCTTCCGCTTTCGGTCTACGAGGGTACGTGGACAACACTCTCCCCTCTCGTTGCTATGCATCACCATGATCTTGCGTGTGCGTAGGAATTTATTTGAAATTACTACGTTCCCCAACAATGCTGGCATGCGTCCCTTATGTTGCATGACAGATCTAGTAACTCCCTTGAGAAGCGCCAATTTCATGTCAGCTTGGGGAGGGTGTCAGGACCAAAGACACAGTGCATTATATATGGCTTACCGGCAGAAATATCTATCTCCTAACAAAGTTCCGCCTTCGCAGCGTCAGCCAAGGCAATGGCCTCCGATCGTTCCACAGCGAGTTGTTCCAGCTCAATAGTGTCCTTCTTCCACAAGGATTTAAGCACATTGCGTTTAGCAATCATGCCCTTCAACATCTCCTCAACCTCGGCATTCCGAGATTGAGCCACTTGTCGAGCTTTTAAGCCCTTGTCAAGGTATCAGGCACCTTGTAGCGCCACAGCCTTTTGCCTCCCCACTTAGGACCACTCCTTCGATAGCTCAGTGATACATCTCCAACATATTTACAATTTTTTTTATTGTTTCATGCTATTATATTATCAATCTTGGATGATTTATATACATGTTTATGCTATTTTACATCATTTTTGGGACTAACCTATTACCCCAGTGCCCAGTGCCAGTACCTATTTTTGGATTTTCAGAAAATCAATACCAAACGAAGCCCGAACACGATGAAACTTCATGGTGATTTTTTCTAGACCAGAAGGGACCCTAGAAGGTTTGGGAGGAGGCCAGAAAACCTACAGGAGAGCCATGAGCTCACATGACGTGCCTTACGGGGTATGGCGCGCCCCCTGAGCTCGTGGGTCCCACACAGTTCCGCTTGACCTAATTCCACCTCTTTAAATTCACAAATATTCCCAACCCACCACGGAGCTACCCAAAACACTTTTTCCCCGCCGCAAACTTCTGTTCGTCCGTGATCCCATCTGGAGGCCTTTTCGGTACTCTGCTGGAGAGGGAATCGGTCAGGGAGAGCTTCTACATCATCATTGTTGCCTTTCGATGATGCATGAGTAGTTCACCACAAACCTATGGGTCCATAGCTAGTAGCCAAATGGCTTCTTATCTCTTAGTAGCCAAATGCTTCTTCTCTCTTTGTGATCTTCAATACAATGTTCTCCTCGATCTTCTTGGAGTTCTATCTGATCTAATATTCTTTTGTAGTGTGTTTGTTGGGATCCGATGAATTATGGGTTGATGTCTACTACGTAACCTTTCTTCTTGTAGACTCGTGTTGGGCCTCCAAGCTCAGAGTTTTGTAGGACAGTAGCAAATTTCCCTCAAGTGGATGAGCTAAGGTTTCTCAATCCATGGGAGGCGTAGGATGAAGATCGCCTCTCTCAATCAACCCTGCAACCAAATAATAAAGAGTCTCTTGTGTCCCCAACACACCCAATACAATGGTAAATTGTATAGGTGCACTAGTTCGGCGAAGAGATGGTGATACAAGTGTAATATGGATACTAGATATAGGTTTTTGTAATCTGAAAATATAAAAACAGCAAGGTAACTAGTAACAAAAGTGAGCAAAAACGGTATTGCAATTCTTGAAAACAAGGCCTAGGGTTCATACTTTCACAAGTGAAAAGATCTCAACAATGATAACATAATTGGATCACATAACAATCCCTCAACATGCAACAAAGAATCACTCCAAAGTTTCTATCGAGAACGTAGGATGAAAATGTGCATCAACCCTTATTTATAGATTACCCCAATGTCACCTCGGGAATCCGTGAGTTGAGTGTCAAAACATACATCAAGTGAATTAATAGAACATCCCATTGTCACCACAGATATCCCATCGCAAGACATAGATCAAGTGTTCTCAAATCCAATACTCAATCCAACATAACAAAACCTCAAAGAGCAAGACTCAATTCATCACAAGCAGGTAGAGGGGGAGAAACACCATATGATCCAAGTATAGCAACAAAGCTCGTTGTACATCTAGATGTACCAAATCAAGAACACGAGAGAGAGAGAGAGAGAGAGAGAGAGAGAGAGAGATCAAACACATAAGCTACTGGTACATACCCTCAGCCCCGAGGGTGAACTACTCCCTCCTCGTCATGGAGACCGCCGACATGATGAAGATGGCCATCGGTGATGGTTTCCCCCTCTGGCAAGGTGCCGGAACGGGCTCCCAATTGATTTTTCGTGGCTATAGAGGCTTACGGCGGCGGAACTTCCGATATAGGTTTCCTTTCGGGGGTTTCTATATTTATAGGAATTTTTTGGCGTCGGAAACAAGTCAGGGGGGTTCACGAGGAGCCCACAAGCCAGGGGGCGTGCCCTAGGGGGGTCGCCCCTAGGCTTTTGGTCGCCTCGGACTCTATTGGCCCAACTCCGATGCTCCGTGGGTCTCTTCTGGTCCATAAAAAATCACCGTAAATTTTCAACTCGTTTGTACTCCATTTGATATTCCTTTTCTGTAAAACTCAAAAAACAAGGAAAAACAGAAATTGGCACTGGGCTCTAGGTTAAAAGTTTAGTCACAGAAATAATATAAAATAGCATATTAATGCATATAAAACATCCAAAGCAGGTAATATAATAGCATGGAACAATAAAAAATTATAGATACGTTGGAGACGTATCAAGCATCCCCAAGCGTAATTCATGCTCGTCCTCGAGTAGGTAAATGATAAAAAATAGATTTTTTGATGTGGAATTCTACCAAACATATTTATCAATGTAATCTTCTTTATTGTGGCATGAATGTTCAGATCCGTAAGATTCAAAACAAAAGTTTAATATTTGCATAAAAACAATAATACTTCAAGAATACTAATAAACAATCATGTCTTCTCAAAATATCATGGTCAAAGAAAGTTATCCCTACAAAATCATATAGTCTAGCTATGCTCTATCTTCATCACACAAAATATTTCATCATGCACAACCCCGATGACAAGCCAAGCAATTGTTTCATACTTTTAATGTTCTCAAGCTTTTTCAACTTTCACGCAATACATGAGCGTGAGCCATGGATATAGCACTAGGTGGAATAGAATATGGTGGAGGTTGTGAGGAAAAGACAAAAAGGAGAAAGTCTTACATCTACTAGGAAAATTAACGGGTTATGGAGATGCCCATCAATTGATATAGATGCAAGTGAGTAGGGATTGACATGCAATGGATGCACTAGAGCTATAAGTGCATGAAAGCTCAAAATGAAAACTAAGTGGGTGTGCATCCAACTTGCTTGCTCACAAAGACCTAGGGCAATTTGAGAAAGCCCATCATTGGAATATACAAGCCAAGTTCTCTAATGAAAAATTCCCACTAGTATACGAAAGTGATAAAATAGGAGACCCTCTATCATGAAGAACATGGTGCTACTTTGAAGCACAAGTGTGTAAAAAGGATAGTAACATTGTCCCTTCTCTCTTTTTCTCTCATTTTTTGTTTTTTTGTTTGGGATCTTTGGCCTCTCCTTTTTTATTTTGGGCTCTTTGGCCTCTTTTTTTTAAGTCCAGAGTCTCATCCCAACTTGTGAGGGAATCATAGCTTCCATCATCCTTTCCTCACATGGGACAATGCTCTAATAATGATGATCATCACACTTTTATTTACTTATAGCTCAAGCATTACAACTCGATACTAGTACAAAATATGACTCTATATGAATGCCTCATGCGTATGAGAACAATATGACAATGATGGTATGTGTGATAATAAAACAGAACAGTGGAAGTTGCATGGCAATATGTCTCGGAATGGCTATGGAAATGCCATAATAGGTAGGTATGGTGGCTGTTTTGAGGAAGGTATATGGTGGGTTTAATGCACCGGCGAAAGTTGCGCGGTACTAGAGAGGCTAGCAATGGTGGAAGGGTGAGAGTGCGTATAATCCATGGACTCAACATTAGTCATAAAGAACTCACATACTTATGGCAAAAATTTATTAGCTATCGAAACAAAGTACTACACGCATGCTCCTGGGGGATAGATTGGTAGAAAAGACCATCGCTCGTCCCCGACTGCCACTCATAAGGAAGACAATCAAAAAATAAATCATGCTCCGACTTCATCACATAACGGTTCACCATACGTGCATGCTACAGGAATCACAAACTTTAACACAAGTATTTCTACCAATCCACAATTACTCACTAGCATGACTCTCATATCACCATCTTTATATCTCAAGAAAAATGCAAGGAATCAAACTTCACATATATTCAATGCTCTATATGAAAGTTTTTATTATATCCCTCTTGGATGTCCATCATATTAGGACTAAATTCATAACCTAAGAAAATTACAATGTTGTTTAGAGACTCTCAAAATAATATAAGTGAAGCACGAGAGTTCATCAATTTCTACAAAATAAAACCACCGCCATGCTCTAAAAAGATATAAGTGAAGCACTAGAGCAACTACCCAACTCAAAAGATATAAGTGAAGCACATAGGGTATTCTAATAAATTCACGATTAATGGGTGTCCCTCTCAAAAGGTGTGTACAGCAAGGATGATTGTGGAAAACTAAAAATCAAAGACTCATATCATACAAGACGCTCCAAGCAAAACACATATCATGTGGTGAATGAAAATATAGTCTCAAGTAAATTTACCGATGGATTGAAGATGAGAGAGGGGATGCATCCCCAAGCTTAGAAGCTTGGTTGTCCTTGAATATTACCTTGGGGTGCCTTGGGCATCCCCAAGCTTACGCTCTTGCCACTCCTTATTCCATAGTCCATCAAATCTTTACCCAAAACTTGAAAACTTCACAACACAAAACTCAACATAAAACTCATGAGATCCGTTAGTATAATAAAATAAATCACCACTTAGGTACTGTTGTGAACTCATTCTAAATTTATATTGGTGTTATATATACTGTATTCCAACTTCTCCATGGTTCGTGCCCTCCGATACTACCCATAGATTCATCAAAATAAGCAAACAACACAATGGAAACAAAATCTGTTAAAAACAGAACAGTCAATAGTAATATGGAAACTTTGTATACTTCTGTAACTCCAAAAAATCTAAAAAATTAGAACAATATAGGCAATTTGTATATCAATAAAGTGGAACAAATTCAGAATTTTTCATCGCTCCAGCAGATCAAATCAATTCAGTTACTGGGCACAAAAGTTTATGTTTCCTCACAGAATCAAATCTACAATCATCAGCACTATCCCAAAGGTCTTACTTGGCACTTTATTGAAACAAAAGCTATAAAACATGATTACTACAGTAGCATAATCATGTGAACACACCAAAAACAGTAGGTATAACTATTGGGTTGTCTCCCAACAAGCGCTTTTCTTTAATGCCTTTTTAGCTAGGCATGATGATGTCAATGATGCTAACATAAAAGATAAGAGTTGAAACATAATGGGGGCATCATGAAGCATATGACTAGCACATTTAATTCTATCCCACTTCCTATGCATAGGGATTTTGTGAGCAAACAATTTATGGGAACAAGAATCAACTAGCATAGGAAGACAAAACAAGCATGACTTCAAAACTTTCAATACATAGAGAAGAAACTTGAGATTATTGAGATATGTAAAAGCATACGTTCCTCTCTCCTAGTAATTTTCAGTTGCATCATGAAGGAATTCAACAATATAACTATCACATAAAGCATTCTTTTCATGATTCATAACCATAGAAATTTTATTACTCTCCACATGAGCAAATTTATTCTCATGAATAGTAGTGGGAGCAAACTCAACAAAATAACTATCATGTGAGGCATAATCCAATTGAAAATTAAAATCATGATGACAAATTTCATGGTTATCATTATTATTTATAGCATACATGTCATCAAAATAATCATCATAGATAGCAACTTTGTTCTCATAATCAATTGGAACCTCTTCCAAAATAGTGGATTCATCACTAAATAAAGTCATGACCTCTCCAAATTCACTTTCATCAATATTGTGAAAAGATTCAACACCCTCCAAAATAGTGGGATCATTAGTACCTAGAGTTGACACTCTTCCAAACCCACTTTCATCAACATAATCATCATAAATAGGAGGGATGCTATCATCATAATAACTTTTCTTATCAAAACTTGGGGGGAAAATATGATCTTCATCAAACATAGCATCCCCAAGCTTATGGCTTTGCATATCATTAGCATCATGGATATTCAAAGAATTCATACCAACAACATTGCAATCATGCTCATCATTCAAAGATTTAGTGCCAAACATTTTATTGACTTCTTATTCTAACACTTGAGCTCAATTTTCCTTTCCATCATTTTCACGAAAGACATTATAAAGATTAATATGTGGCAACCTCAATTCCATTTTTGTAGTATTCTTTTATAGACTAAATTAGTGATAAAACAAGAAACTAAAAGATTCAATTGCAAGATCTAAAGATATACCTTCAAGCACTCACCAACCGGGCAACGGCGCCAGAAAAGAGCTTGATGTCTACTGCGCAACCTTTATTCTTGTAGACTCATGTTGGGCCTCCAAGCGTAGAGTTTTATAGGACGGTATCAAATTTCCCTCAAGTGGACGACCTAAGGTTTATCAATCCATGGGATGCGTAGGATGAAGATGGTCTCTCTCAAACAACCCTGCAAGCAAATAACAAAGAGTCTCTTGTGTCCCCAACACACCCAATACAATGGTAAATTGTATAGCTGCACTAGTTCGGTGAAGAGATGGTGATACAAGTGTAATATGGATACTAGATATAGGTTTTTGTAATCTGAAAAAATAAAAACAGCAAGGTAACTTGTAACAAAAGTGAGCAAAAACGGTATTGCAATGCTTGAAAACAAGGCCTAGGGTTCATACTTTCAATAGTGCAAAGTCTCTCAACAATGATAACATAATTGGATCACATAACAATCCCTCAACATGCAACAAAGAATCACTCAAAAGTTTCTGTCGGAGAAGGTAGGACGAAAACGCACATCAACCCCTATGCATAGATTACCCCAATGTCACCTCAGGAATTCACGAGTTGAATGCCAAAACATACATCAACTGAATCAGTAGTACATCCCATTGTCACCACAGATATCCCATCACAAGACATAGATCAAGTGTTCTCAAATCCAATACTCAATCCAACATAACAAAACCTCAAAGAGCAAGACTCAATTCATCACAAGCAGGTAGAGGGGGAGGAACACCATATGATCCAACTATAGTAACAAAGCTCGTGGTACATCAAGATTGTGCCAAATCAAGAACACGAGATAGAGAGAGAGAGAGAGAGAGAGAGAGAGAGATCAAACACATAGCCACTAGTACATACCCTCAGCTCCGAGGGTGAACTACTCCCTCCTCGTCATGGAGACCGTCGGGATGATGAAGATGGCCACCGGTGATGGTTTCCCTCTCCGGTAAGGTGCCGAAATGGGTTCTCGACTGGTTTTTCATGGTTACAGAGGTTTACAGCGGCGGAACTTCCGATCTAGGTTTCTTTTCGAAGGTTTCTATATTTATAGGAATTTTTGGCGTCGGAAACAAGTCAGTGGGGTTCCCGAGGAGCCCACAAGTCAGGGGCACGCCCTAGGGGGGCGCCCCCTAGGCTTGAGGTCGCCTCGGGGCTCTTCTGGCCCAACTCCGATGCTCCGTGGGTCTCTTCCGGTCCATAAAAAAGCATCATAAATTTTCAGCTCGTTTGGACTTCGTTTGATATTCCTTTTCTGTAAAACTAAAAAACAAGGAAAAACAGATACTGACACTGGGCTCTAGATTAATAGGTTACTCTCAAAAATAATATAAAATAACATATTAATGCATGTAGAACATCCAAAACAGATAATATAATAACATGGAACAACAAGAAAATATAGATACGTTAGAGACGTATCATGGGTTTATGATCAGATTAATTATTGAAAGTAATTGAGTCTTTTCTAAAATTTATTATGCATGATTGGTATAGCTTTGTATTTCTCTCCAGTCTATCTGTTTGGTTTAGCCAACTAGATTGATTTATCTTTAGTGGGAGAGGTGCTTTGTAATGGGTTCAATCTTGTGGTGTCCTCACCCAGTGACAGAAGGGTAGCGAGGCACATATTATATGTTTCTATTAAGGGTAAAACGATATGGTTTAATCATATTGCTTGAGTTTACTTTGTCTACATCATGCCATCTTGCTACCCTTCTATCACAGATCCGAAGGCAAGATCTTTGTTGCTAAGAATGGATCCTTTCTAGAGAAGGAGTTTCTCTCGAAAGAAGTGAGAGGAAAGTAGAACTTGATGAGATAATTGTACCTTCTCTTGAAGTGGAAAGTAGCTCATCAGAGAAAACCGTTCCCCTGATGCCTACACCAACTAGAGAGGAAGATAATGATAATGATCATGAAACTTCAGATCAAGTTACTACCAAACCTCGTAGGTCAACCAGAGCACGTTCCGTACCAGAGTAGTACGGTAATCATGTCCTGAAATTCATGTTACTAGACCACGATGAACCTACTAACTATGAGGAAGCGATGATGAGCCCATATTCCGTTAAATGCCTTGAGGCCATAAAATCTGAGATAGGATCCATATATAAGAACAAAGTTTGGACTTTGATGGACTTGCCCGATGATCGGCAAGCCATTGAGAATAAATGGATCTTCAGGAGGAAGACAGACGCTGATAGTAGTGTTACTATCTACAAAGCTCGACTTGTCGAAAAAGGTTTTTGACAAGTTCAAGGTGTTGACTACGATGAGATTTCCTCACTCGTATCGATGCTTAAAGTTTGTCCGAATCATGTTAGTGATGTCTACTACACAACCTTCTTCTTGTAGACGTTGTTGGGCCTGCAAGTGCACAGGTTTGTAGGACAGTAGAAAATTTCCCTCAAGTGGATGACCTAAGGTTTATCAATCTGTGGGAGGCGTAGGATGAAGTTGGTCTCTCTCAAGCAACCCTGCAACCAAATAACAAAGAGTCTCTTGTGTCCCCAACACACCCAATACAATGGTAAATTGTATAGGTGCACTAGTTCGGCGAAGAGATGGTGATACAAGTGCAATATGGATGGTAGATAAAGGTAATTGTAAACTGAAAATATAAAAACAGCAAGGTAGCGAGTGGTAAAAGTGAGCGTAAACGGTATTGCAATGATAGGAAACAAGGCCTAGGGTTCATACTTTCACTAGTGCAAGTTCTCTCAACAATAATAACATAGATAGATCATATAACAAGCCCTCAACATGCAACAAAGAGTCACTCCAAAGTCACTAATAGCGGAGAACAAACGTAGAGATTATGGTAGGATACGAAACCACCTCAAAGTTATTCTTTCGGATCAATCTATAAAAGAGTTCGTACAAGAATAAAACCTTAAGACACAAATCAACCAAAACCCTAATGTCACCTAGATACTCCATTGTCACCTCAAGTATCCGTGGGCATGATTATACGATATGCATCATACAATCTCAGATTCATCCAACCAACATAAAAGTACTTCAAAGAGTGCCCCAAAGTTTCTACCGGAGAGTCAAGAACGTGTGCCAACCCCTATGCATAGGTTCCCAATGTCACGAAACACGCAAGTTGATCACCAAAACATACATCAAGTGTTCTCATAAAAGACTCAATCCGATAAGATAACTTCAAAGGGGAAACTCAATTCATCACAAGAGAGTAGAAGGGGAGAAACATCATAAGATCCAACTACGATAGCAAAGCTCGATACATCAAGATCGTGCCATAGAGGGAACACGAGAGAGAGATCAAACACATAGCTACTGGTACATACCCTCAGCCCCGAGGGTGAACTACTCCCTCCTCGTCATGGATAGCGCCGGATGATGAAGATGGCCCACCGGTGAGGATCCTCCCGTGAGGGTGCCGAAACAGGGTCCCGATTGGTTTTTGGTGGCTCTGGAGGCTTGCGGCGGCGGAACTCCCGATCTATCTTCTGTTCTGGAAGTTTTAGGGTATGACGGTATATATGGGTGAAAGGAGTACGTCGGTGGAGCTACGGGGGCCCCACGAGGCACGGGGGCGCGCCCAGGGGGGCGCCCCCACCCTCGTAAGCACTTCCCGTATCTTCTGACGTGGGGTCCAAGTCCATCAGGTGGGTTTCCTTCCAAAAATAACTTCTCCAGTTGATTTCGTTCCGTTTTGACTCCGTCTGATATTCCTTTTCCTCAAACACCGAAATAGGCATAAAACAAAGAAACTGGCCGGGCCTCCGGTTAATAGGTTAGTCCCAAAAATAATATAAAAGTGGATAATAAAGCCCAATATTGCCTAAAACTGTAGATAATATAGCATGGAGCAATCAAAAATTATAGATACGTTGGAGACGTATCAGTTAGCAATTGCCACATTTTATGAAATCTGGCAAATGGATGTCAAAACTGCATTCCTTAATGGATTTACTAAATAAGAGTTGTATATGATGCAACCAGAAGGTTTTGTCAATCCTAAAGGTGCTAACAAAATGTGCAAGCTCTTGCGATCCATCTATGAACTGGTGCAAGCATCTCTGTAGCGATCCGACCTCAGATGGTCAAATCTCTGTGCGTAAGTGTCATCTCTGGATCGGTAATGCTGACACACACAGTACTCGAAGGATTTATGACAGAGTGCAATCACACACTTATTACATCGAATGTCTCAAAAGAGAACTTATTACAATAAATATGGCTTAAGGCCATCTAAATAAGATAACAGCGGTAGGCTTGAAAGATAAAGTGAGTCCATCAACTCCAACGGCATAGCTGAGTGCATGACAACGACCTATCGCACCTTACTCGTCGTTTGAAAAGTCTGCAACATAATACATTGTAGCCCGAAAACGGGTCAACACATGGAATATGCTGGCAAAATAACACAGTAGAGCAATGAACAGATAAAGCTATCACTACATGCATATTTGGCTGGTTGAGGCTCTAAGGTTATATGTTTTTGCGAAAAGCCAATTTTTTCCTACGTCAAAGGAATAAATTTTATTTAACTATCATGGTGGTTGAAATATTGAGAATGGTACCCCCATCTTAATCCCAATTAAAAGTAATCATTAACAACCCAACAAATTAATTTAGAGTCATGAATTACAATAGGATAATCCAAGTACTAGATACTCAGGATGTCCATAACCAGGGACACGGCTAACCATGATTAGATTGTACACTCTGCAGAGGTTTGCGCACTTTTCCCCACAAAACTCGATCTCCTCCGTTGGATTTCTCACACTAGAGGGTGTTTGAGAAACGGATGACCGAGACACGGTCTTTCAGAAACATTAACTCTTTACTCCGGGTGGACCGATACACCTACTTTCCCCTACATCTGCTAGTCCACCTCTTCAAGAGGTCATGTAGCATACTCAATTATGCCAGAGCCCATAATGGCCTGTGGCTGCACACGGAAGTTTCTAGCATGAAATATCTCACGATCCCTTTGAGCCTGGGTGGCGGACGGTAGGAGGATCACACGGTATATCCCCGAGATCTCCTAGGACAACACTGGATTCCCCAGGTGCCCAAAACAAACAATCCACCCAGATGTGTATTAAAGTTTCCACCTTAAGTTGAACCATTAATTAACAATCTCACATATGTCATGGATACTCTCAAACCCAAATCCACGTCTACGAGCATAGCATGGCAATATAAGCATACGTAGAAGTAACTCCCAAGGGTTTGACAATAAAACAGGGTAATAGGTCCTACCTCATCAACTACTTCCCAATACCCATAATTTCATCACATCCTAATCATGCAGTGTTTAAGGATTGCAACTAATGCATAAAAACTGGGTATGAAAAGAGTATGATCAATGTGTTACTTGCCTTGCTGACGACCCGCAAAACGTAGAGACTCGTAGTAGCACGCTTCGCACTCCGGGTATTCTATCGCGAACAAACAATAGCATACATAAGCAATCAATCAAAGATGCATGGGTAAAACTCAAATAAGAAGATCTGACCAGAAAATTCAACTTAAGAACTCCGGTTTGCAAAAAGAATCAAATCAAACGGAGCAACGAAACTCAAACTGCGAAAGCAACAAGATCCGATTACTATTCTGGACTAAAGTCAAGTTTTACAGTACCAAAATCTTGTTCAAGTTGGTTAAATAGAAATAGGACTTAGAGACGAAAATCTAGGCGCTTGAATCGCCTGATTCCGATAAACGAGCGAAAAGATAAACTAAAACAAAAATCAGGTGAGAAATCGCGATCGAAAATAATCGCGAAAAACCCTGGAAAAAGAAAAACTGACGAATAGGCTAACGAACGAACGTCTGTTGTCTGTGACTAACGGGTGAACGGCGTTCGTTAAAACGGACATATGGACGAACGTCCGCAGTTTAACCAAACTGAAAAAAACCCGCAAAAACCAATCTAAAAAAACGGGCTAGGGTTTCTAAAAAAACCGACCGGACTAAAGTCAGCAATGACGGTGGCGCGTGGCCAGTGGCCAATGGCGGTGAAATGGCTGGCGGCTCGAGGCCTCGCCTCTTAAAGGGCCGGGTCGGTGTCCTGTGGGGACACGACCGGTAAGGTAACTTTAAAAAAAATATTGCGCCAGCTAGAAAAACGAAGAAAAGAAATACTAAATGGACTCCAAAAATCCCGAAACAAATTTTCCTCGTCCTCTAAAAATATACCGGACAAGGTGAACATTTATTTAGGACTCTAATGCAGTTTTGAAAAACGCATATTTTTCCTAATTCAAATAAAATAGCAATAAAATCCAAATAAAAATTGTTTATTTGTTTTTAATATTTTTCCTCCAATATTTCATTATTTTTGGGGAAGTCATATCATCACCTCTCATAAATTTGATATGAAAT
Organism: Aegilops bicornis; assembly: GCA_021605145.1. NCBI lineage: Eukaryota > Viridiplantae > Streptophyta > Magnoliopsida > Poales > Poaceae > Aegilops > Aegilops bicornis. Next base: position 171,186,939 of record CM038673.1, on the reverse strand, counting down.
ATTTTCGGAGAGAAAAATAATTAAAACAAATGACCCTTGTTTCAATACTTGATAAAATTCAAATATGAAAATGGTGAAATCCCCAACTCTCTCCGTGGGTCCTTGAGTTGCTTAGAATTTCGAGGGTCGCAAAGCAGATATGCAATAAAATATGATTTGCATGAATGACCTAGGTATAACATTCCAAATTGAAAATTTGCGATGTTACAAACCTACCCCCCCCCTTAAGATGAATCTCGCCCTCGAGATTCGGGTTGGCTAGAAAATAGGTGTGGGTGGTCTTTGCGTATATCCTCCTCTCGTTCCCAGGTGGCTTCATCCTCGGTATGGTGGCTCCAATTGAACTTTGCAAAACTTGATAACCTTCTTTGCGAGTAACTCGGGCAAACTCAAGAATCTTGACAGTTTCTCCTCAGATGTCGATCGGTGTCCAACCGAATTGCTTCCGAGAACCTTTGTATTCTTAGCGGTAAATCGGCCATCTCTGCATGGCACTTCTTCAACTGGGAAACGTGAAACACATCATGAACTCCTGACAATCCTTCAGGTAACTCCAACTTGTAGGCTACCTCTCCCATGCGTTCCAAGACATGGTACGGTCCTACAAATCTCGGGGATAACTTTCCCTCCACCCCAAAACGTTTAACTCCTCAGAGCGGTGATACGCAAAGATATGCTCGGTCTCCGACTTCATAGACTAACTCCTTGCATTTCGAATCTGCATAACTCTTCTGCCTGGACTGAGCTACCTTCAGTCGGTCTCGAATCAGCTTAACCTTCTCTTCGGACTCCTTAATCAAATCCGATCCAAACAACTGTCGGTCTCCTACTTCATCCCACATCAACGGTGTTCTGCATCTTCGTCCATACAGGGCTTCGAAAGGTGTCATCTTCAAACTGGCCTGGTAGCTGTTGTTGTATGAAAACTCCGCGTACGGCAAATTGTCATCCCAACTAGATCCATAATCTAGTGCACAAGCTCTCAACATGTCCGCTAGAATCTGATTGACTCTCTCGTTCTGTCCGTCTGTCTGCGGATGAAAGGCTGTGCTAAACTCTAGCCTGGTCCCCAAAGTCTGGTGCAGCTGATGCCAAAACTTTGAAGTAAACTGTGTTCCTCTATCTAATACGATGGTCCTCGGAACTCCGTGCAGACATACGATCCTAGTCATATATATCTTGGCCAACTTCGCACTTGTATAGGTGGTTTTCACTGGGATAAAGTGAGCTACTTTGGTCAAGCGATCAACTACTACCCAGATAGAATCATAACATGATCGGGTCCTCGGCAATCCGGTGATGAAATCCATGCCAAGCTTGTCCCACTTCCATTCGGGTATCGGCATAGGCTGCAGTAATCCTGCTGGCTTCTGATGTTCTGCCTTCACTCTCTGACATACATCACATATGGCTACATACTCTACAATATCCTTCTTCATACCAGTCCACCAGAAACGCTCCTTCAAGTCCAAATACATCTTGGTGTTTCCGGGGTGTATCGAGTATGGCGAGTCATGAGCTTCCTGAAGTATCAACTTCCTGATCTCTGCATTATTGGGCACATAAACACGGTCCTCAAACCACAAGGTATCGTGTTCGTCTTCACGAAAATCCTTGGCATTTCCTTCACTCATCTTCTCCTTTATATCAGCAATCTCTTTGTCATCCTTCTGAGCTTTTCGAATCCTTCCCAACAATGTAGACTGAACTTCCATTGCTGCAACAAAACCTCTAGGAACAATCTCCAATCGAAGTTCCCTGAGATCTTCGGCTAACTCCTTTGGCACCCCCCTCTTACGAGGGTGTTAACTTAACTCTTATGGCTCAAAGCGTCTGCTACGACATTGGCCTTTCCTGGATGATAATGCATCTTCATGTCACAATCCTTTATGAGCTCCAGCCATCTCCTCTGCTTGAGGTTCAGCTCCTTCTGGGTAAAGATGTACTTCAAACTTTTGTGATCCGTGTACACGTCGCAATGGTTTCCAATGAGAAAATGTCTCCAAGTCTTGAGTGCATGCACCACAGGTGCTAACTCCAAATCATGCATGGCATAATTCAACTCATGCGGTTTAAATTGTCTTGAGGCATAGGAAACAACTCTTTCGTCTTTCATAAGTACTCCTCCAAGTCCTAAGCGAGAGGTGTCGCAATACACTTGGAAATCCTTGCGTATATCCGGAAGGATTAGCACTGGGGCTGCGGTCAAATGTTTCTTCAACTCCTGAAAACTGGCCTCACATTCTTCCATCCATTTAAACTTGGTGTCCTTCTTCAACAATGCCGTCATGGGCTTCGCAATCTTAGAGAAATTCTCAATAAATCGCCGGTAGTATCCCGCAAGTCCAAGAAAACTGCAGATATCTCCAACTGAGGTGGGTGCCAACCACTTGGTGACTGACTGAACCTTGGTGGGATCCACTGCTATACCTTCTCCTGATATAACATTTCCAAGAAAACCAACTTCCTTCAGCCAAAACTCACATTTGCTGAACTTGGCATATAACCGTGTTCTCGAAGCTTCGAGAACTAAACGCAAATGTTCCTTGTGCTCCTCTTCATTCTTCGAATATACCAAGATATCATCAATGAACACCACGACAAACTTATCCAAGAACTCCATGAACACCTTGTTCATCATACTCATGAAATATGCGGGGGCGTTAGTTAGTCCAAATGACATAACCTTATACTCATACAGCCCGTACCTTGTGGTGAAAGCTGTCTTAGGTATATCCTTCTCCCGAATCTTCAACTGGTGATATCCCGATCGCAGATCGATCTTCGAAAACACTTTAGCTCCTTGCAGCTGGTCGAAGAAATCATTGATCATCGGCAGTGGGTACTTGTTCTTGATCGTCACTTCATTCAATGCCCGATAATTAACAACCATCCTCAACGATCCATCTTTCTTCTCAACCAGGAGCACTGGGCTCCCCACGGTGATGAACTTCGTTGGATGTAACCTTTCTCCAATAACTCCTTAATCTGTTTCTTAATCTCCTCCAGATCATTTGCGGGCATCCGGTATGGTCTCTTCAATATAGGTCCGGTACCTGGCAATAGTTCTATTAAGAACTCAATGTCTCGATCCGGTGGCATGCCTGGTAATTCCTCCGAAACACATCCGGTAATCCTTCACAACAGGTACTTCCTCCTGAACAACTCCTGAGAGGGAATTTACTTGGCCTTGACGTATGCCTGGATACATACTTGATCCTTTTTCCCTCCGGGGTGGTGAGATAAATTGACTTACTGGCGCAATCGATGTTTCCTCCATACATCGACAGCCAATCCATGCCCAGTATCACATCCAACCCTTGTGACTCCAGAATTATAAGGTCTGAGGGGAAAGTATGACTACCTATGGTTAATGGCATCTGAAAACATCCTCTGCTTGCCATATACTCTGCTCCAGGTAAGGTTACTAGCATAGGTGTCTTAAGAACTTTAGTGGGCAACTTATACTTATCCACAAACCCCCTCGATATGTATGAATGCGATGCACCAGTATCAAAAAGAACGAGTGCATTAAATGACTTAACCAAAAACTTAACGATAACGACGTCTGGCTGCTCTTCAACCTCCTCCATGTTAACGTGGTTCACTTGCCTCTGTTGAATGGGTTAGGCTTCTTCCCAGAGCTTCCATTTCCATTGTCATTCTTCAACTCAGGGCAATCATTGGCGTAGTGCCCAGTCTTCCCGCACTTGAAACAAGTAATGTGGCTCTGGTCCTTCTTGGCGGGCATGGCTGGGTTAGAGCGGTTCTGATTGTTGCTTGCTCCATTCCCATTCCCATTCCTGTGGCCATTGTGGTTGTGAGAGCTCCCTCCATTGTGGATGTGGCCTCCATGGTTATGGGTAAATCCTCCCGAGTTCGGGGTTAAACGAGGCTTCTGCTGAGCTCCTGAATTGTACTTTCCTTGTCCATACTTCCTTTTGCGGCTCTCAATCTTCTGCTACTTCCCTTCAATCATAAGAGCCTTGTCTACCAACTCCTGGTAGTTACTGAATGTCGCCACCATCAACTGCATGCTCATCTCATCATTCAGCCCTTCCAAAAACTTCTCCTGCTTCGCGGCATCTGTGGCCACATCATCAGGGGCATAACGAGATAACTTGCTAAACTCATCCACGTACTAAGCTACAGTGTGGTTCCCCTGGCGTAAGTTGCGAAACTCACGCTTCTTCATGCTCATACCTCCAGGGCTGTGCGGAAAGCTTGCTGAAAACTGATCCCAAGTGATATTGGCTATAGGGAAAGTGGCTGTGTAATTCTCCCACCATGAGGCTGCTGGTCCATCCAATTGATGTGCGGCAAAACGCACCTTCTCAAAGATCGGTGCAACTCATGTGGTCAACTCCCTTCCCATCGTGCGTAACCAGTCATCCGCAACTATTGGCTCGGTGCTACTGGAAAACATTGGCGGCTGTAACCTCAGAAAACGGGCTAAGTTGTCAACTGGAGGAGGGTTGTTGTTGTTGCCTTGGTTCTGGACTAATATCTGCATCAAGGCATTCTGCTACTGGATCAACTGGGTGATCTCCGGTGGAAGACAAATCTGGTGTCACGTCTCGGAGGCATCTGATGGGTTTAGAGGGGAGAGATTAGAATAGAAATGAGGTCTAGTGAGAAAGCACTACCCATATGCACATGAGATAAACACAATCATATCATATCACTCAATCAATCAAGCAAGGGCATACAAATGGTCTAGAACTATTGTTACAGTGCTCGGACTATACTATATACATGGGGAAAGACTACTAATCATATGGTGGTCATTCTAGAAATTTTGATCGGTGGAAGACTCCATGATGTACACTCCAGCTTCGTCTTCATAACCATCATCACTATCATCGGGGTCTAAGTCGGTGTCGTCGATGATGATGTAGTTCTTCAGGCAAGTGGAATCATCGTCTTCCCCTCCTGGCGCGGAGTCTCCCATGAAAACTCCGATCTTCTTTATCAGGTCGTCATTCTTCTCCAATAGTATCGTGATTTCCTCATCGTATCCATCACGCGTAGACTTGATTTCCTCTTCTAGCTCGGTGATCCTAGTCATCGCCTTCTTCAAATCTATCATGCCTGCGCACATCTGGTTCTCCTGGCATCGAATGTGCTGGTTTAGCTCCTGGATGAAAGCTGCAATGGACCTGTCCTTCCTGGTGCTGATCATCTCCCATTGCTCGTCTCAGCACCCACATATCTGGTAGATAGTGTCCTTGAGATCCTTGTTGTAGACTTCGTCGATGCGTCCCATGGTGATGTGGGCTGCCATGTTCTTTCCTAGATTCCAGGTTGGTGCATCAAAGGAAAACTCTATGGGCTCCGTAATAGGCGTGAATGTCCTCCTGGAACTTGAAATCGAACACTCCAACGCTCCTCTTCTGGTAAAGTGGCGGGGTAGGTCCCCGTGAAGCTTGGTATTCCGATGTTCAGGTACCTAGTGACTTCCTTCAAGTGTCGTCCAAAGGGTGTGTCTTCATCCGGTTGTGCAAACTTGTTCCTCGAGTCTGCCATCCTATAGAGTAGAAAATGGAGAGGAGTCAGAAATGAGTAGAGAAGAGTGAACTATGGCTTTTCTTAGTGGTCGTGTCCTACAGTCAGCGTGTGCTCTGATACAATCTTGTATCGATCCGACCTTAGATGGTCAAATCTCTGTGCATAAGTGTCATCCCTGGATCGGTTATCTTTGACACACACAAGATCAAGGATTTATAATGTAATGCAATCACACACTTATTACATCGAATGTCTCAAAAGAGAACTTATTACAATAAATATGGCTTAAGGCCATCTAAATAAGATAGCAGCGGAAGGCTTGGAATATAAAGTGAGTCCATCAACTCCAACGGCATAGCTGAGTGCATGACAATGACTTATCGCACTTACTCGTCGTCTGAAAAGTTTGCAACATAATACGTTGCAGCCCGAAAACAGGTCAGCACATGGAATATGCTGGCAAAATAACACAGTAGAGCAATGAACAGATAAAGCTATCACTACATGTATATTTGGCTGGTGGAGGCTCTAAGGTTATATGTTTTTGCGAAAAGCCAATTTTTTCCTACATCAAAGAAATAAATTTTATTTAACTATCATGGTGGTTGAAACATTAAGAATGGTACCCCCATCTCAATCCCAATTAAAAGTAATCATTAACAACCCAACAAATTAATTTAGAGTGATGAGATACAATAGGATAGTCCAAGTACTAGATACTCAGGATGTCCATAACCGGGGACACGACTAACCATGATTAGATTGTACACTCTGCAGAGGTTTGCGCACTTTTCCCCACAAGACTCGACCTCCTCCGTTGGATTTCTCACACTACAGGGTGTTTGAGAAACGGATGACCGAGACACAGTCTTTCAGAAACATTAACTCTTTACTCCGGGTGGACCGGTACACCTACTTTCCCCTACATCTGCTAGTCCACCTCTTCAAGAGGTCATGTAGCATACTCAACTATGCCAGAGCCCATAATGGCTTGTGGCTGCACACGGAAGTTTCTAGCATGAAATATCTCATGATCCCTTTGAGCACAGGTGGCGGACCGTAGGAGGATCACACCAGATATCCCCGGATCTCCTAGGACAACACTGGATTCCCCAGGTGCCCAAAACAAACAATCCACCCAGATGTGTATTAAAGTTGCCACCTTAAGTTGAACCTTTAATTAACAATCTCACGTCTATCATGGATACACTCAAACCCAAATCCACGTCTACGAGCATAGCACGGCAATATAAACATACGGAGAAGTAACTCCCAAGTGTTTGACAATAAAATAGGGTAATAGGTCCTACCTCATTGTGACGCCCGGATAATTAAGCTACAGTAATCTCCTGCTAATGATGCCATGTCATCATTCTTACTGTTGCTAATCCTCATTTGATCTGAAGCATAATTCAAATTAAAGTCCAAAAATTCAACTGTTTCAAACATGCAAAATAAAATGTTCAAAGTGTGGCAAATATTCCATAACTAATTATGGTGGTGAACCAACATTTTTTTGAAAGTGTTTAAATGCCTTAAGCTAGTCAACACAGTGGCCTAGATAATAACTTAATTGCTTTTTAAATTGTAAAAATACTAAACTATTTTATTTTAACCTCAAACTATTTGTGGCAGTGGCATAAGTTACTAGTGTTGATTTAGAGACTAGTGTTGTATTTTGTAAAACTAAAAATAAAAGGAAACTAATTAGAAAACATAAAAGCAAAATGAAAAAAAAAATGAAATGGCCACCCGTGACCCCCCCGGGCCTCGGACCATCTCACCGAACCGGCCCAGCCCACCTTCTCCTTCTCCCCCCACCCGTGCACTGCTCCTCCGTCCCACGTCGCCGCCCGACCACCTCGCCAACCCCGTCGCTGCAGGGATAAGGATGCCCCATCTCGACCCCTCGGGCTCCTTCCCTCCACCTCGCCCAGATCCACTCTCCTCTCGCTCCCTCTCCCTTCGCTGCCCGCGCCCGGAGCCGCATGACCATGGCCGTCCCCCACTGAAGCCGCGGCCACCGACCGCCCCGTGCCCCGCCGTCGAGTCCAGGAGCTCCTCCGCGTCCTACTACGTCGCCTACGTCGTCTACGAGGCCGGGTCGGCCCGGATCGCGCCTGCATCGACGCCACCGCGTCGTCTTCTCCCCGTCGACCCCGCCACTACCTCGCCGTCGTCCTGCTACTCCGACGCCTCCCCGACCTCGTCGTCGTGCTCCGCTGTGAGCCCCTTCGCCGCTACCCCCTGCCTCCCCTCCGATTTCTTCGCCGTAGGCCGCCGTCCCAAGCCGTCCGTCCCGCTCGTCCCCGGCCGCGACAGCAACCCCCAACCTCCTGCGCTCCAGGGCGAGGCCGCGTGCGCGCGCATTCACGCCGGAGGCCGCGCCCCCACCCTCCTGCTCCGGCCGGCCGCGGATGGCCATAGCCTCGCCCTCGCCGCCCCTGGCTAGTGCTGCGCGCTGCTGCTACTTCGGTGTAGCTGCAGCTGCTACGAGCTGCTGCTCGCCCTGGCCGCCGGCGTCCCTGTACGCCGTGTGTGCTGAGGCCGCTGCTAACTAGGCCGGGCCCCTGTTAATTAGTGGGAGCTAATCCCCCTTTATTACTACCCCCCACTGACCATTAGACCCCCTGTTAATTACTTAGGTTAATTAGTCTCTGCTTATAACATGTTCCTATGACACATGGGTCCCGCTGGTCCCTTTTGACCAGTCAAACTGCTGACTGGGATAACCCAGTCAATGACATGCGGGTCCCCAGGGCCCTTTGACTAGTCAACGGTCTCAATTGACTGCTGACTTGGCAGTCAACTAGACCCCACCTGCAGCCCCTGGTGCAAATAGCTGGGTACACTTCTGTGTACACATAGCAATTTAGTCTTTATTTTCGAATTAAAAGTAATTTCACAATATTGTTTAAACTTTAAAAATTCATAGAAAATAAACCGTAACTCGGATGGAAATGTTTTCTACATGAAAGTTGCTCACAAAAACGTGACGAGTCCGAATACGCGGTCCGTTCATCTGTCACATGCCCCTAGAATGCTGAACATGGAACTTTCCCCCTCCCGTCATCTGTCTGACACAGGTCCGGAACCGGGAAAACATTCCCGGTTGACTTCCCCCCTCGCCGGTATCATGTAGCACTGCATTAGAACACGTCTAACTCTGCCTGTTGTCCTGTTATGCTATGTTTGCTTTATATTTACTGTTTCTTCCCCCTCTTCTCTCCGGTAGACCCTGAGACCGATGTTGCCCCTGTGATCGCCTACGTCACCGACGACCCCTCCTTGCCAAAGCAACCAGGCAAGCCCCCCCTTGATCACCAGATATCGCATATTCTTCTCTATACTGCTTGCATTAGAGTACTGTAGCATATTATCGCTTTGCTAATCCTATTATCTTTGCATAGCCTTTGTCATTGTTACTCGGTGTTACCTTTACCGCTATCCTACTTCTTAGTATAGGATGCTAGTATTCCATCGGTGGCCCTACACCCTTGTCCGCCCGCCATGCTATATTTCCGGGCCGTGATCACTTGGAGGTGATCTCGCATATGCTATATACTTTATATCATTACATTACTTGTGATCTTTGTTAGGAGATGAAATTTGAAGAGGCGGTGGCTCCATTCCTAGAGAGGTGGGCCTGGGTTCCCGACGGCCCCGATTGTTACTTTGTATGGCGGAGCAGGTAGGTTGAGACCGCCTAGGTGAGAGGTGGGCCTCGCCCGGTCGGTGTCCGCGATTACATCATTAACACGCTTAACGAGATCTTGGTATTTGATCTGAGTCTGGCCATTTGGTCTATACGCACTAACCAACTACGTGGCAAAGTTATGGGCACTCGACGTCGTGGTATCAGCCGAAGCTCTTTTTGACGTCAGCGACTGAGCGGCACGCGCCGGATTGGAATGGAACGCCTGCTAGGCTTGGTCTGCTTCCGGCCGCCCTCGCAACATGCAGGTGTGCAATGGGCGATGGGCCCAGACCCCTGCGCCATAGGATTTAGACCGGCGTGCTGACCTCTCTGTTGAGCCTAGGTGGGGCTGCGACGTGTTGATCTTCCGTGGCGGGCATGACCCGTAAAAGTGTGTCCGCCAAATGGGATGAAGCGTGTTGGGTTATGTGGTGCACCCTGCAGGAAGTTTATCTATTCGAATAGCCGTGATCTTGATGCAGAATGTGACGACTTGGAGTTGTACCTTGACCTTATGAAAACTAGAATCGGATACTTAATAAAACACACCCTTCCAAGTGCCAGATATAACCCGGTGATCGCTCTCTAACAGGGCAACGAGGAGGGGATCGCCGGGTAGGATTATGCTATACGATGCTACTTGGAGGACTTCAGTCTACTCTCTTCTACATGCTACAAGACGGAGGCGGCCAGAAGCGTAGTCTTCGATAAGATTAGCTATCCCCCTCTTATTCTGGCATTCTGCAGTTCTGTCCACCGATATGGCCCTTTACACATATACCCATGCATTTGTAGTGTAGCTCCTTGCTTGCGAGTACTTTGGATGAGTACTCATGGTTGCTTTTCTCCCTCTTTTCCCCCCTTCCCTTCTACCTGGTTGTCGCAACCAGATGTCGGAGCCTCAGAGCGACGTCATCGTCGACGACTCCTACTACACGGAGGTGCCTACTACTACGTGCAGCCAGCGGCGACGACCGGAAGTAGTTAGGAGGATCCAGCGGGGAGGCCTGCGCCTCTTCGATCATATCCCGGTTTGTGCTAGCCTTCTTAAGGCAAACTTATTTAACTTATGTCTCAGTACTCAGATATTGTTGCTTCCACGACTCGTCTATGATCGAGCACTCGTATTCGAGCCCTCGAGGCCCCTGGCTTGTATTATGATGCTTGTATGGCTTATTTATGTTTTAGAGTTGTGTTGTGATATCTTCCCGTGAGTCCCTGATCTTGATCGTACACGTTTGCGTGTACGATTAGTGTACGATTGAATTGGGGGCGTCACAAGTTGGTATCAGAGCCGATTGCCTGTAGGAATCCCCCTTCCACACTCCTTGGCCGAAGTTTAATCTAGTCGATGAAAACTGTTTTACTAACATGGCTGTGCGACCCGTGGGCCCACGTCGCCATTGGGTGGTATTAGGATCTTTTATTCCTCGTCTATACTCTGGGGCTCTGATCTCTCTTCTATTCGGGTTAAATGATTTTACTAAATCTGACTTTAGGTTCTCGTAACTACTTTCTCCCGGGGAGCGCCTTCAGTCCAGATGATCGCCGGCTGCACCAGAAGATTTCGAAGTTACTCTCCGATATTTTGTCGAGACCTTGTGCCCGTTACTTCTGCAATTCCCTATCACCGAAATATCCCTCTGGATAAATGCTTACACCTGTTGTTCTTGCTTTTATTCAAAGTCGATCTTGTTATTACAAGATACCCCGAGAATACTTTGTGCTACTGCCTTGTAGTTCCTTGCCGCCGAAACACCCCTGCGGATAATTCCTCGCACTTATCGAGCATCTTCTTATTCCCAGTTGTTTAGGTGTTTCGCAAAAGTCTTCGAAATACCATTTGGTCTTCCAAAAATCCTGAGTAGCCTATTGCTCTTGAAATTCTTACTTGCTTGCCTTATGGTTAATCCCATAAGTCTCGTAATCTTATTGGCATCCCTTGCCATTCTCATTTTGATTCCATTGATTCAATATGTAACTAATGCTCGTGATCCTCAATCAGATCCTAGAATTCATCCTTCCAGCTCAGAAGTCATTTTAAACATGAGCTAGATCTCGACCAATCAATTTGCCATCGATTGTACCCCTAAGTCTACTCAACTTATCCATCCTTAATCAGAGTGTTTGCTTCTGATCCCTTGACATGGAATTCATAATTCCTTTGCAATTGAGATTTGGATTAGTCAGTTGTTTCTATAATCTAATCTCCTTGCATTCCTTCTTCCTTTGATAAAGTATCGATACTCACATCAGCTCCATTGTGGATCGCCATATCCACTGTTGGATTATTATCCGACAGTGTCCTTCATAATTAATCACCTTGTGAGTTCTTTCTTCGATACATAATGCCTTTGGTAAATTGTATCCTCTCCCTTTCTCAACCATGCTCTATTTTTGAGCTTGTGTTAGTACTCTTGAAGCTTGTGGTATATGTTTCTAAGATACCCCGATGGGTTGAACCTATGCCTTCCTTAATATGTGTGAACTCGAAAGTTTTCACAAGTCATACTCTTCTGGTATTTTGCCAAATAAAATTTCAACACTACAACTTCATCGCAAGCGAGAAGTGAATGAATGGTCATGCGTTGGAGAAGTGGGAGTCGACCTTGAACTTTGTGTTCATGCCCATGGACATGATGTAGATCTTATCATTAAAGCTTCTCTTAAATTAATTATTCCTCTGGTATAAGTTCATCTTATATCTGGGATCTGGTCTTTTGCAATCGTGGTTCCGACCATGTTCTCCTTTAAATACCATTTCTCGTGCAAGTTTAAGCACTTGTCTCCTCTCTGAGATCAAGATGCGCTGCCCAACCTCTAGTTTGTTCTACCTTCGAGTATTACCCCCTGGTATCTCGAGGATATCAACCCATTTCACTTCATCTTATGAAATTTTGATGAAGTAGTACCTTTCCCCGTCATAATCACTCCACGGGTTCTGGGTTGTCGTCAATCGAGAATGCCGATTAGTGAATCGAATCTGCACTACAATTCCGTACCTTCTACTACTTTGTTGTTGAGGAGTTTAATGCTCCATCACGTCATTCCTAGCCTGCTCGGCTATATCATTATCGTGTCGGTTTTAACTGTGCTACCTGGTCCTTAACCCCGGAGCATAATTTTTGACGATGAGCTAAGATTACGTCGATCTTCCTCATCATATCATTTCGCCTTGAACATCAAGCTTGGTTTCGAGTTTGTGTCGTATTCGTGGTTCTAGTGACCCTTTGCTTCACCATTGCTTTTTCTTGATGTCGTCGCTGTTCGATTGCTTCTTCGTGAAATCTCTCGACAATTGTGTCGTGATCATCATCAACATTTTGAGCTCTTCCGGGATATCAATTGAATTCATGAAGAGAAATACCATCCTTGCCCTCGATGATTTATATTATCATCGACCACTTTATTGCCTCCCGTTCAACACAAACTTGTTCGTGTTTCATGTTATACCTTGAGATCCATGCTATCCAAAGAATTGTTCTTCTTTACCTTGGAGTATTACCATCTTTTATGTCAATAATGTCGTGAGAATTTCACCACCTCTTATGCATTCTTGGTACAAGTGATACCTCCTGCCATCTCCGATCATTCCTTGGTTCCCGTGTTGTTTCTAACCGGAAAACCGACAATTGAACTATGCTGTGCGACTTCAAAATTCTAGAAACCCTATTGCTTTGAAGTTACTGGTCGATATTTCATTCTTAGACCATTGGTTATCGAATCACCATTCTGACATTGATCGTGCTACCTAGGCCCATATTTCGGGTGCACCTTTCAACCAATGTTTAATTGGGTATGTTTCCTCGAGCATACCTCATTGTATCATTTGATTTGACAATCGTCATCTCCTTGTTCACCTAACCGTGGAGATCCATCTTTTGGAAATCTCCATGAATTTTCGCTGAGTTCATCAACCACCCCTTCATCCTCTCCTTGGTTAAATGGTGAACTCATGAATCTTATGATGACTTCTCGTCAATTCGTGTCGCACCTTTTTATCTCAGGATCCTGAGTCTGAGGTATCCTGACACCAATCAGATCTGAATCTCGGTCAGGTATGATGGTTGGAACATATTTCCAAGAGTTATAACATTGGTCTTTATATGACCCGGTAAGGTGATGTCATGTCTAGCACTCCTGACCGGAGGACCTATTGTTATAGTTTCCTTTTTAACTAGGTTAACCATTTTTCAATGAGAAAATTGAATGCCTTGTTTAATAAGTTATCCTGATGGATCCTTTGTATACCCAAAGTCCGACCTTTGCTTGAAGACCATGTCAATGCTATCTCGAAGCATGTCTGTGGTACTCCGTTCATCAACAAGAACAATTGAAGCACAATGCTAAATTCTCTTTATCAACTATCCAAACGCCGTTGTATGGGTAACGTCATGAAATTCCTCTCCCTTTACCGCAATGGTTCTCTACTTTCTAACCTTCATGGATATCATGCCCCGCTTGTCCTTGGGAAGGATATACCCCTGAAATATGTGTGTATACACATTTTCCTGCCCATTGTTCTGATTAGACCTGGTAAACACATTTTCCTTTCCAATGTACTGATTAATCTAATGATCACCTTTTCTTCTCCATTGTTTTGTTTAACCTTTCTTGTGGTTTATGAGATCTAAGCAGTAATAGTTCCCTACTTATGTAAACACCTCGGTGTACAATTGGTCAGTAAGACCTTGTTATTATTGCTGTTGACATTACGGTAACCACCGATGGACGAGAACTTTGCCTATTGGTCCGCCTCGTTCAACAAGCAGGAAAATAGTTCTCTTCGTCCCTTACCCTTGGTACCAACGTTGTTGGCAACATAACTAACAGTCTATCATCTGACATGCCTTGCTATCGGCCCCCTTTCTACTTTTAACCCACATGGTGGGCCCATAACCCACAGTTCCATAGGATTGGAACCTGACTCTCCTGTATATCTTTGATTCTGAAATATTCTTGCATTTGGCTTCGTATCATGTCACGAGCCACCTTTCGAGAGTTGATCTATTCCCGGTGCTCTGAACCCCCTTTCTCACACTCTGTTCAGGAATCAATCGTTTGTCCATCCGCTTGAAGCTTCTTATTGCACCTTCTAGCCTTGCTCTCGATGACTTTCTTGAATTTCAAATCGAGAAATACCTCTATGCCACGTTCGCAAGATAGCCCCTAGTTACCTATCTTGTGTTGAGCCCCGTTCTTCCCGAGCCTTTCCCCCTTACATCACACCTTAAATCTCGGGACGAGATTTCTTATAGTGGAGGAGAATTGTGACGCCTGGATAATTAAGCTACAGTAATCTCCTACTAATGATGCCACGTCATCATTCTTACTATTGCTAATCCTCATTTGATCTGAAGCATAATTCAAATTAAAGTCCAAAAATTCAACTTTGTCAAACATGCAAAATAAAATGTTCAAAGTGTGGCAAATATTCCATAAATAATTATGGTGGTGAACCAACATTTTTTTCAAAGTGTTTAAATGCCTTAAGCTAGTCAACACAGTGGCCTAGATAATAACTTAATTGCTTTTAAATTGTAAAAATACTAAACTATTTTATTTTAACCTCAAACTATTTGTGGCAGTGGCATAAGTTACTAGTGTTGATTTAGAGATAGTGTTGTATTTTGTAAAACTAAAAATAAAAGGAAACTAATTATAAAACAGAAAAGAAAAATGAAAAAAATGAAAATGCCTCACCTGACCCCCCGGGCCTCGGCCCATCTCACCGAACCAGCCCAGCCCACCTTCTCCTTCTCCCCCCACCCGTGCACTGCTTCTCCGTCCCGCGTCGCCGCCCGACCACCTCGCCAACCCCGTCGCTGCAGGGATAAGGATGCCCCATCTTGACCCCTCGGGCTCCTTCCCTCCACCTCGCCTTGATCCACTCTCCTCACGCTCCCTCTCCCTTCGTTGCCCATGCCCGGAGCCACATGACCATGGTCGTCCCCCACTGAAGCCGCGGCCACCGACCGCCCCGTGCCCCGTCGTCGAGTCCAGGAGCTCCTCCGCATCCTACTATGTCGCCTACGTCGTCTACGAGGCCGGATCGGCCTGGATCGCGCCTGCATCAACGCCATCGCGTCGTCTTCTCCCCGTCGACCCCGCCACTACCTCGCCATCGTCCTGCTACTCCGACGCCTCCCTGACCTCGTCGTCGTGCTCCGCTGTGAGCCCCTTCGCCGCTACCCCCTGCCTCCCCTCCGATTTCGTCGCCGTGAGCCGTCCCAAGCCGTCCGTCCCGTTGCTCGTCCCGGCGCGGCAAAGAACCCCCAACCTCCTGCGCTCCAGGCGAGGCGGCGTCTTGTAGCGCATTCACGCCGAGGCCGTGCCCCACCCTCTGCTCCGGCCGGCGGATGGCCATAGCCTCGCCCTCGCCGCCCACAGCTGGTGTTGCGCGTTCTTTGCTACTTGGTGTAGCTGCAGCTGCTCTGTTCTTTGCTATACGGCCCGGCGTCCCTGTCAGACGCCGTGTGTCTTTGAGGCATTGCTAACTAGGCCGGGCCCACATTAATTAGTGGGAGCTAATCCCCCTTTATTACTACCCCCCACTGACCATTGGACCCCCTGTTAATTAGTTAGGTTAATTAATCTAATTGCCTAGATATTTTAGCCAATAGACATTGACTGGTGGACCCCATCTAGTTAAATAAGCGAATAAATCTCTGCTTATAACATGTTCCTATGACACATGGGTCCCGCTGGTCCCTTTTGACCAGTCAAACTGCTGATTGGGATAACCCAGTCAATGACATGCGGGTCCCTGGGGCCCTTTGACTAGTCAACGGTCTCAATTGACCGACTTGGCAGTCAACTAGACCCCACCTGCAGCCCCTGGTGCAAATAGCTGGGTACACTTCTGTGAACACATAGCAATTTAGTCTTTATTTTCGAATTAAAAGTAATTTCACAATATTGTTTAAACTTTAAAAATTCATTGAAAATAAACCATAACTCGGATGGAAATGTTTTGTACATGAAAGTTGCTCAGAAAAATGTGACGAATCCGAATACGCGGTCCGTTCATCTGTCACATGCCCCTAGCATGCTGAACATGGAACTTTCCCCCTCCGGTCATCTGTTTGACCTGGTCGGAACCGAGAAAACATTCGGTTGACTTCCCCTCATTTGGTATCGTGTAGCACCGCGTTAGAACACGTCTAGCTCTGCTGTTGTCTGTTATGCTATATTTGCTTTATATTTACTGTTTCTTCCCCTCTTCTCTCGGGTAGACCCCGAGGACCGATCTTGCCCACATGATCGACTACGTCATGACGACCCCTCCTTGCCAAAGCAACCAGCAACCCCCCTTGATCACCAGATATCACCTATTCTTCTCTATCTTGCTTGCATTAGAGTAGTGTAGCATGTTCTTGCTTTCGGTTAATCCCATTCTGCTGCATAGCCTTTGTCATTGTTACTCTGATTGTTACCTTTACCTTTATCCTCTTTGCTTAGTATAGGATCTTTGGTATTCCATCGATATTTCACCCTTGTCAAAATGCCATGCTATACTTACGGGTCGTGACCACTTGGAGGTGATCTCGGGCATATGATATATACTTTATCTTGTTACATTACTTGTGATACTGTTAGGAGATGGGGGTGAAGGCAGGTGGCTCCATCCTGGTAGAGGTGGGCCTGGATTCCCGACGGCCCCCGGCTGTTACTTTGTGGCGGAGCGACAGGGCAGGTTGAGACCACCTACGTGAGAGGTGGGCCTGGCCCCGGTCGATGTCCATGATTACATCATTAACACGCTTAACGAGATCTTGGTATTTGATCTGAGTCTGGCCATGTGGTTTATACGCACTAACCAACTACATGGGAAAGTTATGGGCACTCGACGTCGTGGTATCAGCCGAAGCTCTTTTTGACGTCGGCCGACCAGCGGCGCTACCGGATTGGATCGAATGCACGCTAGGCTAGGTCTACTTCCGGCCGCCCTCGCAACATCTTGGTGTGCAATGGGCGATGGGCCCGGAACCCCTCGCCATAGGATTTAGACCAGCGTCTTGACCTCTCATTGAGCCTAGGTGGGGCTGCGGCGTGTTGATCTTCCGGCCGGGCATGACCCGAGAAAAGTGTGTCGTGCCAAATGGGATCAAGCGTGTTGGGTTATGTGGTGCACCCTGCAGGAAGTTTATCTATTCGAATAGCCGTGATCTTGATATGAGGCGACTTGGAGTTGTACCTTAACCTTATGACAACTAGAACTGGATACTTAATAAAACACACCCTTCCAAGTGCGGATATAACCCGGTGATCGCTCTCTAACAGGCAACGAGGAGGGATCGCCGGGTAGGTTTATGCTATCTGATGCTACTTGGAGGACTTGATCTACTCTCTTCTACATGCTGCAAAGACGGAGGTGGCGAGCGTAGTCTTCGATAAGATTAGCTATCCCCTCTTATTACGGCATTACGATTCAGATCCACCGATATGGCCCTTTACACATATACCCATGCATTTGTAGTGTAGCTCCTTGCTTGCGAGTACTTTGGATGAGTACTCACGGTTGCTTTTCTCCCTCTTTTCCCCTTTCCCTTCTACCGGTTGTCGCAACCAGAATCGGAGCCGAGATGTCACCGTCGGCGGCGACTCCTACTACACCGGAGGTGCCTACTACTACGTGCACTGTGGCGGCGGCGACCGGAAGTAGTTAGGAGGATCCCGGCCAGAGGCCTGCGCCTCTTCGATCTGTATCCCGGTTGTGCTAGCCTTCTTAAGGCAAACTTGTTTAACTTATGTTTGTACTCAGATATTGTTGCTTCCGCTGACTCGTCTATGATCGAGCACTTGTATTCGAGGCCTCGAGGCCCTTGGCTTGTATTATGATGCTTGTATGGCTTATTTATGTTTTAGAGTTGTGTTCTGATATCTTCCCGTGAGTCCCTGATCTTGATCGTACACGTTTGCGTGTATGATTAGTGTACGATTGAATTGGGGGCGTCACACTCATCAACTACTTCCCAATACCCACAAGTCAATCACATCCTAATCATGCAGTGTTCGAGGATTGGAACTAATGCATAAAAACTTTGTATGAAAAGAGTATGATCAATGTGTTTCTTGCCTTGCTGACGATCCGCAAGACCTAGAGACTCGTAGTAGCACACTTCGCACTACGGGAATTCTATCGCAAACAAACAACAGCATACATAAGAAATCAATCAAAGATGCACGGGTAAAACTCAAATAAGAAGATCTGACCAGACAGTTCAACTTAAGAACTCCGCTTTGCAAAAAGAATCAAATCAAACGGAGCAACGAAACTCAAACTACGAAAGAAACAAGATCCAATTACTAATCTGGAC
Source organism: Aegilops bicornis (assembly GCA_021605145.1). Classification (NCBI taxonomy): domain Eukaryota; kingdom Viridiplantae; phylum Streptophyta; class Magnoliopsida; order Poales; family Poaceae; genus Aegilops; species Aegilops bicornis. The sequence goes on along the minus strand of CM038673.1, from coordinate 171,168,414 downwards.
TAAAGTCAAATTTACAGTACCAAAATCTTGTTCAAGTTGGTTAAACAGAAAGAGGACTTCGAGACGAAAATCTAGGCACTTGAATGGCCTGATTCCGATAAACGAGCGAAAAGATAAACTAGAACGAAAATCGGGTCAGAAATCGCGATCGAAAATAATCGCGAAAAACCCTGGAAAAAGAAAAACTGACGAAGAGGGTAACGAACGAACGTTCGTTGTCTGTGACTAACGGGTGAACAGCGTTCGTTAAAACGAACGTACGGACGAACGCCCGCAGTTTAACCGAACCGAAAAAAACCGAAACAAAAACCGATCTAAAAAAACGGGCTAGGGTTTCTAAAATAACCGACCGGACTAAAGTCAACGACGGCGGCTCGGTGGAGATCGGCCGTGGCGCGGCGGTGGCTCCGTGATGGCGGCAGGTGGCCAATGGCCAGCGGGCTGGGGCTGGCGGCGGCTCGAGGCCTCGCCTCTTAAAGGGTCGGCCGGGTCGGTGTCCCAGGCGGACATGGCCCGTTAAGGCGGTAACTTTTTTTAAAAAAGAAAAATATTCCGACGCGCAGAAAAGCGAAGAAAAGAAATACTAAACGGACTCCAAAAATCCCGAAATAAATTTCTCCGTCCTCTAAAAATATACCGGACAAGGTGAACATTTATTTAGGACTCTAATGCAGTTTTGAAAAACGCATATTTTTCCTAATTCAAATAAAATAGCAATAAAATCCAAATAATTTTTTTTGTTTTAATATTTTTCCTCCAATATTTCATTATTTTTGGGGAAGTCATATTATCCCCTCTCATATAATTTGATATGAAATATTTTCGGAGAAAAATAATTAAAACAAATGACCCTTGTTTCAATACTTGATAAAATTCAAATATGAAAATGGTGAAATCCCCAACTCTCTCCGTGGGTCCTTGAGTTGCTTAGAATTTTGAGGGTCGCAAAGCAGATATGCAATAAAATATGATATGCATGAATGACCTAGGTATAACATTCCAAATTGAAAATTTGGGATGTTACAATCTCGGAGTTGGAATATACGCTTTGATGACTTGATCAAAGCATATAGTTTTATACAGACTTGCGGTGAAGCTTGTATTTACAAGAAAGTGAGTGGGAGCACTATAGCCTTTCTGATAAGTATATGTGAATGACATATTGCTGATCGGAAATGATGTAGAATTTTCTGGAAAGCATAAAGGAGTGTTTGAACGGAGATTTTCAAAGAAACACCTAGGTGACGCTACTTACATATTGGGCATCAAGATCTATAGAGATAGATCAAGACGCTTGATACACTTTCGATGAGTACATACCTTGATAAGATTTTGAAGGAGTTCAAAATGGATCAGTCAAAGAAGGAATTCTTGCCTGAGTTTTAAGGTATGAAGTTGAGTAAGACTCAAAACCAGACCACGGCAAAAGATAGAGAGAGAATGAAAAAGTTATTCCCTATGCCACAGCCATAGGTTCTATATAGTATGCCATGTTGTATACCAGACCTATTGTGTACCTTGCCATAAGTTTGGCAAAGTGCGATAGTGATCGAGAGTAGATCCTTTGGACAACGGTCAAAATTATCCTTAGGTACCTAAAGAGGACTAAGGAATGTTTCTCGGTTATGGAGGTGACAAAGAGTTTGTCGTAAAGGGTTACGTTGATGCAAGTTTTGACACTGATCCAGATGACTCTGATTCTCAATCTGAATACATATTGAAAGTGGGAGCAATTAGCTAAAGTAGCTCCGTAAAGAGCATTGTAGACATAGAAATTTGCAAAATACATACGGATCTGAATGTGGCAGACCCATTGACTAAACTTCTCTCACAAGCAAAACATGATCACACCTTAGTACTCTTTGGGTGTTAATCACATGGTGATGTGAACTAGATTATTGACTCTAGTAAACCCTTTGGGTGTTGGTCACATGGCGATGTGAACTATGTGTGTTAATCACATGACGATGTAATCTATTGGTGCTAAATCACATGGCGATGTGAACTAGATTATTGACTCTAGTACAGGTGGGACTGATGTCTACTACACAACCTTCTTCTTGTAGACGTTGTTGGGCCTCCAAGTGCAGAGGTTTGTAGGATAGTAGCAAATTTCCCTCAAGTGGATGACCTAAGGTTTATCAATCCGTGGGAGGCGTAGGATGAAGATGGTCTCTCTCAAACAACCCTGCAACCAAATAACAAAGAGTCTCTTGTGTCCCCAACACACCCAATACAATGGTAAATTGTATAGTTGCACTAGTTCGGCGAAGAGATGGTGATACAAGTGCAATATGGATGATAGATATGAGTATTTGTAATCTGAAAATATTAAAACAGCAAGGTAACAAGTGGTAAAAGTGAGCGTAAACGGTATTGCAATGCTAGGAAACAAGGCCTAGGGTTCATACTTTCACTAGTGCAAGTTCTCTCAACAATTATAACATAATTGGATCATATAAATATCCCTCAACATGCAACAAAGAGTCACTCCAAAGTCACTAATAGAGGAGAACACACGAAGAGATTATGGCAGGGTACGAAACCACCTCAAAGTTATCCTTTCTGATCGATCTATTCAAGAGTTTGTAGTAAAATAACATGAAGCTATTCTTTCCGTCCGATCTATCATAGAGTTCGTACTAGAATAACACCTTAAGACACAAATCAACCAAAACCCTAATGTTACCTAGATACTCCAATGTCACCACAAGTATCCATGGGTATGATATACGATATGCATCACACAATCTCAGATTCATCTATTCAAACAACACAAAGAACTTCAAAGAGTGCCCCAAAGTTTCTACCGGAGAGTCAAGACAAAAACATGTGCCAACCCTTATGCATAAGTTCATTGAACCCGCAAGTTGATCACCAAAACATACATCAAGTAGATCACATGAATATCCCATTGTCACCATAGATAAGCACATGCAAGACATACATCAAGTGTTCTCAAATCCTTAAAGACTCAATCCGATAAGATAACTTCAATGGGAAAACTCAATCCATTACAAGAGAGTAGAGGGGGAGAAACATCATAAGATCCAACTATAATAGCAAAGCTCGTGATACATCAAGATCGTATCACCTCAAGAACACGAGAGAGAGAGAGAGATCAAACACAAAGCTACTTGTACATACCCTCAGCCCCGAGGGTGAACCACTCCCTCCTCATCATGGAGAGCGCCGAGATGATGAAGATGGCCACTGGTGAGGGATCCCCCTCCGTGAGTGCGAAACAGGTCCCGATTGGTTTTGGTGGCTCTGAGAGGCTTGCGGCGCGGAACTCCCGATCTATTATGTCCCCAAGGTTTTAGGGTATATGGGAATATATAGGCGAAAGAAGTCGGTAAGGGGAGCCACGAGGGGCCCACGAGGGTGGAGGGCGCGCCCAGGGGGGTGGGCGCACCCCCTGCCTCGTGCCTTCCTCGTTGCTTCCCTTACGTGCACTCCAAGTCCCCTGGATTGCTTCCGTTCCAAAAATAACTCTCCTGAAGGTTTCATTCCGTTTGGACTCCGTTTGATATTCCTTTTCTTCGAAACACTGAAACAAGGGAAAAAAGCGAGGCGGCCTTTGGGCTCTGGGTTAATAGGTTAGTCCCAAAAATAATATAAAAGTGCATAGTAAAGCCCATTAAACATCCAAAACAGATAATATAATAGCATGAATACTTCATAAATTATAGATACGTTGGAGAAGTATCAGGGACACTGAAGGAAATATTCCCTAGAGGCCATAATAAAGTTGTTATTTATATTTCCTTATATCATGATAAATGTTTTTTATTCATGCTAGAATTGTATTAACCGGAAACTTGATACATGTGTGGATACATAGACAAAACATAGTGTCCCTAGTGAGCCTCTACTAAACTAGCTCATTGATCAAAGATGGTTAAGTTTCCTAACCATAGACATGAGTTTTCATGTGATGAATGGGATCACATCATTAGGAGAATGATGTGATGGACAAGACCCATCTGCTAGCTTATCATAATGATCATTAAGTTTTATTGCTATTGATTTCTTCATGTCATATACATATTCCTTTAACTATGAGATTATGCAACTCCTGGATACCGGAGGAATACCCTGTGTGCTATCAAACATCACAACATAACTTGGTGATTATAAAGATGCTCTACAGGTATCTCCGAAGGTGTTTGTTGGGTTGGCATAGATCAAGATTAGGATTTGTCACTCCGAGTATCGGAGAGGTATCTCTAGGCCCTCTCGGTAATACACATCATGATAATTATACCTGGCCATCCCTCGGGCCGGGCCGGGCTTTGGCTGGGCCAACCAAAGCCCGACGCAAAAAACCTAGGCCCAAGCCCGGCCCGGCCGGCCCTGGCAGTCGGGCCTAAAAATCAGGCCCGAGCCTGGCCCATCGCGCTAAAAGCCCGCTGGGCCTCGGGCCACGGGCTGGGCCTCTTCCTTAAACGGCAAAATCAATGGGCCCGGGCCCGACCCAGCCCGGGCTTCGGGCTCACAACCTAGGCCCAAGCCCGGCCCGTGGACAAGGTCGGGCCGGGCCGGGTCGGGTCGGACCGACCGGGCCGGGCTGCCCATGGCCAGGACTAATGATAAGCCTTGCAAGCAATGTGACTAATGAGTTAGTTATGGGATGATGTAATGCGGAAAGAGTAAAGAGACTTGCCGGTAACGAGATTGAACAAGGTATGAAGATACCGACGATCGAATCTCGGGCAAGTAACATACTGATGACAAAAGGGAATAATGTATGTTGTGATTACGGTACGACCGATAAAGATCTTCGTAGAATATGTAGGAACCAATATGAGCATCCAGGTTCCGCTGTTGGTTATTGACCTGTCACGCCCAAGATGCGACCCTATCCTAAAGGAACTCGAAGGTCCCACCAAGGATAGAAGCGCATCTTGAAGACGCTTTTGCAAGGTGGATATCATTACATCAACATTACATAATAGTGGGGATACATCCAATACATACAATGTCACATGAATACAACAATACAATATACAAGATCAACATCCGACTACGAATGAATCATAAGCGAAACTCAAACAATATCCACCACCTTTAGCCCGGGCTGCCGACTGGAACCAATCCCACGATCGACGAAGAAGCGGAAGAAGAACTCCAAACAAGCAAACATCGCTCTCGCGTCATGATCATCGCATAACACATGCACTGCAACTGTTGGTGTAGTAATCTGTGAGCCACGAGGACTCGGCAATCCCATTACCATGGGTATCAAGACTAGCAAAGCTTAAGTAGGAAAGGAAGGGATAAAGTGGTGAGGTTGCAACAGCGACTAAGCATATATGGTGGCTAACATACATAAATGAGAGCGAGAAGAGAAACAAAGGAACGGTCGTCAACTAGTAATGATCAAGAAGTGATCCTGAACTCCTACTTACGTCGGACATAACCCGAAACCGTGTTCTCCTCTCGATCAACCCCGAAAAGAGACACTCACGGTTACGCACACGGTTGGTGTATTTTAGAAGAGTTCGCATCAAGTTTACTACAACCGGATATTAACAAATTCCCATCTGCCACATAACCGCGGGCACGGCTCTCGAAAGTTTATATCCTACAGGGGTGTCCCAACTTAGGCCATGATAAGCTCTCGCGATCAACGAAGGATATTCCTTCTCCCCGGGAAGACCTGATCAGTCTCGGAATCCCGGCTACAAGACATTTCGACAACAATAAAACAAGACCAGCAAAGCCGCCCGGATGTGCCGACAAATCCCGATAGGAGCTGCACATATCTCGTTCTCAGGGCACACCGGATGAGCGAAGCGTACAGGAACCGACGTAACCCAAGTTGCCAAGGAATGGTCCCGCACGGTGCTCTAGTTTGGACCAACACTCGGAGGAGCACTGGCCCGGGGGGGTAAAAGAAAGATGACCCTCGAGAGCGCAACTCCCAAGGGAAAAAAGGGCTAGGTGAGGCAAATGGTAAAACCAAGGTTGGGCCTTGCTGGAGGAGTCTTATTCAAAGCGAACTGTCAAGGGGGTCCCATAAATCACCCAACCGCGTTAGGGACGCAAAATCCGGGAACATAATACCGATATATGACGGAAACTAGGGTGGCAAGAGTGGAACAAAACACTGCATAAGGCCGAGCCTTCCACCCTTTACCAAGTATATAGATGCATTAATAATATAAGAGATATTGTGATATCCCAACATAAACATAATCCAACATGGAGCAATCTTCATCTTCACCGCAACTAGCAAAGCACTATAAGAGGGGCTGAGCAAAAGCGATAACATAGCCAAACAACGGTTTGCTAGGAAGGGTGACAAAGGTTAGAGGTTCGTGGCAATTTGGGAGGCTTGAGCAGCAAGTGGTAGGTAACGCTTGACAAAGCGATAGAACGAAGCAACTAGCATAGCAATGATAGTAATGAGATCCAAGGCGACGGTCATCTTGCCTGAAATCCCGCTAGGAAGAAGAACGAGTCCATGAAGAAGATGAAGCCACGAAGACGAACCAAGCGTAGAGAACGAATCCTCACGATCGCATAGCAAGCAGGAACTATCGAGAAGAAGCACACGACATGGTAAACACACCACACATGAACAAGGCATGATGCACAACAAGCATGATGCATGATAAAGCTACATGAAGCTACTCATGGAAAAATATGATGCAAACAAGAACAACACCTCAAAGCAAGTTTAAATGAGGCCGTAAACAACATATAGCAATTCCGGTAAGTCCTCATATGCAAATTTTGAAATTGGTCCAGATCTGAATAAACCTTATGCTCAAGTTGTTAAACAGCAAGTTAAAGAGCACCACGAAGATCTACACGAAATTCTAGTCAAGTTACATATAAAGTTCATTAAATTCGGAGCTACGGCCTAGAAGATAAGAGCAAAACAAGTTAAACATGGCATTGATGCAAAATGCATACAAACATCAATCAAACACCTCAAAACAAGGATGCAACATGATAATATGAAACTACATGCAATTCTAAGCAAGTTTCATATAGAGCACACTCAAAACGGAGCAACGGTTCAACACACACACATGAAACAAGTTTAAAGGACAAGCTGTCCAAAACAGCAACTAGGCATATTGCAAGCATCAAAACAACATGCTACAGGACCTCAAACAGAAAACAAAAGGCATGGACATGATGTACAGGTAGAGAATAACAAAACATGAACACTTAGCTATCTCCAGAAATCACTAGAACATGCTCAAACACACATGGCAAGATTGCAAACAATAACAATTCAGAGTTTGCAGAAAATAACATCAGGTTGCAATGTTTGGAGCTATCAAACAACATTTTACGAGAACTTATCATGGCAAAAAAAGGCATCGCATGAATCTACTAATTGCATAGAACAGAAGTCCTTTTACTAACCATGAGCCAAAAAGGAATATAAGATATGATGGCACCCATGTAAACATGGCAAATGATGACAGATTCATACATGGCAGGAACAACAATAAGTAGGCATGTTGGTGAGCTTGATCCACTCACCACAGAGCAATACATGGCATGGCAAGGCAACCAACAGTAATAAGACATGTTTATGAAGCTAAGAATGGCAAGAGCAAGTTCATAGAGTGCATTGATCACTAACAACAAGCATGGTAACGACTGAACTTAATGTTAACAGGCTGACAGCAACATTATTTAGCAACTTTGGAGCAAGATAACAACAGGTTACAGTAGTCTATAAATGCAACCATGGGCATGGACGGATAGAGCATGACATGTATAACAAAACATCCTTAGTGAACATCACTTGTAGCAGCAGGTTAACATAGCACCATGATATAGCAGATTCAGACATGCAAAACAGCAACAGCAAGTACCCTACTTAACAAGCTTGATGCACTCAGTATAAGACTCACAAAAATACATGGATGGCACCACTGTAAAGATGGCATGATGTAGCACAAAACACATTTAGAGCTCATGCTCATAGGAGGCACACATCAAATGCAACAAAAATGACAAATCATCAAGTTATAACAGTTTCAGCAGATTAACAGCAACATGCACTCTTGCAACGATGATTCAGGCATCAATATGAGCTCAAATGAACATGATGCAATGGAACGAAATGAATTACTCATTGAGGCGAACAATTTGACATATTACACGCACGAAACGGAGCAGTATGCACAGAGTTATGGCAGGTCAAACATAGCACCAGAATGTAGAAATTTAAGGGACTTGGAGATATTTCGGGGTCAACCTCCAGATTTGCACGGGCTTCGAGGCGAGGCGGATCTGGCCGAGTTCGCCGGAGGTGGCCGGAGAAGACGGCGGGAGGCCGGGCTGACGAGGGCGACCGGATTCGGGCAGCCCGCCCGGATTCGCCGGAGGAGGTTTGGCGGGCGAGGCGCCGAAAGGGCGGCGGATTAGGGCGACGGCGCCGGGCGGCGGAGGCGCCGGCAGGGCGAGGCGGGAGCTCGCCGGGCGGGTCGGCGATTTCGAGGCGGCGGGAGCGAGGGCCGGCGGAGGAGGCGGCGCATGGCCGGGTCGGCGCGCAGAAGCCGAGGTCGCCGGCTGGCGACATTTACCGGGCGGCGACTCGGGCGGTGCGGGCGGAGCACGCCGCGGCGGGGACGAGGTCATGGGCGGCGAATCCCGGGCGGCGGGCGGAGATGGGCTCATGGGCCGCCTCGGCCCGAGCGGCCGGGCGCTGGGAGGGCGGCGCGCGGCGACGTGGGCGGGCCGGGCGATTCACAAGGGACGGCGACGGACGGTCCCCAAGGCTGGAGGAAGAAGGGGTTAGGGTTTGGACTGCGAGAATTTCGGGGGAGGCACACATATGCATAGGTAGAGGGAGCTAGGAGTGTCCAAATGAGGTGTGGTTTTCGCCCATACGATCGTCATCGAACGACCGAGAGCATAGAGGGGAGTTAGATGGGCTTTGGGCCACTTTGGAGAGGTGTTGGGCTGCAAAGAGAAGGAGGCTTTTACAGTTACCCGGTTAACCGTTGGAGTACCAAACGACCTCCAAATGGCACGAAACTTGACAGGCGGTCTACCGGTGGTGTACCAAGGCCGCATGACAAACCTCGGTCCATTCCGAGAATTTTTAACACCCGGGGGCGCCGGGAGACATAGGAGTGCCGGATTGCAAAACGGACAACGGGGAAAAAGCTCAGATGCATGAGACGAACACGTATGCAAAATGAAATGCACATGATGACATGACAAAATGCAACACGCAAGCAAATGACATGGCAACGACGGCAAATAACTGGCGGACACCTGGCGCATCGAATCCGGGGCGTTACAACACTCCTCCACTAACAAAAGATCTCGTCCCGAGATCTTAGGACCGAGACGAAAGGGAAAATGGATGAGGTGAAACAAGAACTCAAGAGAAGAAGCAAAGAATCGAGAGCACTTGAGAAGAAGAGAGGAATGACGAGAATGACGAGAATCGAAAGCTCATTGAATCAGATAGACTATGGAACCACTCCGATTAGAACGAGATAAGAAACGAATAAGACTGAAAGGATTTAGGCAGAACTCTGACTGAACATGGAAAGAATAGAACATGAATTTAAGAAGATGGAATGAAACTTGACGAACTCTTGAAGACTGAATTAAATCATGAAGAACCACCGTGAAGAACTCCGGTAACAAAAGGATGATGAGATAGAAATGAAGGATGAAAAGAATAAGATTAAGCCTTGCGATGATTAAGATGGAGATTCCGACGAGATGGCCGAGGAAATTTAAACTCCGGAAAAGAAAGGATGAGAACACTTGGAACTAGAATTTATTCAACAAGGACAAACTCCGAAAGAAGGGATTACTCACTAGGATGAAATGAGAATAAGATTTATTGTATGCTTATCCTTCATCAAATTAAATTGATGACAAGCAATGGATTTTCGCATACTACTTATTCTTCTTGACAAAGAATTGAGAAGTGACATATCGCAAACTTGAGAAGGTCTTCATGAACTACCGGGAAGAATTCGAAGAAGACTGACGAAAGAGAATGAATCACCGGGAAGAATTAGAAGAACTAATAAGCTAGAGGGGATTTAGATGCAAAAGAATGAAGAGACATGAGCTGATTAACGAACATTTGAACGAAGCGCCGGGATAAATAGAGAACGATAACTGGAATGATGGCCTCCGGTAAAAGAAACGGAGAAACAACTACTGACATACTCCGGATGGTAAGAAAAGGAATATCTAACAAATGGAATAATTCGAAAGGATAGCATGATGCTAGAACCACGAATCTCGAGAGAATGGGCAAGATTTAGAGGAAAACTCTTCTTCGGTCTTCATATGACAACGAGCAACACCACCAAAAAATTATTGAGAAACTCCGGTAGACTGAAAACCGAAAAGGTTGAGCCAACAATGGAAAGAATTGAAATCGATCTTGACAAGGCATGTGACTGATGGAATGCATTCTTACGTCACACTTGAAAAGAAATAAGAATAACTCCGGGGGAATTAGAAGAGTCAGGTAAGATCCTGGAAAAAGACCTGTGGGTTATGGCCCACTGAGGAAAACATCGTTGGAAAGGATTGTTGAACAGATAAATGATGCACCGGAACAATTGAAATATTTGAATGAGGTGACAACCACGAATTAATTGGAACACTGACGAATCTCCTGAGATGTCTTCCGAACTCCGGAATGATTGAAAGGCGAGAGGCAAACGAGCAAGGAGAACACTTGATCCAAGGAAAAGAATGTGATCAACTCGAAAAACTTGAATTGAATCCACCGGAAAAGAAAGAGATGAAGAATGACGAACGAGACGAGAACTCACCGGTTGAAATAATTGGGAGAAAACCTGAAGAGACTCCGACGAATGAAATTGATGCTCGAAAGAGACTCAGGCTCCGGGAAGAAGAGGGTGGGAGGGCGGGAAAAAAACAAGGTAACTTGGAACGGGGAATCGACGAATAACTTGAAGAGAAAGCACCGGTTGAAATCATTAAGGAAAGGAAGCAAAGACTTCGCACGAGTAGGATGGATACTCGATTACGGACTCCGGTTTTGAGAAGAAGAAGGGTGGGCGGGTGGGAAAAGAAAAACAACTGAGGATTGAACTTGCAAAGATGAAGAGGCTCGAGTCAACTTGACGAGAAATGCACCGGATCAAAAGAGCTGAGAAACAACGATCGAAAAAACCAACTGCGTGAACCTAAAGAAAAATTTGAGGGGAAGAGGAGTAATTCAAAACACCTACGTCAAGATTCCTGACCAGAGCGACGAAGGGGCTGAGGAGTAAAAAGAATTCCTACTCTCCAATATAACTAGACTCAGAAAACAGTTTTCTTCTAGACTCGACAACGACCAGACTACACGATCAATCAAGGGGGCTCCTAGGGTTGGTCGAGGCTCTGATACCAACTTGTCACGCCCAAGATGCGACCCTATCCTAAAGGAACTCGAAGGTCCCACCAAGGATAGAAGCGCATCTTGAAGACGCTTTTGCAAGGTGGATATCATTACATCAACATTACATAATAGTGGGGATACATCCAATACATACAATGTCACATGAATACAACAATACAACATACAAGATCAACATCCGACTACGGATGAATCATAAACAGAAACTCAAACAATATCCACCCTGCTAGCCCAGGCAGCCGACCTGGAACCTATCCCCTGATCGAAGAAGAAGCAGAAGAAGAACTCCAAACAAGCAAACATCGCTCTCGCGTCATGATCATCGCATAACCTGTACCTGCAACTAGTGGTGTAGTAATCTGTGAGCCACGAGGACTCAGCAATCCCATTACCATGGGTATCAAGACTAGCAAAGCTTAAGTAGGAAAGGAAGGGATAAAGTGGTGAGGTTGCAGCAGCGACTAAGCATATATGGTGGCTAACATACGCAAATGAGAGCGAGAAGAGAAACAAAGGAACGGTCGTCAACTAGTAATAATCAAGAAGTGATCCTGAACTCCTACTTACGTCAGACATAACCCAGAAACTGTGTTCTCCTTTCGATCAACCCCGAAAAGAGACATTCACGGTTACGCTTTGCGGTTGGTGTATTTTAGAAGAGTTTACTTCAAGTTTACTACAACCGGATATTAACAAATTCCCATCGCCACATAACCGCGGGCACGGCTCTCGAAAGTTTATACCTGCAGGGGTGTCCCAACTTAGCCCATGATAAGCTCTCGCGATCAACGAAGGATATTCCTTCTCCCGGAAGACCCGATCAGTCTCGGAATCCGGCTACAAGACATTTCGACAGCAATAAAACAAGACCAGCAAAGCCGCCCGGATGTCTTGACAAATCCCGATAGGAGCTGCACATATCTCGTTCTCGTGGCACACCGGATGAGCAAAGCGTCACAGGAACCGGCGTAACCCAAGTAGCCAAGGAATGGTCCCAAGACGGTGCTCTAGTTTGGACCAACACTCGGAGGAGCACCGCCCGGGGGTAAAATAAAGATGACCCTCGAGAGCGCGACTCCCAAGGGAAAAAGGGCTAGGTGAGGCAAATGGTAAAATCAAGGTTGGGCCTTGCTGGAGGAGTCTTATTCAAAGCGAACTGTCAAGGGGGTCCCATAAATCAGCCAACCACGTTAGGGACGCAAAATCCGGGAACATAATACCAATATGACGGAAACTAGGGCGGCAAGAGTGGAACAAAACACCAGACATAAGGCCGATCCTTCCACCCTTTACCAAGTATATAGATGCATTAATAATATAAGAGATATTGTGATATCCCAACATAAACATAATCCAACATGGAGCAATCTTCATCTTCACCTGCAACTAGCAGCGCTATAAGAGGGGCTGAGCAAAAGCAGTAACATAGCAAAACAACGGTTTGCTAGGAAGGGTGACAAAGGTTAGAGGTTCATGGCAATTTGGGAGGCTTGAGCAGCAAGTGGTAGGTAACGCAGCAAAGCGATAGAACGAAGCAACTAGCATAGCAATGATAGTAATGAGATCCAAGGTGATGGTCATCTTGCCTGAAATCCCGCTAGGAAGAAGAACGAGTCCATGAAGAAGATGAAGCCACGAAGACGAACCAAGCGTGAGCGAATCGAATCCTCACGATCGCAACGAAACGGGAACTATCGAGAAGAAGCACACGACATGGTAAACACACCACACATGAACAAGGCATGATGCACAACAAGCATGATGCATGACAAAGCTACATGAAGCTACTCATGGCAAAATATGATGCAAACAAGAACAACACCTCAAAGCAAGTTTAAATGAGGCCGGAAACAACATATAGCAATTCCGGTAAGTCCTCATATGCAAATTTCGAAATTGGTCCAGATATGAATAAACCTTATGTTCAAGTTGTTGAACAGCAAGTTAAAGAGCACCACGAAGATCTACACGAAATTTTAGTCAAGTTACATATAAAGTTCATTAAATTCAGAGCTACGGCCTAGAAGATAAGAGCAAAACAAGTTAAACATGGCATTGATGCAAAATGCATACAAACATCAATCAAACACCTCAAAACAAGGATGCAACATGATAATATGAAACTACATGCAATTCTAAGCAAGTTTCATATAGAGCACACTCAAAACGGAGCAACGGTTCAACACACACACATGAAACAAGTTTAAAGGACAAGCTGTCCAAAACAGCAACTAGGCATATTGCAAGCATCAAAACAACATGCTACAGGACCTCAACAAGAAAACAAAAGGCATATACATGATGTACAGGTAGAGCATCACAAAACATGAACACTTAGCTATCTCCAGAAATTACTAGAACATGCTCAAACACACATGGCAAGATTGCAAACAATAACAATTCAGACTTTGCAGAAAATAACATCAGGTCGCAATGTTTGGAGCTATCAAACAACATGTTACAAGAACTTATCATGGCAAACAAAGGCATGGAATGGATCTACTAATTGCATAGAACAAAAGTCCTTTACTAACAATGAGCCAAAAAGGAACAGAAGATATGATGGCACCCATGTAAACATGGCAAATGATATGACACATTCATACATGGCAGAAACAACAATAAGTAGGCACGTTGGTGAGCTTGATCCACTCACCACGGAGCAATACATGGCATGGAAAGGCAACCAACAGTAAGAAGACATGTTTATGAAGCTAAGCATGGCAAGATAAAGTTCATAGAGTACATTGATCACTAACAACAAGCATGGCAACGACTGAACTTAATGTTAACAGGCTAACAGCAACATTATTTAGCAAATTTGGAGCAAGATAACGACAGGTTACAGTAGGCTATAAATGCAACAATGGTCATGGATGGATAGAGCATGACATGTATAACAAAACATCCTTAGTGAACATCTCCATATTATGCATACAATGACTTGTAGCAGCAGGTTAACATAGCATCATGATATAGCAGATTCAGACATGCAAAACAGCAACAGCAAGTACCATACTTAACAAGCTTGATGCACTCAGTAAAAGACTCACAAAAATACATGGATGGAACCACTGTAAAGATGGCATGATGTAGCACAAAACACATGTAGAGCTCATGCTCATAGGAGGCACACATCAAATGCAACAAAAATAACAAATCATCAAGTTATAACAGTTTCAGCAGATTAACAGCAACATGCACTCTTGCAACGATGATTCAGGCATCAAGATGAGCTCAAATGAATATGATGAAATGGAACGAAATTAAGTACTCGTTGAGGCGAACAATTTGACATATTACACGTACGAAACGGAGCAGTATGCACAGAGTTATGGCAGGTCAAACATAGCACCAGAATGTAGAAATTTAAGGGACTTGGGAGATATTTCGGGGTCAACCTCCAGATTTGCACGGGCTTCGAGGCGAGGCGGATCTGGCCGGAGTTCGCCGGAGGTGGCCGGAGAAGACGAAGGGGAGGCCGGGGCTGACGAGGGCGACCGGATCCGGGCGGCTCCGGCCCGGATCTGGCCGGAGGAGGCCGGGCGGCGACGAGGCGCCGAGCGGGGCGGCGGACTCGGGCGGCGCCGGGCGACGGAGGCGCCGGCGCTGGGCGAGCCGGAGTTTGGCGGGTCGGGCGATCGCCGAGGCGGGGAGCGAGGGCCGGAGGAGGCGGACGCTGGCCAGCGGGCCGGGACGGCGGCGGAAGCCGAGGTCGCCAAGGCTGGCGGCGAGGGCAGCCGTGGCGGGGACTCAGGTGGTGTAATGGAGCACGCCAAATGGGCGAGAGCGGAGGTGCGCCAAGGCGGGACGAGGCTGGCGGCGAATCCGGCGGCGGCGGCGGAGATGGGCTCATGGGGCCGCCTCGGCCCGGGTGGCCGGGCGGGGAGGGCGGCGCGGGCGACGTGGCGGCTGGCGATTCGCCAAGGGACGGCGACGGACGTGTCTGGCGCCGGGCGGACGTGTCCGGCGCGCGGAGGAAGAAGGGGTTAGGGTTTGGACTGCGAGAATTTCGGGGGAGGCACACATATGTATAGGTAGAGGGAGCTAGGAGTGTCCAAATGAGGTGCGGTTTTCGCCCACACGATCGTCATCGAACGACCGAGAGCATAGAGGGGAGTTAGATGGGTTTTGGGCCACTTTGGAGAGGTGTTGGGCTGCAAAGAGAAGGAGGATTTTACGGTTACCCGGTTAACCGTTGGAGTACCAAACGACCTCCAAATGGCACGAAACTTGACAGGCGGTCTACCGGTGGTGTACCAAGGCCGCTTGACAAACCTCGGTCCATTCCGAAAATGTTTAACACCCGCTCACGAAAAGAGGCAAAAGGGGGCGGCGGGAGACATAGGAGTACCGGATTGCAAAACAGACAACGGGGAAAAAGCTCAGATGCATGAGACGAACACGTATGCAAAATGAAATGCACATGATGACATGACAAAATGCAACACGCAAGCAAATGACATGGCAACGACGGCAAATAACTGGCGGACACCTGGCGCATCGAATCCGGGGCGTTACATGACCGGAGAGGTTTCTCGGTCATGTCTACATAGTTCTCGAACCCGTAGGGTCCGCACGCTTAACGTTTGATGACGATTTTGTATTATATGAGTAATGTGATTTGGTGACCGAATGTTGTTTGGATTCCCGGATGAGATCACGGACATGACGAGGAGTCTCGAAATGGTCGAGAGGTAAAGATTCATATATAGGACGATGATATTCGGACACCGGAAGTGTTCTGGGGGTACCGGGTACATATCAGGTCGCCGGAAGGGGTTCCGGGCATCCCCCCGGCAACTACATGGGCCTAATGGGCCAAGAAGGGGACAGACCAGCCCCTAAGGGGCTGGTGCGCCCCATGTAGACCAAAATAGGGGAAGGAAAGAGGAGAAGAGAGAAAGGAAGGGGAGGGATTCAGCCTCCCCCTTCCTTCTCTCCTCCCTCCTCCTTCCTTCCCCCTCCGGATGAATATGGAAGGGGGGAGGCCGAATTGGGAGGCGCACAAGTAGGATTCCTCCTACTTGGGGTGCCCCCTTGGCTGCCTCTCCTCCCCTCCAACCTATATATATGAGGGGAGGGCACCGCTAGAACACACAACATTGATTCCTAGCCGTGTGCGGTGCCACCCTCCAAAGTTTACGCCTCCGGTCATATTCACGTAGTGCTTAGGAGAAGCCCTGCGCGGATCACTTCACCATCACCTTCACCATGCCGTCATGCTGACAGAACTCTCCCTTGACACTTTGCTGGATAAAGAGTTCAAGGGACGTCATCGAGCTGAACGTGTGCAGAACTCGGAGGTGTCGTATGTTCGGTACTTGATCGGTCGGAACGAGAAGAAGTTCGACTACATCAACCGCGTTATCAAACGCTTCCGCTGTCCGTCTACGAGGGTACATGGACACACTCTCCCCCTCTCGTTGATATGCATCTCCTAGATAGATCTTGCATGAGCGTAGGAATTTTTTTGAAATTGCATGCTACGTTCCCCAACAGAACAGCGGAGGGACGATCAGGGACCAACTCCACAGAGATGCAACACCACAACCTGTAATTCCACCAAGTGAAAAAATAGGCAAACCAAAGTATGCCACTAGATAGAATGGAAGATTTTAGTTGAAATGCAGCTAAAGATCATGGCAAACTTGTAGCTAGCTAGATACCAATTTGAAAGCAAGTTTCAGACTTAGAGAATTTCTACATGGCAACAAATGGCATGACATGAATGCACATGTAACACATGGCAAAACATGCTTAATGAACTAATTCAAATGACCCCTATATCAATGACAATCATCATGAAAAGTTGACAAGTATTAACAGATTTTCAGACTTAGTGATATTTGCATAGTGGCAGAAAACAGATCATGATGCAACCATTGAGGCAAGTAAAATATATGCTACAACAATTTTTCATGGCAACAAAGAGCATGGCGAGCAAGTACTAATTACCCTCAACAAAACACCCTTGCTGATCATGATCCAAAGATGCACATATTTGTTGCAGACCACAAGGCAAAATGCAAAGTAATTATACTGCCAGTTTCAGATTTAGAGAAAAATAGCATGATCAAACTTTATAAAAAAATATGTCCATTAAGATCACTCACACACATACATCATTCTATCCATCCGGAGAACTATATAACATACATCATTCTACATATCCATCCATCATTCATCCATCGATCATTCTAACATACATCACTTTTTATTTGGTTTTCTTTTCCTTCTTCATTTTTTTCATAACATATATACATCATTCTACATATCCATCATTCATCTACACACAAGATTAAATACATAAATTCATCTAAGTTATACATATTCATCTAATTAACTTACATATATATGTATATATATATGTGTGTGTGTGTGTGTGTTCAATCCAGCACCGGCGGGGCTCCTACGCCGGAGATGTACGGGGCGGCGGCTAGGTGGGGGATGGGCTCGGGGAGGGGCGGCTGGTGAGGTCGAGGCGATGGCGGCAATGGTGGACGGGGAGAGGGGGTTTCGATCGATTCAAGGGAGGAGAGAGGGAGAGAGGGAGGAGATATAGGGCTCATAGCGCTAGCTGGCTCGGCGGCGATGCCGAGGTCGAGGGCGCCAGCGAGGTCGAGGTAGACGTACGGTGAGGTCAAGGGAGACGTGAGTGGCGGCACGACGGCGACGAGCGCCAGCCTGGCAGCGTCAGGGCTCGGGGAGGAGGCGCGGGTGGCATGCATCGGGGGCGGCAACGACGAGGGCGAGCTCGGGGGCGGTGGCCTGCTCCGGCAGCCTCGCGGCATCGTGGTGTGTGGGCGTCGGGGAGCAGATGTCCTTTGGAATTTTCCCAAGTGCTGCTTATACACATACCTTTAGTCCCGGTTGGTGGCTCCAACTGGGACGAAAGGGAGGCCTTTCGTCCTGGTTGGAGCCACCAACCGGGTCTAAAGGTCAATTTCAGCAGCCCAAAGGGCGGGAAGCCCGGGCCTTTAGTCCCGGTTGGTGGCTCGAACCGGGACGAAAAGGGGGGCCTTTCGTCCCGGTTGGTGGCTCGAACCGGGACAAAAAGGGGCCTTTCGTCCCTGTTGGAGCCACCAACCGAGACTAAAGGGCTATTCCTGGCACGGCGTCGGGGCAGTGGAAGTTTAGTCCCACCTCACCAAGCGAAGGGCGCTTGCACCAGTTTATAAGCCCCGCTGCGGCATCTTTCCCGAGCTCCTCTCTAAAGCGAGCGGCATGCCTAACCTCTACATCTGTGGGGCCTACACCTTGCAGGCCTGCATCCTGGCCCATGTAAAATTGGGTTTCTAGTCGTATGCAGGCCACGGTGGCCCAGTAGGCGAGCACTTTTTTTAGTTTTTGCGGTAGGCCTTTAGTCCTGGTTGGTGCCAGCAACCGGGACTAAAGCTAGGTTTTAGTTTAGTATTTTCTGTTAAGCTAGTAATGTTATATTTTTCTTTTTTGTTGAGTTATTAGTTTGGTATTTTTCTTTTTTGTTTAGTTATTAGTTTAGTAATTTTCTTTTCTGTTAACCTAATATGCATCATTCAAAGGCACATCATACCCTTTTCTGACTTCATTTGCTATTTTATGCATTTAATGATTTTTTTAGCTAAATGACCCTGAAATTAAAAAACACTACAAATGAATTCTGAAAAGGTTGAAACTTAGCATGGTATCATAATTTCATGCACATAGCATGTGCTAAAAAGTTGAGGCGGTTACGGCAAAAACTGGATGCACTCCGTGTACAAACTGGACAATCTCTTTCGAAGTATCAGGGCTTCGGACAAAAACTCATCTATTACAAAAGGGATTTCATTTTTTAACTTATTTTAACTCCAGACTTTTTTGCGTTCAATATGCACCATTAAAAGCCACATCATCAATATTCAACCATTTTCTGACTTCATTTGTTATTTTTCATGCATTTAATGATTTATTTTGAGCTAAATGACCCTGAAATTGAAAATCACTACAAATGAACTCTGAAAAGGTTGAAACTTGGCATGGTATCATAATTTCACCCACATAGCATGTGCTAAAAAGTTGAGAGGGTTACGGCAAAAATTGGATGCACTCCGTGTACAAAATGGACAATCTCTTTCGAAGTATCAGGGTTTCAGACGAAAACTCATCTATTACAAAGGGATTACATTGTTTTGACATGTAACTACAGTGATATTCTAGATCAAAGCCATCATCAGAATAGTTGTGGAGCATAACTATGGCTTTCAACCTAGAATCAAAGGCGCAAAATATTCGGTTATCTTGTGTACGAAGAACAGTTACTTGAACAATCGTACCATCTGATATGTTGTCTTCACTAGAGAGGCACTTTTTCTTCGCATATGTCCTTTGCTTATTGCGTCGTAACCATGGATAATCTTCATCGTTTAACATGATGCTTGGGTCAGCCTTCACTTTGAAGGGAGGAATTTCATGAAACTTTTCATAATCTTCAGACATGTCTATCTTGTCCTCCACTCCCACGGTGTTTCTTTTCCCTGAAAGAACTATGTGGCGCTTTGGCTCATCATATGATGTATTCGCTTCCTTATCTTTTCTTTTTCTCGGTTTGGTAGACATGTCCTTCACATAGAAAACCTGCGCCACATCATTGGCTGGGACGAATGGTTCGTCTGTGTACCCAAGACTATTGAGATCCACTGTTGTCATTCCGTACTACGGGTCTACCTATACCCCGCCTCCTGACAGATTGACCCAATTGCACCAAAACAAAGGGACCTTAAAATCATGTCCATAGTCAAAGTTCTCATATGCCCACTATGTAACCATAATATGTGTCCTTTGCCCTATTGGTTGCTGCATCAAAGCGGACACCACTATTTGGTTTGGTGCTCTTTTTATCTTGGGCGATCGTGTAAAATGTATTCCCATTTATCTCGTACCCTTGGTAAGTCAATACAGTCAAAGATGGTGTCCTGGCCGGCAAGTACAACTCATCTCCAACAATGTTGTTACCCATGAGATGTGTTTGCAACCAACCGCCAAAAGTCTCGATGTGTTCACATGTAATCCAGTTGTCAGACTGCTCCGGGTGTTTGGAGCAAAGAATATTCTTGTGTTCATTGATATACAAGGTCACCAAGGTAGAATTATGTAGAACTGTGTAGTGTGCTTGAGCCCAAGACTACCCGTCCCTACATATTATTGAATCCGCTCCTAGCATGCCTTTTCCACTCAGTCTCCCCTCATACCGCGATTGAGGGACACCAATCGGCTTAAGGTACAGAATAAAGTCAACACAAAACCCAATGACCTCCTCTGTTTGATGGCCCGTGGAGACGCTTCCTTCTGGCCTAACACGATTACGAACATATTTCTTTAAGACTCCCATGAACCTCTCAAAGGGGAACATATTGTGTAGAAATACACGACCCAGAATGGCAATCTCGTCGACTAGATGAACTAGGACGTGCGTCATTATATTGAAGAAGGATGGTGGGAACACCAACTCGAAACCGACAAGACAATGCACCAAATCATTCTGTAACCTTGGTAGGATTTCTCCATTGGTTACCTTCTGAGAGATTGCATTGAGGAATGCACATAGCTTCACAATGGCTAATCGAACATTTTCTGGTGGAAGCCCCTCAATGCAACCGGAAGCAATTGTGTCATAATCATGTTGCAGTCATGAGACTTTAGGCTCTGAAACTTTTTCTCTGCCATATTTATTATTCCCTTTATATTCGATGAGAATCCATACGAGACCTTCATACTGAGCAGGCATTCAAAAAAAGATTTCCTTCTCTTCTTAGGTAAGAGCAAAGCTGGCAGGACCTTGATACTACTTTGGATGCATGTTGTCTTTTTCATGCACAAGTTGCTGGTCCTCCCGTGCCTCCGGTGTATCTTTTTTCTTCCCATACACGCCCAAGAAGACTAGCAGGTTAACGCAAAGATTCTTCGTCATGTGCATCACGTCGATTGCAGAGCGGACCTCTAGGTCTTTCCAATAGGGTAGGTCCCAAAATGTCGATTTCTTCTTCCACATGGGTGCATGTCCCTCAGCGTCATTCAGAATAGATTGTCCTCCAAGACCCTTTCCAAAGATTACTTGTAAAATCCTTGACCATATCAAGTGTATCATCACCACTACGGAGGACGGACTTCTTCTGGTGATCTGCCTCACCTTTGAAATGCTTGCCTTTCTTTCTCAAGAGATACTTGGTCGGAAGAAATTGACGATGTCCCAGGTACACATTCTTCTTGCATTTACACAAATGTATACTTTCGGTATCATCTAAACAGTGCGTGCATGCGTGGTATCCCCTGTTTGTCTGTCCTGAAAGGTTACTAAGAGCAGGCCAATCATTGATGGTTACAAACAGCAATGCTTGTAGGTCAAATTCCTGCTGTTTGTGCTCATCCCACACACGAACACCTTTGATATCCCATAGCTATAAAAGTTCTTCAACTAATGGCCTTAGATACACATCAATGTCGTTGTCGGGTTGCTTAGGGCCTTGGATGAGCACTGACATCATAACGGACTTTCGTTTCATGCACAACCAAGGAGGAAGGTTACAGACACATAGAGTCACAGGCCAGGTGCTATGCTTGTTGCTCTGCTCCCCAGAAGGATTGATGCCATCTGCACTTAAATCAAACCATACGTTTCTTGCGTCATTTACAAAGTCCCGCCACTTACTCTCGATTTGTCTCCACTACGACCCGTCAGCGGGTGCTCTCAACTTCCCGTCTTTCTTACGGTCTTCCTTGTGCCATCAGATCAACTTGGCATGTTGTTTGTTTCTGAACAAACATTTCAACCGTGGTATTATAGGAGCATACCACATCACCTTGGCAGGAACCCTCTTCCTGGGGCGCTCCCCCTCAACATCACTAGGGTCATCTTGTCTGATCTTATACCGCAATGCACTGCATACCGGGCATGCGTGCAAATTCTCGTACTCATCGCGGTAGAGGATGCAGTCATTAGGGCATGCATGTATCTTCTGCACCTCCAATCCTAGAGGGCAAAGAACCTTCTTTGCTTCAGACGCGTCTTTGTCGAGCAATTCGTTATCCTTTGGAAGCTTCTTCTTCATTATTTTCAGTAGCGAACCAAATCCCTTGTCAGATACACAATTGTCTGCCTTCCATTGCAGCAATTACAGTGTAGTACCGAGCTTTGTATTGTCATCTTCACAATTTGGGTACAACCCCTTTTTGTGATCCTCTAACATGCGATCGAACTTCAACTTCTCCCTTTCACTTTTGCATTCTCTCTGTGCATCAGCAATGAACCGGCGAAGATCATCATCGTGCACATCTGGTGCCTCTTGATCTTTAGCTTCCCCATTGCAGTATCACCGTATTCAGGGAACATAGGATAGTTGTCGTCATCCTCTTCTTCTTCATTGTCTTCCATCATAACCCCTCTTTCTCCGTGCTTGGTACAAACATTATAGTGTGGCATAAAACCCTTCTCAAGAAGGTGCAAGTGAATGGTTTTTGAGGAAGAGTAATCCTTCGTATTCCCATAGATAGTACATGGACAACACATAAAACCATTCTGCTTGTTTGCCTTAGCCATCTTGAGAACATTATGCAGGCCCTCAATGTAGTCGGAGGTGCACCGATCACCGTACATCCATTGTCGATTCATCTGCATGCATTATATAATTAAGTATATCAAAAACTATTACAGAACATCATGAATAGAGAAGTGACCAAATTAATACAAGTTCAACATTACATTAAAACCAAAGTACAGTAGTGATCAAATGTTATTACTGAAAAAATAAATACATAAATTTCATACATAGTTCTCATAGAACAACATACAGCTCTCTAGAGCATCTAATTAAAACATACGTTGAAACTAACATACAACTATATAAAATATTTAAATGCAACAACAAATATGATCAAAATCGCAATTAAGGTGCCAATTGATCCAACAACATAATGATATCAAGCCTCATTATCAATGGCATATTTTCTAATCTTCCTAATCTTCAAGTGCATTGCATCCATCTGGATCTTATGGTCATCGACGACATCGGCAACATGCAACTCCAATTTCATCTTCTCCTCTTCAATTCTTTTCAATTTTTCTTTCAAATAATTATTTTCTTTTTCAGTCAAATTTAACCTCTCGACATGAGGGTCGGTTGGAATTTCCGGTTCACATACCTCCTAGATAAAAACATCTATGTCATGTTGGTCAGCATAATTGTCATAAACACTAAATAAAATAAATAGTTATAAAAGATAATATACCACATCTGAATCATAGACCGGACGAGAGCCGACGGGGGCAGATACCAAAACCATGGCACTATAATAACAACGATAATAAAAGTAATAAAATTATACAAGTAGCTATCTAAATCATACAAGTAAGAATTTTTTTTATTTTACAAAGAAGATAAGAATAAGAGGCTCACCACGGTGGTGCCGATGATGAGATCGGGGCGGCGGTCGACGGCGTTGAGGACAGGGACGGGGACGGGACGACACCCTACACATGTGCAGACTCTAAGAAGTTAATTTTGTTAGACAATGTAAATGTGTACGTGGTGGTGCAGTATAAACCACATACACGTATAGTTGGGTTGCGTGCGTTGTACTCTAGGTAGTTTAGGTTAGTTGGGATTGATCTCTATCTTGTATAGATCTTAGCTTGAGGATCAATCCCCTAACAACCTGAACTACCGCCCTTGTACCTATGATCTATAAATAACACGCAACGCGTCCCTACGAAAGCATACGCTTCAACCATATTTTACATGGTATCAGAGCCTAACCTCTAGCACATCCCAAAACCCTAGCTATGGCCTCAAGCTCCACCGCCGCCGCCGCACCAGCCCTCATTCCCATCGCCGATCGCCTCCATCGCTCCAACTTCCTGGTGTGGCGTGCCCAAGCGGTTGCTGCCATCCGCGACGCTCAGCTCGTCTCCTACATCAACCCAGACAGAGAAGAGCCGGCGCCCAAGCTCACGGACAAGGAGGGCAAGCCAACAAATGTGCCCAATCCGGCGTATGAGATCGCCAAGGCGCAGGATTCCCAGGTTCTAAGTTTTCTGTTCAATTCAGTCTCACCTCCTGTGATGATCTAGATTGCCCATCGCACCTGACCTCGGCGGCATGGATCGCCATCACGGAGATGTTCATCTCCCAAACCTGCACGCACGTGGTGAACACGAGGATCATACATCAAACACCAAGAAGGGCACATCGACCGTTGCCGAGTACATCGGCCGCATGAAGGCGCTCGGAGACGAGCTGGCTTCTGTTGGGAAGCCCCTCACCGACGATGACATGGTGTCATACATCCTCGCCGGCCTCGACTTCGACTACATGGGCTTCGTCTCCTCCCTGTGCGCCAGGGCCGAGCCAATCAAGGTGAACGAGCTCTACTTCCTCCTCGTCGGCTTCGAGAACAGGCTCGCCATGTTCGACGGCGGGCATCAATCCTCTTACTCCTTCGCCAACACCGTCTCTCGTGGCGGCGGTCGTGGTGGACGTGGCGGCGGCCGCAGAGGTGGTGGCGGCGGCCGCGGACAAGGTCGTGGAGGTCGCGGCCAAGGAGGAGGCCGCAACGATCTCCCTGAGGTCTTTTGTCAGATCTGCTCCAAGCCCAATCATGTTGCTATGGAGTGCTACCGCCTCTTCGACATCGTGTTCACCAAGGAGAAGAGCGCAGCAGCTGTCAACACCAACACCAGCTCCTCTGATTCGACACCAAGCTGATGCGTCGACCACGAGCGACAGATCACATCACCGATGAGCTTGACAAGCTCACCATGAGGGAGAAGTACTACGCCGGGATCAAGTGAACATGCCCTTGGTAGCGCAGTATGAAAATTGGCCATGCTTTGGTCAAGCCTACATTCATACCCCCACTGCAATCTCCATCTTAAAGATATATTGCATGTTCCTAAAGCAACCAAAAACTTGATCTCTGCTCATCGTTTATCACATGACAATCATGCCTTTCTTGAAACTCATCCACACTATTTCTTTGTCAAGGACAAGGCAACGAAGAAAACCCTCCTCCAAGGTAGGTGTAGGGGTGGCCTCTATCCCCTCTCATCTGCACCTTTGAGCTCGGTCAGGCAGGCGTTTAGTGCCACCAAGGTCTCTCTATCGAGGTGGCACAGCCGATTAGGTCACCCTTCGTCAACAATCGTTCAACATGTTCTTAGGAAGAATAAGATTTCCTTTCAAATAGTGAGTTGAATAAAGAGAGTGTATGTGATGCTTGCCAAAAAGGCAAAAGTCACCAACTCCCCTATCCGAATTCCATTAGTGTTTCCAATTCTCCTTTAGTGCTAGTTTTTTCTGATGTATGGGGGCCTGCCCGAGATTCTATTAATAGAAAGAATTATTATGTGAGTTTCATTGACGATTTCAGCAAGTTCACTTGGATTTACATTCTTAAACATAAGTCTAAAGTGTTCAAAATATTTCATGAATTCCAAGCTCTTGTTGAAAGACGCTTTAATCGTAAAATCATCACCATGCAAACAGATTGGGGTGGTGAGTACGGGCGTTTAAACTCCTTCTTTCGGCAAATTGACATCACTCATCACGTCTCCTGCCCTCACGCACACCAGCAAAACGGGTCGGCCGAGAGGAAACACCGGCACCTTGTGGAAGTTGGACTCTCACTATTAGCCCATGCCTCCATGCCCTTAAAATTTTGGGATGAGGCCTTTATAGCTGCCACATACCTTATCAATAGAACTCCCAGTAAGGTGATAAACCTTGAAACACCTCTCGAACGATTGTTCCAGGAGAAACCAAATTATCATGCTCTCCGCACCTTTGGGTGCGCATGTTGGCCTAATCTCCGCCCATTCAACTCTAAGAAGCTTGAATTCCGCTCCAAACATTGTGTTTTTCTTGGTTATAGTAATCTTCACAAAGGATTCAAGTGTTTGGATGTAGCCGCTGGACGAGTTTACATATCTCGTGACATCGTGTTTGATGAAACTGTGTTTCCTTTTGCCTCACTAAACCCCAATGCCGGTGCTCTCCTTAGGTCAGAAGTTCTTCTCCCTGAAAATTCCGTCACCACCGAGCCTCTTGATCACGGGGATGAAATTAGTGCTAATCCATCGATTAATTTTCATGCAAATCCTGCTATAAATTTTGGAGGAAATCCTCTTGTGCGCCATGATTTTATGCCGCACCAGACTGACGCAGAACACGAGGAGGATCCACGTGCTGGCGCGTCTGGCAGCGATTCTTAGCGGCGATCCCGGCCGCAGTCTCTCGAACGTCATACGCGCTGCAGTGGGGATGACTCGCCACGCCGACAACCTGCCCACGCACGCATCGCGGACCCCGCCCACGCCAAGACGCCTTCCATCGCTACCGACGCTGATCAGGCCAGCGAGCAGCCCTGGCGCCTCGGATCAAAGCGGGTCCAGGGGCGGTACGGCGGCTCCTCCGAGTCGCCAGGTGGCGGCCTCTGCGCCGCGCATCGAAGCGGGAGAACGGCGGGCCCCGACAGCATCTCTGGGCCTGCTGCTGATCTTGTCAAGATCCGCCTCGGATCGGGTGGGCCTGGCTCGTATGCGGCAGATCCGGCGGGATCTTCTGTGCCAGCTGCGGGATCTTCTGCGGCTTCCTCAACAGTGGCTGCACCCGAACAAACTCGGGCGTACACGGTCCCAGCATGGTATTGCAAAACCCAAAGTACGTACAGATGGTACGGTCAGGTATAGTAAAACCAAGTTTGTTGGTCTTGCTACAACAAAAGAACCAAACAATCTACATGAAGCTTTTGAAAGTAAAAAATGGAAAAATGCAATGGATGAGGAATATGGTGCACTAATCAAAAACAAAACTTGGCACTTAGTCCCTCCGGCCAAGGGCAGAAATATTATTGATTGCAAATGGGTTTATAGAACTAAAAGAAAAGCTACAGCAGAAATAGATAGATACAAAGCCAGGCTAGTTGCAAAAGGTTTTAAACAAAGATACGGCATTGACTATGAGGACACCTTTAGTCCGGTTGTTAAAGCAGCTACTGTCAGACTTGTTCTATCTATTGCAGTATCAAAAGGTTGGAGTCTTCGTCAATTGGATGTGCAGAATGCGTTCCTTCATGGCGTTCTAGAGGAAGAAGTGTATATGAGACAACCTCCTGGGTATGAAGTGAAAAACAAGCAACATTATGTATGTAAGCTTGATAAGTCCTTGTATAGGTTGAAGCAACCACCTAGAGCGTGGTATTCTAGGTTAAGTGAAAAACTTCAAAGGCTTGGCTTCAAACCATCAAAAGCTGACACTTCATTATTCTTTTATAGCAAAGGCAAGATCACCATCTTTATGCTTGTGTATGTCGATGACATTATTGTGTCCAGCTCTTCACAGGAGGGAACTACAACATTGTTGGAAGATCTCAGAAGGGATTTTGCCTTGAAAGATCTCGGTGACTTGCATTATTTCTTGGGAATAGAGGTGAAGAAAGTCAAGGATGGTATACTTCTAACTCAAGAAAAATATGTATCAGATGTATTAAAACGTGCTGGTATGATGAATTGCAAGTGTCAAATATGCCTCTGTCCACATCCGAAAAGCTCTCTAAAGAAAACGGTGAAATCTTGGGAGCTCATGATTCTACAAATTATAGAAGTGTGGTAGGTGCATTACAAAGCCACTTTAACAAGGCCTGATATATCCTTCTCTGTCAATAAAGTATGTCAATTCTTGCACTCTCCTACACTTGAACATTGGACTGCAGTAAAAAGAATTCTCAGATATCTCAGAGGAACCATGAGCACTGCACTTAAATTTTCCAAGTCAAGTTCTACATTGGTAAGTGCCTTTTCAGATGCAGATTGGGCAGGATGTCCAGATGACAGAAGGTCCACATGTGGCTTTGCTGTTTTCTTTGGACCCAACTTGATATCTTGGAGTGCACGCAAACAAGCAACAGTGTCAAGGTCCGGTACTGAGGCAGAATACAAGGCCTTAGCAAATGCCACGGCTGAAATTATATGGGTTCAAACTCTGTTGAAAGAGCTAGGTGTGATACACTCACCAGTTGCATGTCTTTGGTGTGATAATATTGGTGCCACTTACCTTTCAACAAACCCAGTGTTCCATGCAAGAACAAAATATATCGAAGTTGACTATCACTTCGTGAGAGAAAGAGTAGCCAAGAAGCTGCTGGACATTCGTTTCATTCCCACCAATGATCAAGTTGCAGATGGCTTTACCAAAGCCTTATCATGGCGTAAATTGGAAGATTTCAAGAGCAATCTCAACTTGGTAAGTTATGATTGAGGGGGAGTGTTAGACAATGTAAATGTGTACGTGGTGGTGCAGTATAAACCACGTACACGTATAGTTGCGTTGCGTGCGTTGTACTCTAGGTAGTTTAGGTTAGTTGGGATTGATCTCTACCTTTTATAGATCTTAGCTTGAGGATCAATCCCCTAACAACCTGAACTACCGCCCTTGTACCTATGATCTATAAATAACACGCAACGCGTCCCTGCGAAAGCATACGCTTCAACCATATTTTACAAATTTGAGCTTAATTTGTGCATCTAAATCAAATGAACTCCCAATACACTCCTTCACTAAAACCCACAAACCACTCTACTTCTAGAGCATTTGAAATGAGCTAAACTAGCAGTGAGAGATGAAAGAATGAAGGAGCTAACCTTTTTGAACACTTGTGTAGTTGGTGCACCGTCAAACCTAGATAAATCTTAGGGAAAATGTAGTTTGGAGGTCGAGCTTGGAGAGGAGAAAGCTTAAGTGTGACACCAACCCACTAAAGACCTACCCTTTAGTCCCGTTTCCAGACACCAAAAGGTCCCAGTTAAACCGGAATTGGTGCCCTGCCAAGGCCCGGCCAGCGTCCTAGCCGCTTGAACCATAACTGATGCTTTCATTAGTCCCGGTTCATAACACGGCCAGGACTAATGCTCTGATCTGGCCAGAACCAAAGTCATGTTTTTTATTAGTGTAACTTTTCACATTCTGTTGGGGCATTATATCCCCTGAGAGGTTGTATCGCCAAATACGTCCTCTGGGTATCCCAGTTGAGAACCCATAACTCGACGACTGTATGAAAGTTGCCTACAACGTAAAGAACACGTACGTGGAAATTCTCTATTTTGAAAAACATGTACACGCAAATGGAGCCCAAAGATCACCATCGATCTATTCCTCGAGAAGAAGAAAGATCCGGTCACTGGATCTGGATTTTGTCAACGAGGTATCTTAGTACGAATGCCTGCCCCCCGAGGCATTCTTTAGCGTGGAATCATGTGCAGGTGTATAGTGATTGCAGATGTGTGTCGCAAGCAGTGACCTCGTCTACATGTGTACCAAGAATATAAAAACTATGGCAGATATAAAATTGCCGAGGCAAACCCAGACAAAACTTCTTGAGGGAGGGCATTATCTTTTTAGTCTGGCCATTAAAAAAAACTTAGCGTATTTCCTGAAAATATAAGAACATACACCAACAGAGTATGTACCGAGCAGATAACTGAATGATAAAACACAAAACATGCAAAAGTAGTTCAACTAAACAGGAACAGCACAAATTCACAAATCACAATGAACTCACACATTGTAGCTAAACCGGGTGACTACTTCTGGAATGAAGATCCTTCGGCTCGCCTTCGCTTCTTGCACAAGAAGTCTATCAAATTACTGGAGAGAACTCCATAAGCTCAAGGGAGCACTACCGTTATACTACCTCCGTAAAGAAATATAAAAGCGTTTAGATCACAACTTTACAGAGAGAATACTAGACAACCTATTGCACCATGTCGCCCATTTCAATATCTTCTTCAGGTCAGGATCAGCTCATATGGTGTCCGAGCTAGTGTACTAATCTCCTACGGTGCCATGTTCGCTTTGATCTTCCAAAAAAAAAACACAACCTGGGCAATATCAAAACAAGATCACAGTCCCAATAGTATATATCTGCACTGCTGCACAAAGGTTCGATCGATGCATGCACCCTGACCGGCGGTCTCTGTCTCAGCTTGTTTTGCTCAGCTTGTCATGTGGTCCAACCATATTCTTTTGCCCTTGATTATCTTTTCTAGGAGGAGCAGCACCAGGTACTCTGCATGTCTCGTGCTACCCCCATGTTATTTCAGCATCGCTTGATCCTCACAATCTTGTTAAGAATTCCCTGGGATTCTGTTCAGGTGTGGCACTAAACTATTCTGGCTTTTCACTTTCCCATACACCATTGGGTTCTGCCAGGAACTGAAATGTGATGTCCCAGATCATCGGTCTATGGAACCGTCACAAATCAAATCATACTGACTGAACGCTTAAAGCTAATATCTCTCACAATTATTGAGATAGCAATGCATAGGCATGAGCTGTATCATTCAGTGTCCATTTTGTCTAGGGGGTCACCTGCCTCCCAGGATTCCATAAAACCAGAGAGGTGGTCTGTTTTTGCTTAATCCATGACAGGTCCCAACCATGCCAAGCGCTAAACAATCTGAATAAACTCTGGACAACCGATCCAGCTTTGTTTACTGCACAATTATGAATAATCTTATGCTAAGAATGTCAGAGCTTCAGATATGTGGGCAAAATATTTCATTTCCTGCATGAATTAATCATGAAAGGATCATTCTCATGGTACAAAACATAATAGACTAGCCAAAGCGAGGTTCATCAAGTTTTTCATACAAATGTTACTGCCTGCCACAGCCCATAGTGCACTGTGCACCCAGAACACAATGACTAGTGTAAGTTACAACCTGATCAACTGACTGGATTGATCACAGGCACATATCACAATTCAGCAAACATCATCCATCCAGATCAGGACACCGAAGTCTAAACTCTACACAAAGCTAGGCATCAGGAGGCAACATGACTACAACATCTAATTCACAATACATAAAACCATGCATATATCTTGGGCTACCATCTCTCTCATGACCTGCATCGCACAAATTGGCCCCTATGAGCAGAATCACCTGCATGTGGGAATGCCAAATATGCACCAAATTCAGGAAAGGCGTACCTCAAGACACTGCATCCACTGATCCAAGGCTACTTAACTAGACCATGGTCCATACACAACACAGACATTATATTGACATAACTAGAGCTATAAGCATTGCCAAGTGAAAACGCCAGCTAAAATTTATGAGCTAGCATCGTTTGCCGTCCATGTCGAGATGGCATAGAGGATGCGCCCTTTCCATCCTTGCAAGAGCCAGTGCTGATCTATATCAATCACAAAGTCCTTGTGGTAGCAGTTCTTGACCTTGTCTCTCGCTAGCTCAATGACCTCTGGATTCAATGGCAGCAGCTTCAAACCTGCCCGTTGATTCCTTACCTGCCATTGCTTATACGTCTCCGGACGCTCCACCCTATCTGTACCCTCACAGGCAATAACATTTAGGGCAGCACGCCCAAGGATGTTCTGCTCAATCAGCATCCTCTGTTCGTTATCCCTTGGGGTGGTTGTGTCCAGAACATCAAAAAGGGCTGAGTAGTAGAACAGAACCTCCCGAAACCGTGTCACGAAGAATGGGGCACTGAATGAGCCATTCACGATTGCATGGATGAATGTGTGGGGCCGCATCTTCCTGATGTTCTTGAGCACAACATCCCTTGGGCTCTCAAGCACAACGCTCTCATCCATCAAGTTCTTGAATTGAAACAAGGAGTTAACAATGAGTACCTCATCAGGATCAATCTCCAAATCCTCTTTGCGGAGCGACTCCATCTTTGCCCTCGCGATGGCCCGGTACTCGAACGGCACATTAAACTCATTGGCATACTTCTTGAGCCTGCGCCCTGTCTCCTCAATGCGCTCTGTTGGCCGGAACCCAGGCTGAGGGAGATCGATGCCAGTGATCCTTACATGCGGCGGCCCTCCAGGCCTTGTTGATATCCTTCGCAGAAAGCACGGCCACTGGAACCCATATTGTATACCATAATCGATGATATGTATCTTCTTCTTCCCCAAGGAGGCATTATAGATTGTACTATTTGAGAATAGGAAAGACACCTTCTTGAAACAGATGGCTGCCATGTACAGCTGGTAAGCTTTGAGCATGTCCACAGCTGAGATGCGTGTTGCCATGAGCGACTGGTGTACGAGGCCACCTGTGCCCGCCAGCCGCGCCTGCAGGCCCTCTGCAAAGCAATGCGCGAGGCGCTGAGTCCCATCGCCATCAGGGCGAGCATGCAGCTTGATCTGCTTCAGCAGCTCTGTAGCGCTCCGGCGGTCATCCGTGGCAACAGCCTGCGCGCAATGGATGAGCAGCGTGCGCAGGTCCACCACATCGGAACCACCACGGCGGCCCCTCCCCTTGCCATTGGCCCCCTTCCCGCCGCCGCCATCATTCTTTGCCACCGCCTCCTGCATGGCGATCCGCAGGTTCTGCATCTGCACGATGCACATCTCGTCTGAGGGCATCAGCATCCTGTCGAACATCTCCCGTGCAGAGACGTCGTCTCCCAGCGCACTCTGCTTGCTGCTCCTGCCACCCTCCTGCTCCAGCTCGTCATCATGGTAAGGGTTCTTCCGACCTCGGCCGCCACCAGAGTTGGCCGAGACCGCATCCACCGCCTCCTCCTTCTTTACGCTGAGCACAGCCGGCGCCGGCACAGGAGCTGCGTGGCCATTGAACCCAGCAACGAGTTTGTCCTCCCTGGGCAGGAACTTGTTGCCCTCCTCGACGCCCTTGAAGAACTGGCCAGAGGAGGCCTCGAGGTCGATGACGAGCTTGTCCTGACTAGGCAGGAACTTGTTGGCCTCCTGCATCCCCTTGAGGAAGGCGGAGCTCATGAGGTCAGGTTGGCGCCGCCGCCGAAAAAGGCGGCGGGATCGAGGTCGACGGGCTCGAACTGGAAGCGGTCGTAGGAGTCAACGGCGGCGGGCGTGGGGGGCAGCTGGGCGGCGGTGCCGACGGAGGCGTCGGAGGGGGAGCACGGGGAGACGGCGCGGTTGTTGCTGTCGTCGGAGGTGGAATTGGAGGAGGGATCGGAGAGGATCTCGAGGAAGGGCTGCTGCGCCTCGATGAGCGCGGGGTTGTCGGGGAAGTCGTAGAAGTACTTGTCGTCGATGTCCTCCTCCATGAGTATGCGGGAGATGAAGGGCAGCACGAGGTCCTCCGGCGTGGAGGAGGGGGAGTCGCCGCCGCCCCCGCCGCCGTGGCCGTCGGGGAGGGTTTCTGCTGCTCCTGCTCGTGGTGCGGGGTCGGGGGAGGTCGAGGTATTCGGAGGGCGAGCCGGGGATGAGGTCGGAGAGGTAGAGGTTGAGGGAGGGTCGTCGGCGGTGGGGAGCCCATGTCGGCGGGGAGGTAGGGGGAGAAATCCGTGTCGTGGGGGAGGTAGGAGGAGGAGCCCATGGCGGCGCGGGAGGTGGGAGAGGGCAAGTGGGGGTTTTGGTGGTTTTGTAGAGGCGGGGAGCGGAAGGTTCTGCGAAGGAGCGGCGGGTGGGATCGGGGGATTGGCCACCGGAGGAGACTGAGAGAAGACGGGAGGGAGGAGGGGAATGGGGAGGGGATGAGGGAGAGGGAGGAGGGACACGCTGGTCGACGGAATATTCCGGTGTTTCTGCGGCGGCCGGCCTTGTGGGCTGGGCTGTGGCCGGAGTAGGTTCGGCCCGGATTCGGGTCCGGGTCGAGAGGTCGTCTACCTTTTTTTCCAACAGAAGGGCTAAATTTTATTCATTAACATCCTAAACAGCGTACAGATAACAATTTACCCACATGAAAGGAGATCGATGGGGCCATTTTGCAGTTGCATTTTGAAGCCTTGCTGCAAAGGAAGTTGCAAGAAGAAGAAGAAGAAGAAGAAGAAGAAGAAGAAGAAGAAGGAGGAGGAGGAGGAGGAGGAGGAGGAGGAGGAGGAGGAGGTTTAATCTGAGAAGCCAGTTTTGCAAGAAAATTAGCCAAAATATTCTGGTGTCTTGGAATGTGCTTGACCCTGCAAGAATCCAGTGTAGAGATGATGTTGGAGAATTCAGCTAAGATAGGCGTAAACCTTCAATATATACCCTGGGTTTTGGATTAAATTATTGGCTTCCGCCGCTTCTACTAGCGTCCTGCAGTCGAGAGAAAAAAGCCGAGCTCCCATTCAAGGCTTTGACAATAGCTGCAGCAACGAGGAGTCCCAAAGCTTGACCTGCAAAATTGAATATACTTTTGTGAAAGTAGCTCATTATAAATATTGTCTGGCGGTTGAGCTCATTCCTCAGAAATACTCTAAAAAATGCCAAAAGTCATCTTCTGCTCCCGAGCTCATTTGAGCTCGGTATCAATAGTAAAACCAAAAGAAAAAACCCAAAAAAATCTGTTTTTTTTTTTGGTGAATACATGGACAAAAAAATTACATCCCACAAAATTTAATCTTGAAAAGACATTCGCGGAAGTCGTGGCAAAAAAAATCAACACTCCAAAATGCTTTCAAAAATAACACTTTTGGACCATCAATTTAGTTTTTTTGCCACGACTTCTAAGAATGTGATTTCAAGATGAAATTTTGTGAGCACGTGAAACTTTTGACAATGCTTTCACCAGAAAAATCATGATTTTTTATTTTACTGTTCACCGAGCTCATTTGAACTTGAGCTCAAAAACTCCATTTCGTAAAAAGGTATGTCGTCCAAATCTTACCGTTTTTTATCTCATTAAGCCGGACTCGTGCATTGTTGTCAAACGGAAGAGGTGTGCTCGCCGGACGGTGGCCGGATCGGTGCCGCCGGCGCGTAAAAGGAAGCGCTGAATTTCGTGGATCTCGGGATCGCTGACACCCGACAACGGTGTTTGAATTTTCTGTTAGGCCGAGAGGGGCCGGTTTCGGACGTTGGTAGGCTGGATAAAGGTGGGCCGGGGATAGCTGGGTATGAGGCCCAGTCTATCCCGGGTCAGACCGGTTTTTTCATCAAAAACTTTGGCTCGGAGAAGGTTGCGATCTGTGGGCCGGGAGTGCATGGGCATGAGGCCCAGAGCCAGCAGGAACCGATCACTATCGAGTGCGAGGAGGTTCAGGTTCCACGATCGTCGTCTTCTCTCGAGCCGCAGGCTAGGGTTCGTCATCGTCGGAGTCGAAATCTTCGTTCGGCTGGGACTAAACGGGCTAGGCATATTCCACCGCTTCTCACCATGGCGGGTCGCGGAGGACCCTTGCCACCGGGGAAGAAGGCGGTGGCGCCTCAGGGGGCCGGCCGCCATGTGACGGTGCCGCAACAAGGCAACGGCGGAGGCCGAGTCTTTGAGCTGCCGCCACCGGGGATGGATCGCCTCCCTCGGCCACGGCGATGGCATGGCGTCGCGTTGCCGCCGGCGAGGTCGGGGCGAAGGCGCTCCCACCGCCACCGGTAGGGGCGCAGTCACGGTGGGGTCTGCGGTGGGCCGGGGCGGCGTGATGCCTGGGCCTAGACCGACGGCGCCAACTCCGGTGGGCATGCGGCCACCGACGCCGGTTCCGGTGGGTCTGCGGCCTCCGGCGCAAGCTGCTGCTGGGAACAATGCGGGCCGGGGAGGCGCAGCGCCGCGGCCTCACGCTCAGGGGATACTGACTGGCCAGCCGAGGCCAACTCCGCCTCCTCACCTCGTCACAATGCCTCTGCAAAATCAAGCCGGGACGATGCAGCAACAGGCACGTCCACCGACTCAAGTCGCGGCTGCGCCTCAGGGTCAGTGGGGTGATGATGGGGTCAATGCGTATGGTGTTGGTAAACACCGTGGATCCTCGTCGACTGGCGGCGGTCGAGGCCATGCTTGGCAGAGCGATGGCTCGGCGGAACGCCCGTTCATGGGGCCCCCAGGAGGTTTTGTTGAGGGGGCGACTGGTCCTGGTCTCCGGCCGCGGGGTGGTTTCCGTGGTCATCATGGTGGACGTGGGGGTCGAGGTGGCCGGTACCGCCCGCGACCGCCTATTTCGCCTGTGATTGATCTGATGGTGGTTGATGGGGCTGTTGAGCAGCAGGTTTTGACTAGCTAGGCTTTGGAGGTGGTTTCGGCGCTTGCCACTGCTGAGTTACCCGAGAATGGTTCCGGGGGGACTGTGTCTCTGGAGGATTCTTCCAGGGCTGAGTCTGACAGAGCTTCCAAATATGCGCGCAAGAAAGAGAACATGCTATGTTATCGTTGTGGTGGTAACGGCCATTTTATTGCTGAGTGTGTGGCCGAGTTGTGTGGCACTTGTGGCAAGCGCGCACACGATGCGGGGGACTGTCCGCTTCTGAGAGACCAGGCACCTTCGCTGATGATGTATGGGGTGTACTATGCTGAACTTACGTTCTTTGAGTCTCCAACGGAGATGGAGGTTCCTGACGAGACGTTGAGTTTGACAACTGGGTTAGTTAAAATTGCTAGAGGTGAGGTCTCGGAGGCACAGATTATTCAGAGGCTTCAGGAGTTAGCCCGTGTGGAGTTCCGGTGGGAGCTTCGCATTTATTGAGGACAAGCTGTTTGGGTTGAGTTCCGTCGATTCACGGACCTTGAGACTTCTGAGTTTGGGATGTGCAAGGTGCAGTGCTTGATGTTGTGCTTGAGTTTCGTGAGTGGAAGCGGGTTGAGCCTATGGGCACGCCTCGACTCAGGTTTGGTTGCGATTCTCTGGGCTCCATCCAAGCCGATGCGGGATGCCCGGGTCGTGGCCGGTTGGGTATCATGGTTGGCGGACTGAGCGCCGTGGATATGGATTTTACGAGCCCACGGATAGCCCGTGTACTGGTCAGTGTGCTCAATATCGAGTACGTGCCTGAGGTGATTAAGTGGGCATATCGAGGACACATATATAACCTTGTCATTGAGTTCGAGGATGAGAGTCTGTTTGCCGAGGCGGCCAACGGGTCTGATACTGATATGCACGAGGATGATGATAGTTCGGCACTTAAGGAGGCACCGATGGGCGGGTGGACGTGAGTTGTCCACTCAGCAGGGCACCGACTCTCACACGTCTGCGGATGGGACGGCTACTACTTCTACGGTGCCTATGACTACTCTCAGATTCGGTTCTTTCGAGCCGGCATCTGCACCCCCAGACTGTGGAGTGATCGGGTGGAGTCGGATGAGGTGTTCGAGCACTCGCTTCCGGTTCTGGAGTTTGAGGAGCCTGTGATTCCTCTCTTGGGGGAGTCGCCGACCCCTGTCAGGGCTGAGGCGGAGGAGGTAGTCTTCGTAGGAGAGAGTCTGAAGATGGTGACTTTGGACTCTTCCCCTGCGGCCGCGATTTCGCAGCAGGTGCAGCCGCTGGTACCAGCTGCTGATGGGGGCGTGGGGCAGGTGGCCTCGGTTCCCTCTGTTGGAAATATGCCCTAGAGGCAATAATAAAATGGTTATTATTATATTTCTTTGTTCATGATAATTGTCTATTATTCACGCTTTAACTGTGTTATCCGGAAATCGTAATACACGTGTGAATACATAGACAACAACATGTCCCTAGTGAGCCTCTAGTTGACTAGCTCGTTGATCAACAGATAGTCATGGTTTCCTGACTATGGACATTGGATGTCATTGATAACGGGATCACATCATTAGGAGAATGATGTGATGGACAAGACCCAATACTAAGCATAGCACAAAGATCGTGTAGTTCGTTTCGCTAGAGCTTTTCCAAATGTCAAGTATCATTTCCTTAGACCATGAGATTGTGCAAGTCCGGATACCGTAGGAGTGCTTTGGGTGTACCAAACGTCACAACGTAATCGGGTGACTATAAAGGTGCACTACGGTATCTCCGAAAGTGTCTGCATTGGGTTGGCACGAATCGAGATCGGATTTGTCACTCCGTATGACGGAGAGGTATCTTTGGGCCCACTCGGTAATGCATCATCATAATGAGCTCAATGTGACCAAGTGTCCGTCGGCGGGATCATGCATTACGGTACGAGTAAAGTGACTTGCCGGTAACAAGATTAAACGAGGTATTGGGATATCGACGATCGAGTCTCGGGCAAGTAACGTACCGATTGACAAAGGGAGTTGTATACGGGATTGATTGAATCCTCGACATCGTGGTTCATCCGATGAGATCATCAAGGAGTGTGTGGGAGCCAACATGGGTATCCAAATCCCGCTGTTGGTTATTGAACGGAGAGGCGTCTCGGTCATGTCTGCATGTCTCCCGAACCCGTAGGGTCTACACACTTAAGGTTCGGTGACGCTAGGGTTGTAGAGATATGAGTATGCAGTAACCCGAAAGTTGTTCGGAGTCCCGGATGAGATCCCGGACGTCACGAGGAGTTCCGGAATGGTCCGGAGGTGAAGAATCATATATAGGAACTGCAGTTTCGGCCGTCGGGAAAGTTTCGGGAGTCACCGGTATTGTACCGGGACCACCGGAAGGGTCCCGGGGGTCCACCGGGTGGGGCCACCTATCCCGGAGGGCCCCATGGGCTGAAGTGGGAGGGGAACCAGCCCCTGGTGGGCTGGTGCGCCCCCCTGCGCCTAGGGTTGGAAACCCTAGGGGTGGGGGCACCCCACTTGCCTTGGGGGGCAAGCCTCCCCTTGGCGCGCCCCATCTAGATGGATCTAGAGGGGCCGGCGCCGCCCCCCCAGGGGGCCTATATAAAGGGGGGAGGGCGGGCAGCCGCACACCCAAGTCTCTGGCGCCTCCCTCTCCCCTGCTAGACCTCTCCCTCCCGTAGACGTTTGGCGAAGCCCTGCCGGATTCATCTTGCATCCACCACCACACCGTCGTCTTCTTTGGATCTTCATCAACCTCTCCTTCCCCTTGCTGGATCAAGAAGGAGGAGACGTCACGCTGACCGTACGTGTGTTGAACGAGGAGGTGTCGTCCGTTCGGCGCTAGGATCTCCGGTGATTTGGATCACGACGAGTACGACTCCCTCAACCCCGTTCACTTGAACACTTCCGCTCGCGATCTACAAGGGTATGTAGATGCACTCCTTTCTCTCGTTGCTAGATGAACTCATAGATAGATCTTGGTGAAACCGTAGAATTTTTTTTATTTTCTGCAACGTTCCCCAACAGTGGCATCATGAGCTAGGTCTATGCGTAGTTCTCTTTGCACGAGTAGAACACAAATTTGTTGTGGGCGTAGATGTTGTCAACTTTCTTGCCACTACTAGTCTTATTTTGCTTCAGCGGTATTGTGGGATGAAGCGGCCCGGACCGACCTTACACGTACGCTTACGTGAGACAGGTTCCACCGGTGACATGCACTAGTTGCATAAGGTGGCTAGTGGGTGTCTGTCTCTCCCACTTTAGTTGGAGCGGATTCGATGAAAAGGGTCCTTATGAAGGGTAAATAGAAGTTGACAAATCACGCTGTGGCTTTTACGTAGGTAAGCAAACGTTCTTGCTAGAACCCTATTGCAGCCACGTAAAACTTGCAACAACAGTTAGAGGACGTCTAACTTGTTTTTGCAGCAAGTGTTTTGTGATGTGATATGGCCAAAGTTGTGATGAATGATGAATGATATATATGTGATGTATGAGATCATGTTCTTGTAATAGGAATCACGACTTGCATGTCGATGAGTATGACAACCGGCAGGAGCCATAGGATTTGTCTTTATTTTTTGTATGACCTGCGTGTCATTGAGAAACACCATGTAAATTACTTTACTTTATTGCTAAACGTGTTAGCCATAGTAGTAGAAGTAATAGTTGGCGAGCAACTTCATGGAGACACGAGGATGGAGATTGATGTCATGCCGGTGACGAAGATGATCATGGAGCCCCGAAGATGGAGATCAAAGGAGCTATATGATATTGGCCATATCATGTCACTATTTGATTGCATGTGATGTTTATCATGTTTTTCATCTTGTTTACTTAGAACGACGGTAGTAAATAAGATGATCCCTCATAATAATTTCAAGAAAAGTGTACCCCCTAACTGTGCACCGTTGCGAAGGTTCGTTATTTCAAAGCACCACGTGATGATCGGGTGTGATAGATCCTAACGTTCGAACACAACGGGTGTAAGCCAGATTTACACACGCAATACACTTAGGTTGACTTGACGAGCCTAGCATGTACAGACATGGCCTCGGAACACGGAAGACCGGAAGGTCGAGCATGAGTCGTATAGAAGATACGATCAACATGATGATGTTCACCGACGTTGACTAGTCCGTCTCACGTGATGATCGGGCACGGCCTAGTTAACTCGGATCATGTTTCACTTAGATGACTAGAGGGATGTCTAATCTGAGTGCGAGTTCATTAATAATTTGATTAGATGAACTTAATTATCATGAACTTAGTCTAAAATCTTTACAATATGTCTTGTAGATCAAATGTCCCACGTTACCCTCAACTTCAACGCGTTCCTAGAGAAAACCAAGCTGAAAGATGATGGCAACAACTATACGGACTGGGTCCGGAACCTGAGGATCATCCTCATAGCTACCAACAAAGATTATGTCCTAGAAGCACCGGTAGGTGAAGCACCAATCCCAGGGAACCAAGACGTTATGAACGCTTGGCAGTCTCGTGTTGATGATTACTCCCTCGTTCAGTGCGGCATGCTTTACAGCTTAGAACCGGGGCTCCAAAAGTGTTTTGAGCAACACGGAGCATATGAGATGTTCGAGGAGCTGAAAATGGTTTTCCAAGCTCATGCCCGGTCGAGATATGAAGTCTCCGACAAATTCTTCAATTGTAAGATGGAGGAAAATAGTTCTGTCGGTGAGCACATACTCAAGATGTGCAGGTTGCACAACCGCTTGACTCACTGGGAGTTAATCTCCCGGATGATGCGGTCATTGATGTAATCCTCCGGGCCGCTTCCATCGAGCTACAAGAGCTTTGTGATGAACTTCAATATGCGGGGATGGAAAAGACCATTCCCGAGGTGTATTCAATGCTGAAATCAGCAGAGGTAGAGATCAAAAAGGAACATCAAGTGTTGATGGTGAATAAAACCACTAAGTTCAAGAAAGGCAAGGGTAAGAAGAACTTCAAGAAAGACGGCAAGGAAGTTGCCGCGCCTGGTAAGCCAGTTGCCAGGAAGAAGTCAAGAAATGGACCCAAGCCCTAAATCGAGTGCTTTTATTGCAAGGGAAGTGGTCACCTTTGGAAGCGTAATCGCCCCAAGTACATAGCGGACAAGATGGCCGTCAAAACCAAAGGTATATGTGATATACATGTAATTGATGTGTACCTTACCAGTACTCGTAGTAGCTCCTGGGTATTTGATACTGGTGCGGTTGCTCATATTTGTAACTCAAAACAGGAGTTGCGGAATAAGCGGAGACTGGCGAAGGACGAGGTGACGATGCGCGTCGGGAATGGTTCCAAGGTCGATGTGATCGCCGTCGGCACGCTGCCTCTACATTTACCTACGGGATTAGTTTTAAACCTCAATAATTGTTATTTAGTACCAGCTTTGAGCATGAACATTGTATCTGGATCTCGTTTAATACGAGATGGCTACTCATTTAAATCCGAGAATAATGGTTGTTCTATTTACATGAGAGATATGTTTTATGGTCATGCCCGATGGTAAATGGTTTATTCTTAATGAATCTCGAGCGTGATGTTACACATATTCATAGTGTGAATACCAAAAGATGTAAAGTTGATAACGATAGTCCCACATACTTGTGGTAATCGCCGCCTTGGTCACATTGGTGTCAAGCGCATGAAGAAGCTCCATGTCGATGGACTTTTAGAGTCTCTCGATTATGAATCATTTGACACATGCGAACCATGCCTCATGGGCAAAATGACCAAGACTCCGTTCTCCGGAACAATGGAGCGAGCAACCAACTTATTGGAAATCATACATCTTGATGTGTGCGGTCCAATGGCGTTGAGGCTCGCGGAGGATATCGTTATGTTCTCACTCTCACTGATGACTTGAGTAGATATGGGTATGTTTACCTAATGAAACACAAGTCTGAGACCTTTGAAAAGTTCAAGGAATTTCAGAATGAGGTAGAGAATCAACGTGACCGAAAAATAAAGTTCTTACGATCAGATCGTGGGGGAGAATATTTAAGTCACGAATTTGGTACGCACTTAAGGAAATGTGGAATTGTTTCACAACTCACGCCGCCTGGAACACCTCAGCGAAATGGTGTGTCCGAACGTCGTAATCGCACTCTATTGGATATGGTGCGATCTATGATGTCTCTTACCGATTTACCGCTATCATTTCGGGGATACGCTCTAGAGACAGCCGCATTCACTTTAAATAGGGCAC
Source organism: Aegilops bicornis (assembly GCA_021605145.1). Classification (NCBI taxonomy): domain Eukaryota; kingdom Viridiplantae; phylum Streptophyta; class Magnoliopsida; order Poales; family Poaceae; genus Aegilops; species Aegilops bicornis. The sequence goes on along the minus strand of CM038673.1, from coordinate 171,125,907 downwards.
CATCTAAATCCGTTGAGACGACACCGTATGAATTATGGTTTGGGAAGAAACCTAAGCTATCGTTTCTAAAAGTTTGGGGATGCGAAGCTTATGTCAAGAAACTTCAACCTGAAAAGCTCGAACCCAAGTCGGAAAAATGCGTCTTCATAGGATACCCTAAGGAAACCATTGGGTATACCTTCTATTTAAGATCCGAAGGCAAGATCTTTGTTGCCAAGAATGGGTCCTTTCTGGAGAAAGAGTTTCTCTTGAAAGAATTAAGTGGGAGGAAAGTAGAGCTTGATGAAGTACTACCTCTTGAAAGCGGTAAGTAGCGCAACTCGGGAAGATGTTCTGTGGTGCCCGTAATGACAAGAGAGGAGGTTAATGATGATGATCAAGATACTTGAGATCAAGCTCCTACCGAACTTCAAGGTCCACAGGACACGTTCCGCACTGCAGAGTGGTACGGCAACCTGTCTTGGAAATCATGTTGTTAGACAATGGTGAACCTTCAAACTATGAAGAAGCGATGGCGGGCCCAGATTCCAACAAATGGCTTGAAGCCATGCAATCCGAGATAGGATCCATGTATGAAAACAAAGTATGGACTTTCACAGACTTGCCCAATGATCGGCGAGCGATAGAAAACAAATGGATCTTTAAGAAGAAGACGGACGCGGATGGTAATGTTACTATATATAAAGCTCGACTTGTCGCTAAGGGTTATCGACAGGTTCAAGGGATTGACTACGATGAGACTTTCTCTCCCGTAGCGAAGCTGAAGTCCGTCCGAATCATGTTAGCAATTGCCGCATACTATGATTATGAGATGGCAAATGGACGTCAAAACGGCATTCCTTAACGGCCATCTTAAGGAAGAACTGTATATGATGCAGCCGGAAGGTTTTGTCGACCCTAAGAATGCTAACAAGGTATGCAAGCTCCAGCGATCCATTTATGGGCTGGTGCAAGCATCTCGGAGTTGGAACATTCGCTTTGATGAGATGATCAAAGTGTTTGGCTTTACATGCACTTATGGAGAAGCCTGCGTTTACAAGAAAGTGAGTGTGAGCCCTGGAGCATTTCTCATATTATATGTAGATGACATACTTTTGATGGGAAATGATATAGAACTTTTGGACAACATTAAGGCCTACTTGAATAAGTGTTTTTCAATGAAGGACCTTGGAGAAGCTGCTTACATATTAGGCATCAAGATCTATAGGGATAGATCGAGACGCCTCATAGGTCTTTCACAAAGCACATACCTTGATAAGATATTGAAGAAGTTCAATATGGATCAGTCCAAGAAAGGGTTCTTGCCTGTATTGCAAGGTGTGAGATTGAGCTCGGCTCAATGCCCGACCACGGCAGAAGATAGAGAAGAGATGAGTGTCATCCCCTATGCCTCAGCCATAGGGTCTATTATGTATGCCATGCTGTGTACCAGACCTGATGTAAACCTTGCCGTAAGTTTGGTAGGAAGGTACCAAAGTAATCCCGCAAGGAACACTGGACGGCGGTCAAGAACATCCTGAAGTACCGAAAAGGACTAAGGATATGTTTCTCATTTATGGAGGTGACGAAGAGCTCGTCAGAAGGGTTACGTCGACGCTTAGCTTCGACACGCATCTGGATGACTCTAAGTCACAAACCGGATACGTGTATATTTTGAATGGTGGGGCGAAGCTAGATGCGATTGCAAGCGAGGCGTGGTGGCGGGATCTACATGTGAAGCGGAGTACATGGCAGCCTCGGGAGGCAGCGCTGAAGCAATCTGGGTGAAGGAGTTCATCACCGACCTAGGAGTCATACCCAATGCGTCGGGGCGATCGCACTCTTCCGTGACAACACCGAGCTATTGCACTTGCCAAGGAGCCTGGTTTCACAAGAAGACCCGAGCACATCAAGCGTCGCTTCAACTCCATACATGAAAATGTTCAAGATGGAGACATAGATATTTGTAAAGTACATACGGATCTGAATGTGGCGGATCCGTTGACTAAACTCTCTCCTAGAGCAAAACATGATCAACACCGTAACGCTATGGGTGTTCGATACATCACAATGTAACTAGAATATTGACTCTAGTGCAAGTGGAAGACTGTTGGAAATATGCCCTAGAGGCAATAATAAAATGGTTATTATTATATTTCTTTGTTCATGATAATTGTCTATTATTCATGCTTTAACTGTGTTATCCGGAAATCGTAATACACATGTGAATACATAGACAACAACATGTCCCTAGTGAGCCTCTAGTTGACTAGCTTGTTGATCAACAGATAGTCATGGTTTCCTGACTATGGACATTGGATGTCATTGATAACGTGATCACATCATTAGGAGAATGATGTGATGGACAAGACCCAATACTAAGCATAGCACAAAGATTGTGTAGTTCGTTTCGCTAGAGCTTTTCCAAATGTTAAGTATCATTTCCTTAGACCATGAGATTGCGCAACTCCCGGATACCGTAGGAGTGCTTTGGGTGTACCAAACGTCACAACGTAACTGGGTGACTATAAATGTGCACTACGGGTATCTCCGAAAGTGTCTGTTGGGTTGACACGAATCGAGACTGGGATTTGTCACTCCGTATGACGGAGAGGTATCTCTGGGCCCACTCGGTAATGCATCATCATAATGAGCTCAATGTGACCAAGTGTCTGGTCACGAGATCATGCATTATTGTACGAGTAAAGTGACTTGCCGGTAACGAGATTAAACGAGGTATTGGGATACCGACGATCGAGTCTCGGGCAAGTAACGTACCAATTGACAAAGGGAATTGTATACGGGATTGATTGAATCCTCGACATCGTGGTTCATCCGATGAGATCATCGAGGAGTGTGTGGGAGCCAACATGGGTATCCAGATCCCGCTGTTAGTTATTGACCGGAGAGGCGTCTCGGTCATGTCTGCATGTCTCCCGAACCCGTAGGGTCTACACACTTAAGGTTCGGTGACGCTAGGGTTGTAGAGATATGAGTATGCAGAACCCGAAAGTTGTTGAGTCCGGATGAGATCCCGGATGTGACGAGGAGTTCGAAATGGTCCGGAGGTGAAGAATCATATATAGGAAGTGCAGTTTCGCCGTCGGGAAAGTTTGGGGTCACCCAGATTATCTGGGACCACCGGAAGGGTCCCGAGGTCCACCGGTGGGGCCACCTATCCCGGAGGGCCCCATGGGATGAAGTGGGAGGAACCAGCCCTGGTGGGCTGGTGCGCCTCCCCATGGGCCCCCGCGCCTAGGGTTGGAAACCCTAGGGGTGAAGCGCCCACTTGCCTTGGGGGCAAGCCTCCCCCTTGGCCGCCGCCCCCATCTAGATGGATCTAGAGGGGCCGGGGCCGCCCCCCAGGGGGCCTATATAAAGGGGGGGGGAAGGGAGGGAAGCCGCACACCCAAGTCTCTGGCGCCTCCCTCTCCCCTGCTACACCTCTCCCTCCCGTAGACGCTTGGCGAAGCCCTGCCGGATTCCTGCTGCATCCACCACCACGCCGTCATGCTGCTGGATCTTCATCAACCTCTCCTTCCCCCTTGCTGGATCAAGAAGGAGGAGACGTCACGCTGACCGTACATGTGTTGAACGCGGAGGTGCCGTCCGTTCGGCGCTAGGATCTCCGGTGATTTGGATCACGGCGAGTCTGACTCCCTCAACCCCGTTCACTTGAACGCTTCGCCGCGATCTACAAGGGTATGTAGATGCACTCCTTTCTCTCGTTGCTAGATGAACTCATAGATAGATCTTGGTGAAACCGTAGAAATTTTTTTATTTTCTGCAACGTTCCCCAACACCCTCATCAGGGCCGGCGATGGGTCCGGCGACGCTAGCGCCGGAGTTGCGTCTCGGAGAGGACTCGGGGCAGGTGGCCTCGGGGTTCTCTTCTCTGGTGGCACCCAGAGCGGCTTGCTCGTCGACGGCGACGGTGCCGCCTGTTGGCCCTTGGGCCGGGGTGGATGGGGAGCTCGGGCAGGAGGCCATAGTTCCACCTTCCCCCGGCTTGGTGCACTCCAGTAGAGCTTCTCGGGAGGAGGTGATTGCTTTCGGTGGTATCTCGGATCCGGTCTCTGAGGGGCGACGGTTGAGTAGCCATCTCCAGGACCATCCGGAAGTGGACGACATTTAGCAGCGATGCGCTATGAGGGCGGCCAAGCTTCATGACGTGGAGGTCACTACTGGTATGTCCGTCAATACTTCTAATTCTATTTTGCATTTTTCTAATGATGAGATTATAAATAATGCAAATAAGCTAGGAATTTCACTAGGTAGTAATGATAGTGAAATTTCAAATTCGGTTAATGATATTCTGGATTTAGAGGCCGAGCGGGCGCTCGAGATGATTCGTAACTTAGTGCTACGTCTCGAGCTTGCGTTGGTTTTCCCCGAAGAGGAGGGGATGATGCAGCACAGTAGCGTAAGTATTTCCCTCAGTTTTTGAGAACCAAGGTATCAATCCAGTAGGAGGTCACGCGCAAGTCCCTCGTACTGCACAAAGCGATAGCTACTACGCAACCAACGCGATTAGGGGTTGTCAATCCCTTCACGGTCACTTACGAGAGTGAGATCTGATAGAGATAATATTTTTAGTATTTTTGGTATAAAGATGAAAAGTAAAAAGTAAAAGCAAAGCAAGTAAATAAAGTGATGGAGATTGATATGATGAGAATAGACCCGGGGCCATAGGTTTCACTAGTGGCTTCTCTCAAGAGCATACATATTCTACAGTGGGTGAACAAATTACTGTTGAGCAATTGACAAAATTGAGCATAGTTATGAGGTTATCTAGGTATGATCATGTATATAGGCATCACGTCCCTGACAAGTAGATCGAAACGATTCTGCATCTACTACTATTACTCCACTCATCGACCGCTATCCAGCATGCATCTAGAGTATTAAGAGTAACGCCTTAAGCAAGATGACATGATGTAGAGGAATAAATTCATGCAATATGATAAATACCCCATCTTGTTATCCTCGATGGCCACAATACAATACGTGCTTTGCAACCCTTTACATCCTTTGGGTAAGGACACCGCAAGATTGAACCCAAAGCCATGCACTTCTCCCATTGCAAGAACTACCAATCTAGTTGGCCAAACCAAACGGATAATTCGAATAGACTTGCAAAGATAACTCAATCATACATAAAAGAATTCAGAGAAGATTCAAATATTATTCATAGATAAGCTGGATCATAAACCCACAATTCATCGGTCTCAACAAACACACCGCAAAAAGAAGATTACATCGAATAGATCTCCACGAGAGAGGGAGAACATTGTATTGAGATCCAAAAGAGAGAAGAAGCCATCTAGCTACTAGCTATGGACCAAGGTCTCAAGTACACTACTCACACTTCATAGGGAAGGGCTATGGTGTTGATGTAGAAGCCCTCCATGGTGGATGCCCCCTCCGTGAGCTCGGAACAGGCCCCAAGATGGGATCTCGTGGATCTGAGGAAGGTCAGCGGTGGAATTAGGTTTTGGCTCCGTCTACGGTCTATTGGGGTAATGAGGTATATATAGGAGGAAGGAGTACGTCGGTGGGCGTCAGGGGCCCACGAGGTAGGGGCGCGGGGGCGCCCCACCTCGTGACCGCCTCAGCACTTCTTGGAGTAGGGTCCAAGTCTCTGGATCACGTTCGGTAAGAAGATCACGTTCGAAGATTTCATTCCGTTTGGACTCCGTTTGATATTCTGCTTTCTTGAAACATCAAATAGGCAAAAAACAGCAATTTCAGGTTGGGCCTCCGGTTAGTAGGTTAGTCCCAAAAATAATATAAAAGTGGAAAATAAAGCCCAATATAGTCCAAAACAGTAGATAAATTAGCATGGAGCAATCAAAAATTATAGATACGTTGGAGACGTATCAGGCATCCCAAGCTTAATGAAGGAAATATGCCCTAGAGGCAATAATAAAGTTATTATTTATTTCCTTATTTCATGATAAATGTTTATTATTCATGCTAGAATTGTATTAACCGGAAACATGATACATGTGTGAATACATAGACAAACATATAGTCACTAGTATGCCTCTACTTGACTAGCTCATTAATCAAAGATGGTTATGTTTCCTAACCATAGACATGTGTTGTTATTTGATTAATGGGATCACATCATTAGGAGAATGATGTGATTGACATGACCCATTCCGTTAGCCTAGCACTTGATCGTTTAGTATATTGCTATTGCTTTCTTCATGACTTATACATGTTCCTATAACTATGAGATTATGCAACTCCGTTTACGGAGGAACACTTTGGGTGCTACCAAAGCGTCCTGGCAATGGCTGGGTGATTATAAAGGAGTACTACAGGTGTCTCCAAAGGTACATGTTGGGTTGGCGTATTTCGAGATTAGGTTTTGTCACTCCGATTGTCGGAGAGGTATCTCTGGGCCCTCTTGGTAATGCACATCACTGTAAGCCTTACAAGCAATGTAGCTAATGAGTTAGTTACGGAATGATGCATTACGTAATGAGTAAAGAGACTTGCCAGTAACGAGATTGAACTAGATATTGGATACCGACGATCAAATCTCGGGCAAGTAACATACCGATGACAAAGGGAACAACGTATGTTGTTATGCGGTTTGACCGATAAAGATCTTCGTAGAATATGTAGGAGCCAATATGGGCATCCAGGTTCCGCTATTGGTTATTGACCGAGAATAGTTCTAGGTCATGTCTACATAGTTCTCGAACCCGTAGGGTCCGCACGCAACGTTACGATGGCGGTTTTATTATGAGTTTATGAGTTTTGATGTACCGAAGGAGTTCGGAGTCCCGGATGAGATCGGGGACATGACGAGGAGTCTCGAAATGGTCGAGACGTAAAGATAGATATATTGGACGACTATATTCGGAGTTCGGAAAGGTTCCGAGTGATTCGGGTATTTTTGGGAGTACAGAAGAGTTACGGGAATTTGTATTGGGCCTCTTTGGGCCATACGGGAAAGGAGAGAAAGGGCGAAAGAGTGGCGCACCCTCCCCTTGGACTAGTCCGAATTGGACTAGGGAAGAGGCGCACCCTTCCTTCCTTCTCCTTCTCTCTTCCCTTTCCTTCTCTCCTACTCCTACTACATGGAAGGGTTCCTAGTTGGACTAGGAAGGGGAATCCTACTCCCGGTGGGAGTAGGACTCCCTAAGGCGCGCCATAGAGAGGGCCGCCCTCCCTCCTCCACTCCTTTATATCTGAGGCGGGGGCACCCCATGGACACCTAAGTTGATCTACGGATCGTTCCTTAGCCGTGTCTGGTGCCCCTCCACCATATTCCACCTCGGTCATATCGTCATGAGTTTAGGCGAAGCCTGCTACCGGTAGAACATCATCATCGTCACCACGCCGTCATCTTGTGGAACTCATCCCGACACTTTGCTTTGGATCGAGTCCGGGATCGTCATCGAGCTGAGCGTGTGCTTGAACTTCCGGAGGTGCCGTACGTTCGGTACTTGGATCGGTCGGATCGTGAAGGCGTGCGACTACATCAACCGCGTTGTCATAACGCTTCGCTTACGGTCTCTGAGTGCGTGGACAATATTCTCCCCTCTCGTTGCTATGCATCACCATGATCCTTGCGTGTGCGTAGGAAGTTTTTTGAAATTACTACGTTCCCCAACAGTGGCATCCGAGCCTGGTTTTATGCGTTGATGTTATATGCACGAGTAGAACACAAGTGATTTATGGGCGATACAAGTCATACTGCTTACCAGCATGTCATACTTTGGTTCGGCGGTATTGTGAGATGAAGCGGCCCGGACCGACATTACGCGTACGCTTACGCGAGACTGGTTTCACCGCTGCGAGCACTCGTTGCTTAAAGGTGACCGGCGGGTGTCTGTCTCTCTCACTTTAGTTGAACCGAGTATGGCTACGCCCGGTCCTTGCGAAGGTTAAAACAGCATCAACTTGACAAACTATCGTTGTGGTTTTGATGCGTAGGTAAGAACGGTTCTTGCTCAGCCCGTAGTAGCCACGTAAAATTTGCAACAACAAAGTAGATGACGTCTAACTTGTTTTTGCAGGGCATGTTGTGATGTGATATGGTCAAGACGTGATGAGATATAAGTTGTTGTATGCGATGATCATGTTTTGTTGAAGTTATCGACAATCGGCGTAAGCCCTATGGTTGTCTCTTTGTTGCATAAGATGCAAGTGCCAAATAATTGCTTTACTTTATCGCTATACGATAGCAATAGTTGCAAGAGCAATGGTTGGCGAGGCGACCATGTGACGACACATTGATATAGATCAAGATGATGAAGATCATGGTGTCGTGCGATAACGATAGAGATCATGTGATTACTTTGGAGATGGAGATCACAAGCACAAGATGATGATGGCCATATCATATCACTTATATTGATTGCATGTGATGTTTATCCTTTATGCATCTTATCTTGCTTTGATTGGCGGTAGCATTTTAAGATGATTTCTCACTAAAAATTATCAAGAAGTGTTCTCCACGAGTATGCACCATTGCGAAAGTTCTTCGTCTTTGAGACACCACGTGATGATCGGGTGTGATAGGCTCTACGTTCAAATACAACGGGTGCAAAAGCAGTTGCACACGCGGAATACTCAGATTAAACTTGACGAGCCTAGCATATAAATGATATGGCCTCGGAAGACGGAGACCGAAAGGTCGAGCGTGAATCATATAGTAGATATGATCAACATATTGATGTTCACCGTTGAAACTACTCCATCTCACGTGATGATCGAACATGGTGTAGTTGATATGGATCACGTAATCACTTAGAGGATTAGAGGATGTCTATCTAAGTGGGAGTTCTTAAGTAATATGATTAATTGAACTTTAATTTATCATGAACTTAGTCCTGGTAGTATTTTTGCAAATTATGTTGTAGATCAATAGCTCGCGTTGTTGCTTTCATATGTTTATTTTAATATGTTCCTAGAGAAAGCGTGTTGAAAGATGTTAGTAGCAATGATGCGGATTGGATCCGTGATCCGAGGTTTATCCTCATTCTTGCCTGAAGAATTATGTCCTTAATGCACCGCTAGGTGACGGACCTATTGCGAGGAAGCGGTATGCAGGCGTTATGAGCGTTTGGCTAGCTCAATATGATGACTACTTGATAGTTTAGTGCACCATGCTTAACGACTTAGAATCGGGACTTCAAAGGCGTTTTGAGCGTCATGGACCATATGAGATGATCCAGGAATTGAAGTTAATATTTCAAGCAAATACCGAGTTGAGAGATATGAAGTCTCCAACAAGTTCTATAGCTAAAAGATGGAGGAGAATCGCTCAACTAGTGAGCATGTGCTCAGATTATGCAGGTACTACAATCACTTGAATCAAGTGGGAGTTAATCTTCCGGATAAAATAGTGATTGACAGAATTCTCTAGTCACCATCACCAAGTTAGTAGAACTTCGTGATGAACTATAATATGCAAGGGATGACGAAAGTGATTCCTAAGCTCTTTGTGATGCTGAAATCAACGAAGGTAGAAATCAAGAAAAACATCAAGTGTTGATAGTTAACAAGACCACTAGTTTCAAGAAAAGGGCAAAGGGAAGAAGGGGAACTTCAATAAGAACGGCAAGCAAGTTGCTGCTCAAGTGAAGAAGCCCAAGTCTGGACCTAAGCACTGGCCGAAAGTGCTTCTCTTGCAAAGGAAATGGTCCTTTGGAAGTGGAACTACTCCAAATATTTGGTGGATAAGAAGGATGGCAAAGTGAACAAGGGTATATTTGATATACAGGTTATTGATGTGTGCTTTACTAGTGTTTATAGTAGCCCACAGTATTTGATACTTGTTAGGTTGCTAAGATTAGTAACTCGAACCGGGAGTTCTGAGAATAAACAAAGACTAGTTGAAGGGAAGTGACGATGAGTGTTGGAAGTAGTTCCAAGATTGATATGATCATCATCGCACACTCCCTATACTTTCGGGATTAGTGTTAAACCTAAATAAATGTTATTTGGCGTTTTGCGTTGAGCATGAATATGATTTGATCATGTTTATTGCAATACGATTATTCATTTAAAATCGAGAATAATTGTTGTTACATTTAAATGAATAAAACCTTCAATGGTCATACACCCAATGAAAATAGTTTGTTGGATCTCGATCGTAGTGATACACATATTCATAATATTGATGCCAAAAGATGCAAAGTTAATAATGATAGTGCAACTTATTTGTGGCACCGCCGTTTGGGTCATATCGGTGTAAAGCGCATGAAGAAACTCCGTCTTGATGGGTTTTGGAATCACTTGATTATGAATCATTTGATGCTTGCGAACCGTGCCTTTTTGGCAAGATGACTGAAACTCCGTTGTTGGAACAATGGAACGAAGCTCTTGACTTGTTGGAAATAATACATACCAATGTATGCGATCCAATGAGTGTTGATGCCCGTGGCAAGTATCATTATTTTCGACCTTCACAGATGATTTGAGCAGATATGCGTATATCTTCTTGATGAAACATAAGTCTGAAATAGTTGAAAAGTTCAAAGAATTTCAGAGTGAAGTGGAAAATCATCGTAACAAGAAAATAAAGTTTCTGCGATCTGATCATGGAGATGAATATTTGAGTTACGAGTTTGGTCTTCAATTAAAACAAAGTGGAATAGTTTCACAAACCACGCCACCGCAACACCACAATGTTATGGTGTGTCCGAACGTCAGAACCGCACTTTATTGGATATGGTGCGATCTATGATGTCTCTTATCGGTTTACCACTATCGTTTTGGGGTTATGCATTAGAGACAGCTGCATTCACGTTTAATAGGGCACCATCTAAATCCGTTGAGACGACACCATATGAACTATGGTTTAACAAGAAACCTAAGTCGTCGTTTCTTAAAAGTTTGGAGTTGTGATGCTTATGTGAAAAGGTTTTCACCGATAAGCTCGAACCCAATTCGTAGAAGTGCGTCTTCATAGAATACCCAAAGGTAACTATTGGGTACACCTTCTATCCACAGATCCGAAGGCAAGTTTTTCGTTGCTAAGATGGATCCTTTCTAGAGAAGAAGTTTCTCTCGAAAGAAGTGAGTGCGAGGAAAGTAGAACTTGATGAGGTAATTGTACCTTCTCCCTTATTGGAAAGTAGTTCATCACGAAATCAGTTCACCTCGTGATTCTTACACCAATCGGTGAGGAAGCTAATGATGATGATCATGAAGCTTGAGATCAAGTTACTACCGAACCTCGTAGGTCTTCTAGAATAAGATCCGCACCAAAGTGGTACGGTAATCCTATTCTAGAAGTCATGTTACTAGACCATGATGAACCTACGAACTATGAGGAAGCGATGATAAGCCCAGATTCCGCGAAATGGCTTGAGGCCATGAAATCTGAGATAGGATCCATGTATGAGAACAAAGTATGGACTTTGATTGACTTGCTCGATGATCAACAAGCCATGTTAAATAAATGGATCTTCAAGAGGAAGACGGACGTTGATAGTAGTGTTACTATCTACAAAGCTCGACTTGTTGCAAAAGGTTTTCGACAAGTTCAAGGTGTTGAATACGATGAGATTTTCTCACTCGTAATGATGCTTAAGTTTATGCGAATCATGTTAGCAATTGCCACATTTTATGAAATCTGGCAAATGGATGTCAAAATTGCATTCCTTAATGGATTTATTAAAGAAGAGTTGCATATGATGCAACCGGAAGGTTTTGTCAATCCTAAAGATGCTATCAAAATGTGCAAGCTCCAATGATCCATCTATGGACCGGTGCAAGCATCTCGAGTTGGAATATATGCTTGATGATTTGATCAAAGCATATGGTTTTATCTGAACTTTTGGAGAAGCCTGTATTTACAAGAAAGTGAGTGGGAGCACTACAACATTTCGATAAGTATATGTGAATGACATATTGTTGATCGTAAATGATGTAGAATTTTTGGAAAGCATAAAGGAGTATTTGAAAGGAGTTCTTTAAAGAAAGACCTCAAGAAGCTACTTACATATTGAGCATCAAGATCTATTGAGATAGATCAAGACGCTTGATAAGTTTTTCAATAAGTACATACCTTGTCAAGATTTTGAAGTAATTCAAAATGGAAATACCAAAGAAAAGTTCTTGCACTGTGTTGCAAAGGTGTGAAATTGAGTAAGACTCAAATCCCGACCATAGCGTAAAATAGAAAAGAGAATGAAAGTCATTCCCTATGCCTCACCATAGGTTCTATAAAGTATGCTATGCTATGTACCGGACCTATTGTATACCTTGCTCTGAATTTGGCAAGGAGTACAATAGTGATCTAGGAGTAGATCATCGACATTGGTCAAGAACATCCTTAGTGAGGACTAAGGAAATATTTCTCGATTATGGAGGTGATAAAAGAGCTCGTCAGTAAAGAGTTACATCGATGCAAGCTTTTTACACCGATCCGGATGACTCTAAGTCTCAATCTGGATACATATTGAAAGTGGGAGCAATTAGCTAGAGTAGCTCCGTGCGAGCATTGTAGACATAAAATATTTGCAAAATACATACGGCTCTGAATGTGACAGACCCGTTGACTAAGCTTCTCTCACAAGCAAAACATGATCATACCTTAGTACTCTTTGGGTGTTAATCACATAGCGATGTGAACTAGATTATTGACTCTAGTAAACCCTTTGGATGTTGGTCACATGACGATGTGAACTATGGGTGTTAATCACATACAGATGTGAATATTAGTGTTGAATCACATGATGATGTGAACTAGATTATTGACTCTAGTGCAAGTGGGAGATCAAGGAAATATGCCCTAGAGGCAATAATAAAGTTATTATTTATTTCCTTATTTCATGATAAATGTTTATTATTCATGCTAGAATTGTATTAACCTAAACATGATACATGTGTGAATACATAGACAAACATATAGTCACTAGTATGCCTCTACTTGACTAGCTCGTTAATCAAAGATGGTTATGTTTCCTAACCATAGACATGTGTTGTTATTTGATTAATGGGATCACATCATTAGGAGAATGATGTGATTGACATGACTCATTCCGTTAGCCTAGCACTTGATCGTTTAGTATATTGCTATTGCTTTCTTCATGACTTATACATGTTCCTATAACTATGAGATTATGCAACTCCGTTTACGGAGGAACACTTTGGGTGCTACCAAAGCGTCTAACGTAATCTGGGTGATTATAAAGGAGTACTACAGGTGTCTCCAAAGGTACATGTTGGGTTGGCATATTTCGAGATTAGGTTTTGTCACTCCGATTGTCGGAGAGGTATCTCTGGGCCCTCTCGGTAATGCACATCACTATAAGCCATGCAAGCAATGTAGCTAATGAGTTAGTTACGGAATGATGCATTACGTGAGTAAAGAGACTTGCCAAGAATGTGAGATTGAACTAGGTATTGGATACCGAGGATCAAATCTCGGGCAAGTAACATACCGATGACAAAGGAACAACGTATGTTGTTATGCGGTTTGACCGATAAAGATCTTCGTAGAATATGTAGGAGCCAATATGGGCATCCAGGTTCCGCTATTGGTTATTGACCGAGAATAGTTCTAGGTCATGTCTACATAGTTCTCGAACCCGTAGGGTCCGGCTTAACGTTACGATGTGATTTTATTATGAGTTTATGAGTTTTGATGTACCGAAGGAGTTGAGTCCCGGATGAGATCGGGGACATGACGAGGAGTCTCGAAATGGTCGAGACGTAAAGATAGATATATTGGACGACTATATTCGGAGTTCGGAAAGGTTCCGAGTGATTCGGGTATTTTGGGAGTACCGGAGAGTTACGGGAATTCGTATTGGGCCTCTTTGGGCCATACGGGAAAGGAGAGAAAGGGCCAAAAGAGTGGCCGCACCCTCCCTTGGACTAGTCCGACTGGACTAGGGAAGGGGTGCACCCTTCCTTCCTTCTCCTTCTCTCTTCCCTTTCCTTCTCTCCTACTCCTACTACATGGAAGGGTTCCTAGTTGGACTAGGAAAGGGAATCCTACTCCCGGTGGGAGTAGGACTCCCCTAGGGCGCCGCCATAGAGAGGGCCGCCCTCCCTCCTCCACTCCTTTATATCTACAGGCAGGGGCACCCCATGGACACACAAGTTGATCTACGGATCGTTCCTTAGCCGTGTGCGGTGCCCCCTCCACCATATTCCACCTCGGTCATATCGTCGCGGAGTTTAGGCGAAGCCTGCGCTGGTAGAACATCATCATCGTCACCACGCCCGTCGTCTTGTGGAACTCATCCCGACACTTTGCTGGATCGAGTCCGGGATCGTCATCGAGCTGAGCGTGTGCTGAACTCGGAGGTGCCGTGACGTTCGGTACTTGGATCGGTCGGATCGTGAAGGCGTCGACTACATCAACCGCGTTGTCATAACGCTTCCGCTTACGGTCTACGAGGGTACGTGGACAATATTCTCCCCTCTCGTTGCTATGCATCATCATGATCCTTGCGTGTGCGTAGGAATTTTTTTGAAATTACTACGTTCCCCAACACTTAATTCCTGCTCGTCCTCGAGTAGGTAAATGATAAAAAGAGAATTTTTGATGCGGAGTGATACTTTGGCATAATTTCAATGTAAATCTTCTTAATCATGGTATGAATATTCAGATCCGAAAGATTCAAGACAAAAGTTCATATTGACATAAAAATAATAATATTTCAAGCATACTAACAAAGCAATTATGTCTTCTCAAAATAACATGGCCAAATAAAGTTATCCCTACAAAATCATATAGTCTGGCTATGCTCCATCTTCCACACACAAAATATTTAAATCATGCACAACCCTGATGACAAGCCAAGCAATTGTTTCATACTTTAACATTTTCAAAACTTTTTCAATCTTCACACAATACATGAGCGATATGTGGAATAGAATGGTGGTTGTGGAGAAGATAAAAAGAGGGAAGATAGTCTCACATCAACTAGGCGTATCAACGGGCTATGGAGATGCCCTTCAATAGATATCAATGTGAGTGGGATTGCCATGCAACAGATGCACTAGAGCTATAAGTATATGAAAGCTCAACAAAAGAAACTAAGTGGGTGTGCATCCAACTCGCTTGCTCACGAAGACCTAGGGCATTTTGAGGAAGCCCATCATTGGAATATACAAGCCAAGTTCTATAATGAAAAATTCCCACTAGTATATGAAAGTGACAAAATGAGAGACTCTCTATTATGAAGATCATGGTGCTACTTTGAAGCACAAGTGTGGTAAAAGGATAGTAACATTGTCCCTTCTCTCTTTTTCTCTCATTTTTTTTTATTTGGGCCTTTTCTCTTTTTTTATGGCCTCTTCTTTTTTTATTTTTCATCCGGAGTCTCATTCCGACTTGTGGGGGAATCATAGTCTCCATCATCCTTTTCCTCACTTGGGACAATGCTCTAATAATGATGATCATCACACTTTTATTTTTCTTACAACTCAACAATTACAACTCGATACTTAGAACAAAATATGACTCTATATGAATGCCTCCGGCGGTGTACCGAGATGTGCAATGAAACATGAGTGACATGTATGAAAGAATTATGAAAGGTGGCTTTGCCACAAATACGATGTCAACTACATGATCATGCTAGCAATATGACAATGATGGAGCGTGTCATAATAAACGGAACGGTGGAAAGTTGCATGGCAATATATCTCGGAATGGCTATGGAAATACCATGATAGGTAGGTATGGTGGCTGTTTTGAGGAAGGTTTATGGTGGGTGTATGATACCGGTGAAAGGTGCACGGTATATGAGGCCATTTCCCAGATGAAGAATAATAAGGCTCCTGGCCCGGATGGTTTCCCGGCAGAGTTTTACAAGAAGTGTTGGCACATTATTAAAGGAGATCTATTGCCTTTGTTCGATGATCTATTCGCTGGCCAGCTCCACCTTTTTCAGCTGAATTTTGGAACGATAACACTTCTTCCAAAGAAGACAGAGGCAGTGCAGATTGAGCAATTTCGGCCAATCTGTCTTCTTAATGTTAGTTTCAAAAATTTTACCAAAGTTGGGACGAATAGGCTCACACAGATTGCGCATACTGTGGTGCATCCTACTCAAATTGCTTTCATGCCGGACAGGAACATCCTTGAAGGGGTGGTGGTCCTGCATGAAACGCTCCATGAGATTCTACGAAAAAAGCTGGATGGAGTGGTTTTTAAGGTGGATTTCGAGAAAGCGTCTGATAAAGTCAAATGGCCTTTCCTTCAACAGCATTACGTATGAAGGGTTTGATGAAGCTTGGCGGCGCCAAGTAGAATCCTTCACGCATAAAAGGAGTGTTGGAATTAAAGTGAATGACGATATAGGTCATTATTTCCGGACACACAAGGGCACGAGACAAGGTGATCCAATGTCTCCTATCCTGTTCAACATAAATGCGTTGATATGTTGGCAATATTGATAGGTCGGGCAAAGGAGGTCGGGCAAGTAGGTGGCTTGGTGCCTCATCTAGTCGATGGTGGTGTGTCCATCCTGCAGTACGATGATGATACAATCATCTTTATGGAGCACGACTTGGCTAATGCGAGAAATATGAAGCTGGTACTGTGCCTTTTCGAGCAATTGACCGGTCTGAAGATCAACTTCCATAAAAGCGAGTTGTTCTGTTTTGGTAGAGCCAAAGAGGAACAAGATGCTTACAAGCAACTGTTTGGTTGCGATTTGGGAGCTCTTCCGTTCACTTACCTTGGTATCCCCATTCACCATCGTAAGTTGACTAACAGCGAATGGAAGTGTATCGAGGACAGGTTTAAGAAGAAACTGAGCTGCTGGAAGGGCAAACTCATGTCGTATGGAGGCCGATTGATTCTCATTAATTCGGTGCTCACGAGTTTGCCGATGTTTCTTTTATCATTTTTTAAAGTACCAGTTGGAGTTAGGAAAAGGCTGGACTTCTATCGGTCACGTTTCTTCTGGCAGAGTGATGAAACTAAGAGAAAGTACCGGCTAGCCAAATGGGATGTTATTTGCAGACCAAAAGACCAAGGGGGTCTTGGGGTTGAGAACCTGGAAGTCAAGAACAGATGCCTACTCAGTAAGTGGCTATATAAATTATCTGCGGAGACTGAGGCAACTTGGGCATAGATTTTTCGTAACAAGTATCTGTACTCTAAGACCTTGTCGCAGGTGACAGCTAGACCAACTGATTCTCCTTTCTGGAAGGGGCTCATGAGGGTCAAAGCTACTTTCTTTAATAGAACAAAGTTTATTGTCGGTGATGGCAATAACACTCGATTCTGGGAGGACACTTGGCTAGGTGATGCACCACTGGCACTTCAATATCCGTCGCTATATCGTATTGTGCAGCGACGGGATGCTCTGGTTGCAACAAGTTTGCAATCCACTCCTCTTAACATTCAATTTAGGAGGGTGCTGGTTGGTGACCGGTGGGAGGCTTGGATTCATCTGGTGAGTAGACTGATGGAGGTTCAGCTTACTCATCAGCCCGATCAGTTGTGTTGGAAGCTTACTAAATCTGGTGAATTCACAGTCAAGTCGATGTACATTGATGTCATCAACGCTGGTGTTATTCCTAGTTCCAAACATGTCTCGAAAGTAAAGGTTCCTCTCAAAATCAAAGTGTTTATGTGGTTTGTACATAAACAAGTCATTCTAACAAAAGATAATTTGATTAAGCGCAACTGGACAGGTTCTACTAGGTGTAGTTTCTGTGATCGGGATGAAAATATCAAGCATCTTTTCTTTGATTGCCCGTTGGCGAGGGTGTTGTGGCGCTCGGTGCAAATTGCTTTTAACATTACTCCTCCGAATTCGGTCAGGTCGTTTTTTGGAACGTGGCTTGCCGGTATAGAGGCCGAAACAGCTAGACAAATTTGAGTAGGAGCATGTACGTTATTATGGGCAATTTGAAACTGCAGAAATGATTTGGCTTTTAATAGAACAACTATTCATTTTTTGCAGGTTATTTTCCTGCACTCTTGCGCTAATCCGTATGTGGTCATTACTCACTCCGGCCGGAGGCCGTATGCGTTTGGTTCTTGGATTTGTCCGGTGGGAGATGGTAGCGGGATATCTTCAACCGGTTTGGATGGCGGTCATGTAATAGGATAGGCGATTAGTTTACCTATCTCTCTATATTATGCCAGCCGGTTGTGGCTTCTGGGCCTTGTTTTATTTCGCTAGCTCTTTGTGAGCCAGCCTCCTTTGTTGCAGCACATTGCAAGACATTGTTGAACCACTTTATTTATTAATAAATGTGGCCGTATGCATCACTCAGATGCAGAGGCCGGGGAGTCCCTCCTTTTGAAAAAAAAACTAATACCGAAGGGTTAAAGGCCACGTTAACATATGCTTTAAAACCTGCAGGCAAAACAGAAGAATTTGCATTTGAGGAGGGGCTGGATAGGTTAAGAGTAGGAGGCCTATAGTCTTCTTCACAATCCTCCATTGAACCTGCATTTAGCATTGCTTTTGTAGCATGGATTACCTGCATTGGCTGCATAGGACTTCAAGTTCTCTTTTTAAAGAGAAGGTCCTTTCCAGCTTCCCAAACATTCCAGAGAATTGTAAAAAAATAGTGCTTAAATTTAGCTCTGGGTGCTAGCTTTTCAAATGTTCCAGACAATAATAAAATAGTGCTTAAATTTAGCTCTGGGTGCTTCACGGATAAGATTTGTAGAATGATATCAGTAGGGTAAAAATTGTGATTCGGCATATTAATTTTCAAACCAAAGCAAAACCAGACCATTCTAGAGAAACTGCATAAAAAAAAAGATGTAAATATGTTTCTTCCTACCCACATCTACAATAGTTTTTATTAATATGCTTAGAAAAATTGGAAGTTTTCAAACCTGTTGCTATAGCTCTTCTCTGGTGTGATAGTAAAATACTCGTGTATGATATTTTTTGGGTGTGTAAATTTACATGGCTCCCGATCGGGTGAGAATGAGACGGTTCCTCGATTCATCTCAGGCCGTGCGTGGAATGTTGTTTTCTAGCTGGTTATACTACTAAAATACGTTTTAGTAAAAGAACATGGAAGAGCGGGTCGTGCGCTTGGAACATTGTTTCAGGAAGGTGATTATTACCCCTGTTTTCCTAATACATCTTTAATGGTCTGGTTTGTGATACAACCCTCAGTCCATCTAAGTTGCAAATACAACTCGTGCAATATATTTCGTTGGGGACTAGTAAAACGTAGGTGTCAATCGGGGCCTCAAGCTTAAATTTAACCCCATTGACCGATTTGGTTGATATCCATGCGAGCAAGAACAATATAGAGCCAATAGTTGGCAATAAAACTGTTAATCTCGTCAAGAGTCAATCTTATTAATTATTCATACAATAGAGTTGACTATAAAATTAACTATTAGATTAGTCTTTTTTAAACTTCCTCTCTATCTCTTTGCTCTCATTTAATCTTTTATTTAGGAGCACTCGTAAAGGTTACCTTTTGTATGAGAACAAACTTCTCCTCTTTTTCTTTGTATCTCTCTTCTATATAAGTAACATATTATTTAACCGGGCATATAGTATTATTATAATACCTGCTTCTGCGTACATGCTTCAAGTCCAGGCCGACCCTCGATTTCAAAGTTTACACACGGTCGACTTCAGCATGGACCTCGATGATTGTGCAGCCGTTTGAGCACAATAATGGTAGCCACTCGTGTTAACCCCTTCCATGCACGCACTAGCTTGAGCCAGCTGACCAGCAATGCTATCCGTTAGGCAAACTACTTTCTCCGTTTTTATTTAGGCCGCATTTTAACTTAATCAAAGTCAAGCTTTGTAAACTATGACAAAGTTTATAAATAAAAATATTGACATATACTCCCTCAGTTCCAAACTACTCGTCGTGGTTTTAGTTTAAATTTGAACTAAAACCACGACGAGTAATATGGAACGGAGGGAATACAATAATAAATCAACAACATTAGATTTATTATTGAATGTACTTTCACACCGTGTAGATTTGTTATGGCAAATATTTGTATTGTTTTTAATTAAGTTGGTCAAACTTTATAAAATTTGACTTCAGTCAACTCTAATATGCAGAGTAAATAAAAACAGAGGAAGTATATGTACATCTTTGTGAGCGGCTGTGGTGGACGTATTCGTACTTTTTTAGTTTTTATTTACTATATTTTTGCGGGGTTTTGTATATTAGCTTTTTTTTAGGGAAAAGCCTTCATGGCTAGCTTTATTAAATTATGCAACGCTTACATCGTCCGCTAAAAAACCAGTAATAAATTCCGGAGGTGAGTCCAACCACAAGCTTGGTGGATCAACACGTCCATTTTGAGCTAGCGCATGAGCTACCGTATTAGATTCCTGGTTACAATGCTCTAATAAGGCCTTCCCGAAATCACTAAGAAGTAAGCGACAGACATCTAGTATAGGAGCCGCGATCATCGAGTGTCCTGAGTTTCCCTGGAGAGCTTCCACAATGATCACATTATCAGATTGTATCAAAATAGAGTTCAATCCCAAGTTGCCAGCAAGTTTGAGACCTTCCACAAGAGCGCCTGCTTCCGCCGATATCACGTCCACCACATGCTCTAATTTGGCCGTGGCAGCAGCCACAAACATACCATTGCTATCTCTTATAACTGTACCACAGGATCCTGCATTGTCCTCTTCTACGAAGGAAGCATCAACATTAACGAGATATTGGCCAAGTAATGGCTTCCTCCATTTGTTCAACCGCGGCAGTGTTGTAGGTTTAGTTGCAGCTCGTACAAAATTCAGTGAGAGAGCCTTGATGGACTGGCAGTATATTAGCTTTGTCTTAAGTTAAAATTTATAAACTCTAGTTATAAAAAATATTAATATCCACAATACCAAGTCAATACCACTAAAATCAGCATGAAATATATTCATCATATATATTTGTTATTGTGAGAGTTTATATACCGTTAGAATCAACATGGAATATATTTTCGCATCATATATAAGTACTACCTTGTATCAAACTGTAAGACATTTTTTTAGTTTTGCATAGGGCACAAAAACATCTTACATTTTGTTACGGATGAAGTATTTGTTATCATGAGATTTTATATTCTTTATAAACTTGTTCAAACTTATAAAGTTTGACTTAGATTAAACCTAATATGCAGGTAAATAAAGAAGGGGGTGGTATCTTGTTTTGGCGAATAGACATACTCGTACCTGACGTATATATGAAGCTTAAGCTTTATAGGGGGGACACAGAAAAGCACTTTGAAGAGTGTCTCGCGTGTCCTGTGAATTTTTTCTTCTTATTTTGATGCCTGAACCCTATGATATTTTGTTATGTTCTATTTTCTGTTGTTAAAATTAGAACAAGAACATGTACATGTATGCGAGAACTCTAGAAAGAGTGATACAATGTTTAGCTAGTACTCCCTCCGGTCCTTTTTACTCTGCACATTGGATTTGCCGAAAGTCAAACTTAGCTAAGTTTGACCAAATTTATATTAGAAATTATTAGCATCTATAATATCTAATAAATATAATATGAAAATATATTTTGAGAGAATCTAATGATATTGGTATTGTTATATAAATGTCAATAATTTTTTATATAAACTTGGTCAAAGTTGAATGAGATTGACTTCAGACAAACCTAATATGCAGAGTAAAAAGGACTGGAGGGAGTACCATGATAGCGTGGTAAACAGCCTGTCATTAAAAAAATATCACATCTTAATCGTACATTTACATTGAAAAAGAGCCTTTGGTTGGTATGCATGCAACAACTAAAACACGACATGGTATGGAATAAAGGGAACAAATGACAATAATCATTGACATGGTGGTTTGGCGAATAAATAGCGGGAGCAAATACAACAAGCAAGAAGGCCTCCATTTCACTTTCAGTATGCCAAGTGGATATTAACATGTCCACCTCGCGGCTAGAGACGCTTGTCTTCAAACAACACATGGATTAACCTTCTTTTCCGAGTAATATATTCAACTGGGGTCCTCTCTCTCGGTAACTGCTAGAAAAGTTACGATCCAGATTTCAGAGGCAAACAACAAAAGATACAACCAACGGCCCCATTACCCGACGAACTTGTTTTTTTTTAAACCGAAGCAAAAGATTTGTCTCGTATAGTACTTCCTCCGTTTTTAAATATTTGTCTTTCTAGAGATTTTAAATGGTCACCACATACGGATGTGTATAAACATATTTTAGAGTGTAGATTCACTCATTTTATTCCGTATGTAGTCAGCATTTGAAATCTTAGAAAGACAAATATTTAAGAACGGAGGAAGTATTAAATAAGAGGGAAGAGAGTGTGTGCGCGTTACAAGCTCATCATAACAAACTACTCCCTGCATCCTAAAATGCAAGACTTTTTTAATTGTACATTAGTGTCAAAAAGATCTTATATTTTGAGACGGAGGGAGTACTAATTACTCTGCCGAAATGACATCTTCCCACAGACGGGAAGAGAGTGTGTGTTACAAGCTCATCCGACGAACTTGTTGCCGTTAAGTTGTGTGCACCTTATCCCTTCAGGCTTCAGCCACCGAACGCCGTTGAATTCAAAGGTTGCACACGCACGGGATCTGGGATCAAGGCTGTTACACTCCAGTCCAGAGACTGAGGCATGAACCACAGACATGCGGGGCCTGCCTGTATCCGCACCCATCACGAGGTCAAGTCAAAACAGCTACTCCTTGGAGTCTTGGACCAGTGCTATTGCTGCTGCGATTCGCTGAGGTTCTAGAGAAGACCTGCATGTTGCTATCAGTGATCTAACAGTAAGGCCCACCAAAGGAGACGGCTAAAACTACCGAGCCGATTAACGGATCAAAACATACTGAGCCAAGGTTCGCCTAGTTTCTAGACAAAAGAATTTAATGTTCTTCATACTCTAGACCATGTCTGTATACCAGCTCGCCTGCCTATCACAATCAGCAACAAACACAAAAGAGCATGCGGTCAATTGAGACCACGTGACTACCCAAACGATAATGCAAGGATTGGCCGTGTTGGTGGTTAGTCAAAACTGAAACTCTAGTACAATACTCTCTCTCCAGCCCAGTCTTCCTAATCTTCCAGGAGCACTCTGGATTGTTTGTCAGTCTCCGCAGTTTCTTGGAGGGCAATCCTAGCCATCTCAGAAGAATAGTCAACATGCACCCTCCGTTTTTAAATAATTGTTTTTTTAGAGATTTCAACACATACGGAGTAAAATAAGTGAATCTACACTCTAAAACATGTCTACATACATCCGTATGTTGTAGTTCATTTGAGATGGCTAGAAAGATAATTATTTAGGAACGGAGGGAGTATAAAACTAAGGATGGATATTAGAGGAGAGGGGCATGCATGTTGGCTACAGGCCAACATCGTCCCCAATATTTTGCCAGCAAGGAACCAACGGCGACACTGCATGATCCAGTCAAAGTCTACATAGTGTACAATTAAACAAACAGTATCCATAGCATAGCCCATGGGATAGCATAGGTTTTAGGAAATGTGGAAGACAATGTGTGACTCTTGTCATGGTCCATGACAGAAAACTAAAATGTCACAACAGCTTGGCAGCCAAGCTACAACTTTAACTGCTGGTGCTTCGATACAGAATGGCCAAAATTAACAAAATATTGTTCGAGGATACCCAAGAACCCCAAAACTAGAGTCCCTTGCCAAGGAAGTTCTTCATGCTATATGACTTCTAAGAGATCATTTTTACCTAAAAAAAACTTTCGTCCCGCTTTGTATATAAAGCAAACCATCAAGCCACAACATCCATCAGAGGTTCACATAACACACACCCACATAAAGATAGCACACACAAGAGGTTCAACAAGGATTCTGCTGAGGACACAGCTCAACAAGCCCTAAAATAGAAAAACAACAACCAAAGCAAAGGCCACAACATGGCTAATCCGGCTCCAGCGATGGCGGAGATAGCGGTGGCGCTAAGCGTAGAGCCATCGCGCGGAGATCAGCGATGAAGATGCCGATGGCGTCACGGTCCTGCGGGCGGCTAAGCGGCCGCCAAAACTGCATATAACCACACATTTTGAAAATGACGCCAGTCGCACGTCGTAGATGTATACGCTGGATCACAAGCTTATCGCGGACCGTCCACAGCGTCCAGGCAAGAACCCAATGCCCGGCCATGTAATGTGGCGGAGGCGCAGCGGGGAGGCAAGTAGTTCCGTGAATAAGTCAGGAAAGTTGGTGTTGCACCACCGTCCACCGACCACCTCCCTAAAGCAACTCCAAAGGAATTGTGCAGAGACGCAAGTGAAGAAGACGTGGTTGGAGTCCTCCTCCATCGCACAAAGGGAGCACATCCCATCACCAGGCTGTTTCGCTTGAGTACCTCCACCCCTGAAGGCACCCGGCCGTGGATCCATTGCCACATGAATATCCTAATCTTAAAAGGTAGTCTAGTCGCCCGTATCACAGAGAGAGGGGCTCAGGTCCAGGAACCGCCGCAATGGCCTGGTATAGTGATTTCATGGAGAAGCGGCCCGATGGCTCCAGCCGCCACGGAATGCGATCGTCCGGGTGATCAACACCCGGTTCCTGGAGGGCAATGCACTCAAGGAGCTCATTCTAGGCGGCAAGTTCCGGGGGGCCAAAAGGCCACCGGAAAGCGAGGCGCCCTAAGTCAATAAGGGCCGCCTCGACAGATATCCTAGGCTCCACCGCAATGGAGAATAGGTCCGGGAATCTGGCAGCGAAAGCGAGATCACCAGTCCATCTGTCAAACTAGAATAGGGTGGAGGCGCCTGAGCCCACCGAGATGGAGGACCCAATGCAGAGGACCGGGAGAAGCTCGATGATGGATTGCCAGAACTACGAGCTGCCAGAGCGCTGACAGAAAGCAAGCGGTTGTCCTCGTAGATACTTGGCCCTGATGATGTCGAGCCATAGGCCGCCTCCCCATTTGCAATCCGCCATAGCCATCGAGTAAGTAGGGCGATGTTCATGCGTTTGGAGGACATGATGCCGAGCCCGCCCTGGTCTTGAGGTTTGCAGATCTCGGGCGAGTGGACCATGTGGTATTTCTGTTTATCCCCCTCCCCAGCCTAGAAGAAACACGCCTGAAATTTTGCGATCTCGTGATGGAGGGTCTCATGTAGGTTGTAGAAGCTCATAATGAACAACAACAGGCTACAAAGAGATGAGTTGATGAGCACCGTCCGGGCCGCCTTGGACAGCCATCGACCCTGCCAGGGCTCGACACGGTGTTGGAGCTTGGTCACCATCGGCCGGAGCTCCGCTATGGAGAGCCAAGAGTCGCTAATGGGTATCCCCAGGTAGGACATGGGGAATGAACCCAGCTGGCAATTAAGCCGTTCTGCGATACTCTGGCCCTCGGAAAGGGAGTAGCCCATAAGCATCACCTCACTTTTTTTCGAAGTTAATCTTGAGACCCGACATCTGCTGGAAGCATAGCAGGAGGAATTTAAGATTAGCAATGTCTGCCGTGGAGCCTTCCACCATGATAATGGTGTCGTCGTCATATTGCAGGAAGGAGACCCCACCCCCTCCTACAAGGTGTGGCACTATGCCGCAGATGTGGCCCGCTGCCTTGGCCTTATCTAGGATGGTGGCGAGGGCGTCGACCACCATATTGAACAGAAAGGGGGAGAAAGGATCACCATGCCTTGGAAGAAGGGTCCGACCTCGCCGTTGATGTTAACATGCAGTGCGCCACAGGAAACCATCTGCATGACCTTGCTGACCCATCGATCATCAAAACCCTTCCGGAGGAGCACTTCCCAAAGGAAGGGCCAATGTACCGTGTCATAGACTTTATGAAAGTCAATCTTCAGGAAGACCGCCTTCAGGTTTCTAGCATGGACCTCATGAAGGACTTCATGGAAAACCAAGACCCCATCCAGAATATATCAGCCTTGGATGAAGGGCGACTGATTGGGATGGGTGATGCGGTCGACCAGTGAGGTCACCCTATTGGCGTACCCCCTTCGCCAGGATGCGGAAGATCACATTGATCACCGTGACCGCACAAAACTGGCGGATGTCCGAGGCCCTAGTGACCTTGGGGATGAGAGTAATGATCCCGTAGTTAAGGCAGGACAAGTCACTAGTGCCCACGTAAAACTTCTCAAAGAGCGCCATCACTTCAGGCTTAATGACATTCCAGAAGGTTTGAACGAACTTGACCGAAGGCCATCGGGGCCCGGGCCGAGGATGGGTTCATGCCCTTAATCGCTTGCCAGACCTCGTCCTCAGAAAAAGGGGTCGTGAGGGCCGAGTTCTTAGCGGACAAGGCGCGCTGGTGTTCAGCCCATATATCGTGGGCTAACGCCAGCCCTCCCCGAGGGAAGGTGGAGAGGTGGTCTTTATAACACCCATCCACGTGCGTGTGAATGTCCGTCGGCCGCTGGAGAAGGGTCTCGCCATCCCAGAGGATAGAGATGGTGTTACGGTGCCTCCGTCCATTGGGCAATGGCTTGAAAGTAGGCCATGTTGGCATCGCCCTTGAGGACTCATTTCTGGGTCCCACGAAGGCGCTAGTAAGCCTCCTCGTCAGTGTAAATAACCGTCAGCTGATCCTCAAGATCGTACTGGAGCAGCCACTCGTCGGACGATAAGCCCGACGTGTCAGCCCTAAGATCTAAGGCCTTAATGGAGCCAGGAGAGCCTTTTTGCGCTCCTGGAGGCCCCGGCCTAGGTTGGATCCCCAGTCCCCACCATTCATAAACTGGCAGGCGCGCTTAGCGCAAAAATGCCAGGAATCCATGACACACAGGTCCCGGTGGGGGGGGGGGGGAGCGAGCCTCGTCCCACTTGGCGCATACAGCCTCGATAAACCTGTTCTGGTTCAACCAAAAGGTCTCGAAGCGGAAGCGCGGAGGGGTCGGTGGGCGTACATTCTCCGAGGAGAGGGGGAGGGGGACATGATCTGACCCAATCCTGGTAATCGCCCGGAGACTAGCTAGGGGCATCGCACTTCCCATTCTGGGGAGACGAATGATGTCTACTACACAACCTTCTTCTTATAGACGTTGTTGGGCCTCCAAGTGCAGAGGTTTGTAGGATAGTAGCAAATTTCCCTCAAGTGGATGACCTAAGGTTTATCAATCCGTGGGAGGCGTAGGATGAAGATGGTCTCTCTCAAACAACCTTGCAACCAAATAACAAAGAGTCTCCTGTGTCCCCAACACACCCAATACAATGGTAAATTGTATAGGTGCACTAGTTCGGCGAAGAGATGGTGATACAAGTGCAGTATGGATGGTAGATATAGGTTTTTGCAATCTAAAAATATAAAAACAGCAAGGTCAAGTAATAAAAGTGAGCACAAACGGCATTGCAATGCGTTGAAACAAGGCCTAGGGTTCATACTTTCACTAGTGCAAGTTCTCTCAACAATAATAACATAATTGGATCATATAACTATCCCTCAACTTGCAACAAAGAGTCACTCCAAAGTCACTAATAGCAAAGAACAAACAAAGAGAATATTGTAGGCTACGAAACCACCTCAAAGTTATCCTTTCTGATCGATCTATTCAAGAGTCCGTAGTAAAATAACACCTTAATAAGACACAAATCAACCAAAACCCTAATGTCACCTAGATACTCCAATGTCACCTCAAGTATCCGTGGGTATATTATACGATATGCATCACACAATCTCAGATTCATCTATTCAACCAACACAAAGAACTTCAAAGAGTGCCCCAAAATTTCTACCGGAGAGTCAAGACGAAAAACGTGCCAACCCCTATGCATAGATTCCCAAGGTCACGGAACCCATAAGTTGATCACCAAATCATACATCAAGTGAATCAATAGAATACCCCATTGTCACCACGGGTATCCCATAAGACATACATCAAGTGTTCTCAAATCCTTAAATACTCAATACTATTATATAACTTCAAAGGGAAACATCTATCAATTACAAGAGAGTAGAGGGGGAGAAACATCATATGATCCAATTATAATAGCAAAGCTCGCGATACATCAAGATCGTGCCAAATCAAGAACACGAGAGAGAGAGAGAGAGAGAGAGAGAGAGAGAGAGAGAGAGAGAGAGAGAGAGAGAGAGAGAGAGATCAAACACATAGCTAGAGGTACATACACACAGCCTCGAGGGTGAACTACTCCCTCCTCGTCATGGAGACTGCCGGATGATGAAGATGGCCACCGTGATGGATCCCCCTCCGGCGAAGTCTTTGGAACAGGGTCCCGATTGGTTTCGGTGGCTCTGAGGCTTTGCGGCGGTGGAACTCCCGATCTAGGTTATGTTCTCGAAGTTTGGGTATATATAAGAGGTTTTGGCGTCGGGGAACAAGTCAGGATCTCCGAGGCGGCCACGAGGTAGGGGCGCGCCCAGGTAGGGCGCGCCCACCCTCGTGGGTGCCTCGGGGCTCTTCTGACCCATCTCCGATACTCTGTGGGCTTCTTGTGATCCAAAAATAATCTCCGTGAAATTTCAGGTAAATTGGACTTCGTTTGGTTTTCCTTTTCTGTGATACTCAAAAACAAGGAAAAAAACAGAAACTGGCACTGGGTTCTAGGTTAATAGGTTAGTCCCAAAAATCATATAAAATAGCATATAAATGCATATAAAACATCCTAGATGGATAATATAACAGCATGAAACAATAATAAATTATAGATACGTTGGAGACGTATCAACGAACACGCGGTCCAGGGCCGACCGAACCTGGCCCCAACCCTGTCTAATTCTCGGAGGCCGAGGTCGGTGATGCAATCATTGAACATTTGCATCCGAGGGAGGTTGACTAGACTGTTGCTTTTGTCTTCGGCCGAGCGCATGAGATTAAAGTCCCCACCCACCACCACTGGCAGCTGAGCCGCGAGCACCTTCCTCCAAGGCTCATCGAGGAAACCTTTGGAACGACGGTGGTCGGCAGGATCGTAGACTATGACTATCTCCAATTTGAAGTTTAGGGAGCGCTCGAAGATCTCCATGCTGACGAAGAGCTCGCCACGGTCCATGCTACCCACCTCAAAGGTGGCATCCTTAACTCCTAGCGGGATGCCACCAGAATGGCCTGTGGTCCCATTAGATGGGAGCCAATGCCAGGCAAATAGGTGGGAGCTCAAACGTTCCCGCTCCGGAAGAGCAAATTCTGACCGCATGGTTTCCTGGATTGCTACTATGTCGATCCGTTCATCACGCATATACTCGACGAGTTGGTGGCGCCGGTCATCTTGGCTGAAACCGCGGATGTTCCAGAAGAGTGTCTGCATCAAGGGCCATCGATCGGGGGGCTGCTTGACCCCAAGACGAGCCTTTTGCAAACATGTTGGTAAAGACCAAAAGCAGAAGGCTCTGAGGATTCTGAAACGATAAGCAACTTTGGGCAGGCAAAAAAGTAAAAAATCTAGAGGCAATCAGAGTCTTGTTGATAGTTAAAAAATATTACGCAAGCAGAGATCAGGTGTCGTACCAAAAAAGAAGAATAAACATCCAAAACAGAGGAAAAGTCTGAGGACTATGTCTGAAGTTTTGTCGAATATAAGGATTCAGAAATAAAATTTGGTAAAAATTATCGTATCACTAGCCAAGGCAGTAACTTTCTTTAGCTTATATAAGCTATATACCGCCTAACAAATCGTTATCTAATCATAAGTTGTGAATATCCGTTGCTTTCAATTTAGACTTTGCGTGGAAAATGAGAGCCGAGTACAAAATAAACCTACTATACATAATAGCATGCCATCACCATCCATTACGGTGCATAGTTACATAGCATCAATACCTCAAGCTAAATGCCACCGCATGCCAATTTTTTGCACACAGCCCACTGCCGTAGACAGGTAGCAACCACGACCATGATGCCGATGGCCACAACGACCAGGGCACCAGTCATCTCTATTGTGCAATCCTAAAATATCCTAATAAAGAGGAAACTTTACCACTGTCTGCTCTTAGATAATCTAAGCAGGCAGTTGATGAAAGCGATCGTGTCCAGCCCCAGGGACCGTCCGATTGGGCATGACAGGTCGAGATCATCATCGTAAAGGCACCAGTGGCTGCTAAGAGAATTGTTTAGCTCCATAATGAAGCCTAATCATTGTGCTATGTGATGGAGAGCAAACCAAAAGGCAACATAGTACATGGCCATTACGTGCCTTAAACTATGCTAAGATAGGACATAAAGCACTGCAGCCATAACAGCCGTATGACTAAACTAGGTTAGGACGGGCCCATTTCCCCTCATACAGCGAAGAAGGGACCGCAAATCCAAGATCATGTGCACTGCATGATTTGATCTGATGCAGCCAGGAGATTGATACTACTCCTTCCGATCCAAAATAAGTGTCGCAGTTTTGAACTAAAATGACACTTATTTTGGATCAGAGGGAGTACTTTTTTTAGGTTTCAGCACTAGTATTGAGAAGTGGTTCTTCAAACAAAAGGAATACAAAATACAGAGATGTGTGAACGAGTGATGGACAAAAGTCAAGCAGTCGGCCTTGACTGAAAGCAGATATGCCTTTTTCTCCATGCTACCGGTTACTCCTACATTTTATGGTATAAAGAAACATTTTCCCAGCTTCCTAAGGTTTCAAGAACCGACCAGATGCATTAAGGTTCAATGAACCACATGCTGTAAATGCAGTCCATCGGACAGATAGGATTTTGACATACTGACAATACTGAAGGAGAAAACCTTTACCACATACCCAAAAAATACTACTCCCTCCGTCCTATAATGTAAGACGTTTTTTGACACTAGTGTAGTGTTAAAAAACGTCTTACATTATGGGACGGAGGGAGTAGTTTATAGTTCTTTGAACATTTCGAAGAAGAAACAGTCCACCCTACAAAGTAACAGGTCAATGCACAGCATCATTTGAAATGGCCCCATCATATGTATTTTGCTGCCTACAAAATCAGTAGTCAAGCGTAATTGGGTATCTTTCCTTTCCCTTTTGTTGCGTCTCAGTATACTTCTGTAAAACTGTCATCAGATCATATTCTTTTCATTCAATGCAAGGCATGGGCTTGACTTGAACGCTGTGTGATGCAAGAAATTGTTGGCCAAGATTCCAATAAAGCATTGGGTTCAGAAAACAACCACCAACCAGCACACTGATACCAAGTCAGGGAACTCCAGAATGTTCTGGTGTGCAGAAAGATTTGGTAACTGGAGTAGAAGTTTGGGAGAGATAAACTCTGTAACTGTTGGGTTTGGGCAGATTACTATGGATTCCCACAGATTTTGTTGAAAAGCTGCATTGTTTCATCATATTTCGGAAGAATCATAACCTATCCTCTGAATGGTTCTGCGGCTTCTGCTTCTGCCACAGGGTCGTGACAAGAACCCTACGGGAAGCCAACGGCAGTTCTTTTTTTTTTTTTGAAACGAGGCAAAAGACTTCCATTTCATTAATTAAGGAATTGTAACAGTGTCCGAAAACAACAACCGTAAACTGGCAAAGATAAAGCAACTACTCATGTGGTAAAATTACATCAAGTCCTTTGGCACCTGCCAACACCCATAATCTGGCTTCATCCAAGATCTTGTCCACGATTATCATCGAAGGCGTAGAGACGTTTTGAAAGATCCTAGCATTCCTCTCCTTCCAAAGTTCCCAAGAAATCAGCATAAAGTAGGGAGGCCATTCCTTTTCTATTCGGCGAGCGCGTGAGGGTAAGCTCGGTCCACCAATCTCTGACATTGTTCCTTGCCGCCCAATCTCCGGTCACAATATCGGCCAGACCAATCCTTGCCTTAACTGCATTACCGAAAAAGGCTTTCGCCCCGCTTTATATAAAGCGAACCGAGTATCGGCATTGGAATAGTAAATGTGCAGCTGATTCCTGAACTTGGTTGCACAGTGGGCACATACCACAATTTGGCCATCCTCTCCGGTGTAGTCTGTCAGCCGTCCAGACTCTATTGTGAATGATCAGCCAAGCAAAGAACTTGCATTTTGGAGTGGCCCCGACCTTCCAGATGGTCTTTAGCAGAGGTGTGATGGTACACCCCTCGAACTGCATCATGTAGGCCGAAGCCGTGGAGTAGGTGCCGCTTTCTGTTAGCTTCCAAGTGATTGTATCTTGTGTATCATGGTCGAGAGTAATCCCATCCAACTTCGTCCACGGGGTGACGAACTCCTGAATGTGGTCAGTGGTGAGGCACTTTTTCATGTCAATCTGGGAGGTCCAATGGTCATCCATAAGAGCCTTTTGAACAGTACAGCCTTTCTTTTTGGAGATGTCAAATATTTTAGGCGCAATGTCCATTGGCCTTATACCATTAAGCCAGGATGACATCCAGAAGAGAGCCTTAGAGCCATTTCCAACCGTGACCTTCGTGGCTGCTGCAAAAAGGTCCTTGTCCTTGTCGCCGCAAGGGGTGCCCAGCCCAAGCCACGGCTTTTCCGGCTCCGCCAATTCGTACCAAAGCCACCTCAGACGGAGGGCGGAGGCAAATTTGTCTAGATTCAACACCCCAAGCCCGCCATAGCTTTTGGTCGACGGAGCCAACGACAGTGACCATCTTGAAACAGGTTAAGGAGAGTGCCAGAACATTGTGAAAGTCTAACCATGTCTGTGCAAGGGGTCCCTCTTGCCTCTTGGATTAACTGTCGAACAGTTGAGAGAAGCCAGGACATTTCATCAACTAAGACTATCATGCAATCAGCAGAGGTGGGGAAGATGGGACACGCCAATGGCACAGACATTAAGGTCCAAGAACTACAGAACACTAACTCAGGACAATCCAATAGTTCAACACTGTCTAACAGGATAGCGAAAGTTTCGAATGAGACTGAACATCTGAAACAAAGTAACGATCTGACTAGAAAGTCATCCAAAACTGGATCGAAGAACCAGCGTTTATTTGAGAAGCTATAGAGTCGATTTAAAAAAAAGGGAACTGGACTTCGGTACATACCAAAAATATGTAGGTCAACTGGGTGCTATCTTCAGTTTGGATGTTTATCTATCATTGCTTGGATTTCCTATTTCACGAGATAATTAACCGTACAAGCAACAAGTAAAAATATTAGAGTGCCTCATTTAATGTAGGCTCCCCCACTGCCTGCACACACACACACACACAAACAAACGCAAGCACGAGCTGCAAAACACAACATAACCAACAATTTTTTTTTGAACCGAAACCGTAGAACAATAGTTCTATGGTATTTTCATTAAATAAAATATATACAAACAAAGTTTAAATAAAGCAAAATCACCCAATGCCTTCCCTAGGGAACATCAAATCAATTACAAGTTCTATTCTATCCAGACGTTGATCTTACCTGCCTTGACTGATTTAGCTCTGATCTGAGTAACCTGTTGGCCCTCCTTCAGGTAGTGTTTCCAAGTGTGAATCCTAGGTGCTGCTCTTCTGAAAATCTTCTCATTTCTGCTCATCCATATGCTCCAGCAACCCATAAGTATAATCTCCATCGCAATATCTGGTGGAAGTTTGAACTTTGTAAGCTGAATTTCATCATATGCAGATATACCCCTCTGTTTCCCGGGTGTGAGCGTCTGCCAGCACTCTAGTACAAATTGGCAATCCCAGAAAACATGTGCTCGGTTTTCCTCTGTGGCACCGGAGCATAAGGCACAATTGTAGTCCTCCAGATACATGCTCCTTCGGTGTAAGAGGTTTCTTGTGCTCAACCTATCATGAAGGAGCAACCAGAAAAAGATTTTGTGTCTCAGTCTGCATGCACTGCTCCAGAGTTGAGGGAAGATGTTGTGTGCTGTGTTGGTATCAATGATATTTTTGAAGGCAAAGTGTTCATGGCGGTCCTAACCCCTCCCGCGACCTAACCCCTCCCGCGATCCCCGCGTCACCACCCTAGCCGCGCCGCCGCGGCCCCTCGCCACCTCGCCCCACCTCCTCGCCGCCGCCTGAGGCAGCCGCCGGGCAAGCCCGGGGCGCCAAGGATGATGGATGCGGGGCCTTGGCTGCCCTGCCTGCGTGGGGAGTTCCGGATCTGGAGCGGCTGCTCTTTTGGCGAGGCACGACAGGCTCCGGCGAGCAGCCGTGCGGGCGGTGGTTCTGGCGTCCTGGCCGCGCTGGCGGGGGGATCCCGGTGGTCGTCGGCGGCTGGCGGCGGCTTCTGCGGCGGTCGGTGCGCGATCTGGCGCCTCCTCCTCCCCCTGGCGTGGGCCAGCCTGGTCGGGCCGCGCCTCCCTTGGTCGCTGGTTCTGTACAGGAGGCGCTGGTGGTGGCGGGGATCTAGTTCGGGCGAAATCCCTAGCCGGCCATGACCGGCCGCGCCGACGGCGACGCCTGAGAGCGCCGTTCTCCTCCTTGGAGGCGTCAGTATGGACTGGTCTCCTCACTTCCCCTTCCGCTAGGTCTCCCGGGTGAAAGCCCTAACTTTGTTGGGCGGCGGCGGCGCTCATGGCGCCGTTCCCTTCTTGAAGGCGCCGCTTTGGAACCTTGGGGTTGGGTGGCGCTTGCGGGTGGTGGGCGACGGCGGTGGTGCGGTCCTATCATAGCATGGATCTAAGTCCGTTGCTTGGAGATGGACTCACGTTCGTGAAGGTCGACGTTTGGCGTCATGGTGGCGTCGATTGCGGAGGACCTGCCAAGGCTCGTGTAGGTGGAGGTCGTCGTTTGGCGTCGTGGTGGCGTCGATGGCGGAGGACCTGCCAAGATTGACACCTCAATCTGCTCTAAAGATGGACCAGTGGAAGATGGCGGCGACGACACATGTGAGTGCGTTGGACCGGTTTGTGCCCCGGACCTGGCAGATGGCTCGATCGGGGCCTCCGGCTTTAGATGTTAGGCTTAGGTGAGAGGTCTGTGCATGTGGCCCAGCTTGCACCCCTTCATCATATGGATAGGAGTAGCGGCAGATTGCCAAGATGGTGGATTCAGGCATATTGTTGTTCTACTTTGTAAGGTTCTCGAGAATAATCAATAAAATGGTCGCATGCATCTCCCAGATGCAGAGGACGGGGGTCATCCTCCCTTTCTAAAAAAAAATCAATGATGGCCTTATACATCTTCATAGATGAGTACTTTGGTGAAGTCCAAGAATAAGTCCATGTATCTGTTTCATCCGAAGTTTCTCTGTTGTTTATGATCTCTTGTAATTGTAATGCATTGAATTGATTGAAAGCTTGGAGTGAGAGTGGCCTGTGGAAAAGCTGACTGATCTCATTGAGTGCAAATACTTTGTGCAAGGAAATATCTCTGTTAGTAGCAAAAGAGTGCAACTTTGGGTACTTGTCTCTAAGAGGTTGTTCATGCCAGTTATCAGTCCGGAATAGTGTGGAGTTTCCTCTGCCAGCTTTACATACTGCCTGCTGTTTAAATGTTGGCAGTAATCTGAGTATATCCTTCCAACATAACCGACATGATTCTCGGAAGGCCAAATACAACTTCCAGTCCGTCACAGTAGAAACATGAACTGATTTTTCTTTCCATTATAAAAATTCAAAACCGTAACATTCTTAAATTTTACCGCTAAAAACCGACAGTCATGCTAGAGCATAAATTCTTTTTTTTTCCAATTTTGGTGCAACCATGATTTCCGAATGCAAAACAAAAATCAGATTCAATGTTTTATTGAATAAAATATAAGATTTATCATTGACATGACTGTTATATGGTAGGTTACATTTGCAAACAAAATGCTTTTGTACAAACTCTTCGTATTTAGAAAGTTGAAATGTCATTGTTGCAGCTGCATGGCTTTAGTAAAAAGGAAATGCTTAGTTTACAATACTAAAAGGTACCATGAAAGTGAGACGATACCAAAAGACACACTGAAGCACTAGCAAGGGCTGGACATTATGCCCTGATGATCATAAGCTACACAAACTTTACTAATCAAACTCAGTTTCCTCTGCACTCAGGCTGGATTGGCAATCGTCCGAGTGTCGTTCAACGTTTTTATCGTGTGTGAAGTACTTCCGATATTTTACTAGTCGAAATCGACCAACCAAGCGCCTTCGCCCGAGACCATCTGCTTTAATTTACAAGCGTCAGTTTTACAAGCGGTTTTGGTTGGAAAACGACGATCCAATCACGGCCTAATATCATGAGTTGGTCGGAAGATCATATGGTTTCACGTCTAACCTACCCGACTTGTCGTATAGGCTATGAATGAAACATTAAACGATGAACTTCTTAAGCACAGAAACAATAGAAGAGGATGATCTTCTTAACAAGCAAATCACTGGCATTAGATCGACATGCAAAACAATACGAAGCATTGTTCTCAGGAGGCACGGTGAACAGCTCGCGATGCCGCATGCCACAACATTCCAAGCTCAACTTTGCAATCAAACACAAGGCCTGGCATTACATAGACAATATTCAGAACAAACTCTTAACACATGAATATCTCAGCAGAGTAACTATTTACTTCTAAACTGAACACAGGAATAGGAAAAAACACTCGACGCTGCTCACAACAAGGGCGTCTGAGGGAGTCCTGGATTAGGGGGTGTCCGGATAGCCGGACTATAGTCTTTGTCCGGACTCCTGGACTATGAAGATACAAGATTGAAGACTTTGTCCCGTGTCCGGATGGGACTTTCCTTGGCGTGGAAGGCAAGCTTGGCGATACGGATATGTAGATCTCCTACCATTGTAACCGACTCTGTGTAACCCTAACCCTCTTGATTGCCTATATAAACCGGAGGGTTTTAGTCCGTAGGACGAACAACAATCATACCATAGGCTAGCTTCTAGGGTTTAGCCTCTCTGATCTCGTGGTAGATCTACTCTTGTACTACCCATATCATCAATATTAATCAAGCAGGAGAAGGTTTTTACCTCCATGGAGAGGGCCCAAACCTGGGTAAAAACATCGTGTCCCTTGTCTCCTGTTACCATCCGCCTAGACGCACAGTTCAGGACCCCCTACCCAAGATCCGCCGGTTTTGACACCGACATTGGTGCTTTCATTGAGAGTTCCTCTGTGTCGTCATCTTTAGGCCCGATGGCTCCTCCGATCATCAACAACGATGCGGTCCAGGTGAGACTTTTCTCCCGGACAGGTCTTAAATATTCGGTGGCTTTACCTGCTGCGGGCCAATTCGTTTGGCCATCTGGAGCAGATTGAAAGTTACGCCCCTGGCCATCAGGTCAGATTTGGAAGTTTGAACTACACGACTGATGCCCACGGAGACTTGATCTTCGACGGGTTCGAGCCACAGCCAAGCGCGCCGCACTGTCTCGGTGGGCATGATCTAGCTCTGCCGCCGAACAATGCCCTGGAGGCCGCACCAGTGTCCGCTCCGACCCTTAGCTCGGAGCCGACTGCGCCGGTCGAGGATGGGTGGCTGGACACCGCCTCGGGGGCTGCGAGCTCTACGGCGATTGAGCTGAACACCAGCCCTGCCCTTTGCGAGGCTCGTGACTCCAAGGTGCCGGACTCCTCTCCGGACTCCGAACCTTCCGCACCCCTGCCAATCGAATCCGATTGGGCGCCGATCATGGAGTTCACTGCCGCGGACATCTTTCAGCACTCGCCTTTTGGCGACATTCTGAATTCACTAAATTCTCTCTCTTTATTAGGAGAGCCCTGGCCAGATTATGGTCAGGAAGGTTGGGATGCGGACGACGAAGAAATTCAAAGCCCACCCACCTCCCACTTCATAGCCACTGTCGATGATTTAACCGACATGCTCGACTTCGACTCCGAAGACATCGGCGGTATGGGCGGCGATGCAGGAGAGCGACCAAGACCCAGCGCCTCTGAGGGCCTTTGGAAGGCCACCTCGTCATATGACATATACATGGTGGATATCCCAAAAGATGGGAGCAGCGATGGAACAGCGGAGGATGACCCCTCAAGAAACAGCCTAAGCGCCCGGCGTTAAGCGGCGCCGCTCTAAATCCCGCCACAAAAAGCGATGATTCCGCACGGAGACAATAACACACCGGACGATGCGAAGACAACCCCCTCCGGCGAGATTCAGCGCGGGAGGATGGAGAAGCCATCCCTCGTGAGAGCGGCAGAGAGGTAGAGGACGATAATTACATGCCTCCCTCCGAAGACGAGGCAAGCCTCGACGACGACGAATTTGTCGTGCCTGAGGATCCCGTCGAACAAGAGCGTTTCAAATGCAGGCTTATGGACACGACAAGTAGCCTCAAGAAAAAGCAGCAACAACTTAGAGCTGACCAAGACTTGCTAGCTGACAGATGGACTGAAGTCCTTGCGGCCGAAGAGTATGAACTCGAAAGCCCCTCCAAGAGCTACCCAAAACGTAGGCTGCTACCCCGATTAGAGGAGGAAGCACCAAAACCTACATCACCAGCGCATGATACGGCCGACCGGCCACCTCGTGGCTGACGGAGAAACCTCTCGGCCCTCCACTCAAGCCGCACCCAGCGGCGTTCAAAGAATACCAAGACGCAGGAAGCGCGCCGGACCTGCGAGATATATTGGAGGACAAGGCAAGGCAAACAAAGATTGATCTACGGATCGCTGGCGCCCGCGATACGTGGCGATAATAAATCACGCCCGGATACAACAATTCGGTCGGGCGAACACGATGAACAAAGCTCATTTGAGCTGCGTCGTGATATAGCCCAATACAGAGGCGCCGCACACCCACCATGCTTCATAGACGAAGTGATGGATCATCAAATCCCTGAGGGTTTCAAACCCGTAAACATTGAATCATACAATGGCACAACAGATCCCGCAGTTTGGATGGAGGACTATCTCCTTCACATCCACATGGCCCGCGGCGATGATCTACACCCCATCAAATACTTCCCACTCAAGCTTAAAGGACCAGCTCGACATTGGCTTAACAGCTTGCCAGCAGAGTCAATTGGTTGTTGGGAAGACCTGGAAGCCGCATTCCTCGAAAATTTCCAGGGCACTTATGTGCGACCACCGAGCGCCCGATGACCTAAGCCACATAATTCAGCAGCGGAGGAATCGGCGGAACAATTACAGACCACGGTTCCTAACCAAGAAAAATCAAATTGTCGATTGTCCGGGATCACGGAGGCCCTTGCAGCCTTCAAACATAACATCCATGACGAGTGGCTTGCGACACCTAGGACAGGAAAAACCGAAATCCATGGCAGCCCTCACAACACTCATGACCCGCTTTTGCGCGGGAGAGGACAGCTGGCTAGCTCGTAGCAACAACATGACCAAGAGCCCTGGTAATTCGGATACCAAGGACAGCAATGGTAGGTCGCATCGCAACAAGCACAAGCGCCGAATTAACAGCGATAATGCTTTGAGGATCGGCGATTAATGCGGATTTAGAGGCTCTAAACCGGTCGTGGAAAAAGCCATTCAAAAGAAATACTCCGGGCCCGTCCAATTTGGACCCGAATACTCGATCGCTCGTGCGGATACGACACCCACGAAAAACCAATAACCACACCAGCGAGGATTGTTGGGTGTTCAAGCAGCGAGCAAGTTAAATGCTGAAAACAATGACAAGGGCTGCATAGCGATGGCGAGGAGGAGCCCGGCCGCCGAACAATAGAGGGCGAAGGGCTTCCCCCACAAGTGCGGACGGTGAACATGATATATCGCAACCCACATACCCAAAAGGGAGGCGGAAGCGTGCACTAAAGGGGCGTATATGCGATGGAGCGATCGCCCCAAAGTTCAACCCGTGGTCCTCCTGCCCGATCACTTTTGATCGAAGGACCACTCCACTAGCATCCGCCATGGCGGATTCGCGCATTGGTTCTAGACCCAATCATTGGCCAGTTCACCTCACTAGAGTCCTAATGGGCCGGCGGCGGCTTTGAACACTGCTTTATCGGGATACGGTCACGAAAAATGGTCATAGACCCTCAAGGATTAAACCCACAAAGGCGACCTTTAAAGGCGTCATACCAGTGTAGAGGCCAACTATGCAGGCTCGGTTACACTTGAAGTGGTCTTGGATCCCGGATAACTTCCAGCGAGGAGTTAATCTTCAACATAGTCCCGTTCGCGATGGCTATCATACGCTTTGCTCGGACGAACCGCATTCGCAAAGTTCAATGCGGTGCGCACGCATACCTCAAGCCCAAGATGCCAGGCCCTCGAGGAGTCATTACGGTCAATGGAAACACCGAACGCTCTCTCTGAACGGAGGAGCATACGGCGGCCCTTGCGGCGGAGGTACAAAGCAGCCTTTCAAGGCAATTCTCGAGTCCAGCTTTTAAACGTCCGGACACCGTCAAGCGCGCCCGGAGTAACCTACAACAAGACCGGCTGGCACGTTCCGAGCACACATAGCAATGCGGCCCCAACCCCAGCCCTCGCGAAATTGCGAAACCAGTACTACGCGTACATAATTATGCCCTGGAAATACCATGGGAATAGGGGGAGGGGCACGACCACGGCATGCCCAAAACGCGGTTCGACCGCACTAGGGGCTTCCGATTGTGTCATTCTTTCTTTTTTCTTTCTTTTCTCTTACTTTCAGGACTCCGTTCTCTAGAAGCCCTGTCCGGCATTAGAATCGCCGAACACATGATGCAACAGCCAGGGAAGCAGAAAGCTACGTCGAGCGTCCAGGTGGTCTCTATTACGAGCAGTATACCTGTTTTACATACCATCCCGCAGCTCGCCCCTGGAGGAGGACATGTCAAATAGTCCCGCCCCTCGCTTATCGCACTATTTGTATCGTTCTGCTTTTATCGCAGTCTTTTCGAATAAACAATGCATAGTTTTTATCTATTATTGCATTCCTTTTTCTATCTATATATGTTCATTAATGACATATTGCACCCGTACACTTTGGTACGGCCAAATACACCAGGGGCTTAAGTACCCCAAAATATGGTGTGATAAGTCTGAACACTTTCACAAGTCGGCACCCGAACTTATAGCATTATATGAATCAGCTCCGAATCATGTCTTGGGTCAATAGTTGGGTTTTCCGGCTCCCATGTTTTGGTACCTTACGTTCCGTTATATCGGCTAAGGTAGCCTTTGG
Organism: Aegilops bicornis; assembly: GCA_021605145.1. Lineage (NCBI taxonomy): Eukaryota > Viridiplantae > Streptophyta > Magnoliopsida > Poales > Poaceae > Aegilops > Aegilops bicornis. The sequence continues at coordinate 171,085,115 of CM038673.1, read as the reverse complement.
GAGAACCACTGCGATTGTGCCCGGTTGAGCTGGGTTAGGCACCTCGGTGGAGAAAGCTAAAAACTGACCGTCATGATAGAGGCGAGAGCGATGCGCTGTTCGAGAGGTTTTCGAGTCCCTAAAGACTTATGCCGCTTAGGCGAGGAGTCGGCTTTGTCCGGCCTAGGCGTGGATAGCGCCCGAACTCGGTCTTCCGAATACTAGGGGCTTCGCGAAATTTAAAATTATAGAATTCTATGGCTAAGTGAGAGTGTTCAAGCATTATAGTCCGGTTGCACAGTTACGTTGTGTTGGCGCCTCCCTCGAAGGACCCAAGAATGGGAAAAAGAGTGCTCAAGTTTATCGAACACCCGGACATCAGCGGCATGAAGCGAAGCCGACGACTTCGCCATCTCTCAAATTTTATAAGCGGCCGCCTGAAGGTAATATTTTAAATTCAAAAGCGTTGCTTAGCATATGGACAAGTTTTCAGCGTGCGAGGATAACAAATGCGAGTTTACTCAAAATTACATCTTTGGAGCATTCACCGCTATAAAGCGGGCACCCTTGAGGCGCCCTCATAATACATCTCGGGCTTGCGATGCTCCTTGCCGGTGGTGGTCCGTTCGTCACAAGCTTCTCGGCATCCATCTTGCCCAGTGCACCTTAGCACGGGCAAGGCCTCTGAGCACCTTCGATGCAGATGGAGGCGCTTGGCGACTTCAATCCATGGACGGCGTCCACCCGGCCGCCTCACCCGGCCCGAAGTAGCTCCCAGGCATGGCTTCCTTAGGCCACAGCCGAACTATTAGGCTCTTCATGGCCTGTTCGGCCACCTTATGGAGCTCGACCAGCTGCTTTAGCTGGTCGCTCAAAAGGCTGCCGGTGTCCGGCCTCGACATCTTGAGACCAGAACACCTTCTCCGTCGAGCTCCCCTCCTCGGCCCGGTAGAATCACGGCAGCATCGGACACCTTCTTTGAGGTAGATCTGCAAATGCTCCTGGAGAGCTCCGGATTCGGGTAAGTAACAAGTAATTCACTTTCACGTGCTTGCTTTGCATAAAGAATGCCTTACCCGCCGCTATCTTCTTCATCTCCTCAATTTCCTGGAGGGCTTTGTGGGCTTCGGCCTTAGCGGCTTTGGTGCTCTCAAGGGCCGAGGCGAGCTCGCACTCTCGAGTCTTTGAGTCACGCTCCAAACTCTCGTGTTTTTCCACGAGAGCACAGGCTCTTGCCGCACCTCCGCCACCCGCGCCTCCTGCTTCTCTCGCTCGGTGCGCTCAGCCGCATTGCTTTCGACCTTGGACACGCTTCCTTGAGGTCGCCACCTCGTGCGTGGCCCCTGCAATACTCACGTTATTCCTGTCATTTTTTGCAACCACATCTTTTATATACTTCCATAAGGTATTACTTACCTTCCTTGTCCTCGAGCTGCTTTTTGGCAAGGCCGAGCTCGTTCTCGGACCGCTTGAGGCTCTGCTTCAATGCATTGACCTCTGCAGTCAGTGCAGCAGAGGTCAGCAGCGCAACCTGCATTCCCATATTGACAAACATATGTTAGACTCCTGCGTACATCTTTTAGATCCTCAGTTCGGCTTTTCTTTCCGAACACCGAACTAAGCATCGAGACTCTTGTCTATGCGGTAATATTTTTACATATATTAAATACATACCTCAAAGCCTGTTAGAAGGCTGGCACAGGCTTCAGTCAGCCCGCTCTTGGCAGACTGAACTTTCTGGATCACCACACTCATAACAGTGCGGTGCTCCTCGTCGATGGAGGCGCCGTTAAGCGCCTCCAGCAAATTATCCGGCGCCTCCGGTTGGACGGAGGTCACCGGCGTCGCAGGCTTGCCCTTCTTACGTAGGGGCCGCCTGCCGGACTCCGGAACCACTGAAGGTTCCGGTATGGAGTCCGGCACAGGGCCGGACTTAGAGCCCTTCGGGGTTTTATCCCCTTTGCGCCCGGAGTCCGGGAGGTCGCCTTGCGGCGCCTCCAGGACCACCTCCTCCTGGCTGGGCCCCATTTGGGACTCCACCACGGTGTCGTCTGCATCGCGAGGAGAGGAGGCGGTCGGAAGTGAAGTGCTATTCACATCCGACGAATCCAGGGAGCCGCTCGTCGAAGCGTCGAGCCCGTCCTTGGGCGGGCTGCATGGTTATATTCAGCGTTAGAAGATAATGTGCGACAATTTAAACGCCATGAGTTATTCTGGTATCCGGACACTTAAAATCTCGCCAGGGGCTTGGCCCTCGGTGGCCACTCCTCTTCGCCGTCGTCGGCGTTGGTGGAGCAGTCCGGAGGAAGGGTCCTTCCCTTCTTGGACCCTCCGGCCTCCCCAGTTGGGGCGGCCTTCCTTTTCTTCTCTCCCCCACTGGGAGAGAGGCTTCTTTTTCCTCCTCCTCGTTTTCACGGGAGGAGTACGCCTCGGAGTCATCGGACGATGAGTCCGACAACACCTAGCGCCGGGAACTCCTTCGAGTTCCCGTGGCCTTCTTCTTGGCCTTCTTCTCCGGCACCACATGAGGTGCGGAACCAGCAACCCGTCAGCGGGCGTCCTTTGGAATCTTCACGGCAAGGGGCCGGACAGTCAACCTGCCCGGGCGTCTTACGCCAATCTGTCAAAGGTAAGGGAGTTTAGATCCGCATAAAGTCAAACTATGAAAACAAGAGTCCCATACGAGGTAAAATAGCTTACCTCGTTGGCTTGGCCAGCTGAGCTGAATCCGCGATCTTTGGTAGCGGATCACGGGAACCTCGGCGTATGAACAGCACCTTCCGGGCATCTTCGTACATAGTGTCGAAGAGCCTTCTCAAGGTTTAGTGCTGTGCGGATCAAACTCCCACAAGCTGAAGGCCCGTTGTTGTACAGGAGGATCCGGCGGATGAGCATGACACAGACTACGTTGACAAGCTTGAGCTTCTTGTTCACCAGGTTTTGGGCCTTGAGTTTGGAGTCCGGTCGGCTCTTCCGAATTACCCCACGTCGGGCCCGTCTCTTTCCGGAGGTGAGCCGTGTAGGGAAGCGGTCCGAATTCGGGGCCGCTGCCCATTTAGGGCCACGCGGCTCGGTGATGTAGAACCACCCCGATTGCCACCCCTTTATGGTCTCCACAAAGGAGCCCTCGAGCCATAGGACATTGGCCATCTTGCCAACCATGGCGCCTCCGCACTCCGCTTGGCGGCCGCCCACTACCTTTGGCTTGACATTGAAGATCTTCAGCCATAAGCCGAAGTGGGGCTTGATGCAGAGGAAGGCCTCACACACGACGATGAACGCCGAGATGTTGAGGATGAAATTCGGGGCCAGATCGTGGAAATCCAGGCCGTAGTAGAACATGAGCCCCCAGACAAATGGGTGAAGTGGAAAACCTAGTCCGCGTTGGAAGTGGGTGAGGAACACCAACCTCTCATGGGGCCTGGGGGTGGGGATGAGCTGCCCCTTGTCGGGGAGCCGATGCGCGATGCCGTTGGACAAGTATCCGGCCTTCCGCAGCTTTTTGATGTGCCCCTCCGTGACGGAGGAGGCCATCCACTTGCCTCCCGCTCCGGACATGGCTCGGGAAGGTTGAGGCGAGATGTGCGGACTTGGGCGCTGGAGCTCGAGTCTGTGAAATGGATGGCGGAGGAGGAAGAAGGCGTGGGTAAAAGGTTGATCCTTATCCCTTATATGAATGAGACGAAGCTATGCATCCCCACCAGCCTGGTAAAACTCGCTTATCTCCCAAGCGCCGTAATCAATGGCGCGGTTGGGTTACCCACGCCCGTATTGATGAGAATCCCAGAATAAGGGGACACGATCTCTGCTTTGACAAGACGTGCCAAGGAAACCGCCTCGCTAGAAGCTCTGAGGTGGAGCAGTAAAAAAGATTCAAATAAAGGCTTGGCCGTGGTGTTATGTCACGCCTTGAGAATCGTCGTGATTGAACTTATAAAATTATTCTCTCTACGGTGGTATGTGGAACTTATTTTGCGAGCGGACACTATCCTGGTGTTCAAAATCTTCTATGAAGTATTCGGAGGAGGAACCCGCCTTGCAATGCCGGAGACAATATACGCGCCGGACTCGTCGTCGTTGAAGCCTGGTTCAGGGGCTACTGAGGGAGTCCTGGATTAGGGGGTGTCCGTATAGCCGGACTATAGCCTTTGGCCGGACTCTTGGACTATGAAGATACAAGATTGAAGACTTTGTCCCGTGTCCGGATGGGACTTCCCTTGGCGTGGAAGGCAAGCTTGGCGATACGGATATGTACATCATGTGGTTCAATTCAACATTTATTTAAAACTGTACCAAAACAAGTAGCACACAATCTCAAAGCACACTGCACATCATGTGGTTGAGACCAAGATTTGAAACAACTCGCCACGAAGACTGGAAACAAATCTCGATCTCCTTTTGTGCAGTTCCACCAAAATTAAGCAAAGTCACCGGTGTGACATTCAAGTTGAACTGCACAAAACACTCTTAAAACATAAGTGTTTGAGTGGCGAAGCAAAATGTATAATAGCAACAAGTTGAATCGATACCCTGTTTTAACAGAGGCAAAAAAGGAAACAATTACTTGCCGATAAAGGAGGATGAAACAAGCGGTGACGAGAAAGAAGCATCTAACTTATCTTGGATGGAAAACAAAGTAGGACAATAGCATTTCTAAAATGGTTGCATTGGTTCATATTAATGAGACATTCTCTTGAAACAACATCGGTTAAAAATGTAATTTACTTTTAACGGTGGCATTTCTTCAATTTTTCGGCGACATTCTTAGATTAACAACAACAAAATAGTTGTATGGGACATGCCGGCACCATAATAAATCCCTGCGTATAAATGGGTGATCACGAGTATGTAGCCAAGCATCATATATGCACTGGTCCCCTATTTTTTCTCTTTGAACCTTCTTCCTATGTGAGGGCAGCAAATCTAGTCCTGCACAAACTACCCGACTCCCCAGTTTCTTTCCCTTTTCAACAAAGAGATCGGTTCCTTACATATGTGTGTACTGGGTTACCCCCTTTTTCCCTTTTTGACCTACAAAGCGGCTGGATAGCCAGTCTATACTACTTTCCGCCCCTCCTTTCCTCATTGGATCACGTCCTAGATTCTTGCTCCAGCCCACCGCACCCTTCTTTCCTCTTTGAACCAAGACCTAGATTCGACTACAGATCGGAAAAGATCCACATGCAGCTAGAGCAGCAGCGGTTTCAAAGAAACTTATACCTTAGGGTCGTCGGGATGTGGCAAGGTGTCTTGGCGGAGGCGGATCTTCCCACACTACGTGCGCCATGGCGAGGAAGAAGGGGTCGGTGGCCCTCCCTTACAGTGCTGGGTGAAAGAGAACAGCGCAACCGGCGGTGGCTTGCCTCCCTCGCCGAGCGATAGAGTGAACGTTGCACCTCCTCCCTTCCGGTGCGACGGGATGCGGGACGCCTCCTTCACCCGGTGTGAGGGGGAGAGGGAGACAAGAGGCCAACGCAGTATTGTTTAGATCTGGTGAAGAGAGGGTGAGAGGCGTGAATATAGCAAACCCTAGCAAATGAGCAGCTGAGCCTCCAGTGATGTAACATATATGTAGTGCAGCGGCGTGTGGAGAGTGCAAACCCTAGCGAACAAGTCTTTGAGGCTCCGCTTATATATATACTACTGTAGTCTGGACTGAGCTCCGGTGCCTTCCTTTGCACCTGCTTTTGGCTGTATGACAGGTGAGCCAGCCACATTTTGGGCCCACCTGTCATAAATCCAAAGGCAGGTGCACTAAGTCAATGAAGCCGCGTCCATATAGTAATCTCGTGTATACGACTAATATATAGTGGAGTGGTTTTCTTATTCTCTCCATAACAATCGTTTTAAATTGTGTAAGTACGAAACAAAACTCTTTATTTAATGTACAGTGAAAAAAACTAGTACTACTTCCGATGAACTAACGATCCACGCCCGCAGCGTCTGGTCGCACTTCCCGTCCTTCACGTGTGGTACACTACCCTCCCTTAAGTGAACAACCACACATGCGCCAAATTATCCAACGTGTGAAACATTTGGTTCATAGCCAATTGTGTGATAAAGTTGCACCAACGTGAAAGACGACTGCGTCTCCAATGGAACCAAGGTGAACTGACGAAGGATATCATCTTTGTGCATAACAAGCAAAAACAGCGATGGAAGACAGCTTGTTTTTCATTGAAAATCGATCAGCTTCACTAGCCGACACAACCATGAGGCGCAACCATGAGCATCGATAGGTCATCGTGGTGATGCATCATCGATTTGGCATCAAGTTTGGGTGAGGCACCTATGAAGTTTGACAAATCCTCACTATGGTGCATTTCTTCTCATTAATCAAGCTCGAGGAAGGAAGAACCACGTGGCGAGAGGGACGGTGAGGCGGAACAACAATGGCCATCCAATTTTGTGCAGTTCCACTAAAATTGAGGAAGACATGCCGGGTATGGAGACACGCATCGCTGTTTCCAAAAATATAAAAAAGGGTTACCAACGACATCTCAATTGTCAATAAGAATTAATGAAAAGTACACCAACAAACAGAAGCATCATAATTATCTTGATGGGAACTAAACCAGGATACCCGAGAAAATAAGCATTTCTTCATTTAACCACTGATAGTACTACCACCATATGGACAATGACCGCACAACCACCATGTACTTTTTGTCGAAACAACATGTATACCTCCACCGAGGCATAAATCAGGACAACTTTTCGAGTGGCATTTCCTCTATAATAGTAGTACTAGTAGGTGATGTTGGACCAGCCAGCGAACCCTAGCTACTATGCATGGGGAGCTGGGGAGTAGTCGCATAGAAGAAAACCCGCACGCAGCGACACAGGGAGCTGGACCGATACAAGTTATACCTCGGTGGGCGAGATGTCGTTTAGGCGGGCGGGCGGGATCTTCCCACACGACGGCAACGAACAAGAGCACGGAGGATCTTACGTCCCGCGCCAGCCGACTCGAGAGGACAGTGCGGCTTCGGCTTCCATCGCCCGGCAGCGACAACGTCAACGCTGCACCTCCTCACCTCCCGCGTGGGACGGGATTCGGCGGATCTGTGACCACCGGTGAGGAGAGAGATAGAGTGGACACCGTCATCTTGTTTTGATATGGAGAGGGTGAGAGGCGAGGCGAGAAACTCGATCAATCAAGAGGCTATAATGGAGTACAACACACTCTCCATAGCAGTGTTTTTACATAGAATACGCGCGTTCCCAGAAAAAAGTAACAAAAACTGTCGGACGATTTTTAAGGGTGCATCTAGGACACATCTAGATGTGACATAGTTATGTCACATCTAAGTTGATATCCACTATGTTTGTGGTCTATTTTTTCCTAGTTTTTTTGTTTCTTGTTGCTACATTATATACTTGTGGGAGCTTAGATGTGATATCCTTAAATAACATCTAGATGTGAATTAGACAAACTGATTTTCTAACGTACCAAGAAAGAAAACTCGATCAAAAACACGCCCCCGCTTCCAGGTCGCGAGAGTCGTTGCGCACACACACATAGACATAGACATGCATCTCCGTGTTTACGTAAAATTACATCTCCATCTCCATCTTCAATCATATTTGTCCAACTGGCACATTATTTACGTTGTCCATCTCTTCCAGTAGTGCTAGTACTCCATGGCGCGATCCATCGACAAGCGGTAGGAAAGTTATCGTATACTTGGTTTTGCGGTGAGTGGCATGCCCGGCGACCGTGTGGGTCGAGCCGTGGAGGAGGGTGAGACACGTACATGACAGACGTGATTTAAACGTTGGTTTTGCTCGATGGCGCGATCCAACGAAACAATACGTTGGTTTCTCTCAGTTTCCATTTTTTCTCCGGAAAAACGGAAACTTTTCCAGTCCATTTTCATTCCTATTCCAAGGTTGCCCCGTTACAACATTCCGTCAAATACAAAGGAAAACTAACACGCATGCTAATGCATCTCAATGATTCACAGATCATAGCCAATATTTACTTCACAACTAAAGAAAAAAGTTGTGAGAGTGTGTACGAAAGAAAAACTACTGATGGGGTCACTACGACTTAAACCCTAAACCCTAAACATGATTTAATTTCCTGGCCAGGTAGAACACAGCCGAAGGAAAGGCAGCTGGCACCCTCGGATCATCACGATGCTTTTGTGCGGTTCCACTAAAATCGACACGAGCATCCACGATGTCAAAGATATTGAAGAAGTGTGATTAGAATAATAATCTTGGCACTAGTTCATGAGACATAAACTCATCACAAATAGAAACCGGTAGAAGTAGAGAAAGATCGACATGGAGATGGAGCTACGGCGATGGAGCAAGCCCGGCTCCAAAAGGAAGATGGACTACACAGGACGTCGAGCTGTAGCTAGAAGAGGCGGTTGGGGCGGCATCGACCCATACCGCGGTGACCCCGATTGGGATGCACCGGCGTGGGTTTTCTCCCTCGCCCGATGTCGACCGGCGTCTCACGCAGAACATTGTTCCCTTCCCCAGCTACGGGATCAGGCCCGTCGTTCTATGCTTGTGAAGAGAGCAACCTAAGCAAGCAGGCTTGTAGCTTAGGCTCCTGCTAGTGTATATATAGTGGTTTTCTTTTTCTCTCCATATCAACCATTTTATATTGCGTACGTGTCATTCAAGAGTGAAAGCATGGTTGCTTCTTCCGACTAACTTACTGTGTGATTTGACTGCTCCTTAGTGGCCCCTACACGTACTCCCTCTACGTGTATGCAGATCCTGCGTACACATGGGCCAAAAAGCAGCGCGCGACGCCCTAATGCATGCATGTCCGAGCACACGACAGAACACACACGGTCATGCTCAAGTGCTCAACCTACACGTGCATGCACACACATACTCAGTCAGGGTGAGCTAGTGACCGTATGAACACCGGAAAATATATATATATTGAGCGCAATGGCGTATTATGAAGTCCATCGACCGTATTTTCACAAATATACTGATGACGATGTATTTATCTCGTTTGATTAAGCCATATTAACCGGAGAGGAGGCAGTATGGACTAGCATTACTTTGCTGTGTCCCGTCATTGCCGAACGAGGAGAAGGTTGCAGGACGGGAGAAGCTTGCGCACGGTGGCTCGCAGGACAAGGAGAAACTTTTGACTAATGCAAGCTCTCCCTCGCTTTCGAGGCGGTGGGCGTGCAACAGTTAATTGATGTCAGTGCGAAGCATACACTATACTACTAGTGCTATTATTGTTCGACTTCGAATAGGCGAACAGCCAAGCACAAAGTTTACTAGAACTACTACTATAGTCTATAAAGTGCGTACTATACTAGTACTAGGAACCGGATGGAGGAGGCGTCTGCACTCTTATTATAATTTTAAAATGTGATAAAGCAATCTTCAACACATTTGGTTCTCTTGAGGGTTCTCGCATGTGATAATGGAAGTTGATTGCATGGAACACTCGCCACAATTCTCGCTTAATTCTGGCTCATATCCTGTTACAAATAGTAGCGCTCGGTAATATTTCCTCTTTTTTTGTTATTCAGCATGTAAACAGGTCAGCAAATCTTGCGGCGCATCTTCGTGCGAACCGTGCTTGCAGCACTTTGAATGTGGCCGAGAGCTGGCTTGATGAAACACCTCGCTTCCTACTTCTTTTTTTTGCGGGTACCTCGCTTCCTAGTGACCAGATGTCTTGGCTGATCGTCCTAAGAATGCTTATATATGAATAAATCTCTCTCATTTACCCGCCAAAAAGATTAAGCCATATTAACGGAAAGGAGGGAGTATGGAATAGCACTACTTTTTGGTGTGTCCCGTCAACTCATGAGCGAGGAGAAGCTTGCGGAGAAGGTGAAGCTCGCTTCGCCTTTTGACTAATGCAACCTACCCTCGGTGGACATGCATCGATCCATTCGGTGTCAGTTATCGAGGCATACACTATAGTACCCAACATGCGGAGTACCATCATTGTTCGACTTCGCGAAGAGGCAAAGAGACAAGCCCAGTAGTAAGAGTAGTACTACTACTAGAACTGCATGGTGGAGCGTCTATACTCTTATTTTTTTATCTCTGATAAAGTACACGTTTATTCCGAAGAAGGGCGGAAAACGGCAGCCCAACATGTAATGAATGATATCGATCAGCCAACCATGCTCGAATATATCTTGGCCTCCGTGCGAGCCCGTCTATGTGTTCTCGCTCCTCGTCTCTCTCAAGGAACGGCGGGTTGGCTCTTTGCCGTCAATTGAGATCGGTTTGCTCACACTCCTGTCCCACATGTCAGTGATATGCCAAGAGGAGGTGCGTTGACCGGTAGCCATCTGGCGTACTTGGTTTTGCACCTTCATACTACTCCTCCCTCCGTCCACAGTTCTGGTAGCGCTTCATTATGATGCATTTCTCTCAATGCATTTCCACCACCGAAGAGTCTTTAGATGCGTTTGGTTTAATGCTCAATTAATTAGGGCGTGGTAACACGCAATCAAGTCCACAATTTTCTCTCCATGTCTTTGTACTACTACGAATTGGAGTAAGTGCATGCATGTGTGTACCGGGTGGAAGCACTTTGCATGCATGTGTGTACGCATTATTCCCTCTAGTAATAGGCGTCGTGCTATAACTACCAATGCTATTTTTCAGGCCGATCGCTAGTCGCCTTGGTCCCACCGATTTTTTTCTTTTTTTTCTGAAGTGCTTGCTGTATAAAGCGGTGTGGATGGAGTAGTATGATCAGATTCAAAGAAGAGCATATTGATGGTTGCTTCTTGAGCAACTTACGATTAGGAAAGGTGGGGCTTATGATTTCCTGCTCATTACTCACTATTAATGTGGGCGCATAGCGACCGGGCTGAGTCTCCCATGCGGTTGTGCACTACCCCCTCGGTTCTTAAATATACTCCGGAGTATTTGTCTTTCTAGAGATTTCAACGAGTGACTACTAAAATATTTGTCTTTTTAGAGATTTCAAATGGACTGGCACATACGAATGTATATAGACATATTTTAGAGTGTAGATTCACTCATTTTGCTTCGTATGTAGTCACTTGTTGAAATCTCTAGAAAGGCGAATAGAATATTTAGGAACGGAGGGAGTACATCTGAAAGCAAAATGAGTGAATCTACACTCCAAAATATGCCCGTTTGAAATTTGTAAAAAGACAAATATTTAGGATCGAAGGAGTATAATTTTGTGCATGGCACATGGACCCGGATGATGAAGAGGCTTCTGGCAATGCTATCAAGCTTCCATCATTTGTTTACATAATTGACGTACTATACAAATAATTTTCCAGCGACATGAAATTGTACAATGGTGTGAGCTTTCAGGTTTTGTTTCGCATGTCTTGCCATCGATGCTCTTTCGGAAACAATAAAAAACTAACTTCCTTGCTAATGCATGTCAATTATTAGCAGATCAGAACTAATATTTACATCTGGCTGAAGACAAAGTTGTGAGAAGGTGTTAAATTAAAATTGATCCATGCTTTCATTGGCAGCAACGTCCCCCAGCTCTGTCTAAATCAACAAGGCATGTTGGGAAAAAAGTAGTTATGCGGAGCATGCAACATTCGATCATTTTGTGCGGTTCCACTAAAATAGAGCTGGCGTCCTGTTCCAAAGATATTAAGTGTGATTACGATAATAGAGGACTGCTGATGAAACAATAAACACACAAATAGAAGCCGGTCACCTCTGCGGTCTCTCTTAAGACTAACTAGTTGGAGAAGATTAGGCTCGAGTTGGATGAGGAGGATAGAGCAAAACCAATCTCCCTTTGTGCGATCGCCTTTGAAATGTAGAGACGTTGCCCGTGTGACATTTTAGTACAACTGCACAAAACACTCTTAAGAAAAAAGTGATTTGTGCAGTTCACCAAAAGGTCGCAATAGCAACGAGGTGAAATGGATAGCCCTGTTTGCAAAAAGAGGTAGAAAGGAAACAATTACTGGCCAGTAACAGTTTATGACACATACACTGACAAAAAAGAAGCATATTCCTTGTCCTAAGGGAAGATAGCAACACAGTTGTGTTTGTCTAAAAGCAGTGTGAGGGCGAGAATGCACTATGGAAAGAAATCGCGGACGAGCTACATTTTGGGCAAAGAACTATGGAATATCCACATGCAGCGGCGTGGGAAGGCGGGCAATGGAGCAAGGCGAAGGGGATACACGGAGGTCGTCGGGATGTAACTAGGTGGCGGCGGCGGCGGAATCTGCGGCAGGTGGCGTAGGCCCTGCGCCGGAGCTTGGTCGAGAGAAGGCGGTGTGTACCGCAGATCGGGACGTCTTTGCCTCGGCACCGTCGAGCGAAGCTTGATGCACTTCCTCCCTTTCCCTGGCGGACGGGATGCGGCGGATCGGTGACCAATGGTGTTAGAGAGAGGCCACCGCCTCCCTTTCCCCGGCGGACGGGATGCGGCGGATTAGTGACCAACGGTGAGAGAGAGGCCACCGCAGCCTTGTGTGAGATACTACGAAGAAGCGACAAACCAGGCGGGCAGGCTCCATTGTATATAATGAAGCGGACTACCTTTTCTCCATAAAAATCATTTTATATTCTGTGTACATGCCATTGGCGCTATAACTTTATTTAAAAATAACGCAGCAACGCCTCAAGTTGAACTTTGTTTTCGTGCACCGTGGTACACGACCTCCCTAGGTAAACAACCGCTTCTGGTGTTCAAATTAGCACGTGGGCTGCCATTTCATAAAGAAATGAGCTCCACCGTGTACCAGCGGGTGTGGCTGGGCACGAAGCGTGAAATCGTGCAGTGCACCTATTCTCTTCTTGTATCGTACACCACCTACGTGGGGTTGTGTGAGAGAGATACAAACCTAGAGGGATATAGTGTGTGGGTTCTTGAGAGTTTTTTGGGGGCGGGGTCAATCAAAAATGTAACATATGCAATGTGTGTGAAATAGAGTCCTGGATATAACATATATATAGAGGCGATCCACGAGAAGAGAGTGGAGGTATCATCGGCTTGAGGTGTCCATAGAATCGAAGAGAGGGATGATGTGTGTGTGTGTGTGTGCTTGTGCTTGTCGATAAAGAGTGCCATCGAATTTGTGTGTGCCCACGTCAAAGATATAGAGTGGCTGGCCTACTGGAACGTGAGATGGGACATGTGCAGTTTTTCTCTGTGGCATGGATACCTACCTGCAGCGCTCGACTATCGGTGTGTGGTGGGGGAAGAGGGATGCCCAATTAACTATAGAGGTACAATGGCTGGTATATGTGTGGAGGAGGAGAGAGGCCTACCTCATGTATTAAGGAGATCGATCTGCCTCATGTATTAAGGGAGATCGATCAGCATCCATGCATATGTGCAGGAGAGGAATAAGGTTGGGAGAGAGGCAGAGCTAGAGTGTTGGAGGGGTGGTAGTGGAGTTGCTTCTAACAAATGGTGGGATAGGCTTGCTAGACAAGCGGAGAACGCCCTTAATATCAATAAGAGAGGAGATGGCTGCTTGTTGTCTATGCACGTGCGTGTGACAAACGGGTCAGGAGGCATGCACAAATGATGAGGGGGGACGATGTGGCTGTGGTAAGCAGACGTAACTACATAGGAAGATCAATTGCCCTTTGTTAGAGAAAGGAGAGACATAACTTGTGAGGTACGTCGATCGATGGGGGGTAGTTAAAGTCGATCTAGGTATATGTTGGGAGATCGATCGGTATACATGCATGTGTGTGTTAGAAGCAAATGAGGCATGAGGAGAAGGATAGAGAGTGAGGGATGCATGTAGGAGGTGGTGCGAGAGGCATACTATATCGAGGGGAGGAGTGTGCAGTCTGAGAGCGATGAAAAGAGTGGTGGGAGTGAGGCATGGACGGTGACAAGAGAAGAGGGGAAGCTTGTGTTTGTGCTAGGCACACACAGCTAGAGGCATATCGATCAATGTGTGCCGTAAAGAAGGAGCTGGGGGGCCTACACACACACCGTGGGTGACCGACCTAAAGTGAAAAAGGCAATTTCTTGTGATGGAGCTAGAGAATGCTAAGGGAGGGTGAGAAGGATGCGGGCGTGTGCATGCACAAGAGAAAGTTGGCGCTAGCTACAAAGCTAAGAGGGTTGTGTGGGTGTAAAAGACGAATAGAGATCATATATAATTCATTATAAAAAGTGAATTCTGATATTTGAAGAATTTATCATAGTGTTTCAAACCGACGCATGTGTGAATATATATAACGGTGATACACATGGTGTGGTTATGAACATGTTATACTACATTTAATATATTTTATCTCTACTCTTATAACATAATGGAGTTGTTGATGATGGTGTGCCTACCATCCTGCATTATAGGCCGTCCGATTTATATCTGGCGGATAGCAAGGAAACTATGATGGTTGAAGTTGGCAACAATCATGATTGTAGATTCTTATTGAAATAGAGAAACGAATTCAAATTTAGTTCAAATTGCAGCGGTAGTATAGACATTTTAAATGCACAAAAATGTTTGTAGGAGTATGTTACATGCATTATACAGACAAGCAAAAAAAATTTAATCGGACATAACATGGATTCATACTCCCTCCTTCCATCTATATAGGGCGTAATGAGATTTTTAAGACCGCCTTTGACGATTGACACGATTAATAGTACATGACATGCACAATGTGAAAATTATATCATTGAAAGAACCTTTCACAGACGAATTTAACAGTGTGCTTTGTTTAAGTTGCATGTCATATATAATTGCTCTAATATTTGGTCAAAGTTAGCATCGAAAAACGCATTAGGCCCTATATAGATGGAAGGAGGGGCAAGACTCTCTCTTTGTGTGGTGTGAATAGTTTTATTTTTTCGTTTTCTTTTTGGTTGAGGAAGTGTGAATTGATTTGATGCATTACAAGTACAATATTACACGTTAGGCTTGTCCCTAAAATTCAACCCACGCCTTGTTATATCCCGAAAATTCAGATATCGTGCTCCCAAAACTGGCGCCTTCACAACCCGCGCCTTGCTATCCCGAAATTACAACGCGCGCGAAAACTCCCTCCAGCTGCCAAATCCTGACACGCGAAATCCCCCTTCTAACCCCGAGTCGAAAGGGCCGCTAGTTCAAATCGGTGGGGGGTACTTTTGTAACACACCCTACATTTTGGACAAGCGCGTCCCTAAGTCATGCTTCACCCCCTTCCATCGCCCCCTTTTCGCCATTCAAAATCCCAGGCCGCCATAACCTCTCCGCTCCAGCCGCAAAACCCCACCCTCCTCCGTCTGCCATGTCACCACTGCCCAGCCGATGCCTCTTCCCGGCAGCGTCGTCCACGCAACAACTCGGCGTCCCTCATCCACCTCCCGGATGAGGATCCGTCGTCCATCTCGTCGTCCCGTCGGTTCAGCCGCCCATCCTCCACCTCCAAGGAGCTGATCCGACGATCGCCTCGTCTATCGCGGCTGCTCCATCCCCACAGCGCCGCCTTAACCTGCTCCACTGGAACCGCAGCATCCTCACGGACTCCTCGGACGAAGCGGAGGCCAACTCGGCACCACCAAAGAGGTTGTACACTCATAGCATCACACCTTCTCCTTAACTCGACCTCTCGGCGCCGACGGTGCTCCATCCCGCATCCCCATGGAGCGACTACCTTGAAGCCGGCGCCCCGGGTGACATCTCCACGGCGGCTCTCCCCAAGTGCGAGGCCCCTTCGGCGGCGGCGTCCATACCAGCCGCATCTGCTGCTGCTCCTGCTCTCGCTCGATCGCTCGCGCTGCTGCTGCTACTCCGGCTCTCGCTCGATCGCTCGCTCGCCCAGCTGCTGCTACTGCTCTCCCCCTCGCTCGTGTTGCTGCTCTGTTCCGATTAAGCCACACTTGATTGGTAGAATCGAATTTTGGGTCGATCGATTTTCGAGGTTGGGGGCTCGCGGAGTTAAGGAAGAACCACCCTTGGCGGGGCGAGGGCTCATGGGAGAGGTTCCCACTATCTATCTTAGGGTTCAGGGTGGGGGTGGCGGGGGCCTAGAGGAGCTGGCAGGCGGCGGTGGCGAGTTGTTTGAGGCGGCGAGGCGGCAGCTGGGGCAGCGGTTCGGCCGGTGGGCTGGCGGCTCGAAGTGCTGGTTGAAGATGAGCTGCAGACCCTCCTAAACTACATGTCAAGTGCCTCTCTGCTACCATTGTGTTCAGTTTTTGACAAGAGCATTCAGATTCCACGATGAAATTTCAGTTTCGACAATTAAGTTCGAGTCAACAATTTTACCTCATCTGTTGTAGTCGGTGGTTTTTGGTGATGTTAATTTTACATCCATTTTACATCATCTATTGGAGATGCTATTAGAATCCCACTTGAGATTGACGATGTACATCTTGTCTTTGCTTCAGCCTTGACGTCTTCTGACTCACCGAGCTGCTCCAACGACGAGCGATCCATCACAACAGGCGATTGCCACAGGCGCCGTCTCTGATTCCTCGAGATCTTCCTCCACACCTCGACAGCCACCTCTACCTCAAGCTGCTTCAAACACCAACCCAATGATGCTTTGAGAATTAAACGGCTCTGACAAAGAGGTTGTACACTTGTTGCATCACTTATTACTATACATTCACGTCGATCCATTAGGGCTATTTTGGTTCAGCGGAAGCGTCGATCCATGGTTGTTACCATCACTCAAAATTTCTGCATGCTCTCCTTATATAATCTCACCATATTTTTTTCGTATGCATGTCGAGATATTGTACCACAGTCATGCTGAACATGTAGAGAAAAAGAGAAGAGTTTTGCGCGGTAATACAATGTCATGCAGACATCGCTCCATGGTGGGTTCAATGGCAAACCCTCCCCACCCCTCTCCGGATTGTAATCAGGAGGAAGATATCTGTTTTGAGGCGGATTCAGACGCTGCTGACCACTCCTATTTACCCCCCAAGGTGTTTGCTCTACCTTGGCGTGATGATGTTAGTCATATCATGCATATGTTGCCTTGCAGTGCCTACTTTTGACATCATATATGTCATCTGCTTAGTTTAGACATGTTCTGTAATGCCACCTGTTTAGTTTCTATATCATATATGGGAATTATGCAGTCTCATGTCTTTTAGCCAGCCATATATATGTGAAATGTGCTATGCCATCCTGTTTAACCAGGGATCATATATTTGAATGATATCTTGCCCATCCTTTTCTTCATTACATTTCCATTTGTCGACAATGTTTGTACATTAAACTACTCTTCACTGTGAATCAGCCATTTGGGTGGGAGATGGAAAAATCTGGAGTGAAAACAAGGCCTTGAGCAAGCGAGGCTACACTGTTGAAGCAGATCTCTTGTTGGGTCCCGATAGCTCCTCGAGATGGATTCGAGACAGATGACCGATCCTATTCCCCCAACGAGGTGTATGCTCTAACTTGCTTGCAGTTATCTTGCTCATATCATGCATACGGTGTCTTGCATTGCATAGTTTAGACATCATATACACAATATTCAACACCATGTTCTTAGTTCAGACATCGTATCGAATGCCCTCTGTTTAGCATATAAGTCACATATGTGAATTAAATGATGCGATCCTGATTACTTAGATAACATGTAGGTGAATTATATCATGCGATCCTGTTTAGTTATTCATCATATCTTTGAATTATGTTATGCTATGCTATCCAGTTTAGATAGACATCATATATGTGAAATATGTCATGCTATCCATTTTAGTTAAACAATATACATGTCAACTATTTCATGCCCTCTTTTTCCACACTATCTATTGCATCTATATCTCATACAATGTCCGTACATTCAACTATGTTTCCTGTTTATCAGCCATTTGAATTGGAGCGGTGATGCGATATCTAGCGGACTAAAACACGGTCTTCAAATAAAAGCAGTGCTACCTCTTGGTGGAGATAGCACCCGGTTGCACATGCACAAGAACCAGCCCTACCACACATAACCCAAACTCTACATGATTGTACCCCTCTGCGATGGATGAGAGAACCGGCTTCACCCAATCTAACCCCAACCCCGGCCGATAGTAACCCGGTTCCTATTGACACGGCACCATCTCCACCACAGGCTCCCAAACAAGAGTAGTTAGTAAGGCAGCTCCGATTGCCCAAAGGGCCGAGATTATCACGGCGAACCCCAACTCCACCGGTTAATGCGCCTATTCACATGGAGGAAGCACAACCAGCTAGTCGTAGTTTAGCATCTATCGCATTTGATGTTGTTAAATTGTATGCGTATCTTCCCATCTTGGAAATATTATCTTTGAAGATGAAGGAAAATGCCGATTCAGCGGTGTTTGTCCGGGAGTTATGTGTAAGTAATGTTATTCATGGCAATTACTTTGCTTCCTCCCATACATCCTATCTCCATGATGGTTATAATACAACAAATTTTCCCATTTTCTCTATAAAGAAGGACCGATTTGGAAACTTCGAGGATGAGGTAACCTGTGCTAATGCCTCCGCTATCTTCAAGAATGCTTGGTGGCAGCATCGTAATTACTCAAGAAAAGCGTACTTCACCCGGCAAAGAAACTCATCAAATTCCCTTACGTTCTCCTGAGACACATTTCTTGGGCGATGGTAGGGAACGCCTTGTTACATCTTGGTCCCGAACCAAGAATGTGGTAAGGCCTATGAGCTCATTTTCTATTTTGAAGTATTATATTCTTGCGTCTTCTTTGTACTCTGTTCATGTAGAACAAGTGCCTAAACACGAAGAACAAGCTGTTCTAATTTAAGATTCCATTGCTATCATAGTTCAAAAAAGCGCTAGGCCTTAATTGTGCATTTTGCCACCGCCTTGCGATTCTTGACCAAAAGCGCATGCTTATGCGCAGTTATGCATAGATTATGCATAGTTATGCAGATCGCGTTTTGCCAACGCCTAGAGCCTAAGCGCGCTTAAGCGCTTCGCTTAAGTAGCGCCTTTTTTAACTATGATTGCTTTGCTCTTGTATCAACATGTATTTACTCATACAAACTTATTTTTAAATTGAAGGATCCAATCGAAACCCCAATGGCACAGCAGGTATGTTCACGCATGTTTCTTTAACATGTTTGCTCTTATCAATAGCTTTGTTGATTTCAATTTCAATTGTGTATACAGTTGACTTTCATATCATGCACATTACTAGCATCACCTGTGAGCCGATGAGTGTTGTTGTACATGTAGACCCGTGGTACCCATCTGAAATCCTGTTGTGCCGTGTAGTTTCCCACGCTTTGTATTCTTTCACGCTGCTTTGTCTTGAACTGATATGATTTGAACCGTGTCTCTATTTTGATTTGGCAAGACAATGCAGTGACCATATGACATAGATATATGTTTGTTTGATGCTTTTATTATGTACTAGTACTTGGCAATAGAAGACTTGGTAGTTTAATCCTGTCCACCTTACTAATGAACTTGTTCACCGAAATGAGTTTCATATACTAGTACATGCTAAACTTGTTATGTGTCTGCTTGTTTCTTCTTTTAGAATCTTGTGAGAATATTGGGGAAGAGTGCCTTATTAAGCAATGGTAAAGGAAGTAATGCGAGATAAGGTTCAGGATAGTGACACATCCTTGTTGGTCTCCAACAAAGCTGATAAAACAGCTAAGGAAGACTATCTTGAAGACAATGAGACAACCCCAAAGTCCTGTCTTGGTTTAGTGTTCAAATTCTTGGCCACTACCGCTTGCGAAGCTATTCAAACTCACTTTATGCGAATCAGTTCGGTTTCTTGAGTCTCAACTACAAGCTGAAAGACATCGATCAATTTGTGTCATGACAAGAAGCGGAAGGGCTGTGGAAGTCCTGGAGCATTCAGATGCATACTTTCTGGTGCAACAACAAGCGTTGGAGGATTTTAGCACCAAACAGGACAAAGCCAATCAGCTTGCTAAGCTTATAGCCAGCATGGTGGATACCCAGGATAACGTTTCTTGAGCTCTTCTGAAGTCATTTCAGTTATGCTCTTGTTTTTCTTTGCCAGCGTTTATTTTACCTTTGGTGGCCAATTTTGACGGCCGATGTATGTAATGTCTTGCTTTGTTCACTTTATTTGCCTTGGTGGCAAACTTTGATGCCCAGTGGATGTAATATGTGTAATAAGCGGTAATAGGCTAGCATTAATTGCTTGCTTATTTATTTCCTTATTGTCTTGTTTAGTTGTTTGCTTGTAGTCACTGCAGTTCTTTTTCTGTTTTTTTAGTGGCCACAATAGCCTATTTTTGGTAACTAGGCCAAAATAATCATGGCAACACCACAATTTGTTGTAACCATGGGCCTCCTGCAGTCGTATGATCCATGGGCCTTCGTCCGTGAGGATCCATCGGCCTTCTATCACAGGCCTTAGGGTCCATGGGCCTTCTACGGGCCGTAGGGTCCATGGGCCTTCTACGGGCTGTACGATCCATGGGCCTTCTATGGGGCGTACTATCCATGGGCCTCATACGGGCCGTAGGATCCATGGGCCTTCTATGGGGCGTATCATCATTTTGCCAATCATGGGTCGTACTATTCGTGGACCATAACGGGCCTTTAATAGGTCGTATTTGATAACTCTATGAAAACAGCCCAACATGTTTTTTTACATGAAAACGGCCCAACGTATTAACGGTCCATAAGCGGGCCGATTGTAATAACGGGCTGAATTTGGCCCTAGCGTAAAATAGCGATAACTTGCCGTATGTAACGAATGCCGCAAATGAGCGCAAGAATCAATGGGCCTGAGAAGGCCGAAGATAACTTGGGCTGAAATGGCCCAATGGAATAACGGGACGTTAATGGGTATAAAGTGATACACTGTTCATTACGGGCCAGTTTCATCATGGGCCATTAATGGGCCAAGAGTTACAAAGGTCCTCATATGGGCCGAAAGAAGTCATGGGCCACACATGGGCCGGAAGTTAAAACAGGCTGAATCATATTGGACGGCCCAGATGGCGCTCTTCGGGCCTAATTCAGATAGGGCGTAACGGGCCCTAGGTTAGCGGGTCAGTAAATGGGCTATATGCGAGCAGGCCATTAACGGGCTTCCGTGGGCCGACACGCCACCTTTGACCAAGTTAAGCGGGCCAGCCTTTTCACGGGAATGGGCCTCTGCTGGGCCGTGCCACACGTGTCGACGTATCATAGGCGCCCTATCTCGACCTTGGCGGTGACATGTGTTTCGTCCGCCAATAAGAATTTTACGTGGAAATTTCCCATTGGTTGGGGTCATTAGCAGGTTATCGGATCCAAAACTCGACCCGATAGCTTAACGGCGTTCCGTTACGGTGGATGCCACGTGTTGGTCACCCTTGACGAAAGCACTTCTGTGATGCGCGATTTGTCATCATGGAAGTGGACACTTCCGTGATGATAATTTTGGTAATGTCATGGAACACTTCTACGACAGCACATGTATGACTATCTTGATTCTGTCATAAATTTGTCATGGATGTACATGCATGACAAAAAACGCGACCTACTGTGACAAACACGTATCATCACGGAAGTGTATTTTTTTTGTAGTGACAATTTTTGGACACGACTTGATCATGAACCAAATAGCATTGGAGTTTTAAATGACCATGTTCATTGCAAAGTTCACAAGGGGCACGATAAATATTGAATCTTTCAGCGCAATCATCTAGACTTTCTTGCAACAATTTAGTTTCTAAGTACTTATGCCTCTTGCAATATCTATCTTCCCTATTTGGTGTATACTTGCAAACCCAATGCACTCCACAAAAATTGACATGTTTATAGGAGATATTTTCATCATAACTAGTGCAATCATCATTAGTACCATGGATATTCAAGGAGTTCATTCTAACAACATTGCAATCATGCTCATCATTCAAAGATTTAGTGCCAAACATTTTAATGCATTCTTCTTCTAACACTTTGGCACAATTTTCCTTTCCATCATTCTCACGAAAGATATTAAAAAGATGAAGCATATGAGGCAAACTCAATTCCATTTGTTTGTAGTTTTCTTTTATAGGCTAAACTAGTGATAAAACAAGAAACAAAAAGATTCGATTGCAAGATCTAAAGATATACCTTCAAGCACTCACCTCCCTGGCAACGGCGCCAGAAACTACTTGATGTCTACTATGCAACCTTCTTCTTGTAGACGTTGTTGGGCCTCCAAGTGAGAGGTTTGTAGGACAGTAGCAAATTTCCCTCAAGTGGATGACCTAAGGTTTATCAATCCGTGGGAGGCGTAGGATGAAGATGGTCTCTCTCAAGAAACCCTGCTACCAAATAACAAAGAGTCTCTTGTGTCCCCAACACACCCAATACAATGGTAAATTGTATTGGTGCACTAGCTCGGCGAAGAGATGGTGATACAAATGCAATATGATGGTAGATATAGGTTTTTGTAATCCGAAAATATAAAAACAGCAAGGTAACTAATGATAAAAGTGAGCGTAAGCGGTATTGCAATGCTAGGAAACAAGGCCTAGGGTTCATACTTTCACTAGTGCAAGTTCTCACAACAATAATAACATAATTGGATCATATAACTATCCCTCAACATGCAACAAAGAGTCACTCCAAAGTCACTAATAGCAGAGAACAAATGAAGAGATTATGGTAGGGTACGTAACTGCCTCAAAGTTACTCTTTCCAATCAATCCGTTGGGCTATTCCTATAAGTGTCACAAACAGCCCTAGAGTTCGTACTAGAATAACACCTTAAGACACAAATCAACCAAAACCCTAATGTCACCTAGATACTCCAATGTCCCCTCAAGTACCCGTTGGTATGATTATACGATATGCATCACACAATCTCAGATTCATCTATTCAACCAACACATAGAACCTCAAAGAGTGCCCCGAAGTTTCTACCGGAGAATCAAGACAAAAATGTGTGTCAACCCCTATGCATAAGTTCATGGGCGGAACCCACAAGTTGATCACCAAAACATACATCAAGTGAATCACGTGATATCCCATTGTCACCACAGATACGCACGGCAAGACATACATCAAGTGTTCTCAAATCATTAAAGACTCAATCCGATAAGATTACTTCAAAGGGAAAACTCAATCCATTACAAGAGAGTAGAGGGGGAGAAGAAACATAATATCCAACTATAATAGCAAAGCTCGCGATACATCAAGATCGTGCCAAATCAAGAACACGAGAGAGAGAGATCAAACACATAGCTACTGGTACATACCCTCAGCCCCGAGGGTGAACTACTCCCTCCTCATCATGGAGAGCGCCGGGATGATGAAGATGGCCACCGGTGAGGGTTCCCCCCTCCGGCAGGGTGCCGGAACAGGGTCCCGATTGACTTTTGGTGGCTACAGAGGCTTGCGGCGGTGGAACTCCCGATCTATTTTGTTCCCCGAAGTTTCTAGGGTATATGGAGTTATATAGGCGGAAGAAGTACGTCGATGGACCTCCGGGTTGTCCACGAGGCAGGGGAGCGCGCCCTAGGGGGTGGGCGCGCCCCCACCCTCATGTGCAGCCCGGGACTCCCCTGGTGCAGCTCCGGTACTCCATGGGCTTCTTCTGGTCCAAAAATAGGTTCCGTGGAGTTTCAGGTCAATTGGACTCCGTTTGATATTCCTTTTCTTCGAAACACTGAAATAGGAAAAAAACAGCAATTTCGGGCTGGGCCTCCGGTTAATAGGTTAGTCCCAAAAATAATATAAAAGTGGATAATAAAGCCCAATATTGTCCAAAACAAGAGATAATATAGCATGGAGCAATCAAAAATTATAGATACGTTGAGACGATCGATTGCCTGAGGCACGCGGCGCGCCCTCCACCCTCGTGGATGCCTCGTGTCCCTTTAAGACTACTTATTAATTTCATATTTTCTTAAATATTCCAAAACGGAGAAAATTTGCCATTAGAACTATTTTGGAGTTGGTTTACTTACCGCATCAATGCACTCTATTCCTTTTCGGAGTGTGAAACGTTCTAGAAGGTGTCCCTTATGTATTCCTCCGTGGTTACGGTTTCAATAACATTAGTTTCAACATTTATAGGATTACCTCGAGATATATTGTTTGATTCTTTGACCGTTCACCACCTTCGGATTTGTGCCTTGAAGTTGTTGATTTTATGGCACCGGAACAATAGACCTCCTCGATAACGTAAGGACCTTCCCATTTAGTGAGAAGTTTGCCTGCAAAAAATCTTAAACGAGAGTTGAATAGCAACACATAATCACCTACATTAAACTCACGCTTTTGTATCCTTTTGTCATGCCATCTTTTAACTTTTTCTTTAAATAGTTTGGCATTCTCATAGGCTTGAGTTCTCCATTCATCAAGTGAGCTAATGTCAAATAGTCTCTTCTCACCGGCAAGTTTGAAATCGTAATTGAGCTCTTTAATGGCCCAATATGCCTTATGTTCTAGTTCGAGAGGTTAGTGACATGCTTTTCCATAAACCATTTTATACGGAGACATACCCATAGGATTTTTATATGCAGTTCTATAGGCCCATAAAGCATCATCAAGTTTCTTGGACCAATTCTTTCTAGATCTATTAACAGTCTTTTGCAAAATTAATTTAAGCTCTCTATTATTCAATTCTACTTGACCACTAGACTGTGGGTGATAAGGGGATGCAATTATATGATGAACATCATACTTAGCAAGCATTTTACGAAAGGCACCATGAATAAAATGTGAACCACCAACAGTCATTAAATATCTAGGGACTCCAAACCTCGGAAAAATAACTTCTTTAAGCATCTTGATAGAGGTGTTATGATCAGCACACTACTAGTTGGAATAGCTTCTACCCACTTAGTAACGTAATCAACAACAACTAAAATATGTGTATACCCGTTGGAGGAAGGAAACGGTCCCATATAATCAAAGCCCCAAACATCAAATGGTTCAATAACAAGTGAATAATTCATAGGAATTTCTTGATGTCTACTAATATTACCAATTCTTTGACATTCATCACAAGATAAGACAAACTTACGGGCATCTTTTTAGAGAGTAGGCCAATAAAAACCGGATTGCAATACCTTATGTGCGCTTCTATCTCCAGCGTGGTGTCCTCCATAAGCTTCGGAGTGACACTTGCGTAGGATCTCTTCTTTGTTCATGCTCGGCTATACAATGTCTAAATAACACCGCTTACTCCTTCTTTATAAAGGTGTGGGTCATCCCAGAAGTAATGTCTTAAATCATAGAAAATCTTTTTCTTTTGCTGGTATATGAAACTAGGTGGTATAAATTTGGCAACAATGTAATTAGCATAATCAACATACCATGGAGCAGTACGAGAAACAGGAAAGCTATCATCAATAGGTAGTGGGTCATCGAGAACATTCTCTAACCTAGACAAGTTGTCTGCAACGGGGTTCTCAGCTCCCTTTCTATCAATAATATGCAAATCAAATTCTTGTAACAAGAGAACCCATCTAATAAGTCTAGGTTTAGCATCTTTCTTTTCCATAAGATATTTAATAGCAGCATGATCATTGCAAATAGTTACTTTAGAGTCTACAATATAAGGTCTGAACTTATCACAAGCAAATACAACTGCTAAAATTCTTTTTCAGTAGTAACATAATTTCTCTGAGCATTGTCTAGAGTTTTACTAGCATATTGTATAACATTTAATTTCTTATCAACTCTTTGTCCTAGAATAGCACCTACAGCATAATCACTAGCATCACACATGATTTCAAAGGGTAAATTCCAATCGTGGTCGAACAATAGGTGCAGAAATCAATGCTTTCTTAAGTATTTCAAATGCTTCTACACAATCATCATCAAAGACAAAAGGAACACCATTTTGTAAGAGATTAGTCAGAGGCCTAGAAATTTTAGAGAAGTCCTTAATGAACCTCCTATAAAAACCGGCATGACCAAGGAAACTTCTTATACCTTTAATGTCCTTAGGACACGACATCTTTTCAATAGCATTAAGTTTAGCTTTATCAACTTCAATACCTCTTTCAGAAATTTTATGCCCCAAGACAATACCTTCATTAACCATAAAGTGGCACTTTTCCCAATTCAAGACAAGATTAGTTTCTTCACATCTACGCAAAACTCGATCAAGGTTGCTCAAGCAATCATCAAAAGAAGTTCCATATACGGAGAAATCATCCATGAAAACCTCAACAATCTTTTCACAAAAATCAGAGAATATAGCCATCATGCGTCTTTGAAAGGTAGCAGGTGCGTTACATAAACCAAAAGGCATACGTCTATAAGCAAAGGTACCGAAAGGGCAAGTAAAAGTGGTCTTTTCTTGATCCTCTTTTGACCTAAGTATTTGAGAGAAACCAGAATAACCATCTAGAAAGCAAAAATGTGTATGTTTGGATAGTCTTTCTAGCATTTGATCAATAAAAGGTAAAGGGTGATGATCCTTTTAGTAGCTTTATTTAATTTATGGAAATCAATTACCATTCTATAAGGGTAATGATCCTTTTTAGTAGCTTTATTTAATTTGTGAAAATCAATTACCATTCTATAACCTGTAATAATTCTTTGTGGGGTCAATTCATCTTTATCATTAGGAACAATAGTAATACCTCCCTTCTTAGGGACACAATGGACATGACTTACCCACTGACTATCAGCAACGGGATAAATTATACCTGCCTCCAGAAGCTTTAGTATTTCTTTCCTTACCACTTCTTTCATCTTAGGATTTAACCGTCGTTGGTGATGAACAACTGGTTTAGCGTCTTTCTCCAATTTTATTTTGTGCTGGCATAGAGTGAGACTAATGCCCTTAATATCATCAAGAGTATATCCAATAGCAGCACGGTTCTTCTTCAGAGTTTTCAATAATTTCTTTTCTTCATGCTCTGAAAAGTTAGCACTAATAATAACAGGATATATCTTCTTCTCATGAAGATAAGCATATTTAAGAGTATCAGGTAATGGTTTAAGCTCAAACACGGGATCACCCTTGGGTGGAGGAGGATCCCCTAGGATTTCAATAGGCAAGTTGTGTTTCAAGATAGGTCCTTGTTTAAAGAATACTTCATCTATTTCCCTTCTTTCATTCATAAACATATCATTTTCATGGTCGAGAAAATATTGTTCTAAAGGATCATTAGGAGGCACGGCAATGTAAGCAAGACCAATAATTTCATCTTTACTAGGTAATTCTTCATCACGGGTTGTCTTTGAAATTTAGCAAAATTCAACTCATGAGACATATCCCCAACCAATAGTAACAACATCCTTTTCATGATCTATCTTAGCATTAACAGTATTCAAGAAGGGTCTACCAAATATGATGGGACAATAGCAATCTTGTGGGGAACCAAGAACAAGAAAATCAGCAGGGTATTTAACTTTCCCACACAAGACTTCAACATCTCTAACAATCCTAACTGGTGAAATAGTGTCTCTATTGGCAAGCTTAATTGTAACATCAATTTCTTCTATCTCAAAGAAAAGTGCAATATCATGCATAATTTCTTTGTATAAGGAATGAGGTATTGTACTTCCACTAGCACCCATATCACATAAGCCATGATAACAATGATCTCCTATCTTAACAGAAATAACAGGCATGCCTACAACAGGTCTATGTTTATTTTTAGCGTCAGGTCTAGCAATTCTAGCAGCTTCATTGCAGAAGTACATAACATGCCCATCAATATTATCAGCCAAGCGATCTTTAAACATAGCAACACTGGGTTCAACTTTAATTTGCTCAGGGGGTTTGGGTGTCTTAATGTTACTTTTGTTGACCATAGTTGAAGCTTTAGCATGATCCTTTATTCTAATAGGGAAAGGTGGGTTCTCAACATAAGGAGTAGGAATGACAGGATCATTATAAGTGATAGTTTTTTTCTTCAACTTTAATAGGTGCAACTACTTTTAGTTCAGTGGGAGGATTATATTTAAACCACTTATCCTTAGGGAGATCAACATGAGTAGCAAAGGATTCACAGAAAGAAGCTACTATCTCAGAGTCAAGTCCATATTTA
Organism: Aegilops bicornis; assembly: GCA_021605145.1. Taxonomy (NCBI): domain Eukaryota; kingdom Viridiplantae; phylum Streptophyta; class Magnoliopsida; order Poales; family Poaceae; genus Aegilops; species Aegilops bicornis. Next base: position 171,057,282 of record CM038673.1, on the reverse strand, counting down.
GTGATAAATTCACGAAAAACATCGGTATCCATAAAAGATTTAACACAATCAAACTTAGGTGTTATACCTGACTTCTTACCTTCATCGAGATCCCAATCTTCAGAGTTGCGTTTAATTCTTTCCAATAAATTCCATTTGAATTCAATAGTCTTCATCATAAAAGATCCAGTACAAGAAGTATCGAGCATGGAGCGATTATTGAGAGAAAGCCGAGCATACAATTTTTGAATAATCATTTCTCTTGAGAGCTCATGATTGGGGCATGAATATAACATTGACTTAAGCCTCCCCCAAGCTTGAGCGATGCTTTCACCTTCGTGAGGCCAAAAATTATATATATAATTACGATCACGATGAACAAGATGCATAGGATAAAACTTACGATGAAATTCCAATTTCAATCGGTTGTCGCTCCATGATCCCATATCATCACATAGCCTAAACCATGTCAATGCCTCTCCCTTCAAAGATAAAGGGAAGACCTTATTTTTGATAACATCCTCGGGCATACCTGCAAGCTTAAATAATCCACAAACTTCATCCACATAGATTAGGTGCAAATCGGGATGTAAAGTTCCATCTCCCATGAAAGGATTAGCTAACAGTTTCTCTATCATACCCGAAGGAATTTCAAAGTAAACATTTTTAGTAGGTTCAGTAGGTTGAGGAGCAACTCTTTGCTCTACTGGTCGGGGTGAAGATACCCCGAACAAGCCCCTCGAAGGATTACTTTCCATAGTAACAAGTGACAGTAAATTTCAGCACACTATATAAATTTTTCCTTACCAAAGGCGCTTCACTCCCCAGCAACGGCACCAGAAAAGAGTCTTGATGACCCACAAGTATAGGGGATCTATCGTGAGTCCTTTCGAGCAAGTAAGAGTGTCGAACCCAACGAGGAGCGTATGAAATGACAAGCACTGAAATTATCGGTAATGAGATAGTTTTGTGATAAGGTAATTTGTAACGGGTAACAAGTAACGAAAGTAAATAAGGTGCAGCAAGATGGCCCAATCCTTTTTGTAGCAAAGGACAAGCCTAGACAAACTCTTATATAGAGGAAAGCGCTCCCGAGGACACATGGGAATTATCGAGCTAGTTTTCATCACGCTCATATGATTCGCGTTCGTTACTTTGATAATTTGGTATGTGGGTGGACCGGTGCTTGGGTGATGCCCTTTCTTGGACAAGCATCCCACTTATGATTAACCCCTATTGCAAGCATCTGCAACTACAAAATAAGTATTAAGGTAAACCTAACCATAGCATGAAACATATGGATCCAAATCAGCCCCTTACGAAGCAACTCATAAACTAGGGTTTAAGCTTCTGTCACTCTAGCGACCCATCATCTACTTATTACTTCCCAATGCCTTCTTCTAGGCCCAAACTGTCGGGGATATACACCGCAGTGTAAACCGGCCGGACTTGGCGGTTTATTTGAGACCCCGCTGAGACTTGGCGGTTCACGACTCATTGGTAATCCGGCAGGCGGGTGCGAGGAGCGACAAGACCTGGTGGCCCAACGGGCGGTTCATGAAGGCAGTTCATACTATGGTGGCCCGGCTTAAGAGGAAAGGCATAAGGAATATTTGTCTTACAAGGAGTTAAGACTTGGACTTGTATCCGGTTTGTATTAGAGATAGACTAGTCCTAATCCTAATAGGACTCAACATGTCACCCGCCCCTTCAACATATATAAGGAGGGGCAGGGCTCTAAAGAGGGACAAGCTACAAGCAAGAAGAAACAATCTTAGGGCTAGACACAAAGAGGAGAGCCGGTTCACAGCGACTCCCTCGTGATGATAATGAGACCTAGCCTCAAACAGCATGTAGGGTTTTTACCGATGATGTTTCCCGGGGCCCAAAGCTGTCTAAATCCCTGTCTTGTGTTGCGTCTCTCGATTCCGCTCAACCCCTCTCAAGCTACCACATGGATGCGTTGGCCTCGCGACTAAGTCCTAACACTAAGGACATCTGCTGTGACAAAACCACGACAGTTGGCGCCCACCGTGGGGCTTGCGCACGGTGGTGTTGAGTTCTTGAAGGGATTTCTTCAGGGATCAAGAAGCTAGTGATGTGTCGGAGGAAAAAGAGCCGGCGCACAAGAATATACATCATCTCCATGGCAAGCTATCAGATTGTCATACAAGATTAAGATTAAAATTAGGGTGTTGCTTTTTACACGCCGCCGATGTGGGACGATCTGTCCAAACCGACGGAGGATTTGTTTCGCTCAATACTTCAATCTGTCAGATCAAGTTTTCCATCGAAACCGACAAAAGATTTCCGCTTTCCGATCCGCCGAGTTCCATGAATTGCTGCGGCTGGATCACAGGCTCAAGTCCCAAGGCTGCTTACTGCTATTAGTTTACGTGGATACAAAGTACTGGTCCGCGTATATCCTTCAAGATCTACAGAGTCATTGAAACAGTTTTTCTCCGATCAAAAAATCACCAAGACTATGCATTGGGGTCAGATAAGTCAATGCACTGCACTTTTGGTTTGGCAAGGATACGAGGTCAAACCAATTACAACCCGGACTCTGCCGCCGCAACCGCGCTTCCCATCGCTGGCCTGATTCCGCTCGAACCGGCCTCGGCCTCTGCTGGCGAGCCGCCGCCGTCCTCGAATCGACTTCCGTCGCACCGCCTCTGCTAAAATACCTCGCAAATCTTAGTGAGCACTACGATATCCCAAAAGGTCGTACGGGCGGGGACTGCATCAGGACCTCTGTTCTAATCCAGCGGCAGCGTGTGTGCGCACAGCCATCCGGCTTGCATCGGTACGCTAACTGCTTTGAGCCGCCCGGTACTCTCGCACTCCTGTGGCTCGCGCTGCCCTCTGGCTGGCCCGGCCACCGATTTCCTGCCATGGCTAAGTTGTTGTACGGACTTCAAATCGACTTGCGCCTCGGCTGCCTGCCGCATCAAACGCCAGCGCCGCCTTTCCCCAAACGGCCGCACCGCCAGAATCACGCCCGATCTTTGTGGCCAGCGAAGTGCGCTTAGCGACTTGCCGCCTCGCTGTCCGAGCATGCCTCGAGCCGCCACCGCCGAGCCACCCGCACCCGAGCTCCTCTTCTTCATCACCGGGCTGCGCCTGAGCCATCGCGGCCTTGGCCTACCTTTGTTTTAACTCGAGCCACTAGTTGCCTCGCCGTGGCTTCGCCGCTGTGTTAATCCACCATCTGAACCTTCAAACCGCCGCCTCAATGCCTCTTCAAATTACAACAGCGCCAAACTGGCACGGTGTTGCAGCCTCCCAACATGGCTCCGGCGAATCGTCATCACCGCCAAGTCACCTGATTCACGAGTATACACTTGTCTTGGTCGGCGCTTTGACTGCTTTCTCCAAGGTCCAGTACGTGTGTGTGTGTGTACAACTTCAGTGTGCACTAGTGCTTCTATTATCCTGACTATCTCAAGAGAGGCAAAGCACGTGGAACCTCAATCATGCTGGCGCTCAAAGACAAGAGAGCTAGTACCACTAGTACTCATTTTTCAACGGTACACTTCAGATCAATTCTTTGGCAAAAAGGCAAAACACCATGGTGCATTATCAAGGACCGGCATCTGCGTTCATCTGATAAAATACCAGGTGCTATTTACCCTATCTATTTTTAAGTACATATTCAATCATCCAAATACTGCTCCGCCCTACTGTATTTTTTATATGTAGGACAATTATTCGCTACAAACATGGTTTATACTACTGGTACGGAGCAAGCGCTAGCAACTTTTGCAACCGGTGTTTGTCCATGCAACATTATCTGACGAGTGGATGCGTGCAAACCGCCGCCCCTGCGGTCCGGTCTATATCAACGCACCGGCCAACTCGCTCGTCCGCATGGTTTATCGCGCCTGTGATTAACTCGCCCGTCCGTGCTGCCTTACAACACCGGGAGGACTCGCTCAGCTGCCCTCGTGGCGGTTCACGCATCTGCACCGGTTTACAAACGTCGCGGCCGACCCTCCCGCCCGAGCCGGCTTACAACACGGCGACCGACTCATCTGTCAGAGCCGCCACTGATGATGCGGTCGTCTCTGCTGTCCGTCTCTCGCGGCCTGGTCTACATCGACATACCGGGCCGCACCTATCTGCATGAGCTGTTTATTGGATATGAGCAAAGTCACAGCTTGGGTAGCCCGGTTTTTCTTTCAACAAAATGGAGGCAAATTATCATATACTATCAACTGGCGCCCGCACTGGATGGCTCAATGGGCAGACGCACAAGTCGTCGCCACTACAGTTTGGTTAACTTCAAATCACCAGTTGAAGGAACCATTGGCCGAAAGGTCGACACGGCTCATATGGGATCATTTATAACCCGCCGCAGTCACCTCAATCTTCTGTGGATTCACATCGGACAATGGTGAAGTGTCATGTAGTCGACGTTCACATAACACCACTAGAGGAGAGACAACATACATCTCATCAAAATATCGAACGAATACCAAATTCACATGACTACTTAAAGCAAGACTTCTCCCATGTCCTCAGGAACAAACGTAACTACTCACAAATCATACTCATGTTCATAATCAGAGGGGTATTAATATGCATAAAGGATCTGAACATATGATCTTCCACCAAATAAACCAACTAGCATCAACTACAAGGAATAATCAACACTAGTAGCAACCCACGGTGTACCAATCGAGGCTGGATACAAGAGAGATGAACTAGGGTTTGAGATGAGATGGTGCTGGTGAAGATGTTGATGGAGATTGACCCCCTCCGATGAGAGGATCGTTGATGATGATGATGGCGATGATTTCCTCCCCTCCGGAGGGAAGTTTCCCAGCGGAATAGCTACTGCACGGAGCCCTAGATTGGTTCCGCCAAGGTTATACTCGTGGCGGCGGAGTTTCTTCCCTAAAGCTTGCTTATGATTTTTTCCAGGGTAAAAGACTTCATATAGCAGAATATGGGCACCACAGGCCTGCCAGGGCCCACGAGGCTGGGGCGCCCGGGGTAGGCGCCCCCACCCTCGTGGCTGTGGTGTGGGCCCCTCGGTGGATTCTTTCGCCAAGATTTTTATTAATTCCAAAAGCGTGCCTCTGTGAAGTTTCAGACTTTTGGAGCCGTGAGAATAGGTCTCTAATATTTGCTCCATTTCCAGCCCGTAATTCCAGGTAGGCATTCTCCTCTTCATATAAACCTTGTAAAATAAGAGAAAATAGGCATAAGTATTGTGACATAGCGTGTAATAACAACCCATAATGTAATAAATATCGATATAAAAGCATGATGCAAAATGGACGTATCAACACCCCGACCCCGACATGACACCCCGACCCGAAACGACACCCCGACCCCAACCACGGCACAGGACTCGACCTTTGACTCGACGCTGACCTCGACCACGGCACCCGACACGAGACCCCCGACACCCCGACCCCGGCACCTCTTCGGCCTCCTATTGACTGAAAAGGTGCTCTTTGGCCTTCTAGAGGCCGACGGGGTCATATATTTCTGAATTATGAGTTAGGTCAAATATTTTTCGATTTTGTTATAAAAAACATCATATTTGTGTTGATCTGGTGGTTTTAAATGTGTAGTTGTTTCGTCGCTGCGAGGGTCTGGTTTTCGACGACCTCTCCATGTGTTTGACGAGATCCGCCCCTGTGTTCGTGGGTGAGCACAAATGACATCTCCTCCCCCCCCCCCTTCATTTGCTCTGTTCTGGTCTTCATGCCGATGAAACTTGTTAGCTATAGGTGTCTTCAATCATCAGTATGCGTGACCACTATGCGTCTCCCGTTCGAAAGGGTTTGTCTATAAATATGCATGCATTTGCATATTTATAATTGTGATTCTTTCGAATTGTCCAACGTTATCCATGGACAGCCCGAGTATGCGTAGATTGGGTTCGTTTTCCCATATGCTCGCTCCGGATCTGATGCGAAATTCTCGCTGCCTCCCTGTTGTTCTCTGGGTACGCATCCTCTCTGCTTATTGCCGAGACATCTATCAGGAGAATGGTGGGGAGGTGCTGCCAAAAATTTTCGTTGGATCCGGAGCAGAACATGGGAAAACGAACCCAATTGATACGTCTCCAACGTATCTATAATTTATGAAGTATTCATGCTAATATATTATTATTCTTGGATGTTCTACAATCATTTTATAGTAACTTTATATCATTTTTTGGGACTAACCTATTGACCCAGTGCCAGTTGCTGTTTTTTGCTTGGCTTTTACATCGCAGGAAATCAATATCAAACGGAGTCCAAATGCAGCGAAACTTTTTGGAGTTTTTTTTTTGGACCAGAAGACATCTGGTGGGCCAGAGAAGCACCTGGGGGTGCCCCGAGGGGGACACAACCCACCAGGACGCGCCTGGGGCCCAGGCGCGCCCAGGTGGGTTGTGCCCACCTCGGTGGACTCCCGTACCCCCTCTTCGCCCTATAAATCGTCAAATATCCCAAAACCCCTCGGGGTTACCCTAGATCGGAAGTTTCACCGCCGCAAGCCTCTATATCCACGAAAACCAATCTAGACCCCGTTCCGGCACCCTGCCGGAGGGGGAGATCATCACCGGTGGCCATCTTCATCATCCCGGCGGCCACTGATACGTCTCCAACGTATCTATATTTTATGAAGTATTCATGCTATTATATTATCCATCTTGGATGTTTAATGGGCTTTACTATACACTTCTATATTATTTTTGGGACTAACCTATTAACCCAGAGCCCAGTGCCAGTTCCTGTTTTTTCCCCTTGTTTCAGTGTTTTGAAGAAAAGGAATATCAAACGGAGTAGAAACGGAATGAAACCTTTTGGAGAAGTTATTTTTGGAAAGAAAGCAATCCGGGGGACTTGGAGTCCACGTCAAGGAAGCAACGAGGAAGGGGGGCACGCCCACCCCCCAGGGCGCGCCCTCCACCCTCGTGGGCCCCTCGTGGCTCCCCTGGCGTACTTCTTCCTCCTATATATATATCCATATACCCTAAAAACTTCGGGGAACATAATAGATCGGGAGTTCCGCCGCTGCAAGCCTCTGTAGCCATCAAAAACCAATCGGGACCCCTGCTCCCAAGACCGCAGGAGGAGGGGGATCCCTCACCGGTGGCCATCTTCATCATCCCGCACTCTCCATGATGAGGAGGGAGTAGTTCACCCTCGGGGCTGAGGTTATGTACCAAGAGCTATGTTTTGATCGCTTCTCGTGTTCTTGAGGTGATACGATCTTGATGTATCGCGAGCTTTGCTATTGTAGTTGGATCTTATGATGTTTCTCCCCCTCTACTCTCTTGTAATGGATTGAGTTTTCCCTTTGAAGTTATCTTATTGGATTGAGTCTTTAATGATTTGAGAACACTTGATGTATGTCTTATGGGATAACCGTGGTGACAATGGGTTATTCTATTGATTCACTTGATGTATGTTTTGGTGATCAACTTGCGGGTTCCGCCATGAACCTATGCATAGGGGTTGGCACACATTTTTCGCCTTGACTCTCCCAGAGAAACTTTGGGGCACTCTTTGAGGTTCTATGTGTTGGTTGAATAGATGAATCAGATTGTGTGATGCATATCGTATAATCATACCCACGGATACTTGAGGTGACATTGGAGTATCTAGGTGACATTAGGGTTTTGGTTGATGTGTGCCTTAAGGTGTTATTTTACTACGAACTCTAGGGCTGTTTGTGACACTTATAGGAATAGCCCAATGGATTGACCGGAAAGAATAACTTTGAGGTGGTTTCTGCACTCCTACCATAACCTCTTCGTTTGTTCTCCGCTATTAGTGACTTCGGATTGACTCTTTGTTGCATGTTGAGGGATAATTATATAATCCAATTATGTTACTATTGTTGAGAAAACTTGCACTAGTGAAAGTATGAACCCTAGGCCGTGTTTCCTAGCATTGCAATACCATTTACGCTCACTTTTATAACTAGTTACCTTGCTGATTATATATTTTCAGATTACAAAAAACAATATATACCATCCAAATTTCACTTGTATCACAATCTCTTCTCCGAACTAGTGCACCTATACAATTTACCATTGTATTGGGTGTGTTGGGGACACAAGAGACTCTTTGTTATTTGGTCGCAGGGTTGCTTGAGAGAGACCTCTTCATCCTACGCCTCCCACGGATTAATAAACCTTAGGTCATCCACTCGAGGGAAATTTGCTACTGTCCTACAAACCTCTACACTTGGAGGCTCAACAACGTCTACAAGAAGAAGGTTGTGTAGTAGACATCAAGCTCTTTTCCGGCGCCATTGCCGGGGAGGCTAGGTAAGCGGAACTCACATCCCGTCAAATAAGCTCTTTTCTGGCGACGTTGCCGGGGAGGTGAGTGCTTGAAGGTATATATTTAGATCTTGCAATCGAATCTTTTTGTTTCTTGTTTTAGCACTAGTTTAGTTTATAAAAGAAAACTACAAAAAATGGAATTAAGGGTGCCTCATATGCTTCATCTTTTTAATGTCTTTCTTGAAAATGATGGAAAGGAAAATTGTGCTCAAGTGCTAGAAGAAGAATGCATTAGAATGTTTGGCACTAAATATTTGAATGATGATTATTATTGCAATGTTGTTAGTATGAATTCCTTGAATATCCATGGTGCTAATGATATGCAAAGCCACAAGCTTGGGGAAGCTATGTTTGATGAAGATGATATGTTTTGTCCCCCAAGTTTTGATGAGCAAATTTATTATGATGATAGCATGCCTCCTATTTATGATGATTATATTGATGAAAGTGGGTTTGGAAGAGTGTCAACTTTAGGAATTAATGATCCCACTATTTTGGAGGGTGTTGAATCTTATAATATTTATGAAAGTGGATTGGGAGAGGTCATGACTTTATTTAGTGATGAATCCACTATTTCGGAAGAGGTTCCAATTGATTATGAGAACAAAGTTGCTATCTATGATGATTATTGTGATGACTTGTATGCTATTAAGAATAATGATAACCATGAAACTTGTCATCATGATATTAGTTTTCAATTGGATTATGCCTCACATGATAGTTATTTTGTTGAGTTTGCTCCCACTACTATTCATGAGAAGAAATTTGTTTATGTGGAGAGTAATAAAAATTCTATGCTTGTAGATCATGAAAATAATGCTTTAGGTGCTGGTTATATTGTTGAATTCATTCATGATGCTACTGAAAATTATTATGAGGGAGGAACATATGCTTGTAGGAATGGCAATAATATCAAGTTTCCTCTCTATGTGCTTAAAGTTTTCAAGTTATGCTTGTTTTGCCTTCCTATGCTAGTTGATTATTGTTCCCATAAGTTGTTTGCTCACAAAATCCCTATACATAGGAAGTGGGTTAGACTTAAATGTGCTAGTCATATTCTTCATGATGCTCTCTTTATGTTTCAATTCCTATCTTTTATGTGAGCATCATTGAAATCATCATGCCTAGCTAGGGCGTTAAGCGATAGCGCTTGTTGGGAGGCAACCCAATTTTATTTTAGTTTCTTACTTTTTGGTTCTGTTTAGGATTAAATAATCCATCTAGCTTCTGTTTAGATGTGGTTTTGTGTTTTAGTTAGTGTTTGTGCCAAGTAGAACCTTTGGGAAGACTTGGGTGAAGTCTTTATGATCATGCTGTAAAAAACAGAAACTTTAGCGCTCACGAGATTAGCTCAAACTTTTTAGGAGAGTGCTATTTAGTTGATTATTTTTGCAGATGATTACTAGATAAATTCTTCAGGTCCACCAATTTAGTTTAGAATTTTTGGAGTTCCAGAAGTATACGTTTGATACAGATTACTACAGACTGTTCTGTTTTTGACAGATTCTGTTTTTCGTGTGTTGTTTGCTTATTTTGAATGATTTGAATGTCATAAATCTGAAATTATATATGTTTCATATGCCTTTACCATGGGGAGTAATGCCTTCACATATAAGAAGTAGAGGTGGTAAATTTATTGAAGGTTAGCAAATATTGTATTGGTCACTTGAACAATTCATGAAAGAATATTGAAGGAAGAGAGATTTCACATATAATACTATCTTGGACATCTTCTATGATTGTGAGCCCCATTAATTATTTTCAAACCTGAGCAAATTAGTTGAAGTCGGACAAGGAAGACAACATAATGAGTTATGCTTGGGTATATTTGTATAGAAGTTATATTGTTATGGATGCTCTAACATGTGGTGCTTGCTATTTACAATCCTTTGCTAGCCAAAATATCTCGTATTTAAGCGGGAATACTGCTTTGTGCATCCAAACTCCTTGAACCAAGTTTCTTCCATGAGTGTCCACCATACTACCTACCTATATGCGGTATTTACACGCCGTTCAAAGTAAATTTGCATGTGCCAAACTCTAAACCTTCAAATAATAATCTGTTTTTGTATGCCCGAATCGCTCATGTAGCGACTAGGGGCTAGCAAGATCTTCCATGCTAGGTGGGTTATTCTCACGATGAGTGGACTCCGCTCATCATTCATGAGAAAATGGCTGGTAATCGGGATGCCCGGTCCCATGATCAAAAGATCAAATCAAATCAAAAATAATTGCAAACAAAACTCCCCGGGATTGATGTTAGTTGGAGGCACCCGTTGTTTCGGGCAAGCCATAGATTGATGATTGTTGGTGGAGGGTTAGTAAAAATCTTTACCTTTCTGTTTGGGAACCGCCTATAATGTATGTAGTATGGAAGATATTGGGAACTCTTTGTCGTTATGTTGACAATGAAAGCATACCTCTCAAAATTATTTTCATCTCTGTTTTTGCTTCGAGCTCTGGCACCTCTGCAAATCCCTGTTTCCCTCTGCGAAGGGCCTATCTTTTATTTTTGTGCAAGAGTCAGTAGTATTCCTTCTCATTCCAACCTACTCTTTAGTTGGCAAGCATCATGTGATGGAAAGATCTAGGCATATATGGCCATTCAAATATATTTGAGCATGAATTATTACTGTTGACATTACCCTTGAGGTATAAAATGGTTGGGAGGCGTAAACATTAAGCCCCTATCTTTCTCTGTGGTTCGATGAATACTATTTGTTCTAAAAATATGCTTTGAGTGGTAGCAATCATGGAAGATTAAATGATAGTTGAGTATGTGAAGTTTGCTGAATCAAAGCTCGACATAGACTCTTCACGAAAATAAGATGAATTGTAATTGTTTGATGACTAATAACACGGTTTGTTAGTTTTCAAGAAAGTTAATGATCTACACTTTAACATGTGAATAGTTTGTTACTTGATCATGCAAAGTTCTATGAGTTGAGCTACAGTTATGACATATAATGATGCTAGAAAAGGTGATTAAAATTATCATTGATCAAACCTGTGCACCTGCTAGCATTCACACTTCATAAATTATTTCTTTTATCATTTACCTACTAGGAATGACGAGTGAATTAAGCTTTGGGGATGCGAATCGTCTCCAACGCATCTATAATTTATGAAGTATTCATGCTATTATATTATCCATCTTGGATGTTTAATGGGCTTTACTATACACTTTTATATTATTTTTGGGACTAACCTATTAACCTGTGAGCCCAAAGTGCTGCGCCTCGCTTCCCTTGTTTGAAGTTTGAAGAAAAGGAATATCAAGCGAATTAAAACAGAATGAAACCTTTTGGAGAAGTTATTTTTGGAAAGAAAGCAATCCGGGGGACTTGGAGTCCACGTCAAGGAAGCAACGAGGAAGGCACGAGGCAGGGGGGCGCGCCCACCCCCCTGGGCGCGCCCTCCACCCTCGTGGGCCCCTCATGGCTCCCCTGACGTACTTCTTCCTCCTATATATATATCCATATACCCTAAAAACTTCGGGGAACAGAATAGAACGGGAGTTCCGCCGCCGCAAGCGTCTGTAGCCACCAAAACCAATCGGGACCCCTGTTACTGCACCTCGACGGAGAGGGGATCCCTCACCGTGGACATCTTCATCATCCGGCGCTCTCCATGACGCAGGAGGGAGTAGTTCACCCTGGGCGGAGGGTATGTACCGATAGCTATGTGTTTGATCTCTCTCTCTCTCGTGTTCTTGAGGTGATACGATCTTGATGTATCACGATCTTTGCTATTGTAGTTGGATCTTATGATGTTTCTCCCCCTCTACTCTCTTGTAATGGATTGAGTTTTCCCTTTGAAGTTATCCTATCAGATTGAGTCTTTAATGATTTGAGAATACTTGATGTATGTCTTATTGGGATAACCGTGGTGACAATGGGTTATTCTATTGATTCACTTGATGTATGTTTTGGTGATCAACTTGCGGGTTCCGCCCATGAACCTATGCATAGGGGTTGGCTGCGTTTTGCCTTGACTCTCCGGTAGAAACTTTGGGGCACTCTTTGAGGTTCTATGTGTTGGTTGAATAGGTGAATCTGAGATTGTGTGATGCATATCGTATAATCATACCCACGGATACTTGAGGTGACATTGGAGTATCTAGGTGACATTAGGGTTTTGGTTGATGTGTGTCTTAAGGTGTTATTTTACTACTTAACTCTAGGGCTGTTTGTGACACTTATAGGAATAGCCCAATGGATTGATCGGAAAGGATAACTTTGAGGTGGTTTCGTACCCTACCATAATCTCTTCGTTTGTTCTCCGCTATTAGTGGCTTTGGAGTGACTCTTTGTTGCATGTTGAGGGATAATTATATAATCCAATTATGTTATTATTGTTGAGAGAAATTGCACTAGTGAAAGTATGAACCCTAGGCCTTGTTTCCTAGCATTGCAATACCATTTACGCTCACTTTTATCATTAGTTACCTTGCTGTTTTTATATTTTCATATTACAAAAACCTATATCTACCATCCATATTGCACTTGTATCGCCATCTCTTCGCAGAACTAGTGCACCTATACAATTTACCATTGTATTGGGTGTGTTGGGGACACAAGAGACTCTTTGTTATTTGGTTGCAGGGTTGCTTGAGAGAGACCATCTTCATCCTACGCCTCCCACGGATTGATAAACCTTAGGTCATCCACTTGAGGGAAATTTGCTACTGTCCTACAAACATCTGCACTTGGATGCCCAACAACGTCTACAAGAAGAAGGTTGTGTAGTAGACATTAGCCACCACGATGAGGAGGGAGTAGTCCACACTCGGGGCTGAGGGTTTGTACCAGTAGCTATGTGTTTAATCTCTCTCTCTCTCTCTCTCTCTCTCGTGTTCTTGAGATGTCACGATCTTGATGTATCGCGGGCTTTGTTAATATAGTCGGATCATATGGTGTTTTCCCCTCTCTATCTTGTGATGAATTGAGTTCTCCCTTTGAGATTTTGATTTGTCGGATTGAATACTTTTATGGATTTGAGAGCACTTGATATATGTCTTGCATATGAATACTCGTGGTGACAATGGGGTATCATATTGCTTCACTTGATATGTGTTTTCGCACTCAACTCATGATTCCTGAGGTGACATTGGGGCAATCTATGCATAGGGGTTGATGCACGTTCTCGTCTTTGTTTCTCCGGTAGAAATCTTGGGGCACTCTGTGAGGTTCTTTGTGTTGGATTGAATATTATAATTCTGAATTTTCTTTGGTGTTATTTTAGTACGAACTCTAGGATAGATTGATCGGAAATAATAGCTTTGAGGTAGTTTCGTACCCTACAAACAATTCCGTCTTATGTTCTCCGCTAGATAGGAACTTTGGAGTGATTCTTCATAGCACTTCAAGGGATGGTTATATGATCCAATTATATTGGCATTGTTGAGAGATTTCACTAGCGAAAGTACGGACCCTAGGCCTCATTCTCAAGCATTGCAATACTGTTCGTGCTCCATTTTGTCAATTGCTACCTTTCTGTTTTTTATTGTTCTTATTTAAAAAAATCAATATCTACTATCCATATTACACTTGTATCACCATCTCTCCGCCGAGCTAGTACACCTATACAATTTGCCATTGTACTTGGTGTGTTGGGGACACAAGAGACTTTTTATTATTTGGTTGCAGGGTTGTTTGAGAGAGACCATCTTCATCCTACGCCTCCCACGGATTGATAAACCTTAGGTCATCCACTTGAGGAAAATTGCTCTTTGTCCTACAAAACTTCTGCGCTTGGAGGCCCAACACGTGTCTACAAGAATAAAGTTGCGTAGTAGACATCAAGCTCTTTCTCGCGCCATTGCCTTAGGGAGGTGAGTGCATGAAGGTACATCTTTAGATCTTGCAATTGAATCTTTTAGTTTCTTGTATTATCAGTAGTTTGGTTTATAAAAAGAAAACTACCAAAAAATGGAATTGATGTTGCATCATATTATTCATCTTTATAATGTCTTTCGTGAAAATGATGGAAAGGAAAATTATGCTAATTTGTTAGAAGAAGAATGCTATAAAATGTTTGGCATAGAATCCATGAATGATGGGCATGATTGCAATGTTGCTAGTATGAATTCTTTGAATATCCATGATTCTAGTGATATGCAAAGCCATAAGCTTGGGGGTGCTATGTTTGATAAAGATGATATTTTTATTCCCCCAAGTTTTGATGTGAAAATTTGTTATAATGGTAGCATGCCTCCTATTTATGATGATTATATTGATGAAAGTGGATTTGGAGAGGTCATGACTTTATTTAGTGATGAATCCACTATTTTGTAAGATGTTTCAATTGACTATGATAACAAAGTTGCTATGTATGATGATTATGGTGATGACATGTATGCTATGCTATAAATAATAATGATAACCATGAAACTTGTCATAATAATTTTAATTCTCAATATGATTATGGCAATCAAGTATCACATGATAGTTATTTTGTTTAGTCTGCTCCCACTACTATTTATGAGAATAAATTTTCTTCTGTGGAGAGTAACAAAATTTCTATGCTTATGTATCGTGAAAAGAATGATTTATGTGATAGCTATATTGTTGAATTCATTCATGATGCTACTGAAACTTATTATGAGGGAGGAACTTATGCTCGTAGGAATTGCAATAATATCAAGTTTCCTCTCTATGTGTTGAAAGTTTTGAAGTTATATATGCTTCTTTTGCCTTCCTATGATAGTTGATTCTTGCTCCCGTAAGTTTTTTGCTCACAAAAATCCCTATTCATAGGAAGTTGGTTAGACTTAAAGGTGCTAGTCATGTGCTTCATGATGCTCTCTTTGTGTCTCAATTCTTATCTTTTATGCGAGCATCATTGAAATCATCATGCCTAGCTAAAAGGCACTAAAGAAAAACGCTTGTTGGGAGACAACCCAACATTTACCCCTACTGTTTTTGTGTGTTCACATGATTAGGATACTGTAGTAATCATGTTTTATTGCTTTTGTGTCAATAAAGTGCCAAGTAAAGCCTTTGGGATAGTGTGGATGATAGTTGACTTGATTCTGTGCAAAAACAGAAACTTTTGTGATCAGTCCAGGAATTTCTAAAATCTACTGGAATGTGCTTTTGATCTGAATTTATTACAGGTGATAGATATACAAATTATCTATGTTTTCCTAATTTTTCAGAATTTTTGGAGTAGCAGAAGTATGGTTGGAGTACAGATTACTACAGACTATTCTATTTTTTGACTGATTCTGTTTTCAATGCATAGTTTGCTTGTTTTCTAGTTTCTATGGCTTATATTGCTCGTCAATATAAATTGTGAAATGATATGCTATAGTGGGCATTGTGTGGAAACAATTATGATATAGAATTTTTGGATAGCATAAAGGATACTTGAATAAGAGTTTCTCAATGAAAAACCTCGGTGAAGCTGCTATATATTGGGCATGAAAATCTATAGAGATAAATCAAGACGCTTAATTGGACTTTCACAAAGCACAGACCTTGATAAAGTTTTGAAGAAGTTCAAAATGGATCAGTCAAAGAAAGGGTTCTTCCTGTGTTACAAGGTGTGAAGTTGAGTTAGACTCAATGCCCGACCATTGCAGAAGATAGAGAGAAAATGAAAGTCATTCCCTATGCCTCAGCCATAGTTTCTATCATGTATGCTATGATGTGTACGGACACGATGTGTGCCTTGCTATAAGTCTAGCAGGGAGGTACCAAAGTAATCCAGGAGTGGATCACTAGACAGTGGTTAAGAACATCCTGAAGTACCTGAAAATGACTAAGAATATGTTTCTCATTTATGGAGGTGACAAAGAGCTCGTCGTAAATGGTTACGCCGATGCTATCTTTGACACTGATCCGAATGACTCTAAGTCACAAACCAGATATGTATTTATATTGAATGGTGGATGAGGGAGTCCTGGATTAGGGGGTATCCGGACAGCCGGACTATATCCTTTGGCCGAACTGTTGGACTATGAAGATACAAGATTGAAGACTTCGTCTCGTGTCCGGATGGGACTCTCCTTGGCGTGGAAGGCAAGCTTAGCGATACGGATATGTAGATCTCCTCCCATTGTAACCGACTCTGTGTAACCCTAGCCCCCTCTGGTGTCTATATAAACCGGAGGGTTTAGTCCGTAGGACAACAACAATCATACCTTAGGATAGCTTCTAGGGTTTAGCCTCAAAGATCTCGTGGTAGATCAACTCTTGTAATACTAATATCATCAAGATCAATCAAGCAGGAAGTAGGGTATTACCTCCATAGAGAGGGCCCGAACCTTGGTAAACATCGTGTCCCCTGCCTCCTGTTACCATCCGCCTTAGGCGCACTGATTCGGGACCCCTACCGAGATCCGCCGGTTTTGACACCGACATTGGTGCTTTCATTGAGAGTTCCAGCTGTGCCGTCACCGTAAGGAAGGATGCCTCGTCTCGTTGTCAAGGACAGCGTCACCTGCTGGGAGCCACGGCTGTCGGCCGGACTCTCCGGCTAAGCGGTTTCGTCATGACCGCCTCGATTCGACTTCTGCGTCGACGATGACTTCTCGGGTCATCGAAAACAACCTCCACGTTAGCTCGGAACTTACCGAGAAGCTAGGTCCAATAGAGCTCTCCTCCCTAAACGAGCTCTTGGATCGTATCGCCGCTTTGGGAGTCGCTACGGACTTTGATCGGATTGGGCTTAAACCCGGCCAAAGGGAGATTAACTCTCCGCCGGTCACCCATCAGGTAGTGGTGGTGGAGGAACAATGCGGCAATTCTTCCTCTATCTTGAGGACAAACTATGTCCGGATTCGAGGCTCTCCGAGCCGGATACCCGTCCACGGAAGGACATCGCCCAAGCCTTGAGCCTAGAATCAGGCGGTGGGCCAGACCTATCGGGCAACATCCCGGAGCCCGAACTATAGGAAACTCCCATGCCCCTGGGTCTCAGATCGGGTCAGGGTCCGGACTTAGATCTTCCCACCCACCCAGATACAAGCGATCTCTCCCACATCAGACAAGAGCCCAGAAAGCGGTACATCACTATTGGGCCGATTCTCCTTGTGATGAACAAGGTCAAGGACTGTCATGCGAGGAAGACGCAATTTATACTCTTCTCGCAATAATTGCATGGACAAGGGAATCCTTAACGCCATAAGCCAACAAGCAATATAGCACACTTAAGCTGACTTGGCGGCCATAGTGTAATCTTTGCATCGCGATGGAAAGTGCCTGGAAAAACGAAACAAAATTTTGGGATAATCCGGCTCTGGCTAAACACCCAGTCCGAATTAAAAGGGTGCACCCTCGTAAGTCACCCGATTCAATTACAAAAAAGCAGAAGCCCACTACAGGGCATGGAACCGTATTGGAGGGATGGCTTAACGGACCCTGCAAAATTCACAGTACGGTGGATACCATAGCAACACACAGCCTTAGAGCATGTTGGGTACTCCGGCATGTTGCCAAGAGTGGTGAGGATCTCCTCATTCAAAACACCGCAGAGCAACATCCCGTGGATTATAATACAGTTTTAATAGTCTTCGAGACATCTGCCTCAAATAATAGGTGCAAGCGAGCACTCCGCAGCCTTGCCGAGATCTGCTGTGTAGCAAAGAATAAATCCATGGAGGCGACACGGCTATCACTTTCAATGCCGATGGCGAACCTAAATTCGAACAACACGAGTGCCCGGCCGCATTAGTCCTTAGTCCAATTGTGGGCGGCTTTGGCTCACTAAAGAAGTAACTCATGGACGGCAGCAGCGGATTAAACCTCATTTATGAAGAAACTCTTAAAAAATGGAAATAGACTGGAACCGCATTGAGAAAAGCAGCACAACCTTTAGAGGAATCATCCCCAGTCGGGAAGCACGTTGCGCTAGGAAAATCACACTAGATGTGGTATTCGGCACATCGGAAAATTACAGGTCCGAAGAAATCACATGCCAAGTGGCCCCTGCTCGATGGCGGATACCACGCCCTTCTAGGGCGGGAGGCATTCCCATTATGGGTACATGAAGCTCAAAATGCCTCGCCCAACGGAATTATCACTCTAGCTAGTGATCCAAACATAAGCGCTCATGGCGCCGAGAACAAAACAAGCACTTGGCGGCCCTCGAGGCACTATCAAGGAGCCCTCGCGGCGGAAGGGTAACTGCACTACGCTCAACCGTGGGACGAGGGATGACGTGATACTAAGCAAGAGATCCAAGTCCACCTCTTTCAAACCAGCGGACGAAATAGTCAAATTCCAAGTCCACCAGCGGACCCTACCAAAACAAACCTCAATTGGGGCACAGTTAAACCCACATGTGGACGCCTTGCCTCACGGGAGTTCCTGCGCGAGAACGGGGATATATTGCCCGGCACCCATCAGATATGCCAGGAATCCCACGCAGGCTGGCCGAGCATAGCCTTAACATTCTAAAAGGATTCAAGCCGGTCAAGCAGACTCTTCGGCGCTTCTCTGAACCTAAGCGACAAGCTATGGGAGAAGAGCTAGCCAAGTTATTGGAGGCTGGATTCATCAGAGAAATAAAACACCGGACCGGCTAGCAAACCTAGTAATGGTACCAAAGAAGGACAAATCACAGGCGCCTATCGTCGATTTCAAAGACCTCAATAAAGGCTTACCCAAAGGATCCCTTCCCCTCCTCCGCATCGATCAAATTATTGGCGCCACCGCGGACACGACTCATTGTGCTTCCTCGGCGCATACTCCGGCTATCACCAAATCAAGATGGCGGAGTCCGACCAACATAGCAGCGTTTATCACGCCATACTGCCTTATACATTTCAACACAATGCCTTTTGGGCTTAAGAACGCCGATTGCAACGTATCAACGCATGATTCAAACATGTCTAGAAAAGCGGTCGGCAAAGCAGGTGGAAGCATACGTGAGCGATGTGGTCGTAAAAACCAGACACGTCGACTCTCTAATAGACGACTTGAGGCTCACATTCGACAATCTCCGAACATACGACATCAAGCTCAATCCGGAAAAATGCGTTTTTGGCGTGCCCGCCGGAAAGCTCTTGGGTTTCATCATCTCCAATAGAGGAATTGAAGCAAACCCGGCCAAAACCCGAGCCCTGTCACAGTTGGCTATCCCAACAGACCTCAAGCAAATCCAGAAATTAACTAGATGCGTTGCGGCCTTAAGCCGCTTTATCTCGCGATTAGGAGAAAAGGCACTACTGCTTTATCGCCTTCTTGGTATGCAAACACTTCGAGTGGATCCGGATGCCGCCACTGGCCGGATTGGAAGAAATAAAAGCCATCTGGCCACCAACCCAATCTCGCCGCTACGCCAAACATCGGCGAACCAATGCTGCTATATATAGCGGCGACCCATCAAGTCGTAAGCGCAGTGCTCGTCGTCGAACGGGAAGCGGACGGACATAAATTCCCCCTTCAAAAGCCTGTATATTATGTATCCACTGTCCTCACTCCATGCAAATCACGGTACCCGCATTATCAAAAGATAGCGTATGCGGTATTCATGGCATCCCGGAAACTACAACACTACTTTCAAGAGTGTTCAATTACAGTGGCCTCGGAAGTACCACTCAACGACATAATAAAAAACCGCAACGCCACAGGCCGGATTGCCAAATGGGCCATTGAGCTCCTTCCGTCCGACATAACATATAAACTTCGGCGAGCTGTTAAGTCGCGGTATCACGATTTTGTCGCCCGAATGGGATGAAGCCGAACTCCCCTAAAGAGTACTTGCCGCATACTCCAATTGGATTATGCACATCGACGGCTCTAAAATGTTGGCTGGTCCGGGGCTGGCATCGTCACGGCCCCCTACCGGGAGATACAGCCAAGTATGTACTCCAAATACGTATTACGACTCCAACAATGCAGCCAATCTCGAGGCCCTGTTACATGGTCTCCGGATGGCGATTTCCATGGGCATTCAACGCCCGGAGGTGCATGGGGACTCCAACCTCGCAATATCCCAAATAAATGGAGACTTCGACGCCAAAGATCCGAAAATGGCGGCTTATCGCAATCTTGAGTCCTCAAGATGTCGGCTCGGTTCGAGGGGCTCGAATTCCACCATGTGGCCCGAGAAAACAATCAGCGGCGGATATCCTCGCCCGATGTCGGCGCTTAAGCGCGATCCGTCCCACCAACATATTCTTGGAAAGGTCTGTTTAAGCCATCCATGGTATGGGAAGGGAAACCAGCAACAATAGTCGAGACCGGCTACAACGCCATATACCCGAACACTCTGACATAATCGGTGGCTCATACCGAAATAACACCATCAGCCCGTAATAATGGCCGCCATCGCCCCATGGACTGAACCATTCCTGGCCTACCTAACCGGTGCAGGAACGCCCGAGGACCAAAAATGAGGCCTTGTTGCATTGTGCGGCGATCTAAAAGCTTACAAAGTCCATGAGGAGAGCTTTATAAGAAAAGCACCACGGAGTCCTTCAAAGGTGCATCTCCGAGAGGAAGGCGGAAGCTTACAGCAGAAATACATGCCGGACTCGGTGGCCACCACGCCGCAGCCCGGGCCCTCATAAGTAAGGCCTTCCTTACATGATTCTATTGGCCGACGGCCCGGGCAGATGCATAGGACTTGGTCCAATGCTGCGTTGGTTGCCAGCCTTTTGCAAACCAAAGCCATATGCCGCCCATCGCCCTACAAACAATCCCCATTACCTGGCCTTTCGCGGTCTGGGGGCTTGACATGGTTGGACCCTCAAAGGGGAACCCATAAGAAAAAATACTTCATCGGGTAATGGTGGATAAATTCACCAAATGGATAGAAGCCAAACACATTAAAACGGCGAATCCGACCAGTGATAGACTTCATATCCGGGGTTGTACCTTTGTTATGGTGTCCCCACGGCATCATCGCGACAACGGCCACGAACTTCACTGCCGACGAGGTAAAACTATGGTGCAAACAACATGGGCATCAAGCTCGATTATGCTTACATCTATCATCCACAAACTAACGGTCAGGTCGGCGAGAAAATGGTCTTATCATGAGCGGCATCAAACCCGCACTAGTGCGGTCCTTAAAGGAAGCTAACATGCACTTTGGGTAGAGGAGCTCGACTCCGTACTGGGGCTGCGGACCCACGCCAAATCGCACTACGGATCCACACACGTTCTTCACGGTGTATGCAGTAGCGAGAAGGCGGTTACGCCTGCGACATAATTCATGACTCACCTCGAAAAGTGCGCATGTATGAAGAAAGAGAGGCCGAGCTTCGATCGGCGAGACAGTTTGGGCGCCTGGAGGAGGAGCGTGACGTGGCAAAATCCCGTTCCGCATTCTATCAACAACAGGCTCGAAGATACCAAAGCAGTAGAAGTATCGGGCCAAAACTTATAATGTTGGCGAAGTTAGTTCTCGTCTGCCGGAGAAGAAAAAGGACAAACTCAAGCCCAAATTGGAGAGGTCCCTTCATTATCGACCAAGATTCGGCCGGTGGGCGTCTTGCATGCATGGGATGCATCGAGATAATCGACTCGAGCCGAACCCATGGAACGCAGCCAGGACTCAAGATTCTATGCCTAGCGCCGGACTCTATGTTCGCCTCCTTACTCCTGTCCATTTTTGCTTATACATTATCCTGCCTTCTCTCTCTCTTTCTTTCTTCTTTTCCTTCTCCTCGAGGCCTTTACAGGTCCAGCTTGTGTCTTGCTTACACACGGATAAAAGCAGCGCTAGCAGCGCTCATTATACTGAGGGGCTTCTTTTACGAGCTTAATTATTTTATGGGCTTCATGCCCCGCATATGTGTTATCCTTCGCATGTACCTTTTTTTCGCCATTATATGCATCGATATGACTTAAGTTTTGGCCAAGCTGGGTTGCCTGGCTCTTGTATTTATGCCCTACGTTCCTGTTAATTCGGCTAGGGCATAAGGGGAGCACCTCTGCGATTGTTATTGCCGGGTCAGCCGGATGTGTACCTCAGACTGGGTGAAGCCGAAAGCTAGCGTTCTTAAGGGAATATTCGGTCGGTGAATAAAAGATGACTTTTTATTTTTTTCACTTGCCCCCAGATGTTTTTTGCCTGCGTCTCTTCTTGCAGTTCGGACATGCACATTAGGGCATGCGTACCTAGGGAAAGGAACCCTTAACGGAACTATTCTCCCTGGAAGATGTTTCTTACTACCCATGTAATATAACATAACTAGCTGGGTACTTATGCATTAAAGCACTTATGACCCCTACGCTTTGGTCTCCACGCATACCGGTTTTTACATAAGCGGCGGGTATTCGGATACACTCTGGACTATCGGGTCCAGAGGTCGAAGCGAAAAGGTCCGCCATGACAAATGATTTACAATCCGGCTAGAGACATTCTGCATGTCATTTAAATTACATAGTCACTTAGACTGGTTAAATTCTTCTTCTATACCATTCAACAGGCTGTCTAGCCTACAATCCTGTTGGGAATACTTGGCAACTAATTCTACTTGGTGATGCACCAAACGGACGGGGATCTCTTTCCCATCGGGCCGCACAGGTCCGACCTCGGCCATGTGGTTTGGGTCAGCCTTGGTATACCGCGTCTTCACCATGGCCCAGGCTTCCCAGGCACCTTGACGGCATGCCGATATCTTCCATAATTGGAAGCGCCACGCGCTCCTTGAGCTTCTCCATAAGCTCTCCAAGGCCCTCGGCGAGGGAGACGGATGGCCACAAGGCATGGGCAATACCTTGCATCACCCGCGGACTTGTTAGTGCAGGCGAGAAACTTCTGGTAGAAGATCACCCTTGAACCGGGCATCTCATCCGGCGGACGACCGTCATCATACCTACTGAACATAACTACATTAGCTGGCTTCTTCACTGAACTCTTTTTAAAGTTACGTTCAAGCACTTATTGAAAATGCAGCGTCGAAGCCGCTTATTCTCCTCTTCACGGAGTCCAGAAGCCTGGGAGCGAACATCCTTTAGTTCCACGCTCAGCTGGGTATTGGCATCCTGGAGATCGTTTTTCTCCTGCCTAACTTTTGTAAGCACGCGCTCGCCAGCCTTTAGCTGCCGTATGGCATGTTGCTCATCCGGATTCACTCCGGCGTCATCTGCAATATTTATTGTCAGATTTGCAGGCATACCGCACTCTATGTGGTACCTATCATTCTTTGAAATAAGTGTTACCAGAGGAGGCCTTCTCGGACTCCTTCAATGCGGCAACTGCGGCCCGTAGCTGGGTCTTGCACTCTTCGAGCTCATGAGACAATTGGGCATTCTTCTCTGTAAGAACTCTGCACAAATAATGATCCTTAAATCAGTTGTGCCAACTGTTTCAAGTCTCGAGGCTTCTTTGCTATACATAATCATCAAATTTTTCTTACCCAGTATATCCTTTACATACTGATCCGTGGCTCTGGCAAGACCATTTTGAGCAACACGGATGTATGCTGCGTCTCTGAGTTGAAGGCATCAAAAGCCTCTTGGGAGAAACAAGCGTCATGGAGTACGCCCGGCGGCGCCTGTGATTCATGGCGCTCTCCACTTGAATTTGTGGCGGATATTTTATCCGCATCCTCTGTCGGAGGATCAGCAGACCGGACGCCTGTGTTAGCTTCCTCTCCGCCTCTGTGTCCGCCCGGAGCCCGGCTAGTAGAGGCGTGATCGGCGATCTCTCCGGATCTGATCCGGCGGTGGCCTTTCCTTCATCGAAACATGGGCATTAGTAATGCGTTTTAAATATGATGATCACGAGTGACTTTTTGTAAAATACCTCTGCGGCGTCTCCGTCCGGACCGCCTTCCTTTTTTGCCCGGCTTGGCGCCCTCGTTGGCGATTCACCACGGGCTCGGTATGGTGTCCCGAGGACCTTCCTCAGAGAACACCGTCTCTGAGACACGGTAGGTGAAGTGCGTGAAAAGGATGCTTCTCAAAGGTTGGGACCCTGGTCTCACTTACCTGCGGCGAGGGAGTAGCCCGGATAGTCGACTATAATAGCCACCATGGCCTCATCGCGGCTTAATTGATAAAATATCCTGTCAATCAGCTCCACGAAAATGTCCGGATCCTCTTGAAGGCCGGGGTCGAGGGACCGTTCAGGATCCTCTGGTTGTGGAGGTGGGCTGTTGATCTCCCTTACTGCCTTACGTAGCTCATGTGGTGAACGGGCAAAGTAAGATATTTGTTGCAAAAATGTGAAAGGGAAGGGTATAAAAAGTGGTAGCTCACCCAGCTCGGAGGATTGTACATGGAGAATCCGTCCACGCCCGGCTTTGATGCGAGGAACTCCTCTTCCTCTCCCTTATGCAGACCGGACATAATTTTTGCGGAGGCGGCGTGAGTCCGACCTTACAGCCGCGGCTGGTGGCATCATCTTCCCATTGAAATCCCACATAGGGGTGACCTCGATATTGAAGCGGCTGCACCCTCGCATAATGCATATTGACATAACCTCGGTTATAGTCGATCCCCGATAGAAACCAGCGTCTTTATCCGGCTCATCAAGTAAGAACGTCTTTATCATCTTCCTCTGAGGGCTCCTTGGTACGCCAACTTAGGCGCCTTCATCAAAGGAGCATTGTCAAACTCGAGGAAGGCCGATCCGAATAGGATCCGGAGGAGGGCGTCCTCCATATAAAACCGGTCTGAAAGGCCAGTCTTGGACGTATTCTTTAAAGTACCGGATAGGTATCCGGTCCGGCGATCGCCATATTTGGCCCGCCCACTTGATATATTGATCCCCACAGGTGCAGGGGCGAGGCGAATAGCTTCTTCCCTGGCGCTAAGTGCGCTTCGCGGCCGAAATAGCTCGCAAAGGGCTACATAACCAACGATGTGTAGTATGGAGGCAGGGGTGAGATTGTGCAGCTGGAGGCCGTAAAACTCCAGGATCCCTCGGAGTAACGGATGGATGGGAAATCCGGCCCCCTTAATAAATAAGGAACAAGGCATACCCGCTCCCCTTGGAGGGGTTAGAAAACTCTCCTTTGCTCCCGCCATTATAGGTGGCAAGCCGGCTCGAACAGGGACCATGTATGTTGGAGGAAGAAATCCACAGGTGCTGTAGCTCCACTAGTTATGGTATGTGGGACGGAACACTTCTTCCAATCCCGGGCTTAGGGCTACGGGAGGCGAGATGAGGAGCAGCGGGCCGGCCATGTTGGAATGGATTTTTCCGGGCCAGCTCAATGAATGCTATTTGAGAGAAGATGGTGTGATTTGGATCACTGAGAATCCCGTCTCTTTAAATAGAGCAGATCATTCATGCCACTAGGGTGGTAAATGTAAAAATGCCTTGGCCGCTCGCATTAGATTCGACACGTGGGGAGATGGCCATTATTGAACGCTGAGCCAGAAGCGAAGCATAACATTTATGAGAAGCGGACACTATTTAACAGGTATTGAATTTGGAGAAGAACTTCGCCTTGCAATGTCAAGACAATCTGGCCGGACTCATCGCCGTCATTGAAGCCTGGTTCGGGGAAGCTCTTGAGGGAGTCCTGGATTAGAGGGTATCCGGACAGCGGACTATATCCTTTGGCGGGACTGTTGCACTATGTAGATACAAGATTGAAGACTTAGTCTCGTGTCCGATGGGACTCTCCTTGGCGTGGAAGGCAAGCTTAGCGATACGGATATGTAGATCTCCTCCCATTGTAACCGACTCTGTGTAACCCTAGCCCCCTCCGGTGTCTATATAAACGGGAGGGTTTAGTCCGTAGGACAACAACAATCATACCTTAGGCTAGCTTCTAGGGTTTAACCTCAAAGATCCCGTGGTAGATCAACTCTTGTAATACTCATATCATCAAGATCAATCAAGCAGGAAGTAGGGTATTACCTCCATAGAGAGGGCCCGAACCTGGGTAAACATCGTGTCCCCTGCCTCCCTATTACCATCCGCCTTAGGCCTTGCGATTCGGAACCCGTACCCGAGATCCGCGGTTTTGACACCGATAGTGGAGCTGTCAGTTGGTGCAGTTCCAAGCAAAGCATCATGGCGGGATCTACGTGTGAAGCAGAGTATATAGCTGCTTCGGAAGCGGCGAATGAAGGAGTCTGGATGAAGGATCTAGGTGTAATACCTAGTGCATCGGGTCCAATGAAAATCTTTTGTGACAATACTGGAGCACTTGCCTTGGCGAAGGAATCCAGATTTCACAAAAGAACCAAACACTGACAAGAGGCGCTTCAACTTCATCCGTGATCAAGTCAAGGATGGAGACATAGAGATTTGTAAAATACATACGGATCTCGAATGTGGCGGGACTAGATTGATTAAGCCTCTTTCACGAGCAAAACATGATCAGCACCAAGACTCCATGGGTGTTAGAATCATTACAATGTAATCTAGATTATTGACTCTAGTGCAAGTGAGAGACTGAAGGAAATATGCCCTAGAGGCAATAATAAATTTGTTATTTATATTTCCTTATATCATGATAAATGTTTATTATTCATCCTAGAATTGTATTAATGCGGAAACTTGACACATGTGTGGATACATAAACAAAAACACCGTGTCCCTAGTAGCCCGCTACTAGACTAGCTCGTTAATCAAAGATGGTTAAGTTTCCTAACCATAGACATGTGTTGTCATTTGATGAACGGGATCACATCATTAGGAGAATGATATGATGGAGAAGACCCATTCATTAGCTTAGCACATTAATCATTATGTTTTATTGCTATTGCTTTCTTCATGTCATATACATATTCCTTTGACTATGAGATTATGCAACTCCCGAATACCGGAGAAATACCTTGTGTTCTATCAAACGTCACAACGTAACTGGGTGATTATAAAGATGCTCTACAGGTATGTCCGAAGGTGTTTGTTGGGTTAGCATAGATCGAGATTAGGATTTGTCACTCCGAGTATCGGAGAGGTATCTCTGGGCCCTCTCGGTATTACACATCATAAGAAGCCTTGCAAGCAATGTGACTAACGAGTAAGTTGCGGGATGATGTATTACAGAACGAGTAAAGAGACTTGCCGGTAACGAGGTTGAACTAGGTATGAAGATACCGATGATCGAATCTCCGGGCAAGTAACATCACAGGTGACAAAGGGAATAACGTATGCTGTCATTGTGGTACGACCGATAAAGATCTTCGTAGAATATGTGGGAACCAATATGAGCATCCAGGTTCCGCTGTTGGTTATTGACCGGAGAGGTGTCTTGGTCATGTCTACATAGTTCTCGAACCCGTAGGGTCAGCACGCTTAAGTTCGATGACGATTTTGTATTATATGAGTTATGTGATTTGGTGACCGAATGTTGTTCAGAATTTCGGATGAAATCACGGACATGACGAGGAGTCTCGAAATGGTCGAGAGGTAAAGATTCATATATAGGACGATGATATTCGGATACCGAAAGTGTTTCGGGGTGTATCGAGTACATATCGGAGTACCGGGGGGTTACCGGAACCCCCGGTGGATTAATGGGCCTTATGGCCATAGGAGGGGAGCACACCAGCCCATAAGGGTTGGCGCCCCCCCCCCCTCCCCCCTTAAGGCCATGTTCGGTTAATCCCCTTGCCACAGGGATTGAAGGGGATTGGGGAGGTTTGAGAAAGATTTTGACTTGCAAAGGATTTAATCCCCATCGATCCCTGCCAATCCCTTCAAAATCACATCAACCAACAAGGCCTAAGGAAGGAGGCCGAATAGGAGATGGGGGGGGGGTTCGCCCCCCCCCCCCTTTCCTTCCTCCCCCCTCTCTTCCCTTTTCCCCCTTCCGCTAATAAGGAAAAGGGGGGGCCGAATTAGACTAGGGGCCCAAGTAGGATTTCTCCTACTTGGGGCGCCCCATGGCAGCTCCCCTCCCCCTCCCACCTATATATACGTGGGGAGGGGGCGCCTAGAACACACACCAATAATTATTAGCCGTGTGTGGCGTCCCCCTCCACAGTTTACGCCTCCGGTCATATCTTTGTAGTGCTTAGGCGAAGTCCTACACGGATCACTTCATCATCACCGTCACCACGCTGTCATGCTGACGGAACTCTCCCTCGACACTTTGCTGGATCAAGAGTTCGAGGGACGTCATCGAGCTGAACGTGTGCAGAACTCGGAGGTGTCGTACATTCGATGCTTGATTGGCCGGAACGAGAAGAAGTTCGACTACATCAACTGTGTTATCAAACGCTTTCGCTTTCGGTCTACGAGGGTACGTGGACACACTCTCCCCCTCTCATTGCTATGCATCTCCTAGATAGATCTTGCGTGAGCGTAGGAATTTTTTTAAAATTGTATGCTACGTTTTTTAACATGAAGAGTTTCATAAAAAACTGGGAGTTGTATCCCGGATTCTAGATTTTTTGCGGAGCGGCATTATTGTCGAGATACCCCGTTTGACTTGTGTTTTCTGAAGCAGAGCTAAATTTTAAGGAGCGGAGTAGTCCTAAACAGGCTCTAAATATGATGAAAGATATATTACCTTAATAGTTAAGGGAAGACAAGACTTTTCTTCCTGCTTCTCTCTCTACCCGATATTTCTAAATAGCAATGTCCGGGATGGGTGGTTGTATGTTGCCGCCTAATCCAGCCTATCACTTTTTTTGACACAAATCATCCCGGGCAGCATTAGTCATCAGACTACTGACAATTGTATCATATCATACTAGTACTATGCCCTCGGATGAAATAAGATGAACGTTGGATTGGCTATAGTAGAGAACCCACGCTAGATAGGTAATTAAGTACGTGTCTTGCATTAATGTTTCCTGTAATTGTGTGCTTCATAACTACTAGGAGGCCCATTACGTGGAATTTCCTTTATTTAACAAGAATTCCTTTCATTACGTATCTAATCTGGTTAACTTCTCCCGAAAATTACTCATGATTCGTTGGTTCATTGAACAAGGACGACTGAAGCAAAACACTTTGGTGTATCCATGTGGTGTTAGATGCATTACCAAAATAATGTTAGATGCATAGTTGCCTGGAGTACAACCAAAGCTTTACTAGGTTGCGTTTGAAGCATAATGCAGTAATATTAGAATCATGATTAGTACTACCTTCGTTCGAAAAAGCTTATCTCTCAAATGGATGTATGTAACATCAAGTTAGTGCTAGATATATCCATTTGATAAATAAGCTCGGGACAAACTTTTTTGGACGGAGAGAGTACGTAACAAAAAATTTCTCTGTTGTGTACGAAGCATATTAGTTTTGTGAAATTGTGTAAACAAAGGCTTATTCATCCGTATTTGTGTATGAAGCATTAGACAGTAACGTTGGAAGCATGATTAATATTGGTTCTGCAAAACTTGCATCGTTTGGTTGTTGTGTGACAGAAATATTGGAGATCTGCCAGTGAGTACAGGATGAGATGTAGTACAATTTACTCCACGGAAAATAGATCACGACATCTTATCATCACGAAATTAACTGAACTCAAACAAGTTGAGCCGAATTCTCTCAAAAGGAAAAACAAATTAAACCAAATTAACAGCATTTTTTAACAAGCTAATATCTTTCCATCGGACATGCTCCCTCGTGCTAAGCTCCCTCCATTCACGCGCCTGTCGTGCAGCTGCTCTTCCAGCTCGGCACCGCTCCGTTCAGCCGCTGCCCCGGCTCGCGGCCCGATTGCTCGACGTCCCCGGGGATTACAGGCACAGGAGAGGTTGGGGAGATTCGTTCCAGTGAGCACAAAAAACATCCTAGAGAGATGCGCAGCCGGAATGTGCACGGCCGCGCAGCCGGAATGTGCACGGCCCTCCTATCATAATAACCAGTGCTAACACAAGAGAGAATAGGAGGACGAGGAATAAACCAGAGAAAAGCCACTTAAAGAGGTGGTCCTCTTTGGTGTCCCCGGACGCGATAACCCCGGCTTCAGGCGACAGCAGCACCACCGCTGTCCTGGCTGGAGGCGCTGGCACCACCACGGCGGCTCCTGCTGGAGGCGCCGGCGACTCGACCATAGTCGCTGGTGAAGGCGGGAGATGGCGGCCCCGGCTGGAGGCGGCGGTGGTGGCACCTCAAGGTTTGCTGCCGGTGGAGGTGGAGCCTCGAGACCTGCTTCTGGTGGAGGCGGCGGCAGCTCGACGGTAGTTCTTGGTGGAGGCGGCGGCAGCTCGACGGTAGTCGTTGGTGGAGGCGGGGGTTCTAGGCGTGCCGCTGGTGGTGAAGACGGTTGGCTGGTGCCGAGACAATTCACTGCTATTTTCCAAGCATTTTCCCTGTCACATGTCGCAGATGCTTGCGACAAAGACAGTAGCAGAAGTAGCAGAAAAATTGCTGCCAGTCCGGAGTAGGTCAAGGAAGAGGCCAACTTCCTGGAGATGTCCCCTGCCCAGAGGAGAAGGCCGGTGTCGTCCTCCACGACGGTGCGGGGGACGTCGTTGTCTTTACTCATCTCGTTCGTCCAACCGGCCTCTTCACTTGAACTCTGCACAAACCAAGTAGCAATTCCGATCAAAAGAAATCCAACTATTTGGAGCTGTAACTAGCAAACTTCATGCTTTGACAGTTGACAACAGAGAAGCCCTGCAAAACTTCCACCGGAAAACGAGGTAAAACAATGTGCAGAAGGTCTGTGCAGAGCCATAATGCTACAAAATCTGTCTCATTTGCTACCGATCGAAAACATCATGGTAGAGATGGAAACAGGACAAAAGAAAAGCCAACGAAGCACAACTAGAAGCATTACTGGAACTCAACGGATCCGTCGATCGCCTTAGCTAAAGAGCCTTGTAATTATTAAGCACTTGAAAAGGAACTAAAATAAGGCTACCTGAACAGCCTTGTAATTTATCTTAGCTGCATCGCTAATATGCACTCGTGTAAGACCTAGTTTGTTCCCCTGGAAAACTCTGGCACCATTCTTCAGCTGGAGCCACTCAGTCCCTGCACAAAGACACAAGACAACTAAGGACACTTGGAAATAGCGAGAATAACCATCTTACTGTTTAGCTGTTAATGGAGCAGAATTTTGAAGAAGAGCACCTTGGCTCTTGTGTGCTTGAGCTACTACTGAGGCAGCAATGAAGTGCTGTGTTTACTTCGGGGTCGGTTTCATTGACATCAACATCTCCCATCAGAAGCATCTTTGTGACATTCATATCTCCGGCCTACACAAGGAATCAATCATTACTGCAGCTTGTTAGGCGTAGCATGATTACAGTTATATTGCATGAACCGAACATAAGAAAATGTAGAACTGCTTCTTGATAATACAGACAAAGCATGTACTCCCTCTGTCCCATAATGTAAGACGTTTTTTGACACTACACTAGTGTTAAAAAATGTCTTACATTATGGGACGGAGGGAGTAGATCATAATCATAGTAACTCATTTCATACACATGTTCTGCTACACAAGAAATTTATCGTCTACCGTAAGCGGGAGACCCCCAACAAAGATTTTGCGAGTGTAGTCATGCTTCTCCCAATGATCATTATGCTATAAATAAAATGCGTTGTAAGGAGGCCATGTAAACAAAACAATGTCACTTGGTAATACAGATAGAGGATATCTAGATTACCTGAGATAATTTGGGACCTTCTTTCGGGGCACTGTGGCTCTTACTTTTAGCCCCTTGGGCAGATAAATTGCTGGAACGAAAATCCCCGTGACTTACTGACGCCTTTGGCACAACATAGCTGCAATGATATTCAAAGCAATATCTTAATTTTTAACTTTCACATGAGCAGCACTTTCTCTACATTTCATGTAATCGTACAGATATAAGAAATACCTTCCATAGTAATCGCCGTTGTCATAATCATCGAAATCATCATCCAGCAGTTCTTTATGCCTTTCTTTTTTTCGCGCATGGTTCTTTACTGTTGAGCCATGGTTCACTAAAAAGGAACAAAAATCAGTTGAGAATGCAGTTTGCTTGATGTCCATGATCATAAGTACTACCCAAAGTATCTAACCAATCTTTATATAGTTCAAATAATAAAATTCCTTCCAGTGAAATGAAACAGATCAGACAAGAAAACATAACAGAATGTGATCTTATAGCAGAACATGTGCTTTGGTTGAAGAATCAAACACAAAACTAAGGACAAGTGAAGTGCTTTTATTTACATATAAGAGATACACAAAACTAAGGACAAATGAAGTGCTTTTATTTACATAAGAGATGTTCTCTTTGTGAACACAGTCAAATGTTTTAATACCCCAGGAAATCATCTTACTTGGTACCACATTTGCGGAGTTGAGAAAGAACTGCATGTCCTGGGATGTCGCCACGTCTATTGGTCTTTGTTTTCTGATCAACACCAAAGAATCGCGTCACAGTAAGTCAACCAACTCATTGAATACAAGAATTCTTCAGAAATACTGCTCACCGTAGGTTCTGGGTTTTGGCGTTATCACCATAGCGCAAAGGAAATCGTACACAGCTCAAAGAACCATTTTTCGCTGCAAGGAATAATGGGGTTTCTTTGGTCTTGGAAGGTATATCAACGCAATCTTGTGCATGAAGCAGAAGTGACTTGCAGAGCAAAGAAACACAATAATGCCAATTAGCCACAGTGGTATTATTAAGCACTTGAAAAGGAAGTAACAAAGGCTACCTGAATAGCCTTGTAATTGTCCTTAGCTGCAGCACTGTGCACTGGTGTGAGACCTAGTTTGTTCCCCTGGAAAACTCCGGCACCATTCTTCAGCAGGAGCAACTCAATCCTGCACAAAGACAGAAGACAACTAAGGACACTTGGAAATAGCGAGAACAACCATCTTATAATTTAGGTGTTAATGGAGCAGAATTTTGAAAAGAGCACCTTGGCTCCTGTGTGCTTGAGCTACTACTGAGGAACCAGTGCAGTGCCGTGTTTCCTTCGGGGTCGGTTTCATTGACATCAACATCCCCCATCAGAAGCATCTTTGTGAGATTCATATCTCCGGCCTGCACAAGGAATCAATCATCAATTTTTTCATATGTATAAGATGCAGCTTTATAAATTGCAGCTTGTTAGGCGTAGCACGATTAAAGCAATATTGCATCAACTGAACATATGAAATGCAGAGCTGCTTCTAGATAATACCTAAAAACAATGTGTGTAGTTCATAATCATAGTAACTCATTTCATGTATTATTTTAGGAGTTTTTCATAAAATAAGGTGTGGACCTCAATTAAACACATTGATTACTCACTAAACTTCATGGCAGTCCTAGCAACAAATTTCATGTGCAATGCAAATCCAGAAGTGTTTATAAGGAAAAAAGCTTGTGTAGACCACAAAGTAAAGACAATGAACACTCAATCATTGTAAATTTTTCTATATATAAGTTGCAGTTGCACGATTACAGCACTACTGCATCAACTGAACATAAGAAAATGCAGAGCTGCTTCTAGTTAATACGTAAAAACAAAGCGTGTAGATTATAATCATGGTAACTCAATTCATGTACTCCCTCCGTCCCATAATATAAGAGCGTTTTTGACATTAGTGTAGTGTCAAAAACGCTCTTATATTATGGGACGGAGGGAGTATTATTTTAGGAGTCTTTCCTAAAATAGGTGTGGACCTCAATTACACACAATGATTACTCACTTAGAGGGTGTTTGGATACTCTCTAGTCATGTGACTAGTAGTAGTCAGACTAGAAGTTTTTAGTCAGGCCCTGTTTGGAAAGTGACCACTACTAGTCAGCATTAAATGTCTCAGTATTAAATGTCCCTCGGCAAGAACACCAATTAGTAGGAGAGAGAGGGGACTTTAGTCAGTAAAAGTCAGAGGTGTTTGGAGGTTTATTGACTAAAGGTGACTACTACTAGTCTCTAGTCAGTAAAAGTTGGGGGTGGGGTGACTAGGGACTAAACTAGTTTTAGTCACCCACTAGTCAGGGGTGTTTGGAGGTTTACTGACTAAAGGTGACTACTACTAGTCTCTAGTCTCTAGTCTGTAGTGATCCAAACACCCTCTTAACTTCATGGCAGTCGTAGCAACTAATTTCATGTGCAATGCAAATGTAAAAGGGAAAAAGCCTGTGTAGACCACAGAGCTGCTTCTTGATAGTACAAACAAAGGGTGTGGATCATAATCATAATACTCATTTCATGTACGTATAATTTAAAAGTCTTTTCAAAAAATAAGGCGTAGACCTCAGTTACACACACTGATTACAGCAATATTGCATCAACCACAGAGCAGTCCTAGCAACTAATTTCATGTGCAATGCAAATCTAGAAGTGTTTCAAAGGGTAAAAAGTCTGTGTAGACCACAAAGTAAAGACACTGAACACTCAGTCATTGTAAGTTTTTCCATATATAAGTTGCAGTTGCATGATTACAGCAATATTGCATCAACCAAACATAAGAAAATGCAGAGCTGCTTCTTGATTATACAAACAAAGGGTGTCGATCATAATAATACTCACTCATGTATAATCTAAAAGTCTTTTTGAAAAATAAGGCGTAGACCTCAGTTACACACACTGATTACTCAATTAAACTTCTTTTTTTTTGCGGGGGTACTCAATTAAACTTCATAAGAGTCATAGCAACTCATTTCATGTGCAATGCAAATCTAGCGGTGTTGAAAAGGGAAAAATAATCGGTGTAGACCTCAAACTAAAGACACTGAATACTCAATGCATTGCAAAGCTTGGGAATACTAGTAGTGACAATTTAAGTGTAACATGAAACTAACAGCAATCGGTACCTTTGCAGCCCTATGTAGAGGGGGCAAGCTTTTCCTGTCAACTTTTCGGTCCCTCCAAGACGTGGCCCCAAATTGGTTAGGCAGCTGAATCTCGCAGAGCAAGGCTTTCCTCCTCATTTCATTGCCGTCTCTAGCTGAAGCCTTTCCAATGGACAGAACCTCATCCACAACAGAGTTGTAAATTGATCTCTTTGTCCTGACGCCATCAGTCACCACGCTCACCATCGCCGATATCCTTTCCTCAGCCACCAGGAGCAGCATTGCGAGTGCAGCGACACGCCCCTCCATGGCGTGTCTGTAAGCCACCTCCCCAACCTCCCTGGTCTTCTCTGCCAGAAGCCTCACCGCGTTCAGATCCTACACGCACATTCAGGGAAGTTGCAGTTTGGCATGAGAAATTGATCCTATCTAGTATCAACCACGTAAGAGAAGTTTGGAGCTGTGGGTGAGTCTAGTGATGGGACAAACGTTTTGTTGCAGATAAGCCAGAAGATCCTCGACCGAGTGGTCCGGTGACCAATCAACTTGAACCCTGGAGAGAAAGCAGGCAGTGAACAGACAGATGCATTGCTGTCAGTTTGATCTCAAATAGCATCGACCAAATGAACAATCATCAGTACTAGCAGCAAGTACTAGTAGCACGCAGTTGGTGCCATGCCATTGACACACCTTCTGCTCAAGAGCGCGACCTCGAGCGCGACGAGGCGTGTGCCGTCGAGCAGCCTGACGTCCGTCCGGGCGTTCCTGGAGAGGAGCAGCTGGATGCACCTCTTGGAGTGCGCGTCGGCGGCGACGTGGAGTGGTGTACGCGTGAGCTGGTCCCTGGCGTCGACGGAGGCCGGCGTGATCCCGTACTCCCCGTCGAGGAGGAGCCTGGCGCACTCCGGCGGCGTCGTGCCTGCAGGCGAGGTGGAGGAGCCTGTTGGACATCTCCTGGTCGAGGATCCTGGCGGCGTCGGAGCCGTTGCGCAGCCGGCCTAGCGCCGCCTTCTTGATGCTGTCCACCGCCGCGAGGAGGAGCGCGGTGTCGTCCTCCACGACGGCGCGGGAGACGTCGTCATCCTTGTCCATCTTGTCCGTCGTCCCGTCACCCTCTTCGCTCAAGCTCTGCACAATCCAAGCACCAAATCGAATCAAAATTTTGAAAGTGACAAATCAATCGCGCTTTATTCAAATTCAACACAGTGCTGCAAACCAAGACGAAAACCGATCGAAAACAACGTGGTAATGAGGAAAAAACAGGCCCAAAAAATGAAGAGGCTGACGCGTAAATACATGGAGTGGCGGATTATTTGGACAATGCAACCAGTCTGCAGCCCCTCTCTTATTTCTCTCCCTCCACCGGCGCCTCGTCAAACCAAATCGCCCCAGAAGAAGAGAAAAGAAAAGGCAAAGCCGGAAGGGAATAAACATGACCTCATCAAACGGCACAAAGAAGAAGAAGACCACGCGCGTCTGCGTTTGCTAATCTGATGTAAAAACTTCAAAATAGCGCGGCAGGAGAATACAAAAACATGAACAGCGCGGAGAAGGAAATCGGCTTCTAATTAACCTCCAGCGTTTGCAACGACGGTGCAAAAGCAACCCACCAATGGACGGAAACCAGAAACTCGACAGTAACCGGTGGATCTCCAAAACTATTCGACTGAAATGGCGAACTGGAGCGGTGGAGCGTGATGAAGGATCATGAACACGCAAAACCGCGAGAAACCCGGACCAGGTCGTTCGAAACATTCACGGGAACGAAACCTCTGCAACACCCCACCGGAAAAAGGTAGGTAGGGGAAAACCCCAACCCCATGCCCCGAAACCAACGAACCAACCCAGCAGCAGAACCAGCAAGAACGAAACACGCAAAACCAGAGCACCGCTGCACTCGCGAGAGCTCATCGGGAAGCCACACCCAAAACCGCAAGGCCAAAATCATGTCGTGCCCCGAAGGAAGAAATCGATCGAATCGAACACAAGGCGCAAACAAATCAGCAACACGCAGATCACGCAGCAATGCTGTCGACGCAAGGCCTCGCTCGCTCGCGTGCTCACCTCTCCCATGCGCGCGGCCGACCTCCCGGAAACCCTCGCCGGGCCTGCTGCTCCCGTAAAAATGCCTCTCCGCCCTCCCGCTCGCTCACACAAACACCCCTGCCGTGCGCTACGCTCGATCGCCTTTATGTCTCCTCTCCCCGCCCGCCGGTGCCCACCCAGGATGGGCCAACCCAAACTGCAAAAGCAAAACTTATCCTGCGCCCGGGCTTTCGTCGTCTGCACTGGTCTGAATTTCTCTCTGGTCTTTTTTGTGGGGGTCAAAATATTATTACTGCCGGATGCCAAAGTTTGGCTACGAATAGTACTGCCAAATTGAAAAGAGAGGTAAACCATGCTTCTCCGTTTACAATGCCAATTTTTACCCAAAAGCAATAAAGTAATATCTGTTTGCCCAGTTGCCAAAAGCGTCGGATTTCCCACCCGTTGAAGACATGCCCCAACTCCAACGCTCCTCGCAAAAAAAAAAAGAAGCAAATCAGACATATCAAATGTCCACGGACACACTCGAATGTGTCAAAATGTGTTCGTGGACAGTTATATAAGAGCCGGTCATGTAAGCTCGTGCACCAAACGTTCGCGCTAATTCAAACCGACAATTCAAAAAGAATGACGAAATTCAAAAAGACCGTGCTGATTAATCTAGTGCCCGCAGCGGGGCGGATCTACCCGATGATCCTGGCCCGATCCTTGGTGGAGGCCAAGGTGAGGTCCGGGTCGGCGCGGACCCAGTCCGACAACAAATTGGACGTACCGAATGCCATCCGGCTTGTCGCACCTCCTCCACTACTACCTTGTGGGTCGTCGTCATGGTGTGAGAAGAGGAGGCGGCTGCGCGCATTGGTGATCATCCGATCGGGATCCTCATCCTCCTTCTTCTTCACCGGGTGCCACTCACAATCGGGCTGGCAACGGGGCACGATGGCACCACCTCCTTGTCGTGTCGAAACGGCACGACAAGGACGCTCTGTCCGGACAAAGCGATCGGCACAGCTGCGACGGCGACCCCAGCTCCTCCTTGACGCGACCTCTGATTTGGACGTCGTAGTTACACAACGTCGAGGGCAACTCCTCCTTGACGCAGTGTCTGATTTGGATGTTGTGGTTGCGCGGCAGCGAGGCCAGCGCCCGATTGCGACATCATCATTGAAGCGGTGGCGATCAATCGTCTGGTCACGTCGGTCTGACCGACATGAATATGGTAGGAGGCCACGCAATCGCATCTGCTCCGAAGTGGCATGAATGTGTGGCGAGGGTTTTGGAGCGGAACTGTAGTCAGACGCCAACGTAGCACACGTCTAGACATCCTAAACTTCCCTAGTTTGCTTCCTAGGAATTCAAACCGGGCCGTCAACGTTTGATGCATGGTGTTGGATGGCAAAAAGCGTCTGAACAGGGTTGTTCGAACGTTTTGGGGCGTTTCAATGCGCAGCATTGAAGTTACCCTAACATCATTAAATTTACAACCGTTGGAGACATATACACATATATGTTTTCTTCTTCTACAACTAGATAGACAAGATGACTATTAATCAGAAATCTAATATATTCAACTTACACCACCAAGCAAGAAGCAAACCTACACCCCATGAGTTACACACACATATTGAACAACAATTCCATCTTCTGATCCACAAAATACAAGCAACGGTGAGTAAGAGCATCTACAGTTGAAGTTCCATATCCGCCTCAAACGTACGGGCGGCCTGTGTTGGAGATACGCTTTAGAGACAATTATGTATGATGATTCTTTTTTTATGTTCATGAATAAGCATAGTACTTGGATATTATCAATGATGTGTATCAATAAGTTCTACTTCTGAGCTGCGTTGGGATTTCCTCGAAGAGGAAAGGATGAAAGCAATATAGTAGAGATAAGTATTTCCCTCGATTAAGAACCAAGATTATCAATCCAGTAGGAGAATCACACGTAACCTCGTTAGCAGCACCTGCACACACAAAAACAAATACTTACACCCAACGCAAACAAGAGGGTTGTCAATCCCTCGCCGGGTTATTTACAAGGATCAAATCTCGTAGTGGTACGTAAATAGATAAATTGCAAAACAAAATAAAATAAATAATAGTGCAGCAAGGTATTTTTGTATTTTTATATATGATAAAAGTATACCCAGGTGCCATAGTTTTCACTTGAGGCTTCTCTCTCGAGCACATAACATACAGTGGTGAACAAAATACTGTTGAGCAATTGATAGAAAAAGCGCATAGTTATGACGATATTCAAGGCAATGATCATGTATATATGCATCACGTCCGAGACAAGTAGACTGACTCCTGCCTGCATCTACTACTATTACTCCATCCGTTTTCTTGAACTGTGAACAGTAGGAGTACCTCCTCAGTATGTAAATTAAAATAATCAAAGGGTACTGTACATGTGTTAGTTAC
The DNA here is from genome assembly GCA_021605145.1 of Aegilops bicornis. Taxonomy (NCBI): domain Eukaryota; kingdom Viridiplantae; phylum Streptophyta; class Magnoliopsida; order Poales; family Poaceae; genus Aegilops; species Aegilops bicornis. The sequence goes on along the minus strand of CM038673.1, from coordinate 171,017,982 downwards.
AAGCCATCCCCCTTTGGGGGAGGTAAGACCGGTATTTTAACTAATAGAGGAGAGTACAAGGGGAATGTAATGTTTGTGTTCTTCCTTTTTGTCGAAACAGACCACCTGCCCACTGGAATTGCCAGAAAAGACCCGCTACGAACGAAATAGACAAAAAAGACCCCCTGGGCCGTGGCGGCTGGCGCTGCAGGCGACACGTGGCACCTGCCGCCACACGCCAGAGGCGGTGGGCCTCGCCGCCATCGCGGGAGGTGGCCGCGCAGTGTATAACGTGATTTGTACAGTTCCTCGTGCAGGGGCGGGCAGAGGCGGGCTGGTGGGCCTGCCGCCACTGCGGGAGGCGGCCGGCGCTGCTCCCTGCCGTTCACGAGCCGACAAGCCCTGCGCCACGGGCCCGGCCAAGGCCACGCCCGCCATCAAGGGAGGCGGCTTCTCTGCTACAACCGAGACAACGGGACATTGACGGCGCTGATTCCCATGCGCGACAATGATTGACGGGCGGTGATTCCACGCAGCGGAAAATGCATCTTGATGCCCTACTTTAGGTTCTTTCGCCGGGAATCAGTCCTGCTTTAGCTTCTTTTGCCTCGGCGGATGGGATGGCACTGTGAGAATCGCTCACGGCTATTGCTTGAGCGGATGCGGCAACCTGCAGAATCGATCACTTTCATTGCGAGAATCCGATCTTTGCGGGAAGGCTGTTGTCTGGACACTACAGGGATCCTAAAATTTCCCGCCTAATTTTCTCGCCATCATTTATCGTCTGAGCTTATAAAAGGAGACATCGAGGCTCTTGTCCAGCCATCCTCGAAATTGCCATTGCGTAAAGTGTGTAACACATTTTTTTCAGTCAGTATGAGTTTGCCTTGCTCGGATCAAAGCATTAGGCCGAGGAAAATGAAGAATGCAAGTTTGCCTCCGGGGGTGGCAGTCCTGCGGTGTTGGTGTGCCGATCTTTGCAAGGTGAAGGAGGTTACAGATTTTTCAGATTGGTTGGGCATGAAGTTTTTCATGTGCGCCAATTATGAGGAAGATCCACTCGTACTATTTCAGAGTACGACAAGCCTCCGGTATGCTTTAACCATCACGAATATATATTGTTGGTATTTTGATTGATTCTTTAATAACATTCTTGTTTCTTGTTGTAGTCTCCTCCGCCTCTGTGCATGTACTATTGTTGGATTGACACGGAGATGCCGGCTTGTGCAGTGATTGAGATTCATGAAAGAAGTCATCGTGCGTGGAATAGTTTCTATCTTGGAAGAGCGATGCGAGAAGACGGAAGTCGAGGAGAAAGCGAGCAAGAGAGAGAGTTAAAAGAATATTATGCGGAGCAACACCGTTTTCAGGATTTAGGAAAGAAAAAGCAGGGAAGAGGATCGTCGCATGGAGGAGCAGGAACGACAATGAAAAGGAGGCTCGTGGAGGCGGAGAGACAGAGAAAGAAAGAAAGGGCTCGTCGAGCCAAGGCAGCCGAAGAAGCTGGCGATGGAAAAGGAAAATATCCACGCCAGACTCAGTAGATTCCTGTGGTAGCATTTTAAATTTCGCAATCATTTGTATCTTTATTTCTGCAGTTTAATGTAGCTTTATTTCAGTAGTTAATTGTAGCTGTATTTCAATTCTACGATGTATCTTATTTTCAGTTGTACCGTGTCGTAATGGAAAAATATATAGTTTTAGAATAAAGTAGTGGCATTTTCTTTCCCTCCACTAATTATCGAACATCGTGCAACAACTACAAAATGAAATTAAGATAGAACATAATGCCCTACAGTAAGAGAGTACAAACTAATAATGCAAGTACATCTGAATTAAACGGTAAAACTTGAATACAGCTTAAAATCTACATGAAGGCATCATCGTCATCCTCCGTCGATGGAGAACTCTTGCCCTTCGAGGATGCAGAACTCTTGCCCTTGGACGATGCAGAACTCTTGCCCTTTGAGGATGCAGATTTCTTGCCCTTGGGCGATGCAACACTCTTGCCCTTTGACGATGCGAGAACCTAAGCGGCGACATGAAGATATCATCTTCGTCCTCGCTCTCCTCGATCCATAAAATGGATGCTTTTCTGCAGTCCTTCCGAAAGTTTCACTCTTGGCTCGACTACCTTCTTCCACCTTGCATGAAACCTAAGAAGTTCTTGGCCTTTTCTCCTCATAGGTCCTTTCAGCCACCCTGCACCTACGTAACAACTCATTCATTATGGTGTCACTACCGGTGAGTTCGTCCCATGGAACTATCCTATTGTCCATCCACGAAATCGCTAGCTAGCCTAATAAGAGTCCTGCTCATCCCAGGGTGAAAACTACGATCGAAAGGATAATGGGACATCTCGACTACACTACACTCGAATGCTTATCCACCTCCGTCCGAAGGGGGTTTTATAGGTAGAGAGGAGAAAATGGCGGGAAAGAACGACTGCGGTATGGCGGGAAAGGGTTGGCGGGAACATATGGAGGGAAGGGGTTGGCGGGAAACGGGTGGCAGGAAGATATGGCGGGAAGGGGTTGGCGGGAAACGGGTGGGGGAACATATGGAGGGAAAGCGTTGGCGGGAAAATATTGAGGGGAAACGGTTGTGCGGAAATATATTTTTTCAATGTCTAAGATGGGCAATGGTTGCACAGTATTCATCAACCAAAATTTAAAAAAAAATCATTTCGACCTAACATAAGCCGAAGAGTGAAACGGGATAGTATGATGGGAGATATAGGCGGGAAAAATTATTCCTGACTGGTGCATTTTTATTTCAGCATACATAGATGTTTAAATCGAAAAGTCTGATACTGACATATGTAGATACAATGGGTCGCGCACGTGGATAGATGAATCACCCTAGTTTACAACGAACACCTGGCCTTTCCTTACGACCAGAAAGCGACAAGCGATTAGGTGGCCGAGTTACACGAAAACCGCGGTCGTACTCCAATTCGGCTTCATGTGTTTGCGACTCCTGCGTAGGTGGTGGAGTCGGGAATCCTTGTTGCGAACCTGAAGCGTAACTGTAGGCGTATGGTTGTGACTCCTTGAGGGATAAAAGATGGGCCAATAACGTCCCCTTGAAGAACTCTGTAACTAATGATGTAACCTTGTCGCCATGATCATGTGATGCTCCCCGGACGCCTGTGTTGAGGCCACGTTGGGTGTCCTCATCGCCCCAATTAACATCAGGTATGTCCTGCACATAGAAACATTGTAAACAAACTATTAGAGGATAATATATGATATCATTGTAAATGCATTAAAATGTAAACATGACTACCTGATCAGATCCCTCGCCTATACTGTCTGGCCATTGTACATGGTACTGGTTTAAATCTGGGACACGAGTCTCCTCAGGCATGGAGATCCCCCGCGTGGAGAGATACGACTGAGATCCCTCACCTTGGGTGTATGCGTCATATCATGTGTACGCATATGGGTTAGGGGAAAGAGTCTGCTTGGGCATCGAATCCAAGCCCATGCCATGGTCCTGAGATGTCTGCCCCTGACGAAGCTACACCGAAGAAGAGCGATGCAGTGGCAGAGATGAGTCATGTCGTGGCAAGTCGTTCTAGTACTCGGACCCTCCCCCCACTGCCCATGGCTCTTACGCGCCTCGCTCGGTCTGGACGACGGTGTTGCACTCGGTCTGGCTGACCTCGCTACCGGCACGTTGTACGCTCCAGTGACAACGTCGTCGCCTCTACTGCATCTGAACTTTGTTGCCATGTATTGTTGAAAATGTTTCTGGAATGACTTGCGAGCTGGGCCCTAGGCCGGCATGCTTTCCGCAGCCATCTGCCCTACTTTGTTGCAACTTCCAAGCTGAACAATATTTGGATGTTATTTGGTTCAAATGATTATGAAATGATGGACCTAAAAAAGTTTCAAGTAATTACCATCTGGTGACGATAGTAAGCTGCATGCAGCTCAATATGTCTCCTTTGCTCCTCTTGTGTGAGATGTGTTGGTATAGTAGGTCATGGTAGGCAAGGCTAGCACGTGTGTTGATGCAAAGATTACCTTTGCTTGTATGCTTGATCTGTACTTCCATCGATGCAGTCTCGCAAAATTAAATAATTACATAAACCGTTGTGATGAAAGCAAAGCATCTTCACACATCGTATGGTCATCGTAATAAAATAATGTAAATAAAATATACCTAAGTTGATGCACTATATCTGCTAGCGCTTCATTTTCCCACTTGTGTACCCATTGAATGTTGTGTTCCCTTCAATCGTATAAACTCCAACCCCTGCCCATATTGCTTAGCCTGCAAATTATGTAACAAAGTGTGACTTTAGTAAATTAAAAAAGACACTAACTATTTAGGGAGGTCACATCTTACTTATGGGTTTCCTCATCGGTACGTCTTGGAAAAGGTGGTGGAATCTCTTGATAGAGACCGAACTGTCTCATTACACGCTCTGGGTTGCAAGGCTTAACACACCATAGGAACAATAAGTTGCAAAGAGTCACCTGTAATGCACTATCGCTCAAGATGCAGTGTGATGGGTCGAATATCAAAGACCATTTGTATCAGGTCCCGAGTCCACGGGTTCCATGTGACTTCTGCCTCATCAAGTATCTCAAACTGCTGGTGGTACATAGGGTAACAATTTTTCGCAATATCTGGAGACCAACGTTTCCGTGCCTTTGTCCACCTGGTGGCCATAGTTGCACTGACGCCCTCGCGAAAGTCGTATGGGTGTATGGGATTTACTATACGAGGTCGTCCTACAGGGAGATATTCCCAGGACCACAACTGTAGAAACTCGTAGGTGACACAAAGTAATGGAGCTTTTTGTGCGAAAGAGGTTTTTTTGTGTGGCATCACACAAGCCTCTATATGTATGAGATAGCATGGCAGAACCGTAGCTGTATTTTGGCTGCTCGGGTAAAGGTTCTTCTACCATATTCTCTGCAATGTAGACGAGACCAGGGAGAACTACGTCCCTGTGTGAATTTGGAAACACGAGGAGCCACAACAAATACGCAAACAGATGTCTTTTTTCTCGTCTCCTCATTGGCGAAGCTAGATATAATACGAAAGTTATCACGAAGCAGGGACGAGTGGGATGCCCCGAGGCCACCAGAAGCGTTGTGATTACGGCATTGCCATCCCAAGACGGGCTGCTATATCTAATGCCCAAGATGGAGACACTCGTGGAGAGACTAACGGCTCACCTCTAATTGGTAGACCGGTGATCATAGAAACATCTTTCAGTTGTAGGTGCAAGCTCCCCAAAAGCGAAAGTGAAAGGTGTGGGTTTCAGGTCTCCACCGGTCAACGAGGGATGTCAAAAGGGATGGGTCCGGACGTACTTGGTCGTCGCATGATGTGAGCCTAGCAAAACCTTGTAGTCCATAAGCGTCAAGGTGAGCAAGGAAAGAATTGTGTATTGGCTACGTTTTCTTTATGGTTCGAAGTCTGAAAGGCCGATAATCATGCTTAGTATTTGGGTTCAAAAATAGGTGGCAATGGTGGTAGGCGTCATGGGGCCCTAAAAGCACGCACTTCAGCCATAACCTGCACACAAACATATAAATATAAATTATGAGGAAGACACAAATACAAATGCAAATCAAAATTAACTTAAAAATACTGAGAGAGATACAATTTACATTAATTATCCAAGTTAACATCACGAGTACAATAATACAAAGAGATTCAATTTAAATTTAATATAAGTACACATAACGAGTAGAAATATAAATAGACATAAGCGAAATGCAGATATATCAACATCATGCGTTGTTGTTGGCTCGACACGGGCATTCTCTCGCGTGAATCTCCAGACACACTGCAAACACGGCATCGCCTTGGTTCTCCCATCCGCTATGGTCCATGTCATTGCGATGACGCCTAGACCGACGTCGTCCATCTCGCAGTTCTCATTAAGTCGTCGTTCGGAACTCCATTTATTGTCATCCGCCACAACATTTTGTAGTTCATATCAATGCCCCAAGCCCAGAACTCACTGCTCCAAGTGTTGTACAGATTGTACATGTTGAAATGCAATGATATGTATGGCTCGACACTGATTTTTTTGATCGGCAACCGCTCGGGAGCACATGACTGCAAGGGTAGCCCTCAAGCTTGGGCTTGTTACAAGTGCACTCCACAGGACGTTGGGCGAGGGTGACAGCTTGCTTTTTGATCCTCGGTGGTGACCCTTAACGTGCTGGCTCGCACATTCGACCTCCCACTTATTACTAAGTGCCTCCACTTTCCTGCAGCCATGACTTTGGGACTTCTTTGCTTTCTCGTCCCGTGATGTCTTTGCATCTTCTTGGACCATGGCTTGTTCAATTCAACTTGTGGTTTGAGCGGCGGTGACCCTGTCTGCAAAGTATGACAGGGTCTGGTTCCAAGTTTCTTCAATTAGGGCTGTGATAGGCAGTGCTCGCACCCCTTTAAGAACACCATTGTACACCTCTGACATGTTGCTGGTCATTATTCCATACCGAGCCCCGGTGTCGTGAGCCTGCGCCCACTTGTCCAATGAGGCAATTCTCGTGGATCCACTGGCTCAAATTTATGGGCGCCCTACGACCCTCCTGGTCTTCTCTCTTCTCAAGGCAAGGCTGCCAGTCGATCTCACCATTGATACCTCCTCTGACATTCGCATTCATTTTGGCTTTAGTTTTTTGCATGCACATCATCTTGAATAACTTGAACCAATCCTTGTTTTTTGTATTTGGAGTAAAAGTTTTCTACCAAATGCCTCATGCACCACCTTCCTCTAGATCGGGCCAGCCCCACTCTTCTTTCGACGCCTTTTAATTATGTCAAGAGCGCTTAATAATCCAAAGGTTGCGATCGGAGATGATGCAAACACCTTCACGCTCTTTCACGACACCCATCTTCACGCAGCTCGTGAACCACAACCAGCTATCTTTGTTCTCGCTCTCGACTAGTGCATATGCAAAAGGAAGAAGTCGATTATTTGCATCCGCTGCAATCGCCACCAATAGTGTGCCCTTGTACTTTCCAATGAGAAAGGTACCATCAACTGATAATACCGGGCGACAGTGCCTGAAGACTTGTATAGTCTGGGCGAATGCCCAGAATAAGCGGTCCAGGACTAGCTCACCCGGGTTCATTGGGTTTGGACGTTCTCTCCACCAAACTTGAGTCCCCCTATTAGCACTTGCTATCTGATGAAGCATTCTGGGGGCATAAGAATAGGCCTCCTCATAGGTACCTTACAAGTTCTTGAATATATTTTCCTTCGCATGCCTAGCCTTGTCAGAAATGGATGGAAGCCAATTTGATCTTCTCGCATCTTTTGCGAGCCCTAACACTAATGTTGAGACTTCCACTGCTGTCGTTTCCATCATTTGTGCCACATATCTTCTTTGTCACATTGGAGTGATTTGAAAGAGTCCCAGGTTGCTCACAGGTATGCTCCACTATTTTTGTGATATGCCATGGTGACATACCTCAGGCTTCAGTCTAGCGAGAACTCTTCCGCGGCAACCTTTCGCGGTGTGGATGCATATGACCTTCAACTCTGTTTTATCAGACTGCTTCACTCTATGCTGGCGGTGGATGCCGATTGCATAACTACCCATTGCCTGGTAAGCAGAGTTCTTGTTAGGGAAAACTTGCCCAACCTCTAGGCTCCCCGCTCCTAGGCCAGAAGCAGAGTGAAATTCATTGGTGTTGCTCATATCCTGTAAAAACACAGGTTGCAGTGCCGCCGCGACCGCCCTCTGAGGAGGAACATCTTCTTCTTCGCTTGACTTCGAAGACGCAGAAGAATGATCATCATCATCTAGCGCCTCCAGCAATCCCTCCACGTGTTCGCTCATGTCAACGGCTGCAGACCAATATCCTGTGTCATACACAGGCTAGCCACCCATCGGTTCCGATGTGCCGACGCTAGGGGTTGATATGATGGCCAACTCGACCTCACCACCCCTGCTACTGCATTCGACAACGTCAGTGACTTAAATGAACTCCACATACACCATCGGCTGACCATACATTGAGTTATTGGGATTGCTTGCAAACCTCATGTACGACCCCCACGACCGATCACACCGACGGGCCATAAACCCCAACGGGCAATCTGTCCCATCATTTCCTCCGTCGGCAATGAAGGCCTCCATTGTCATTTTTCCCCTGCATCCCTGGGCCAAACACCGCTCGGATGCAACTTCTAACTGCTGCGTAACCCACGTTGACCATGTCTCTCACTACAACCGTAGTCGACTCGCAGAAGGACACATCCACCTCGAAAGGACCGTGATACGTCCATTTTGCATCATGCTTTTATATTGATATTTATTGAATTATGGGCTGTTATTACGCATTATGTCACAATACTTATGCTTATGCTCTCTTATTTTACAAGGTTTACATGAAGAGGGAGAATGCCGACAATTTGGAATTACAATTTGGAAAAGGAGCAAATATTAGAGACCTATTCTGCACAACTCCAAAAGTCCTGAAACTCCACGAAAGTCATTTTTGGAAATAATAAAAAATATTGGGCGGAAGAAATACTAGAGGGGGCCCACACCCTAGCCACGAGGGTGGGGGCACGCCCTACCCCCCTGGGCGCGCCCCCTGCCTCGTGGGCCCCCTGTTGGCCCTCCATGCCCATCTTCTGCTATATGAAGTCTTTCGTCCGAAGAAAAATCTGAAGCAAGCTTTCGGGACGAGACAACGCCGCCACGAGGCGGAACCTCCGGCAGAGCTATTCTGCCGGGGACACTTCCCTCTGGGAGGGGGAAATCATCACCATCGTCATCACCAACGCTCCTCTCATCGGGAGAGGGCAATCTCCATCAACATCTTCACCAGCACCATCTCCTCTCAAACCCTAGTTCATCTCATGTATCCAATTCTTGTCTCTAAGTGCTGGATTGGCACTTGTAGAGTTGCTAGTAGTGTTGATTACTCCTTGTAGTTGATGCTAGTTGGTTTTATTTGGTGCAAGATCATATGTTCAGATCCTATATGCACATTAATACTCCTCTGATTATGAACATGAATATGCTTTTGTGAGTGAGTTACGTTTGTTCTGAGGACATGTGAGAAGTCTTGCTATTAGTAGTCATGTGAATTTGGTATTCGTTCGATATTTTGATGAGATGTATGTTGTCTCTCCTCTAGTGGTGTTATGTGAACGTCGACTACATGAGACTTCACCATTATTTGGGCCTAGAGGAAGGCATTCGGAAGTAATAAGTAGATGATGGGTTTCTAGAGTGACAGAAGCTTAAACCCTAGTTTATGTGTTGCTTCGTAAGGGGCTGATTTGGATCCACATGTTTCATGCTATGGTTAGGTTTACCTTAATACTTCTTTTGTAGTTGCTGATGCTTGCAATAGGGGTCCAAGTAAGGAAAGCACCCAAGCAGCGGTCCACCCACATATCAAATTATCAAAGTACCGAACGCGAATCATATGAACGTGATGAAAACTAGCTTGACGATAATTCCCATGTGTCCTCATGGCGCTTTTCTCTATATAAGAGTTTGTCCAAGGCTTCTCCTTTGCTACAAAAAGGATTGGGCCACCTTTCTGCACTTTATTTACTTTTTGTTACTTGTTGCTCGTTACAAATTATCCTATCACAAAACTATCTATGACCTATAATTTCAGTGCTTGCAGAGAATACCTTGCTGAAAACCGCTTATCATTTCCTTCTGCTCCTCGTTGGGTTCGACACTCTTACTTATCGAAAGGACTACGATAGATCACCTATACTTGTGGGTCATCAAGACTCTTTTAATGCGCAGTTGCCGGGAGTGAAGCGCCTTTGGTAGGTGGAATTTGGTAAGGAAAATTTTATATAGTGTGCTGAAATTTCATTGTCACTTGTTACTATGGAAAGTAATCCTCTGAGGGGCTTGTTTGGGGTATCTTCACCCCGACCGATGAAACAAAGAGTTTCCCCTCAACCTCTTTGAGCCTCATCAAGATGAAAATGTCTACTTTGAGATTCCTTGGTATGATAGAGAAAGCGCTAGCTAATCCTTTTGCGGAGATGGAACAATGCATCCTGATGAGCACCTAATATATGTGGATGAAGTTTGTGGATTATTTAAGCTTGCGGTGTGCCCGATGATGTTATTAAGAAGAAGGTCTTCCTTTATCTTTGAAGGAGATGCATTGACATGGTATAGGCTATGTGATGATATGTGATCATGGAACTACAAACTATTGAAATTGGAATTTCATCAGAAGTTTTATACTATGCATCTTGTTCATCGTGATCGCAATTATATATATAATTTTTGGCCTCGTGAAGGAGAAAGCATCGCTCAAGCTTGGGGGAGGCTTAAATCAATGTTATAGTCATGCCCCAATCATGAGCTCCCAAGAGAAATAATTATTGAAAACTTTTATGCTCGGCTTTCTGATAACAATCGTACCATGCTCGATACTTCTTGTGCTGGCTCTTTTATGATGAAGACTATTGAATTCAAATGGGAATTATTGGAAAGAATTAAACACAATTCTGAAGATTGGGACCTCGACGAAGGTAAGGAGTCAGGTATGACACCTAAGTTTGATTATGTTAAATCTTTTATGGATACCGATGTTTCCGTAAATTTAGCACTAAATATGGACTTGACTCTGAGATAGTAGCTTCTTTCTGTGTATCTTTTGCTACTCATGTTGATCTCCCTAAGGAGAAGTGGTTTAAATATCATCCTCCCATAGAAGTAAAAGTAGCTGCACCTATTAAAGTTGAAGAAAAGACTATCACTTATAATGATCCTATTGTTCCTACTGCTTATGTTGAGAAACCACCTTTCCCCGTTAGAATAAAATTTCATGCTAAAGCTTCAACTTTGGTTCGTAAAAGCAATATTATAACTTATACACCTCCTGAGCAAGTTAAAGTTGAACCTAATGTTGCTATTGTTAAACATCTCTTGGCTGATAATATTGATGGGCATGTTATTTACTTCTGTGATGAAACTGCTAGAATTGCTAAACGTTGTGCTAAAGATAAACATAGACCTGTGGTAGGCATGCACATTATTTACATTAAAATAGGAGATCATTGTTATCATGGCTTATGTGATATGGGTGCTAATGCTAGTGCAATACCTTTTGACTTATACAAAGAAATTATGCATGATATTCCACCTGTTGAGTTAGAAGATATTGATGTCACAATTAAACTTGCCAATAGAGATACTATATCACCAATGGGAATTGTTAGAGATGTTGAAGTCCTGTGTGGGAAAACTAAATATCCTGCTAATTTTCTTGTTCTTGGTTCCACACAAGATAACTTTTGCCCCATTATATTTGGTAGACCCTTCTTGAACACTGTTAATGATAAGATAGACTGCAAAAAGGATGTCGTTACTATTGGTTTGGGTGATATGTCTCATGAGTTTAATTTCTCTAAATTTCGTAGACAACACCGTGAAGAGGAATTGCCTAGTAAAGATGAAATTATTGGTCTTGCTTCTATTGCTGTACCTCCTAGTGATCCTTTAGAACAATATTTGCTAGACCATGAAAATGAGATGTTTATGAATGAAAGAATAGAAATATATGAAGTATTCTTTAAACAGGAACCCATCCTGAAACACAATTTGCCTGTTGAAATCCTAGGGGATCCTCTCCACCCAAGGGTGATCCCGTGTTTGAGCTTAAACCATTGCCTGATACTCTTAAATATGCTTATCTTGATGAAAAGAAGATATATCCTGTCATTATTAGTGCTAACCTTTCAGAGAAGGAGGAGGAAAAATTATTGAGAACTCTAAAGAAGCACCGAGCTGCTATTGGATATGCTCTTGATGATCTTAAGGGCATTAGTCCCACTCTATGTCAATACAAAATAAATTTGGAGAAAGATGCCAAACCAGTTCGTGATCACCAACGACGGCTGAATCCTAAAATGAAAGAAGTGGTAAGAAAGGAAATACTAAAGCTCCTTGAGGCAGGTATAATTTATCCCGTTGCTGATAGTCAGTGGATAAGTCTTGTCCATTGTGTTACTAAGAAGGGAGGTATTACTGTCGTTCCTAATGATAAAGATGAATTGATTCCGCAAAGAATTATTACAGGTTATAGGATGGAAATTGATTTCCACAAATTAAATAAAGCTACTAAAAAAGATCATTACCCCTTACCTTTCGCCGATCAAATGCTAGAAAGATTATCCAAACATACACATTTTTGCTTTCTAGATGGTTATTCTGGTTTCTCTCAAATACAGCAATTGTACCGATGATCAATCAAAGACCACTTTTACTTGCCCTTTCGGTACTTTTGCTTATAGGCGTATGCCTTTTGTTTTATGTAATGCACCTGCTACCTTTCAAAGATGCATGATGGCTATATTCTCGACTTTTGTGAAAAGATTTGTGAGGTTTTCATGGGCGATTTCTCCGTCTATGGATCCTCTTTTGATTATTGCTTAAGCAACCTTGATCGAAGTTTTGCGAGAGATGTGAAGAAACTAACCTTGTCTTGAATTGGGAGAAGTGCCACTTTATGGTTAATGAAGGTATTGTCTTGGGGCATAAAGTTTCTGAAAGAGGTATTGAAGTCGATAAAGCCAAGGTTGATGCTATTGAGAAGATGCCATGTCCCAAGGACATCAAAGGTATAAGAAGTTTCCTAGGTCATGCCGGTTTTTATAGGAGGTTCATTAAGGACTTCTCAAAAATTTCTCGGCCTCTGACTAATTTATTACAAAAAGGTATACCCTTTATCTTTGATGATGATTGTGTAGAAGCATTTGAAATACTTAAGAAAGTATTGATCTCTGCACCTATCGTTCAGCCACCTGATTGGAATTTCCCTTTTGAAATTATGTGTGATGCTAGTGATTACGTTGTAGGTGCTGTTCTAGGGCAAAGAGTTGATAAGAAATTAAATGTTATTCATTATGCTAGTAAAACACTAGACAATGCCCAGAGAAATTATGCTACTCTTGAAAAGAATTCTTAGCAGTTGTATTTGCTTGTGATAAGTTCGGACCCTATATTGTTGATTCTAAAGTAACTATTCACACCGATCATGTGCTATTAAATATCTTATGGAACAGTAAGATGCTAAACCTAGACTTATTAGATGTGTTCTCTTGCTACAAGAATTTGATTTACATATTATTGATAGAATGGGAGCTGAGAACCCCGTTGCAGACAACTTGTCTAGGTTAGAAAATGTTCTTGATGACCCAGTACCTATTGATGATAGCTTTCCTGATGAACAATTAAATGTCATAAATGTTGGGGAACGTTGCAGAAAATTAAAATTTTCCTACGGTTTCACCAAGATCTATCTATGAGTTCATCTAAGCAACGAGTCAAGAGAGAGAGTTTGCATCTACATACCACTTGTAGATCGAGTGCAGGCGTTCGAGGAAGTGGTGATGATGGAGTCATTCCCAACGTGATTCCGATCACCGATGACCAAAGCGCTGAAAGGACAGCACCTCCAGCGTTCAACACCACGTGCAGGACGATGGCGTCTCCTCCGTCTTGATCCAGCAAGGATGAAGGAGAGGTTGAGGGAGACAACTCCAATGGCAGCACCTGACGGCAGGCGTGGTGCAATTGGTCTGAAGGTTCTCCGGCGAGCTTCGCCAAGCTCACACGGAGAAAGAGAGGAGTTGGGAGGGAAGGGCTGCGCCTTCAATTGTGTGTTGCAGCCTCCCTCACCCCTCTATATATAGGAGAGAGGGGGCAAGGGGCCGCCCTCTAGGGACAACCCTAGGGGGGGGCCGCGGCCAAGGGAGGAGAAAAAGGTGTGGCTTGCCCCCCACGCTGGGGGGGCGCCCCCGTTGCCCCGTTAGGGTTTCGCCTCGCCAAGCCCTAGCCGCATGGGCCGGGGGGGGGAGGCGCGCCCAGCCCACCAGGGCTGGCTCCCTCCCACTTAGCCCATGTGGCCCCGGAGGTGGCCCCTCCGGTGGACCTCCTGAAACCTCCCAGTGGCCCCGTACTTTCACCAAGCATGCCCTCAAACTTTCCGAGTCCGTTTAACCACTTTCCATATATAAATCTTTACCTCCGGACCATTCCGAACTCCTCGTGACGTCAGGGATCTCATCCGGGACTCCGAACAACATTCGGTAATCACATACTTGTCTTCCTAATAACCCTAAGCGTCACCGAACCTTAAGTGTGTAGACCCTACGGGTTGGAGACATGCTTGAGACATAATGAGGCGACCTCGGTCAATAACCAACAGCGGGATCTGGATACCCATGTTGGCTCCCACATGCTCCTCGATGTTGTCATCGGATGAACCCACGATGTCAAGGGTTCAAAGCAACCTCGTATTCTATTCCCTTTGTCGAGACGGTATGTTACTTGCGAGACTTCGATCGTCGGTATCCCAATACCTCGTTCGGTCTCGTTACCGGCAAGTCACTTTACTCGCACCGTAATGCATGATCCCGTGACCGGAACACTTGGTCACTTTGAGCTCATTATGATGATGCATTACCGAGTGGGCCCAGTGATACCTCTCCGTACCACGGAGTGACAAATCCCACTCTCGATCCGTGTCAACCCAACAGATACTTTCGGAGGTACCTGTAATGCACCTTTATAGTCACCCAGTTACGTTGTGACGTTTGGTACACCCAAAGCACTCCTACGGTATCCGGAGTTACACGATCTCATGGTCTAAGGAAGAGATACTTGACATTGGAAAAGCTCTAGCAAAACGAACTACGATCTTGTGCTATGCTTAGGATTGGGTCTTGTCCATCACGTCATTCTCCTAATGACGTGATCCCGCTTGTCAATGACATCGATGTCCATAGTCGAAACCATGACTATCTGTTGACCAACGAGCTAGTCAACTAGAGGCTTACTAGGGACGTATTGTAGTCTATGTATTCACACGTGTATTACGATTTCCGGATAATACAGATTTATAGCATGAATAAAAGACTATTATCATGAACAAGGAAATATAATAATAATGCTTTTATTATTGCCTCTAGGGCATATTTCCAACAGTCTCCCACTTGCACTAGAGTCAATAATCTAGTTACATTGTGATGAATCGAACACCCATAGAGTTACGGTGTTGATCATGTTTTGCCCTTGAGAGAGGTTTAGTCAACGGATCTGCGACATTCAGATCCGTATGCACTTCTAAATTTCTATGTCTCCATCTTGAACATTTTCACGGATGGAGTTGAAGCGGCAACTTGATGTGCCTGGTCTTCTTGTGAAACACAGGCTCCTTGGCAAGGGCAATAGCTCCGGTGTTGTCACAGAAGAGTTTGATCGGCCCCGACGCATTGGGTATGACTCCTAGGTCGGTGATGAACTCCTTCACCCATATTGCTTCATGCGCTGCCTCCGAGGCTGCCATGTACTCCGCTTCACATGTAGATCACGCCACGACGCTCTGCTTGCAGCTGCACCAGCTTACTGCTCCACCATTCACATGTAGATCACGCCACGACGATCTATGTCGAAGCTAGCATCGACGTAACCCTTTACGACGAGCTCTTCGTCACCTCCATAAACGAGAAACATGTCCTTTGTCCTTTTCAGGTACTTCAGGATATTCTTGACCGTTGTCCAGTGTTCCTTGCCGGGATTACTTTGGTATCTTCCTACCAAACTTACGGCAAGGTTTACATCAGTCTGGTACACGCATGGCTTACATAATAGATCCTATGGCGGAGGCATAGGGGATGGCGCTCATCTCTTCTTTATCTTTTTGCCGTGGTGGGGCATTGAGCTGAGCTCAATCTCACACCTTATGTCTGAGGCAAGAACCCTTTCTTGGACTGATCCATTTTGAACTTCTTCAAAATCTTATCAAGGTATGTGCTTTGTGAAAGACCTATGAGGCGTCTTGATCTATCTCTATAGATCTTGATGCCTAATATATAAGCAGCTTCTCCAAGGTCCTTCATTGAAAAACTTTTATTCAAGTAGGCCTTAATGTTGTCCAAGAGTTCTATATCATTTCCCATCAAAAGTATGTCATCTACATATAATATGAGAAATGCTACAGAGCTCCCACTCACTTTCTTATGTAAACGCAGGCTTCTCCATAAGTCTCATAAACCCAAACGCTTTGATCATCTCATCAAAGCGAATGTTCCAACTCCAAGATGCTTGCACCAGCCCATAAATGGAGCATTTGGAGCTTGCATACTTTGTCGACATTCTTAGGATCGACAAAACCTTCAGGCTGCATCATATACAACTCTTCCTTAAGATATCCGTTAAGGAACGCTGTTTTGGCGATCCATCTGCCATATCTCATAATCATAGTATCGGCAATTGCTAACATGATTCGGACGGACTTAAGCTTCGCTACGGGAGAGAAAGTCTCATCGTAGTCAATCCCTTGAACTTGCCGATAACCCTTAGCGACAAGACGAGCTTTATAGATGGTGACATTACCATCCGCGTCTGTCTTCCTCTTAAAGATCCATTTTCTATCGCTCGCCGATCATTGGGCAAGTCTGTCAAAGTCCATACTTTGTTTTCATACATGGACCCTATCTCAGATTTCATGGCTTCAAGCCATTTGTTGGAATCCGGGCCCGCCATCGCTTCTTCATAGTTCGAAGGTTCACCGTTGTCTAACAACATGATTTCCAGGACAGGGTTGCCATACCACTGCAGTGCGGAGCGTGTCCTAGTTGACCTCTGAAGTTCGGTAGTAACTTGATCCAAGTACCTTGATCATCATCATTAATTTCCTCTTGGTTGGTGTGGGCATCACGGGAACATTTTCTGAGCTGCACCACTATCCCGTTCAAGAGGTAGTACTTCATCGAGTTCTACTTTCCTCCCACTTACTCCTTTCGAGAGAAACTCTTTTCGAAAGGTTCCGTTCTTGGCAACAAAGATCTTGCCTTCGGATCTAAGGTAGAAGGTATACCCAAGGGTTTCCTTAGGGTATCCTATGAAGACGCATTTTCCCGACTTGGGTTCGAGCTTTTCAGGTTGAAGTTTCTTGACATAAGCATCGCATCCCCAAACTTTTAGAAACGACAGCTTAGGTTTCTTCCCAAACCATAATTCATACAGTGTCGTCTCAGCAGTTTAGGCGGTGCCCTATTTAAAGTGAATGTAGCTGTCTCTAGAGCGTATCCCCAAAATGATAGCGGTAAATCGGTAAGAGACATCATAGATCGCACCATATCCAATAGAGTGCGATTACGATGTTCGGACACACCGTTCTGTTGAGGTGTTCGAGCGGCGTGAGTTGTGAAACGATTCCACATTTTCTTAAGTGTGTGCCAAATTCGTGACTTAAATATTCTCCTCCACGATCTGATCGTAAGAATTTTATCTTTCGGTCACGTTGATTCTCTACCTCATTCTGAAATTCCTTGAACTTTTCAAAGGTCTCAGACTTGTGTTTCATCAAGTAGACATACCCATATCTACTCAAGTCATCTGTGAGAGTGAGAACATAACGATATCCTCCGCGAGCCTCAACACTCATTGGACCGCACACATCGGTATGTATGATCTCCAATAAGTTGGTTGCTCGCTCCATTGTTCCAGAGAACGGAGTCTTGGTCATCTTGCCCATGAGGCATGGTTCGCATGTATCAAATGATTCATAATCCGGAGACTCCGAAGTCCATCGGCATGGAGCTTCTTCATGCGCTTGACACCAATGTGACCAAAGCGGCGATTGCCACAAGTATGTGGGACTATCGTTATCAACTTTACATCTTTTGGTATTCACACTATGAACATGTGTAACATTACGTTCGATATTCATCAAGAATAAACCATTGACTATCGGAGCACGACCATAAAACATTTCTCTCATATAAATAGAACAACCATTATTCTCGGATTTAAATGAGTAGCCATCTCGTATTAAGCGAGATCCGGATACAATGTTCATGCTCAAACTTGGCACCAAATAGCAATTATTAAGGTTTATAACTAATCCCGTAGGTAAATGTAGAGGTAGCGTGCCGATGGCGATCACATCGACTCTGGAACCATTCCCGACGCGCATCGTCACCTCGTCCTTCGCCAGTCTCCGCTTATTCCGCAGCAAGGAGTTACTACGAGTACTGGTAAGGAACACATCAATTACATGTATATCAAATATACCTTTAGTGTTGCCGGCCTTCTTGTCCGCTAAGTATTTGGGGTAGTTCCGCTTCTAGTGGCCCTTCCCTTGCAATAAAAGCACTCGGTCTCGTGCTTGGGTCCATTCTTTGACTTCTTCTTCCGGCAACTTGCTTACCGGGCGCTGCAACCTCTTTGCCGTCCTTCTTGAAGTTCTTCTTGCCCTTGCCCTTCTTGAACTTAGTGGTCTTATTGACCATCAACACTTGATGTTCTTTCTTGATTTCAACCTCTCGCTGATTTCAGCATTGAGAATACTTGGGAATGGTCTTCACCATCCCCGTGCATATTGTAGTTCATCACAAAGCTCTTGTAGCTTGGTGGGAGCAATCAAGGATTCTGTCAATGACCGCCTCGTCCGGGAGGTTTATGTCCAGCTGGGACAAAGCGGTGATGCAACCTTGGACATTTTGAGTATGTGCTCACCAGTGAACTGTTTTCCTCCATCTTACAACTATAGAACTTGTCGGAGACTTCATATCTCTCGACCCGGGCATGAGCTTGAAAAACCAGTTTCAGCTCCTCGAACATTTCATATGCTCCGTGTTGCTCAAAACGCTTTTGGAGCCCCGATTCTAGGCTGTAAAGCATGCCGCACTGAACGAGGGAGTAATCATCAGCACGAGACTGCCAAGCGTTCATAACGTCTTGGTTCTCTGGGATGGGTGCTTCACCTAGCGGTGCTTCTAGGACATATTGTTTCTTGGCAGCTATGAGGATAATCCTCAAGTTCCGGACCCAGTCCGCATAGTTGCTGCCATCATCTTTGAGCTTGGTTTTCTCTAGGAATGCGTTGAAGTTCATGGTGACATGAGCGTTGGCCATTTGATCTACAAGACATATTATGCAAAAGTTTTAGACTAAGTTCATGATAATTAAGTTCATCTAATCAAATTAAAAATGAACTCCCACTCAGATTAGACATCCCTCTAGTCATCTAAGTGTTACACGATCCGAGTCGACTAGGCCGTGTCCGATCATCACGTGAGACGGACTAGTCATCGTCGGTGAACATTCTCATGTTGATCGTATCTTCCATACGACTCGTGTTCGACCTTTCGGTCTCCGTGTTCGAGGCCATGTCTGTACATGCTAGGCTCGTCAAGTTAACCCTAAGTGTTTACTGCGTGTGTAAATCTGTCTTACACCCGTTGTATGTGAACGTAAGAATCCATCACACCCGATCATCACGTGGTGCTTAGAAGCAACGAACTGTAGCAGCGGTGCACGGTTAGGGAGAACACTTCTTGAAATTGTTCTAAGGGATCATCTTATTTACTACCGTCGTTCTAAGTAAACAAGATACATAAACATAATAAACATCGCATGCAATTATAAAGTAGTGACATGATATGGCCAATATCATATAGCTCCTTTGATCTTCATCTTCGGGGTTCCATGATCCACTGTCACCGGCATGACACCATGATCTCCATCATCATGATCTCCATCATCGTGTCTTCATGAAGTTGTCACGCCAACGACTACTTCTACTTCTATGGCTAACGCGTTTAGCAATAAAGTAAAGTAAGTTACATGGCGTTCTTCAATGACACGCAGTCATACAAAAAATTAAGACTACTCCTATGGCTCCTGCCGGTTGTCATACTCATCGACATGCAAGTCGTGATTCCTATTACAAGAACATGATCTCATACATCACATATATCATTCATCATTCATCACAACTTTGGCCATATCACGTCACATGACAATTGCTGCAAAAACAAGTTAGGCGTCCTCTAATTGTTGTTGCATCTTTTACGTGGCTGCAATTGGGTTCTAGCAAGAACGTTTTCTTACCTACGAATAACCACAAAGTGATCTTGTCAACTTCTATTTACCCTTCATAAGGACCCTGTTCATCGAATCCGCTCCAACTAAAGTGGGAGAGACAGACACCCGCCAGCCACCTTATGCAACTAGTGCATGTTAGTCGGTGGAACCGGTCTCACGTAGCGTGCGTGTAAGGTTGGTCCTGCCGCTTCATCCCACAATACCACGGAAGCAAGATACGACTAGTAACGGCAAGTAAGTTGACAAGATCCTCGGCCACAACAAAATTGTGTTCTACTCGTGCAAAGAGAACTACGCATAGACCTAGCTCATGATGCCACTGTTGGGGAACGTTGCAGAAAATTAAAATTTTCCTACGGTTTCACCAAGATCTATCTATGAGTTCATCTAAGCAACGAGTCAAGAGAGAGAGTTTGCATCTACATGCCACTTGTAGATCGAGTACGGAAGCGTTCGAGGAAGTGGTGATCATGGAGTCGTTCCCAACGTGATTCCGATCACCGATGACCAAAGCGCTGAAAGGACAGCACCTCCGCGTTCAACACACGTACGGGACGATGGCGTCTCCTCCGTCTTGATCCAGCAAGGATGAAGGAGAGGTTGAGGGAGACAACTCCAATGGCAGCACGACGCAAGTGGTGCAATTGGTCTGCAGGTTCTCGGCTGTGGCTTCGCCAAGCTCACACGGAGAAAGAGAGGAGTTGGGAGGGAGGGGCTGCGCCTTCAATTGTGTGTTGCAGCCTCCCTCACCCCTCTATATATAGGAGAGAGGGGCAAGGGGCCGGCCCTCTAGGGAAAACCCTAGGGGGGGCGGCGCCAAGGAGGAGGAGGAAAGGGGTGGCTTGCCCCCAAGCTGAGGCGCCCCTTTGCCCTTTAGGGTTTCCTCCCCAAGCCCTAGCCAAGATGGGCCTGGGTGGGAGGCGCGCCCAGCCCACCGTGGGCTGGCTCCTCTCCCACTTAGCCCATGTGGCCCCCGAGAGGTGGCCCTCCCGGTGGACCTCCTGAAACCTCCGGTGGCCCCTTGCATTTTACCTAAGCATGCCCCTCAAACTTTCCGAGTCCGTTTAACCACTTTCCATATATAAATCTTTACCTCCGGACCATTCCGGAACTCCTCGTGACGTCAAGGGATCTCATCCGGGACTCCAACAACATTCGGTAATCACATACTTGTCTTCCTAATAACCCTAAGCGTCACCGAACCTTAAGTGTGTAGACCCTACGGGTTCGGGAGACATGCAGACATGACCGAGACGACCTCAGGTCAATAACCAACAGCGGGATCTGGATACCCATGTTGGCTCCCACATGCTCCTCGATGTTGTCATCGGATGAACCACGATGTCAAGGGTTCAAGCAACCCTGTATTCTATTCCCTTTGTCAGACGGTATGTTACTTGCCCGAGACTCGATCGTCGGTATCCCAATACCTCGTTCAGTCTCAAGTTACGGCAAGTCACTTTACTCAGATCAGTAATGCATGATCCCGTGACCGGACACTTGGTCACTTTGAGCTCATTATGATGATGCATTACCGAAAGTGGGCCCGGTGATACCTCTCCGTAACACGGAGTGACAAATCCAGTCTCGATCCGTGTCAACCCAACAGATACTTTCGGAGGTACCGTAATGCACCTTTATAGTCACCCGATTACGTTGTGGACGTTTGGTACACCCAAAGGCACTCCCTACCGTGTCCGGAGTTACACGATCTCATGGTCTAAGGAAGAGATACTTGACATTGGAAAAGCTCTAGCAAAACGAACTACGATCTTGTGCTATGCTTAGGATTGGGTCTTGTCCATCACGTCATTCTCCTAATGACGTGATCCCGTTGTCAATGACATCGATGTCCATAGTCGAAACCATGACTATCTGTTGACCAACGAGCTAGTCAACTAGAGGCTTACTAGGGACGTATTGTAGTCTATGTATTCACACGTGTATTACGATTTCCGGATAATACAGTTATAGCATGAATAAAAGACAATTATCATGAACAAGGAAATATAATAATAATGCTTTTATTATTGCCTCTAGGGCATATTTCCAACAATAAATGCTTCTCGTAATGCTCCATGGTATGCTGATTATGCTAACTACATTGTTGCTAAATTTCTACCACCTAATTTCACATACTAGCTAAAGAAAAACTTTTTCTATGATTTAAGACATTACTTCTGGGATGACCCACATCTCTATAAAGAAGGAGTAGATGGTGTTATTAGACATTGTGTACCGAGCATGAACAGGAACAGATCTTACGCAAGTGTCATTCCGAAGCTTACGGAGGATGCCACGCTGGAGACAGAACCGCACATAAGGTATTGCAATCCAGTTTTTATTGGCCTACTCTCTTCAAGGATGCCCGTAAGTTCGTCTTATCTTGTGATGAATGTCAAAGAATTGGTAATATTAGTAGACGTCAAGAAATGCCTATGAATTATTCACTTGTTACTGAACCATTTGATGTTTGGGGCTTTGATTATATGGGACCGCTTTCTTGCCTCTAATGGGTATACACATATTCTAGTTCTTTGTTGATTAAGTTCTTGAGTGGGTAGAAGCTATTCCAACTAGTAGTGCTGATCATAACACCTCTATTAAGATGCTTAAAGAAGTTATTTTTCCAAGGTTTGGAGTCCCTAGATATTTAATGACTGATGGTGTTTCACATTTTATTCATGGTGCTTTCCGTAAAATGCTTGCTAAGTATGATGTGAATCATAGAATTGCATCCCCTTATCACCCACAGTCTAGTGGCCAAGTAGAATTGAGTAATAGAGAGCTCAAATTAATTTTGCAAAAGACCGTTAATAGATCTAGAAAGAATTGGTCCAAGAAACTTGATGATGCATTATGGGCCTATAGAACCGCATATAAAAACCCTATGGGAATGTCTCCGTATAAAATGGTTTATGGAAAAGCATGTCACCTACCTCTTGAATTAGAACATAAGGCATATTGGGCTATTAAAGAACTCAATTATGATTTCAAACTTGCCGGTGAAAAGAGGTTATTTGACATTAGCTCACTTGATGAATGGACAACCCAAGCCTATGAGAATGCCAAGTTGTTTAAAGAAAAAGTTAAAAGATGGCATGACAAAAGAATACAAAAGCGTGAGTTTAATGTAGGAGATTATGTATTGCTATACAACTCTCGTTTGAGATTTTTGCAGGAAAACTTCTCTCTAAATGGGAAGGTCCATACGTTATCGAGGAGGTCTATCGTTCCAAAGGCCATAAAATCAACAACTTCAAGGCACAATTCCGAAGGTGGTGAACGGTCAAAGAATCAAACATTATATCTCGTGTAATCCTATAAATGTTGAAACCAATGTTATTGAAACTGTAACCCTGGAGGAATACATAAGGGACACTTTCCGGATTGTTTCAGACCCCAAAAAGGAAGAGGTATGTGGTACGGTAAGTAAACCGACTCCAAAACAGTTCTAAAGGCAATTTTTCTCCGTTTTGGAATATTTAGAAAAATAGAAAATAAGAAGCAGTCTAGGAAGGACACAAGGCCTCCACGAGGGTGGAGGGCGCGCCCTACCCCCTGGGCGCGCCCCCTGCCTCGTGGGCACCTCGTGTGCTCTCCGGACTCCTTTTTCTTGCACGATATGTATTTTGGTCGGTAAAAATTCATTATATAATCTCCCGAAGGTTTTGACTCCTGTATCACGCAATTGTCCTATGTTCTTGTTTTGAGCTGTTTTTACATGTCGAGTTGTCAAGGCCGGGCATCATGTCGTTCCCTCCTCCAACAATGGTGACAACGATGCTTGGCTAATGAACATAGAGCTGAAGAGGGAAGAACCCATGGATATCCACAAGGATGAAGGGATCAAGAAGGCCATGGAGGATGAAGCTCCTGAAGACAGCCTTCAACTTGATCACAATCTTCTTACCCCAACTGAGATCGAAGCTTTCAAGATGATTGAGTTAGCTCGTATACAAAACAAGTATCTCACACGTGAAAATATTTTGTTGAAGGAGCATATCGTTGCACTCAAGGGCATTATCCGCAAGTTGGAGGACCTCTTACGCTCGATGTGCGACTATCCATCATCACCTCCACCTTCTTCACCAAAGAAATGAGATATAATCACATGGGTATGGGCACTCCCCTTGGCAACTGCCAAGCTTGGGGGAGGTGCCCCGGTATCATATCACCATCACATCTCTATCTTTACCGTTTTTCTTAGTTCGATCCTATTAGTAGTATCTTGATCTAGCAGAATAAAAGTTTTTGGATGATCTAGTTTTGAGTTTTGCTTTATGATTCCTCTATGTAATCGAGTCCGTGAGCTATATAATAAAGATTAGTGTTGAGTCAAGGGCTTGATTATTTTGACATGATCTTGAGTGAATAAAAGAAAAGAGAAAAGAACAAAAAGAAACAAAGAGATCATATTGATCTTATGGAGAGTAATGACTTCACATAGAAAGAGTATGATGATTAAAAATTGTTGGGAGTTGACAAACATATCTTTGGTCATCGTTGCAATTAATAGGAAGTAATAAAGAAAGAGAGGTTTCACATATAAACATACTATCTTGGACATCTTTTATGATTGGGAGCACTCATTAAAATATGACATGCTAAAGAGTTGATGTTGGACAAGAAAGACAACGTAATGGGTTATGTTTTCTTATATCTGAGAAAAAGTATATTGTCATGGATCATCCAACATGTTGAGATTGCCTTTCCCCTCATGCTAGCTAAACTCTTTGCACCAAGTAGAGATACTACTTGTGCTTCCAAATACCCTTAAACCAGTTTTTCCATGAGAGTCCACCATATCTACCTATGGATTGAGTAAGATCCTTCAAGTAAGTTTTCATCGGTGCAAACAATAAAAATAGCTCTCCAAATATGTATGATTGATTGGTGTGGAGGAAATAAGCTTTATACGATCTTGTGATATGGAAAAATAAAAGCGACGGACTGCATAATAAAGGTTCATATCACAAGTGGCAATATAAAGTGATGTTCTTTCGCATTGAGATTTTGTGCATCCAACCATAAAAGCGCATGGCAACCTCTGCTTCCCTCTGCAAAGGGCCTATCTTTTATTATTATCTTCTACCTTATGCAAGAGTCATGGTGATCTTCACCTTTTCTTTTTACGTTTTATCCTTTGGCAAGCACAGTGTGTTCGAAAGATCCTGATAGATATATCTAATTGGATGTGGGTTAGCATGAGCTATTATTGTTGACATTACCCTTGAGGTAAGAGGTTGGGAGGTGAAACTATAAGCCCCTATCTTTCTCTGTGTCCGATTAAAACTCCGTAACCACAAGTATTGCGTGAGTGTTAGCAATTATGAAAGACTAAATGATAGTTGAGTATGCGGACTTGCTGAAAAGCTCTGACATAGAATCTTTCTGATGTTATGATAAAAGGCAATTGCTTCAATGACTGAGATTATAGTTTGTAAGTTCGCAACAAAGTTTCTGATTCATACTTTGCATTGTGAATAGATTATTACTTGAGCATAAGAAATCACATGACAATATCCTTATATGTTGCTGCTATAAGAATGTTCATGATGCCCTCATGTCCGTATTTTATTTTATCGACACCTCTACCTCTAAACATGTGGACATATTTATCCTTATCGGCTTCCGCATGAGGACAAGCGAGGTCTAAGCTTGGGGGAGTTGATACGTCCATTTTGCATCATGCTTTTATATTGATATTTATTGCATTATGGGCTGTTATTACGCATTATGTCACAATAGTTATGCCTATGCTCTCTTATTTTACAAGGTTTACATGAAGAGGGAGAATGCCGGGCATTTGGAATTCTACGGTGGAAAAGGAGCAAATATTAGAGACCTATTCTGCACAACTCAAAAGTCCCAAACTCCACGAAAGTCATTTTTGGAAATAATAAAAATATTGGGCGGAAGAAATACCGGAGGGGCCCACACCACAGCCACGAGGGTGGGGGCACGCCCTAGGCGCGCCCCCTGCCTCGTGGGCCCCCTGTTGGCCCTCTGGTGCCCATCTTCTGCTATATGAAGTCTTTCGTCCAAAGAAAAATCAGAAGCAACCTTTCGGGACGAGACTCCGCCGCCACGAGGCGGAACCAATCTAGGGCTCCGGCAGAGTCTGTTACAAGGGACACTTCCCTCCGGAGGGGGGAAATCATCGCCATCGTCATCACCAACGTTCCTCTCGCTGGAGAGGGCAATCTCCATCAACATCTTCACCAGCACCATCTCCTCTCAAACCCTAGTTCATCTCTTGTATCCAATTCTTGTCTCTAAGTGCAGGATTGGCACTTGTAGGTTGCTAGTAGTGTTGATTACTCCTTGTAGTTGATGCTAGTTGGTTTATTT
The DNA here is from genome assembly GCA_021605145.1 of Aegilops bicornis. Taxonomy (NCBI): domain Eukaryota; kingdom Viridiplantae; phylum Streptophyta; class Magnoliopsida; order Poales; family Poaceae; genus Aegilops; species Aegilops bicornis. The sequence continues at coordinate 170,991,772 of CM038673.1, read as the reverse complement.
GGTGGAATATCATATGTTCAGATCCTATATGCACATTAATACTCCTCTGATTATGAACATGAATATGCTTTGTGAGTAGGTACGTTTGTTCCTGAGGACATAGGAGAAGTCTTGCTATTAGTAGTCATGTGAATTTGGTATTCGTTTGATATTTTGATGAGATGTATGTTGTCTCTCCTCTAGTGGTCTTATGTGAACATCGACTACATGACACTTCACCATTATTTGGGCCTAGAGGAAGGCATTGGGAAGTAATAAGTAGATGATGGGTTGCTAGAGTGACAGAAGCTTAAACCCTAGTTTGTGCGTTGCTTCGTAAGGGGCTGATTTGGATCCACATGTTTCATGCTATGGTTAGGTTTACCTTAATACTTCTTTTGTAGCTGTGGATGCTTGCAATAGGGGTTAATCATAAGTGGGATGCTTGTCCAAGTAAGGACAACACCCAAGCACCGGTCCACACACATATCAAATTATCAAAGTATCGAACGCGAATCATATGAACGTGATGAAAACTAGCTTGGCGATAATTCTCATGTGTCCTCGGGAGCACTTTTCTCTATATGAGAGTTTGTCCAGGCTTCTCCTTTGCCACAAAAAGGATTGGGCCACCTTGCTGCACTTTATTTACTTTTGTTACTTGTTGCTCGTTACAAATTATCCTATCACAAAACTATCTGTTACCTATAATTTCAGTGCTTGCAGAGAATACCTTGCTGAAAACCGCTTATCATTTCCTTCTGCTCCTCGTTGGGATTCGACACTCTTACTTATCGAAAGGACTATGATAGATCCCCTATACTTGTGGGTCATCAGACCGTCGCGTAAGACGTTCCCATAGTACACTACTAAATTTTCCATAGTACCTAACCAACATACATGTTTACATTTCAAATAATTAGTAACTGAACATTTAGTAACGATGACAACATTTACATATCATACGACTAAAATAATAACCGTATTTTCGTTACAAATATTCGGTTTGTTTTTAGAATCATTTGCTTAGACTTTAAAGGGTTGATTGGTTAACAGGTATTTAAAGATCTATTTTTCTCAAACTCGTCTACGAGCATAACAAACTAAAACTCTGTTTGCTTTTCTCTAACTACCCCAAAAATATCCTAAAATGGTTCTCGTAACATGCAAAAACTGAGCTTTTGGAAAAACGACTATTAGTAAAAAATGGTTTTCTACAAAATTTTCTTACAACACGTTATGACAAAACTGAGGGTAAGTACTCGCTATCCAAACAACCACTAAACATAATATTACGATAATAACATTTTAATATCATATGAGTAAAATATTTAATTTCTTCCGGCTTTATATAATGTTTTTCATATCATATGATAAAACTCATTTATTTACAAATAATAATATTTGCAGCAGCATGCACATTATTCTAACAGTACATCAATATAAAAAATATTAACAAAATTACGACGTCATTTTATACCTTAGCTCCAGTATGGATGTGCTTGTGAATGCAATTAAGCGTCCGAATAGTTCGAATAAATATCCGTCACCGGTAATATATGAACAAAGTCAACCTATTATCACATGAACATCAATATTACACACGGATTTTTCTTTCTGCTATCAAAAGTATGAAAATAGCACTTGCATGTTTGTGGTCATGACCTCAAAAGGGACAAATAAGATGGTAACACAATTTCTTTAATCACGTCATCTCCTCCTTGTTGGCTACTAAGATGAATTATTTTACCTAATTACATACATCATTAAGTACATTAGCACCTAATCTTAACATATAAAATTTAGATTATTGTGACATAACAAAGTAGACCAACGGTTTCCTAACCATAGACTTATTAATAAACATACCACATGAAATAACATACCACATGCAATGAACAATTACAGTGCAATTTTTCTTAATTATCATATTAAGAGCTTCTCGCATGTCAATACTAATCGACGCAGCTAACAGTGATACAACATCTTCAACCTACTCTTCTCAAAAAAATAGTTTAAATGTTGTATCTGTCGTCTGAAATTTTTCCTAACCTCTAAGCACTAACATCGCATAGCTAATGACGAGCTAAATGACTAACTAATTACCACCGTGCATGCACAAAAAAATCCATGTATTGCAAAGCTCATACCTTGATCTCCCCCTTCGTACTTCGCTTTGCATGGCAAATCCTACTCCAAAAACTCCAAATGACTCCTCCAAGTGCTGAAATAATGCCTAAAACAACATAGAATACACACTTAGGAACTAATCTAACAGAACAAAAACATCATGCATGCGAAAAAACCAACAAAAATGGATAGATCTTACCTTAATCTATCTTTTCTTCAAATTCACCATCTTCGAAAACCAACTCTAAATTGGCCAAAATCACGAGTGAAAGTGGCTACCAAGTATTTCCTTCTGTGTATTCTTGTAGACTTAGAGAGAGCAGAGAGGCAGTGAAGGCAACCAGAGATATTCGAGAGAGAGTGTATGCGTAGCTGCGGTTGTCTTGATATAAAGAAGAGGAGCATTGTATTGTCAGCAGAACGAGCTAGAACTCACCTACCGCAGCCTCGGATTCCAGCATCGCGGTGTCTCATCACACGCAGCAACTACACCGCTCTTGGGTGTGCGGCAGGAAGTGGAAATCAAGTAGGCGGGAATTTGATTCCAAATTACAAAGCATCGGTGTCACCGTCGCTGCAGAAAGCAAAACAATGCGAAAATCACGCTCTTGGGTGCTGTCACCTCAGCTGCTGCAGCAATTTCCGAAAGCATGGGAATGAGCGCCATCTGCCACAGTGTCAATGTCGGCTACCGGTGCCGCCAGCTGCGGTGGCGTGCTAGCCCGTGCCTCGCCTTCCGTGCAACTGCTTTTGTCTACCTACGAGCAACCTGGGCAGCAGCGGCCGCCTCGCCCGGTGGCAGCATGGCTCACCAGGCCTGGCCTGTTACATCCCGTTGCCGCTGTACCTAATTCGTTATACCCGCGGCTGCCTCCTGTGGCGGCAGGACTCTGCCGCCTCCTGGCATGGCGGCAGGTGCCACGTGTCACCTGTCGCGCCTGCCGCCACGGCCCAGGAGGTCCTTTTTGTCAAATATATCCACGGGTAGTCCTTTTTGACAATTCTGTTGGCCTGGGGGTCGTTTTGGACAAAAATCGGAGAGAGAAGTCAGTTCTAAGTCTATCTAGCCAAGAGGTTCTTGAAGCGAGGATCCCTCTGAAATGCTTATTATTGCGTTCCTTCCATATGCTCCAAGAAGCCAATGTAAAATAGTTCCATAAAGAGTGGTCGGTTCCAATCTTCTTTGGCCTTGGATATGTTTTGTAGTCTTGAGCCACCATGAGGCCAAGAGAGGCCAAGGCGAGACCTGGAGCTAGTACTGAATTGACATTCGAAGAACAGGTGTTCAACTATTTCTTCAATATGTAGTCCACAGAGAATACACTCATGGTCCTCCCCTATGTTGTAATGTCTTCGTTTAAGCATGTTTCGAGTGTTAAGTTGGTTTGACAGGAGTAACCATCCGAAAATTTTGATCTTCATGGTCGACTTTGATTTCCAGATCCACCCAAAGGCTTGGTGCGCCTATATCTCCCTAAAGCAGAATGTGTAATATTTGTGAGCAGTGAATACATTAGTTCCCCAGATATATGTCCATTGATCAGGTTCATTGGAGATGTACACATCCATTACGTCGAGATGCAGCTATCTCACTTCTGCATGAGCTTGCGGGGAAAAAGGTAGATGGAACGCCTCCTGTAGTGACGTGGTGGCCAAGAAATCTTTGACATAGAGGTCTTCATTTATTACGTAGGAGAAAGCACGTGTGTACGTCTCAGCTAGGATGGTATCTCTCCACATATCTTTCCAGAATAGAACATTTTGACCATTTGCCACTTGCACCGTCGATATTCCTCTGTAAGTCGACATTAGTTTTGCGACGGCACTCCACCAAAATGATCCGCATCAATCGGAAGCATGCGGGATTTGATCAGTGTAATATGTCTCCCAGATAAGTTGCACCCAAGGCACATGTCAACCATTATAGAACTTGTGTAGATATGTCAGTAACAAGGCGTCCCCCTGTATTCGGAGATTGATCACACCAAGACCACTGCTTGCTTTGGTACGACATACCTATTGGGGAACATAGCATGCAATTTAAAAAAAATTCTACGATCACGCAAGATCTATCTAGGAGATGCATAGTAACAAGAGGGGGGAGAGTGTGTCCACGTACCCTCGTAGACCGAAAGCGGAAGCATTAGGTTAACGCGGTTGATGTAGTCGAACGTCTTCACGATCCAACCGATCCAAGTACCGAACATACGACACCTCCGTGTTCAGCACACGTTCAACTCGATGACGTCCGTCGAACTCTTGATCCAGCAGAGGGTCGAGGGAGAGTTCCCTCAGCACGACGGCATGGTGACAGTGATGGTGATGTGATCCGCGTAGGGCTTTGCCTAAGCACTATGACGCTATGACCGGAGGAGTAAACTGTGGAGGGGGCACCGCACACGGCTAAGAGAACTATTGATGTGCCTATGAGGAGCCCCCCGCCCCCATATATAAAGGAGGGGAGGAGGAGGAGGTCGGCCAAGGGGTGGCGTGCCATGGGGGGGAGTCCTACTAGGACTCCACTCCTAGTAGGATTCGCGCCCCCCTTCCTTCCAACGGAGAGGGGAAAGGGGAAAGAGGGGAGAGGGAGAAGGAAAGGGGCGCGCCCCACCCCTTGTCCAATTAACTGGGTGGGGGCCTTGGCCACCTCCGTGGCCTTCCTCGCTCTCTCCACTATGGCCCATAATGCCCATTAACTTTCCCGGGGTTCCGATAGCCTCTTGGTACTCCGATAAATCCCGAACCTCTTTGGAACCATTACGGTGTCCGTATATAACCTTCCAATATATCAATCTTTACCTCTCGACCATTTCGAGACTCCTCGTCATCTCCGTGATATCATTCGGGACTCCAAACAAACTTCGTCACCAAAACACACAACTCGTAATACAAATCGTCATCGAACGTTAAGCGTATGGACCCTACTGCTTCGAGAGCTATGTAGACATGACCGAGACACATCTCCGGTCAATAACCAATAGCGGAACCTGGATGCTCATATTGGTTCCTACATATTCTACGAAGATCTTTATCGGTCAAACCGCATAACAACATATGTCATTCCCTTTGTCATCGGTATGTTACTTGCCCGAGATTCAATCGTCGGTATCATCATACCTAGTTCAATCTCATTCTCGGCAAGTCTCTTTACTCGTTTCATAATGCATCATCCCGCAACTAACTCATTAGTCACATTGCTTGCAAGGCTTATAGTGATGTTCATTACCGAGAGGGCCCAGAGATACCTCTCCGATACACGGAGTGACAAATCCTAATCTCGATCTATGCCAACCCAACAAACACCTTCGGAGACACCTGTAGAGCATCTTTATAATCACCCGGTTACGTTGTGACGTTTGATAGCACACAAGGTGTTCCTCCGGTATTTGGGAGTTGCATAATCTCATAGTCAGAGGAATATGTATAAGTCATGAAGAAAGCAATAGCAATAAAACTAAACGATCATAATGCTAAGCTAACGGGTGGGTCTTGTCCATCACATCATTCTCTAATGATGCGATCCCGTTCATCAAATGACAACACATGCCTATGGTCAGGAAACTTAACCATCTTTGATCGATTAACGAGCTAGTTAAATAGAGGCATACTAGGGACACTCAGTTTTGTCTACGTATTCACACATGTACTAAGTTTCTGGTTAATACAATTCTAGCATGAATAATAAATATTTATCATGATTTAAGGAAATATAAATAACAACTTTATTATTGCCTCTAGGGCATATTTCCTTCAACGCCATGTCCCATGAGGCCAATGAGTTATTCTTATCTCCTTGCTCAGTTTTCTTGGTCCACAAGCACTTCCTTCGAATTTTATCCAGTAATTCAATGATTTTGGTTGGTAGTCTTAGGGCACAAAGGGCAAAAGAGCAAGGAAAGTTTGCCACCATAGAAAATCATGTTTAGTGTAGTCGAGAATCTTCTCTCCACCGAACAGACCAGGGGCATGAGTTCTTGGGCTGTAGGTCTAGTAGTGCCGAGTGGAAGTCCAAGGTAAGTGAACAACATCTTCCCTACCGGCTACCGCACAGCCAAAGATGTTGGCAAGCTCATCCCTTTTTTCTTTGTCATAGTTTATGGGTATGAGTGTTGATTTGTGGAAGTTTATTTTTAACCCAATGGAGGAAGCATAATCAGTCAGAATGTCCTTGGTGATCATTGCCTGTTGTGTGCATGCAGGTAATATCAATATTGTGTCATCGGCATATTGGATAACCGGATACTCCTTTTGTTTCGGTGAGGGGAATGGTAGTTGTATTAAATTGCGTTGAAATGCATCATTAATGGATGCTTGGAAGAGATTGGCCGCAAGCACAAAAATGAGAGGAGATAGGGGGTCACCCTGCCTTACTCCACATTTGCAATGAAATTGGCGACCAGGTGTTGCATTGAGTAAGACCAAAGATTTACCTGATGAGAATATGCAGCGAATCCAGTTTAGCCATTTGTCATTAAATCCCATGTTTTTCATAATTTCAATCATGGCTTCATGTTCGATGGTGTCAAACGCTTTTGCAAAATCAAGTTTAGAAGCATGATTTCCCTTCTGGAAGATTGGCATTGATAAATATACTCGTATGCCCAAGCAAGACAATCTTGGATGGTTCTCCCTTTTAGAAAACCATACTCGTTACAGTGGACGATTTTCAGTATAATTTTTTGCAAATGATTGGCCAGAATCTTAGTGATGACCTTGAGACAGCAGTTTAGAAGTGTGATTGGCCTGTAGTCATTGATCGTCTCACGTGATTTTTGGGATCAGAGTAATAAAACCGTCATTAATACTTTTTAGGTTGAGATCACCCTTATGAAATTGATTGCAGAGGTTCTAGAAGTCTTCTTTAATGATTGGCCAACATCTTTTTAAGAGCACTCCAGTGAAACCATCCGGCTAGGTGCTCGATTCTGCCGCATCTCTCTTATAACTTTGTCAATCTCCTCATTTGAGAATGGGGCGATAAGTTCATCAAGGCCCTCTCACTTTTTATGATTACGGAGAGGTCAAATTTCATATTTTGATCATTGATGAGCCCATCGTGTCTTTGAATGTTTGAAAAATAATGGATTCATTCCCTGTGTGATCTTTAACTGTTGTACCATCAACAGTAGTTAAAGATGCAATGTTGTTTCTCCTATACCTATTCAAGCCATTGCTTGGAAAAACTTGGAGGGCTCATCATCAAATTGGACCCATCGGATAGTGCACCTCTTTTTCTGGTAGAGCTGTTGATACGTAGAAGTATCAAAATGTGCTTCTTGAGTATATTCCGAAAGTTACTTTCAGGTACGGATAGGATACGTTTATTTTCCAACTCATCAATCTCACAGATGGCTTTGTTAGAGTTCTCGATCGCCACTGAAAGTCTAGAAATACCTTTGCTCCACTTTTAAGGTCTCGGCGTAAAACTTTGAATTTGCGAGAAAGGGTTGTGGCCAGGTTTGTGGATGTGACCTGTTTAGCCCAAGATGTCCGAACAACTTCCATGAAACCGTGGTGTTGCACCAGAAGGACTCGGCGAAAAAGTTTTGACTTTGGAATGGTTGTTTCAATATTGACCACACAAGGTATATGATCAGAGACAGGTTTACCTAAGGGTTTTACCATAGTTTTGGGATAAGAAGTTGTCCAGTTTGTGCTTGTGAAGAACCAATCGAGGTGTTCAAGAAGTGGATCGTGTTGCATATTACTCCGGGTAAATGTTCGACCTTTGATGGGCGATTCGATCGGGCATTGAGAGCGTATAAAATCATTAAAGGTGGTCATGTCAGCCATGCAACCTCCTGGCTTGTTACGATTCTCCGGTGCTCGTATAAAATTGAAATCCCCCACGAGCAGCCAATCTTCATTAGAAGGAATATCCAGAGCACATAACCAGGCAATAAAATTATTCCTCTGTTCTCCTTGACATGGCCCGTACACATTGACTAGCGTCCAACATTGCGCCGATTGTGTGGAATGGAAACGTGTGACAAGAGCAAAATCTTCAGAAAGAATAAAATCTTCCGAGAAAATAGAACTATTCCATATTGTGGCAATGGCACCAGATGCCCCTCGAGAAGGTACAAAGGCAAATTGATCAAATCTAAGAGGGCAGCAGGACTTAACAAAGGGCAAATAAAAAGTTATCTTTTTTGTTTCCTGCAAACAAACGACCGCACAACCACTAGAAACGATAGCATTCGAGAGTGTTAATTGTTTATCATCCGAGTTTAAACCACGCACATTCCAACAAAGGACACTCTAGTTCACCAGAAGAGGCCTTGTAACTAAATAGAGAGGAATTAAGTTGATGTCGATGGCTCTACCCATTGACCACTATCTAGCATGCATCTAGGGTATTAAGTTAATAAAAATAGAGTAACGCCTTAAGCAAGATGACATGTTGTAGACAAAGTAAATCCAAGCAATATGAATAAACCTCATCTTTTTTATCTTTAATGGCAACAATACAAATATGTGTCATGTACCTTTCTGTCACTAGGATTAAGCACCGCAAGATTGAACCCATCACAAAACACCTCTCCCATTGCAAGATAAATCAATCTAGTTGGCCAAACCAAACGTATAGATCGGAGAGAAATATAAAGCTATAATAATCATGCATGAAAGAATTCGGAAAAGACTCAATTAGTACTCATGAATAATTTAATCATAAACCCGCAATTCCTCAGATCCCAACAAACACACCGCAAAGTAAGATTACATTGAATAGAAGTCCAAGAACATCGAGGAGAACATTGTATTGAAGATCAAAGAAAGAGAAGAAGCCATCTAGCTACTAGCTATGGAGCCGTAGGTCTATGATGAACTACTCACGCATCATTGAAAGGCAACAAGGATGTAGAAGCCCTCAGTGATCGATTCCCCCTCCGGCAGAGTACCGAAAAAGGCCTCCAGAGAGGATCGCCGAAGAACAGAAACTTGCAGCGGCGAAAAAAGTGTTTGGGGTGGCTCTGTGTTGGTTTCCCGATTTTAGAGAATTTATAGACGTGGAATTAGGTCGGACAAAGCCACGAGGGGCCCATAAGGCATCAAGGCGCGCCTACCCCCTGGGCGCGTCTTGTTGCCCTGCCATCTCCTCGCTTCTTGTCTGGTCTCCTAAATCTTCTAGGGTCTCTCTTGTCTAGAAAAAATTGTCAAAATATTCGTAGCATTGTAACTCCATTTGGTACTAATTTTACGGAAAACCAAAAAGAAGCAGAAAATCAGAATCGGCACTTGGCACTAGGTTAATAGGTTAGTCCCAAAAGATGATATAAAATATCTCAAAAACTTATATAAAACATCCAAAATTGATACTATAATAGCATGGAACCATAAAAAATTATAGATACGTTACAGACATATCAAGCATCCCCAAGCTTAGGAATCGTCCTCGAGTAGGCAAATGATAAAAGAAAATTTTTTGATGTGGAATTCTACCTAACATGTTTATCATGCAATCTTTCTTTTATGATACGAATATTAAGATCTGAATGATTCAAAGTAATAGTATATAATTTGACATAAAGACGTCAATACTCAGACATACCAACAAACAATCATTTCTTTCAAAATATAAATGGTAAATAATGTTATCCCTACAAAATCATATAGCCTTGTCGTGCTCAATATTCTTAACACAAAGTATAGAGCATGCACTACCCCGGTGTCAGCCAAGCAATTGATTCATACTTTTTAACGCGCTTCGGCTTTTTTAACCCCCGCGCAATACATGAGCGCAGAACGTGGATATAACATTGTGGGTGGAATAGAACGCGGTGGTAGAGATTAACATGAAGAAGACAAAAAAGAAGAAAGTCTCACAATGACGTGGCTAATCAATGGGCTATGGAGATGAACATCAATTGATGTCAGTTCGAGGAGTAGAGATTGTCATCCAACGGATGCACTAAGAGCTCTAAGTGTATGAAAGTTCAAACTAAAACTAAGTGAGTGTGCATCCAACTTGCTTGCTTATGAAGGCATCAGACATTTGAGGAATCCCATCATAGGAATATACAAGCCAACTTCTATGATGAAAAATTCCCACTAGTATATTGAAGTGATGATATGTCTCCAACGTATCTATAATTTTTTTGATCCATGCTATTATATTATCCGTTTTGGATGTTTAATGGGATTTACTATACACTTTTATATTATTTTTGGGACTAACCTACTAACCCAAGTGATACGTCCATTTTGCATCATGCTTTTATATCGTTATTTATCGCATTATGTGCTGTTATTTCACGTTATGTCACAATACTTATGGCTATTCTCTCTTATTTTACAAGGTTTAACATGAAGAGGGGAATGCCGGGAATTCTTTGGAAAAGGAGCAAATATTGGAGACCTATTATGCACAACTCCAAAAGTCCTGAAACTCCACGGAATATCTTAAAATAAATAAATAAAATAAATCACCAAAGATGAAGGCCAGGGGGCCCACACCCTGCTCACGAGGGTGGGGGGCGCGCCCCCTACCTCGTGGGCCCCCTGGTGGCTCTCCGATGCCCATCTTCTCCTATATGAGCTCTTTCGATGAGAAAAAAAATCATAAGCAACCTTTCGGGACGAGACTCCGCCGCCACGAGGCGGAACCTTGGCGGAACCAATCTAGGGCTCCGGCGGAGCTGTTCTGCCGGGGACACTTCCCTCCGGGAGGGGGAAATCATCGTCATCATCATCACCAACGCTCCTCTCATCGGGAGTGGGCAATCTCCATCAACATCTTCACCAGCACCATCTCATCTCCAAACCCTAGTTCATCTCTTGTATCCAATTCTTGTCTCCAAGTCCGGGATTGGTGCTAGTAGGTTGCTAGTAGTGTTGATTACTCCTTGTAGTTGATTCTAGTTGGTTTATTTGGTGGAAAATTTTATGTTCATATCCTTTATGCATATTATTACCCCTCTGATTATGAACATGAATATGCTTTGTGAGTAGTTACGTTTGTTCCTGAGGACACGGGAGAAGTCTTGCTATTAGTAGTCATGTGAATTTGGTATTCGCTCGATATTTTGATGAGATGTATGTTGTCTAACCTCTAGTGGTGTTATGTGAACGTCGACTACATAACACTTCACCATTATTTGGGCCTAGAGGAAGGCATTGGGAAGTAATAAGTAGATGATGGGTTGCTAGAGTGACAAAAGCTTAAACCCTAGTTTATGCGTTGCTTCGTAAGGGGCTGATTTGGATCCATATGTTTCATGCTATGGTTAGGTTTACCTTAATACTTTTGTTGTAGTTGCGGATGCTTGCAATAGAGGTTAATCATAAGTGGGATGCTTGTTAAAGTAAGAACATCACCCAAGCACCGGTCCACCCACATATCAAATTATCAAAGTACCGAACGCAAATCATATGAGCGTGATGAAAACCAGCTTGACGATATTCCCATGTGTCCTCGGGAGCGCTTTTCCTATTATAAGAGTTTGTCCAGGCTTGTCCTTTGCTACAAAAAGGATTGGGCCACCTTGCTGCACTTTATTTACTCTTGTTACTTGTTGCTCGTTACAATTTATCTTATCACAAAACTATCTGTTACCACTTATTTCAAGTAGTTGCAGAATACCTTGCTGAAAACCGCTTATCATTTCCTTCTGCTCCTCGTTGGGTTCGACACTCTTACTTATCGAAAGGACTACGATAGATCCCCTATACTTGTGGGCCATCAAGACTCTTTTTCCGCACCGTTCTTGAGGAGTGTAGCGCCTTTGGTAAGTGGAATTTGGTAAGGAAAAATTTATATAGTGTGCTGAAATTTTACATCACTTGTTAGAGGGGCTTGTTCGGGTATCTTCACCCCGTCCAAGAGAGCAAAGAGTTGCTCCTCAACCTCACTGAACCTATTGAAAATGAAACTCCTTTTGAATTTCCTTGGTATGATGGAAAAACTGCTGGCTAATACTTTTAGAGGAGATGGAACAAAGCATCCTGATGAGCATCTACGCTATGTGGATGATATTTGTGGACTATTTAAGCTTTTAGGTATACCCGATGATGTTGTTAAGAAGAAGGCTTTCCCTTTATCTTTGGAGGGAGACGCATTGACATGGTATAGGCTATGTGATGATACGAGATCATGGAACTATAAAAGAGTGAAATTGGAATTTCATCAAAAGTATTACCCTATGCATCTTGTTCACCGTGATCGCAATTATATATATAATTTTTGGCCTCGCGAAGGAGAAAGCATCGCTCAAGCTTGGGGGAGGCTTAAATCAATGTTATATTCATGCCCCAATCAGGACCTCTCAAGAGAAACAGTTCTTCGTAATTTTTATGCTCGGCTTTTCGATAACAATCGCACCATGCTCGATACTTCTTGTCTTTGGCTCTTTTATGATGAAGACTATTGAATTCAGATGGAATTTATTGGATAGAATTAAACGCAACTCTGAAGATTGGGACCTCAACGAAGGTAAGGAGTCGTATGACACCTAAGTTTGATTGTGTTAAATCTTTTATGGATACCGATATTTTCTGTAAGTTTAGCACTAAATATGGACTTGACTCGAGATAGTAGCTTCTTTACGTGAATCTTTTGCTACTTATGTTGATCTCCCTAAGGAGAAGTGGTTTAAATATCATCCTCCCATAGAAGTAAAAGTAGCTGCACCTATTAAAGTTGAAGAAAAGACTATCACTTATAATGATCCTATCATTTCCACCTCTTATGTTGAGAAACCACCTTTCCCTGTTAGAGTAAAGGATCTTGTTAAAGCTTCAACTTTTGTTCGTAAAAGCAATACTAGAACTTATACACCTCCTGAGCAAGTCAAAGTAGAACCTAATATTGCTATTGTTAAAGATCTCTTGTCTGATAATATTGATGGGCATGTCATTCAATTCTCTGGTGAAACTGCTAGAATTGCTAAACCTTGTGATAAAGATAAACATAGACTTGTGGTAGGCGTGCCTGTTATTTCTGTTAAAATAGGAGATCATTGTTATCATGGCTTATGTGATATGGGTGCTAGTGCTAGTGTTATACCCATTGACTTATATAAAGAAATTATGCACGAAATTGCACCTGCTGAGTTAGAAGAAATTGATGTCACAATTAAGCTTGCCAATAGAGATACTATTTCACCAGTGGGAATTGTTAGAGATGTTGAAGTCTTGTGTGGGAAAACTAAATATCCTGCTGATTTTCTTGTTCTTGGTTCTCCACAAGATAGCTTTTGTCCCATTATATTTGGTAGACCCTTCTCGAATACTGTTAATGCTAAGATAGAATGAAAGAATGTTGTTACTATTGGCTTGGATGATATGGTTCATGAGTTTAATTTCTCCAAATTTAGTGAACAACATCGTGAGGAAGAATTGCCTAGTAAGGATGAAATTATTGGTCTTGCTTCTATTGCCGTACCTCCTAGTGATCCTTTGGAACACTATTTGCTAGACCATGAAAATGATATGTTTATGAATGAAAGAAGGGAAATAGATGAAGTATTCTTTAAACAAGAACCTATTCTGCAACATAATTTGCCTGTTGAAATCCTAGGGGATCCTCCTCCACCCAAGGGTGATCCCGTGTTTGAGCTCAAACCGTTGCCTGATAATCTTAAGTATGCTTATCTTGATGAAAAGAAAATATATCCTGTTATTATTAGTGCTAACCTTTCAGTAGCATGAAGAAGAAAGATTATTGAAAACTCTGAAGAAGCACCACCGCCGCTATTGGATATACTCTGGATGATCTTAAGGGCATTAGTCCCACTCTATGTCTGCATAAAATAAATTTGGAAGCAGACGCCAAACCAGTTCGTGATCCTCAACGATGTTTGAATCCTAAAATGAAAGAAGTGGTAAGAAAAGAAATACTCAAGCTTCTGGAGGCTGGTATAATTTATCCCGTTCTGTTGATAGTCGATTGGGTAAGTCCGGTCCATTGTGTCCCTAAGAAGGGAGGTATTATCGTTGTCCCTAATGATAAAGATGAATTGATTCCGCAAAGAATTATCACATGTTATAGGATGGTAATTGATTTCCATAAATTAAATAAAGCTACTAAGAAAGACCATTACCCCTTACCTTTTATTGATCAAATGCTAGAAAGATTATGCAAACATACACATTATTGCTTTCTAGATGGTTATTCTGGTTTCTCTCAAATACCTGTTTCGGCTAAAGATCAATCAAAGACTACTTTTACATGCCCTTTTGGTACTTTTGCTTATAGGCGTATGCCTTTTGGTTTATGTAATGCACCTACTACCTTTCAAAGATGCATGATGGCTATATTCTCTGATTTTTGTGAAAAAGATTTGTGAGATTTTCATGGACGACTTTTCCGTCTACGGTTGCCTCTTTTGATGATTGCTTGAGCAATCTTGATCGAAGTTTTACAGAGATGTGAAGAAACTAATCTTGTCTTGAATTGGGAAAAGTGCCACTTTATGGTTAATGAAGGTATTGTCTTGGGGCACAAAGTTTACGAAAGAGGTATTGAAGTTGATAAAGCCAAGGTTGATGCTATTGAAAGATGCCATGTCCCAAGGACATCAAAGGTATAAGAAGTTTCCTTGGTCACACCGGATTTTATAGGAGGTTCATTAAGGACTTCTCAAAAATTTCTCGGCCTCTGACTAATTTATTACAAAAAGATTTACCATTTGTCTTTGATGATGATTGTGTAGAAGCATTTGAAATACTTAAGAAAGCATTAGTCTCTGCACCTATTTTTTAGCCACCTGATTGGAATTTATCCTTTGAAATTATGTGTGATGCTAGTGATTATCTTGTCAGAGGTGCTGTTCTAGGGCAAAGAGTTGATAAGAAGTTAAATGTTATCCATTATGCTAGTAAGACTCTAGACAATGCTCAAAGAAATTATGCTACTACCGAAAAGGAACTTTTAGCGGTTGTATTTGCTTGTGATAAATTCAGACCCTATATTGTTGATTCTAAAGTAACTATTCACAATCGATCATGTCTGCTATTAAATATCTTATGGAAAAGAAAGATGCTAAACCTAGACTTATTAGATGGGTTCTCTTGTCGCAAGAATCGATTTGCATATTATTGATAGAAAAGGAGCTGAGAACCCCGCTATGCATAACTTATCTAGGTTAGAGAATTTTCTTGATGACCCTCTACCTATTGATGGTAGCTTTCCTGATGAACAATTAAATGTCATAAGCAATTCTCGTTGCACTCCATGGTATGCTGATTATGCTAATTATATTGTTGCTAAATTTATACCACCTAGCTTCACATACCAACAAAAGAAAAAGTTCTTCTATGATTTGAGACATTACTTTTGGGATGATCCACATCTTTATAAAGAAGGAGTAGATGGTGTTATTAGACGTTGTGTACCTGAGCATGAACAGAATGTATCCTACGCAGCTTATGGAGGACACCACGCTGGAGATAGAACTGCACATAAGGTATTGCAATCTGGTTTTTATTGGCCTACTCTCTTCAAGGATGCCCGTAAGTTTGTTTTATCTTGTGATGAATGTCAAAGAATTGGTAATATTAGTAGACGTCAAGAAATGCCTATGAATTATTCACTTGTTATTGAACCATTTGATGTTTGGGGCTTTGATTATTGGACCTTTTCCTGCCTCCAATGGATACACTCATATTTTAGTTGTTGTTGATTACGTTACTAAGTGGGTAGAAGCTATTTGTAACATCCCAAATTTTCAATTATGAAAGTTATACATATGTCATCATGCATATCATATTTTTATTGCATTGTTGGCTCGATCCTAGAAATCCTACGCAACTCAAGGACCCACGGAGAGAGTTGGGGATTTCGTTATTTTCATATTTGAGTTTTTCTCAAATTTGGAAAATAGGATCATTTGATTTTATTTATTTTATCTTCAATTATGTCTACTACCAAAATATGCGAGAGGGAATAAAATGACTTTCCCAAAATAAAGAAATAATGAAGATTTAATAAAAAAATCAAATAAGATTTTATTTTGGAGTTTTTCGCCTTTTTATTTGAATTTAGGAAAAATGCGCGTTTTTCAAAATTGCATTTAGTCCCCAAATAAATTTTCATCTAGTCCGGCTTGATTTTAGAAGCCGGGGAAAATTTATTTCGGGTTTTTTCGAGTCCGTTTAGTATTACTTTTATTTTTTCTTCACAGAACTATTTAAAAAAAGCGAACCGCCTTTGGGCGTGCCGAAGCGGGACTCCGCCGGGGGCACTATATAAGCGCCACCCCAACCCCCCCAGTCGTCACCGCCCGCCACGCCGCTCACCGCCACTGGCCCGCTACCACCCGCCAAAACCCTAACCCTAGCCGCCATTGCCCCGCCGCCATTGCCGCCGGATGCCATCGCCGAGTCTCACGACCATGCGCGCCTTCCGAGGTCCGTCGCTGCCTCGTGCCTCGATTTCCGTGCCTGTTTTTTTAGAAAACCGAGCGGTTTTTATTTTAGTTTTTTTAGTTTCGTTTTTTTTAGTTTCGGTTTTTTTCCGGTTTAGGTTAATTAGCGGACGTTCGTCCGTTAGTTCATTTTAACGAACGAGTTCGTCAGATTAGTTTAGTTAACGGACGTTCGTTCATTAACCCGTTCGTCGTTTTTCTTTTTCTCAGATTTAATTCGCGATTTTTCTGATCGCGATTTCTGATCCGATTTTCGTTTTAGTATAACTTTTCGCTCGTTTATCGGAATCAGGCGATTCAAAAGCCTAGAGTTTCGACTCGAAACCCTCTTTCCAAATAACCAACTTAAACAAGTTTTTGCTACTGTAAAATTTGACCTAGATCCAGATTAGTAAAACGAAGATGTTTTCTTTCGCCGTTTGACTTCCATTGTTTCGTTTGATTTGATTCTTTTTGCAAACCGGAGTTCTTAAGTTGAACTATCTGGTTAGATCTTTTATTTGCGTTTTACCTGTGCATTAGATGCGTACTTATTGTACGCTTGTTTGTTTGTCTGCGATAGAACACCGTGAGTGCGCTACCGTTACTTCGAGTCTCTAGGTTTCGCGGATCATCAGCAAGGCAAGTAACACTTTGATCATACCTTTTCTCATACCCAGTTTTATTGCATTAGATCAATCCTCAAACATTGCATGATTAGGATCTAATTAAATTGTGGGATGGGAAGTAGTTGAGGTAGTACCTATTACCTGTTTTATTTTCAAACCCTTGGGAGTTACTTCTACGTTTGCCTATTATGCCATGCTATGCTGGTAGACGTGGATTGGGTGAGTGTAACCATGATGTATGTGAGATTGTTTAATTAATGGTTTACTTAAGGTGGCAACTTAAACACACATCCTGGTGGATTGAGGTACCGTTACCAGGATTTGCCTTTTTTCTTCGGACCGCCACCCGTGCTCAAAGGGATCATGAGATTATTCAATCTAGAAACTTCCGTGTGCAGCCACAAGCCATTATGGGCTCGCATAGTTGATTAAGTTGTGCGAACTCTTACGGGTAGACTAGCGTATGTAGGGGAAAGTAGGTGTACCGGTCTACCCTATGTAAGGTGCTAAGCGCTTACGAAAGACTATGTCTCGGTCATCCGCTTCTCAAACACCACGTAGTGCGAGAAATCCAACGGAGGCGATCGAGTCTTGTGGGGAAAAGTGCTAAACCTCTACAAGAGTGTATAAACTAATCATGGTTAGCCGTGTCCCGGTTATGGACAACTTGAGTATCTAGTACTTGAATATCATGTGAATCTCATCATGTTACTTCTAATTAATATTGTTGGGTTGTTAATAAGTACTTTTAATTGGGATTGAGAATGCTGTCAACCATTCTCAATGTTTAACAACCACCATGATAGTTAAATAATTTTATTCCTTTGCGAAGAGGGAAAAATTGGCTTTACGCATAATCAGAACCATAGAGCTCTCCACCAGCCAAATATGCATGTAGTATAGCTTATTCCATCATTATTCTCTATGTGTTACATTGCCAAGCATATTCCATGTGTCTTGACCGTTTCGGGCTGCAACGTTTCATGTTGCGTACTTTTCGCATTTACAGTAAGGTGCTTAGGTCGTGGTTCTATACTCAGTGATGCCGTTAGAGTTGATGGACTCACTTATTCTTCCAAGCCTTCCGATGTTATCGTATTTAGATGGCCTTAAGCCATATTTATTTTGTTAAGTTCTCTCTTCAGACATCCGATTGTAATAAGTGTGTGATTGCTACTCTGTTATAAATCCTCCGAGTACTGTGTGGTGTCGACATTACCGATCCAGTGGATGACATCGAGCACGTAGATCGATCGCTTGTGGTCTGGTTGCTACAAAGATGGTATCAGAGCACACGCTGACTGTAGGACACGACCACTAAGCTTAAGCCCTAGATCACTACTCTTTCTTCTCATTTCTGACTCCTCATCTTTTCTATTCTTTAGGATGGAGGATCCAAGGAACAAGTTCACACAACCACATGAAGACTCACCGTTTGGATATCACTTGAAGGAAGTCACTAGATACCTGAACATAGGAGTACCAAGCTTCACCGGGACCTTCAACGCCACTTTACCCGAAGAGGAGCGCTGGATGATTCAAGTCTACATTCCAGAAGGACATTTGCACCAAATCCACGGAGCCCATAGAGTTTTCCTTTGATGCACCAACATGGAGCCTAGGAAAGAGCATGGCAGCTCACATCACCATGGGACGAATTAGAGAAGTTTACCACGAGGATCTCAAGAATACTATCTACCAGATTTTTGGGCGCCGAGATGAACAATGGGAGATGATCAGCACTAGGAGGGACAGATCAATCGCAGCTTATATCCAGGAGTTAAACCAACACATCCGACACCAGAGAATCAGATGCAAAGGCAGATATGGAGGATCCGCAAAAGGCTAGAACCAAGATCAAGGAGCTAGAAGAAGAACTCAAGGCCACACGTGAAGACTATATGGAAGAGATCGTCGCTCTAGTGAGACAGAACGGCGACCTAAAGGAGAAGCTTGGAGTATTCCTGGGAGGTTCAGCACCCAAAAGAGAAGGGGACGCATCCACTTGCCCGGAAAATCACATCATCATCGACGACACCGACTCAAACCCGGACGACAAATGATGATGACTTTGTTGATGAAGTCGAGCAGATATCATGGAATCTTCATCGGAGCAGTTTTTCTAGATTGACCACCATAATAGTAGTAGTATTTCCCCCATTTTAAATTAGTTTTAGTCCAGCACCTTGTAACGATAGTTAGACCGTTGTATTTCCTTGTTGAATTGATTGGCGTGATATTGTGTGTTTTTGTCTCATGTGCATACGGGTAGTGTTTTCTCACTAGACCTTATTCTATTCTTAACTCTCGTCCTTTCTATAAACCCCTCAGATGCCTCCGAGACGCGCCCCCGGATTTTTTTTCCCGCCAGAGATCACTCAGTTGAATCAGCAGCAGAATACCTTGATTCAAACATTGGTGCAGAACCAAGGCAACAACAACAACAACCCACCACCACCACCACCTGTTGACCATCTGACTCGTTTCTTAAGGCTGAATCCGCCGGTGTTTTCCAGTAGCACCGAGCCGATAGTAGCAGATGATTGGCTCCGTAAGATGGGGAGGGAGTTGACCACTGTAGGATGTACAGATGGAGAAAAAGTGAAGTTTGCCGCACATCAGCTCGAAGGACCCGCAGCAGCATGGTGGGAGAATTTTACAGCCACTTACCATGTAGACACTGTCACATGGGATCAGTTTCAGCAAGCTTTCCGTACTGCTCATGTTTCAGCAGGACCTATGGCCATGAAGAAGCGTGAGTTTCGCAACTTACGCCAAGGAGGACGGACAGTTGGCCAGTATGTGGATGACTTCAGTAAGCTAGCACGTTATGCCCCAGATGACGTTGCTACGAATGCAGCCAATCAGGAGAAGTTTCTAGAAGGACTGAATGATGAGCTGAGCATGCAGTTGATGGTAGCCACTTTCAATAACTACCAGGAGTTAGTAGATCGTGCTCTTATGATTGAAGGGAAGCAGCAGCAGATTGACAATCGTAAGAGGAAGTATGGACAGGGGAAGTATAATTCTGGAGCTCAGCAGAAGCTACGCTTTACTCCAAAGACAGGAGGGCAATTTCAGCATACTCACGGAGGAGGAAACTCGCACAATCATAATGGCACCAAGAATGGAAACGGGAATGGAGGAAGCAACGGACAAAACCGCACCAACCCGTCAACACCAACCAAGGTAAACCTGAGCCACATCACTTGTTTTAAGTGCCGTAAGACGGGGCATTATGCAAATGAATGTCCAGAAGCCCAAAATGGAAATGGCAATGGAAGCTCAGGAAAGAAGCCGAACTATTTCAACAGGGGACAGGTGAACCACGTTACCATGGAGGAGGTTGAAGCTCAGCCAGATGCAGTAATAGGTAAGTTTTTGGTTAAGTCATTTACTGCAGTTGTTCTTTTTGATACTGGTGCATCGCATTCATACATCTCAAGGGGATTCGTGGATAAGTTTAGCCTGCCCACTAGGACTCTTAAGACACCCATGCTAGTAAGCTCACCGGGAGCGGAGTATATGGCCAGTCAAGGATGTTTTCAAGTGCCATTAAGTATAGGGAGGCATGTTTTCCCAACAGATTTAATTATACTGGAATCCCAAGGTTTGGATGTAATTCTTGGTATGGATTGGCTGTCGATGTATGGAGGAAACATCGATTGCGCCAGTAAGACAATTTTGCTTACGACACCAGAAGGAAGAAGAATCAAGTATGTATCACGGCATGAGCCAAGGAGGGCACATGTAAATTCCTTATCAGGAGTTGTGCAGGAGGAAGTACCAGTGGTAAGGGATTTCCCCGATGTATTTCCAGAAGAGTTGCCAGACATGCCACCGGATAGAGATATTGAGTTTCTGATTGAATTATCACAGTAATCGGGCCGATATCCAAGAGACCGAGTATAGGATGCCACCAGAATTGGAGGAAATCAAGAAGCGATTAAGGAGTTATTGGATAAAGGTTTTATTCGCCCAAGTTCTTCGCCTTGGGGATCGCCGTACTTCTAGTGGAGAAGAAGGATGGATCATTAAGAATGGTTGTTGATTATCGCGGACTGAATGAAGTAACAATCAAGAACAAGTATCCACTACCGATGATCAATGACTTATTTGACCAGTTTCAAGGAGCTAAGGTGTTTTCCAAGATCGATTTGCGATCAGGGTACCATCAGTTGAAGATTCGAGAGCAGGATATACCCAAGACGGCTTTTACCACCGTGCACGGGCTGTATGAGTATACCGTTATGTCATTTGGTCCGACTAACGACCGCCTATTTTATGAACATGATGAACAAAGTGTTTATGGAGTTTTTGGATAAGTTCGCCGTGGTGTTCATAGATGATATTTTGGTTTACTCGAAAATGAAGAAGAACATATAAGGAACATTTACGATTGGTACTGAGAAGCTCGAGAGAACATCGGTTATATGCCAAGTTCAAGCAAATGTGAGTTTTGGTTGAAGGAAGTTGGATTTCTCGGACATGTTATATCCGGGAAGGTATAGCGATGGACCCCACTAAAGTTGCCACTGTGACAAACTGGGAAGCACCAACTACAGTTGGGGAGATCCGGAGTTTCCTTGGACTCGCAAGATACTACCGGAGATTTATTGAGAATTTCTCAAGGATTGCTAAGCCTATGACAGAATTGTTGAAGAAGGATACCAAGTTCATATGGACTGAGGAGTGTGAAGCTAGTTTCCAAGAATTGAAGAAACGTCTGGTTACCTCACCGGTTAATTCTCGGCAGATCGGACCAAGGATTATGAGGTGTATTATGCGATGCTTCACGTCGATGACTTGGAGCAAGGCTTATGCAGGAGGGAAGAGTTGTTTCAGATGCTTCACGACGCCTTAAGCCTCATGAGCTAAATTATGCTACTCATGACTTGGAGTTAGCAGCCGTAGTGCATGCGTTGAAGACTTGGAGACATTTTCTTATTGGGAACCATTGCGAGGTGTATACGGATCACAAGAGTTTGAAGTACATCTTCATGCAGAAGGAGTTAAATCTCAGACAGAGGAGATGGTTGGAGCTTATTAAAGATTACGATATGAGATTGCATTATCACCCCGAAAAGGCTAACATTGTAGCAGACGCGTTGAGCCGTAAGTGTCATGTCAATACACTAATGACCGGAGAAATACCAAAGGAATTAGCCGAGGATCTTCGTGAACTATGTTTGGAAATAGTTCCGAGAGGCTATGTAGCAGCATTGGAGATTCAGTCAACTTTGATGGATAGAATCAGAGAAGCTCAGAAGATTGACAAAGAAGTTGCCTCTATAAAGGAGAAAATGAGCGAAGGAAAAGCTAAGGGATTTCGTGAGGATGAGCACGATACCCTATGGTTTGAAGACCGTGTTTATGTGCCCAATGACCTGGAGATCAGGAAGTTGATTCTACAAGAGGCACATGATTCACCATATTCGATTCACCTAGGAAATACCAAGATGTATTTGGATTTGAAGAATACTTTCGGTGGACCGAATGAAGAAAGATATTGCATAGTATGTAGCAGTTTGTGATGTATGTCGAGGGTGAAGGCGTAACATCGTAAGCCGCCAGGATTGTTACAACCATTGCCGATACCCGAATGGAAGTGGGATAAACTAGGCATGGATTTCATCACCGGGATTGCCAAGGACCTGCTCAGGCTATGACTCGATTTGGGTTGTAGTCGATCGTTTGACGAAGGTAGCTCATTTCATTCCAAAGAAAGACTACCTACAAAGAAGGCCAAATTGGCTAAGATATACATGACCAGGATTGTATGCTTGCATGGAGTTCCGAGGAGTATCGATCTCGATAGAGGAACCCAATTCACCTCAAAGTTCGAAGCAGTTGCATGAAACTTTGGGTACCAGTGGAGTTTAGCATGCCTTTTCCCACGCATGATAGACAAACCGAGAGAGTCAACCAGATTTTGGAGGATATGCTTAGAGCTTGTGCCTTGGATTATGGATCCACCGGGACGATAATTTGCCATATATGCGGAGTTTTCTTACAACAATAGTTATCAATCTAGTTTGAAAATGGCCCTTTCAAGCCTTGTACTAAGGAGGTGCAGAACCCGTTGTTGTGGGATGAAGTTGGAGACCGCCAGATTGTTTGGACCGGATTTGGTTAAGGAGTCCGAGCAGAAATGCAGTTGATTCGCGATAGGCTCAAGGTAGCCCAGTCAAGGCGTAAGAGCTACGCGGATTCAAAATGCAAGGAGATGTATCTGAAGTCGGAGACAGAGTTTATCTTCGATATCTCCACTTGAGGAGTAAAACGCTTTGGAGTTAAGGGAAAGTTAAGCGCCCCGATTTTTAGGACCATATCGTGTTCTAGAACGTATGGGAGAGGTGGCCTACAAGTTGGAATTACCTGAGGGATTGTCAGGAGTTCATGATGTGTTCCATGTTTCTCAGTTGAAGAAGTGTCACGCAGAGATGGCGGATATACCACTGAGAGATACAGTGCCTCTGAAAGCGATTCAGTTGAATGATGATTTGACCTACGAGGAGAAACCTGTTAAGATTCTCGAGTTTGCCAGTCGAGTTACTCGTAGCAAGGTTATCAAGTTTTGCAAAGTTCAATTGGAGCCACCACACCGAGGAAGAAGCCACCGGGAGCGAGAGGAAGATCTGCTCAAGGCCCACCCTCACCTATTTGCTAGCCAATTCAATCTCGAGGGCGAGATTCATCTTAAGGGGGGTAGGTTTGTAATATCCCAAATTTTCAATTTGGAAAGTTATACATAGATCATCATGCATATCATATTTTTATTGCATTGTTGGCTCGATCCTAGAAATCCTACGCAACTCAAGGACCCACGGAGAGAGTTGGGGATTTCGTTATTTTCATATTTGAG
The DNA here is from genome assembly GCA_021605145.1 of Aegilops bicornis. Taxonomy (NCBI): domain Eukaryota; kingdom Viridiplantae; phylum Streptophyta; class Magnoliopsida; order Poales; family Poaceae; genus Aegilops; species Aegilops bicornis. Next base: position 170,967,824 of record CM038673.1, on the reverse strand, counting down.
TTTTTCTCAAATTTGGAAAATAGGATCATTGGATTTTATTTATTTTATTTTCAATTATTTCTACTACCAAAATATGAGAGAGGGAATAAAATGACTTTCCCAAAATAAAGAAATAATGAAGATTTAATGAAAAATCAAATAATATTTTATTTTGGAGTTTTTCGCCTTTTATTTGAATTTAGGAAAAATGCGCGTTTTCAAAATTGCATTTAGGCCCCAAATAAATGTTCATCTAGTCCGCTTGATTTTAGAAGCCGGGAAAATTTATTTCGGATTTTTGGAGTCCGTTTAGTATTTCTTTTGTTTTTTCTTCTCACAGAATTATTAAAAAAGCGAACCGCCTTTGGGCGTGCCAGCGGGACTCACGCTCGGGGGCACTCTATAAGCGCCACCCAGCGCCCAGGCCCGTCGGCCGCCGCCCACCCACCCGCCTTGACCCTATCATGGCCGTCATGGAAAACCTAACCCTAGCCTCGTTGCAGATCGCCCGCCGCTTGCCGTCATGGACGCCTTCGTGAGCCCGCGGACCCGCCGCCAGCATCTTCCGTGGTTCACCGCCGCCTCGATTTCCGTGCCGGTTTTTTTAGAAAACCGAGCGGTTTTTATTTCGGTTTATTTTCGGTTTTTTTAGTTTCGTTTCGGTTTTTTCCGATTTAGGTTAATTAGCGGGCGTTCGTCCGTTAGTTCGTTTTAACAAACGAGTTCGTCAGATTAGTTTAGTTAACGAACGTTCGTTCGTTAACCCGTTCGTCGTTTTCTTTTTCTCAGATTTAATTCGCGATTTTTCCGATCGCGATTTACGATCCGATTTTCGTTTTAGTATAACTTTTTCGCTCGTTTATCGGAATCAGGCGATTCAAACGCCTAGAGTTTCGACTCGAAACCCTCTTTCCGAATAACCAACTTAAACGAGTTTTTGCTACTGTAAACTTTGACCTAGATCCAGATTAGTAAAACGAAGCTGTTTTCTTTCGCCGTTTGACTTCCGTTGTTTCGCTTGATTTCATTCTTTTTGCAAACCGGAGTTCTTAAGTTGAACTATCTGGTTAGATCTTTTGTTTGCGTTTTACCTGTGCATTAGATGAGTACTTATTGTATGCTTGTTTGTTTGTCTGCGATAGAACACCCGTGAGTGCGCCTTTGTTACTTGAGTCTCTAGGTTTCATGGATCATCGCTAAGGCAAGTAACACTTTGATCATACCTTTTCTCATACCCAGTTTTATTGCATTAGATCAATCCTCAAACATTGCATGATTAGTATCTAATAAAATTGTGGGATGGGAAGTAGTTGAGGTAGTACCTATTACCTGTTTTATTTTCAAACCCTTGGGAGTTACTTCTACGTTTGCTTATTATGCCATGCTATGCTAGTAGACGTGGATTGGGTGAGTGTATCCATGACAGATGTGAGATTGTTTAATTAATGATTTACTTAAGGTGGCAACTTAAACACACATCTGGGTGGATTGAGGCACCGCTTTCCGTGATTTGCCTGTTTTCTTGGGACCGCCACCTGTGCTCAAAGGGATCATGAGATTATTCAATCTAGAAACTTCCGTGTGCAGCCACAAGCCATTATGGGCTCTCGCATAGTTGATTAAGTTGTGCGAACTCTTACGGGTAGACTAGCAGATGTAGGGGAAAGTAGGTGTACCGGTCTACCCTATGTAAGGTGCTAGCGCTTCTGAAAGACTATGTCTCGGTCATCCGTTTCTCAAACACCATGTAGTGCGAGAAATCCAACGGAGGCGATCGAGTCTTGTGGGGAAAAGTGCGCAAACCTCTCCAGAGTGTATAACTAATCATGGTTAGCCGTGTCCCCGGTTATGGACAACTTGAGTATCTAGTACTTGAATATCATGTGAATCTCATCATGTTACAACTAATTAATATTGTTGGGTTGTTAATGAGTACTTTTAATTGGGATTGAGAATGTCGTCAACCATTCTCAATGTTTAACAACCACCATGATAGTTAAATAATTTTATTCCTTTGCAGTAGGGAAAAATTGGCTTTACGCAAAAACTGTAACCATAGAGCTTTCCACCAGCCAAATATGCATGTAGTATAGCTTATTCCATCATTATTCTCTATGTGTTACATTGCCAGCATATTCCATGTGCTGACCCGTTTTCGGGCTGCAACGTTTCATGTTGCAGACTTTTCACACGACGGGTAAGGTGCTTAGGTCGTGGTTCTATACTCAGTGATGCCGTTAGAGTTGATGGACTCGCTTATTCTTCCAAGCCTTCCGCTGTTATCGTATTTAGATGGCCTTAAGCCATATTTATTTTGTTAAGTTCTCTCTTGAGACATTCGATTGTAATAAGTGTGTGATTGCTACTCTGTTATAAATTCTCCGAGTACTGTGTGGTGTCAGCATTACTGATCCAGGGATGACACTAAGCATAGAGATCAGACTGTTTGAGGTCTGGTCGCTACACTATTCCAACTAGTTGTGCTGATCATAACACTTCTAATAAAATGCTTAAGAAAGTTATTTTTTCGAGGTTTGGAGTCCCTAGATATTTAATGACTGATGGTGGTTCACACTTTATTCATGGTGCTTTCCGTAAAATGCTTACTAAATATGACGTTAATCATAGAATTGCATCTCCATATCACCCGCAGTCTAATGGTCAAGTAGAATTGAGTAATAGAGAGCTCAAATTAATTTTGCAAAAGACTGTTAATAGGTCTAGAAAGAATTGGTCCAAGAAACTTGATGATGCATTATGGACATATAGAACTGCATGATAAGAATCCTATGGGTATGTCTCCATATAAAATGGTTTATGGAAAAGCATGTCACTTACCTCTCGAACTAGAACATAAGGCATATTGGGCTATTAAAGAGCTCAACTATGATTTCAAACTTGCTTAGGTGAGAAGAGGTTATTTGATATTAGCTCACTTGATGAATGGAGAACCCAAGCTTATGAAAATGCCAAGTTATTTAAAGAAAAAGTTAAAAGATGGCATGACAAAAGGATACAAAAGCGTGAGTTTAATGTAGGTGATTATGTGTTGCTATACAACTCTCGTTTAAGATTTTTTGCAGGAAAACTTCTCTCTAAATGGGAAGGTCCCCACGTTATCCAGGAGGTCTATCGTTCCGGTGCCATAAAAATCAACAACTTCGCAGGCACAAATCCGAAGGTGGTGAACGGTCAAAGGATCAAACACTATATCTCAGGTAATTCCATAAATGTTGAAACCAATATTATTGAAACCGTAACCCCGGAGGAATACATAAGGGACACTTTCCGGAACGTTCCAGACTCCGAAGAGGAATCGGTATGTGTTACGGTAAGTAAACCGACTCCAAAACAAATTCTAAGGCAATATTTCTCCGTTTTGGAATATTTAGAAAAATAGAAAAATAAGTGGCAGTCCGGGAAGGACACGAGGCCTCCACGAGGGTGGAGGGCGCGCCTACCCCCGGGCGCCGCCTCTACCTCGTGAGCACCTCGTGTGCCCTCTGGACTCCGTTTTCTTGTATGATACGTATTTTGGTCGGTAAAAATTCATTGTATATTCTCCCGAAGGTTTTGACTCCTGTATCACGCAAATATCCTTTGTTTTTGTTTCAAGCTGTCCTACTGCAGGATAGATCAACATGTCATTTCAAGATTCAGAGAAGGGCAAGCCCGCATCATCGACAACAACTCCACCTTCTTCACCAACAACAAAGGAGACATAATCACATGGGTATGGGCACTCCCTTGGCAACCGCCAAGCTTGGGGAGGTGCCCAGATCGTATCTCCATCACAACTCCTATCTTTACCATTTTTCTTAGTTCGATCCTATTAGTAGTATCTTGATTAGTAGAATAAAGTCATGGCATAATTTAGTTTTGAAGTCTGCTTTATGATCCCTCTATGTGATCGAGTCCATGAGCTATATATATAATAAAGATTAGTGTTGAGTCAAGGGCTTGATTACTTTGCCATGATCTTGGGTGAATAAAAGAAAAGGAATAAAAAGAAACAAAGAGTTCATATTAGCAATAACTTCACATAGAAAGAGTATGATGATTAAAAGTTGTTGGGAGTTGGCAAATATAGTTTTGGTCATCGTTGCAATTAATAGGAAGTAATAAGGAGAGAGAGGTTTCACATATAGATATATTATCATTGACATCTTTTTATGATTGGGAGCACTCATTAAAATATGACATGCTAAAGAGTTGATGTTGGACAAGGAAGAAAACATAATGAGTTATGTTTTCTTATATCTGAGATAAAGTAAGTTGTCATCGGTGCAAGCAATAAAAATTGCTCTCTAAATATGCATGACTTATTAGTGCAGAGAAATAAGCTTTGTACGAACTTGTTGTGGAAGTAATAAAAGCGACGGACTGCATAATAAAGTTACACATACAAGTGGCAATATAAAGAGACGTTCTTATTCATTAAGAATTTGTGCATCCAACCATAAAAGCGCATGGCAACCTCTCGCTTCCCTCTGCGAAGGGCCTATCTTTTATTATTATCCTCTACCTTATGCAAGAGCCACGGTGATCTTCACATTTCCTTTTCATTTTATCCTTTGGCAACCCAAAGATGTTGGAAAGAACATGATATATATATATATATATATATATATATATATATATATATATATATATATATATATATATATAAAATTGGATGTAGGGGAGCATGAATTATTATTGTTGACATTACCCTTGAGGTAAAAGGTTGTGGGGCAAAACTATAAGCCCTATTTTTCTCTGTGTCCCATTAAAACTCCGTAACCACAAGTATTGCGTGTGTGCTAGCAATTATGAAGGACTAAGTGATAGTTGAGTATGTGGACTCGCTTTTAAGCTCTGACATAGACTCTTTCCGATGTTATGATAAATTGCAATTGTTTCAATGACTAAGGGTATAATTTGTTGGTGCTCAATAAGGTTCATGATTCATACTTTGGCTTTGTGAAAAGATCATCATTTGAACATGAGTGATCATATGACAAAATCAATATATGTTACTGTTATGAGAATAATCATGATGCCTTCATGTCCATATTTTATTTTTATCGACGCCTGTACCTCTAAACATGAGGACATATTTATTGTTATCGGCTTTTCGCTTGAGGACAAGCGAGGTCTAAGCTTGGGGAGTTGATCGTCCATTTTGCATCATGCCTTTATATCGTTATTTATCGCATTATGGGCTGTTATTTCACGTTATGTCACAATACTTATGGCTATTCTCTCTTATTTTACAAGGTTTACCATGAAGAGGGCCCCCCTACCTCGTGGGCCCCCTGGTGGCTCTCCGATGCCCATCTTCTCCTATATGAGCTCTTTCGATGAGAAAAAAATCATAAGCAACCTTTTGGGACGAGACTCCGCCGCCACGAGGCGGAACCTTGGCGGAACCAATCTAGGGCTCCGGCGGAGCTGTTCTGCCGGGGACACTTCCCTCCGGAAGGGGGAAATCATTGTCATCATCATCACCAACGCTCCTCTCATCGGGAGAGGGCAATCTCCATCAACATCTTCACCAGCACCATCTCATCTCCAAACCCTAGTTCATCTCTTGTATCCAATTCTTGTCTCCAAGTCCGGGATTGGTGCTAGTAAGTTGCTAGTAGTGTTGATTACTCCTTGTAGTTCATGCTAGTTGCTTTATTTGGTGGAAGATTATATGTTTAGATCCTTTATGCATATTGTTACCCCTCTGATTATGAACATGAATATGCTTTGTGAGTAGTTACGTTTGTTCCGAGGACACGGAGAAGTCTTGCTATTAGTAGTCATGTGAATTTGGTATTCATTCGATATTATGATGAGATCTATGTTGTCTAACCTCTAGTGGTGTTATGTGAACGTCGAGTACATAACACTTCACCATTATTTGGGCCGAGAGGAAGGCATTGGGAAGTAATAAGTAGATGAGGGGTTGCTAGAGTGATGAAGCTTAAACCCTAGTTTATGCGTTGTTTCGTAAGGGGCTGATTTGGATCCATATGTTTCATGCTACGGTTAGGTTTACCTTAATACTTTTGTTGTAGTTGCGGATGCTTGCAATAGAGGTTAATCATAAGTGGGATGCTTGTTAAAGTAAGAACAGCACCCAAGCACCGGTCCACCCACATATCAAATTATCAAAGTACCGAACGCGAATCATATGAGCGTGATGAAAACCAACTTGACGATATTCCCATGTGTCCCTGGAGCGCTTTTCCTATTATAAGAGTTTGTCCAGGCTTGTCCTTTGCTACAAAAAGGATTGGGCCACCTTGCTGCACTTTATTTACACTTGTTACTTGTTGCTCGTTACAATTTATCTTAACACAAAACTATCTGTTACCACTTATTTCAAAGAGGTTGCAGAGAATACCTTCTTGAAAAACCGCTTATCATTTCCTTCGCTTCCTCGCTATGCTCGACACTCTTACTTATAGAAAGGACTACGATAGATCCCCTATACTTGTGGGTCATCACCAAGGCCCAAAGGTAAATTGCTGTTTTTTTCCTATTTCGATGTTTCGCAGAAAAGGAATATCAAACGGAGTCCAAACGGAATGAAACCTTCGGGAGCGTGATTTTTGGAACAAACGTGATCCAGAGGACTTGAGTGGATCGTCAAGAATCCATGAGGAGGCCACGAGGTGGAGGCGCTGCCGCCTGGCGCGCGCCCCACCCTCGTGGGCCCCTCATGGCTCCACCGACCTACTTCTTCCTCCTATATATACCCATGTACCACTGAAACCAACCAGAGCACCACAAAACCTATTTCCACCGCCAAGCAACCTTCTCATACATGCCGTGAGATCCCATCTTGGGGCCTTTTGTGGTGCTCCGCCAGAGGGGGAATCGATCATGGAGGGATTCAACATCAACATCATAGCCTCTCCGATGATGTGTGAGTAGTTTACCACAGACCTTTGGGTCTATAGTTATTAGCTAGATGGCTTCTTCTCTCTCTTTGGATCTCAATACAACCTCGATCTTCTTGGAGATCTATTCGATGTAACTCTTTTTGCGGTGTGTTTATCGAGATCCGATGAATTGTGGGTTTATGATCAAGATTATCTATGAACAATATTCGAATCTTCTCTGAATTCTTTTGTGTATGATTGGTTATCTTTGCAAGTCTCTTCGAATTATCAGTTTGGTTTGGCCTACTAGATTGATCTTTCTTTCAATGGGAGAAGTGCTTAGCTTTGGGTTCAATCTATTGATATGGATCCTCATCCCCTTGCTAATCTTTTTAAGAGATCCAATTATGATGAACCAATTACTAGTGATTTGAGTGCACTAGATTATCTTTATGAGGTTTTGCTTGAATTTCATGAATCTGAAAATTGTGATGAAGAAATTTATGAAGAGATTCACGATAGCTCCTTGAATAAAAAGCATGATTGCAATGATTTTACTATAAATTCTCTTAATGTCAATTGTGCTAATAACATGCAAAACCCTAAGCTTGGGGATGCTAGTTTTACTATGACCACTATTTGTTGGAATGATCATGATTGGGGTGATTCTTCTTATGATCTTGAAAATTTATTTAAGCCCCATGACTAATATGAGATGTATAATAGTGTTTGCAATAATATTGAAAGTGGGTTTGGAAGAGTGACAACTTTAGATCCCACATATTTTGAGAATATTCAATCTTATGAAATTTTTGATAAAAGTGGGTTTGGAGATGTCGTGACTTTAGGTAATGTTGATCCCACTATTTTGGAAGAGTGCCAACTTCACATGCATGTGGATCGTGTTGAGAATATGTTATGTGATAGTTATTTTGCTGAATTTGAGTATGATCCCATGTGTAATTATTATGAGAGAGGAAAATATGGTTGTAGAAATTTTCATGTTACTAAATTACCTCTCGTCATGTTGAGATTGCTATTGTTTCTTTCTTCCTCCATGCATATGCTAGTTTTTGCTTGTCTTGATAATTTGTTTGCTTATAAAATGCCTATGCATAGGAAGTATGTTAGACTTAGATGTGTTTGTCACATGCTATATGATGCTCTCTTTGTGCTTCAATTCTTGTCTTTCATGTGAGCATCATCGAAATCTTTATACCTAGCTAGGGGCGTTAAACGATAGCGCTTGTTGGGAGGCAACCCAATTTTATTTTAGTTTCCTGCTTTTGGGTTATGTTTAGTAATAAATAATCCATCTAGCTTCTGTTTATATGTGGTTTTATGTTTTAATTAGTGGTTGTGCTAAGTAGAACCTTTGGGAAGACTTGGGTGAAGTCTTTTTGATCTTGCTGTAAAAAACAGAAACTTTAGCGCTCACGAGATTAGCTACAACTGTTTACTGAAGAGTGCTATTTAGTTGATTATTTTTGAAGATGAATAATAGATAAATTCCTCACGTCCAGCAATTTGTTTTAGAATTTTTGGAGTTCTAGAAGTATGCGTTTGATACAGATTACTACAGACAGTTCTATTTTTGACAGATTCTGTTTTTCGTGTGTTGTTTGCTTATTTTGATGAAACTATGGCTAGTACCAGAGGTTATGAACCATAGAGAAGTTGGAATACAGTAGGTTTAACACTAATATAAATAAAGAATGAGTTCATTACAGTACCTTGAAGTGGTGTTTTGTTTTCTTTCGCTAACGGAGCTCACGAGATTTTCTGTTATGTTTTGTGTTGTGAAGTTTTCAAGTTTTGGGTAAAGATTTGATGGATTATGGAACAAGGAGTGGCAAGGGCCTAAGCTTGGGGATGCCCAAGGCACCCCAAGGTAAAATTCAAGGACAACCAAAAAGCATAAGCATGGGGATGCCCCGGAAGGCATCCCCTCTTTCGTCTTCGTCCATCGGTAACTTTACTTGGAGCTATATTTTTCACCACATGATATGTGTTTCGCTTGGAGCGTCTTGTATGATTTGAGTCTTTGCTTTTTTAGTTCACCACAATCATCCTTGCTGTACACACCTTTTGGGAGAGACACACATCTATCGGAATTTATTAGAATACTCTATGTGCTTCACTTATATCTTTTGAGCTAAACAAATTTGCTCTAGTGCTTCACTTATATCTTTTAGAGCACGGTGCTGGTTATATTTTATAGAAATTGTTGATCTCTCATGCTTAACTTATATTATTTTGAGAGTCTTTTAGAACAGCATGGTAGTTTGCCTTGGCTATAAATTTAGTCCTAATATGATAGGCATCCAAGATGGGTATAATAAAAACTTTCATATAAGTGCATTGAATACTAAGAAAAGTTTGATACTTGATAATTGTTTTGAGATATGAAGACGGTGATATTAGAGTCATGATAGTTGAGTAGTTGTGAATTTGAGAAATACTTGTTCTAAAGTTTGTGATTCCCGTAGCATGCACATATGGTGAACCGTTATGTGATGAAGTCGAGCATGATTTATTTATTGATTGTCTTCCTTATGAGTGGCGATCGGGACGAAGCGATGGTATTTTCCTACCAATCTATCCCCTAGGAGCATGCGCGTAGTACTTCGCTTCGATAACTAATAGATTTTTGCAATAAGTATGTGAGTTCTTTATGACTACTCTTGAGTCCATGGATTATACGACTCTCATCCTTCCACCATTGTTAGCCTCTCTAATACCGCTCCTTTCGCCGCAGATTCTTACACCCACCATATACCTTCCTCAAAACATCCACCATACCTACCTATTATGGCAATTCCATAGCCATTCCGAGATACATTGCCATGCAACTTACCACCGTTCCATTTATTATGACACGTTTCATCATTGTCATATTGCTTTGCATGATCATGAAGTTGACATAGTATTTGTGGCAAAGCCACCTTTATAATTCTTTCATACATGTCACTCTTGATTCATTGCATATCCCGGTACACCGCCGGAGGCATTCACATAGAGTCATATTTTGTTGTAAGTATTGAGTTGTAATCTTTGAGTTGCAAGTAAATAAAAGTGTGATGATCATCATTATTAGAGCATTGTCCCAAGTGAGGAAAGGATGATGGAGACTATGATTCCCCATAAGTCGGGATGAGACTCCGGATGAAAGAAAAAGAAAAAAAAGAGGCCAAAAAGAAAAAAAGGGAAAAGGCCCAAATAAAAAAAGAGAAAAAGAGAGAAGGGACAATGTTACTATCCTTATACCACACTTGTGCTTCAAAATATCACCATGATCTTCATAATAGAGAGTCTCCTATGTTGTCACTTTCATATACTAGTGGTAATTTTACATTATAGAACTTGGCTTGTATATTCCAATGATGGACTTCCTCAAAATGCCCTAGGTCTTCGTGAGCAAGCAAGTTGGATGCACACCCACCTAGTTTCTTTCGTTGAGCTTTCATACATTTATAGCTCTAGTGCATCCTTTGCATGGCAATCCCTACTCACTCACGTTGATATCTATTGATGGGCATCTCCATAGCCTGTTGATACGCCTAATTGATGTGAGACTATCTTCTCCTTTTTGTCTCCTCCACAACCACCGTTCTATTCCACCCATAGTGCTATGTCCATGGCTCACGCTCATGTATTGCGTGAAGATTGAAAAAGTTTGAGAACATCAAAAGTATGAAACAATTGCTTGGCTTGTCATCGGGGTTGTGCATGATTAAATACTTTGTGTGATGAAGATAGAGCATAGCCAGACTATATAATTTTGTAGGGATAACTTTCTTTGGCCATGTTATTTTGAGAAGACATGATTGCTTTGTTAGTATGCTTGAAGTATAATTATTTTTATGTCAATATTAAACTTTTATCTTGAATCTTTCGGATCTGAACATTCATGCCACAATAAAGAAAATTACATTGAGAAATATGCTAGGTAGCATTCCACATCAAAAATTCTGTTGTTATCATTTAGCTACTCGAGGACGAGCAGGAATTAAGCTTGGGGATGCTTGATACGTCTCCAACAGATCTATAATTTTTTTATTGTTCCATTCTATTGTATTATCCGTTTTGGATGTTTAATAGGCTTTACTATACACTTTTATATTATTTTGGGGACTAACCCACTAACCCAAGGCCCAGTGCAAATTGCTGTTTTTTTGGCCTATTTCAGTGTTTCGCAGAAAAGGAATATCAAACGGAGTCCAAACGGAATGAAACCTTCGGGAGCGTGATTTTTGGAACAAACGCGATCAAAAGGACTTGGAGTGGACGTCAAGAAATCAATGAGGAGGCCACGAGGCAAGGAGCCGCGCCTGCCCCCCTGGGCACGCCCCCACCCTCGTGGGCCCTCGTGGCTCCACCGATCTACTTCTTCCTCCTATATATACCCATGTACCCTGTAACCAACCAGGAGCACCACGAAAACCTATTTCCACAGCCGCAACTTTCTGTACCCATGAGATCCCATCTTGGGGCCTTTTTCCTGCCGCTTTGCGGGGGAATCGATCACGGAGGGCTTCTACATCAACACCATAGCCTCTCTGATGATGTGTGAGTAGTTTACCACAGACCTTCGGGTCTATAGTTATTAGCTAGATGGCTTCTTCTCTCTCTCTTTGGATCTCAATACAAAGTTCTCCTCGATCTTCTTGGAGATCTATTCGATGTACCTCTTTTTGCGGTGTGTTTGTCGAGATCCGATGAATTGTGGGTTGATGATCAAGATTATTTATGAACAATATTTGAATCTTCTCTGAATTCTTTTATGTATGATTGGTTATCTTTGCAAGTCTCTTCGAATTATCAGTTTGGTTTGGCCTACTAGATTGATCTTTCTTGCAATGGGAGAAGTGCTTAGCTTTGTGTTCAATCTTGCGTTGCTCGATCCCAGTGACAGAAAGGGAAACGACACGTATTGTATTGTTGCCATCGAGGATAAAAGATGGGGTTTATATCATAATGCTTGAGTTTATCCCTCTACATCATGTCATCTTGCCTAATGCGTTACTCTGTTCTTATGAACTTAATACTCTAGATGCATGCTAGATAGCGGTTGATGTGTGGAGTAATAGTAGTACATGCAAGCAGGAGTCGGTCTACTTGTTACGGACGTGATGCCTATATACATGATCATGCCTAGATATTCTCATAATTATGCACTTTTCTATCAATTGCTCGACAGTAATTTGTTCACCCACCATAATACTTATGCTATCTTGAGAGAAGCCACTAGTGAAACCTATGGCCCCGGGGTCTATTTTTCATCATATTAATCTCCCGTCAACTAGCTATTTCTGGTGTCGTTTATTTTGCAGTCTTTATTTTTAACCTTTATCATAAAAATATCAAAAATATTATGATCTCTATCAGATCTCACTTTTGCAAGTGGTCGTGAAGGGATTGACAACCCTTTATCGCGTTGGTTCAAAGGTTCTTATTTGTTTGTGTAGGTACGAGGGACTTGCGTATGCGGCCTCCTCTTTGGATTGATACCTTGGTTCTCAAAAACTGAGGGAAATACTTATGCTACTTTGCTGCATCACCCTTTCCTCTTCAAGGGAAAACCAACGCATGCTCAAGAGGTAGCAAGTGACAACATAGGAGACTCTCTATATGAAAAACATGGTGTTACTTTGAAGCACAAGTATGGGAAAGGATAATAACATTGCCCTTCGCTCTTTTTCTCTCGCTTTTGGCCTCTTTTTCCTTTTTATTATTATTATTTCCTCACTCGGACAATGCTCTAATAATGATGACCGTCACACTTCTATTTACTTACAACTCGACAAAACCGAAATATATGACTCTATATTAATGTCTCTGGCAGTGTACCAGGATGTGCAATGATACTAGCGTAACATGTACGACAATAATGAACGGTGGCTGAGCTACAAATACTATGTCAGCTATATGATCATGCAAAGCAATATGACAATGATGATGTGAAACTTGCATGGCAATACATTTCGGAATGGTTATGAAAATGCTATTATATGTATGTATGGTGGCTGTTTTGAAGAATAAGGAGGCTTATGTGTGATAGAGCGTATCATTTCACGGGGTTTGGATGCACCGACGAAGTTTGCACCAACTCTCGAGGTGAGAAAGGGCTAATTGCGAAAAAGATGAAAGTTCGTATAATCCATGGACTCACATTAGTCATAAAGAACTCATATACTTATTGAAAAAGTTTATTAGCCCTCGAAGTAAAGTACTACTACGCATATGCCCCTAGGGTAGAGGTTGGTAGGAGTTAACCATCGCACACCCGATCTTCACGCAAAGGAAGACACTCAATATTGGAGAAAATGTTCGCGATTTAAAAAAATGTTCGCATATTCAAAAAATATTCGCAATTTTGAAAACAAATGTTCGGGAAATAAAAAATGTTAATGATTTTTTTAAGTTCATGTATGTAAAATGTAAATGAAATTGAACAATTTCGCCAATTCAAAAGATATTCATAAATTGAAAATTATCCAAAAAATTTAAAAACTGTTCGTGACTTACAAAATAGTTGATTGATTTACAAAATGTTCACTGATTCCAAAAATGATTATGCATGTCAAAAAAAGTCTGTTACATCAAAACATGTTGGTTAATTTCAAAAATTGTTCCACCAGACAATTTCCAAAAAAAATGTTTGTCGATTCTAGAAATGTTCGCCTATTCAAGAAAAATATTCTAAAAAATATTCACAATTTTAAATTTTCTTCTGCAAATAGTAAAATGTTCATGATTTTAGAAAATGTTTGAAAATCTTTAAAAAAATATTCACAAAATTTAAAAATGTGCACGATTTCAGATATGTTCATGAGTTTAAAAAAATGTTCAGGAATTTTAAGAATTGTTCACAATTTGATGAAAATGAGAGTAATAATGTATCTCGGTGATGCAGCAAAATGTGGTCATGGTCATTGAAAAATATGATTTATTTTTTTCTTCTGTTGTAATGCACTGGGCGTTTCGCTAGTCCATGAAAAAAAGAACAAAAAGGACATGTTGAAGTACTCCGAAGTAGAGTACAGTAATCCTGATTGATCCATCAAACCCATCCATGATCCATGCATGCATGCATGTGTATCTCACCCTCATCTTTGTGATGCGATGCCAGCCAAACCAACAACATGCTTTCATCGTCATCATCACGCATCGCCCACCGAGAACGATACACCCACATTCCCAAGCGCAACGCACTCTCCCTACACCTCGACCCGTGACATCTGGCGCGCGGGCCACGGCTCCCCGCCTCGGCACCACAGCCAGCCCCATCCCCCAATGAGCGGAGGCGTGCGCGGTAGTAGAACAGGAGATCGATGGACATTCCTGGACGGGACTGGTATGGTGATCTCTCTCGAGACAAAACGACGAAAGCGCGAGACGGACCAGCCAAAGGCTCCTCATGAACGATTTACTGCCTCAAATAGAGCTAAGGCCAACTCCATCATATGACCCCAAACGGACGTCCGCTTTGTTCGGATTCTGTCCGCTTGGGTAGGGGATGGGGTTGTGTCCGCAGTTTTAGGGATCTGATGGCGTCGCCAAGGCTGGACGCATCCTGGCCGCATCTTGTCCGTGGTGCACATTTCTTTGCAAGTCCTTCAACTTTTTTTATCATTCATTTTTTATACATGACAATACATCATTACATTTTGACTAGTAAAGCAAGGCCAAAGAAAACAAGAACCACAAGAATACATTTGAGAAGATACTCAACTTCTATAACTGCTCCCTTGAGTTGGGTTAGGGCCTTCTCGATGCACTCATTGTTGATCTGTGGAGGAGGCTCGACGTAGCACCCTCCTTTCTTCTTCAAGCCAGAAGTCGACGTTGCTTCCTAACACGTAGAATCGTGACTTGTTGCTTCTTCAAGACATAGTATCGTGCCTAGCCTCTAATCTAGCAACAAGTGCACTGTCTCATCTAAAAGCCTCTAGGCTAGCTAAAAGTGCACCTAATATGCACTACATTTCGCTTCTATCAATATATCGATTTACTCTTCTTCCCAATACCAAAACTTGCATCCATTCATAAAACTTAAAGTTAGCACCACTAGTCTAATCCGAGAGCACAAACCGAAGCTAAAAAGAGCAGATACCCCATCGTTTAAGCACTTGATGAACACCCATCCGGGATGCTCCGCCGTTGTAGACACGCGGCGCACGACCACCCTTGGGCAGTGGTCGCACTTGATGAGTGGCAATGGTGCCCTGATGTAACACCCCGGATGTAACTTTCCATATTTGTAACTCCAACTCTTGCCATTTTCGGCTGTGTGCTATGGTATTCCCTCCGTGGTTGGGTTTTTGTCTTTCGTTTTGCATTTTGTTCATGTCATGCATCTCATATCATGTCATCATGTGCATCTCATTGGCATACGTGTTCGTCTCATGATTCCGAGCATTTTCCCCGTTGTCCGTTTTGCAATCCGACACTCCTACATGCACCGGCGCACCCCTCTTGTCTCTTTTTCGTGAGCGGGTGTTAAACGTTCTCGGAATGGACCGAGGCTTGCCAAGTGGCCTTGGTACACCACCGGTAGACCACCTGTCAAGTTTCGAGTCATTTGGAGGTCGTTTGATACTCTAACGGTTAACCGGGTAACCACAAAGGCCTCTTTTGGGTTGCAGCCCAACACCTCTTCAAAACAGCCCAATAACCCATCTAAGTCACTTCCATGCTCTCCGTCGTCGGATCACGATCGTGTGGGCGAAAACTACACCTCATTTCGAGCTTCCGAGCTCCTACTACCTATAAAAACACCCATCCTCCCGAAATTCCGGATCAACTCCACCCCTAACCCTAGCCGCTCCTCGCCGCCGTCGGACACGTCCAAGAGGCGGAGCAGTCAGCGATCCGCCCGCCGCCCAGGCCAATCATGCATGCGGCCGCGTAGCCACGCCCATCGCCGCCCGGCCCCTTGAGCCCGCCCGGGCCCCCAGATTCCATCGCCGCCCGGCCGCGCCTTGCCCGCCTCGCCATGCATAGCGCCTCGCCGCCCGTGCCAGCGCCCGTCGCCTCCTGCCGCCGCCCGCGCGCGCCGGATCCGCCGCCCGGCCGGCCCGACCCTCCTCCTCCGGCACCAACTCCGGGCGAGCCCCGCCTCGGTTCTCACGCTGCCTCGATTTAACCTAGATCCATCCGGTTGACCCCGAAATCCTCTAAGTTATTCATTCTGCAGATTATTTGTTGCATTCTCGTCGCACCATAACTTTGCAACCGTGGCTCCGTTTTGGGCGTGTAGCATACCGCATTGTTCGCCTCGACGAGTATATCACTTCTTCTCATTGCGTCATTTTCATTTGTGCTCATCGTGATGCCCGAAATGCTGTTAGAAGAGGGCTATGTGATGTTAGTTTCAGATTCTTATCAGAACATGCACTTTTGTCATTTTTGCCATGATTGATGTGTGCACCCTATGAACTTGAGTCCTACATGTATTTTGTAATATGCTATGCCATATTTACAGGGGTGTATACCATGTATTTTTCTGATCTCTGTGGTGACTAGCACAAGCATTCAAACTAGGCTTCGTGATGTTGCTGATTTCAGCCCCTGTTCTGCTGATATTTTTATGCCATGTAAACTTGATGCTACAGAGAGATCTATGCTTATTTTGAGATATTTCAGTAAGGATGTTTTGAACATATGGTTATTATCTATCCATCCATGCCCTTGTTTGCAATTATGGAGTGCCATAGCTTGAGTCAATAGAGCTCTACTTTTGCTATAAAATGTTTCCTCGCAGGTTTACATGTTATTTAATTTTGCCAAGGTTGTTGTAGTTGATCCGTGTATTCTATGATGTTTTTCTTGCCATGTATAGCTTCTATGCCATTTCTTCTTGATGGATGTATGCTTAGTTTATCATTAAATGCTCTGTAGTGAGTGCATCGAGCTCGCGAAGATGCCTTCATAATTCTGTTAATGTCATGCCCTGTTTGCTAAATCTGCTAACGAAACTTGCTATATTGACATGGGTGCTATTACATTTTCTGATCCCTTTTGGCTCTTGGTCAGTAAGGGACGTTTGTTCAATGCCTTGAGTAGATTCATGCCATGCCATATTTTGCTATGTCTTGTTCATGTAGCAGGTTGTTTGCTTGCTCTACACATGCCTTCCTGATGTTAATTTCTGGCATGTTAGTATGTTCACTGTCTGTGAAGCTGATTTATTTTGCACTTTTTCCATGCTTGTTTGGACCTGTTATGGTGTGAATTAGCCGTAGCTAAGTGTTCATCTTTTGTCAAGCATCTAGAGTAGATCACTGCCATATGCTTTGTTGGTACGTTTGGGTGCAGTAGCTTAATTTCTTGTTGCTTGCTATGTGGCATCATGCTGTTAACGGCAGATTTGTGCCATTCTTGTTTTGCTTGCCATTTGCAAACCGTGCATCCGATTCCGGTGCTCTTTATATCGATTTCAACCTAAATCATCTCACCTTTCCAGCGGCATACATGGTTTGCCAAGTTGATGCCTTGTTCATCATTTTTCTTCCGGAGCACGCATACGCATTGCATCTCACATCTCGCATATCATGCCATGTATTGCATCATGTTGTTTGTGCATCGCCCGTGATTTATTGTGGTTCCATTGTTTGTGTTCTTGCTTTGGGTAGAGCCAGGAGAGGCAGTACGTGAACGAGGAACCTGTTGAGTACTGTGAGCGAGGATCAAGCTTTCGTCAACTCTGAGAACCTTGCAGGCAAGATGACCATACCCTCGAAATCACTTATATCTTTGCTTGCTAGATGCTCGCTCTTTGCTATGCCTATGCTACGTTACCTACCACTTGCTATATCATGCCACCCATATTGCCATGTCAAACCTCTAACCATCCTTTCCCAGCAAACCGTTGATTGGTTATGTTACCGCTTTGCTCAAATTTCTCTTATAGCGTTGCTAGTTGCAGTGAAGATGAAGTTTGTTCCTTGTTGGAACATGGATATTTTGGGATATCACAATATCTCTTATTTAATTAATGCATCTTTATACTTGGTAAAGGGTGGAAGGCTCGCCTTATGCCTGGTGTTTTGTTCCACTCTTGCCGCCCTAGTTTCCGGCCATACCGGTGTTATGTTCCTTGATTTCGCGTTCCTTACACGGTTGGGTGATTTATGGGACCCCTTGACAGTTCGCTTTGAATAAGACTCCTTCAAAGAAGGCCCAACTTTGGTTTTACCATTTGCCACCTAAGCCTTTTCCCCAGGTTTTCGCGAGCCCGAGGGTCATCTTTATTTAACCCCCCCCTCATTTCGCTGGGGCCAATGCTCCTCTCGAGTGTTGGTCCAAACTAGAGCCACTTATGCGGTGCCGCCCCGAGGCAACTTGGGGTATCCTCGGTTCATGTCAGACAAGACCGCTTTCATCCGGATGTGCCCCGAGAACGAGATATGTGCAGCTCCTATCGGGATTTGTCGGCACAATCGGGCGGCTTTTGCTGGTCTTGTTTTACCATTGTCGAAATGTCTTGTGAACCGGGATTCCGAGATCGATCGGGTCTTCCCGGAGAAGGAATATCCTTCGTTGACCGTGAGAGCTTATAATGGGCTAAGTTGGGACACCGCAGGTCACCCCGCATAAAAACCAAGACCAAGACCGAAACCGAAAAGACCGAGACCGAACCGAAAAGACCGAACTAAAAGACCGAATAAAATACGGTCTTCATAAGTAGAAGACCCGAATTAGTTACGGTCTGATCGGTCCCACTGTCTCTAGGACCGAATAGACCATATAGACCGAATAGCCCATACGCTAAGAGGCCCATGTGGCCAGCCCAATGGTCACACACAACATGAGTACACGTCCTCCTCCTCACATCACGGTTCACAGGAACGCATCCGGCAGCCAATTCACTCCCATTCCTCTTATCCTCTCCCACTAGGAACCCTAGCCGCCGCCTGTCGCCCACCGGGCCAGGCCCGACGCCCCATGCCCATGAGATGTGAGCGGTGATGGCCGCCAGACGAGGCGCGGCGTGCCCATGCCGACGAAGATCGGCGCCCAGCCCCGACCCCAACCAGTGGAGACCGCGCCCATGCCGCCATCCTCGACCCTCCGCTGGCCGCTCCATCGCCCACGACACGATGTCGTCGCCGCCGTGACGCATCAGACGTAGAGGCGCGCTACCGACCGATGAAGATCGACACCCGAGCCAAGGCCCCAACCAGTTGAGATCGGCGCCTTCGCCATCCCCGAGCCCCCGCTGCTGTGCTCCACCGCCATGACACGGCCGTCCACCGCCGGTGCTCCATGCCCGATGATCGGTTCAAGAATGCAGTCCATCACCACTCATCAAGACCGCCTTCTTCAACTCGCTCTTCGTCGGCTCGCCGCCATCGCCTCCTTCATTTCTTCACATCGCTGAAGGTGAGCATCTACTTCATGTCTCTATGTACATCATCTGTGATTCCCATGAAAACAAATTAGGTACATGCCTTCCAATGTTAGTCGGAGCTAATTTGTTATATCTCACATCGTAACCCACTATCCTTCCTGTTGTGAAACTAATCATGTGAGCACACCCAGCATAATAGCCATCTAAATCCATGTCCTATTATGTTTATGTGGCTAGTTCTTTTTAGTTTTATCATTGTCAAATTGTATTTTTGCTATCCGCTCTAATAGCTTGTATCTTTTTTATCTTTTGTAGATGCCGAATCTGAATCAACATCATGATGCACACATAGTAATTTGTTTGATTGTTTGTTCCTCATCTTGTAGTAATCTTCAAAACTGTACTAGGTATCGATTGCATTTGTCATCAACCAAACACACTCCACTCCAGAACTCTCCATTTTTCATCAACCAAACGCACTCCACTCCAGCACTCTCCTCGCATGCTAGAAATCAACCAACTTTTCCATGAACTAGCAAAAGATGTTACCAACACTAAGATTATGAAATTTTATTGAATACTTGACTTGTTGCAGAGACAATTGAAGAATTTGGGGACAAGGTGAAGGGAAAGCACAAGGTCCATGGTGGTGCCGAAATTGATTTGTTTGATGTCAAGTACTATGTTATCAAGTACTAAGTGATGGTTGTCTTCGCTTGTCGCTTGTCGATTCCAATATTCCATGGGCTGTTGTTGCTTGTGGTCTTATTACTTTGTGTCAAATATAAATGGTGTTGCTTGTTGTCTTCTCACTTTTTGTCAAATGTAAATGTTGTTGCTTTTAACTTCTTACTTTCCATCAAATATAAATGATATGCATACATGAATCTTGTTGCTGGAACATAAATCATGAATCTTCTTACTTCGTGTCGATATGAATCTTGTTATTTCCTGTAAAATATAGACATAGAATTGTAATCGAAGTATCATGAATCTGAGTTGTACTAATTAATTTGGTCTGTTTGGTCGGGACCAAGACCGAATTGTAAAGACCGAAGACCGAATAGTTAAGAACCGAAAAGACCGAAATTATTTCGGTCCTCAATTATGAAAGACAGAATTATTAGAAGACCGAAAAGACCGGACCGAACAAACCGAAAAGACCGAACGCCCGGGCTGACCTGCAGGGTATTATCTTTCGAAAGCCGTGCCCGCGGTTATGAGGCAGATGGGAATTTGTTAATGTCCGGTTGTAGAAAACCCGAAGTTGACCTTAATTAAAACACATCAACCGCGTGTGTAACCGTGATGGTCTCTTCTCGTGAGTTCGGGAAGTGAACACGGTGTTGGAGTTATGTTTGACGTAAGTAGTTTCAGGATCACTTCTTGATCGCTACTAGCTTCACGACCGTGCCTTGCTTCTCTTCTCGCTCTCTTTTGCGAATGTAGCCACCATATATGCTAGTCGCTTGCTGCAGGTCCACCTCACAACTCTGTCCTTCCTATAAGCTTATATAGTCTTGATCTCGCGGGTGTGAGATTGCTGACTCTCCGTGACTCATGATTCTACCAAAGCGATTCTTGAGTGCCGGCGATGCCGGTCACGGTGGCCTTAACCGAGCTCAAGTGGGAGTTCGACGAGGAACGTGGTTACTATGTGTCTTTTCCTGATGATCGAGTGGAGCCCAGTTGGGATGATCGGGGATCCGTAGCATTTGGGGTAGTCTTCTTTTATTTTGGTTCCGTAGTCGGACCTTGAGTGTAATCTGGATGATGGATGTTTATTTATGTATTGTGTGAAGTGGCGATCGTAAGCCAACTATGTATCTTTTTTTCCCTTATGTATTACATGGGTTGTGTGAAGATTACCTCACTTGCGACACTGCTTTCAATGCGGTTATGCCTCTAAGTCGTGCTTCGACACGTGGGAGATATAGCCGCATCGAGGGCGTTACACCCGACGAGCTTTTGGGCAAGCACCGAGCCCGGTCGGCCGCCATTCGCGTATCTGTCGGCGGACCACCGACGGTGCAGATTCGAGCGGCTAGAGGAGGAGCCATCGTCAGATGTGGCCTTGCGGTTCGCCAGGCCTTTCCGGCGAGGTGCCTGACCTCCCACAGGCGAGCTCAAGACCGACCGGATCCGCCCCAAAACTGGCCGGCGGGTGCGCAAACCAGGTGGCCGTGGTTGGGTAGCTCGGCGGCACCGAGGGGAAGGGGTTGGGCGAGCTCGCGTCTGAACTGTACGGCTGCAATGGCAGCAGCGGCGGCGGCAGCAAGGGAAAGAGTGGGGAAGAGTGGAGGGGGTGCGGCCGGAGGGAGGGAGGGGGCCAGATAGAAAAAGGCCCGCCTTGTGCCACCGGCCAAGCGGGCGGGGGGGAGGACACGCAGATTTACCCAAGATCCACGTGGTGTCCGTTTCACCCCAAAAGCGGCGCAAACTTGGGCCGCGGATGGGTCGAAAGCGGACACAAAACGGACAAAAGTCCGTTTGCTCCCGCGCGCTGGGCCGCCTCTTTTGTCCCTTTTACCCCAAACGGACGGGGCCGGACAGGATAGGGTCGCGCGGTGGAGTTGGCCTAAGCCCCTGCGAAGGCAAAATTTCGTGTTTTGACCCTTTTGTCAAACAAAATCAGGATCTGACCCCAGTTTGAAACATTTTCGAGATCTGACCCTTTTGCTACCGCCAAATGGCTCTTGGTAGGATTGCATGATCTACCGCCGCAGGTTCCGCGGTAGGTGTGCTCGACGGCAAATCAAGCCCGTTAATCGGTTGCTTACGGACCTACCGCCATAGTCCACGGCGGTAGCCACACAATCCTACCGCCGATATCCTCGGCGGTAGGTTATCATAGTCCATATGAACTTAATCGCTTTGATTTTGTCTTCAATTTTTGCCATAGACATAAGAAACAATAAACACAATTTCATAGACATAACATAGTTTGATCACATCCCAAAAGTTTTGCCATTACGGACTAAGAAACAAGTAACAAATAACATAGTTTGATCACATCCAAATAGTTTCACGAAGCCAACATAAGAAGTTTAACAAGTTCAACGGTCATCGACCACATAAAAGGTTTCATCCATAGGTAGCAATCAAACATGACGATCATCAGCAGCCACACGCATATATAGTTTAGATGATATCGATGACGATCATCATCTTCAAGCCTTGACGGTTGGTGTTCCTGATAGTAATAAGGATGGCCTGTCCAACATGAAGATTCTTGTCAATCTAGTAAAACCTTCCACCCAACCGAGCTTAAATGTGTGCGACCGTCCGTGTCCACGCCGTACGCACAAGTAGTGATGGGGCCCCTTACGATAAGGCGTATTCCAGCATAGTCTTCTTCATCAGCCTCGATGCCACAACTCTCAGATAGGCTCTTTGGCAATTTCTGAATAAGAAAAACATATCAATTAATAAGTATAGATTATCTAACTATTAACAATTCCTTGGATTCTACACTAATAACATACCATGACATGTCGATCAATCATGATACTTGTCAGACGGGTCACAAATGGCGCCCAGATCAAGTCAGCACGTGGCAGAAAGTTGTCTCATAGGTTGCACACCTCATGCTCGCTCAGCCTCACTCTTTGAGCACAGATGGCTTCCTCAAGTGGGTCTTCATAGTCATCATCCTCATCAAGTGGTGGTGGTGGCGCCATGTTCCTTATATAAGCATTGATTGGATAAAGATAATTAAACATTAATATTTGTTCTAATGCAAGCATTCATCGGATATAGGTAGATTCCACCTAGGTTCTAGGGTTCATCTAGGTTCTAGGGTCCATCTAGGTTCTAGGGTTCATCTAGGTTCTAGGGTTCATCTAGCTTCTAGGGTTCACCTAGGTTCTAGGGTTCATCTAGGTTCTAGGGTTCATCTAGGTTCTAGGGTTCATCATATCAACTAGAGAGGGTTTCTCGTATGGCTATAAGGAAGATTAACCTAGGGTTCATCAACTGGTTCATCACATTGCAATCATCTAGGTTTTAGGGTTCATCATATGAACTAGAGAGGGTTCCTCATATGGCTATAAGAAAACGGATTGATTTGACTCAAACTAATTGGGGATTGGAGGAGCTTACCTTCCTCTTTCTTCCGTAGCCATCTCGATCCGCAAAATCCTTGAATCAACGAAGAAGATCGGAGTGGGGAAGTGGAGGAGATGAGAAATGGGCGAGAGGAAGAAGAAGGCGGCCGGGTGGGTGGGGATTAGGGGTTGGGGTGGAGGGCGGGCGGCTGGGTTTATAAATGCCCAAACCCTACTGGCCGAGGCTCGGCGGTAGTTTTCAACCACATCGCCATCGGGCTGGCGGTAGGATGCCTCCACGCCCCACTTCGACCAAAAATCGAGAAAGCCAGTAGGGTTGCGCATCCTACACCGCCGAGGCCCTAAGCGGTAGGGGTTCACCAGCGCCTGTAGGGGGTGTGCAACCCTACCGCCAAGGCCGCCGATTTTTGGTCACGAAGTGGGCGTGAGGCATCCATCACTGGCCCGATGGCGTAGGTTAGGTAGGCTACCGCTGCTTGTATGGCGGTAGGGTGCCTTTGTGTGGATTTTTTGCACCTTCCAACTTCTTTTGTCTTCAATTTTTGGCACACAACATTTAAACAGCATATGTATGACATATAAAGCACACAATGTATGATATATGATGCACACACCACAAATCTATAAATAAGGTAGGTTCGATACACCACAAATCTATAAATAAGGTAGGTTCGGTACATAGCAATTTAAAAAAACAGATTCACGAGAAAATTCATATGGTTCACGAAGCAAATATGCAAGTTTTTAGTTCAACGACACGACAGCAACTTCAGTCCTTCCTTCCCCTCTTCGACTTTCGGTCCTCGTTATCCTTGGATAAACTTCCGGTGGCCGTCTTCTTGCGGGCCGCAGGACGTGCTTTCTGAAACGGGGATGGACCCTTCCAGTCCTTCTTCGGCACATTCCTCTTCTCACGCTGGGTTGGCTGAGTTGGTGGAGGTCCATCGTCATCATCGTACTCCTCATCATCATCATCATCCTCATCGTGCTCTTCCTCTTCCTCACCATGTTCTTCTTCTGCGCCCTCTGTTTCCTCTTCCTCTGCATCATCATCATCGCTGCCGTTCTCCTCCTCGTCATGTTGACCCGCCCTAGATGACGACGAGGCTGCATGGCTTTCGATGAAGCGAGGCTACGATCGGTGCGAAGGAAAAACATCCTCGGTGTTTGTAGAAGCACTCCAAGCAGCCCACAAGCCGGCGTGCTTTGTTGACGTATTTCTTCAATGATAACGGAAGAATATGTTAACTTCTCGAATGTCCAATGATAACTTAAATGAACTCCGTATTACCTTCATTGTTTCCCTCAACTTGTTCTCACTAGCTCGAGTCCCAGGGACAGCACTAAGCGCATCAGAGGCATGAAAAATGCTTTTGTTCAGCTCCGAAGACTGCAAAGTAATAAAATGAGTCAATAGCACGAAAAGCTGATTTCATCCAACCGTCGGTTCGAAAGAGGTAAAAACAACATACCACTCTGTTCATGAGCGGTTTGTACTCCCTAAACCCGCCTTGAAGCTGTCTGATGCTCTGCCAGAGCTTCATTCTCTCGAGGCGTCATCGAACAGGTCTTCTAAGATCTGGCTGCCGCTCCACTGAGGCCTCGGGGCCTTGGGCGATGCTTGATGCCATCATCGCACCACAACATGTGATCCTCGTGACGCCCCCAGCCAATCACTCTCCTCTCCGTGTCTTTGCGTCCTTTCCACTTGTTCCATTCCTTCATGTATCTCGCATGTTCGGCTTCCTAACTGGTGATTGATTGATTCTTCTACCTACTCATCCCCGCAATGCGTAAGAAAGAATGTAAAACACCCTTCTTTTATGAATGTCAAGCATCAAAACAAGAACTTAGAATCGATGAGGACGGCTTGTGGTACTCACAGGTGTAGGTCGTAGCCACCGGTATCGCGGACGATGCCGGCTGGTGGTGTGAGTTGCGCCTTACCAAATTGTGCGGCAACACGCTGTGGCAAGTGGTACTCCACGGCATAGACACAAATCATGGGCACGATGCACCGTAAGAGAAGCCGGTCCTCGCTTGCACATTCTGTTCAGCTCGAGCCCCCACTCCTGGCCATCACTATACGGCCGCCAAGTAACCTATAACCAAACAATAGTAAGCTCAAGTGAAAGTGTTACTGAAACAATGGTAAGCTCAAGCGAAAATGTAGTTCTTATACCTGGAAAGGCGTGAGAGCATCAAGCTCGTTGCCGAAGACCTTGTACAAGGCCTTCGATTGGCCCGTGTAGACACGCACCACGTCCCAAGCGTATGCGACGGTCGGCATCTTCCGGGCACTTTCTCCGGTGCTCGAGGAGCCATGGCAGCGGTATGCCGGAAGTGTGGTTGCTCTTAGCGGGGGGGCGATCGCCGATGAGGTCGACAACCCTTCTCGCGTGCGATTCGCCCTCTCCACTCTTCCTGTGAGAGGACCCTCGAGCGGTAGTGCCGTAATCATCGCCCAATCCTCGAGGGTCACGGTCATCTCCCCGCATGGAAGATGAAAGTCAGTGCGCTCTCGGGCTGCCACCGGATCAAAGCCGTGAGAGCTGAGTGAACGAGCGTCGCGGCAGACGCTTGAACTGCGTGCAGATCTAAACCCAATAGTCGGGCTCTCAAGAACGATGCGTCTGCGATCGTCATACTCCATCTTAACCGTCGTCTTGTGAGCTCTCATCCGCAGTGGCGGCAGAATCTGTGAAAATCAATAACCAAAGCATAATTAGCATGGACATAATATTTAGCAACTTGTTTTCATCAATTCGAAATATTTGGTTTAAAATGGCAATTACCACTCCATTCTCAATGAAACGGCACGCAGTGACGCTTGTCAAACCTAGGGTCAAGCATTGTATACTTCAGTGCTGATGTCGTCCGCAAGAGGTGGCCTCCTAAAAGAATTGCATAAGCATATCAAAAGATTTTTCAACATGAACTAGGGTTCAACATTAACTACGAAACACATCGATGCATAACAAAAATTAATCACATCCAACATAACTAAATACAATACATATATCAAAGAACTAAATAAAATATTTTTATGAAGATGCAATCACCATGGTTTCAATGCATCATAATCTCATTTTTTTGTTAAAAAAATGAACTAGGGTTCATCTTGAGGATTCATATACTACATATAACAAATGTATCAAATATTCATCTCCAATATTCATCATACACTACATCCAATACTTGCATCATAGCATAGGAACATGCATCATCCATCATATAAAAAAATCATTCAAATCAATTATGAACTAGGGTCATCTTAACACAACCATACCAACTCTTCAATATAGTTCAAATCTAAAACAATATAGCATCTAGAATCAACCTAAATCAATCCTAGGGTTAATTTTTTTCCAAATAGGAGTGATTTCAATCGAATAATGTGACGAATCGGAAGGTGTTTGATTAAAACTTATTGGAGGGATTGAAAGAGCTTACTTTTCTTTCTTCGGGGCCATCTCGATCCGCAAAATCCGTCAAGAAACGAAGAAGATCGGAGGGGGGGAGTGGAGGGAATGAGAGAGGGCGACTTTGAGCAAACTGCTTTGTTCTTCATGGTGGGCGGTGGCTGGGTGGGGGGGAGAGGGGTGGGGCGACTGCCCGCGGGTTTTTATATGCCCACACCCTACCGCCGAGTCTCCGCGGTGATGCGTTGATTAACCTACCGCTGGGTGGAGCGGCGGTAGGGTGTGACGGAGGGGCACGGGCGGCCGTTATCGTTGCCGACGTGGATAGTTTGCTACCGCCATGATCTCGGCGGAAGGGTTATATGATCCTACCGCCGGCCTGGCGGTAGGCAAAAGGGTCAAATCCCGAAATATTTTCAAAATGGGGTTAGATCCTGATTTTGTTTGACAAAAGGGTCAAAACACGAAATTTTGCCCCCTGCGAATCTAACTACGGAGTTCACCCATGGGTCCGCATAACGCGACAAGGTGAAGCAGGTGTGGGTGCAGCGTGGCACAATGATCGCCCCATGGATCCCGGTGCATGCACGATTCACGCTTTCACTACCTTTTTTTAGCATCGCGATGCATACAAGCGCTCATATACACGCCGCATACACTCATCCCTATGAACGCACACGCACACCCTACCCCTATGAGCACCTCTCGAGAGATCGAGCCGCATATCATCTTGAGATTTACGAAGTCACCAGAGGCGCCTCGTCATCGACGGAACGCTTCCTCCCACCGAAAGCAAGACGCCGAAATCCTGAAATAAATCCAGAATAATGCGAGCACGTGGATTTGAACCCCGGTGGGTTGGGGATACCACCGTCCACCTAACCAACTCAACCACAGGTTGATTCGCACGCTTCACTACCTTAACCATGCAATCGTTGGCCCTGCTTACACTCCTGCAGCTTCCTCGTACAGTAGTACATTCAGATTACACATCATTTTTGTACTATAGTCTCTACTACCTAAAAAAAACCGTAAGATTCCGTTTACCGTCTTACATCGGTCCTCCTTCGTCCGCCTCCCCTTCCAACGTGCCCCTCCTCGCCAATTTAGGTATGTTTGATCCAATATCAATTTCTTTCCCCGGTAATCAATCCTTTCCATAGCCCTCTCGTCCATCTCCTTAATTGCCACGTAATGTTTCCTCTCCCGTCTTACGTGCTCCCACCCCTCCAAATGATTTCCATCTCCTCCCGATCAATATTTGGTAATTCACTCAATTCAAGGATGGCAATTAATATCTTTATTTGGTTAATACTTGTACCACAATTAATTCAGGTCAATCATGGACGGTAATCTCTCATATTCCTTCCTTTAACCGTTCCCTCTACCTCGCCTCCCTCGATCCCATCTTCTCGATCCTCTACTTCATTTGCTTCTCGCTTAGCCGCCACCGGATACAATGCTCGATGGGAGAGTGGCGGCACAAGAAGATGGGGTCATGGCCATCCATACGGTCATGTAGCGCAGCGAGGCGTCACTTGGACTCCCGCTTCCACCGCGATCTCCATCGCTGAATCTGCTATTGCTTAGGAAGAGGGCACCATTGCCGCTTTCCATGAGCGGCTGGCGACGACCTTCTTCCCCGGACAACCACGATGACCGATCACGCTAAGGTCATGTCAGGAAACTATTTCCCGTTTTCCTTTTTTTTTTGCCTTCATGTTTTCACTTCCCGTGCTGTAACCAGCGATCTAATCTAACCACTTGCTTGATTGTTGTGGTTGTAGTCTACTCGCTTGCTTGCTTGTTGGTACTGGCTCGATTTTCAGCGCTTCAGCGGCAGGCGGCAGAGAAGACGGTAATTAGCTTTGGACGCTTCATTGATGGTGCACGGTAACCAATTCTTTCATGAGCTCTGCTAGACGTACGGAGAGTTATTTAAGATTATGGGGTGATTTCTGAAATGGCAGGCTTTAATTGGATGAAGGGTTTGGGCAGGGCCCCACACGGGTGAAAATCGGGGGATGAAAAAGGATTTACGTGGAGGTCCTCGTGAGCAGCCCCGTAAAAGGCTGTCAGACGTAGCATTTTTGTTCTTTCATAAGTGCTACCGGAGCGAACAATATTCAAGTGAGAACACCATGCTTTCTTAATATGTCCATGCATGGTAGAGTTATGTCCTATTTCTAACTAATAAGAATTTTGCATTCGTTGTATCAAAATGTATACTTTCGAATGTCGTTCTCTTCTTGCAAAAAGAGTCAGTTATCCGCTGATTACCAGATATGATTGACTTAATGAGGGCTGACTGCCAAAAAAGTGAATCATGTGGTTGTTGCACAAAATTTAATGGAAGAGAGTTGACTTTACTTGGATGATTTTTTGTCTATAGTAATTTGTCCTGTATTCAGGATTGATATACTAATACTTTGTGTTCAAGTTGAGAGTAGTAATGTAGAGCTGGATATTTTTGGTTGACCTTGCCAAAGCAATTGTATACCACCATAGTTATACTCATGTGATCTTTACCCCTAAACTAAATATTTTCTTCTCAGGCATAATAGGGAGCTTTATTGTTCACTAAAGCTTGCTTTTTTGCGATGACTAATGCTTGCTTTTATCTCGAGAGCATGATATAAGAGCTTGCTATGGTACAGTCGAGGAAGCGCGTGATCGACTTGGTAAGTTTACATGAACAAACAATTTATTCCTATATACTTCAGCTTTACTTTACTTTTATATTGTTGTCACGAACAAAATTGTGTTGGTCTTTCATGTTCTTATTTTGTTAAACACGCTACTTTCTGGGAGGTGGTGTTCAAATTATATACAGTTTCACTGGTCTAATTTCCCACAATAAGTAGCCTACGGAGACAGAGCAACACATATGTACAGGGCAAGTTTTGATTATTTTCATGGTGAAGACAACACAATAGACACATACGACGTACATATGGCAAGTTGGGGTTATTTCCATGGTCATCACTAACACATATCCTTGATATAGGTAAGCTTGGATTCTTTCTAAAACTTCCCTATCTTGAAAATGGAAACCACCCGTAATGATTCTCCTTGACAGCAAACTCGCACTATTTCCGAAAATGGTTGTCTCATCGACATATGACATGCACTGCATCTTTGGTCACATGCGCATTAGGCAAGGTGGCAACTATTGCGTGTGTATGACACCATGATCTCCTCGGCAAGGATTTGGGAAGGGTGAGACAACACAAAAGTGGTTACACATTTGTTGCACGCGCACACTTACACAATGAATCTAAGGAAGTGGGAGAGAGGGGAACATATTTTTTTTACATGCAGAAAAATAGTTATACTAGAATATGCATACTTCAGTTGCAATGCACGGGCACTGACATAGGGTACAACGCTTGTTCTGGGAAGGTGACGGATAGATGCAGAGCCGACGGAGCGACGCTGGTGTCGGCGAGGGGAGACCTGCGTGAGAGATGCAATTCTACCGCTACGCCGATCTTTTGTTGATTATTCTTGATGGTGCTACGCTGCTGCTTCGCTTATGCGATTGTTTATGGCACCCTTGCTATTGTTGTTGTTGTTGATGTTTGTTGTTGTAGCTGTTGAGCGTTTGTTTGCCTGTTGTGACAAAGCACTGATGAAGAACAAAGTTAATTTTAATTCAGTTATTCTTATTACGACATTACACGGCAAATGCATGCCTTGTGGTAGAGCCGATGTGAGGCACGGCTCGATGCATAGGTGACTACTTTTGCAACCGCCAAGACAACCATTTCTCGCGCCGCAATGTAAGAATTGTGAACATTGGTCGCCTTTTATCTTATATATGAATATATGATGTATGTAAATATTCCTTTGATATGATATTTCATGTAGATATTAAAATTTCATTGCCAAATTTATTATCTACCAATACCACTTCCTTCAATGATTTTTGCGTGACATCGCAATTGCATATGCCATCGCCTCTACAAAGAACCATGAAAGCATGAAGTGAACCCGAAGTCAAAATTCCGGGATTTTTTCACGTGTTTATTCATGCATGGCTTGATTCTGGTGTTCCATAATCTTGGTGTGTTTCTATGAATAACTTCCACTAATCCATGACAACTGTAATATTTCCTCTGGAAAGGGCCTTGATGTATTTGTTTTTCATTTTTTTTTATGTTTGTAACTCAGTTTCGGTATCCTCTCAACCTAAGTATACATGATAGAACTAGATTGCATGCTCCCATAGCAACGCACGGGCAATTACCTAGTATACATATACATACAAGCGGCTTGTAATTTCTCACCGTGTTGACCCTCACTCAGTAGATTTGAGACACACACATACACCCACACCCAATTTGATGCACCCCTCCTGGAAAGGAAAGTGCGTGCGTACGCTTCGTCACCAGTGCCCGCAGTAACAAATTCACCATGTGTGATAAATCCATCTCATCCAGCACAGAGACACACGTTCGTTCCTTCACACAGTCTCCACGAGGCCTTGGTCTCCGTCATTAGGGCAACTCCAAACACGATGTCGTCAATGATGAACGCCACGCTCGCCAAGTATTCGGTTAAATGTCATAGCCAACCATTTCTTTTTGGCCTTCTTTTGTTTACTTTGAAACAAATATGATGGATTCGGTCGAGAAGTATTTCTAAGTGGGTTCATGGTCAAAGGAGAACGGACACGAGGATGAAACGGCAAAGATGCAGTATCGATTGCTGAAAATGTGGAACGTCAAGGTGGAGCATGTTCTCGATTTCAAGGATCAATCAAGGGTCATCGAAAGTGTTATACCGGAATAGGGTACGAGGGCATATGTTGCTGATGGACGAGTACTTCGTCCTGATGCTATGTTTGAGCCCTGATTTCGTCGTCGATTCCGGATGCGGCAAACTTTGTTTGATCGCCTCTACAATGATGCCTGGGCCTATGATGACTACTTCATCTTGAAAAATGATGCCATGAGAAACATTGGATTCTCTGGTTACCATAGGTGCACGACTCATTCAGGATGCCCACCATGGCACAACCACAGATTCGTGGGACGAGTACCTCCGAATTTCTAAAAAGCACGTGCATTGAAGCCATGTTCAAAGTTTGCTACCGCGATGGTTAAGGTGTTTGGATCGGAGTACTTGAAAGAACCATCTGTTGAAGACACCGCAAAGCTCATGGCGCTGTCAAAATATAAAAGAGGTGAAGGTTTCACGAGAGGAGAGGTTTGCATCCCGTAGCTTGCTCTCTAGCATGAGGTATGTGGCTGTAGTGGGCGGAATATGAGGGGTGACCGGGCCGGGTGCATCCGTGGACATATGAGGGTCATTTTTATGGTATGTGGGTGTAGAACTAAAGATGCTCTTAGCATCACTATTCTCAACATGTGGAGTATTAGCTAGGAGAGGAGAAAATATCACGGGATACCAGTCTTTACATGCTACCACGATACCAACTTGCGAAATTCAAATTTAAACATGTCAAAAGATTCTGAAAAAAATCATGGATGTTCACAACACATATGTTGACAATCACTAAAAATTCAGATTAAAATTCGACATACACATAAAGCAACAAAAAGACAAATCCATCATGAATAGTGTAAAAAGAATAGAAAGGAAAAAATGACACTATGCACATATGAATTTGTCTTTTTTATTTCCCCTTGTATATTTCAATTTCCGATCTGAATTTTTAGGGGTTGACTTTTCTTATAAAGGGCGCTATTTATTAACTCATAATGTAGCATCCAGGGATACAATCACAATGAGTACACCCGGCCTCTGCATAAATACGATGCACACAGCCAACACACACGTGCGCGATCACATCGGCAGAGAGCAAAGTCATACAAGACCGAAGCTATGCATAGCTGAAGGGAAAAAAGAAAAGAAAACCGAAGCAAAGAAAACAACAATTGATGATATACAACAGTGACCACCGGCACCAACCATCTCTTGACATCATAAAGACTACGAAGAAGGTTCTCGGCGACGCCTTCAGGAAGGGAATGACGCGCAAGCGCCGCCGTCGCCGGATCCAATCACGAAGGACAGATCATGGGTTTTCACCCGGGAGCAGGAGATCAGGTACTCGAGAAGCACCACCCAATCCGAGTCATCTTATGATGTCCCCTCCACTTGTCGCGATCCCAGCAGCTGCATACGCGCACGGTCCTGACGCGAGCAAAGTTCATGCTTGCACGAGCGAGCTGATGAGCCACGTGAAGAGATGTTTGCCACAACATGATGAGGTCATTGACGACGAGGAAGGGCACTATCCCATGTTTGGGACGCTTTAGGGGCCCGCAACATCGTCAGAAGTGGGAATCGATGGCTGATCTGCAGCAAAAGACACACCACCGTGCGCTGCCACTAGTTGCGCTATCCTCACCTGTTGTAGAAGATCACATCGAGGGAAAAGACACGACTGAAGGAAATATGCCCTAGAGGCAATAATAAAGTTGTTATTTATATTTCCTTATATCATGATAAATGTTTATTATTCATGCTAGAATTGCATTAACCGGAAACTTAGTACATGTGCGAATACATAAACAAAATAGAGTGTCCCTAGTATGCCTCTACTTGACTAGCTCGTTAATAAGATGGTTAAGTTTCCTGACCATAGACATGTGTTGTCATTTGATGAACGGGATCACATCATTAGAGAATGATGTGATGGACAAGACCCATCCGTTAGCTTAGCATAATGATCGTTTAGTTTTCTGCTATTGCTTTCTTCATGGCTTATAGATGTTCCTTAGACTATGAGATTATGCAACTCCCGAATACCGGAGGAACACCTTGTGTGCTATCAAACGTCACAACGTAACTGGGTGATTATAAAGATGCTCTACAGGTGTCTCCGATGGTGTTTGTTGAGTTGGCATAGATCGAGATTAGGATTTGTCACTCCATGTATCGGAGAGGTATCTCTGGTCCCTCTCGGTAATGCACATCACTATGAGCCTTGCAAGCAATGTGATTAATGAGTTAGCCACGGGATGATGCATTACGGAACGAGTAAAGAGACTTGGCCGGTAAATCTAGATTGAACTAGGTATGAGGATACCGACGATCGAATCTCGGGTAAGTAACATACCGATGACAAAAGGAACAACGTATGTTGTTATGCGGTTTGACCGAGAAAATCTTCAGAGAATATGTAGGAGCCAATATGAGCATCCAGTTCCGCTTATTGGTTATTGACCGGAGAGGTGTCTCGGTCATGTTGACATAGTTCTCGAACCCGTAGGGTCCGCACGCTTAACGTTCGATGACGATTTGTATTATCAATTATGCTATTTGATGTACCGAAGTTTGTTCGGAGTCCCGGATGAGATCACGGACATGATGAGGAGTCTAGAAATGGTCGAGACATAAAGAATGATACATTGGATGATGTTATTCAGAACCGGATGAGTACCGAGGGGTACCGGATGACTATCGGAGTGCCGGGGGGTTATCGGAACCCCGCGGTGGAACTTATGGGCCACCATGGGCCTTATTGGAGAGAGAGAAGGGCCGCCAGGGCAGGCCGCCCGCTCCCCCCTCTTAGCAGTCCGAATTGGACAAGGGAAGGGGGGGAAGCCCCCTTTCCTACTCCCTCTCCCTCTCCTTCCTTCCCCTCTCTTCCTTGTGGAGGAATCCTACTAGGACAGGACTCCCTCTCCTTGGGTACGCCCCTAGGGCCGGCCGGCCTCCCCCTCCCTCCTTTATATACGGGGGCAGGGGGCACCCTGGAGCACACAAGTTGATATTTTAGCCGTGTGCGGTGCTCCCCTCCACAGTTACACACCTTGGTCATATCGTCGTAGTGCTTAGGCGAAGCCCGCGCCGGTAACTTCATCATCACCGCCGCCACGCCATCGCAGCCGACGGAACTCTCCCTCAACCTCCACTGGATCAAGAGTTCGAGGGACGTCATCGAGCTGAACATGTGCTGATCGCGGTGGTGTCGTACGTTCGGTACTTGGAGCGGTTGGATCGCGAAGACGTTCGACTACACCAACTGCGTTACTAAACGCTTCCGCTTTTGATCTACGAGGGTACATGGACACACTCATCCCCGCTCGTTGCTATGCATCTCCTAGATGGATCTTGCGTGATCGTAGGTAATTTTTTTGAAATGTTGCGTTCCCCAATAGTGGTATGAGACCAGGTTTATGCGTGAGAACCAAG
This sequence comes from Aegilops bicornis, assembly GCA_021605145.1. Taxonomy (NCBI): domain Eukaryota; kingdom Viridiplantae; phylum Streptophyta; class Magnoliopsida; order Poales; family Poaceae; genus Aegilops; species Aegilops bicornis. Next base: position 170,932,975 of record CM038673.1, on the reverse strand, counting down.
TGGTATCGACCAGGTTTATGCACGCCAGAGAACAGTTAGGCATGAGTACATGACCGCGTTCATGAGATCTGGTTCTCACCGACGTGCTTCGCATACAGTGGCTAGCGGTGTCTGCTTTCTCCAACTTTAGTTGAATCGAGTTTGACTACGCCCGTCCTTGTTGAAGGTTAAAACAGCACACTTGACTTAAAAATCGTTGTGGTTTTGATGCGTAGGTAAGAACGATTCTTGCTAGAAGCACGTAGCAGTACCACCTAAAACTTGCAACAACAAGAGTAGAGGGACGCCTAACTTGTTTTTTGCAGTGGCTTTTGTGATGTGATATGGTCAAGATGTGATGATATATAAATTGTTGTATGAGATGATCATGTTTTGTAACAGTTATCGGCAATCGGCAGAGCCATACGGTTGTCGCTTATTGTATAAAATGCAATCGCCATGTAATTGCTTTACTTTATCACTAAGCAGTAGCGATAGTCGTAGAAGCAATAGTTGGCGAGACGACAACGATGCTATGATAGAGATCAAGGTGTCAAGCCGGTGATGATGGTGATCATGACGGTGCTTTGGAGATGGAGATCAAGGGCACAAGATGATGATGGCCATATCATATCACTTATATTGATTGCATGTGATGTTTATCCTTTATGCATCTTATTTTGCTTAGTACGGCGATAGCATTATAAGATGACCTCTCACTAAATTTCAAGGTATAAGTGTTCTCCCTGAGTATGCACCGTTACTTTCTCAGTTAAATGCGTCTTAGAGACACCACGCGGATGATCGGGTGTGATAAGCTCTATGTTCACATACAACGGGTGCAAGCCAGTTTTGCACACGCAGAATACTCGGGTTAAACTTTACGAGCCTAGCATATGCAGATATGGCCCTCGGAACACTTTGAGACCGAAAGGTCGAAGCGTGAACCATATAGTAGATATGATCAACATAGTGATGTTCACCATTGGAAACTACTCCATCTCACGTGATGATCGGACATGTTTTAGTTGATATGGATCACATGATCATTTAGATGACTAGAGGGATGTCTATCTAAGTGGGAGTTCTTAAGTAATATGATTAAATTGAACTTTAATTTATCATGAACTTAGTCCGGATAGTATTTTGCATATCTATATTGTAGATCAATAGCTTGCCATGTAATTTAGGCTCCCTCGCTTATTTTTGATATGTTCCTAGAGAAAATAAGTTGAAAGATGATAGTAGTAATGATGCGGATCGATCCGTGATCTCGAGGATTATCCTCGTTGTCGCACGTAAGAATTATGTCCTTGATGCACCGCTAGGTGACAGACCTATTGCAGGAGCAAATGCAGATGTTATGAACGTTTGACAAAGCTCGGTATGATGACTACTTGATAGTTTAGTGCACCATGCTTTACGGATTAGACCCGGGACTTCAAAAATGTTTTGAACACCACGGAGCATATGAGATGTTCCAAGAGTTGAAATTAGTATTTCAAACTCATGCCCATGTCTAGAGGTATGAGACCTCTGAAAGTACTTTGCCTACAAGATGGAGGAGAATAGATCGGCTAGTGAGCATGTGCTCAGATTGTCCGGGTACTACAATCGCTTGAATCAAGTGGAGTTAATCTTCTAGATAAGATAGTGATTGATGAGTTCTCTAGTCACTATCACCAAGTTACTAGAACTTCGTGATGAACTATAATATGCAAGGGATATGATTTAAACGATTCCCAAGCTCTTCGCGATGCAGAAATCAGCGAAGGTAGAAATCAAGAAATAGTATCAAGTGTTGATGGTTAACAAGACCACTAGTTTCAAGAAAAGGGGCAAGGGAAAGAAAGGGAACTTCAAGAAGAATAGCAAGCAAGTTGCTGCTCCCGTGAAGAAGCCCAAAGGTAGACCCAAGCCTGGAACTGAGTGCTTCTACTGCAAAAGAAATGGTCACTGGAAGTGGAACTACCCAAATACTTGGCGGATCAGAAGGATGGCAAAGTGAACAAAATTATATATGATATACATGTTAGTGATGTGTACTTTACTAGTGTTCATAGTAGCCCCTGGGTATTTGATACTGGTTCAGTTGCTATGATTAGTAACTTGAAAGAGGAGTTACAAAATGAATAGAGACTAGTTGAGGGCGAGGTGACGATGTGTGTTGGAAGTGATTCTAAGGTTGATAAGATCACCATCGCAAACTCCCTTTACCTTCGGGATTAGTGTTGAACCTAAAATAAATGTTATTTTGTGTTTATGCGTTGAGCATAATATGATTGCATCATGTTTATCAGAATATGGTTATTCATTTAAAAGAATAATTGTTATTCGCTTACATGAATAAAACCTTCTATGATCATACACCCAAGGTGAATGGTTTATTGAATCTCGATCGTAGTGATACACATATTCATAATATTGATGCCAAAAGATGCAAAGTTGATAATGATAGTGCAACATACTAGTGACACTGCCGTTTAGGTCATATTGGTGTAAAGCGCATGAAGAAACTCCACGTGGATGGACCTTTGAAATCACTTGATTATGAATCATTTGATGCTTGCGAACCATGCCTCATGGGCAAGATGACTAATGCTCCGTTCTCCGGGAACAATGGAGCAAGCCACTGACTTATTGGAAATAATACATACCGATGTGTGCGGTCCGATGAGTCTTTGAGGCTCATGGCGGGTATCATTATTTTCTGACCTTCACAGATGATTTGAGCAGATATGGGTATATCTAAACATAAGTCTGAAACATTTGAAAGTTTCAAAGAATTTTAGAGTGAAGTGGAAAATCATTGTAACAAGAGAATAAAGTTTCTACGATCTGATCGCGGAGGCGAATATTTGAGTTACGATTTTGGTCTTCATTTGAAACAATGTGGAATAGTTTCACAACTCACGCCACCTGGAACACCACATCGTAGTGGTGTGTCCGAACGTCGTAACCGTACTTTATTGGATATGGTGTGATCTATGATCTCTCTTACCTAGTTACCACTATCATTTTGGGGTTATGCATTAGAGACAGCTGCATTCACATTAAATAGGGCACCATCTAAATCCGTTGAGACGGCACCATGTGAACTGTGGTTTAGCAAGAAACCTAAGTTGTCATTTCTTAAAAGTTTGGGCTGCGATGCTTATGTGAAAAAGCTTCAACCTGATAAGCTCAAACCCAAATCGGAGAAGTGTGTCTTCATAGGATACCCAAAAAAGACTATTGGGTACACCTTCTATCACATATCCGAAGGTAAGATATTGTAAGTGCATCTAGTGCCCCTTAGTGATTTTGGTGTATTGAAGACTTATAGGTTAAGGGACTAATGTGTTTATGATTGTACACAGGTCTATAAGTCTATGAGGAGTTTGATATTTACAGAGAAAGTCGCCCCTAAAATGAACTTCTTCGACTGAAGACTTTGGATTTCTGAAGACTTTGAAAGTGAAGAAATTGGCGTGACCTTGAAGGCTTGGTATTCATTCGAGGAACATGAAGCGTGAAGACTTTTGTTTTCGTAGTTTCATTTTCTCTTTCTTGAGTCATAGGAAACACCGTATTGTTAAAGGGGGTCGAGGAAATACTAAGGAAAATTTTCCATGTGATGCTCAACTCAAAATCCTACACCTACCAATCCCTTCGAGTGAAGCCATTGGATACCTCATACAGCTCAACATATTCTTCGATGTGAGACGAAGTTCTTCGGTCTCGGGAATTTGTTCTGACCGAGGAGTTAGGAATTCGCCAAAGGCGGATTGCCTACACAATGAGGAACATGATAGCCCCGAGGAATTTGAGCCTCAAATTTCCGACCGTTCTTGTGCTACGCGCATGACTGTCCCAAAATATCTTATCCACCTAACGGTCATATCATTGAAGGGCATTTATGTCTTATCATGTCGGGCTGCTCCCTAGGCTATAAATAGCCGCCCCTACAACCACTAGCTGGTTGGCTGCTCCCAGAGAAACCGACACTTGTCATTTGAGAGCATCCCATCCTCCGAGGACTTTGAGTGAAAATCAACGAGTGAGGAAAACCCAAACCCAAACACCTACAAAACCCAAAGTGATTGAGCATCATCAAGAGATTGATCCTGCGTGGATCCGATGCTTGTTACCTTTTGAAGATCAGGCTTCTTCCAGACGATTAGGCGTCATGGTCTAGAGCATCCAAGAGGAATTGTGGATCGCCGAGTGACCGAGTTTGTGAAGGTTCGGAAGTCACCTGAAGACTTACCACGAGTGATTGGACGAGGTCTGTGTGACTTACCACGAGTGATTGGACGAGGTCTGTGTGACCTTAGTTCAAGGAGAATACGGTGAGGACTGTGTGTCCGAGACTGTGTGTCCTCAGGTTTAAATACCTAGCCGCTCCAACCATATGTACAACTGAGACATCAGTTGGAACTGGTCTACCAAATCATTATCTTCACCAAGCCAACTTGTTCTATTTCCTCAACTCTTTCATTTCCTCATCACTGTGTTGTGCGCTTGTTCATATCTGTGTTTGAAGACTTTGACTGAAGACTTTCCCAATTTCCTCAGTTCAATTTCTTCAGTCTGTTTGTCTTCATCCTGTGTTATCCTGTGTTTACGCTTTCTGTACTCTGTGCTTGTCTTCATTTCATCATGATGACCATGCTTGTGTTTTGTTATGTTTACTTTTGAGTACTTATTCCGCTGCTAGTAGTTCTTCGCTAAGGAATTTCTTCACCGGCAAATTCCTCAGTGAAGAATTCATAAAAATCGCCTATTCACCCCCCCTCTAGTCGATATAACGCACTTTTAGATATTTGTTGCTAAGAATGGATCCTTTCTAGAGAAGGAGTTTCTCTCGAAAGTAGTGAGTGGGAGGAAAGTAGAACTTGATGAGATAATTGTACCTTCTCCCTTATTGGAAAGTAGTTCATCATGTAAATCAATTCGATGATTCCCACACCAATCAATGAGGAAGTTAATCATGATGATCATGAAACTTCTTATCAAGTTACTACCGAACCTCGTAGGTCAACCATAGTACTATCCGCACCAGAGTGGTACGGTAATCCTGTTCTGGAGGTAATGTTACTTGACCATGACGAACCTACGAACTATGAGGAAGCGATGATGAGCTCAGATTCCGCGAAATGGCTTGAGGCCATGAAATCTGAGATGGGATCCATGTATAAGAACAAAGTATGGACTTTGGTTGACTTGCTCGATGATCAGCAAGCCATTGACAATAAATGGATCTTCAAGAGGAAGACGGGCTGATAGTAGTGTTATTATCTACAAAGCTCGAATTGTCACAAAAAGGGTTTCGAGAAAGTTCAAGGTGTTTACTACGATGAGATTTTCCCACTCGTATCGATGCTTAAGTTGTCCGAATCATGTTAGCAATTGCCACGTTTTATAAAATCTGGTAAATGGAAGTCAAAAACTACATTCCTTAATGGATTTCTTAGAGAAAAGTTGTATATGATGCAACCAGAGGGTTTTGTCAATCCTAAAGGTGCTAACAAAATGTGCAAGATCCAGCAATCCATCTATGGACTGGTGCAAGCATCTCAGAGTTGGAATATACGCATTGATGAGTTGATCAAAGCATATAGTTTTATACGGACTTGCGGTGAAGCCTCTATTTACAAGAAAGTGAGAGGGAGCACTACAGCCTTTCTGAGAAGTATATGTGAGTGACATATTGTTGATCGGAAATGATGTAGGATTTTATGGAAAGCGTAAAGGAGTGTTTGAAAGGAGTTTTTTCAAAGAAATACCTCGGTGAAGCTGCTTACACATTGAGCATCAAGATCTATATAGATAGATCAAGACGCTTGATAAGATTTTTCAATGAGTACAAACCTTGACAAGATTTTGAATTAATTCAAAATGGAACAAACAAAGAAGGAGTTCTTGCATCAGGTCATAAGGTGTGAAGTTGAGTAAAGACTCAAAACCCGACTACACGGCAGAGAAAATAGAAAGAGAATGAAAAGGCATTCCCTATGCCTCAATCATCATAGGTTCTATAAAGTATGCTATGTTGTATACCGGACCTATCGTGTACCTCACCATGAGTTTGGCAAGAGGGTACAATAGTGATCCAGAGTGGATCATCGACAATGATCAAAATTATCCTTAGTGGAATAAGGACATATTTCTCGGTTATGGAGGTGGCAAAAGTTCGGCCGTAGCGGTTACGCCGATGCAAGTTTTGACACTGATCCGGATGACTCTAAGTCTCAATCTGGATACATATTGAAAGTGGGAGCGATTAGCAAGAGTAGCTCCGTGCAAAGCATTGTAGACATAGAAAATTTGCAAAATACATACGGCTCTGAATGTGGCAGACCCGTTGACTAAACTTCTCTCGCAAGAAAAACAGGATCACTCTTCGGGTGTTAATCACATAGCGACGTGAACTAGATTATTGACTCTAGTAAACCCTTTGGGTATTAGTCACATAGAGATGTGAACTAATCACATAAAGATGTGAACTATTGGTGTTAAATCACATGACGATGTGAACTAGATTATTGACTCTAGCGCAAGTGGGAGACTGAAGGAAATATGCCCTAGAGGCAATAATAAAGTTGTTATTTATATTTCCTTATATCATGATAAATTTTTATTATTCATGCTAGAATTGTATTAACCAGAAACTAGTACATGTGTGAATACATAGACAAAACAGAGTGCCCCTAGTATGCCTCTACTTGACTAGCTCGTTAATCAAAGATGGTTAAGTTTCCTAGCCATAGACATGTGTTATCATTTGACGAACGGGATCACATCATTAGAGAATGATGTGATGGACAAGACCCATACATTAGCTTAGCATAATGATCGTTTACTTTTCTGCTATTGCTTTCTTCATGACTTATACATGTTCCTCAGACTATGAGATTATGCAACTCCCGAATACCGGAGGAACACCTTGTGTGCTATCAAACGTCACAACGTAACTGGGTGATTATAAAGATGCTCTAGAGGTGTCTCCGATGGTGTTTGTTGAATTGGCATAGATCGAGATTAGGATTTGTCACTCCGTGTATCGGAGAGGTATCTCTGGGCCCTCTCGGTAATGCACATCACTATGAGCCTTGCAAGCAATGTGACTAATGAGTTAGCCACAGGATGATGCATTACGGAACGAGTAAAGAGACTTGTCGGTAACGAGATTGAACTAGGTATGAGGATACCGACGATCGAATCTCGGGCAAGTAACATCTGGATGACAAAGGAACAACATATGTTGTTATGCGGTTTGACCGATAAAGATCTTCATAGAATATGTAGGAGCCAATATGAGCATCCGTGTTCCGCTATTGGTTATTGACCGGAGAGGTGTCTCGGTCATGTCTACATTGTTCTCGAACCCGTAGGGTCCGTGACGCTTAACGCTCGATGACGATTTGTATTATGAGTTATGTGATTTGATGTACCGGTTTGTTCGTGAGTCCCGGATGAAATCACGGACTTGACAAGGAGTCTCGAAATGGCCGGGATATAAAGAATGATATATTGACGATGTTATTCGGACACCGGATGAGTTACGAGGGTACCGGATGACTATCAGTCTTGGGGATTATCGGAACCCCCGGGGAACTAATGGGCCACCATGGGCCTTATTGGAGAGAGAGGAGGGCCGCCATGGCAGGCCGCCCCTCCCCCTTAGCAGTCCGAATTGGACAAGATAAGGGGGGGAAGCCCCCTTTCCTACTCCCTCTCCCTCTCCTTCCTTCCCCCTCTCTTCCTTGTGGAGGAATCCTACTAGGACTAGTAGTCCTAGTAGGACTCCCTATCCTTGGGCGCGCCCCTAGGGCCGGCTGGCCACCCCTCCCTCCTTTATATACAGGGTCAGAGGGCACCCTAGAACACACAAGTTGATGTTTTAGCCGTGTTCGGTGCCCCCCTCCAAAGTTACACACCTCGGTCATATCGTCAGTAGTGCTTAGGGCGAAGCCTCGCGCCGTAACTTCATCATCACCGCCGCCACACCATCGCGGTCTTGTGAACTCTTCCTCGGCCTCAACTGGATCAAGAGTTCGAGTGACGTCATCGAGCTGAACGTGTGCTAATCGCGGAGGTGTCGTACGTTCGGTACTTGGATCGGTTGGATCGCGAAGATGTTCGACTACATCAACCGCGTTACTAAACGCTTCCGCTTTCGGTCTACGAGGGTACATGGACACACTCTTCCCTGCTCGGTGCTATGCATCTCCTAGATGGATCTTGCGTGATCGTAGGTAAATTTTTTGAAATACTGCGTTCCCCAACAACGACCACCGTCGTGCATCGACCGCGAGTCATCAGGTCATCCAATTTGACCGATCCGACCTGGTCATCACCAATGGTGCCGTTGTTGGGACAATGCTACTTGAAGTTAGCACGAGCCCAATCCAAGGCCGTCGAGCTCAAGCAGCTTCTTTGGCAACGCAGGGCAGACGCAGCGGCACCCACGAAACGATGATCCTAGCATGGGCATGCTCCCCCGTTGAAATATGGTGGCTGCATCTCTTGTGCAGTTTTCACTGCCTTTCGACGAGGCCATTTGCCTAGCCAAGATCGACCTGCCTCCGCATGGTATGCCAGGAACGAAGCCGCCGCCCACGTCCACGATCTGTCGTCGCTGCTGCAATTTCCAACCTTCATGGCGTCTGGTCACTGCTCGTACCTCACCAAACGCCGCCTAAAACGCCACGAGGATGGGACCACGCCGCAGCCGGCAGCCATGGCGACAAGCCGGACAGTGCCGACCGGCGACAGCGAGGGATGGGCGCACGGAACGAAGGCCGGAAAAAGTGGATCGCGAGGCCTCCCGAGTCGCCCAAGTGGATGACGCGGGGGCGGTTAAATTTTCTCCGGTTACCTGTCTCGAAGCATATTTAGGGGTTGACTAAGTATGTGTTGTGAACATTCATGATTTTTTTCATAATTTTTTGACATGTTAAATTTTTTTTCCAAGAGTACGCAAATTGCGTCCCATAGCTTTATAGAAGAAGAGAATTGTAAGTACAAGGCGACTATCACTCGCTGCGAACAACAAGCATAGCACAACTCCACATCCGGCTAGTCCGGGGACAAACACTCACGACAACACAACTACAATGCAAAAGAGCCTACCCAAAACCGAGAGCCTCGCCGCGTCCCGACCAATGTTAGTCACCTCCGAAGAACAACAACTCCTGCCAAGCTTCCCTTGTCGACGCACCCCCCCCCCCTTTAATTCCCAAGGAGGTGGCAAGAGGATGGCGGGACTCGGTCCGACCCGAAGAAGGCACCGTCTTGGATTCATCGGTGACGATTGTACATTGCGTCGGAGCCGAATGATCAGGGCAACGGTGAATACCGGAGGAGTGCAACATAGGATCACCATGTCTCCAGGCACGATGCTTCCCAACAGAGGGATAACGTGGAAGATGCCTCCATCGTGCCGATCCAGCAGTGAATCAACACTTTCGCCCGGAGACAACTGCTAGCACCAACCAGGCGATGAAAATGGTGACAAACTCGGGGACGCCTCGAGGAGGAACAACACCCACGGTTGCCATTGCCGCCAGCCGGTCGGAATCTGGACAAGATTTTCATCTATAATGCCGCGCATCTCCACACCTCCAAGGTCTCTGGCAGCACCGACCATGATGTCTTCTCCTTCCTGCGAGGGCCTCCTCGGCGTCGCCGCCTCCATGGCTGAGCTTGCACCGCCGCCACTGTCAGAGCCGGCGCACCACCCACCTCCACCACCGTGCCGTGCACCTTCGCCTGGATGTGCCGCTCCGTCGCGCTCCCCACTGTGCTCCAGCGACCACCAACGCGAAAGGCGCCACTGCCTCCCCACCACCATGGCTACCCCAGAGAAGTCCCACCCTACATGAAGGGAGGTTATCGATGGGCGCATGAGCCGACCACCGGGTTTGTCGGCCCGGCGCCGATGGAATTGGATCTAGGGGCTGCTGAACTAGGGTTACAGGGGCCTCCGAGTCTCACGACATGCGACCGGGAGGTAGGAGAGACAGAGGTGTCTTTCTATCGGGCTAGACAATTATGATATGTTTAAATTTAAATTTTACAAGTTGGTATCATGGTAGGATGTAAATCTTTGGTATCATCTCATACTTTCCGGCTAGGGAGAGGCATGTCTACTCTCCTATACATTCTGATCGATCATTGGGTAGAACGTGTTGGAATTTGCTAGTGGGCTTTTGGCCCAAAGCCCAACTAAAATTCTGAAATTCTCTTGGCCCATTCATGCACACATGTGAGTGGAGTGAGTGAGGCTAAAGTTTAGTCCCACCTCGTAAGTTGAGAGAGAGTTGCACCTCTTTATAATGTGAGCTCTTCTACCACTTGTATGAGCATGAGAAGAGGATACCTACACGCTCCTCCTCCTCGCCACCTCGCCGCCCACGCCTCGCCTCGTCACGATGCGTCGCGTCGCGCCGCGGATTGCGGGATTAAGCCGAGCCGATGACAGAGCTATGCATGTTGTCTATATTTTTGCTGCTCGGGAAAAATTAATGAGTCATTAATTAATAATTAACGGACGCGTTAATTACTGAACCGTTTCCGATTCTTTTGGATCGTGACGACTCGGACGTGGGGTCTACTCCCACGACCTACCCGGCCCGCACTATATAGTCAGGCAGACGTCTACCCTAGCCGCAGCCGCTTCGTATGGTTTCTCACCACCGCTCCAGATCATTGCGAGTCTTCTCCATCCCTCCTTTCGGCGTGCCTTTGGGAGAAGGGACGATGAGCCTCCTAACCCCGCCTCGTGATCACTTGCATGGAGAGGGGCGATCAGGTTTTGGGAGCGACTTTTCGGCGCCACTGGCGATGACGACTTCGCTGAACGACGACTTCTTGCCGACCTCGGCAACCTCATCCTCGGCGACATGGCGGCAGCGTCACGCCGGCGGTGCTGCTCCGCTGCACCGACGTGATTCTATCTTTCTGTTCGAGATCGTGGTAGAATTCATGTTTCTAGTATGTGCCCTAGATGTGATCTCGTTCATCTCGCTATGCTAGTTCGCATGATTAGTTCAATCTCTACTCTTGAAGTCATGATTTATCTTCTGTTTATTCGGATTAAATCTCGTAGTAATTTGCTCATATTTCCAACAATCCAAAAACCTGATTATAGGCAATTTACTCCAGTGGTTTTTGCGCATCTGAAGCCACCTGCCTTTAAGGGGCGCAATATAAGAAGGTGGCGCACAAGAGCAGTCTCTGGTTTTGGAGACCATGGGCTGCTATGACGCCCACTAAGGGCAAGCTGAGGCGATCTTAATCCAGACAAATGGAGGCTTTTTGAGAAGATCGATACTCTCTTTAAAGGCGCTCTTAGGTGTTCTTGATGATTCTATTGTGGACTCGTATATGTTGTTTGACAACGGCAAGGACATGTGGGCTGCACTCGAGGCCAAGTTTGGTGCCTCGGACGCGATGGCGAAGTTATGCGTCATGGAGCAATTCTATGACTACAAGATGGTGATGAGCGCTTTCTGTTGTACAAAGGAGGCTCATGAGATACTTGTCGCTCATAAAATAACTTGAGCACTTCAAGTGTGTGTGTGTTGCGGAGGCATTATTGCCAAGCTTCCACCTTCGTTGAACAATTTTGCTACTTCCACGAAACACAAGAGACAGGGAGCTTTCCGTTGCGGATCTCATTGGTACTCTTGATGTTGAAGAAGAGAAGGCGAGAAACAAAGGACACCTGCGATGCTCGAGTTGCCGAGGGAGCTTCTAGTGCACACATAGTGCAGAAGAAGAACTTCCAGCCCAATAAGTTCAAAAATAACAAGAACAAAACTCACGGAAAGGCAAGTTTGATACAAAGAACAAGCCATCACATTCTACCAACTTCAAGAAGAATTCTCATAAGAAGGGGAAGGGACTTTGCCATGTCTGCGGTGATCCTAATCACTTGGGCTCGAAATATCCTAACCGCTTTGAGGAGCGCGAACATGAGAAGGCGGCAAGTCCGCTAATGTTGTCATCGGTGATACTGATATGAAGGAATCAGGGTACGGTATTTTTCCTACCATCCTTTCAGTATTTCAATCCCCTGATTGGTTAATTGACACCGGTGCCAATGTACATGTTTGTGTTGATGCCACCATGTTTTCCTCTTACCAAACAGGGACTTCTCCCGTGCTGATGGGGAACGGGTCACATGCCTGTTGGAAATATGCCCTAGAGGCAATAATAAAAGCATTATTATTATATTTCCTTGTTCATGATAATTGTCTTTTGTTCATGCTATAAATGTATTATCCGGAAATCGTAATACACGTGTGAATACATAGACTACAATACGTCGTCCCTAGTGAGCCTCTAGTTGACTAGCTCGTTGGTGACAGATAGTCATGGTTTCACGACTATGGACGCCGGATGTCATTGACAGCGGGATCACGTCATTAGGAGAATGACGTGATGGACAAGACCAATCCTAAGCATAGCACAAGATCGTGTAGTTCGTTTTTTGCTAGAGCTTTTCCAATGTCAAGTATCTCTTCCTTAGACCATGAGATCGTGCAATTCCCGGATACCGTAGGAGTGCTTTGGGTGTATCAAAGCGTCACAACGTAAGCGGGTGACTATAAAGGTGCACTCTGGTATCTCCGAAAGTGACCATTGGGTTGACACGGATCGAGGCTGGGATTTGTCACTCCGTATTGCGGAGAGGTTTCCTTCAGCCCACTCGGTAATGCATCATCATAATGAGCTCAAAGTGATCAAGTGTCTGGTCACGGGATCATGCATTGCTTGGTACGAGTAAAGTGACTTGCAGATGCTTGAGACTAAGCGAATATTGGGATACCGGCGATCGAGTCTCGGGCAAGTAACATACCGATTGGACAAAGGGAATAGAATCGGGGTTGCTTGAACCCTTGACATCGTGGTTCATCCGATGACAACATCGAGGAGCATGTGGGATCCAACATGGGTATCGAGATCCAGCTGTTGGTTATTGACTTGAGGTAGTCTCGGTCGTATGTCGCATGTCTCCCGAACCCGTAGGGTCTACACACTTAAGGTTGGTGGCGCTTAGGGTTATTAGGAAGACAAGTATGTGATTACCGAATGTTGTTGAGTCCCGGATGAGATCCCGGACGTCACGAGGAGTTCCGGAATGGTCCGGAGGTAAAGATTTATATATGGAAAGTGGTTAAGCGGACTCGGGAAAGTTTGAGGTATCTTACGGTAATGTATCGGGGCCAACAGGAGAGTTCGGAGGTCCACTGGAGGGGCCACCCCTCCCGAGGGGCACATGGGCTAAGTGGGAGAGGGCCAGCCAGCCTGGTGGGCTGGGCGCACCTCCCCTTAGGCCCATGCGGCTAGGGCAAGGGAGGAAACCCTAAAGAAAAAAAAAAAGGGGCGCCCTAGCTTGGGGGCAAGCCACCCTCCTCCTTTCCCCGCCGCCCCATCTAGGGTTCCCCTAGATGGCCGCCCCATAGCCCTCTCCTCCTATAAATAGAGGGTGGGGGAGGCTAGACACACCATTGAAGGCGCAGCCCCTCCCTCCCCAAACTCCTCTCTTTCTCCACACACGAAGCTTGGGCACAAGCCCGGAGAATCGTTATACCAATTGCACTGCACGCCGTCGTGCTGCCATTGGAGTTGTCTTCCTCAACCTCTCCTTCTCCCTTGCTGGATCAAGGCGGAGGAGACGCCCATCGTCCCGTGCGTGTGTTGAACCGCGGAGGTGCTGTCCTTTCAAAGACTTTGCTCATCGGTGATCGGAATCACGTTGGGAACGTCATCATCATCACCACTCCCTCGAGCAGCTTTCGTACTCGATCTACAAGTGGTATGTAGATGAAAACTCTCTCTTGACTCGTTGCTTAGATGAACTCATAGATAGATCTTGGTGAAACCGTAGGAAAATTTTAATTTTCTGCAGCGTTCTAACAAAGGGCATCATGAGCTAGGTCTATGCGTAGTTCTCTTTGCACGAGTAGAACACAATTTTGTTGTGGGCGTGGATCTTGTCAACTTACTTGCCGTTACTAGTCGTTTCTTGCTTCGCGGTATTGTGGGATGAAGCGGCCCGGACCAACCTTACACGTGCATCTTACGTGAGACCGGTTCCACCGACTAACATGCACTAGTTGCATAAGGTGGCTGGCGGGTGTCTGTCTCTCCTACTTTAGTTGGAGCGGATTCGATGAACGGGGTCCTTATGAAGGGTAAATAGAAGTTGACAAGATCATGTTGTGGTTATTCAGAGGTAAGAAAAGCGTTCTTGATAGAACCCAATTGCAGCCACGTAAAAGATGCAACAACAATTAGAGGACGTCTAACTTGTTTTTGCAGCAATTGTCATGTGACGTGATATGGCCAAGTTGTGATGAATGATGATATATTGTGATGTATGAGATCATGTTCTTGTAATAGGAATCACGACTTGCATGTCGATGAGTATGACAACCGGTAGGAGCCATAGGAGTTGTCTTTATTTTGTATGACCTCGTGTCATTGAAGAGCGCCATGTAACTCACTTTACTTTATTGCTAACGCGTTAGCCATAGAAGTAGAAGTAGTCGTTGGGCGTGACAACTTCATGAAGACACGATGATGGAGATCATGATGATGGAGATCATGGTGTCATGCCGGTGACAGGATGATCATGGAGCCCGAAGATGAAGATCAAGGAGCTATATGATATTGGCCATATCATGTCACTACTTTATAATTGCATGTGATGTTTATTATGATTATGCATCTTGTTTACTTAGATCGACGGTAGTAAATAAGATGATCCCTTAGAACAATTTCAAGAAGTGTTCTCCCCTAACTGCATGCACCGTTGCTACGGTTAAGTGGCTTCTAAGCACCACGTGTTGATCGGGTGTGATGGATTCTTACGTTCACATACAACGGGTGTAAGACAAATTTACACACGCAGTAAACACTTAGGGTTAACTTGACGAGCCTAGCATGTACAGACATGGCCTCGGAACACGGAGACCGAAGGTCGAACACGAGTCGTATGGAAGATACGATCAACATGAGAATGTTCACCGACGATGACCGGTCCGTCTCCACGTGTTGATCGGACCACGGCCCTAGTCGACTCGGATCGTGTAACACTTAGATGACTAGAGGGATGTCTAATCTAAGTGGGAGTTCATTAATAATTTGATTAGATGAACTTTATTATCATGAACAATAGTCTAAAATCTTTATAATATGTCTTGTAGATCAAATGGCCAACGCTCATGTCACCATGAACTTCAGCAGCGTTCCTAGAAAACCAAATTTGAAAGATGATGGTAGCAACTATACGGACTGGGTCCGGAACACGAGGATCATCCTCATAGCTGCCAAGAAACAATATGTCCTAGAAGCACCGCTAGGTGAAGCTCCCATCGAGAGAACCAAGGCGTTATGAGCGCTTGGCGGTCTCGTCTTGATGATTACTCCCTCGTTCGATGCGGCATGCTTTACAGCTTAGAACCGGGCTCCAAAAGCGTTTTGAGCAACACGGAGCATATGAGATGTTCGAGGAGGCTGAAACTAGTTTTCCAAGCTCATGCCGGGTCGAGAGATATGAAGTCTCCGACAAGTTCTACTGATTGTAAGATGGAGGAAAATAGTTACGTCGTTGAGCACATACTCAAAATGTCTGGTTGCACAACCGCCTCGTCCCAAATTGGACATAAACCTCCCGGACGAAGGCGGTCATTGACAGAATCCTTGATCGCTCCCACCAAGCTACAAGAGCTTTGTGATGAACTACAATATCACGGGGGATGGAAGACCATTCCTGAAATATTCTCAATCTTTGAAGTCGTGAGAGGTTGAAATCAAGAAAGAACATCAAGTGTTGATGGTCAATAAGACCACTAAGTTCAAGAAGGGCAAGGGCGGAAGAACTTCAAGAAGGACTGACAAAGAGGTTGCCGCGCCGATAACAAGTTCTTAGGGAAGAAGAAGAAGTCAAAGAATGGACCCAAGCCCGAGGTAGAGTGCTTTTATTGCAAGGGAAGGGTCAATGAAGCGGAACTGCCCCAAATACTTAGCGGATAAGAAGGCCGGCAACACTAAAGGTATATTTGATATACATGTAATTGATGTGTACCTTACCGGTACTCGTAGTAACTCCTGGGTATTTGATACCGTGCCGTTGCTCATATTTGTAACTCACAACAGAGCTGCGGAATAAGCGGAGAGGCGGCGAAGGGCGAGGTGACGATGCGCGTCGGAGAATGGTTCAGTCGATGTGATCGCCGTCGACACGCTACCTCTACATTTACCTACGGGATTAGTTATAAACCTTAATAATTGCTATTTGGTGCCAAGTTTGAGCATGAACATTGTATCCGGATCTCGTTTAATACGAGATGGCTACTCATTTAAATCCGAGAATAATGGTTGTTCTATTTATATGAGAGAAATGTTTTATGGTCATGCTCAGATAGTCAATGGTTTATTCTTAATGAATCTCGAGCGTAATGTTACACATGTTCATAGTGTGAATACCAAAAGATGTAAAGTTGATAACTTGATAGTCCCACATACTTGTGGCACTGCCGCCTTGGTCACATTGGTGTCAAGCGCATGAAGAAGCTCCATGTGATGGACTTACGGAGTCTCTAGATTATGAATCATTTGACACATGCGAACCATGCCTCATGGGCAAGATGACCAAGACTCCGTTCTCCGGAACAATGGAGCGAGCAACCAACTTATTGGAAACCATACATACCGATGTGTGTGGTCCAATGAGTGTTGAAGCTTCATGGAGGATATCGTTATGTTCTCACTCTCATAGATGACTTGAGTAGATATGGGTATGTCTACTTGATGAAACACAAGTCTCGAGACCTTTGAAAAGTTCAAAGAATTTCAGAATGAGCTAGAAGAATCAACGTGACCGAAAGATAAAATTCTTACGATCGGATCGTGGAGGAGAATATTTAAGTCACGCGAATTTGGCACACACTTAAGAAAATGTGGAATCGTTTCACAACTCACGCCGCTGGAACACCTCGGTATAACGGTGTGTCCGAACGTCGTGTCGCACTCTATTGGATATGGTACGATCTATGATGTCTCTTACCGATTTACCGCTATCTTTTGGGGATACGCTCTAGAGACAGTTACATTCACTTTAAATAGGGCACCGTCTAAATCCGTTGAGACGACACCGTATGAATTATGGTTTGGGAAGAAACCTGGTATCGTTTCTAAAAGTTTGGGGATGCGATGCTTATGTCAAGAAACTTCAACCTTTGAAAGCTTCGAACCCAAGTCGGAAAAATGCGTCTTCATAGGATACCCTAAAGGAAACCCTTGGGTATACCTTCTACCTTAGATCCGAAGGCAAGATCTTTGTTGCCAGGAACGGAACCTTTCTGGAAAAGAGTTTCTCTCGAAAGGAGTAAGTGGGAGGAAAGTAGAACTTCGATGAAGTACTACCTCTTGAGCAGGATAGTGGTGCAGCTTCGGAAAATGTTCTGTAATGCCCACACCAACCGAAGAGGAAATTAATGATGATGATCAAGGTACTTGGATCAAGTTGCTACTGAACTTCGTAGGTCCACTAGGACACGTTCCGCACCGAGTGAATGCAGCAACCCTGTCACGGAAATCATGTTGTTAGACAACGGTGAACCTTGAACTATGAAGAAGCGATGGCGGGCACGGATCCCAATAAATGGCTCGAAGCCATGAAATCCGAGATAGGATCCATGTATGAAAACAAAGTATGGACTTTGACAGACTTGCCCGATGATCGGCGATAGAAAATAAATGGATCTTTAAGAGGAAGGCGGACGCGGATGGTAATGTCACCATCTATAAAGCTCGACTTGTCGCTAAGGGTTATCGGCAAGTTCAAGGAATTGACTACGATGAGACTTTCTCACCCGTAGCGAAGCTTAAGTCCGTCCGAATCATGTTAGCAATTGCCGCATACTATGATTATGAGATATGGCGGATGGACGTCAAAACAACATTCCTTAACGGATATCTTAAGGAAGAGGCTGTATATGATGCAACTGAAGGTTTTGGTCGATCCTAAGAATGTCGACAAAGTATGCAAGCTCCGGCGTTCAATTTATGGGCTGGTGCAAGCATCTCGGAGTTGGAACATTCGCTTTGATGAGATGATCAAAGCGTTTGGGTTTATCTTGAGACTTATGGAGAAGCCTGCGTTTACAAGAAAGTGAGTGGGAGCTCTGTAGCATTTCTCATATTATATGTAGATGACATACTTTTGATGGGAAATGATATAGAACTCTTGGACAACGATTAAGGCCTACTTGAATAAAAGTTTTTCAATGAAGGATCTTGGAGAAGCTGCTTATATATTAGGCATCAAGATCTATAGAGATAGATCGAGACGCCTCATAGGTCTTTCACAAAGCACATACCTTGATAAGATTTTGAAGAAGTTCAAAATGGATCAGTCCAAGAAAGGGTTCTTGCACTGTATTGCAAGGTGTGAGATTGAGCTCAGCTCAATGCCCGACCACGCAAAAGATAAAGAAGAGATGAGTGTCATCCCTATGCTTCAGCCATAGGATCTATTATGTATGCCATGCTGTGTACCGGACCTGATGTAAACCTTGCCGTAAGTTTGGTAGGAAGGTACCAAAGTAATCCCGACAAGGAACAACTGGACAGCGGTCAAGAATATCCTAAAGTACACGAAAGGACAAAGGACATGTTTCTCGTTTATGGAGGTGACGAAGAGCTCGTCGTAAAGGGTTACGTCGATGCTAGCTTCAACCACGGATCTAGATGACTCAAAGTCACAAACCGGATACGTGTTTATGTTGAATGGTGGAGCGGTGAGCTGGTGCATGCGCAAGCGAGCGTCGTGGCGGGATCTACATGTGAAGCGGAGTACATGGCAGCCTCGAGGCAGCACATGAAGCAATTTGGGTGAAGGAGTTCATCACCGACCTAGGAGTCATACCCAATGCGTCGGGGCCGATCAAACTCTTCTGACAACACCGGAGCTATTGCCCTTGCCAAGGAGCCCAGGTTTCACAAGAAGACCGAGGCACATCAGCGTCGCTTCAACTCCATCCATGAAAATGTTCAAGATGGAGACATAGAAATTTGTAAAGTGCATACGGATCTGAATGTCGCAGATCCGTTGACTAAACCTCTCTCATGGGCAAAACATGATCAACACCGTAACTCTATGGGTGTTCGATTCATCACAATGTAACTAGATTATTGACTCTAGTGCAAGTGGGAGACTGTTGGAAATATGCCCTAGAGGCAATAATAAAAGCATTATTATTATATTTCCTTGTTCATGATAATTGTCTTTTGTTCATGCTATAAATGTATTATCCGGAAATCGTAATACACGTGTGAATACATAGACTACAATACGTCCCTAGTGAGCCTCTAGTTGACTAGCTCGTTGGTCAACAGATAGTCATGGTTTCACGACTATGGACATCGGATGTCATTGACAAGCGGGATCCACGTCATTAGGAGAATGACGTGATGGACAAGACCCAATCCTAAGCATAGCACAAGATCGTGTAGTTCGCTTTTGCTAGAGCTTTTCCAATGTCAAGTATCTCTTCCTTAGACCATGAGATCGTGCAATTCCGGATACCGTAGGAGTGCTTTGGGTGTATCAAACGTCACAACGTAATCGGGTGACTATAAAGGTGCACTACAGGTATCTCCGAAAGTGACCATTGGGTTGACCACGGATCGAGATCGGGATTTGTCACTCCGTGTGCGGAGAGGTTTCACTGGGCCCACTTTCGGTAATGCATCATCATAATGAGCTCAAAGTGATCAAGTGTCTGGTCACGGGATCATGCATTCTGCGGATGCGAGTAAAGTGACTTGCGATAACAGACTAAACGAGGTATTGGGATACCGACGATCGAAGTCTCGGGCAAGTAACATACCGTTGGACAAAGGGAATAGAATACGGGGTTGCTTGAACCCTTGACATCGTGGTTCATCCGATGACAACATCGAGGAGCATGTGGGAGCCAACATGGGTATCCAGATCCCGCTGTTGGTTATTGACTTGAGGTAGTCTCGGTCATGTTCGCATGTCTCCCGAACCCGTAGGGTCTACACACTTAAGGTTCGGTGGCGCTAGGGTTATTAGGAAGACAAGTATGTGATTACCGAATGTTGTTCGGAGTCCCGGATGAGATCCCGGGACGTCACGAGGAGTTCGGAATGGTCCGGAGGTAAAGATTTATATATGGAAAGTGGTTAAGCGGACTCAGGAAAGTTTGAGGGTATACTGGTAATGTATCGGGGCCACCGAGAGTTCTGAGGTCCACCGGGAGGGGCCACCTCCCGGGGGCCACATGGGCTAAGTGGGAGAGGGATCCAGCCCTGGTGGGCTGGGCGCACCTCCCCTTAGGCCCATGCGGCTAGGAGCAAGGGAGGAAACCCTAAAGAAAGAAAAAAAGGGGCGCCCCCTAGCTTGGGGCAAGCCACCCTCCCTCCTCCCCTTTGGCCGCCGCCCATCTAGGGTTCCCCTAGATGGCGGCCCCCTGGCCCCTCTCCTCCTATAAATAGAGGGGTGGGGAGGGCTAGACACACCATTGAAGGCGCAGCCCCTCCCTCCCAAACTCCTCTCTTTCTCCACACGAGCTTACGAAGCCACTCGGAGAATCTGTTGTACCAATTGCACCACGCCGTCGTCTTGCCATTGGAGTTGTCTTCCTCAACCTCTCCTTCTCCCTTGCTGGATCAAGACCGGAGGAGACGCCATCGTCTCCGCACGTGTGTTGAACACGGAGGTGTCATCCCTTCAAAGCACTTTTCTCGCCGGTGATCGGAATCACGTTGGGAACGTCATCATCATCACCACTCCCTCGAGCAGCTTCCGTACTCGATCTACAAGTGGTATGTAGATGCAAACTCTCTCTCTTGACTCGTTGCTTAGATGAACTCATAGATAGATCTTGGTGAAACCGTAGGAAAATTTTAATTTTCTGCAACGTTACCCAACAATGCCATCGATCGAGGTGTTGGTACGGTCGATCTAAAGTTTACTTTGGGGAAGACCGTGCATCTGAAGAACGTTCATCATGTGTCGTCCATCAATAAAAATCTCGTTAGCGGTTCCCGTTTATGTCGAGATGGTTTTAAGTTGGTTTTTGAGTCCAATAAAGTTGTCATTTCCAAGTGTGGAGGCTTGTTCCGCCTATCTTTGTCAAATATTTGCACTAAAGTTATTAATAATGTTTGCCACAATAATGAGTCGGATATTTGGCATTCACGACTTTGTCATATTAACTTTGGTTGCATGACGCGGCTAGCCAATATGAATTTAATTCCGAAAATCTCTCTTGCCAAAGGCTCTAAGTGCCAAGTATGTGTGCAAGCTAAACAACCTCGCAAGTCCCATAAGACTGCGAGAGGCAAGAGACTTAAGCCACTAGAGCTTATACATTCTGATCTTTGTGAGATGAATGACGTGTTGACAAAAGGTGGAAAGAGATATTTCATGACGTTGATTGATGACTCCACTAGATATTGTTATGTGTATCTTCCGAAATCAAAAGATGAGGCTTTAACTTTCTTCAAAAACTATAAAAGGCAGGCGAGAGAACCAACTTGATCGAAAAATTAAGCGGCTTAGGTCCGATCGTGGTGGAGAGTACTTTTCCGATGAATTTGATCTGTTTTATGCGGAACATGGTATAATCCATGAGAGGACGCCTCCCTACTCACCTCAGTCTAATGGGGTGGCCGAAAGAAAGAACCGAACTCTAACTGATTTGGTTAACGCCATGTTAGACACATCGGGTCTTTCCAAGGAATGGTGAGGGGAGGCGCTAATGACCGCATACCATGTCCTAAACCGAGTTCCCACAAAGCATAAGACCATGACTCCATTTGAGGAATGGGAAAGGAAAAGGTTGAAACTCTCTTACCTACGTTCTTGGGGTTGTTTGGCGAAAGTCAATATACCAATTCCCAAGAAGCGCAAGCTTGGACCAAAAACCGTGGATTGTGTTCTTCTGGGCTATGCTTTTCATAGCATTGGCTATAGATTTTTGGTAATAAAATCTGAGGTATCCGACATGCATGTTGGTACGATTATGGAATCTAATGATGCAACTTTCTTTGAGGACATATTTCCTATGAAGGATATGTCAAGTTCATCAAATCAGGAGATACCTATTCCATCTAGTGAGGAACTCACTGCAATTCCTGAACCCACCATTGCGATGGAACACATTGAGAATCCTGTTGAGGGTGACAATGAAACTCCTATAAGGAGTAAGAGGCAGAGGACTGCAAAAGTCCTTTGGTGATGATTTCATTGTGTACCTTGTGGATGAAACACCGGGACTATTTCGTAAGCCTATGCATCTCTGATCTTGACTCTTTGGAAGGAAGCCGTTTGTAGCGAGATGGATTCCATCTTAGCTAACGGAACACAGGAGATCACCGGCCGTCCTTATGGGTGCAAACACCTGTAGGATGTAAGTGGGTGTTCAAGAAGAAGCTTAGACACGATGGTGCGATTGAAAAGTACAAGGCACGGCTTGTGGCTGAGGGTTATACCAGAAGAAGGTGAAGACTTCTTTGATACTTACTCACCCGTGGCTAGGACTGACCACAATTTGGGTGCTACTATCCTTTGGCTGCCTCACATGGTCTTCTCGTTCATCAAATGGACATTAAGACGACTTTCCTCAATGGAGAGTTGAAGGAGGAAATTTACATGGATCGGCCAGATGGTTTTGTAGTACCTGGTCAAGAAGGAAAGGTGTGCAAGTTATTAAAGTCTTTATATGGCCTTAAACAAGCTCCTAAGGAGTGGCATGATAAGTTCGAAGAACATTAACTGCCGCCGGCTTTGTAGTAAATGATGGTGACAAGTGTGTGTACTATCGCCATGGTGGGGGCGAAGGAGTTATTCTTTGTCTGTATGTCGACGACATATTGATCTTTGGAACCAAACTTGATTTAATCAAGGAGGTTAAGGATTTCTTATCTCGTTGTTTTGAGATGAAGGACCTAGGAGTAGCTGATGTTATCTTAAACATCAAGCTGTTGAGAGATGATAATGGTGGGATCACCTTTGCTTGATCTCACTATGTGGAAAAGGTCTTGAGTCGTTTTGGGTATAGCGGCCGCACGCCTTTCTCCAACTCCATATGATGCTAGTGTGTTGCTTTGAAAGAATCAACGGATTGCTAGAGATCAACTGAGGTATTCTCAGATTATTGGCTCGCTTATGTATTTGGCGAGTGCCACGAGGCCTGACATCTCTTTTGTTGTGAGCAAGCTGAGTCGGTTTGTGTCAAAACCGGGAGATGATCATTGGCGTGCGCTTGAGAGAGTTATGCGCTACTTGAAGGGCAATGCGAGCTATGGGATTCACTACACCGGCGTTATAGTGACTCAAACTGGATATCTGATGCTGATGAGATTAAGGCCACAAGTGGTTATGTTTTTACACTTGGTGGTGGCGCTGTTTCTGAAAGTCTTGCAAGCGAGACCATCTTAACGAGGTCAACTATGGAAGCAGAACTCACGGCATTAGACACTGCCCTTTGTTGAAGCGAGTGGCCGTGAGCTATTGATGGACTTACCTATGGTTGAAAACCCAATACCCCTTATCACGATGAATCGTGATAATAAAAGCTGTGATCATCAAGATAAGCAGTTCTAAGGACAATATGAAGTCCTCAAGGCATGTGAAGAGGAGATTAAAATCTGTCAGAACCGAGGAACTCCGGAGTTATTACGTTGGATTATATCCAAACGTCGAAAAACTTGGTAGATCCCTTCACAAAGGGTCTATCACGTAATGTGATAGATAATGCATCGATGGAGATGGGTTTGAGACCCACCGCATGAGTTGTCCATAGTGGTAACCCACTCTATGTGATCGGAGATCCCGTGAAGTAGAAGTGGGAGACAAGCTGTTGGTCACCGAGAGGAGAGCATCCTTATTTTAATTATCCCACTCCGTGAAGATGCAATACTCTCGATCTGCATGGCAGGTTGATATCTATCTTAATGTGTTCCAAGTGGCTTATTTGAGTAAGCAGAGATGTTGTCTGCAGAGCATCTCTGAGGAACACACCTATATGAATTTATTTATTAACATTGCGATGCAGTGAGAAGTGAGTGCTCTCTAATAAATTCATGAAAGGCCACAGAGTACGGCGTATCGCTCCACCAGCAGGGGAAGCCTTGCGGCAGCCAAGTATCAGTCAAGAATTTGTGTGAAACTAGTCTCATGAAGAAAACTTGTAGTTCAAGGCATAGTCCACTGCTCGGGGTTGTGATCTAGTGTAGCATAAACCTCTAAGTGGAAGTTCAACTTCACAGTCTCCACTAAGCACCGGTATATAAACAATGTTTTGGAAACAAATGGTGAAATGTGCCAATGAGACTTTGTGGGGGATTGTTGGAATTTGCTAGTGGGCTTTTGGCCCAAAGCCCAACTAAAATTCTGAAATTCTCTTGGCCCATTCATGCACACATGTGAGTGGAGTGAGTGAGACTAAAGTTTAGTCCCACCTCATAAGTTGAGAGAGAGTTGCACCTCTTTATAAGGTGAGCTCTCCTATCACTTGTATGAGCATGAGAAGAGGAGACCTACACGCGCTCCTCCTCCTCGCTTCGCCACGCCACAAATCACGCCCAGCGCCCGCTGGTTGCGGGATTGAGCCGAGCCGAGACGTAGCTATGCATGTTGTCTATATTTTTGCTGCTCGGGAAAAATTAATGAGTCATTAATTAATAATTAACGGACGCGTTTTTTACTGAACCGTTTTCGATTCTTTTGGATCGTGACGACTCGGACGTGGGGTCTACTCCCACGACCTACCCGACCCGCACTATATAGTCAGGCAGACGTGTACCCTAGCCGCGGCCGCTTCGTATGGTTTCTCACTACCGCTCCAAATCATTGCGCCGCCAAGCAAGTCTTCTGCATCCCTCCTTTCGGCGTGCCTTTGGGAGAAGGGACAGCGAGCCTTGAACCCGCCTCTCGTGATCTGTGCGGGAGAGGCGATCAGGATTTTGGGAGGCGCACTCGCGCCATCGCTGGCGATGGCGACTTAAAGAACGACGACTTCTTCCCGACCTCGGCAACCTCATCCTCGGCGACATGGGCGACAGCGTCAGCGCCCGGCGGTGCTGCTCCGCTGCACCGTACGTGATTCTATCTTTCCTGTTCGAGATCGTGGTAGAATTCATGTTTCTAGTATGTGCCCTAGATGTGATCTGTTCATCTGCTATGCTAGTTCGCATGATTAGTTCAATCTCTGCTACTGTAGTCATGATTTATCTTCTGTTTATTCTGATTAAATCTCGTAGTAATTTGCTCATATTTCCAACAGAATGTAGAACTACGAAAGTACTCGTAGTAGTTCCCGCTGTCTTTTGAGAGGGAAGAGGCCATCGCGCGCGCGCGAGCTGATGGCCTGACGATGCCCTTGTCTTGCTTTGCGCCACCTGCTTGCTCGCGTCGTTTGCATTGCATGCATGCAGGTCGCGCTGGGCTGTCCAGGCTTTGGTAGGAGCAGGTTTTGTCTGCCAGTTCAGGCACGCCAATGCCGTGCCACGGCAGGTCAGGCCGGTCTGAGCCGTGCAGGAGCTCGCAGGTGCAAGAGATCATTCATTTACCAGTAGCAACGTAGTACATATCGGCAAAGATACTTAAAATGAATCAAGCCAGAAAACATTGCTAGGAGTAGTAATAAATATGAAGAGGCAGAAATCAGTAAATGCATGAACAAACGCTGGCAATTCGAAGTGCATCCGTTGGCAGTACCCATGATGGCCGCTCGTGTCACGTACAAGATGCCACCGCGGTCGTGTGCAACGTTCGGAGGTGCACCGTCGATGAGTCCATGCATCCACGCGCGCTCAAGCCCGGTCGTTTGGCGCCATGCCATGCGCAGCAGGTCTGCCACCGCAGTGGAATCTCTGGACTTGCAGGAGCCTTAACCAGCGCGCTGCAGCTGGGTCGGGGGAGCACGTACGTAGGTATACCGGTTACCAGCAGGGCAGGCATGCATCTTGGTCGGAATGACTAGTGATTTCTTTCTCCCGTTTGATTTGAGAAACGACTGAGAATTGTTTGTGATGTTTTACAAGTCATGCGTAGAATTCATTCATATGCTACCAGGCAAATGAAATCGCCGAGGGATAATCGAAGCCACAACATGATCGCCATCAATTTGCATCGTACCAGCTGCACCTCGCTAGAACGCACTGTTCGGTTCCTCTGCATATTCCTGCCACCGTATCCATCTTTTTATACCACGTAGACGTATTATATTTAGAGCAACTTTAATAGGGCGACCCATTTCGTCCGCCGTTATCCGTTTGGGTCGGTGTGTCCGCTTTTCGTCCGCAGGTGAACCATTCCCGGTCCATTTTTAAGCCGGATTTGCATCGGCGCGGACACGCGACGGACGAGCGCACGCTCTCCTTCTCCTCTCCTCGGGCCCGCTGGTCGGTGTCACATTGGCCTCCCCCCTCAACCCCGATAGCTTGACAACCCTCGCCCGCCTCGCCGTCCGACGCCATCGCTTGCCCATTTTTGCCGTCGACTCTGCCAGTTGCCGCCGCCTCCGCATCCGCCCAGCAACGTTAGGATGTTTTGCTAGGCTTGCTGAAGGCAACATCCCACCGGTGAACTTTACTGTCAACGGCCACAACTACGACAAAGGATACTACCTGGGTGGCGGTATCTATCCTCACTGGACCACTATTGTCAAGACAATACCTGACCCTCTCGGAGAGAAGAGGAAAAGATTTGCCCAAGAGCAAGAGAGTGCTAGGAAGGATGTCGAACGTGCCTTTGGTGTTTTGCAATCTTGATGGGGCATCGTTCGGTATCCTGCTAATACCTGGAGCACGCAGAAACTATGGAGCCGATGGTAGCTTGTGTAATCATGTACAATATGATCGTAGAAAGACGAGTGCCCGGAACGTCTATCTGATCAAGGGTTTCGATTCGAGGTGAGAATGTTGTACCTGAGCATGGAATTGCGGCAACGTTTGAACAGTTCACCCAATTTCATCAAGACGTGTGTGATTGGGAAAATCGCGTGCAACTGAAAAATGATTTGGTTGAGCATATGTAGGCTCATGTTGGTAACCAATAAATGTATCTTCTTTTATTCGTTTGCAAAACTATGTGAAACATTTTTATTTGTATTCATCTTGTAAAATTATACTATTTTATTCGGTTTATTTGACAATATGTTTGAATGCAAATGATCAATGTAAAATTGGGCGGCCATCCATCAAACCCATCCATCCGTCCATGCATGCATCGGCGCGGTCATGCATTGCATATGTCCGTGCGATGCCAAGTTGCCAGCCAAAGCAACGACAGGCTTTCGTCATCGTCATCATGGCACTGAGAAGGATATCCTCGCAGTCGCAACCGCAGACTCCCGGCCTCTCCCTGCGGACGCACCCATGGCACTGGCCCGCGGGCCACTCCCGCATCCCAGCCCCACCCGTCTGCGAGCGAGCGCGCACACTACGGCCTTGTTCGGTTAATCCCCACCACAAGGGGATTGGAGAGGATTGGAGGGGTTTGATATGGATTTTGACTTGCTGGGGATTTAATCCCTGCCAATCTGCTCCAAACCCCTTGAAACCCTGTGGAACCGAACAAGGCTTACAGGAGATACATCCACCATCCGGGGCGGTTTGGTGATTGGCGATCTCTCCGACGAGACGCGACGGACAAGCCAAGGCTGCTGCGAACGTACGTAGTACTCCTGTAGCAGAGAGCCTGTCCCCTCCGCCCTGACACCTGATCCTGTGGTCCGCCGAACGCGACAAAGTGCACCAGCAAAGCGAAAAGCATTCTAGCAACGTGAGTGACTCTGTGTGTCTATCGGCAGATGCGCGCGATCGATCGCCCCATGCATGGAGCCCGGCCGGTGCACGCTTGACCAGCTCAGACGTGCAGACAGTGGCCCGTTTGCAACCCAGCAGATTCCTTCCTCGTAGCACATTCACACTAGTACACAGCATATCTTGCATGCGTTGGAGGAGAATGACTCCGAGGATGAAGCCTATCGTGAGAGCCTCGGAGAGCTCAAAGGTGAATCAAGAGAGTATGCATCCCTGATGAACAGAGTGGTAAGAGCATCTCCAGCCGTTGCGCGTCTAGGAGGCTTGAAAAAAATCGCCGCCACTCAGTGATCATGTTGTGCAAGATGATACAAGTCATGATCTCCCACATTTGATCTTCGAGTGAATAACCGGGAGCTCCGTATGCAAGCATTCTCATACCTGTAGTGCATTTCTGGAGTGAGGTGAATCCCAGTGTGCCGGTGCAATCCTTCTTGCACTTGAAGTAGCTGTCGAACTCCCGGATGGAATTCACAATCTGAGGAAGAGCTTTGGCTCATCCGATAACGGCGCCAAATACTTTGTCTCCGAGTAGTGGGCGTCGGCGAAAGTAGTCGGAGATGAAACAAGCAATAGTCTTCCAGTCGACGCCGGTTCTTCGCCTTTAGCCGGCCCGGCACCGAGCCACCTCGCCGCAGCTTACCATGAGATGCTCTTTGTCCTGGGCGTCGGCATCGGCTTCCTCCTCTAGCAGTGCCACGAGCACCTCCTCGTCGTCCGAGTCCATCGCCGAGCGGACAAATCACCGAACACCTGGCGGGCGTGGTAGGCGCGCAGCCGCCTGTATCCCGCCCTGTGCGGCCGGAGCACCGGAAAGCTCGCCCAGGAACGAGGTGGAGGATGTGCAGCGAACCCTTCTCTTTTACGGCGAGGAATGGCCTATCTAGCGGTGGTGGGGTGGTGATTATCGGGATCGGCAAAGCGGCGCGAAGCGTCTTGTGGCGCGAATCCGGGCATGCAAAGGTACGTTTTCGCCTGACAGTGGTGGCCCAGCCGCTCTTTTCCCTTCCGCCGGATCCCCCAAGTGTCCCCAGTGCGCTGGGTTCGGTCTGGGATCGTCGGGCCCAAAAACGGGCCGAGCCGGCGGATTTCGGCGTCTTGGGGGCGCGACTGGGGGGTTTTTCGGCGCCGGCGCGAAAAAGACGCCATGGGGGGGCTGTTGGGGGCATGGCTGGAGATGCTCTAAGTGGTGTCCTTCATTGTTTTGAGCTGTCAGCGGTTGGATGAAAACTGCTTCAGTCAGTGTCACTGACTTACAAATGATGGTTACATTGCAGACTTCGGAGCTTAACAGAAGCATTTTTTATGGCTCGGACACACTCGCGTATGACCCCGAGACCGTGGAATCTGACAGCAAGCTGAGAGAAACGGTGAAGGTAACATCGAGCCTCCTAGCCATGTTATAGTTTAATTGTAACCCTAAAGTTGATATGCATTATGTTCTTGGTTGATTGTTATTGCAGAAGTTCATGACCCATTGTCGTAAGATAGTGGGCATGCTTGGAATGTCTTCATGGCGACCAATGTCCATATTCCTGCTCGATTGGAGGTCGATCGTGCCATCGCTTCGCCGAAACCACGCCGATGGAGCTTCCTCTACCCATGACACCTCGTCGTCTCGCGTTGTTGAGGAGGACGAGGAAGAAGATGACGGGGAAGAAGAGGAAGAGGAGCAAGCCGATGAAGGAGGTGGTGATGATGAGGAGTACGACGATGACGATGACGGACCTCCGCCGAATCATCCAACCCAGGACAAGAGGTGGAAACAACCGAAGAAGGATTGGAAGAGTCCATCGCCGTTTCAGAGAGAGCATCCTCGTCATCGCACGTAGAAGCCGGATGAAACCCGCTCGAAGAGAAACGAGGCGTACCGCCAAGAGGGGATGAACAAGTGATATGGTCATGTTGAACTCGCTTAGTTAAACTAGTTGTGAGCGAGAACTTGTTTGCTATGGCGAACTACTTGGTGTTGTCGATTTGCTACATGTTTACTATGTTGAACCTATTTGATATGTTGATTTGCTACCTACCTATTTGGTGTTCCCGATTTGCTATCTATAATGTGTGAGATCATCATATTTCGATTTACAAACACTATTTGCTGCTCTGTGTTGAACTATCATTCATATTTGTAATTGAAATGATCAAGATCTTCTAAAAATAAGTGACAAAGGACCCTACCGCTAGGGACTATGCGGTAGGTTCTCATAGTCTACCATAAAATATTTGCGATTTCTCGTTACACTAGACCCTACCGCCAGATCACCTGGTGGTAAGGTGTGATACCCTATTGTAAAACATACACTAGTAGAAAAACACCTATTAGTCCCGGTTCGTAAGGGCCTTTAGTCCCGGTTCATGAACCGGGACTAATGGGTCGTTACTAATACCTCCCCCCTTTAGTCCCGATTCTAACACGAACCGGGACAGATGGTCCTCCACGTGGCCTGTGCGCCGAGCCCAGGCGGGGGCCTTGGTCCCGGTTAGTGGCACCAACAGGACCAAAAGGCATCCACGGGTCAGCATTCCAGTGGCTGGGGTTTTTGTTTTCTTTGAAAGGGGGGGGGGGGGTTGGGGTTTTTGGGGGTTAATTTAGGTGTTTCATATATTGTGTTAGCTAATTAATAGAGAGAAGTGTCCTCTCTTATGTCCGTGCTTGGTCGACGCTACGTACTATACATAGAGAGGCCCTCGACACGCTAGCTAGTAAGAAAATGAAGGAAACCATTAAGTAAACAAGTTAAGTCATGCATACCGAGAGAAGTGATCGATCGACCTCTCCTTCTCCGAGAGATTGGTCGAACAACAAGTTTTCGTATCATGTACGTCCGACGCCATCGCTACATACAGCATGTACAATATATAAGATCTCTCAATTACAGTCCCCTAGCATTTGAAATCAAGTTCCACATGGTATTCTCGGCTTTATTGATGGCGTGGTCAAGAAAGAATCCATAATTCCTCTTGAATTCCTTTCATGCGATCTGGTTCTAGGAGTTCATTCCGCATCTGCCACGTCTAATTTGAAGAAGGGGTTAATTATACATACATATATATATATATATATATATATATATATATATATATATATATATATATATATATATGAATGAAACTCAACAGAAATGATGGTGTAATAAAATAAAATTGTGAATATTATTAATTGCTTACACTTCATATTGTCTTTGAGAGTAGCCCGCTTATTTTCCAAAGTCGCGTTGTAGATGAACTCGCACACGTAGTATCCACAAAAATCATTCCCTTGTTCCTGCCACAAGCACTTTACGAGAAATAGAGGTCAATCAAACTGATAATGAAGCATTATAAATGTGATGAAAGTATAGCTATAGAATCAAAGGGAGATGCACACAACTAGCTAGCCAAGAGTACTTACTTTGGTATATATATCGCAGCTCCTTGGCAGTCCAGAGCTACTGCGGTGAACTGTTTCCAAACCCTGCAAGACAAAGAAAATAATTATTATTACTTGAGATATCAGGAAATGAACAAAAAGTCGCCGCTATGGTGCGATAATGATCGATTGAACTTACTTGCTGAGCATTTCAGTCATGTCCGCATAGGTGTTGGGATCTTTCCGTCTCGAGTCTAAGACGGTTACTAGTCCACGCTCAAGCTTAATCTCTAGAAGAATATAGTGGTACTGCTTGCGCATGCATAACTCATCAATTACATTACTATAACCTCGCTCGAGTAATAAGGGAAACCGAATATGCAAATGATTAGTAACACTCACTTGGTGTTGTAAGGAAAGAGTATGGTATCTTTGTTTTGATTTTTGATCAGTGATCGTAGCAAGTTGTCCTCGGCCTCTTTGACGTGCTTTTCAACCAGAAATACATCTATGATATTTGTGTTAATGAACCCAATATCATAGATTTTTTTTTTTTTTTGCACTCTACGATCTTCAATCTGCATAATATATTGAGGATAATTAATTATAAATACATGCAATGAAAGCCGAGCTATATATAGAGACTTAATGACAGAAATAGTACTTACAGGCAGTAGCAAAAGACCGTTAATTTATCGAGGGCCTTTTGATTGAAGAACGCGAAGAACTCCTCAAATGGAACACACAACAGATCAGTTCCAACGAGGTCGTGCTCCTCTTTAATGTGCGTGATACAAACTATTCGTCCCCTGCACTCTCTGCAGGTTTTCATGTACCAAGTATGGAATCTTCGCATCATCGTTGTTAGAGATTTTACATCTTTGACGAGAGGCTTCCCATACTCGTATCTGTGTTCTTCCACCAACATGAATTCAGGAAGTGCATCGTCAGGCAGGTAATCTTGTGGATTGCCATAACCGGCCACCATCCCCTGAACATTAGTGACGATGTTGCCGCTAGACACATTGAGCGGGGGGGCACGATTGGTTTGGTTATTCGCCGAGCTAGTCAACTTTTTTCGCAGCTGCTCGTTCTTTTGCTCTTTGATGTCTGACAGTACTTCCCGACCGCTCCGCTTGGAGATATGCCTGTTCGATGTCGCTCATAGTTGGTTCTCGGCGGAGACTTTGCCGGTTTCCTCAGGGCAGCCAGAGTGCGCTTCACTTTCACCGGATCTACCTTCTCCTCCAGAGGTGGATGTCTCTTTGCTTTCAACCCTGCAAACCAGCCATCCGGTTAGATTCTGCTCGCGATCTCGCGTTTTCCTCCTCGGTCCTCTCGTCGGTAACTTCTCCGAGTCTTGAGAGAAGGACCGAATCTGTATTCTTCCGCCTTTGGCTGTCTTGCTAAACGCCCGGCGGAAGCGAGCGGCGGATATCTTCTTTGCTTGCTTTTTGCGGCAGCGGAGGAGAAGGACTACGACGCTGGCCGGAGCAGCCGAGCGGGCGGGCGGGTCTCTTCCGCCCTTGCCGACGAGGCGGAGAATGAGGCGGCTGGCTGCTCGGGCGCGCCGGCCAAGCAGCGGAGAAAGGAGGCGGAGGCCAAGCGCCGAAGAAGGAGGCGGAGTGCCGCCACGCGTGCCACGATCGTCACTCACGGGAGGAGGAGGCGGTGGAGGAGGCGGAGTGCCCTGACTTCGCCGGAGGAGGAGGAGGAGGCGGAGGCGTCGATTCGGAAGGTTGATGAGCTCCTTCCGCCATAGGCATGGAGTCTTGAGCGAGAACCCAGCCTAGTCTCCCCTTCACCGGTAGGGTGCTCAAGCACGAGGTCCTCAAATCCCTCCGTTATTTCATCCACCATCACCTTAGCAAATCATACGGAATCGGTGGCGGTGATAAGTTGTGCCGGGTCCACTAGGATAAACTTGGCCAACAACCGCCTTGACCTTCAAATTCATCCATCGGCGCCATAATGTGGCAACTTTGAGACTCCGTGATACCATCCACGGGATAGGCTGGCGAGCCGTCAAGACATGCTCCATTTGAAGCAGCTTCGGTGGAAGCCACGCTGCTTCTCCGGCCCGAGATGGCGGGGTAGCTTCGGGAAGCTTGACATGTCGTTCTTTGCGATCTGCTGCTTCTCGTTCCTCTAGCCCCATTACCCTTTCGTGCAGCGCCTGCATTTGGTCCTGCTCTAGTTTCTTCCTCCTCTAGTGGGTTCTGTAACCCCCTGCGTGCGGAAAACCAACCTTCCCCGGAATGGAGCACAGCGTGCCTCGTGTCCGTCCGGGGTGCTCGAGATTCCTAAGGGCCATTGTGAGCTCGTCCTTCTCCTCGCTTGGAAGGAACGTCCCTCGCTTGCGCTGCATCGATATAGTGTCGAAGTTTCTTGGTGGTATTTGCGGTTGCTTTCGTCAGATCCATCGGCACTTCCACATTACGAGGTGCAAGGTTCCGCCATCCCAGAACCAAGTCCGCAACGATCTGGCCAAGACATTGTCTCTGGTTCGATCCCTTTTCAAGCAGATCATGCTCAGCCTTGGACCACTTAGGCCGGGCTTTGAGGTAGCCACGACCCCGTGCAATGGTGAAGCTTCTTCTTTGCAGCATTTTCTTGTTTGTCGCCGACATCTTCTTACTCTTTTCCGATGTCTTGTGGGCCACAAATGCGGGCGATGATCTTTGATCTTCTCATATTTGCCGATGAATTCTGGTGTCTTATCTTTCTCGACAAAGCCTGGTTCAGCTCTTTCCTCCACCTCCTCATTAGGGTTGCCATCTTCTTAAGAGCACAAGACTTGATTAATTGCTCTATAAGCGGCTTCTCCGGATCCTCCTCTGGCGGTAGGGTGAAATTTGCCTTCAGCTCGGTCCAAAGATCTTCTTTACGCATATCATTGACATAAGACACCTCGGGGTCTTCCTCCTTAGGCTTATACCATTGATGGATGCCTTGATCGGGATCTTGTCCCTAACAAGAACCCCGTGACCGAAAGCAGAAAATGCCTTCCTTGTCCGAATGGGTTCAATCGGTTCGCCCGTCGGCGCGATTTCTATGATCTCAAACTTTTCATCCGAGCTCAACTTTTTCTTCGGGCCTCGTCTCCTTACCGAAGTTGTGCTCGATCCGGAGGGCTAGAAATTATAAGGAAGAAAGAGAGAGTAATTAATATGTGTACATATACCAAAACAATGGATGCATCAATTAACTAGTCAGCATGGGCTTAACTAATATATATATATACCGCCGGGACTCGGTTCGGTCACGGAAAGCGATCGAGCCACGGTCTCCTTCTTGTACCTCCATTGTGTCACCGGAGCCATCATGAACATAGTCCTCTTCTTGTACCGGCATTAATGGGTTGAAGCCATCATGAACATAGCCCTCTTCTTCACCCAGTCGTTCCTGACCATCGGTGTCGTTGAGAAATGACGCAACTTCATCACTTCCTTGTGCGATAATGTCCCCCAACATCGCTTCTGTTTCTTCGTCTCGGGAGTGCTCCATAGTTTCTGCAAATATTTACAACATATCAATTATTATTCAAACATGGTACAGATGGATCGATATATATATATATATATATTAGTGGCAAACGTAGAAATAAGGATTCATGTTAGTGGCCTCGGCGCTGCTTCTCTAGGGTTTAGAATTAAGCCTCGACTGGCAACTTCAAGGGTTTGGGGTGGCCTCGGCGACAACGCTCTTTTAACTTGGTAAATTTGGGTGGCCTCGAGAGAGTTAATTTGTCGGGTAGGGGCGGCGGCGGGAGAATCTGAGACCAACATCGTTTTCTCTCTTGGGTTTGGGTGTCCTCGAGAGTTTTGGTCGAGCGAGAGGGCCGAGGGGGGTGCTGCCGTTGCATAAGTTATCATGGTCAAGAGGGGGTATATATATTGAGGGGGTTATATCGACAACGACGCGACATACATATACATGGGAAAATAATGTTATCGGGGAGGGGGTATCGGTACCCCCCCCCTCGTGTTGAAGTTTCTTCTTTCTCCTCTATTCCTTTCTTCTTCTACTACTCTTCTTTTTCTTCTTCTCCCTCGAGAAAGGAAAATAAGGAAAAGGAAGAAAAGAGGAAGAAGGAAGAAGAAAAAAAAGAGGAGAAGAAGAAAGGAATAGAGGAGAAGAAGAAAAATAGAAATTTCTATTTTTCTTCTTCTCCTCTATTCCTTTCTTCTTCTCCTCTTCTTTTTTCCTCTTCTTATTTATTTCTCCTCTTCTTCCTCTCCTCTTCTTCTCCTTTCTTCCTCTTCTTATTTTCCTTTTTCCTCTCATTCTTTTAGTATTGCTTGTTTTAAAAAAAATGTTCAAATAGAAAATTTCGAAAAAAAACCAAAAGTTTTGCCTAATGCATTGTTCATATGAATATACAAACATTTGCATATTTTACAATAATTAATATCACCCAAAAAAATCTATGAACAGAAAAAAAACCTAACTTTTCTAAAAATCTATCTTTTGCATATATGAAAACATTAATACACATATGGACAAAAATTACATATATGAACAAAAACATGCTCTGAACAATTTTTGAACATCTACATACACATATATAGCCACATACATACACATATACATTATATATATATATATGAACAAAAAAACTAATTAAACTAATAAAAATGAAAAAAACCAGGCAGTCGTGGTGCGCGCGGCCTCCACAGCTGATGGGCGAGATGACGATGGCGACGGTGGCGGGCGAGGGCGCCCGTGGCAGGCGTGGACGAGGCGGGGGCTCGGGCGGGAAGGCGCGGACTGGGCGCTGGTTCGGGAGGGCTGACGAGACAGCCTCGGTGAGGCGACGCGGCAACGGCGGCGGCGGCAACAGTGGAAGCTGGCGGCGTCGAGGAGGGTCGACGTCGTCGGGGCAATCGGGCGATGGGATTCTGAAATTTTGCAAAGTGTTTGCTTATATAGCAAAAGGCATTGGTCCGGTTCAGGAAACCAACCGGGACTAATACCTGCTAGTCCCGGTTGGTGCCTCCAACCGGATCAAACCTCCTTTTCGGCTGACCCAAAGGCGGGAAGCAGCGACCTTTGGTACCGATTGGTGCCACAAACCGGTACCAATGTTCTCACTTTAGTCCCGGTTGGTGCCACCAAGGGACCAAAAACCCCTGTCTTTGCCGCAGCGTCCTTTGCCAAAGTTTAGTCCCACCTCGCTAGTTGAGAGGGGCGTGCGATGGTTTATAAGCCCCACCGCCGCACTCCATCTCGAGCTCCTCTTCCACCGTGAGGCTTCGGGCCTACTTGCTACTGCTTTGCACTGGTGGGCCTTCTGGGCCCCTCTGCGGGCACTGAATCTGGCCCATAGTAGGGTTTCTAAGTCATTACTTTCGGGCCGTGGAGGCCCAAGAGAGGAGGCATTTTTTGTTTTCTTTACTTATTTTTGCTATTTTATTTTTTTTCCCAGTTTTCTTGTTTTGTTTCTGCATTATTTATTTTCTTTTGTTTTTTGCTTTATTTTTAATTCTTTTTGCTTTTAGTTTTAGGAAAATTATAAACTTTACATTAGTGCCATTAGTTTTCAAATTTGAAAACATTTTTTTGTTTTCTTTCTTGCTTTATTTATTTTATTTTGTTTCTACTTACAACAAAATACTTATTGTTGTTTTTTTGTTTGTATTTGCATTATTTATTTTCTTTTATTTTGCTTTATTTTTCAATTCTTTTTTGCTTTTAGTTTTAGGAAAATTATAAACTTTCTGTTAGTGCAATTAGTTTTCAAATTTGAAACACTTTTTTGTTTTTTGTTTTCTTTCTTGCTTTATTTATTTTATTTTGTTTCTACTTACAACAAAATACTTATTGTTGTTCTTTTTGTTTTGATTTACGTATTATTTATTTTCTTTTTTTTTTTGCTTTATTTTTCAATTCTTTTTGCTTTTAGTTTTAGGAAATTTATAAACTTTCTGTTAGTGCCATTAGTTTTCAAATAGGAAAACACTTTTTTTGTTTTTTTGTTTTCTTTCTTGCTTTATTTATTTTATTTTGTTTCTACTTACAACAAAATACTTATTGTTGTTTTTTGTTTTGATTTACGCATTATTTATTCTCTTTTTGTTTTTGCTTTATTTTTCAATTCTTTTTGCTTTTAGTTTTAGGAAAATTATAAACTTTCTGTTAGTGCCATTAGTTTTCAAATTTGAAAACACTTTTTGTTTTTTGTTTTCTTTCTTGCTTTATTTATTTTATTTTGTTTCTACTTACAACAAAATACTTATTGTTTTTTTTTATTTCTGCATTATTTATTTTATTTTGTTTTTGCTTTATTTTTCAATTCTTTTTTGCTTTTAGTTTTAGGAAAATTATAAACTTTCTGTTAGTGCCATTAGTTTTCAAATTTGAAAACACTTTTTTTTTTTTGTTTTCTTTCTTGCTTTATTTACTTTATTTTGTTTCTACTTACAACAAAATACTTATTGTTGTTTTTTGTTTTGATTTCTGCATTATTTATTTTCTTTTGTTTTTTGCTTTATTTTTCAATTCTTTTTTGCTTTTAGTTTTAGGAAAATTATAAACTTTCTGTTAGTGCCATTAGTTTTCAAATTTGAAAACACTTTTTTTGTTTTTTTGTTTTCTTTCTTGCTTTATTTATTTTATTCTGTTTCTACTTACAACAAAATACTTATTGTTAATATTTTTAATTATTACGAGGGCCGAACCATAAGATATTAAAGCATTTGAAATGAACTCTGAAAAAGTTGAAAGTTGGCATGGTATCATAAATTGACCCACATAGCATGTGCATGTACAAAACGGCCAATGGTATCATACTCGTTAGTTACAAATTTGGCATGGTATTATCATAATAGTTGCGGGAGAAAGTCTTCACTTTTTCTTCGCTTGTGTCATTTGCTTATTATTGGCCGTAACCATGGATAATCTTCATCGTTTATCGGGGATCTTTGAGGTCGACCTTGACATTAAAGGGAGGAATTTCATGAAACTTTTCATAATCTTCGACATGTCTGTCTTGTCCTCCACTCCCACGATGTCCCTTTTTCCCGAAAGAACTATGTGGCGCTTTGGCTCATCGTATGATGTATTCGCTTCCTTATCTTTTCTCTTTCTCGATGCGGTAGACATGTCCTTCACATAGATAACCTGTGCCACATCATTGGCTAGGACGAGCGGTTCGTCACAGTGTACCCAAGATTTTTCAGATCCACTGTTGTCATTAAAATGCGTGGGTCTACACTGCACTCGCCTCTGACAGAGTGACCCATTCGCACTTAAACAAAGGGACCTTAAAATCGTGTCCGTAGTCAAGTTCCCATATGTCCACTATGTAACCATAATATGTGTCCCTTTCCCCTCTCGGTTGTTGCATCAAAGCGGACACCGCTATTATGGTTGGTGCTCTTTTGATCTTGGTCAATCGTGTAAAATGTATTCCCATTTATCTGCAGATCCTTTCCAAATCAATACAGTCAAAGATGGTCCCACAGACAACAAGTACAACTCATCACAAACAGCGTTGTCACCTCGACACGATGCTTCCAACCAAGCTGCTGAAAGTCCCGATGTGTTCACATGTAATCCGATCGTCGCCTTTGCTTTCCGGCTGTTTGGAGCGCAGATTGTTCTTGTGTTCATCGACATACGGGTCACCAAGGTAGAGTTACGTAGAAGCTGTAGTAGTGTGCTTGAGACCAAGAATATCCGCCCCTCGCATATAATTGAGTCCCTTCCAAGCGTGCGTTTTTCCAAATCGGTCTTCCCACATACCGCGATTTAGGGAGACCTATCTTCTTAAGGCCAGGAATGAAGTCAACACAAAACCCGATGACATCCTCTCGTTTGATGGCCCATGGAGATGCTTCCTTCTGCCTAAGCGATTCTGAGACATATTTCTTTAGGACTCCCATGAACCTCTCAAAGGGGTACATATTGTGTAGAAATACGGGCCCGTAATGACAATCTCGTCAACTAGATGAACTAGGACGTGCGTCATGATATTGAAGAAGGATGGTGGGAACACCAGCTCGAAACTTACAAGACATTGCACCACATCAGTCCTTAGCCTTGGTATGATTTCTGGATCGATCACCTTCTGAGAGATTGCATTGAGGAATGCACATAGCTTCACAATGGCTAATCGGACGTTTTCCGATAGAAGCCCCCCCAATGCAAACCTAAGCGATTGCGTCATAATCACGTGGCAGTCATGAGACTTTAGGTTACGGAACTTTTTGTCCGCATATTTATTATTCCCTTTATATTCGATGAGAAGCCGTCGGGACCTTCATCTTGGCGAGCATTCAAAGAAGATTTCTTTCTCTTTTTCATAAGAGCGTAGCCGGCGGGACCTTCATATCGCTTCGGAGGCATGCCCTCTTTTTCGTTACTGGCGTTGCGAGGTCCTCCCGTGCCTCGTGTGTATCTTTGTCTTTCCATACACGCCCAAGAAGCCCTAGCGAGGTTCACGCAAAGGTTCTTCGTCCACGTGCATCACGCCGATCGAAGAGCGGACCTCTAGGTGTTTCCGCAGAGGGTAGGTCCCAAAATATAGATTGCTTCTTCCACATGGGTGCGTGATTCTCGGCGTCATTCGGAACAGCTAGTCCGGCCGACCCTTTCCAAAGATTACGTATAAATCATTGACCATAGCAAATGCGTGATCACCGGTGACGCATGGCGGGCTTCTTCCGGTGATCTGCCTCGCCTTTGAAATGCTTGCCTTTCTTTCGACATTGATAGTTGGTCGGAAGAAATCGACGATGGCCTGTGTACACATTCTTCCCGCAGCTTGCCGTGTATATACTATCGGTGTCAAGTAAACAAATGCGTGCATGCGTGGTATCCCTTGTTTGTCCGTCTCCGAAGGTTGCCGAGAGCGGGCCAATCGTTGATGGTCACGACGATAGCACGCCTTTAGGTTAAATTCCTCCTGTTTGTGCTCATCCCACGTACGTACACCGTTTTCATTCCACAGCTGTAAAAGTTCTTCAACTAATGGCCTTAGGTACACATCAATGTCGTTGCCGGGTTGCTTAGGGCAGAAATGGCATCATAATGAACTTCCGCTTCATGCACATCCAAGGAGGAAGGTTATACATACATAGAGTCACGGGCCAGGTGTTGTGATTGCTGCTCTGCTCCCCGAAAGGATTAGTGCCCTCCGCGCTTAAAGCAAACCATACGTTCCTTGGGTCACGTGCAAACTCAGCCCAGTACTTTCTCTCGATTTTTCTCCACTGCGACCCGTCGTGGTGCTCTCAACTTCCCGCCTTTCTTACG
Source organism: Aegilops bicornis (assembly GCA_021605145.1). Lineage (NCBI taxonomy): Eukaryota > Viridiplantae > Streptophyta > Magnoliopsida > Poales > Poaceae > Aegilops > Aegilops bicornis. The sequence goes on along the minus strand of CM038673.1, from coordinate 170,892,525 downwards.
GTCCTCATCGTGCCATCGCATCAACTTGGCATGCTCTCCGCTTCGAGCAGACGTTTCAACCGTGGTATTATAGGAGCATACCACATCACCTTCGCAGAACCCTCTTCACAGGGGCTCGCCGTCAACATCACCGTGGTCATCTCGTCGATCTTATACCGTAATGCACCGCATACTGCATGCGTTCAGATCCTTGTACGCACCGCGTAGAGGATGCAACATTAGGGCATGCATGTATCTTCTGCACCTCCAATCCTAGAGGGCATACGACCTTCTTTTGCTGCGTATGTCTTTGTCGGGCAATTCGTTATCCTTTGGAAGCTTCTTCTTCAATATTTTCAAGAGCTTCTCAAATCCTTTGTCGAGCACAGCATTCTCGCCTTCCACTGCAGCAATTCCAGTACGGTACCGAGCTTTGTGTTGCCATCTTCGCAATTGGGGTACAACCCTTTTTTGTGGTCCTCTAACATGCGATCGAACTTCAGCTTCTCCTTTTGACTTTCGCATTGCGTCCTTGCATCGACAATGACCCGGCGGAGATCATCATCATCGGGCACATCGTCTCGATCATCTTGATCTTCAGCCTTCGCCTGCATTGCGCATCATCGCAGCACATCGTCGGTTCCTCTTCATGTTCAAGAGCATCACCGTATTCAGGGGCACATAGTTGTCATCGCATTTTCTTCTTCGCCGCCTTCCATCATAACCCCTATTTCTCCGTGCCTCGTCCAAACATTATAGTGTGGCATGAAACCCTTGTAAAGCGGTGGGTGTGGAGGATTTTCCGGTCGAGTAAGACTTCAGATTCCCACATATAGGGCATGGACAACACATAAAACCATTCTGCTTGTTTGCCTCAGCCACTTCGAGAAAATCATGCACGCCCTTAATGTACTCGGAGGTGTGTCTTGAACCGTACATTCATTGCCGGTTCATCTGCGTGCATTATATATAGTTAAGTGTGTCAAAAATCATTACAGAACATCATGAATAGATAATTAAGTGACCAAATTAATAGAAGTTCATCATCACATTAAAACCAAAGTACATACATAGTTCTCATCTAACAACATAAAAGCTCTGCAGAGCATCTAAATTAATTAAACCATACAATCAAACTATGTAAAACATTTCAATGCGAAAACTAATGCGATCATAATCGCAACCAATGTAACAACCGATCCAACGGCATAATAATACCAAGCCTCGGTATGAATGGCATATTTTCTAATCTTTTCTAATCTTCAAGCGCATTGCATCCATCTTGATCTTGTGATCATCGGCGACATCCATAACATGCAACTCCAATATCATCTTCTCCTCCTTAATTTTTCTAATTTTTTTCCTTCAACAAATTGTTTTCTTCTTCAACTAAATTTAACCTCTCGACAATAGGGTCGGTTGGAATTTTCGGTTCAACAACCTCCTAGATAAATAAAATCTATGTCACGTTGGTCGGCATAATTGTCATCAACAATAAATGAACCACTAGTTATGAAAAGATAATATATACCACATCCGAATCATAGACAGGGCCGAGGGCCGAGAGCGGATACCAAAACCATCGCACTATATAAGATGCAATAATAAAAGTAAGAAAATTATACAAGTATCTATATAAACATACAAGTAAGAATTTTTTCCTTTCGTAAAGAAGATAAGAACAAGAGGCTCACCACGGTGGTGCCGTGACGAGATCGGCGCAGGCGATTGACGGCGGTGAAAACGGGGACGGGACGTGACGGACCGCTAAACCTAGACAAATATTAAGGAAAATGGAGCTTGGAGGTCGAGCTTGGAGAGGAGAAAGCTTAAGTAGTGTGGCTCGGGCATTTCATCGAACACCTCGTGTGCATAGGAGGTGAGCTAGAGCACCACAGCTCTCCCCTCGCCCGCCACGAAAAAACAGAGCAGGAGTGCTCGTCATGTAGGGGTATATATAAAACTAATTAGTCCGGTTGGTGACGAACCGGGACTAAAGGAAGCTCTTTGGTCCCTTGCTCGTTCCACCAACCGGGACCAATGGTGGTGAGCAGGCGAGGCCCGGTCCCGATTAGATGGACGAACCCACCAAAAGGTCCAGATTTAACCGACTATGGCCCACGTGGCGACGGCCCGGCTCACTCACGAACCGGGTCCAATGTTCATTTGGTTACGGATTGAACAACCGGGGCCAATAAATTTGGGACCGGCCCGACCATTGGCCTTTTCTACTAGTGACGATGAGACTTTACATTACGAACCTTGGCGCGCACGCAGGGCCTGGCACATCCTACCGCCATGGAGGGTGGCGCTAGCTTTAGCTACCCTACCGTTGTCTACCCTGTCGGTAGTGTCGTTAGGCCACATCAGCCCGATATAGTTGATTGACGGCGGCTGCTATTAACCTATCGCCCTTAGGCCTGGCGGTAGGAAAATGATCAGATCCTAAAATACTTTTGAATAAGGGTCAAATTCGGCTAAACTTGGTCAAAAGGGTCACGAAAATTGGCCACGAGCTGATGGCTGACGATGCCCTTGTCTTGCTTTGCGGCCTCCTGCTCGCGTTGTTTTCATTGTATGTGTGCAGGCAGGTCGCTGGGCTGCCCAGGCTTTGGTAGGAGCAGCTTTTGTCTGCCCATTCAGGCATGCTAATGCCGTGCCACGGCAGGTCAGGTCGGTCTGAGCCGCTACGTCCACGCTCAGATCATGGGCCGTTGTACGTAGCGTACATGTCGGAAAGATACAGGCCAATGCTTTTTTTTTTTTTGAGGTGAGATACAGGCCAATGCTGTAGAGTGCGAAACGGACATCCATGACACGTCCTTGATCAGAATGAATCAAGTCAGAAAACATCGTTAGAGCAACTTCAAAGGCCGATCCATTTTCTTCCGGCTGCATTCATTTGGATCGGCGCGGACAAAAATGACAGCCCAACGCGCCAATCCAAATCCATATCACGTCCGCGCCGACGCATTTGTGGTCCAAATTTGCGCCTCAAATGCGTTGGCGCGGACGCTGAATGGATGCTACGAGCGCCTTCTCGCTGTCCGCCGCGTCTACACATGGCGGCCGTCCAACTACCCGCTGCCCACACGATCAGCTTAATTTATGACCACGGGCCCACGCGTCAGCGACGACCCTCGTCCTTTTTTAAGCCGACCGTGCGGCAGGGCTGTCCTCATCCAAACTCGCCGTCCACATCTAGCAAGTTTGCTCACGCCGCCGCAAACCCTAGCCACCACAACCACGCCGAGATGGGGCTCTTCTCCGACGCCGGCAAAGAAGAAGTCAAGGGCAAGGCCCCCGCCACCCCTTTCACTCGAGTTCCTCCCCGCCTCGGCCGCGCCTCACCGGCAGAGGCAGCGCGTGAACGTGCCAGTGCACCAGGCGGAGTGGCACTGGCAGCACCGCCAGCCTCTGCCGTACCCCGACGTGACCCTGCCGCACGACTGGCATCTGGATCCAGATAGGATCCCAGTGCCGGCGGCGCCGCGGACGGCTAGGGCTCACGCGGAGGAGGTGCGGCGCCGGCGGGCGCTTCTTGGCGCCGGAGCAAGGCCGCGAGGTCGCCTACTCATCCGACTTCCGCCAACCGGGCGAGGTGGTTCGCCGAGCACGAGGAGGTGAGGCGACGGCATGCGCGAGGTCGACCGGAAGCGGCCGCCGCCGCTTGTCGTCGCGAGGAGGACCAGTGGTGAGGAAACCTTACCAGCGGCTCTTGCGGCCTGCTACCGGAGAGCGAAGAGGACGGCGGCGCTCAAGTGAGGCGGCGAGGAAGAGGAGGTTTCGACGAGGCGGCAATGGCGCAGCACTTTGCCTCACCACGGGCGGGCGATCAGGAAAGCCGCCAGCAGGCCCCGCCGTCCCTCCCCGATGCCTCGTCTGGCCGGAGCTCGAGCCCGAAAGCCGCTCCCCATCGAAGCGCTACTCCGGACGGGAGTAGCGCGCGAGTGGGTACGCGCTGGCCACGGCTCAGGGGGCGACGCGGCCAGAGGCGGCGTACCTCGAGCACCGGGCGCTGATCAGTGGCCGAGGAGCGCGCCATGACGGCGAAGTACCTCGAGATGCCCGAGCGCCGACCTCGAGGAGGAGTAGCGCGAGGCCGAGGAGGAGGCGCCAGCCGCGGCCGCATTGCGTCAAGATAGCCACCGCCGGCATTGCTGCGCTCGACATGAACGCGCTCGAACATGGCGTTCCCAGGCTGCCGCGCCGACGCTCATCGACTTCACGGACCCGAGGGCGATGGCGGCAATGACGACGACGACGCCTAGGACAGCGCGCCGCCTCGTAGTTTAGGTTGTTTTTATTTTTTTGAAATGCAAATGTGGACGCGTGGACTCTCGCCGGCCTTCATGGCCGGCTTTAATGTTTAATTAATGTTGTTTTTTCTTTTTTAATATGCATGCGTTATTTTTTTTCTAGCACCGTTAAAATGGTTTGGGCCAGCGTTGGGCGCATGCGCTGACCTAAACGCGGAAGCGGACATCCATATCCGCCTGGCCGACACAAAATCTGATAAAAAGCGCCGTCCGTTTGGGTCGACCCGTTGTAGTTGCTCTTAAACAGTAAATATGAAGAGCCAAACTAAAAATTTTAGCACGGTGCAAATGCAGGAATGCTGGAAACGTTGTGGGCGCGCCCCGTCTAGGAGGCCATCCACGCGCGCTCATGCCCTGTCGTTGTGGAGCGCGCGCGCAGGTGCCATCGGGCAGCCCTGCCGCTGCAGTTGGAATCTCTATGGACCCTTAACCGGCTGGACAATGCTACACCTACGAAAAGTAACGTAGGAGTTTTACGTAAAAGCTGATGTGGAAAAGACTAATTGGGCCAGAATTAGCAGCTGGAGTCCACCCCCGGTGAAAATCAGGGGGGCCAAGAGGATTTGTTTGAAAGGCTTCGTAGGTCTTCGTAGTCCTTCGTAGATGTAGCATTATTGTAACCGGCTGGGTAGGGGGAGCAGAGCACTGTAAGTTTGGAAAAGATGGCTTTCCAAACGACATAGTGGTACAAATAAAAAACAAAACTGCATGCTCATGATCACCTGCAAAGTTTATCCTGATGGACCCATCCATTCATCCATGCATGTCCGTGCGATGCCAAGTTGCCAGCCAAAGCAATGACACGCTTTCGTCATCGTCATCATCCTCCTGCCCCGCGAGCCTACCGAGGAGGATATGCTCGCACTCGCAAGCGCAGAGCCGCAGACTGCCCTCTCCCAATCTACACATGGCCCTGGCGAGCGGGCCACTCCCTCATCATAGCCCCACCCGTCAGCGACCGAGCGCGCACAGCACAGGAGATACAACTACCACCCGGGGCGGATTGGTGACTGGTGATCTCTCCGACAGGAGGCAAAATTTCGTGTTTTTACCCTTTTTCTAAACCTATTCGAGATATGACCCTAGTTTGAAAATTTTTCGAGATCTGACTCTTTTCCTACCACCAGGGACCATGGCGGTAGGGTATAACAGCCTACCGCCAAGGCCCCGGGCGGTAGGATTGCATGCCCCTACCGGCAAAACCCTCTTAAGTATTGAACACAATATGCGTGCTGGTTTACCGTCAAAAACCTCGACGCGGTACAGGGCTACCGCCACTCGGCGATAGCGATGTTCTACCGCCAAAGTCTCCGGCGGTGGGTTATACCCCATCAGCCATGGTCCCGGCGGTAAGATGAATCGAATCTCGAATTTTTTTTCAAATTGGTCGGATCTCAAATAGATTTCGGAAAAGGGTCAAAACACGAAATTTAGCCCCGACAGGACGAAACGGACTCCTGTAGCAGAGAGCCTCTGTCACCTGATCCTGTGGTCCGCCGAACGCGACAAAGTGAACCAGCAAAGCGAAAAAGCACAGCAGCGTGTGTGTGTCGATCGGCAGATGCGCGCGCGCGCCATTGATCGATCGCCCCGTGCATGGAGCCAGTAGCCCGGTGCACGCACCCACGCTAACCCTTCCTACGCTTGACCAGCTCAGACGTGCAGTCGTTGGCCCGTCTCCAGCCCTGCAGATTCCTTCCTCGCAGCACATTCACACTAGTAGTACACACCATTTCTCGCATGCACACAAACCATCTTCCAATTTCTCACCGTGTTCACCCACACTACTACTAGAGTCTAGTAGATATGAGACGCACGCCCAACCAATTCGATGCCCCCTCCAGGAAAGGAAAGCTTGGCGCGTGCGCGCCCCGTCACGAGCCCCCGCAGCGGCAAGTTCACGGTGTGCGATGGATCCATCTCACCAACACAGACAAGCAAAGCAAAGCAGTTCCTTCCTTCCTTCCTTCCGCCGGCCATACAATGAATGAATGAATCTTTCCCACCACCGGAAGCCATGCCAATGCCCATGTGCCATGCACATTACACACGCACGCACGCACGGATCAAACAAACAAACAAACCACACGCTCAGCAGCGATGGTCTCCATCAATCATTATCCCTTCTCATCCATCGGTCCAGCCCACTCCGGGTCTTTGGCGATCGTCCTTGTCCTCGTCCACAGCGTAGTACAGGAGTAGTACGAACTCCACCAACACACGCCTATCTCCGCGTGCCCCGAGGAAGATACTACGACCCACCCCAACCAAACCCTCCCACGCACGGGCTACCGCCACCTTCTTCTCCCCAACCAACCAAACCCCTAGCTCCCACAAAACCCCACCACCGCACACTGGCACGACGGGGCCACGGCTCTCCGGCCCCACCCGTCAGCGACCGAACGAGCAGCAGCAGAAAACTCCCGAAGCTACCCCGTCTCTCTCTCTCTCCTGGACGAGCCCCGCCCCACAGCAGCGGCGGCAGCAGAGGCTGTCCCCTCGGCTCTGACATGGCAGCGGGGGCCAGGGGAAGGCGACAAAGCGGACCAAAGCGAGCGCGGCCCCTGCCTTAGCCTCGCCATCGCTCTCCTCTGGACGAGCTTGCCCCTATCCCGCCTTCCAAGCAGCTTCCGGGGTGGAGGAGTGGCCAGTGGCGGAGCGCCACGCGTCAAGCGGGTCATGAACGCAATGGGGTTCAGCGTTTCCGTTTCCGTGCTACGGCCCGCCCACGGCGCGGCCCGGATGCCAGGAACGGCAAAAAGCGCAGAGCTTTTAATGGGGGGAGGAGGTGGGGTGGGGGCACGAAAGCTGTGAAGGGGTACCACAACAACGGGCGGGTGGGTACCGACTACCGAGACATGCTGTGGTAGAGAGACAGTGACCAGGGAGGGACAGGCAGACAGGCCAGTGCAGGATAAGTGCGGCTTTTGCAGTCTGGGTTCGCCGTGCGCGGTGGGTGTCTGTGGGTGCCGGAGGGCGGAGGGGGGAGGAGCGCTCCACTACTAGCAGCAGTCTACATAAGAGAGGGGCGATCGAGCGGAGGCGCAGGGTGTTTGTGTGTGTGAGCGAGCGAGGAGAGGGCGGAGAGGGGTTTCTCGGGGACAAGCAGAGCAGGCGCGGCGAGGGTTTCCGCGACACCGGCCGCGCGCATGGGAGAGGTGAGCGAGGCCTTGCGTCGCCGGCATTGTTGTGTGTTGCTGATTTGTTTGCGCGTGTTCGATTCGATCGATTTCCTCGGGGTACGACATGATTTTGGCCTTGCGGTTTTGGGTGCGACTCTCCGATGATCTCTCCCGACTGCGGCGGTGCTACGGTTCGCCGACCGCCGGAGTGAGAGGGAGGAGGAGGGAGGAGGTGGTAATGGTCCTTCGTTTTCGGTGCTTCTGCTGGGTTGGTTCGTTTTTCGGGGCATGGGATTGGGGTTTTCTCCTATCTTCTCCGCTGGGGTTTTCAGAGGTTTGGTCCCGGCTGGTGTTTCCGGACGATCTGGTCCTGGTTTCTCGCGGGCTTCGTTGTCATGCGTCTGCACGATCCTTCATCACGCACCCCCGTCCATGACCCACCGTTTGCTGTCTCTCAACCCAGATTCTCTTCAGTTTGCTTCAGGGGATCAAGTGTCCCGTCACTCCTTGCGAATCCTTTGCTCCTCCTGCTTGTGCTAGTTTTTCCCTGGTTTCCGCCCGGTGGTGCTTTTGTTTTGATCCGTCGTTGCAAATGCTGGAAGTTGATTTGGGTGTTGTTTTGGGGTTTTTTGTCCCACTTCTTCGATGTTTTTTGCGTCAGATTAGCAAGCGCAAACGCGCGTGTTCTTCTTCTTCCTGGTGCCGTTTGATGAGGTCATGGTATATTCCTTCCGGCTTGGCTTTGCTTTGCTTTTCTCCTTTGGGGCGATTTGATTTGACGAGGCATGCACTCTCTGGTGCCGGTGGAGGGAGAGAAAACGAGATTCCACGCCTCCGATCATAACCGGAAAGCTTTTCGTCCTCGGCGATCGCTTTGTACGGGGAGCAGATTCTTTTCCGAGCTTCGTCTCGGGCGTCGTGTCGCTCCGACCCGTGATCGACGCCCTGGCGTGACCAGGATGCGTTCCCTTCATGATTCGATTGAATCGAGAGCCCTTTCCTGACGGAGCTCTCGTCTCATCTGCTTGTTCTTCTTGGGGTCTTTTCCCTTGCGTGTCCTCGCGGCGATCCAGTTTCCAGTTTCGTGCCTGCGCTCTGAGGGGCTGCAGACTGCCACTCCATTTATGCTACGTTGGCTGGCTGCATTGTCCCATTTAATTTTGTCATGTTGTTTTCGATCGGTTTTCGTCTCGTTTTTCGTGAGAAATTTTGGAGCAGTTTTCTGGTGTCAAAAGGAAGTTTGGTTTGTCACTTCAAAATTTTGATTCGATTTGGTTTGGCGCTTGGATGGTGCAGAGCTTGAGCGAAGAGGGTGGCGGGACGACGGACAAGATGGGCAAGCAGGACAACGACGTCTCCCGCGCCGTCGTGGAGGACGACACGGCGCTCCTCCTCGCGGCGGTGGACAGCATCAAGAAGGCGGCGCTGGGCCGGCTGCGCAACGGCTCCGACACCGCCAGGATCCTCGACCAGGAGATGTCCAACAGGCTCCTCCACCTCGCCTGCAGGCACGACGCCGCCGAGTGCGCCAGGCTCCTCCTTGACGGGGAGTACGGCATCACGCCGGCCTCCGTCGACGCCAGGGACCAGCTCACGCGGACGCCGCTCCACGTTGCCGCCGAGGCGCACTCCAAGAGGTGCATCCAGCTGCTCCTCTCAGTCTCCAGGAACGCACGGACGGACGTCAGGCTGCTCGACGGCACACACCTAGTCGCGCTCGAGGTCGCGCTCATGAGCAGAAGGTGCGTCAATGGCACCAACCGCGTGCTACTAGTATTTGCTAGCTAGTACTGATGATTGTTCATTCATTTGAGATCAAACTGACAGCAATGCATCTGTCTGTTCCCTGCCTGCTTTCTCTTCAGGGTTCAAGTTGATTGGTCACCGGACAACTCGGTCGAGGATCTTCTGGCTTATCTGCAACAAAAGGTTTGCCCCATCACTAAACTCACCCACAGCTCCATACTTCTCCTACCTACATGGCTGATACTTGATAGTACTAGATACTGTAGATAGGATCAATTTCTCATGCCAAACTGCAACTTGCCTGAATGTGTGTGTAGGATCTGAACGCGGTGAGACTTCTGGCAGAGAAGACCAGGGAGGTTGGGGAGGTGGCTCACAGATACGCCATGGAGGGACGTGTCGCCGCACTCGCAATGCTGCTCCTGGTGGCTGAGGAAAGGATATCGGCGATGGTGAGCGTGGTGATTGATGGCGTCAGGACAAAGAGGTCAATTTACAACTCTGTTGTGGATAAGGTTCTGTCAATTGGAGAGGCTTCAGCTAGAGAGGGCAATGAAATGAGGAGGAAAGCCTTGCTCTGTGAGATTCAGCTGCTTAACCAATTTGGGGCCACGTCGTGGAGGGACCGAAAAGTTGACAGGAAAAGCTTGCCCCCTCTACTTAGGGCTGCAAAGGTACAGATTGCTGTTAGTTTCATGTTACACTTAAATTGTCACTATTCCCAAACTTTGCAATGCATTGAGTATTCAGTGTCTTTAGTTTGAGGTGTACACAGATTTATTTTCCCTTTTAAAACACCGCTAGATTTGCATTGCACATGAAATGAGTTGCTATGACTGTTATGAAGTTTAATTGAGTAATCAGTGTGTGTAACTGAGGTCTACGCCTTATTTTCCTAAAAGTTTTTTAGATTATCCATGGAGTATTATGGTTATGATCTACACCCTTTGTTTGTATGATCAAGAAGCAGCTCTGCATTTTCTTATGTTTGGTTGATGCAATATTGCTGTAATCATGCAACTGCAACTTATATATGGAAAAACTTAGAATGACTGAGTGTTCAGCGTCTTTACTTTGTGGTCTACACAGACTTTTTTCCCTTTGAAACACTTCTAGATTTGCATTGCACATGAAATTAGTTGCTACGACTGCCATGAAGTTAAGTGAGTAATCATTGTGTGTAATTGAGGTCCACACCTTATTTTAGGAAAGACTCCTAAAATATTACATGAAATGAGTTACTATGATTATGATCTACACGCTTTTTTTTTACGTATTATCTAGAGGCAGCTCTGCATTTTCTTATGTTTGGTGGATGCGATATTGCTGTAATCGTGCAATTGCAACTTATACATAGAAAATTTTACAATGATTGAGTGTTCAGTGTCTTTACTTTATGGTCTACATAGACTTTTCCCTTTTAAACACTTCTGGATTTGCATTGCACTTGAAATTAGTTGCTAGGACTGCCATGAAGTTAAGTGAGTAATCAATGTGTGTAATTGAGGTTCACACCTTATTTTAGGAAACACTCCTAAAATAATACATGAAGTGAGTTACTATGATTATAATCTACACGTTGTTTTTACGTATTAGCGAAGCAGCTCTGCATTCTCTTATGTTCAGTTGATGCAATATTGCTGCAATCGTGCAACTGCAACTTATATATATATAGAAAAATTTACAATGATTGAGTGTTCGGTGTCTTTACTTTGTGGTCTACACAAACTTTTTCCCTTTTAAACACTTTTGGATTTGCATTGCACATGAAATTAGTTGCTAGGACTGCCATGAAGTTTAGTGAGTAATCAATATGTGTAATTGAGGTCCACACCTTATTTTAGGTGAGTAATCAGTTGATGCAATATTGCTTTAATCGTGCTACGCCTAACAAGCTGCAATTTATAAAGCTGCATCTTATACATATGAAAAAAATCAAGATTGATTACTTGTGCAGGCCGGAGATATGAATCTCACAAAGATGCTTCTGATGGGGATGTTGATGTCAATGAAACCGACCCTGAAGGAAATACGGCACTTCACTGGTGCCTCAGTAGTAGCTCAAGCACACAGGAGCCAAGGTGCTCTTCTTCAAAATTCTGCTCCATTAACAGCTAAACTGTAAGATCGTTGTTCTCGCTATTTCCATGTGTCCTTAATTGTCTTCTGTCTTTGTGCAGGATTGTGTGGCTCCTGCAGAAGAATGGTGCCAGAGTTTTCCAGGGGAACAAACTAGGTCTCACACCAGTGCACAGCGCTGCAGCTAAGGGCAATTACAAGGCTCTTCAGGTAGCCTTTGTTACTTCCTTTTCAAGTGCTTAATAATACCACTGTGACTAATTGGTATTTTGTTTCTTTGGTCTGCAAGTCACTTCTGCTTCATGCACAAGATTGCGTTGATATACCTTCCAAGACCAAAGAAACCCCATTATTCCTTGCAGTGAAAAATGGTTCTTTGAGCTGTGTACGACTTCTTTTATGCGTTATGGGGCTAACCCCAAAGCCCAGAACCTACGGTGAGTAATATTTCTGAAGAATTCTTGTATCCAGTGATTTGATCGACTTACAGTGACGCGATTCTTTGGTGTTGAACAGAAAGCAAAGACCAATAGACGTGGCGACATCCCAGGACATGCGGTTTCTTCTCAACTCCGCAAATGTTGTACCAAGTAAGATGATTTTCTGGGATATTAAATATTTGACTGAGTTCGCAAATAAAACATCTCTTACGTAAATACAAGCACTTCATTTGTCCTTTTGTGTATCTCATGTAAATAAAAGCACTTCACTTGCCCATAGTTTTGTGTTTGATTCTTCAACCAAAGCACATGTTCTGCTATAAGATCACATTCTGCTATGTTCTATTGTTTGATCTGTTTCATTACACTGGAAGGATTTTTTTTTTGCGAATAAAACTGGAAGGAATTTTATTGTTTGAATTACATAAAGATTGGTTAGATACTTTTGGTTTTGCTGATAATAATGCTTATCAAGCCAACTGCATTTTCAACTGAATTTTGTTCCTTTTCAGTGAACCATGGCTCAATGGAAAAGAACCATGCGATGAAAAAAGAAAGGCACAAAGAGCTTCCGGATGATGATTTCGATGATTATGACAACGGCGATTATTATGAAAGGTATTTCTTATATCTGTACACAATTACGTGAAATGTAGAGAAAGTGCTGCTCATTTGAAGTTAAAATTAAGATATTGCTTTGAATATCCTTGCAGCTATGTTGTGCCAAAGGCGTCCGTAGGTCACCGGGATTTTCGGGTTAAAAGTAAGGGCCATAGTGCCCCAAAAGAAGGTCCCAAATTATCTCGGGTAATCTAGGCATCCTCTATCTGTATTACCAAGTGAATTTTTTTTACATGATTTGCTTACAACATATTTTATTTATAGCATAATGATCATTGGGAGAAGCATGACTACACTCGCAAAATCTTTGTTGGGGGTCTCCCGCTTTCGGTAGACGATGGTATAGTTTCATAATCCCGAACCAGTTATATTCAACACAGTGAACATGAATGTACTTCTAACACTTTCTTTGGCATTTGTTTCTGGCAGCGTACCTTAGCAGATTCTTCAGTAGTGAATTCGGACCTGTGGAGGAAGCAATAGTCATTACCTTAAAAATAGACGAGAGGATACAGTCCCGAGGCTTTGGCTTTGTCAAATTCAAAAGAGAGAAGGATATGATTAGTGCAAAGGAAGCTCATCATGTCTATGTGCTTGGGAAGAGAGTGGAGATAAAGGATGCTGTTGCTAGACCGTCCCTGCCTGAACTCGAAAGAGCAACTTCCTTCAGGCACCATGTACGTGAGTCCCCAAGAGTGACTCATAGTGAGCTGGAGGATGAACAACCTGAGCAATATAACTTTGGGAAACGGAGGCCAATGCCAGAGAAGCACCTCCCATCTTGGTTCTTCATATTCAGGAGGTGGTTGCCAGGATTTCTCATGGAAGCAACCGAACGATATGGGGAGAAGTACCCATTATGCTCTGTGAAGACTGATTTCAGATCATGTTGCAGAATGGAGCTTGATCATTCTGCCCTTGGCTATCCTAAGCTAAGCGATTTCATGCGCTCCCTCCCTGGCATCTGCAGGATGCGTGTAGTCCCTGTAGGAAATGGCCCTGCAACACATATGGTCCTTCTGCCACCGCTCTCAAGGCCAAAGTATGTACCCTTGCTGGAGCCTTACTCGTTTGATCATGACGAGCTCCCAGAATCAGTGTCAGATCATCACTCTCCAAGATCACCACTTACCGGCAATATCACTGAGAATGCTCCTTATAGCACTAACAGTCCACATGGTGATGCTTGCAGCGAGAGCAATGTCCAGAGCCAGCATGATGATGAGTGCAGCAGAAGCAATGGTGAAAGCCTGCCGGATGGCGATTCCACCTCCAATGGTAGCTTGCTTGATGAGATTACTGTGAGCACACCAAAGTCTGATTTGATCGGTTCACCTGCAAGAAAGCCTGATTTGATTGTGTCTGGATCTCCTCCTGAAAAAATCGAACAAGGACCGTTAATGAAGCCTGATTCGGTAGAGTCTGCACCTACAAAGAAACTCGATTTGATTGAGTCCAGTCCTCCTAGCAAGGCTGATTTGGTTCAGCCTGGGCCTGCAGGGAAGCTTCATTTCGTTGAGTCCAGTCCTCCTAGGAAGGCTGAATTGATTGAGCCTGGACCTGCAAGGAAGATTGATTTGAATCAACCCAGACCAACAACACGCTTTGCTGATCGTCCTGTTGAAAGGCCAGCAGTCACTCCAAGCAGCTGCGACAATGAAATGAGATTCTCCTTCTTCCACTCACAGTGGGACAAGTACCTAGTAAGTGCTCCCTTCTTCTGTGTTGCATTGCTTGCCACATTAGTTAGGCTCAGAATCATGTCTTGACTAACACACTTCTTTCTACCTGTAGACTCCACATGCCAAGAGTGATTACTGCATCATATGCCGCTCCTGCGAGGCCGCAATGGAGCTTGTCCCCCTGCCTCCATAAAATATGTGTTGCCTGCATGATGAGGTGCAATGTCAGGGCATGCATGACCTGTGGCACTGCTGTAAGTGGAGTCAAGTCTGCCCCGGCGCTGGATGCAAAATCCCGACACGTGGTAACAAATTTTCTCAGCAGCTAAAATTTGCTCCAATGTTCTACTTTCACCACATCTGAATTCAGTTTTGCCTGATGATTAATTGCTGAACACGCAGGAGTCATGGAGTGCGTCTCGGATCAAAAGTGCCAGTTGATGGTTGTCTGCAGTGGAGCTGATGCAGTTGTGAGATGCTCCCCCTGCATGCACACCATAGCTTGCCGAGGCTGCCTCCTGGCCTCGGTGACACTGCTCAAGAAGTGCACTGTCTGTGACTGCATGATTGAGCACTTCAAGTTTGGTCCATAAGGTTTACCTCCCTAATACCGAAGACTGATCTAGTAATACATAGAATAAGGCAGGCAATCCCACATGCTGAAGGAGACATTGACCCCATCTCCTTCGATATTCCGAGCTTGTGGGATGATGCGCCTAGATAGGCCATGTTTAGAGGAGTGCCCTTTGCTGCTCCCTTATGTTTTTTTGCGTAGGAATGCCTTCTCCTAGATGCTTGATGGTCATGGTTCTGTAAGCTTTGCGACGGGGGGCTGCGTCCCCTTCGATTTTTGGCAAGCTTACAGCATCGGTACCATGTGAAGCCCCCCTTTATTATCTGTTATCGTGCTCTTTCACTGAACCTATGTATTAGTACTATCTAAGTAAGAAGGATCCTTTTCAGTTATATCTCTTGGTGAGCAGTGCTGGAGTTTGTGATTTGCAGCTTTCTGATATGCCTGGTGCTTGCTTCTCTTCTGTATGGGTTGGTTGAATTTAACCGAAAGTTATCTGTTGTCGGATGATCTGCTGTGTGTTGCATTTCCAGTGTGTAATTGGCAACTTGCAGTTGTTTAGCTGAAAATTTTGGAGTTACTATTGTTCTATATAATTCATGAGTCAAGTTTCACCGCTTGTTCTTTGCACTGCTGCTGCTAAAGTTAGAAGTTACCTTCTCTGGGAGACTATTGAATTTTCTTATTTTCAATTCTCTCAGAATTGTTTTGAATGGTTGAATAAGAGCCAAGTATGTGCTTTCTCGGGTGTCAGCCAGCCTAAACTTATCTTTGCTTGACTGTATTGCTAATAGATTAATCTATGGGTGCAGTAGTATGTTCTATTTGAAATGGTAACTTATACTGTGCAGAATATTCTTCTGTTCGTTTTCTTGGTTGTTAGTAAATCATGGCGTCTTTCACTAGTTCTTTCAGAAGTAGGTTGCGGATTACAGGATGGCCAGTTAGAAATTGCTTGAATGGGCCAATAAGGAAATATTTTTGGATCTACATTCTTCTGTAGGGATGTTTGAATTCGAGTTCTATCTCCACAAATAATTTTGTAATTCAGATCTTTGACTATACTAAGTAAAAGATTTCTCAGCATATGGCGAACAAACGGCAATGGCGAGCGCCTCCATCGACCACCCACTCGCCGCCGTGCCTCAAAGTCCCTTTCTTCTCTTTTGTATGGGTTGGTTGAATTCAACCAAAGTCATCTGTTGTTGGATGATCTGCTGTATGTTGCATTTCCAGCGTGTAATTAGTAGGTTGATGTTGTTTAGCTGAAATTTAGAGTTACTATCGTTCTGTTTGGTTCATGGGTAGTTTCACCGCTGATGATAATCCTTCAGGTTGGATTCTCTGATCTTCAGTTCTCTCAGAATGGTTTTGAGTGATTGAACCGTTCTGTTTTGCTATTTTTTTCAGAATTGGGCCGCGGATTACAGATCGGCTTGTTAGAAATTGCTTGAATAGATCAATAAGGAAATACAAGATTTTTGGATCCACATCCTTTTGTAGGGATGTTTGAATTCGCATCGTATGTACTCCTGTTCCAAATTAGTTGACTTAAATTTGTCTAAATACGGATGTACCTATACTTGTTTAGTATCTAGATATATTCGTATCTAGATAAATATGGGTCAAGTAATTTGAAACGGAGGGTACATGAATAAATATGTACTACGTACTAGATTTCTCACCGTACAGGCAGCAGCAGCACACACGCGGCGGTGGCGCTGAGTCGCCCCGAGACGATTTACGGTGAGCGCCTTGACAATCCACTCGTCGCCCGTGCCTCAAAGTCAGGCCGCCGCCTTGTGGGAAGCGAGGGTGGCGGGCTGACGGCTGAGCCAGGGGACGCCGACCCGCTCCCCTACCTTGGGCCCTCTCTCCACTCTGGTGCGGCACTCTCGTGTCTCGTCCTTGGATAGGGTGGCCGTCACTGGCGGCGCCCTCTCGTCCCTGTAGAGGATTCTCGACGGCCCTGCATTGGACGTCACCCGTAGCTAACGAGAAAATTCACGTTAAATACCCAAACTAAGCACTCCGTTTATTATTCAATCTTCAACTTTAAAACCGGTTATTTCATACTCTTAACTTTGCTACTTACCTATGCAATAAATTAGCCATGATGGCATTTCCTAAAAAAACTTGTTTTGACTGTGATGACCAGTTTTGACTGAAGATCGACAGTGCCACGTCAACTTTTGACTACGCGGTCAGCTCGGACAAGATCAAATTATTTGAAATGTTATTTTCTGTGTTTAATTAAGATGGGGTTCATGGGTCAACTACACATCAACAGAGAGGGTTAGGTTAAATGCGGGATTAGCTCACGACTTCTTCCCTTCTCCTCTTACTTTCATGTTGTTCTTCCTCTCGACCGAGCACGGAGGAGATGTTGACGCCAACAAAGCGTCGAATGGCAGCACTAGGATGCTCACGGTGACCTTGGGGTGACCGCCGAGCCCTATTGCGTCCATGATGGCCCACAAGACACACAAGATCGTTCAACATAATTCAAGTAAGTATCAAATTAGTTATCGTTTCCAACGTGGAGCAGAGGAGAGTATTACGCTTATTGTTTCTCTCAAGCACAAGTTGTCACATGTCTTGTCTGAGTTAACAATCTGAAAACCTGTAGTGGTTAGTATTGTTTCAGAAACACAAATATACGAGATGGGCATTTGAAGTTGGTTGTAGACAATAGAAAGTAAAGGGCATAAAAGTAAAAGAGTGAAAATAAAAGGTTGGTTTGACTGCAGTAGAGAGGTTAGCGCAGGAAAACTTCAGATCATAACGTACATCAAGTGTGCGAGTGCATCGGTAACTAATTACCTTTTCATGTGATTCTACTTCAATTATATGTTCAATAGGCGGTTCACCCTTGAGTACTCGAGCTCGTCAATGCAGGGATAGTCTGCTCTATTATCCTGCATCAACATTCCATATGTCTGGTCGCTCCAACAATTAAGGTCATGAGATCGGACCAATGCTTTAATTGTCGTGGATTTCATTATCCTCATATCATCTTCACTCCTCGTAGATATCAACACATGTCATCTGGATATCACACATTCGCTAAACAGTATGTGTTACTCATGTAGGTATATAGGTCATGTTGCATGCGCCCTTAAATTGGACAATATGCATTGTGCTCGCCATGGATAAACAATGTAATAATCAGCCATATGTGTAGTTTGCAAATAACGACATACAGAATGGTCATAAAATGAATCTCACCAATCCCGACATCTCCCACGCCTATGGAGAATTACTCACGCATGAGAGTGGAATAACCAATAAATACAATATTAAACAAAAGATAAATCATACCGATAGTATCGTAGAAGACCCACAATAATATGAATGATCGATCCGATCTCAGTCTCTCGAAAGTAAGAATAGAGTTCCAAACCCAAGCCTTGCAAATTGTTACAACTCTCTCGATGGTGATGTTGCCGATGAATGAATGAAAGGGGAATGAAGATTGGAGAAGTTCGGAATGAATCTAAGTGAAGCCCTTCTCTCCTCCTCAAATGTGGAATTCTTCTCCCTGGTGGTGTCTGATCATCAATGTCACCCACTTCCATTGACGCAAGCTCGTTAAGTTGAGAAGACAAGGTGAAGCCTATACGGTGGAACTTACGAGCTCGTCCAAATGTGCCGAGCTAGCTCATCAACGTGCCAAGCTATGCCACCATGCACCGGGCCCATGCTAGTTGATACGTCTCAAATGTATCTATAATTTTTTATTATTTCATGACTTGTTTATATCATTTTGGTATAGTTTTGAGTTTTGACACCTATTATATTATTTTTTGGACTAACCTATTAATTCAGTGCCTAGTGTGAGTTGCTATTTTCAGACATGTTTTTGGTTTTCGGGTAAGTCAATTTTATCGTGCTAAAAAGCCAGCGAAGGTTTTGTATCGAGAAGCATCCACCAGCAACGGACATAGGCCGGGGGCCATCCACATTCCCCACATGCTTCACGCGACCAAGGGTGCATGGTGGGGCCGCATTGGCCCCATGTGGCTCCGTTCGACCGCCTCTCGGTCCATGTGCCTTTGTATACTTCAAACCTCCTCGGACTTTTCCGCCCCTAATTTTTCCGCCGTTGCACACCTATGTTTTATGAGGTCCAATCCGGAGGCCTTCTCCCACCCTGCCAGGGGAATTCTTCATAGTGGCCATCTCCATCAACTTGAAGGCCATAATGATCGCCCATGAGTAGTTTCCTTTGGACTATGGGTTCGTAGCTAGATGGTTCACTCTTCCCTACTTCTCAATACAAAGATAACATGAGCTGCCATACATGATTGTGATCCATCTGACGTAATCTGTTGGTGCATTTGTTGGGATATGATGAACTAGCACTTTATGACCAGATTCATGCATGAATATGTTTTAGCACTATTTGGTCTCTTTGCTGCATAATTCTTATTTATATATGCTCACGATCTATTCTTCTTTATTTTTACCAAGATTGGGGTTTGATATTAAAGAGGGAGTTGTGTATGATACTTGGGTTCAATCTTGCAAGTAATCTACCGTAGCGACGTAAAAGTGGAAAGGCTTGTATTGTATTGTATTGTATTGTTGTCACTAGGGATAAAAATATGGTTATGTAGTTGTCCTTTGAAGCGTGGGTGAATACAATATACCATCTACTTCATGTCATCATGCTTATTGCAACACTCAATTTTTACTTAATACTTTAAGATGCATGCTGGATAGCGGTCTTCTGTGGAGTATTAGCTATAGATGCAGTTGGATAATAGTCTATAGATATTGGGACGTGATGCTCATATGTTGATTATGCCATGGATAGTCGTAGTTACAAAAATTACAATTTAATTGATGCTCAACTATAATTTATTACCATATAGTTCTTTCTTTAGAGAGAAACCACTAGTGAACCTATGAACCTGGTCTTTTTCTTCCTATAAAATTTCGATCTCAATCAACGGTCTTTTAATTTCTTACCTTTACATTCTCCTCAACTTGCCATTAAGTCCAAGTCTTTCTCTGTTTCTGTTGCTGCTTTTATTTCCTTAGTAACTAGCAAATAGTGGGAATAAAAATCTCACTAGTCTAGTTTGGGGCCGACAAAGTTTTGTATTTGTGTGTGCAAGTGTTGATGTTTGCTTGTGTTACTAAGCTCCTATTGGTTTGATAAACCTTGAGGTCACTTGAGGGAAATTGATGCTTGCTACAAACCCTTGCACCTGGGGGGCCAACACATTCCCAGTTAAGAGGACGCACTAAGCAACAACGATGGTCATGGTGGGCGGGATCTGTGCCCCTTCTAGCCAAGACCTAGTGCCCCTGGCCGCATTGGACATGTGCAGCCCCCTCCTCCCTGAGAGGCTCAGATATAGTGCCTTGATCCTCGCCATCTCTGGCCCGTTCTCCGTGCCTATGCAACTCCTCTTCTATGTGTGGTCGCCTGCTCTCGGAGTGTCCTTGTCGGAGCATAACATGAGAAGTCACACCAAATCCACCGAATTACGCCCCAACTTCCCTACCTAGAGTGGCAAGAGTGAGGCCTCGACCTCCTCTTCCCAAAGAACCTCCCCTCTCGGATGCGGTCGATTCGGGATGGCGGGTGGTCGGGTTCAATACATGTGGGTGTGGAGAAGGCTAGGCGATGGTGGCGCCCAAGAGAGAGGGAGAGGTTTTTTTGGATGGGTCCTGATACGTCTCCAACATATCTATAATTTTTTATTGCTCCATGCTGTTATATTATCATTCTTGGATGTTTTACAATCACTTTATAGCAACTTTATATCATTTTTGGGGACTAACCTATTGACATAGTTCCTAGTGCCAGTTGCTATTTTTTGCTTGTTTTTTACATCGCAGAATATCGCATTCAAATAGAGTCCAAACGCAACAAAAGTTTTTGGAGAAATTTTATGGACCGTATGAACAATATGTGCCAAAGAAGTATAGAGGGGTGTCCCGAGGGGGGCACAACCCACCTGGGCACGCCCGGGGGCCCAGGCGCGCCCTGGTTGGTTGTGTCCACCTCGGTGGCTTCAAGCATCGCCTCTTCGCCTTATAAATAGCCAAATATTCCAGAAACCCTAGGGGAGTCGACGAAACATCCAGCCACCGCAAGTTCCAGAACCACGAGATCCAATCTAGACACCATCACAGAGGGGTTCATCATCCTCATTGGTGCCTCTCCGATGGTGCGTGAGTACTTCATTGTAGAACTACTGGTCCGTAGTCAATAGCTAGATGGCTTCCTCTCTCTCTTTTGATTCTCAATACAATGGTGTCTTCGAGATCTATTTGATGTAACTCTTTTTTTCGGTGTGTTTGTTGGGATCCGATGAACTTTGATTTTATGATCAGATCTATATATCCATGAAAGTTATTTGAGTTTTGATCTCTTATATGCATGATTATTTATAGCATCGTATTTCTTATTCAAATCTTTGGTTTAGTTAGGCCGACTAGATCGATTTTTCTTGCCACGGGAAGAGGTGCTTTGTGATGGGTTCAATTGTGCGGTGTTCTTTCCCGGATGTAGAAGCGACAAGACACGTATTGACCGTTGCTATTAAGGATAACAAGATGGGGTCTATTCCTACATGAATAGATCTTGTCTACGTCATGCCATAGTTCTTATTGGATTACTCCATTTCTCCATGAACTTAATACACTAGATGCATGTTGGATAGCGGTCGATGTGTGGAGTAATGGTAGTAGATGCAGGAAGGAGTCGGTCTACTAATCTTGGACGTGATGCCTATATATTTTGTCATTTCCTGGATATCATCATTATTTGAGGTTCTATCAATTGCCCAAGAGTAATTTGTTTACCCACCGTGTGCTATTTCTTGAGAGAAGCCACTAGTGAAATATACGGCCCCGGGGTCTATTCTTTATCATATTTGCCTTGAGATCTTTTTTTATTTTCTTTTCTTTGCAGATCTATTATTCCAAAAACCCAAAAATACCTTGCTGCACTTATTATTATTATTTATTTTATTTCGTGTTTTATCAAGATTTATTTATCCAATCTATCACAATTTTATCCCGTCAACCTGAAAATTTCCTACGTCGTTACCCGTAAGAGGGATTGACAACCCCTCATAAGCATCGGGTTGCAAGTATTTGTTCTTTGTGTGCAGGTACCGTTTACATAGTGTTGCTTGGTTCTCCTACTGGATTGATAACCTTGGTTTCATAACTAAGGGAAATACCTACCGTAGATGTACTGCACCATCCCTTCCTCTTTGGGGAAATACCGACGTAGTTCAATCCGCATCAGGTCCCACATGTAAGGAGGGTCAAAGCTGATGTGGCGGTGGTGAGTCAGTAGTCTACGCAGTAAAAACCGCTCACGTGGCCAAAACCAGTCACAACTGAGCACCGGGGGGGGGGGGGTTGACTCCTAAACCGAGTGGTAAGTTAAGCGTGTGAAACAACTGGTTTTTAAGTTGGAGTTGAATATTAATCCAGTGGTTAGTCCACGGTTGTAATGTGGACTTTTCTATAGCTAATTTGTTTGATTTCTAGCGAATGAACAACTAAACTTTGCATTTAAATTAACTTCACAAAAAAAATTAAGGCATAAATTAATTTTACAATTAGATCATGGCATCCCATGGACTTTGCAACTTCACGAGTGTGCCTTCCATAGCACCCCGCGCCACTAAGCCACCTCTCCTAATCTTCTTCCTTCCCAACTCCCAAGCAGACAGTTGTCTCCTTCCTCCTGCATTGCTACTCCATGGCTCCAGTTGCCCCTAGAACAAAAATAATCTGCAGTAGTCTGCTATATGGCTCAAATTTCAAACCTCAAACCCGATCCTTCCTACTTGCAGTAACTTCTTACTCCTTCCTCCATGCACATGCACCTGATACTTTGTCTGCATCCCTCAGCCCAAAAAGTTGCCTTGAGGCAAATCTAGAAATTCCAGAGAAAATGTAGGAGTTACGATGAGGCTAAAATCTTGGAGTTGCACCTAATCCTTCACTTTGACCTCACCTAAAGTTGCTAGGAGGCACACCTAGGAGTTGCGCCTCATACTTTGTTCTCACTGGTAGAAAAAGGGCCTATTGTCCCGGTTGGTAAGGGCCTTTAGTCCCGGTTCCTGAACCGGACTAAAGGGTTCGATACTAATGCCTCAGCCCTTTAGTCCCGGTTCAGTCGAACCTGACAGATGGGCCTGTTGGAAATATGCCCTAGAGGCAATAATAAAATTATTATTAGTATATTTCTTTGTTCATGATAATAGTCTGTTATTCATGCTATAACTGTGTTATCCGGAAATCGTAATACACGTGTGAATACATAGACCACAACATGTCCCTAGTAAGCCTCTAGTTGACTAGCTCATTGATCAACAGATAGTCATGGTTTCCTGACTATGGACATTGGATGTCATTGATAACGGGATCACATCATTAGGAGAATGATGTGATGGACAAGACCCAATCCTAAGCATAGCTCAAAGATCGTGTAGTTCGTTTAGCTAGAGCTTTTCCAAGTGTCAAGTATCATTTCCTTAGACCATGAGATTGTGCAACTCCCGGACACCGTGAGGAGTGCTTTGGGTGTGCCAAACGTCACAACGTAATCGGGTGACTATAAAGGTACACTACGGGTATCTCTGAAAGTGTCTCATTGGTTGGCACAAATCGAGATCGATTTGTCACTCCGTATGACGGAGAGGTATCGATGGGCCCACTCGGTAATGGATCATCATAATGAGCTCAATGTGACCAAGTGTCCGTCACGGGATCATGCATTACGGATGCAGTAAAGTGACTTGCGGTGAACGAGATTAAATGAGGTATTGGGATACCGTGATCGAGTCTCGCAAGTAACGCATCTGATTGACAAAGGGAATTGTATACGTGGTTGCTTGAATCCTCGACATCGTGGTTCATCCGATGAGATCATCGAGGAGCATGTGGGAGCCAACATGGGTATCCAGATCCCGCTGTTGGTTATTGACCGAGAGGCGTCTCGGTCATGTCTGCATGTCTCCGAACCTGTAGGGTCTACACACTTAAGGTTAGGTGACGCTAGGGTTGTAGAGATATGAGTATGCAGTAACCCAAAAGTTGTTCGAGTCCCGATGAGATCCCGGATGTCACGAGGAGTTCCGAATGGTCCTGAGGTGAAGAATTATATATAGGAAGTGCAGTTTTGACCATCGGGAAAGTTTCGAGGGTCACCGGTATTGTACCGGGACCACGGGAAGGGTCCCGGGGGTCCATCGGTTAAGGCCACCTATCCCGGAGGGCCTCGTGGGCTGAAGTGGGGAGGGGAACCAGCCCCTGGTGGGCTAGTGCGCCCCCACTTGGGCCCCCCCTGCGCCTAGGGTTGGAAACCCTAGGGTGGGGGGGGGGGGCGCCCCACTTGCTTTGGGGGGCAAGCCTCCCCCCTTGGCTGCCGCCCCGAGAGATCTCATCTCCCGGGGCAGCGCGCCTCTAGGGGGCCTATATAAAGGGGGAGGGAGGGCACGCACCCATGCCATAGGCGCCTCCCTTCCCCCTTGCTACACCTCTCCCTCTCGTAGAAGCTCGTCGAAGCCCTGCCAAGATCATCGCCATCCACCACCACGCCCGTCGTCTTTCTGGATCTCCGTCAACCTCTCCTCCCCCTTGCCGGATCAAGAAGGAGGAGACGTCTTCCTCAACTGTGCGTGTGTTGAACGCGGAGGTGCCGTCTGCTCAAAGACTAGGATCATCGGTGATTTGGATCACGACGAGTACGACTCCCTCAACCCCGTTCTCTTGAACAGCTTCGCTCATGATCTACAAGGGTATGTAGATGCACTCCTATCTCTCGTTGCTAGATGAACTCATAGATAGATCTTGGTGAAACCGTAGAATTTTTATTTTTCTCGCAACGCTCCCCAACAAAGTGGTATCAGAGCTAGGTCTATGCGTAGTTCTCTTTGCACGAGTAGAACACAATTTGTTGTGGGCGTAGATGTTGTCAACTTTCTTGCCACTACTAGTCTTATTTTGCTTCAGCGATATTGTGGGATGAAGCGGCCCGGACCGACCTTACACGTACGCTTACGTGAGACAGGTTCCACCGATCGACATGCACTAGTTGCATAAGGTGGCTAGCGGGTGTCTGTCTCTCCCACTTTAGTTGGAGCGGATTTGATGAAAAGGGTCCTTATGAAGGGTAAATAGAAGTTGACAAATCACGTTGTGGCTTTTACGTAGGTAAGAAAACGTTCTTGCTAGAACCCTATTGCAGCCATCAGAAAACATGCAACAACAATTAGAGGACGCCTAACTTGTTTTTGCAGCATGTGTTTGTGATGTGATATGGCCAAAAGTTGTGATGAATGATGAATGATATATGTGATGTATGAGATCATGTTCTTGTAATAGGAATCACGACTTGCATGTCGATGAGTATGACAACCGGCAGGAGCCATAGGAGTTGTCTTAATTATTGTATGACCTGCGTGTCATTGATTCAACGGCATGTAATTACTTTGCTTTATTGCTAAACCGTTAGCTATAGTAGTAGAAGTAATAGTTGGCGAGCAACTTCATGGAGACACGATGATGGAGATCATGATGATGGAGATCATGGTGTCATGCGGTGACAAAGATGATCATGGAGCCCGAAGATGGAGATCAAAGGAGCTATATGACATTGGCCATATCATGTCACTACTATTTGATTGCATGTGATGTTTATCATGTTTTTGCATCTTGTTTACTTAGAAACGGCGGTAGTAAATAAGATGATCCCTCACAATAATTTCAAGAAAGTGTTCCCTAATCGTGCACCGTTGCGATGGTTCGTTGTTTTCAAGCACCACGTGATGATCGGGTGTGATAGATCCTAACGTTCAATACAACGGTGTAAGCCAGATTTAAACATGCAATACACTTAGGTTGACTTGATTTGAGCCTAGCATGTACGTACATGGCCTCGGAACACGGAAGACCGAAAGGTCGAGCATGAGTCGTATAGAAGATACGATCAACATGGAGATGTTCACCGACGTCGACTAGTCTGTCTCACGTGATGATCGGACACGGCCTAGTTGACTCGGATCATGTTTCACTTAGATGACGAGAGGGATGTCTAATCCTGGTGGGAGTTCATTAAATAATTTGATTAGATGAACTTAATTATCATGAACTTAGTCTAAAATCTTTACAATATGTCTTGTAGATCAAATGGCCCACGTTACCCTCAACTTCAATGCGTTCCTAGAGAAAACCAAGTCAAAGATGATGGCAGAAACTATACGGACTGGGTCCGAACACGAGATCATCCTCATAGCTGCCAAGAAAGATTATGTCCTAGAAGCACCGCTAGGTGAAGCACCAATCGAGAGAACCAAGACGTTATGAACGGCTTGGCGGTCTCGTCTTGATGATTACTCCCTCGTTCAAGGCATGCTTTTACAGACTTAGAACCGGGGCTCCAAAAGTGTTTTGAGCAACACAGAAAGCATATGAGATGTTCAAGAGCTGAAAATGGTTTTCCAAGCTCATGCCCGGTCGAGAGATATGAAGTCTCCGACAAGTTCTTCAAATTTGTAAGATGGAGGAAAATAGTTCTGTCAGTGAGCACATACTCAAGATGTCTGGGTTGCATAACCGCTTGACTCAGATGGGAGTTAATCTCCCGGATGACGCGGTCATTGACATAATCCTTCAGTCGCTTCCACCGAGCTAAAAGAGCTTTGTGATGAACTTCAATATGCAGGGGATGGAAAAGACCATTCCTGAGGTATATCCAATGCTGAAATCAGCGGAGGTAGAGATCAAAAAGGAACATCAAGTGTTGATGGTGAATAAAACCACTAAGTTCAAGAAAGGCAAGGGTAAGAAGAACTTCAAGAAGGACGGCAAGGGAGTTTCCGCGCCCGGTAAGCCAGTTACCGGGAAGAAGTCAAACAATGGACCCAAGCCTGAGTGCTTTTATTGCAAGGGAAGTGGTCACTGGAAGCGAAACCGCCCCAAGTACTTAGCGGACAAGAAGGCTGGCAGAACCAAAGGTATATTTGATATACATGTAATTGATGTGTACCTTACCAGTGCTCGTAGTAGCTCACAGGTATTTGATACCGATCACGGTTGCTCATATTTGTAACTCAAAGCGTGAGTCATGCGGAATAAGCGGAGACCGGCAAAGGACGAGGTGACGATGTGCGTCGGGAATGGTTCCAAGGTCGATGTGATCGCCGTCGGCACGCTACCTCTACATTTACCTACGGGATTACTTTTAAACCTCAATAATTGTTATTTAGTACCAGCTTTGAGCATGAACATTGTATCTGGATCTCGTTTAATACGAGATGGCTACTCATTTAAATCCGAGAATAATGGTTGTTCTATTTATATGAGAGATATGTTTTATGGTCATGCCCGATGGTCAATGGTTTATTCTTAAAGAATCTCGAGCGTGATGTTACACATATTCATAGTGTGAATACCAAAAGATGTAAAGTTGATAACGATAGTCCCACATACTTGTGGCACCGCCACCTTGGTCACATTGGTGTCAAGCGCATGAAGAAGCTCCATGCCGATGGACTTTTAGAGTCTCGATTATGAATCATTTGACACATGCGAACCATGCCTCATGGGCAAAATGACCAAGACTCCGTTCTCCGGAACAATGGAGCGAGCAACCAACTTATTGGAAATCATACATACCGATGTGTGCGGTCCAATGAGCGCCGAGGCTCATGGAGGATATCGATTATGTTCTCACTCTCACTTGTGACTTGAGTAGATATGGGTATGTATACTTGATGAAACACAAGTCTGAGACCTTTGAAAAGTTCAAGGAATTTCAGGATGAGGTAGAGAATCAACGTGACCGAAAGATAAAGTTCTTACGATCAGATCGTGGGGGAGAATATCTAAGTCATGAATTTGGTATGCACTTAAGGAAATGTGGAATCGTTTCACAACTCACGCTGCCTCGAACACCTCAAGCGTAACGGTGTGTCCGAACGTCAGAATCGCACTTTATTGGATATGGTGCGATCTATGATGTCTCTTACCGATTTACCGCTATCATTTTGGGGATACGCTCTAGAGACAACTACATTCACTTTAAATAGGGCACCGTCTAAATCCGTTGAGACGACACCGTATGAATTATGGTTTGGCAAGAAACCTAAGCTGTCGTTTCTAAAAATTTGGGGATGCGATGCTTATGTCAAGAAACTTCAACCTGAAAAGCTCGAACCCAAGTCGGAAAAATACGTCTTCATAGGATAACCTAAGGAAACCATTGGGTATACCTTCTACTTAAGATCCGAAGGCAAGATCTTTGTTGCCAAGAACGGGTCCTTTCTGGAGAAAGAGTTTCTCTCGAAAGAATTAAGTGAGAGGAAAGTAGAGCTTGATGAAGTATTGCCTCTTGAAACGGTAAGTAGCGCAACTCAGGAAGATGTTCCTGTGGTGCCTGCACCGACAAGAGAGGAGGTTAATGATGATGATCAAGATACTTTGGATCAAGCTCCTACTGAACTTCGAAGGTCCACAAGGACACGTTCCGCACCAGAGTGGTACGGCAACCCTGTCTTGGAAATCATGTTGTTAGACAACGGTGAACCTTCGAACTATGAAGAAGCGATGGCGCGCCCAGATTCCAACAAATGGCTTGAAGCCATGCAATCCGAGATAGGATCCATGTATGAAAACAAAGTATGGACTTTGACAGACTTGCCCGATGATCGTGAGCAATAGAAAACAAATGGATCTTTAAGAAGAAGACGGACGCGGATGGTAATGTTACCATATATAAAGCTCGACTTGTCGCTAAGGGTTATCGACAAGTTCAAGGGATTGACTACGATGAGACTTTCTCTCCCGTAGCGAAGCTGAAGTCCATCCGAATCATGTTAGCAATTGCCGCATACTATGATTATGAGATATGGCAAATGGACGTCAAAATAGCATTCCTTAACGGCCATCTTAAGGAAGAACTGTGATATGATGCAGCGGAAGGTTTTGTCGACCTTGAGAATGCTAACAAGGTATGCAAGCTCCAGCGATCCATTTATGGGTTGGTGCAAGCATCTCGAGTTGGAACATTACTTTGATGAGATGATCAAAGCGTTTGGGTTTATGCGCACTTATGGAGAAGCCTGCGTTTACAAGAAAGTGAGTGGGAGCTCTGTAGCATTTCTCATATTATATGTAGATGACATACTTTTGATGGGAAATGATATAGAACTTTTGGACAAGATTAAGGCCTACTTGAATAAGTGTTTTCAATGAAGGACCTTGGAGAAGCTGCTTACATATTAGGCATCAAGATCTATAGGGATAGATCGAGACGCCTCATAGGTCTTTCACAAAGCACATACCTTGATAAGATATTGAAGAAGTTAAATATGGATCAGTCCAAGAAAGGGTTCTTGCTCAGACATAAGGTGTGAGATTGAGCTCGGCTCAATGCCCGACCACGGCGTAAGATAAAGAAGAGATGAGTGTCATCCCCTATGCCTCAGCCATAGGGTCTATTATGTATGCCATGTTGTGTACTGCACTGATGTAAACCTTGCCGTAAGTCCGTAGGAAGGTACCAAAGTAATCCCGGCAAGGAACACCGACAGCAATGTCAAGAACATCCTAAAGTACACGAAAAGGACTAAGGATATGTTTCTCGTTTATGGAGGTGACGAAGAGCTCGTCAGAAGGGTTACGTCGGCGCTAGCTTTGACACAGATCTCGATGACTCTAAGTCACGCCCGGATACGTGTACATTTTGAATGGTGGGGCGATGGCTGGTGCGCTTGCAAGCAAAGCGTCGTGGCGGGATCTACATGTGAAGCAGAGTACATGGCAGCCTCGAATGCAGCGCATGAAGCTATATGGGTGAAGGAGTTCATCACCGACCTAGGAGTCATACCCAATGTGTCGGGGCCGATCCCACTCTTCTGTGACAACACTGGAGCTATTGCACTTGCCAAGGAGCCTGTGTTTCACAAGAAGACCAGGCACATCAAGCGTTGCCGCTTCAACTCCATACGTGAAAATGTTCAAGATGGAGACATAGATATTTGTAAAGTACATACGGATCTGAATGTAGCGTATCCGCTGACTAAACCTCTCCCTCGAGCAAAACATGATCAACACCGTAACGCTATGGGTGTTCGATTCATCACAATGTAACTAGAAAATTGACTCTAGTGCAAGTGGGAGACTGTTGGAAATATGCCCTAGAGGCAATAATAAAATGGTTATTATTATATTTCTTTGTTCATGATAATAGTCTGTTATTCATGCTATGACTGTGTTATCCGGAAATCGTAATACACGTGTGAATACATAGACCACAACATGTCCCTAGTAAGCCTCTAGTTGACTAGCTCGTTGATCAACAGATAGTCATGGTTTCATGACTATGGACATTGGATGTCATTGATAACGGGATCACATCATTAGGAGAATGATGTGATGGACAAGACCCAATCCAAAGCATAGCTCAAAGATCGTGTGTAGTTCGTTTAGCTAGAGCTTTTCCAAGTGTCAAGTATCATTTCCTTAGACCATGAGATTGTGCAACTCCGGATACCGTAGGAGTGCTTTGGGTGTGCCAAACGTCACAAGTAATCGGGTGACTATAAAGGTACACTACGGGTATCTCCGAAAGTGTGTGTTGGGTTGGCACGAATCGAGACTGGGATTTGTCACTCCGTATGACGGAGAGGTGTCTCTGGAACCACTCGGTAATGCATCATCATAATGAGCTCAATGTGACCAAGTGTCTGGTCACGAGATCATGCATTACGGTACGAGTAAAGTGACTTGCCGGTAACGAGATTAAACGAGGTATTGGGATACCGACGATCGAGTCTCGGGCAAGTAACGCATCGATTGACAAAGGGAATTGTATCACGGGGTTGCTTGAATCCTCGACATCGTGGTTCATCCGATGAGATCATCGAGGAGCATGTGGGAGCCAACATGGGTATCCAGATCCCGCTGTTGGTTATTGACCGAGAGGCGTCTCATTATGTTCGATGTCTCCCGAACCCGTAGGGTCTACACACTTAAGGTTCGGTGACGCTAGGGTTGTAGAGATATGAGTATGCAGTAACCCGAAAATTGTTCGGGGTCCCGGATGAGATCCCGGACATCACGAGGAGTTCCGGAATGGTCCAGAGGTGAAGAATTATATATAGGAAGTGCAGTTTCAGCCATCGGGAAAGTTTCGGGGGTCACCGGTATTGTACCGGGACCACCTAAGGGTCCCGGTCCACCGGTTAGCCACCTATCCCGGAGGGCCCGTGGGCTGAAGTGGGAGGGGAACCAGCCCCTGGTGGGCTGGTGCGCCCCCCTTGGCCCCCCCTGCGCCTAAGGTTGGAAACCCTAGGGTTGGGGGGCGCCTCCACTTGCCTTGGGGGGCAAGCCTCCCCCTTGGCCGCCGCCCCCCCAGGAGATCTCATCTCCCAGGGTCGGCGCCCCCCCTAGGGGGCCTATATAAAGGGGGGGAGGGAGGGCAGCCGCACCCATGCCATAGGCGCCTCTCTCTCCCCTTGCTACACCTCTCCCTCTTGTAGAAGCTCGTGAAGCCTCTCGCCGAGATCATCACCAGATCCACCACCACGCCTGTCGTCTTGCTAGATCTCCGTCAACCTCTCATCCCCCTTGCGGATCAAGAAGGAGGAGACATCTTCCTCAACCGTGACGTGTGTTGAGCGCGGAGGTGCCGTCTGCTCAAAGACTAGGATCATCGGTGATTTGGATCACGACGAAGTACGACTCCCTCAACCCCGTTCTCTTGAACGCTTCCGCTCATGATCTACAAGGGTATGCAGATGCACTCCTCTCTCGTTGCTAGATGAACTCATAGATAGATCTTGGTGAAACCGTAGAAATTTTTATTTTCTGCAACGTTCCCCAACAACAGTGGCCTCCATGTGGCCTCTTGCGCCGAGCCCAGTAGAGGGAGGGCCTTTGGTCCCAGTTGGTGGCACCAACTGGACCAATAGGCATCCACGCCACAAGATTTCTGTGGCTTGGGTTTTGTTTTTTAAGGGGGGTTGGGGGTTTTGGGGTTAATTTAGGTCTTTCATATATTGTGTTAGCTAACTAATTAATAGAGAGAAGTGTCCTCTCTTTGTCCGTGCTTGGTCGATGCTACGTACTATACAGACGTATAGAGAGGACTAGCTAGAAACGCTTAGCTAGCTAGTAAGCAAATGAAGGAAACAGAAGATCGTCATGAACATATATGCATACAGAGAAGTGAAATCGACCACCTCTCCTTCTCCGAGAGATTGGTCGAACAACAAGTTCTCGTATATCTATCCGACACTACCGGCTACATATATACAATAATTATCTTTTACAAATATAATCTCCTAACATACGGACACGTGGTCCACATAGTATTCTCCGCCTTCAAATGATCACGTGGTCAAGAAAGAATGCCGCCAATTCCTCTTGAATTGCTCGCATGCGATCTGGTGCTAGGAGTTCATCCCGCATCCGAAACATCTAATCTTAAGAAGGGGGTCAATACATATACATATATATACATATACATATATATATACATATACATATATATATATATATATATATATATATATATATATATATATATATATATATATATATATATATATGAATGAATGAAACTCAACACAAATGATGGTAATAAAATAAAATTGTGAATATTGTTATTTACGCACTTCATATTGTTGGTCGAGTAGCCCGCTCACAGTGTCGTGTGGCGGATGGACTGCAAACGTAGTATCCACAAAAATCATTCCCTTGTTCCTGCCACAACCACTTTACAAGAAATAGAGGTCAATCAAACCGATAAGCAAGAATGCCAAATGGTATTGATAAAACTAGCACTTGAATCACTAGGAGATGCGTGGAACATGCTACTATAGTACATACTTTCGGTGTCTAAATTCCAGCTTCTTCGCAGTCCAAGCTTTTTTGGTGAATTTTCTCCAAACCCTGCCATACAAAGAAAACAATTACTTGATATCGTAAATGAACAAAGTTGTTGATATGGTGGATAATGATCGATTTAACTTACTTCTCGAGCATTTGAGTCATGTCCGCATACTCCTTGGGATCTTTTCGCTCTCGAGTCTAAGACAGTTACTACTTCCTGCTCAAGCTTAATCTCTAGGAGAATATAGTGGAACCTGTGCACGCATACATAACTCATCAATTACATTACTATAACCTGGACTAATGAGGGAAACAGAATATGCCACAAGACAGTAACACTCACTTGAAGTTGTAAGGAAAGAGTATTATATCTTTGTGTTCATTTATTACCAACGATCGTAGCAAGTTGGCCTCGGTATCTTTGGCATGATATTTAGCCTCAGTTGCATCTATGAGATATGTGTTAATGAACCCAATATTACCCACTTGTCTTTTCTTCAATTCGGTGATCTTCAATCTGCATAATATAGTGAGGATAATTATAAATACATGCAATGAAAGAGCTGAGTTATATAGAGAGACTTAATGACAGAAGTAGTACTACTTACGCATGATGGCAGTGACCGTTGCTTTATCGAGTGCCAATTGATTGAAAAACTGAAAGAACTCCTCAAATGGAACAAGCAACAGTTCAATTCCAACGAGGTCATGCTCCTTTTTAACTCTCACATACAAAGTACTCCTCCCCTTAGACTCTCTGCAGGTTTTCATGTACTAATCATGCAATCTTCGCATCATCGTTGATAGAGATCTTTCATCTTTGACGAGAGGCTTCCCGTACTCGTATCTTTGTGTCTGCACCTCCAAGAAATCATAATGTACATCGTCGGACAGGTAATCTCCAAGATTGCTATAATCGGGCACCATCCTCGGATCGACGATGTCGCTTAGCGAGCACCTTGAGCGGGGGCACGATTGCTTACGCTTGTTCGCCGAAAGGCAATTTGTTTCCCAGCTCGTTGTTCTTTCATCCTTTGATCAGCGACAAGACTTCCCGACCTCTCCACTTCGCAAATGCCTTTCCAATAATGCGCTCATAGTTGCCTTTCGCGGAGACTTGGGTGGTTTTGTCGGGGCAGCAGTGCGCTTTGCTTTCACCGGATCTACCTTCTCCTCCGAGGTGGATGTCTCTATGCTTTCAACCCTTGAAACCAGTCCTTCACTTGATTCGCCCGATCTTTGTGTTCTCCTCCGGTCATCTCGTATGGTAACTTCTCCGAGTCTTTAGAGAAGGAGCGAATCAGATGTCCTCCCGCCTTTGGCTGTCTTGCTAGACACCGCAGAAAGGTGACGGAGCGGATGTCTTCTTTCCTTGCTTACGAGGCGGAGGAGAAGGACTACGACGCGGAGCAGCCGGAGCAGGCTGGTCTCTTCTGACCCTTGCCGACGAGGCGGAGAAGGAGGAGGCTGGCTGCTCGGGCGCGCCGGCGCAGGCGGAGAAGGAGGCGGAGTGCCGCCACGCGCCGGAGAAGGAGCCGGCCGAGTGCCCTGATCGTCACTCGCCGGAGGAGGAGGCGGTGGAGGAGGCGGAGTGCCCTGACTCGCCGGAGGAGGAGGAGGAGGAGGAGGAGGCGGAGGCGTCCAGTTCGGAAGGTTGATGAGATCCTTCCGCCATAGGCATGGAGTCTTGAGCGTAACCCACCGAAGTCTCCCCTTCACCGGTAGGGTGGTCAAGCCGGAGGTCCTCAAATCCTCCGTTATTTCATCCACCATCACCCTAGCATATCCTTCTGGAATCGGCCGGCAGTGAAAAGTTCCGCCGGATTCAGTAGGATAAACAGAGCCAACAGCCGCCTTGACCTTCAAATTCATCCATTGTGCCATAAGGTGCCAATTTTGAGCCTCCGTGATAGCATCCACGGGATAGCTGGCAGGAGTCGTCAAGACATGCTCCGGCTGAAGCAGCTCGGTGGAATCCACGCCGCTTCTCCGCTGAGATGGCGGGGTAGATTCGGGGGATGCTTCGGCAGTTCGTTTGCCGCGATTTGCTTCTCGTTCCTCTATCGCTTGTACCCTTGCGTGCAGCGCCTGCAGTTCGGTCTGCTGCACTTTCTTCCTCCTCTCCTGGCATTTGTAACCGATCACATTCCTAAAACCCAAATTCCACGAAACGGAGCCTGGCATGCCTCGTGTCCGTCCAGGGTGCTCAGGATTCCCGAGGGCCATTGTGAGCTTGTCGTTCTCTCTGTCTGGAACGAACGTCCCTTGCTGTGCTGCTTCGATATATTGCTGAAGCCTCTTGACAGGTATGTCCAATTGATCGTCCGTCCAAATGCACTTCCTCGACAGGTCAAAGGTTCCGGCCACCGAAGAACCAAGTCCGGCAACGGTCGCCAGTTCATTGTCTCTCGTTCGATCCCTTTATCAAGCAGATCATTCTCAGCCTTGGCCCACTTAGGCCGGGCTATGAGGTAGCTATCCGACCCCGCATGCGACGGTGAAGCTTCTTTTTCGCAGCATTTTGCTTGTTTGTCGCCGACATCTTTTTACTCTTTTCCGATGTCTAGTGGGCCACAAATGCGGGCCCGTCATCTCTGATCTTCTCATATTTGCACTTGAATTCCGGTGTCTCTTTTTTATCGACAAACCTATTCAGGTCTTTCTTCCAATTCTGAATAGGTCTGCCATCTTCTTAAGAGCAAAAGACTTGATTAATTGCTCTTTAACCGCTTCTCCGGATCATCCTCTGGCGGAAGGGTGAAATTTGACTTCAGCTCAGTCCAAAGATCATTTTTCTGCATATCATTGACATAAGACACCTCAGGATCTTCGTTCTTAGGCTTATACCATTGCTGGATGCTGATCGGGATCTTGTCCCTAACCGTAACTCCCGTGACCGAGCAACAAATTCCTTCTTTGTTCGGATGGGTTCAATCGGTTGGCCGTCATGCGATTGCTATGATCTCAAACCTTTCATGCGAGCTCAACTTTTTTCTTCGGCCTCGTCTCTTTACCGGGTTGTGCTCGATCCGGAGGGCTAGAAAAAGAACAAAGACGAGAGTTAATTAATATGTACATACCAAAACAATGAATGCATCAATTAGCTAGTCAAGACAGCTTAACTAATATATATACCTGGCGGGACTCGGATTCGGTCACCGAGTCCGTCCTCATGGTCTACTTCTTGCACCGCATTGGGTCATCAGAGCCATCATAATCCCTAGCCAGCTTGCTTCTTCACCCTCTCCTTCCAGACCATCGGTGTCGTTGAGAAACATCAACGAAAGCGCAACGACATCACTTCCTTCTGCGATTATGTCCCTCAACAACGCTTCTTGTGCTTTGTCTCGGGGGGTGGCCATAGTTTCTACAAATATTTACAACATGGCAATTATTATTCAAACATGACAGATGGATATATTAGTGGCAAAGGTAGAACTAGCTAGCTAATCACAATAAGGAATCATATTAATTAGTGGCCTCGACGCTGCTTCTCTAGGGTTTCGAATTGGCCTCGACAACGCTTCAAGGGTTAGGGTGGCCTCGAGAACGCTTCAAGGAGGGTAATATCGACCCCACGTGTTGAAGCTATCGGGACGGGGTATATCGACAGCGACGACATACGTACATGGGAAAATAATATGCTTGTTTTTTCCTTCTTAAAAATACATGAAGTAGTATTGCTTGTTTTTTTAAAAATAATGTTCAAATAGAAATTTTAGAAAAAAAGAATGAGACGTCAGCGTCTGCGTTGAACACTACATCTATGTCCCACAAGTGACGTGGGCATCGACGCCCGCGTCACTTGTGGGACGTGGATGTAGTGTCCGACACCGACGGCCACATGTATCTCACACCCATTTATACTTGCTATTTAATTAGGGTTTCCTCTACGGCTTTCGCGACCCTCGGCGACCCTCGTTCGATAAAAAGAGGAAGAAGAAGAAAAAGAGAAGAAAGAATAGAGGAGTTCTCTCCTCTATTCTTTCTTCTGCTCTTTATTTTCTTCATCCTCTTCTTTTTTTATCCTCTTCTTCCTCTCATGTTCGACGACCCTCGACCCTGATAACATTTTTTTCCCCGATAACATTTTTTTCTCCGAGAGAGTTAGTGTTCCCGAGTTAACCGGAGGGTACATTGGTCATATCGGATTCGTCATATTTTGTAATGAATGTTCTATATACATAAATCCATTGATATCATTCCATACATACATAGACATCTACATTATATATGACCAAAAAAAATCAAAATTCATCATACATACATCTACAGTATATATGAACAAAAATTATAAACTTTCTCCCCAACTCATACATACATACATATATTTTGCAAAGGAGCAGGGAAGGAAGGAAGGGGAGGATGGGCGGTAGCTTCCTCTCCGGCGGGATCGGGAGGAGAGGCAGGCGGCCCGACGTCGGGGTGACGTGTGACGAAGACGGGCTCGGGGTGAGGGCGAGGCGGCAGTGGGCGTGCTTCGAGGCGGCGGATGGGCTCAGGGCGAGGGT
Organism: Aegilops bicornis; assembly: GCA_021605145.1. Classification (NCBI taxonomy): domain Eukaryota; kingdom Viridiplantae; phylum Streptophyta; class Magnoliopsida; order Poales; family Poaceae; genus Aegilops; species Aegilops bicornis. The sequence goes on along the minus strand of CM038673.1, from coordinate 170,855,575 downwards.
GCTCGAGCGGCCAGACGGCGGCCCGGCAGCAGCGAGGCAGAAGGCCGGGCAGCAGACAGGCTGGAAAGCGTTAGGGGGTGCTCGAAGCGGGCAGACGGCAGACGCATTTACGACAGGGCGAAGCGCCTTCGGGCGGCGGACGGCGTCGGCCAGTGGGCTCGAGGCGGGCGAGAACAGCGCGACGGGCGAGGCGCAGAGAGGGCAGCTGGCGTCGTCGTCGGCGGGATCAAGAAATCAACCAAAATTTTCACAAGTGTCAGTATATAGAACGAGCATTGGTCCCGGTTCGTGGCACAAACCGGGACCAATGCTACTAGTCCGGTTGGTGCCACCAACCGGGACCAAAGGCCTCTTTTCAAGAGCCCAAAGGCGGGAAGCAAGCTGACCTTTGGTCCCGGTTGGTGCCACCCTGCCGGGATCAAAGAACATTGGTCCCGGTTTGTGCCATCAACCGACCAATGCTACTAGTCGGTTGGTGGCACCAACCGGGACTAAAACACCTTCTTATTTGGCCGCGGTGGTGGGATTTTAGTCCCACCTCGCTAGTCAAGAGCTCCTGCACTGTTTATAAGCCACCTGCTCTGTGTTCCCTTTCGAACTCCCTGTGAACTGGCGGCTTACGGGCTTAATTTGACACCTAATGCAGTGGGCCCCTCTTGGGCTCTTCTTGGGCCTCAATCACAGCTCATGGTTGGGTTTCTAGTCGTATTCAGGGCCGTACGCCCGATGGTGGCATTTTTTTTTCTTTTTTGCTATTTATTTTTCATTTCTACTCGTAACTAAATACTTATAGTTTTTAGTGATATATATTTTTCTTTTAGGTCAAAAAATTATAAACTTTCTGTTAGTACCATTAGTTTTCAAATTTGAAAACACTTTTTTAGTTTTTTTTTGTTTTCTTTGTTGCTTTATTTAATTTATTTTGTTTCAATTACAACAAAATACTTATTGTTGCTATTTTATTTTATTTTCCATTTTTTGTTTTGTTTTCTGTATTATTTATTTTCTTCTGCTTTTTGCTTTATTTTTTAATTCTTTTTTTTTTGCTTTTAGGTCAAAATTATAAACTTTTAATTGTTTTCCTGTTTTAATTCTTTTTGTTTTGTTTCTACTTACAACAAAATTATAAACTTTCTCATATCGCCATTAGTTTTCAAAAAATGAACATAGATGCACCTATAGAGAAAATTCAGCCTAAATTCATAGTTTTAAAATGAACTCCCAAAAGTTGCCATAGCATGTGCATGTACAAAACGGACAATGGTATCATACTGCTCTGTTACAAAGTTGGCATGGTATCATCATACTAGTTGCGGAGAAAGTCTTCACTTTTTCTTCACTTGTGTCATTTTCTTATTACACGTAGAATCCATGGATAGTCTTCATCGCTTATCGTGATGCTTGGGTCAGCCTTGACTTTGAAGGGAGGAATTTCATGAAACTTTTCATACTCTTGACATGTCCGTCTCTTGCCCTCCACTCCCGTGATGTCCCTTTTCCCGAAAAGAACTATGTGGCGCTTTGGCTCATTGTATGATGTATTCGCTTCCTTATCTTTTCTTTTTCTTGGTCCGGTAGACATGTCCTTCACATAGATAACCTGTGCCACATCATTGGCTAGGACGAACGGTTCGTCGGTGTACCCAAGATTTTTCAGATCCACTGTTGTCATTCTGTACTGTGGGTCTACCTGTACCCCGCCTCCTAGCAGATTGACCCATTTGCACTTAAACAAAGGGACCTTAAAATCTACTCCGTAGTCAAGTTCCCATATGTCCACTATGTAACCATAATATGTGTCCTTTCCCCTCTCAGTTGCTGCATCAAAGCGGACACCGCTGTTTTGGTTGGTGCTCTTTTGATCTTGGTCAATCGTGTAAAATGTATTCCCATTTATTTCGCATCCTTTCCAAATCATTACAGTCGAAGATGGTCCTCGACAAAAAGTACAGCTCATCACAAAAGTGATGTCACATGTGAGACGATGTTTCCAACCAACTGCCGAAAGTCCTGATGTGTTCACATGTAATCCGATTAAATCGTGACCGCTCACGTGTTTGGAGCGCAGACTGTTCTTGTGTTCATCGACATACGGGTCACCAAGGTAGAGTTCTCAGAGAACTGTAGTGTGCTTGAGACCAAGAATATCCGTCCTCGTGATATTATTGAGTCCCTTCCAAGCGTGCCTTTTTCCAAATACTCCCCTCATACCACATTTAGGGAGACCTATCTTCTTAAGGCCAGGAATGAAGTCAACACAAAACCCGATGACATGCTCTGTTTGATGGCCCATGGAGATGCTTCCTTCCGCCTAGCGCCACATTACGGATATATTTCTTTAGGACTCCCATGAACCTCTCAAAGGGTACATATTGTGTAGAAATACGGGCCCGTAATGACAATCTCGTCAACTAGATGAACTAGGACGTGCATCATGATATTGAAGAAGGATGGTGGAAACACCATCTCGAACCCACAAGACATTGCGCCACATCACTCCTTAGCGTTGGTACGATTTCTCGATCGATCACCTTCCGAGATATTGCATTGAGGAATGCACATAGCTTCACAATGGCTAATCGGACGCTTTTCCGCAGAAGCCCCCTCAATGCAACCGGAAGCAGCTAAGGCCATAATCACGTGGCAGTCATGAGACTTTAGGTTCTCGAACTTTTTCTCTGGCATACTTATTATTCCCTTTATATTCGACGAGAAGCCAGTTGGGACCTTCATATTGAGCAGGCATTCAAAGAAGATTTCTTTCTCTTCCTTCGTAAGAGCGTAGTGGCGTGACCTTCATACTGCTTCGAGGCATGCCCTCTTTTCGCATAAGCGTTGCAGGTCCTCCCTGCGTCTCGTGTGTATCTTTTGTCTTCCCATACATGCCCAAGAAGCCTAGCAGGTTCACGCAAAGGTTCTTCGTCACGTGCATCACGTCGATCGAAGAGCGGACCTCTAGGTCTTTCCAAAGAGGGTAGGTCCCAAAATATAGATTTGTTCTTCCACATGGAGTGCGTGTCTCTCAGCGTCATTCGAACAGCTAGTCCGCCGACCCTTTCCAAAGATTACGTGTAAATCATTGACCATAGCAAGTACGTGATCACCGGTACGCATGGCGGGCTTCTTCCGGTGATCTGCCTCGCCTTCGAAATGCTTGCCTTTCTTTCGACATTGATGGTTGGTCGGAAGAAATCGACGATGGCCCAGGTACACATTCTTCCTGCAGCTTCCCAGGTATATACTATCGGTGTTGAGTAAACAGTACGTGCATTCGTGGTATCCCTTGTTTGTCTGTCCTGAAAGGTTACTCAGAGCGGGCAAATCGTTGATGGTCACGAACAGCAACGCTTTTAGGTCAAATTCCTCCTGTTTGTGCTCATCTCACGTACGTACACCGTTTCCATTCCACAGCTGTAAAAGTTCTTCAACTAATGGCCTTAGGTACACATCAATGTCGTTGCCGGGTTGCTTAGGGCCTTTGATGAGAACTGGCATCATAATGAACTTCCGCTTCATGCACATCCAAGGAGGAAGGTTATACATACATAGAGTCACGGGCTAGGTGCTGTGATTGCTGCTCTGCTCCCCGAAAGGATTAATGCCATCTGCGCTTAAAGCAAACATACGTTCCTTGGGTCCTTTGCAAACTCATCCCAGTACTTTCTCTCGATTTTTCTCCACTTCGACCCGTCAGCGGGTGCTCTCAACTTCCCGTCTTTCTTACGGTCCTCACTGTGCCATCGCATCAACTTGGCATGCTCTTCGTTTCTGAACAGATGTTTCAACCGTGGTATTATAGGAGCATACCACATCACCTTCACAGAACCCTCTTCCCCGGAGGCTCGTAAATCAACATCACCGGGGTCATCTAAATGCGATCTTATACCGCAATGCACCGTGACACTGGGCATGTGTTCAGATCCTTGTATGCACCATGATAGAGGATGCACGATCACTAGGGCATGCATGTATCTTCTGACCTCCAATCCTAGAGGGCATACGACCTTCTTTGCTGCGTATGTCTTTGTACCGGGCAATTCGTTATCCTTTGGAAGCTTCTTCTTCAATATTTTCAGAGCTTCTCAAATCCTTTATCGAGCACAAGATTCTCTGCCTTCCACCGCAGCAATTCCAAAGTATGGTACCGAGCTTTGTGTTGCCATCTTCGCAATTGGGGTACAACCCTTTTTGTGATCCTCTAACATGCGATCGAACTTCAGCTTCTCCTTTTGACTTTCGTGATTAAGGTCCTTGCATCGACAATGACCCGGCGGAGATCATCATCATCGGGCACATCGTCTGTTCCTCTTGATCTTCAAGCTTCTGCAGATTCGCAGAATCATCGTGCACATCGTCTCGTTCCTCTTGATGTTCAAAGAGCATCATCGTATTCGTGGGGCACATTGTTGTCATCGTACAATTCTTCTTCGCTGCCTTCCATCATAACCCCTATTTCTCCGTGCCTCGTCCAAACATTATAGTGTGGCATGAAACCCTTGTAAAGTAGGTGGGTGTGAAGGATTTTCCTACGAGTAAGACTTCAGATTCCCACATATAGGGCATGGACAACACATAAAACCATTCTGCTTGTTTGCCTCAGCCACTTCGAGAAAATCATGCACGCCCTTAATGTACTTTGAGGTGTGCCATCACCGCATATCCATTGCCGGGTTCGTCTGCTGCATGCGTTATATATAATTAAGTGTGTCAAAAATCATTACGTAACATCATGAATAGATAATTAAGTGAGCAAATTAATAGAAGTTCATCATCACATCAAAACCAAAGTACATACATAGTTCTCATCTAACAACATAAAGCTCTCAGAGCATCTAAATTAATTAAACCACACATTGAAACTATGTAAAACATTTCAATGCGAAAACAAATGCGATCATAATCGCAACTAAGGTAACAACTGATCCAACGGCATAATGATACCAAGCCTCAAGATGAATGGCATATTTTCTAATCTTTCTAATCTTCAAGCGCATTGCATCAATCTTGATCTTGTGATCATCGACGACATCCGCAACATGCAACTCCAATATCATCTTCTCCTCCTCAATTTTTTTTATTTTTCCTTCAAGAAATTGTTTTCTTCTTCAACTAAATTTAACCTCTCGACAATAGGGTCGGTTGGAATTTCCGGTTCAATAACCTCCTACATAAATAAAATCTATGTCACGTTGGTTGGCATAATTTTCATAAACAATAAATGAACCAATAGTTATGCAAAGATAATATATACCACATCCGAATCATAGACAGGACAAGGGCCGATGGGGGCGGATACCAAAACCATCGCACTATATAAGATGCAATAATAAAAGTAAGAAAATAATACAAGTATCTATCTAAACATACAAGTAAGAATATTTTTCCTTTCGTAAAGAAGATAAGAACAAGAGGCTCACCACGGTGGTGCCGGCGATGAGATCGGCGCGGGTGATCGACGACGGTGAAGACGGGGACGAGGCGTGACGGACCGCTAAACCTAGACAAATATTGAGGAAAATGGAGCTTGGAGGTTGAGCTTGGAGGGGAGAAAGCTTAAGTAGTGCGGCTCGGGCATTCCATCGAACACCTTGTGTGCATAGGAGGTGAGCTAGAGCACCACCAAGCCCTCTCCCCCTCGGCGGCCGTAAAAAATGAGCAGCAGGTGCTCGCTTCACGCTGAGGGGTATATATAGGCGCCTCATTGGTCCCGGTTGGTGGCATGAACCGACTAAAGGGGAGCCTTTGGTCCCTGATTCAAGCCACCAACCGGGACCAATGGTGGTGGGCAGAGCGAGGCCCATAGGTCCCGTTCGTCCCACCAACCGGGACCAATAGGGCTGCATTTAACCGGGACCAATGCCCACGAGGCCCTCGGCCGCCCCTCGGGATCACTTAACCGACAAATATTTCCATTCGTCCCGGTTCGTGGCAGAACCGGGACTAATGGGCTGACCCGGCCTGGACCATTGCCCCCTTTTCTACTAGTGTCTACCATCCCCCTCTCATACAATTGTCAGGAAGCAAATATAACAACGCCAGGAGACAAATCTAGGAATGACAGGAGGTAAATCTAAGAGTTTCCACAAGGCAAACCTAGGAGTTGCACCTATTCCTACATTCTGCCTTCCTCCTTCCCCTAAAATTTCTAGGAGGAAAATATAGGAGCGCTAGTAGGCAAACCTAGGAATTATCATTATCTAGGAAAGGGAAAATTCACTATTACCTAGGAAATACCGTTGATGTTTGTGAATGTGTATACCTGTAATTTTTCTTGCCATAAAAAACTAAAACCCATGAAAAATACTACGATACCAAATTACGTATCCTAGAATTCATAAAAGACGAGGTACTACTTCTCAAGTCATCTAGGCAATACAAAAGAACTTAATCATTCAAGAAACTACAAAAGGTTGTCATGTGGATATTTTTGCCACTAGAATTGTCATGGCAATTTAATCATCCATATACATTATATAATTCACAAATCGGAATAGAAAAACTTGCTACAATGTAATAGTATGATTTTCCACATAAACAAAAAACATTATATAAAAGAAATTTTCCAATTTCCTATAGTATGGGGTGTGGGAAAATTTTGTACGGTATATGTGGGGTGTGAAATTTTCCATGCTTATGTTGCCACCATTTAATGATGCCAACCCATACCTCTCTCCAATTTCGAAAAAATTCATTAGATGTAAAAAGAGAAAACTTCCCATGTGTTTTAGTTAGTACTACTTTTTGACATATGTATGAGTAGAAATGGCCTAGGTGCAAGCCTAAAAGTGGCAATATAGCCTGGCACCAGGAAACATAGTAGCTTATAGAAGAAAGCTAAGCCCGAAAGACACATACAAAAAGCCATGTGAATACATATTAACTTGTGGTAGTTTATTGTCGTGAGTGCATCAAATTTCTGATATACAACACAATATAAACAAAATGACCTAACTGACTGATCACAAATTTGCGACAAAGAATCCATTTAATCCACTAAATATACTATGCCACGCTTAGGTTACAAAGCATAATGCCGTATGCGTATGTAGTACATTTAGCAAAAAGGCATGAGACAAGGATATCTCATTTTGATGGTATGGTGAAACGTATAAGTGAGATGCCTATAGAGTATACACTAGGGAACACCATTCATATGTCCTTTTGCTCCTATCATCAATGTCATCCTATGTTGTTTCTCCTCCCAACGCACCATCACGTTGCTGCTCCTCTTACCCTTGTTGCCCGACAATGTCATAAATTGCCACATAGAAGTTAATTAGGTTGTCATGTTACATCCAAAAGATACTAACAAAAAAGGTAGCCCAAGGCATGCAAAGTTGGATCATCCATGGTAAAATAAAGTTACCATGAAAACATATATCTTTTGCCATAAAACAACTGTTAATTTGCCTTGGAAACTCAATTTAACAAATGCTATGTAAAACACGGTGAAGTTGCCATTAGGGAAAATGTGTAAGTACAATTGTTGTTAAAAGAATTTTTTTATTTGGGCTATTAAAAGCAAATCAAGCATACAAAAACGCACCTCAAGTTACAGGAAGACTAAGGATAACATGGCTAAAATACTCATTAATCATCAATGGAAACAAAGGTAGAATTGGGATGGCAAATGGCTGACTAAAATGTATAACATAGCATGATAGCTTCATCTTTTATCCTCATAAATCGTGTGGGAAAATTCTTTTTTGAATTGTCATGACAACAAAGATAGAATTGGGATGGCAAAAACTAGGTGACTAAAATGTACAACATAAGATGTCGACTAGATTTATTTCTTTTGTATTGAGTGGAAGCTAGGTAGAAAGGATAACTTGTAAGTTTTAAAAACCAGAACACATGGCAAATATGGCATTAGGTAGGCAAATATTGTATGCATTCATTTGACATTGCAATCACCACACTACTGGGAAAGGGTTTATAGGTGAACCCTAATGAGTGGCGGGCGCGGAGTGGCACCCGCCACTGCTATCTTGGAGAAACAGCACTGGCGGGTACCAAGATGCACCCGCCACTGTTATGGTCGCAACAGTGACGGGCATTTCACTGTACTTGCCACAGGTGGACTCCCTTCAGGATCCGCACTTGGTGGAAAACTCTAGTGGTGGGTGCATCTTAAGGGCACGCCACTGTTCTATTAGTGCCCTATGGCGGGCATCCCATAGCGCCCGCTACACATGTCTTTGGGCAACTCGCGCCAGAATAGTTCAAAAATTCTAAAACTATGCGATGGCGGGCCTTCTGGGCCACCTACCAGCTCTCCCCACACATAAAGTCCTCATCACGGCCACACTAAGTCGAATCCCCTTCTCCGGTGTTTGCCCCATTCATCCCATGCGGTGAGTCTTCTTCCACCGTTGTCTCTTCCCCGTCGCCGAGCCCGTTCGCGCCTCTCCCTCTGGTATGTCCCAAACTCCCTCACTCTCCTCTTTCTAGGGCACCACTGCCACCGCCGCTAGGGCTACGGGTAGGACGCTGCTGCCGCCTCCGCCATCGCTAGGTCTATGGATAGGGCACCACCACCACATCGCCGGTAGGGCTAGGGCATCGGCCACCGCCAGTAGGGTTAGGTCTCCACCGCCGCTAGCTAGGGATACGGTTAATTAGGGTGCCACCGCCGGTACGGTTATGTGCCGCCGCGACTCTTCAAATATGTTGTCGCCGGTAGTTGTCAGCAAGTTTTAATTAGGTTGTGATCAAATGTTTTCTATATATAGTTATGTAGGTTCCTGTGTATATATGCTTCATCTTATTAGAGTAGTACTTCTTGATACGTCTCCAACGTATCCATAATTTTTGCTTGTTCCATGCTGTTATATTATCATTCTTGGATGTTTTACAATCATTTTATAGCAACTTTATATCTTTTTTAGGACTAATCTCTTGACATAGTGCCCAAAGTGGTTGCTGTTTTTTTTGCTTGTTTTTACTTCGAATATCAAGCACCAAACGGAGTCCAAATGCAGCGAAACTTTTTGGAGAATTTTTTTGGACCAGAAGACACAAGATGGGCCAAAGAAGTACTGGAGGGGAGGCCCGAGGTGGGCACAACCCACCAGGGTACGCCCAGGTGGTTGTGCCCCCCTCGGTGACCTCCGACATCGCCTCTTCGCCCTATAAATACCCAAATATTCCAGAAACCCTAGGGGAGTTGAGAAACACAATTCCAGACGCCGCAAGTTTCAGAACCACGAGATCCAATCTAGACACCATCACCGAGGGGTATATCATCCTCATTGGTGCCTCTCTGATGATGCGTGAGTAATTCATCATTGAAAGTGCGTTATCGACTAGAGGGGGGTGAATAGGCGATGTTTACAAATTCATCACTGAGGAATTTCAAGGTGAGGAAATTCCTAAGCAACGAACTACTTAGCAGTGGAATAAGTACTCAGGTGCAAGCATAACAGAGCAGTAGCATAGTCATCATGATGAAATGAAAACAAGCGCAGAGTACAAGTAGCATAAACACAGGATAAGCAGGCTGAAGACAAACTGACTAAAGAAATAGGATTGAGGAAATTGAGAAAATCTTCAGTCAAAGTCTTCAAATAGTAATGGTCAAGTACTTCAACACAGAAATGAGGAAATAAAAGGGTTGAGAAAATAGAACCAGTAGCTTGGTGTAAGGGCATATTTATCCCTTAAGTGTTTTGGTGATTGATGACGATACTTTTGCGGACTAATCGTATGCCTTGAGTTTCTCAGATGTTTCATCACTAGGCACGAGACGATTCGGTGCCCCTCGGAGACTATTGAAGACGGCGTCATTCTACGTTTCTTTTTGGTGGATTTGAGTCGTAGGAGAGCCGTACTATTAAGAGGGGGTCCGCGTCGGAAAGGTTTGGGTGGAATCAACACGTACACTTGTTCTTCCTTTCCTTGCACTTTGGAGCATCTTCCCGTTGTCTTAGTTGTGCATAAATCCGACGGCCACTGCTGTTCTTGCGGTAGTACTGCTCTAGGGAGTGGTAGTACCGCAAGCACCAAATGATAGTATCACTGGGGGTCACGGTAGTACCGCTCCCCAGGAGCCGCAGTACCGCAACTCCTACGCCTTGTGCTGCTCCGGTACGGTAGTAGGCGCGGATGTAATTTTTTACATCCGCGCCCACACGGTAGTAATACCGCTGCTTCTGCTGTAGTACCGCCGAGTGGACACGGTAGTACCGCTCTCTTTGGAGCCGTAGTACCGCGGCCCTCATGCCCCGCATCGCTGCGCCGCGTAGTAGGAGCAGATGTGATTTACATCCGGCGCCTCCACGGTAGTACCGGCGCCTCGGTAGCTGATAGTACCGCGTCGGGTTTTCATGACCGCTTCTTTTCGGGAAGTAGGCACGGATGTAATTTATTTCATCCGCGCTCTTCGTAGGGTCAGTGGCTTGCTTGCCTTGGCGGTAGTATCATAAGGGTGCGCAGTAGTACCGCGCTGTGATAGTATCGCTTCGATCGAAGCGATCGAGGCTCTGCTGCCGCCGGTAGTACCTGCGGCCTTCCACGGTAGTACCGCGTGGCGGTGCAGAGTACCGTTTTCGGAGCGGTAGTACCGCGTGTCGCGGGCTGAACTAGAGGATAACGGTTGGATCTTTTCTCTGAGTATAAAAGGCGTGTCTCCTACCTCTAGTTGACCACCTCTTCCATCTCTAAGCTCCATTGTTGCTCCAAGCTCCATTTTGGCCCGATCTCTCTCCCTAGCCAATCAAACTTGTTGATTTGCTCGGGATTGGGTGACAAGGGCCCGATCTACACTTCCACCAAGAGACTTTTTATTCCCCCACTTATCCCTTATGATCTTGTTAGTCTTGGGTGTTTGAGCACCCTAGACGGTTGAGGTCACCGTGGAGCCATATTCCATTGTGGTGAAGCTTCGTGGTGTTGTTGGGAGCCTCCAATTAAGTTGTGGAGATTGCCCCAACCTTGTTTGTAAAGGTCTGATTTGCCGCCTTCAAGGGCACCAATAGTGGAATCACGGCACTTGCATTGTGCGAGGGCGTGAGGAGATTACTGATGGCCCTAGTGGCTTCTTGGGGAGCATTGTGCCTCCACACCGCTCTAACGGAGACGTTTCCTCAAAAGGAAGGAACTTGACAACACATCCTCGCCTCCACCGCTCCACTCTTGGTTATCTTATCCCTTTACTTGTGCAAGCTTATTTTTGTTTCTATCCTTGCTTGCTCTTGTGCTTGTGTTGATTGCATCATATAGGTTGTCCACCTAGTTGCACATCTAGACAACTTTTATTATTGCAAAGTTTAAATTGGTAAAGAAAAGCTTAAAAATTGTTAGTTGCCTATTCACCCCCTCTAGTCAACTATATCGATCCTTTCAATTGGTATCGAGCCTCGTCTCTTTTTAAGGACTTTACTGCACGAAGAGTATGGTCGACGCCGAGATGATGTGGGGAGCACTCCGGTGCGAATCCGATATCATCTACGGGAGATGGGGGTACCTCGATCTCTCGTGTGAGGAATTCAATGTATGCGTTGGACACATTGAAAACCTCCATGACGCACCGAGGTCAAGGACATGTTTAAGGAATTCCTAGAAGGGCTTAAACTTTCCACCGCACCCGTGAAAGTGGGTGATCCCGCCAACACGGAGCGGATGCTAACTCCGATAAGGGGGAAGCTACTAGTGAGAAAGCCCCATCGTCTAGTGGTAAGAATGGCACCGGCATCTTCGCCCATGTGCAACCTCCTCCCGTTTATGGTGGACCGATTCCTTCCACTCATTTTAATCATGCTGGTCCACCACCTAAGATTGATAAAAAGGAGGATTTTGATTCTTGGGTTTATCATTTTAAGTGTCATTTAAATCATGTGAACACTAACCTTTGGAGAATCATTGAAGAAGGTTTCTATCCGCATGACTCGAGCAACTTCTCTCCTAGAGAAGTCGTGGACCATCAATTCAATGAGAATGCTCTCTTCATCATCCAAGAAGCAATCCTTCCCGAAGACCTCCCTCATCTCCGGCCCTACTCCCTTGCCAAAGATGCTTGGCTCAAGGTGGTTTCTCTTTATCGAGGAAGCGCAAGCATTCAACGTTCCAATTATGAAGTGGTCCAAGATGAAGCCGATGAGTTTGCAATGAAAGAAGAAGAAGAACCTCGTGAGCTCTATCGGAGAGTAACCAAGCTTGCTGTCTCCCTCCGGGATCATGGAAGTAAGGACACGGATGACAACTGGATCAAGCGCAAATTCCTCAAGGCAATGATGCCCTACCACAAAGCCATGTCCTCCGTCATCCGTCAACGGCCGGACTTCCACACCCCGTCCTCAAGTGATGTGTTGGATGAGTTTGTGGCTATGAGCATATTGGACAAGACCACGACAATGCGGTGCTTCACTCCCAAAGAGAAAAGAAGCCCAACCTCGCTTTGAAGGCCAAGATTTGTGTCGAAGAAGATGGAGAGGAGGAAGAAGAAGAGAGCAACCTCGAAGATACGAAGTATGACTATCATGAACACATGGCCCTTGCTTCAAGGCAATTTTGGAGCAAGAAGAACTCAAGGCCCAACTTCAACAAGAGCAACTCAAGTGGCGCAAGGGGCAAGCCACAAGTGAGGACTTGTTTCAATTGTGGCAATGTGAGTCACTTTGTTGCGGAGTGCCCATATGAGAAGAGGGAAGACAATGCCGCAAGCTCATCCGTAAGGACAAGGCCAAGTCTTTCCCCAACAAGAGCAACTTCACCAAGAAGGCTCCTCACAAAGCATTGGTGGTTCAAGAAGAGTACAATGAGGATGATGATGATGATGAAGAAGATGGTGAGTCAGTTGCCATGGTCTCCGTTGCCATTGCAACGACTCCTCGGGTGTCTCTCTTCGATTCACCCAATGAAAGCATCACCGCCAAGTGCCTCATGGCTAAAGCCACCAACAAGGTAACCCCCAACATTAAAACTACCATCATCAATCATTCTTCTTTGACGGATTGCATTGATGAACATGAGGGGACTAATGTGGAGGAGAATGAGTTTGAGATCTTTATGGGTAAACTCAAGGGCAAATCCAAGAAGCACTTCGCTGCTCTCTTGGAACAACTTGGTGAAGCTAATGTCATGATCGAGGCTCATGAAGAAACCATCTCTAAGATGGAAGGGCATAGTCGTGACTATGCCGATGAGATTTCGGATCTTTCCAATGCTCTTGAGGAAGAGCGTGGTCTTCGTTTGGCTCTTGAGGAGTCATACAACGATGATCATGCTAAATTAAAGAAAGACCTTGATCATGCTCTTGTTGTGTCTCGTGTGCTTAACTCTGAGAAGGCAAAGCTTGGAGTTGATCTTGCTAGACTCAACGAGGAGTTTGACATTCTCGACAAGGCTCACAAAGTCTTGAAGGGTGCTCATGCTAGTCTCAAAGAGTCTCATGATCAACTCCAAGTGAAGCTAACCAAGGAGAAAGCCACCTTTCCTCATATGATATTGATTGATAATGCAAATGCTACTAACCCTTGTTGTGAGCATGTGCATCTTGTTGAGGAGAATGCTAAGTTGAAGGAGCAACTTGAAAAGGGCCTTGTCACATGCATACAAGGTGAGAAGAACCTTAACGACCTTTTGAGTAATCAAAAGGAAGTTGTGGCCAAGGAGGGATTGGGTTCTGCGCCAAGCCCAAGAGCAAGAAGAAGAATGACAAGACCAAGCAACCTCCTCCTCTAAAGCAAACTTTTGTGAGGGAGGGAGAGGGTGCTTCCAAGAAGAAGAATAACCATGCAAAGGGTGGCAATGCCAAGAAGGACAACATCATCCCCTTGAAAATAGCCATGACTTTAACCCCTCATATGTGTTGTGCCGCTAGTGATGGGCATGTTTATGCTAAATTTGTTGGTTCTTCTTATGAGTACATTGAATGGTCTATTTTGGTTCCTAAGACCCTCGTTACTAACATCAAAGGACCCATTACTAAATGGGTACCTAAAACCAAGCATTGATTTCTTGTAGGTGTTTGCTTCCGGTGGGGGATCATGGTTGCTCAATAGTGGATCAACGTATCATATGACCGGGAGCAAGGACTTGGTGGTGGACGTGCAAAAGATCCCATCTATGCCCACCAATGTTGAGTGGGGTGATGCCTCACATTCTAAGGTATTGGGTCTTGGCAAGGTTGTCGTTTCTCATGATCTAACGACGAGAAAGTCATGCTTGTTGAGTCCCTTGCATACAATTTGCTTTCCGCTCGTCAACTTGCACTCATGGGCTTTTGCCACCTTCTTTAACATTGATACCGTGGCCCTCTTGTGGAGCAAGACTCTTAAAGTAGCCTTTGTTGGGCATGTCGAGAATGGTCTTTATGTGATAAACTTTTCGGAGCGACCCACTAAGACCGCGACATGCCTAATGGCTAAAGTTGACGTGGGATGGCTTTGGCATCGCCGTTTAGCCCACGCCAATATGAGATCTTTGCAAAGTCTTCTCAAGGGGGACCATGTCCGTGGACTAACAAATGTTAGTTTTGCCAAAGATCGTGCTTGCAAAGGTTTGTATCGAAGGAAAGCTTCATGAAACGGCTCATCCTCCCACGACTATCATCTACTCGAAGAGACCCTTGGAGCTCCTGCACATGGACCTCTTTGGACCTCCATCCTTTGATAGTCTTGGGGGTAGAAAGTATTGCTTGGTGATTGTGGATGATTATTCAAGATACACTTGGGTATACTTCTTCAAGAGGAAGAGTGATACTCAACAAACTGTTATCGACTTTGCAAATGAAGCTCAACGTCAACATAATGCAAAGATCTTGACAATAAGAAGTGACAACGGCACTGAGTTCAAGAACTACACCTTGGATGAGTTTCTTAGTGAAGAGGGATCAAGCATCAATATTCGCACCATATACCCCTCAACAAAATGGTGTTATGCGAGAGGAAGAACCGGACGTTGATGGATGCGGCAAGGACCATGATGGCGGAGTTCAAGTCTCCATACAACTTTTTGGGCCGAAGCCATCAACACCACATGTCATGCATCCAATCGGCTCTATCTTCGCAAAGGCTTGAACAAGACTCCTTATGAGATACTCACCGGCAACAAGCCCAATCTCAAGTATTTCCGTGTGTTCGGTGTAAGTGTTTCATTCTCAAGAAAGGTGTTCGTTTGTCTAAATTTGAAGCTAGAGCTTATGAGGGCATATTTGTTGGTTATGCTACAAACTCTCATGTTATCGTGTGTCCTCAATAAATCCACGGACTTATTGAGGAGACATGTAACGTGGAGTTTGATGAGAATAACGGCTCCCAAGTGGAGCAAAGTGGCACTTGTGATGTAGGTGATGAAATTCCTCCTCAAGCCATAAGAAGAATGGGTGTTGGTTTTATCCTACCCGTTGAGGAACCCCTTGTGGCCGAAGGAGAAGGACAATGCTCCACTCAAGTGGAGCCATCACCAACTCAAGGCCCACACGCTTCCGAGGAACAAAGTGAAGGCCCTCAACCTCATGAACAAGACCAAGGGCAAGATCATGCTCAAGACGATGGTGACCCACCAAATGATGCCCAAGGTCGAGTTATCTTCCCCGAGCATGCTCAAGATCAAGAACATGTTCAAGACGGCGCTCAAGATGATCAAGTGACCCCTCCTCATCTCACCTCCGAGGAAGAATTAGGCGTCAGGCCGCCAAGATTGCATCCAAACTTACTACCAAAGGCCATCTCATGGAGAATGTGGTTGGAAGCCTAATGAAAGGGGTAAGCACTCAGAGACAATTGGCAAACTATTGTGAACATCACGCGTTTGTCTCTTGTGTTGAACCCCAAAAGGTCTATGAGGCGCTCGAGGACTCGGATTGGCTCAATGCCATGCATGAAGAACTCAACAATTTCGAGTACAACAAGGTGTGGAGATTGGTGCCAAGGCCATCGGGAACCACAACGTCATTGGAACCAAGTGGATCTTCAAGAACAAGCAAGATGCTCATGGGAACATCATTCGCAACAAGGCAAGATTGGTAGCGCATAGGCTACTCCCAAGTCGAGGGTATCGACTACGGTGAAACCTTTGCTCCCCGTTTCTCGTCTTGAATCCATTCGTTTGTTGATTGCTTATGCTGCCCATCACAACTTTAAGTTGCAACAAATGGATGTGAAAAGTGCTTTTCTTAATGGTCCTATTAATGAGTTGGTCTATGTCAAGCAACCCCCCGGGTTCGAGGACCCCTACTTCCCGGATCATGTGTATCAACTCGATAAGGCACTCTATGGCCTTAAACAAGCCCCACGTTCGTGGTATGACCTCCTTACCGAGTTGTTACAAGATCGTGGTTTTGAAGTGGGGCAAATCGATCCCACACTTTTACTAAGAAGGTCAATGGGGAGTTGTTCGTATGCCAACTATATGTTGATGATATTATCTTTGGTTTCCCTAACAAAGCTTTCAATGAGGAATTTGCCGCTCTCATGACCTCCAAGTTCAAGATGTCTTCTATGGGAGAGTTGAAGTTTTTCCTTGGTTTCGATATCAAACAAAGAAGAGAAGGAACCTTCATCAACCAAGCCAAATACACTCAAGACATGCTCAAAAGAGTCAAGCTAAGTGATGTCAAGCCGGCTACTACACCAATGCCTACCAAGTGCCAACTTGACATTGATCCCAATGGTAAAGCGGTGGATCAAAAGGTATATCGCTCCATGATTGGCTCCTTGCTTTACCTTTGTGCATCTAGACCGGATATCATGTTGAGTGTGGGAATGTGTGCACGGTTTCAAGCAAGATCAAGGAAAGCCACTATGTGGCGGCCGTTTAATCTTTCGATATTTGGCTCATACCCCAACTTTGGCTTATGGTACCCAAGAGGAGCAAACTTCAAGCTTGAAGGATTTACAGTTCGATTCCGATTAAGCGGAGACAAAGTGGATAGGAAGTCCACTTCCGGAGGGTGCCAATTTCTTGGTTGCTCTTTGGTAAGTTGGACTTCCAAGAAGCAAAGTTGTGTGTCTCTCTGCCCAATCAAGCGGAATATGTGGCGGCCGGTAGTTGTTGTGCTCAACTCCTATGGATGAGGCAAACTTTAAAGGAGTACGGTGTCATTTGTGACAAAGTGCCTCTTTGGTGTGATAATGAAAGTGCCATCAAGATTTCTCTCAACCCGGTGCAACACTTCAAGACGAAGCACATTGAGATTCGGTATCACTTCATCCGGATCACATTAGGCGAGGGAGATCGAGCTCAAGTATGTCAACACTCATGATAACCTTGCATATATTTTCACGAAGCCCTTGGATGAAGCAAGATTTCGCGAGTTAAGGCATGAGCTAAATATCATTGATTTGAGCAATGTGACTTGAACCCGTGCACCCCCACCACACTCATCTTGTTGTCTAGTTTAGGTGTAGGCATGGACAAAGGGGGAGTGTTGTTCTCTCAATGAACTCTCCCTCCCCCCTATCATGCATAAATAGATCAACTCTTTCACATTAGCCATTTTTGATGGTACTTGTGCTTCAAAGACGAGTTTTGGTCATGGGCCCAAGGATAATTCTTCGCGGTGCCATACCATCTAACTCAAACATAGGTGGCTTCGGCCACCGCCCTCTCCTTTTGAGAGGTTGTGTCGCTTGGTGTTCTCTTGTTGTCTTTCTGCCTCTGGTTTGTGCGTGTGCTTGTGGTTTCTTTTGTGTGAAAAGTTTCCGTGCAAAGACCTTTCTTTTTGTTTTGGAACCAGGGGTGTCTTGAGCTCACGGTACTACCGCGGTAGGCTACGGTACTACCGCGGCCATCCACGGTACTACCGCGTGTGGGAGCACGGTACTACTGCCCCCACACGGTAGTAATTTTTTACTGCCGCCTGGGTGAGCGGTACTACCGCTCCGGTGCGGTACTTCCGCCCGAGCGGTACTACCGCGATGACTCGGGTATTACCGCTACCGTCTTGGGCGCTGTGGGGATAAGGACGGGCAGGGGAGTTCTAACTCCCCATACCCATTCGCAGTTCCTCCCACGCCGTCTCTCTCTCTCTCTCTCCCGCTCAAGATAGGAGCCGGCGTTCGTCGCTGGATCTCCTCCTCCGGCTGCCCTCCCGTGATTCCGTCCGGTGGGATCCTTCCCCACCACGTGCTCTTGCTATGGACCCGTGTTTTTCCCCAATCCTTTCTCGCTTTTATTGCGTTCTTTGTCTTTAGGTTGTTGGGCGAGACTTGGATGTTCTAGAGATTCGTAGGCTTTCTCTTTGCAAGAATAGGATGAAGGAGAGTAGCCTTGCATAGGAATTATACTTGTTTTGTTGTCTTGCGCGAGATCTGATCACCGTAGTAATCGCCGTTGTTTGCTGGTCTTTTCAGATTCAACTGCCGCTCGATTCGGACGCGACGCTGCATTACCGCTTCGTCAAGCGCCGGTACTACCGCTTGCACGGTACTACCGCCCTGGGCGCGGTACTACAGACGCCTGCGGACACTAGAACCTTACTATCGCTTCCAACCACGGTACTACCGTGACCTAGCACGGTACTACCGCGACTTGGGGCAGTACTAATTTTTTAGTACCGCAGACACTGGCAGTCCTACCGTAGCTCACATCTAACGCTGGCCAACATTCACGTATATTTCCTATGAGTTTCTTGTGCTTTGTTGTGGTCTTTGCATTGATCCTCTTCGCGTTCGTTGGTGTTTTTTGCGTGTGTGTCTCGGTGGTGGCTCTCATTGCTCCAATCCCAGTCCATGACACCTGCTCCAAGCGTCTGCAAACCCAGTGTGATGCACCGGAGGGCTCCTCCGCCTCAAGCGCAATGTGAAGACTCTGCTAGCAAGTTCAAGGAGCCCGCCAAGGGCATGGATGAGATGCCCCAATCTGACTACGTCCGTCTCAGGCAGATTCACCCGTACGTGACCCCTCGTTCCTCTGTCAGGGGTTGTGAGCTGTTTTGGAACAAGCAACAAACCAACATCTATCTGGATGTCATCAAGAACAAGCAGAATACCTATGTGGATGTGAAATGGATTGACATGCATCACTTGAGGAAGGACAAGTTCCGTGCCTACTTTGGAGAGGCTCTGGACTTGGTGGAGCAGTTTGGCATTGAGCATGTGATATCCTTTCACCTTGACTATGATCCTGAGCTTATCTGTCAGTTCTTTGCTTCAGTTTACTTTCACCCTGATGAGGAGAGGAGGATGACCTGGATGACCAATGGCCGTAAGCTGACTGCTACTTGGAAGGAGTTCATGGATTTGCTCCAAGTACCTGATGACGGGCTCGACACTCCGTGGTGTTCGCCCCCATGCCAACTCTGATTACGCCAACAAGGACAGGCTTGCACCGTACTATGTTGAGAAGACGCTTCAAGTGGCAAGATAGGGTTGGTGCTCAACTCTTTCTCGGATATCATGTACCGCATCTTCCGCAACTCTTTGTTCCCTCGCATTGGTGACAAGGACAAGGTCCATGCCTATATGGTGGATATGACGCTCATCTGCGAGGAGGCTCGTTTGTCTCGAGACTCAGCCACTTGATGTCTCACACATCATGTGGTGTGAGCTTCGGTTTGCGGTGTTCAACCGCAAAGTGCCTATCTCTGGGCCCCTATCTGCTTCTCACGATCTCGAGGACCTAGGAGAAGATGATCCCTGGTGAGGAGTTCCTTGCCCCTGACTGGATTCGCCATGATCCCATTTGTCTGCGTGTCAAACCCAACTGGGCTAACACTACTACTCGTGCCGAGGCGTCTGCTGCTAGGGCTGCTGTTGGTGAGGAGGATCTTTGGCCGAGAATGTTGCTGAGGGCCATGCTGCTAGGCCTTCCCAGAGCTCCTCTATGCCTTCATGGGCCAAGAAGCTGAAGGACAAGATGAAGACTCTTTTCTGCATGCAAGCCAAGGGGCAGTACAGGACTCACGTGGCGTCCAAGGAGAGTCGTCGTCGGGACAGGAAGATCTTGCAGCTCTATGGTGAGGATGTGTCTGGCGGGTCTGAGGAGCGCATCACTCCAGAGGCCGAGTGGATGGAGAAGCAAGGCTACAGGTGGACTGATTCTGAGGAGGACGTCGAGGAGTCCATCCCTGCTGCCGAGGAGTCCGATGGAGAGGGTTGGGATGAGTTCCCTGCCGCTTGAGCCACCGCTTGTGTGTAGGTGTCCTCTCTGCCTTTTTGGCGTCTCGATGCCAAAGGGGGAGAGAGTGTAGGGATTTGCGAGTCTTGTGTCGTGTTCGTGTTTGGTGTGTTTATTGCGTTCTCGGTTGAACTTCGTTTGAACCTCGTTTTAGTTGCTTTTCCTTCATATGGTGTAAGACATATGCACTCTATCTATCTTAGCGAGCTTGTGTTATATTGTGCTATATGTTGCTTAGATGTTATTATTCGTGCCTTTGTCTCTAAAATATAGGGGGAGTGGTGATCCTAGTATGTGTGCTATGCAGTCCAAAGCATTCATCCAGTGCACACATCTAGGGGAGCCCGTCTATATTTTGGAGAGGAGGGTTGCCCTTGCTCAATATTATCGTATCTTTGTGCAAATCCCGTGTTGTCATCAATCCACCAAAAGGGGGAGATTGTAAGGGCATATTTATCCCTTAAGTGTTTTGGTGATTGATGACGATACTTTTGTGGACTAATCGTATGCCTTGAGTTTCTCAGATGTTTCATCACTAGGCACGAGACGATTCGGTGCCCCTCGGAGACTATTGAAGACGGCGTCGTTCTACGTGTCTGTTTGGTGGATTTGAGTCGTACGAGAGTCGTACTATTAAGAGGGGGTCCGCGTCGGAAAGGTTTGGGTGGAATCAACACGTACACTTGTTCTTCCTTTCCTTGCACTTTGGAGCATCTTCCCGTTGTCTTAGTTGTGCATAAATCCGACGGCCATTGTTGTTCTTGCGGTAGTACTGCTCTAGGGAGCGGTAGTACCGCAAGCACCAATGTAGTACCGCCGGGGTCATGGTAGTACCGCTCCCCGAGGGCCGTAGTACCGCAACTCCCTCGCCTTGTGCTGCTCCGCATGCAGTAGTAGACGCGGATGTAATTTTTTACATCCGCGCCCACACGGTAGTACCGCTCGTCCAGCGCGGTAGTACCGCGAGTGGACACGGTAGTACCGCTCTCTTGGAGCCGTAGTACCGTGGCCCTCATGCCCCGTACCGTTGCGCCGCGGTAGTAGGAGCGGATGTAATTTTTACATCCGCGCCTCCACGGTAGTACCGCGCCTCGGTAGCGGAAGTACCGCGTCGGGTTTTCACACTGTTTCTTTTTCAGCGGAAGTAGGCACGGATGTATTTTATTTCATCCGCGCTCTTCGTAGGCTGTGGCTTACCTGCCTTGCAGTAGTACCGCAAGGGTGCGTGGTAGTACCGCGCTGCGGTAATCTTGCGCTTCGATCGAGCTAGTCCTGTGTCTGCTTCTGCCACGGTAATCAGGCCTTCCACGGTAGTACCGGCGTGGCGTAGCGGTAGTACCGTGTTTTCAGAGCGATAATTACCCGTGTCGTGGCTGAACTAGAGGATAACGGTTGGATCTTTTCTCCGAGTATAAAAGGCGTGTCTCCTACCTCTAGTTGACCACCTCTTCCATCTCTAAGCTCCATTGTTGCTCCAAGATCCATTTTGGCCCGATCTCTCTCCCTAGCCAATCAAACTTGTTGATTTGCTCGGGATTGGGTGACAAGGGCCCGATCTACACTTCCACCAAGAGACTTTGATTCCCCCACTTATCCCTTGCGGATCTTGTTACTCTTGGGTGTTTGAGCACCCTAGACGGTTGAGGTCACCGTGGAGCCATATTCCATTGTGGTGAAGCTTCGTGGTGTTGTTGGGAGCCTCCAATTAAGTTGTGGAGATTGCCCCAAGCTTTTTTGTAAAGGTTCGGTTGCCGCCTTCAAGGGCACCAATAGTGGAATCACGGCACTTGCATTGTGCGAGGGCGTGAGGAGATTACGGTGGCCCTAGTGGCTTCTTGGGGAGCATTGTGCCTCCACACCGCTCTAACGGAGACGTACTTCCTCAAAAGGAAGGAACTTTGTAACACATCCTCGTCTCCACCGGCTCCACTCTTGGTTATCTTATCCCTTTACTTGTGCAAGCTTATTTGTGTTTCTATCCTTGCTTGCTCTTGTGCTTGTGTTGATTGCATCATATAGGTTGTCCACCTAGTTGCACATCTTGACAACCTTTATTATTGCAAAGTTTAAATTGGTAAAGAAAAACTTAAAAATTGTTAGTTGCCTATTCACCCCCCCCCCTCTCGTCAACTATATCGAGCCTTTCACTTGGTGAACACGATGATTTGGTAGACCAGTTCCAACTACTGTGGCAGTCGTACGTCCGGTTGGAGCGGCTAGGTATTTAAACCTGAGGACACACAGTCCTCAACGTATTCTCCTTGAGCTAAGGTCACACAGACCTTGCCCAATCACTCATGGTGAGTCTTCAAGTGACTTCTAATACGTCTCCGTCGTATCTATAATTTTTTATTGTTCCATGCCAATATTCTACAACTTTTACATACTTTTGGTAACTTTTTATACTATTTTTGGGACTAACATATTGATACAAAGGCTTACCGCCAGTTCTGCTTTGTTGCATGTTTTTGTTTCGTGAAAATCCATATCAAACGAATTCCAAACGGGATAAAAACTGACGGAGATTTTTTTTTGGAATATTTATGATTTTTGGGAAGAAGAATCAACGCGATACGACACCCTGTAAGGCGGTTGGAGCCCTTCTTTCGCCGCAAGAAAGCTAATTTCCGACTAGAGATCGTGTCCAAAATTCATCCCAATCGAAGTTACGGATCTCCGGTTATAAAAGAAACGGTGAAAGGGCAGAATCCAGAACACAGAAACAGAGAGAGACAGAGAGACAGATCCAATCTCGGAGGGGCTCTCGACCCTCCCACCCCATGGAGACCATGGACCAGAGAGGAAACCCTTCTCACATCTAGGGAGAAGGTCAAGGAAGAAGAAGAAGGAGGGGGGCTCTCTCCCCCTCGCTTCCGGTGGCGCCGGAACGCCGCCGGGGCCATAATCGTCACCGCGATCTACACCAACACCTCCGTCATCTTCACCAACATCTCCATCACCTTCCCCCATCTATCTACAGCGGTCCACTCTCCCGCAACCTGCTGTACCCTCTACTTGAACATGGTGCTCTATGCATCATATTATTATCCAATGATGTGTTGCCATCCTATGATGTTTGAGTAGATTTTCGTTGTCATATCGGTAATTGGTGAATTGCTATGATTGATTTACTTTGCTTGTGGTTATGTTGCTATCCTTTGGTGCCTATCATATGAGCACACGCGTGGATCACACCATGGGGTAAGTTGTATGTTGATAGGACTATGTATTGGAGGGCAAGAGTGACATAAGCTTCAACCTAGCATAGAAATTGATGCATACGGGATTGAAGTGGGACCAATATATCTTAATGCTATGGTTGGGTTTTACCTTAATGAACATTAGTAGTTGCGGATGCCTGCTAATAGTTCCAATCATAAGTGCATAGAATTCCAAGTCAGGGATGGGTCCCCCTTTGGTGTACTTCTTCCGCTCAATATTTTTTATTATTTCCAAAAATGACTTTCGTGGAGTTTCGGGACTTTTGGAGTTGTGCGTAATAGGTCTCTAATATTTGCTCCTTTTCCAACCTGTAATTCCAATTGCCTAGGCATTCTCCCTCCTTGTGTAAACCTTGTAAAATAAGAGAGAATAGGCTTAAGTATTGTGACAAAACGTGTAATAACAACCCATAATGCAATAAATATCAATATAAAAGCATGATGCAAAATGGGCGTATCAACTCCCCAAGCTTAGACCTCGCTTTTCCTCAAGCGGAAGCCGATAACGATAAATATGTCCCCATGTTTAGAGGTAGAGGTGTCGATAAGAATAAAATACGGACATGAAGGAATCATGATTATTCTCATAACATCAACATATATAGATATTGTCATATGATTTCTTATGCTCAAGTAATAATCTATTCACAATGCAAAAGTATGATTCAAAAACTTTATTGAGAACCAACAAACTATAATCCCAGTCATTGAAGCAATTGCAATTTATCATAACATCAGAAAGAGTCTATGTCAGAGCTTTATAGCAAGTCCACATACTCAACTATCATTTAGTCTTTCATAATTGCTAACACTCACGCAATACTTGTGGTTACAGAGTTTTAATGGGACCACGAGAGAGAAAGATAGGGGCTTATAGTTTCGCCTCCCAACCTTTTACCTCAAGGGTAATGTCAACAATAATAACTCATGCTCCCCTACATCCAATTAGATATATCTATCAGGATCTTTCCAACATCCTGTGCTTGCCAAAGGATAAAATGTAAAAAGGAAAGGTGAAGATCACCGTGGCTCTTGCATAAAGTAGAAGATAACAATAAAAGATAGGCCCTTCGCAGAGGGAAGCAGAGGTTGCCATGCGCTTTTATGGTTGGATGCACAAAATCTTAATGTGAAAGAACGTCACTTTATATTGCCCCTTGTGATATGAACCTTTATTATGCAGTCCGTCGCTTTTATTCTTCCACATCACAAGATCGTATAAAGCTTATTTTCTCCCACACTAATGAGTCATACATATTTACAGAGCAATTTTTATTGCTTGCACCAATGACAACTTACTTGAAGGATCTTACTCAATCCATAGGTAGATATGGTGGACTCTCATGGCAAAACTGGTTTAAGGGTTTTGGAAGCACAAGTAGTATCTCTACTTGGTGCTAAGAATTTGGCTAGCATGAGGGGAAAGGCAAGCTCAACATGTTGGATGATCCATGACAAGCATACTTTATCTCAGATATAAGAAAACATAACCCATTACGTTGTCTTCCTTGTCCAACGTCAACTCTTTAGCATGTCATAATTTAATGAGTGCTCCCAATCATAAAAGATGTCAATGATAATATATTTATATGTGAAACCTCTCTTTCCTTATTACTCCCTATTAATTGCAACGATGACCAAAGCTATGTCTGCCAACTCCCAACAACTTTTAATCATCATACTCTTTCTATGTGAAGTCATTACTCTCAATAAGATCAATATGAACTCTTTATTTCTTTTTATTCCTTTTCTCTTTTCTTTTATTCACTCAAGATCATGGCAAAATAATCAAGCCCTTAACTCAACACTAATCTTTATTATATAGCTCACGGACTCGATTACATAGAGAGATCATAAAGCAAAACTCAAAACTAGATCATGCCATAAACTTTATTCTACTATATCAAGATACTACTAATAGGATCGAACTAAGAAAAACGGTAAAGATAGGAGTGTGATTGTGATACGATACCGGGGCACCTCCCCCAAGCTTGGCAGTTGCCAAGGGTAGTGCCCATACCCATGTGGTTATATCTCCTTCTTTGTCGGTAAAGAAGGTGGAGGTGTTGATGGATAGTCGCACATCGAGCGTAAGAGGTCCTCCAGCTTGCGGATAATGACCTTGAGTTCAACAATATGCTCCTTCAACAAAATATTTTCACTCGTGAGATACTTGTTCTGTATACGAGCTAACTCAATCATCTTGAAACCTTCGATCTCAGTTGGGGTAAGAAGATTCTGATTAAGTTGAAGGATGTCTTCTATTGCCGGAACTTGGTCCTCCGTGGCCTTCTTGATCCCTTCATCCTTGTTGATCTCCATGGGTTCTTCCCTCTTCAGCTCTATCTTCATTAGCCAAGCATCGTTGTCACCATTGTTGGAGGAGGGGGACGACATGATGCCTGGCCTGGACAACCCTGACAGGAGACAGCTCGAAACAAGAACAGAGGGTAATTGCGTGATACGAGAGTCAAAACCTTCGGGAGAATATATAATGAATTTTTACCGACCAAAATATGTATCGTGCAAGAAAATGGAGTCCGGAGGGCACACGAGGTGCTCACGAGGTAGGGGGCGCGCCCAGGGGGTAGGGCGCGCCCTGCACCCTCGTGAAGGCCTCGTGTCCTTCCCGGACTGCTTCTTATTTTCTATTTTTCTAAATATTCCAAAACGGAGAAATATTGCCTTAAAAACTGTTTTGGAGTCGGTTTACTTACCGTACCACATACCTATTCCTTTTCGGAGTCTGAAACGTTCCGGAAAGTATCCCTTATGTATTTATCCGGGGTTACGGTTTCAATAACATTGGTTTCAACATTTATAGGATTACCTGAGATATAATGTTTGATTGTTTGACCGTTCACCACCTTCGGATTTGTGCCTTGAAGTTGTTGATTTTATGGCACCGGAACGATAAACCTCCTCGATAACGTAAGGTCCTTCCCATTTAGAGAGAAGTTTTCCTGCAAAAATCTTAAACGAGAGTTGTATAGCAGTACATAATCACCTACATTAAACTCATGCTTTTGTATCCTTTTGTCATGCCATATTTTAACTTTTTCTTTAAACAACTTGGCATTTTCATAAGCTTGGGTTCTCCATTCATCAAGTGAGCTAATATCAAATAACCTCTTCTCACCGACAAGTTTGAAATCATAGTTGAGCTCTTTAATAGCCCAATATGCCTTATGTTCTAGTTCGAGAGGTAAGTGACATGCTTTTCCATAAACCATTTTATACAGAGACATACCCATAGGATTTTTATATGCGATTCTGTAGGCCCATAATGCATCATCAAGTTTCTTGGACCAATTCTTTCTAGATCTATTGGCGGTCTTTTGCAAAATTAATTTGAGCTCTCTATTACTCGATTCTAGTTGACCACTAGACTGTGGGTGATAAGGAGATGCAATTCTATGATTAACATCATACTTAGCAAGCATTTTACAGAAAGCACCATGAATAAACTGTGAACCACCATCAGTCATTAAATATCTAGGGACTCCAAACCTCGGAAAAATAACTTCCTTAGGCATTTTAATAGAAGTGTTATGATCAACACTACTAGTTGGAATAGCTTCTACCCACTTAGTAATGTAATCAACAACAACTAAAATATGTGTATACCCATTAGAGGCAGGAAAAGGTCCCATATAATCAAAGCCCCAAACATCAAATGGTTCAATAACAAGTGAATAATTCATAGGCATTTCTTGACGTCTACTAATATTACCAATTCTTTGGCATTCATCACATGATAAGACAAACTTACAGGCATCCTTGAAGAGAGTAGGCCAATAAAAACTGGATTGCAATACCTTATGTGCAGTTCTATCTCCAAATGGTGTCCTCCATAAGCTTGGAGTGGCACTTGCGTAGGATCTGCTCCTGTTCATGCTCGGGTAGACAACGCCTAATAACACCATCTACTCCTTCTTTATAGAGATGTGGGTCATCCCAAAAGTAATGTCTTAAGTCATAGAAAAACTTTTTCTTTTGCTGGTATGTGAAACTAGGTGGTATAAATTTAGCAACGATGTAATTAGCATAATCAACATACCATGGAGTACTACAAGAAGCATTTATGACATTTAATTGCTCATAAGGAAAGCTATCATCAATAGGTAGTGGGTCATCAAGAACATTTTCTAACCTAGACAAGTTGTCTGCAACGGGGTTCTCAGCTCCTTTTCTATCAACGATATGCAAATCAAATTCTTGTAACAGGAGAACCCATCTAATAAGTCTAGGTTTAGCATCTTTCTTCTCCATAAGATATTTAATAGCAGCATGATCAGTGTGAATAGTTACTTTAGAATCAACAATATAAGGTCTGAACTTATCACAAGCAAATACAACTGCTAAGAATTCCTTTTTAGTAGTAGCATAATTTCTTTGAGCATTGTCTAGAGTCTTACTAGCATAACAGATAACATTTAATTTCTTATCAACTCTTTGCCCTAGAACAGCACCTACAGCATAATCACTAGCATCACACATAATTTCAAAGGGTAAATTCCAATCAGGTGGCTGGACAATAGGTGCAGAGATCAATGCTTTCTTAAGTATTTCAAAATCTTCTACACAATCATCATCAAAGACAAATGGTATATCTTTTTGTAATAAATTGGTCAGAGGCCGAGAAATTTTTGAGAAGTCCTTAATGAACCTCCTATAAAAACCGGGCGTGACCAAGGAAACTTCTTATACCTTTGATGTCCTTGGGACATGGCATCTTTTCAATAGCATCAACCTTGGCTTTATCAACTTCAATACCTCTTTCGTAAACTTTATGCCCCAAGACAATACCTTCATTAACCATAAAGTGGCACTTTTCCCAATTCAAGACAAGATTAGTTTCTTTACATCTTTGCAAAACTCGATCAAGGTTGCTCAAGCAATCATCAAAAGAGGATCCATAGACAGAAAAATCGTCCATGAAAACCTCACAAATCTTTTCACAAAAGTCAGAGAATATAGCCATCATGCATCTTTGAAAGGTAGCAGGTGCATTACATAAACCAAAAGGCATATGTCTATAAGCAAAAGTACCAAAAGGGCATGTAAAAGTGGTCTTTGATTGATCATTGGGTGACACAGGTATTTGAGAGAAACTAGAATAACCATCTAGAAAGCAAAATTGTGTATGTTTGGATAATCTTTCTAGCATTTGATCGATAAAAGGTAAGGGGTAATGATATTTTTTAGTAGCCTTATTTAATTTGCGGAAATCAATTACCATCCTATAACCTGTGATAATTCTTTGCGGAATCAATTCATCTTTATCATTAGGGAACGACGATAATACCTCCCTTCTTAGGGACACAATGGAGAGGATCGCATCAACCGACTATCAAAGAACGGGATAAATTATACCTGCCTCAAGGAGCTTTAGTATTTCCTTTCTTACCACTTCTTTCATTTTAGGATTCAAACCGTCGTTGATGATCAATAACTGGTTTGGCATCTTTCTCCAAATTTATTTTATGTTGACATAGAGTGGGACTAATGCCGTTAAGATCATCAAGAGTATATCCAATAGCAAAGACGACGCTTCTTCGTAGTTTTCAATAATCTCTCTTCTTCATGCTCTCAAAGGTTAGCGATAATAACAGGATATATCTTCTTTTCATCAAGATAAGCATATTTAAGAGTATTTGGCAACGGCTTAAGCTCAAACACGGGATCACCCTTGGGTGGAGGGGATCCCCTAGGATTTCAACAGCAAATTGTGTTTTGAGAATAGGTTCTGTTTAAAGAATACCTCATCTATTTCCCTTCTTTCATTCATAAACATATCATTTTCATGGTCTAGCAAATATTGTTCTAAAGGATCACTAGGAGGTACAACAATAGAAGCAAGACCAATAATTTCATCCTTACTAGGCAATTCTTCTTCACGGTGTTGTCTACTAAATTTAGAGAAATTAAACTCATGAGACATATCACCCAAACCAATAGTAACAACATTCTTTTCGCAGTCTATCTCAGCATTGATAGTGTTCAAGAAGGGTCTACCAAATATAATGGGACAAAAGCTATCTTGTGGGGAACCAAGAACAAAAAAATCAGCAGGATATTTAGTTTTCCCACACAAGACTTCAACATCTCTAACAATTCCCATTGGTGAAATAGTATCTCTATTGGCAAGTTTAATTGTGACATCAATATCTTCTATCTCAAAGGTGCAATATCATGCATAATTTCTTTGTATAAGTCATAAGGTATTGCACTAACACTAGCACCCATATCACATAAGCCATGATAACAACGATCTCCTATTTTAATGTAAATAACAGCACGCCTACCACATGTCTATGTTTATCTTTAGCACAAGGTTTGGCAATTCTAGCAGTTTCACCGCAGAAATAAATAACATGCCCATCAATATTATCAGCCAAGAGATCTTTAACAATAGCAATATTAGGATCAACTTTGACTTGCTCAGGAGGTGTGTAAGTTATAATATTGCTTTTACGAACCACAGTTGAAGCTTTAGCATGATCCTTTATTCTAACAGGGAAATGTGGTTTCTCAGCATAAGAAGTAGGAACAATAGGATCATTATAAGTGTCAGTCTTTTCTTCAACTTTAATAGGTGCAGCTACTTTTACTTCTATGGGAGGATGATATTTAAACCACTTCTCCTTGGGGAGATCAACATAAGTAGCAAAAGATTCACAGAATGAAGCTACTATCTCGTAGTCAAGTCCATATTGAGTGCTAAATTTACGGAAAACATCGGTATCCATAAAAGATTTAACACAATCAAACTTAGGTGTCATGCCCGACTCCTTACCTTCGCCGAGATTCCAATCTTCGTAGTTGCGTTCAATTCTATCCAATAAATTCCATTTGAATTCAATAGTCTTCATCATAAACGAGCCAAAGACAAGAAGTATCGAGCATGGACTGATTATTATGAGAAAGCCGAGCATAAATTTTTTGAAGAATTATTTCTCTTGAGGGCTCATGATTGGGGCATGAATATGACATTGATTTAAGCCTCCCCCAAGCTTGGGCGATGCTTTCTCCTTCGCGAGGCCAAAAATTATATATATAATTGCGATCACGATGAACAAGGTGCATATGATAATACTTCTGATGAAATTCCAATTTCATTCGTTTATAGTTCCATGACTTCGTATCATTACACAGCCTATACCATGTCGATGCATCTCCCTTCAAAGATAAAGGGAATACCTTCTTGTTAACAACATCATTAGGTATACCTGCAAGCTTAAATAATCCACAAACTTCATCCACATATATTAGGTGCTCATCAGGATGCTTTGTTCCATCTCCTACAAAAGGATTATCTAGCAGTTTTTCTAACATACCCGAAGGAACTTCAAAGGGAATAATTTCATTTTTAGTAGGTTCAGTAGGTTGAGGAGAAACTCTTTGCTCTCGTCGGTGAAGATACCCCAAACAAGCCCCTCAGAGGATTACTTTCCATAGTAACAAGTGACAGTAACTTTCAGACACTATATAAATTTTTCCTTACCAAATTCCACCTACCAAAGGCGCTTCACTCCCGGCAACGGGCGCCCAGGAAAAGAGTCTTCATGACCCACAAGTATAGGGGATCTATCATAGTCCTTTCGATAAGTAAGAGTGTCAAACCCAACGAGGAGCGTAAGGAAATGATAAGCGGTTTTCAGCAAGGTATTCTCTACAAATCTGAAATAAGTGGTAACAGAATAGTTTTGTGATAAGATAATTTGTAACAAGCAACAAGTAACAAAAAGAAAATAAAGTGCAGCAAGGTGGCCCAATCCTTTTTGTAGCAAAGGACAAGCCTGGACAAACTCTTATACAAGGAAAAGCGCTCCCGAGGACACATGGGAATATCGTCAAGCTAGTTTTCATCACGTTCATATGATTCGCGTTCGATACTTTGATAATTTGATATGTGGGTGGACCGGTGCTTGGGTGTTGTTCTTACTTGAACAAGCATCCCATTTACGATTAACCTCTATTGCAAGCATTCGCAACTACAAAAAAAGTATTAAGGTAAACCTAACCATAGCATGAAACATATGGATCCAACTCAAATTTCACGAAAGCAACGCATAAACTAGGGTTTAAGCTTACGTCACTCTAGCAACCCATCATCTACTTATTACTTCCCAATGCCTTCCTCTAGGCCCAAATAATGGTGAAGTGTTATGTAGTCGACGTTCACATAACACCACTAGAGGCTAGACAACATACATCTCATCAAAATATCGAGCGAATACAAAATTCACATGACTACTAATAGCAAGACTTCTCCCATGTCCTCGTGGAACAAACGTAACTACTCACAAAGCATATTCATGTTCATAATCGTGAGGGGTAATAATATGCATAAAGGATCTGAACATATGATCTTCCACCAAATAAACCAACTAGCATCAACTACAAGGAGTAATCAACACTACTAGCAACCTACTAGTACCAATCCCGGACTTGGAGACAAGAATTGGATACAAGAGATGAACTAGGATTTTGAGAGAAGATGGTGCTGGTGAAGATGTTCATAGAGATTGCCCTCTCCCGATGAGAGGAGCGTTGGTGATGACAATGGCGATGATTTCCCCCTCCCGGAGGGAAGTGTCCCCGGCAGAACAGCTCTGCCGGAGCCCTAGATTGGTTCCGCCAAGGTTCCGCCTCGTGGCGGAGTTTCATTCCGAAAGGTTGCTTATGATTTTTCCTCGATTTAAAGACCTCATATAGCGTAAGATGGCCATCGGAGAGCCAATAGGGGCCCACAAGGAGGGGCGCCACTGGGGGTAGGGTCGCCCACTCGTGGCCTGGTGGGTCCCCCTCTGATGTACTTCTTCCGCTCAATATTTTTTATTATTTCCAAAAATGACTTTCGTGGAGTTTCAGGACTTTTGAAGTTGTGCAGAATAGGTCTCTAATATTTGCTCCTTTTTCATCCCAGAATTCGAGCTGCCGGCATTCTCCCTCCTTGTGTAAACCTTGTAAAATAAGAGAGAATAGGCAAAAGTATTGTGACAAAACGTGTAATAACAGCCCATAATGCAATAAATATCGATATAAAAGCATGATGCAAAATGGACGTATCACCATACTCAAAAGATATAAGTGAAGTGCAAAGATCATTCTATAAATCAACCAAGGACTATCTCATATCAGCATGGTGCATAAAATAAAAATGAAAACTAAATGCAAAAGACGCTCCAAGATTTGCACATATCGCATGAACGAAACGAATCCGAAAACATACCGATATTTGTTGAAGAAAGATGGGTTTTCTTCCGGGGCATCCCCAAGCTTAGACGCTTGAGTCTCCTTGGATATTTACTTGGAGTGCCTTGGGCATCCCCAAGCTTGAGCTCTTGCCTCTCCTTCTTCTCCTCACATCGAGACCTTCTCGATCATCGAACACTTCATCCACACAAAATTTCAATGAGAAAACTTCGGTAAGATCCGTTAGTATAATAAAGCAAATCACTACTCTAAGTACTGTTGCAAACCAATTTCATATTTTTTTTTGCATTGTAGCTACTGTAATATAACTTTTCCATGGCTTAATCCACTGATAGAAATCAATAGTTTCATCAAAACAAGCAAACTATGCATCAAAAACAGAATCTGTCTAAAACAGAACAGTCTGTAATAATCTGAGCATTCACCATACTTATGATACTTTAAAAATTCTACCAAAATTAGGAAAAATAAAAAAGCTGTATATAAAGACAATGCAAAAAGTTTGAGAACCATTTGACGTTCCAGTAAAAAATTAAAAATCGCGCACTACAGCCAAAGTTTCTGTCCTGCACCGTACAAACCAACAAGCATTGTAAACATCCTAAAGGCAAACCTTGGCACATTATTTTTATAATACTATGGAATTGTACAAGGGATAATTATTTTGTTGAAAAGTTTCTGTAATCAAGATTCACAAAGTTTCCGTGAGTATGAACAAAGTTCAAGGCTAGCTCCCACTTTAACAATGGTCGTCTTTCTCACTTTCGCTTTTCTTTTTGAAAAAGTTTTAGGTTTCCCTTTTTTTTGTTTTTAAACTATATAAAAGCACACAACAGAAATAAATGACTCTCTAAAACTTCCGGGTTGTCTCCCCGGCAGCGCTTTCTTTAAAGCCATTAAGCTAGGCATATAGTGCTCAAGTAGTGAATCCACCCGGATCCCAAGGTATATCAAAGCCAATTTTAATTAGCAATGATTTGGCATTTAGTAGTGAGCACAAAGCAACATTTTAACATATAAGGAGGCTGGGCAACCCCCCGTCAGGAAGCTCCCCCGATTTGGACCTTTGGTGGCCGTCCGATCTGCCAGATTTCGGTCAACCGAGTCGTCCTGACCGTTAGATTTTTACTGCGCATTTTACCGAGCTGTTATTTTTTCTGCTCCATGACTGGTGGGCTCGCTGCGCCTGTCTATTGGCTGGGTGAGACTTGCCCCGGGTGAACCTTTCCTTGCGCGCAGCGCGTCGTACGTCGCCTGGCTCATCTGCAGTTGATGGGAAAGGATGGATCTTCGCATGTACACCCGCCGCTACCCTTTCACACGATGACAAATGGCCCGAGTTGGCTGATGGTCCCGCCCGTCAGTGGTTTCTGTAGTGGGTGGGTCAGCCCATTGAACGTGCAAGAGTGCCTTGGGCCAGGCCGCAATTCCCGCGCCGCCGCGACGTGCGTAGACTCCTTTCGCCCAGACGCCCAGTCCCACAGCCGCCGCGGCACTCCGCCTCCATCCTCCTGCTCCACCATGAGCGCCTCCTCCTCCTTCGGTTCTCGCCTGGGCTATGCCTCGCCCCCTCCCTGCCCCGGCCTCTTTCTTCTTGACCGGTAGCCGCTGCATCTCCTCACCGGGAGGAGTGACAGTAGCGGCAGGTAGAGGGGTGAGCTCAACAGGAGCAGGGGATGGTGCTCCACCACCTATACGCGCTCCATAGCCGGCTCTTCCTCCTCCCATCCCCTCACGCGCGCCGCCGGTGCCGGATCCCGCTTCTGTGCCGTCCCCTTCGCGCCGGCCGGCCACTACCGGCGCATCACCCTGGTAAGTCCCAGCCCATGCTCTGTTCTTATTCTCCGGCGAGATTTTCTCAGCCCCACATATTTTTATCTTTATGTTCTTCTCCGGCTTGAGGGAGTGGATTCCCATCACTAGATTCTTGGATAAAATGAGGAGATGCAAGATACTCCACAACCGCATGGACCAAACCTATAGCTGGATCGGCCTTGTTAAGGTGTGTATAAAATACAACATAAAAAAAGTAGTTCATATTTATTAGTTGATTCTCCAGTCTGATCGAAATATTCTCACGAATGTTTCTTTAGTGACAATATATTGAGATCTAGAACATTGCGGAGCAACGAGTGACAAAAGTATTAGATGAGATGTGGAACATTGTGGGTAACTCTTTGTTGACTGGACAAATGAGATGCAACGTGAGCTTCTTCGCCTGTAACGGGATGCATTTCTCTTCCAGATTATTGAAGAGATTGTTAAGGATTGAATGTTCTATTTGATACTGTCCAGATGAGTTCGTCCTGTGCTAGAAGGTGAGCTGATCCCAACCTAGGCCTCATGATGCTCCTGTCCTTCATATGTTTTTACTCTTCTCAGATTTTAGGCTAGGTGTATTAACATATACGCCACACACAAAATTTAGATCTTAGTGTAAGAGTAAATAGGGTCATTGTGCCTTGTTGAAAAATTAGCACTACAGAGAAGAAAGGAAATTATTAAAGAAGGATATAGTTGATTAGGTTGTTGTGGTGTTTCTTTGTAAATAATGACATGCTAACTTGCTTGTTTATTTTAGGTGTGTGGGATATAGGAGATACAAGGAGAGATATTTCAGTTGCAATCCAGCTTTATTTCAATGTAAAACATGGTAAGCATGCATAATCGTGCTGGTCTTTTACTCTCCAGTTCTGCGCCGCTGGTCAATTTTGAACTTGCAAACTGAACTGTAAAATGTTTGAATGCCTTGCCACATGAAGTTTTCTTTACCTGCTCTGACTACTTCATCTCTATTTATTTAGCAGGTTCTACGATCTCCTGTGTTGCTACATCTTGATCTCCTGCATTGTTGTAACTCTGTTCTGCTGCTCGAGGTTTGCTTCCTTCCTGACGTAATCTCTATCTGGTTTGTTTCTTGTCCCGTGTGTGATCATATTAGGCCTCCAGGATCTTGTGCTCCTACTATTCTTGTCTGAACTTTGTTAATTTTATCAGAAGAAGCAGGAGCAAAGCATACGCATGCTTCCTTGGTGAGTTTAGTGTTTACCCTGTCTCTGGAAGTTGAAATTGGCTCTCATGCGAGCGACAGCCTTTTGTTAGCCATGGTGAGTTTGAGGCTTACCCTCTGTTCTTGCTAGCTAAAATTGGTTTCTCGTTGAATAATGTTCATCACACTGTACTCATGAATACAAAGAAAGCTACAAAAGAGTCATATCGCATTTTCTTGAGATATCCGGCAACGGAATCTGATTGTACCCAAATGTGATAGATCCCACTCTTCGGCAGCTTGAATCTAAAGTTGTAGTGTCTGAACAAGACTAGGATCATGTTTACGATGCATTTTCCATCGATACAGATGTATGAATCCTAACTCCTGAATTAATAGTGAGAAGCCGTATATTTTACTTTTAGGTGTAAACAAATAGTAAAAGATGAGGTAGCCATCTCCTTCTGAATTAACAGTGAGAAGCCTACCAGCTGGATTTTATTCTTACATGATATCATGATATGAAGTATTATTCATATTTACTACTTAGGATGTATGCATATATGTTACTGGTTAGCATGATACTGTTAGCGGAAGTGGTAGTGCTCTTTATGGTCGATGATGGCATGCCACTCCAAACCACTCTGCTTTCCAACAACGCCGACAACCACAACAGGGGTGGATTCAGCCGCCAAGAGGCAGAGCGGCGGTCAATGGCAGTGGCCTGCTCCCAAGCTGCAGGTGAGAAGGTGACGCGGCGGTGGTTGGTTTGCATAAATATTGATCACTGCATTCTCAGAATATTTTGTGAGGTATCTTGATTGGCATAACAGGTTGCTAGAGTTGTTCAAGCAGGCGCGTTCGTTCTACTTTTGTTAATTTTTCTATCTATATTTTGTACTTAGTTTAGTTTGAATCAGTACCATAACAAGGCTAGGTTCGGTAACTACTTTTTGCTTTTTTACATAACGGCTGAATCAAATGCTCAGGTTAGTATGTTTGGTTAACAATGGCAGGGTCATTGTGGTGCCTGTTGGGCCTTTGGTGTTGTGGAGTGCCTGCAAGATCGTTTCTGCATTCCTCACAGCATGGTGAGCGCATATGGACGATCTGTCTACTCTCTGGTCTATTTTAAACAGACATGTTATTCTTTTCCTACATAACCATCCTGCTGTTTCTATTCCAGAAAATTTCACTTTATATCAATAAGCATTTATCTCCATGTTAACTTGGTGTAAGGTAGCTTTGACAATGTGTTGAGGCGATCTTAGTGTAAGAACAAATAGTTGGCTGCTCCCATTTTTATCTCATTTCGTAATCATCACAAGCTATGCCTATGTCAATATCTAAAAGTTTTTGGTGTTTGTTTCTCCTCCTTAAATCAATATTTTCATTTGATTTGTAGGACCGTTAGTAAGATTGTTCATTGGCAAGCGAAAGAGGTTTGCGGATTCTTGCACGACTAAGGAAGAAATTTGTTATTTGAAGTATGCACAAGAGATATTGCAAGGTATTTCTGTTACTAGCTTCATATCTTCTGGAACCTATGTACAGATAATGATTCGTAACTGCAATTATTTTTGTCCTAAATATAGAAGCAAATTGATGAGTTAGACTTCTGTATGGAAATTTAGATAGTAGTTCCTTGGAAGGCAGTTTAATTTCTTGCATTGATTCCTCATGCTATAAGCCACACCTTTCCTATTTTGTTAAAGAAGTAAACTCATGCTATACACCACCAGTCAGTCTAGCGCTCAAGCAGGCCACTAGGCCAGGCCATTCAAGCAAACCTCGTTGCCACTACAGTTTAGTTCTTAGCTATGCGTGTGACTATTCCAATCGACAGGACAAAAAACTATGGGAGGAATCAAAGGCACGCATCTGACCTCAGGTGCACATACCAATTGAAATAAGAGGTGATAATGTTATCATATAGCTATACTGGATTTATTATTAACTTAATGACCAAACTGGACGGTAAAAGCTTACTTCACTTGGATAACAGGAGTCGGACACCAAAAGCTTGCTATCTAATTTTCTTCTCTGTAGAGGAAAAAAATACCGATAATTGGACATTGAAAGTCTGCTAAAATTATTTTTTCGAACTATATAGTGTATACCTTTATAATATAGATCCTTGCTCATGTTACACCTTTCTTGTTCTTATGGCTAAAAAATAGCATATTAAACATTTCTTTATTTTTTCTGTGCTTTTCTTTTAATACAGTAGTGTCCATGCTTATGGATTTCTTATATTTTTGTTGTCAATCTAGCATGCCTGTGTCACTCCCGTCCTGTTTTAGCTCCCTTGATGGATGATTTCTGCCATTTCTTTTTATTCCCATTTCATGTGTAAGCATTTGATATATCATGAGGGTATGTATGATTTATTTGATATGGGCAAAGAAATATCTATTCCAAATATGGGATATTGGGTTGTGGTTGTTATTCCTTCACATGGTTTAGGCACTTCTGAGTTTGTTCCCTTTGAAATGGTGCTTTTTGGATATAGATATTGCTGATTGGTAATACTTATTGAAATGGTGTTTGTTGGATATAGATATTCCTGATTGGTAATACTTATACCTTATCTTTTTAGGTAATTTGTTCCGTTGCATGTGAGTGTAGGTTGGTCTGTTCTTTCAGGAAGAAAAAGAATAGGTCAAATTATGACTTTACGTCATGACCATAGCGCATTATTTCTCTTTATTTCTGCTATAATATGAGCCAATTAGAAACTGCTATATATGTGTTTTTCTTAATAATCTCATACTGGTGTGTTTTGCCTTCTCAAAAGAAAATCATGACAGGACTAATGCCCCCGTATCCATCCTTGAAGACGGGTTGCGCGAGCTATGCTTGCAGGGGGAATTAACTCGCAAGTTTGCAGCAGCAAGGGTTTTTCTACGTCTTGATGGGAAGCTAAATTAGTTTGCTTAGGTATACTAGAGATGAAATGTCACATCATTTACAATCATTTTGTTTAACTACTATGATGCATAAGATTTTTTGTTAGTTCTCATAATTCATCCAGTATACATTTCCTTTCGAACCAAAGAAATTAGATAGTCATATAAGAGAAGCATGAATGACGAGGGGTGAATCGAATGGGACCTTGCGCCATTTGGCGCCAATGGGTAATGTTATTATACATCTTATTGTAGATAGCAAGCCTCCATTCTTATTGTAGATAGCAGGCCTCCATACATCTTAAGGCGTGTTCTGTCCTTTTTATTTACGGGCTTGTTGAAATGTGCCCTCACAGAACCTTTGTACTTGATAGTGAAACTTGGTACGTGTGCGTGTGTGTGGACTTAATTACGTATATGTGCTCTCTGGCGGTTTGCTTTATCTATAAAGCGGCTAAAGCCTTTTTCGGTTATAAATTTTACCATATGTGCTTCCCACAATTTTTTATTTTGCGTCATTTGGCAACAGATCCACTCGAGGCCCTAGCAATGACGGGAGAGGGTCACCTACCGACGCCTATGAAATGGGTGGTTGGTGGCGGCTCGATCCACTCCTGGATCCTTCTTCTTCCACTTCCACGATGGCGAGATCGACATGCGACTGATGGTTGGTGGCGGCTCTATCCACTCATGGATCCTTCTTTCACTTCTCCGTCATTTAACACCGAGCAAATGGTCAAGGAGCATGGTATTGACGACGGCAGCCGGAAACATGATTTAAAATGGGACTTTATACCATCAAATACGAATGTGTGTGTGTGTATGTGTGTGTGGGTGTGTGTCTCATTGTATATTTTGTTTTAAGTTAAAATGTATATATTCATATCATTGTACACAACATCAACCGTGTTTCCTATTAGAGGGGATTAAACCATGTAATTTTATTTCATCGTGGGCATGACTTTAGCGTGCCTCTGCACCATTTGGCGCAACGGGTCCACTAGTATATCATGCAACAACTAAGTCTAACTCTATTCCTATGCATCGGCATGTCATAAATGAACAATTCATGCACACCTAGTAAAGGCCAATGCATATTATAAACAGTTTCTTGCAATTGTCATGTGGGAAACATAGAG
This sequence comes from Aegilops bicornis, assembly GCA_021605145.1. Taxonomy (NCBI): domain Eukaryota; kingdom Viridiplantae; phylum Streptophyta; class Magnoliopsida; order Poales; family Poaceae; genus Aegilops; species Aegilops bicornis. Next base: position 170,816,034 of record CM038673.1, on the reverse strand, counting down.
AGGTGGAGATATAGTTCCTCTCTCATAATAATTGCAAGTAGGAGCAGCAAGCACAAGCATATTATATCTATCAAAATCATCATGTATAATAGTAAAAGGCAACCCATCAATATAAACCTTAATAAGAGCAAACTTCTCGATATAGTGTAGTTTGGAGAATTCAAAAGATAGTAGGACTATCATGCGTGGGTGCAATAGCAACAATTTCATGTTTAACATAAGGAACTATAGCAAGTTCATCTCCATAAGCATAATTCATACTGGCATCTTGGCCACAAGCATAGCAAGCATCATCAAAAAGGGATATTTCAAGAGAATGAACGGGGTCATAACAATCATCATAGCAATCATCCTTCGGGAAGCACGAAGGGAAATTAAACAATGTATGAGTTGAAGAGTTACTCTCATTAGAAGGTGGGCACGGGTAGCTAATCCGCTCTTCCTCCTTTTGTTCTTCGCTCTCCTCATCATCTTTTTTATCCAATGAGCTTACAGTTTCATCAATTTCTTCTTCCATAGATTCCTGCAAAACATTAGTCTCTTCTTGGACAGCGGAGGAGTCCTCAATATATGGTTTAACATAGGCATTAGAAGCATAATTATCATAAAAAAATTCAAGTATGGCAAATTTTTCAGACTTGTAAAGAGTAGCATCATACTTTTCAATCAAAGAAGCAATTTCATAAGCACCCTTAAAAGCAACAAATTCTTCGATTTGTTGAACATCATAGTAATTATAAACACCCTTAGCATACGAAGATACGATTCCATTATCACTAAACTCACATTGATAGGGAAAGTGTTTCTTAGGGTTTTCAGAACAACAAGTAAAATCATATATTTCACATAAATTCCAAGCATAGCATTGCAAACGATGAATTTGATCCAATAAAAGTTTCCATTTTTCAGATATGCGATTATGCACATAACAAGCATGCTCATCTAAAGATTTGCCCTCAACTAAGCTATTTAGGGTTTCAACACGAGCATATAGGGATCGAAGATGATCCAAGTAAAAAGCTTCAGGAGTGATAGATTTTGAGTAGTTCTTCAACCATTGGTTCAAGAGGGTACAACTAACTTTTTTGGTATTTTATGCTTCCTACCCATAACTAAAGATAGAAAACAAGAGCACAAAATAAGAACTACTTAGTGATAAAGCAAACAAGCACACACACGAGAATATACACCCACGCTTATGACTCACCAAGAACGGGCGCCAGAAAAAGGTCTTGATAACCCACAAGTATAGGTGATCTATTGTAGCCTCTTTAGATAAGTAAGAGTGTCGAAACCAACGAGGAGCTAAAGGTAGAACAAATATTCCCTCAATTTCTATCGACCACCGATACAACTCTACCCACGCTTAACGTTTCCTTTACCTAGAACGAGTATGAAACTAGAAGTACTTTGTAGGTGTTTTTGGATAGGTTTGCAAGATAATAAAGAGCGCGTAAATAAAAAGTAGGGGCTGTTTAGGTAAAGAAGCAATAAAGTAAATATAGCGAGTGTGGAAAAGTGGTGGTAGGATTTGCGAAATTGTCCCTAAGCAATTGACTAGTTTACTAGACCGGTAGCAAGTTTTATGTGGGAGAGGCCACTTGCTAGCATGTCATCCTCGACTTGGAATTCTATGCACTTATGATTGGAACTATTAGCAAGCATCCGCAACTACTAACGTTCATTAAGGTAAAACCCAACCATAGCATTAAGATATATTGGTCCCCTTCAATCCCATATGCATCAATTTCTATGCTAGGTTGAAGCTTCATCACTCTTGCCCTCAAATACATAGTCCTATCAACATACAACTAACCCTATGGTGCGATCCACGCAGCTCATATGATGGGCACCAAAAGACAGCAACATAACCACAAGAAAATTAAATCAATCATAGCAATTCATCAACCACCGATAGGACAACGAAAATCTACTCAGATATCATAGGATGGCAACACATCATTGGATAATAATATGAAGCATAAAGCACCATGTTCAAGTAGAGGGTATAGCGGGTTGCGGGAGAGTGGACCGCCGTAGATAGAGGGGGGAAGGTGATGGATATGTTAGTGAAGATGGCGGAGGTGTTGGTGTAGCTCGCGGCGACGATGATGGCCCCGGCGGGGTTCCGGCGCCACCGGGAGAGAGGGAGAGAGCACCCCTTCTTCTTCTTCTTCCTTGACCTTCTCCCTAGATGGGAGAAGGGTTTCGCCTTTGGTCCATGGTCTCCATGGCGTGGGAGGGGCGAGAGCCCCTCCGAGATTGGATCTATTTCTCTGTCTCCCTCTGTTTATGCGTTCTCGTATTCTGCCCTTTCACCGTTTCGTATATATATGGAGATCCGTAACTCCGATTGGATTGAAACCTTCACCGAGATTTTTTTTCCTGAAAATTAGCTTTCTTGCGGCTGAATAAAAGCAGCACCCACCTTACGGGGGGCCACGAGGGGGGCAGGCGCGCCTAGGGGGTAGGTGCGCCCCCTGCCTCGTGCCCCCCTCGAGGCCTCGCGTTGATTCTTCTTCCCACATTGTCCAAATATTCCAAAATATTCTCTGTCTGTTTTATCCCGTTTGGATTCCATTTGATATGGGTTTTCGGCAAAACATAAACATGCAACAAACAGAACGGCACTAGGCAATCGGATCAATATGTTAGTCCCAAAAATAGTATAAAAAGTTGCTAAAAGTATATGAAAGTTGTAGAATATTGGCATGGAACAAACAAAAATTATAGATACGACGGAGGTCCTCATGAATATTGACAAAAAGTTGACAGAAAGTTGCATGGCAATACCTACTCCTCACATTGACATCAATTGATGGGCATCTCCATAGCCCGTTGATTAGCTGCGTCGATGTGAGACTTTCTTCCTTTTTGTCTTCTCCACACAACCTTCACCATCATATTCTATTCCACCTATATTGCTATGTCCATGGCTCACGCTCATGTATTGCGTGAAAGTTGAAAAGGTTTGAGAACGTCAAAAGTATGAAACAATTGCTTGGCTTGTCATCGGGTTGTGCATGATGTGAATATTTTGTGTGGTGAAGATGGAGCATAGCCGCACTATATGATTTTGTAGGGATAACTTTCTTTGGCCAGGTTATTTTGAAAATACATGATTGCTTTATTAGTATGCTTGAAGTATTATTGTCTTAATGTTAAATGATAGACTATTGCTTTGAACCACTCGCGTCTTAATACTCATGCCATGATTAGATTACATGATCAAGATTATGCTAGGTAGCATTCCACATCAAAAATTATCTTTTTTATCATTTACCTACTCGAGGACGAGCAGGAATTAAGCTTAGATGCTGATACGTCTCCGTCAGATCTATAATTTTTGATTGTTCCATGCCAATATTCTACAACTTTTACATACTTTTGGTAACTTTTTATACTATTTTTGGGACTAACATATTGATCCAAAGGCCAGTTCCTGCTTGTTGCATGTTTTTTGTTTCGCAGAAAATCCATATCAAACGGAGTCCAAACAGGATAAAAACTGACGGAGATTTTTTTGGAATATTAATGAATTTTGGGAAGAAGAATCAACGCGAGACGATGCCCGAGGGGGCCACGAGGCGGCGTGCCCTGTAAGGCGTGCTACCGACCTCGTGGACACCCCATAAGGCGGTTGGAGCCCTTCTTTCGCCGCAAGAAAGCTAATTTCCGGATATAGATTCAGCCCAATCGGAGTTGCGGATCTCCGGTTATAAAAGAAACGGTGAAAGGGCAGAATCCATAACACAGAAACAGAGAGAGACAGAGAGACAGATCCAATCTCGGAGGGGCTCTTGTCCCTCCCACGCCATGGAGACCATGCACCAGAGAAGGTCAAGGAAGAATAAGAAGGAGGGGGGCTCTCTCTCCCTCGCTTCCGGTGGCGCCAGAACGCCGCCGGGGCCATCATCATCACCGCGATCTACACCAACACCTCCATCATCTTCACCAACATCTCCATCGCCTTCCCCCATCTATCTACAGTGGTCCACTCTCCCGCAACCCTCTGTACCCTCTACTTGAACATGGTGCTCTATGCTTCATATTATTATCCAATGATGTGTTGCCATCCTATGATGTCTGAGTAGATTTTCGTTGTCATATCGGTAATTGGTGAATTGCTATGATTGATTTAATTTGCTTGTGGTTATGTTGCTGTCCTTTGGTGCCCATCATATGAGCTGCAATGCTTGGATCACACCATAGGGTTAGTTGTATGTTGATAGGACTATGTATTGGAAGGCAAGAGTGATAGAAGCTTCAACCTAGCATAGAAATTGATGCATACGGGATTGAAGGGGGGCCAATATATCTTAATGTTGTGGTTGGGTTTTACCTTAATGAACGTTAGTAGTTGCGTATGCTTGCTAATAGTTCCAACCATAAGTGTATACAATTCCAAGTCAGGGACGACATGCTAGCAGTGGCCTCTCCCACATAAAACTTGCTATCGGTCTAGTAAAGTAGGCAATTGCTTAGGGACAATTTCGCAACTCCTACCACCACTTTTCCACGCTCGCTAAAACTAACTTAGTTGTTTCTTTATCTAAACAGCCTCTAGTTTTTTATTTACGCGCTCTTTATTATCTTGCAAACCTATGCAAAAACACCTACAAAGTACTTCTAGTTTCATACTTGTTCTAGGTAAAGCGAACGTTAAGCGTGCGTAGAGTTGTATCGGTGGTCGATAAAACTTGAGGGAATATTTGTTCTAACTTTAGCTCCTCATTGGGTTTGACACTCTTACTTATCGAAAGAGGATACAATTGATCCCCTATACTTGTGGTTTATCAACTTCCAAACCTTCACAGACTCGGTCACTCGGCGATCCACAATCTCCTCTTGGATGCTCTAGACCATGACTCCTAACCGTCTGGAGGATGCACAATCCTCAAAGGTAACAAGTGTTGGTTCCACACAGGAACAATCTCTTTGGTGATGCTCAATCACTTTGGGTTTGTAGGTGTTTGGGTTTGGGTTTTCCTCACTTGATGATTTTCGCTCAAAGTCCTCGGAGGATGGGATGCTCTCAATGACAAGTGTCAGTTTCTCTTGGAGTAGCCAACCAACTAGTGGTTGTAGGGGGCGGCTATTTATAGCCTAGGGAGCAGCCCGACATGATAAGACATAAATGCCCTTCAATGATATGACCGTTAGGTGGGTAGATATTTTGGGAAAGCTGGCTCGTAGCAAAGCAATGGTCGGATATTTGAGTATCAAATTCCTCAGGGCTATCATGTTCCTCACTTGTAGGCAATCCAAGACCGGCGAATTCCTAACTCCTCGCTTAGAACAAATTCCTCGAGACCGTAAGATCTTTTTCTCTCACATCAAGAAATTGATCGAATCAGATGACATTTCCAATGGCTTCACTCGGAATGATTGGTAGGTGTAGCATTTTGAGATGAGCATCACTTGGAAACTTTTCCTTAGTTTTACCTCGACCCCTTTAATAAAGACGGTGTTTCCTATGACTCAAGAAAGAGAAAATGAAACTACGAAAACAAAAGTCTTCACGCTTCATATTCCTCGCATGTATACCAAGTCTTCACGGTCACACCAATTTCTTCACTTTCAAAGTCTTCAAGAAAACCAAAGTCTTCAGTTGAAGACAATAATGTTTAGGGGTCGAATTTCATCGTAAATATCATACTCCTTATAGACTTATAGACCTATGTACACTCACAAACTCATTAGTCCCTTAACCTATAAGTTTTCAATACACCAAAATCACTAAGGGGCACTAGATGCACTTACAATCTCCCCCTTTTTGGTGATTGATGACAATATAGGTTAAGTTTTCAACGGGGATAAACATATGAAGTGTAAATATTGATATTGAGGAATTTGATTTGCAAGATCTAGAAGAACTCCCCCTGAAGATGTGCATATTGAGGAATTTGCTTTGAATAGCAAATGCACATTGTAGAGTAGAATCATGGAGATCTCCCCCTATATCTTGTAATTCACATTTAACATATGATATGAAGAATTTCAAATGCGCGATGAAATATGGTGACTGATGTAATTCAGCATGTGTGCATTAACATATTTGAGGAAATAGCATGCAGAAGAACAGAGCAAAAGTATCAGACCACCATAGGACTTAAGTTTACAACTCGATCCAACAAACACTTCAGAAGAACGAGAGTTGTAACTTAACAAAAAACGCCCATATAAGAGACCTGCTTGAAGACTAACTCAAATTTCTCCCCCTTTGTCATCGAATGAACAAAAGGGGCGAAAAGTGAGGACTAACGCTCAAGAATATCATCAAGATGTCGATGGAGGAGTGCCAGCGTTGTTGGGGTCGTCTGCTGGAGTAGGGCCCGCCATGTGTCGTTCAAGTCTTCGGCTTATTCCGTCTACCGATGAGGAATATGAATCTGGCGACCAAGTGAGGAACTTTGACCTTCTTGAACTTCTTCAAAGGTGGTGAGACCACCAAAGTCCTGTTGGAAGCCCATCTCGCTGAGATCTTCATCAACGTAGAGGTGAGACATTATGGCCCAAGTGCGATCAAAAACTTCATGCAAGTAGTAATGGTTCTTCTTCACAGTGTTTTGCGTTATCGTCATGTTTTGAAGAATTGAACCGAACTGGCACTTGACCCACTTGTGGTTGCGATCGACCTTCTGATGAAGACTGAGGAGAAGCTCACGATCAGTCATCACACGCGGAGCAGTGGCTTGAGGAAATTGCTTGGAAGCATTTGCGGCAGAATCATGTGTGGCAGAGTCATCCTTGGTGGAATAAGATGCGGCTTTGCGAAACTGTCCATCCAATGGACGAGTGCCTTCATCAATAATAGCATCCTTGCAATTCTCATCAGTTGAGGAAACGGTCCTTTTGAGGACTTCAATCGGGGGCAAATAGTTGAGATGATTTTGAAAATCAGCCTTGTAATGAATTGAAGACCTTGATCTGATGAATCTCATAATCCAGGGAGCGTAAGGCTTCAACTCAAATGGTGACAAAGCAGCATTGGCCAAAGTCGTCATGAAGAAATCTGATAGTTGATAGGAATTCCATGAATGATATTGAACAGCAAATTCTTCATTATGCCAACAACCTCTTCTTCATCAGAGTTGTGGCCTTTGATTGGACTGAGGGTTTTGGTCAAGATTCTATAGATCGTCCTTGGCACATAAAGAAATTCCTTGACAAGGAATGTGGTGCGTGGAGCTTGGCCTGGCTTCAAAGGCTTCAGCAACACTTGCATCAGATGGTTGGAGAGCTCAGGTTCAGCATAGATGAGCCTTGCACCTTCAGTGGGCGGACTGACTGGGACGGTGTGAAGCAATTCAGAGGCCGGAGCTTTGTAGTGAGTGTTTTCAGTCATCCAGTCAAGCACCCATGAATTGACATCTTCAACATTGCCAGTGATGTGCAGCGTGGCGAAGAACTGAAGAATGAGTTCTTCATTCCAATCGCAAATGTCGGTGCAGAAGTTGAGCAGCACAGCATCATGAAGAACACTGAGGACTGGGGTGAAGCACGGTAGAGACTCCATATCCACATGAGGAAGTTGCTCATGGTCAAAAACTTTGTCCTTATTAAACAGCAATGAGGAATATAAATTCATCTGGCTGGCAGTCCAAAACGCTTGTGTCGAAGACGAGCAGAGTCATATGGATTGTAGTCAGAGAAGAAATGATGCTCAGCAAAGAAGTCATCAACCTTGAACTTCTGCTTCTTGGTGTGAGGATTCTTTGGCTTGGGCTGAAGATTAGCAGTTGAAGTCTTCACAGCCTCTTGAAGCACAGTCTCTGGAGCCACAAGCTGAGGAATTTCAGGAGCAGTGTCATCAGCAGCAGCCTTGGCCTCCATTTCTTCAGCAACATTTGCTTCAGCGCTAGTGGCTAGAACTTCTTCTGGAATAGATGTAGTGAAGCTTGATGTTCTTCGAGCCGTGATGAATTTCTTCGGTTTGGACCGGGACCGAGGGAAGTTGATGAAGAGGTGTGGTCGGTGGTGAATTGGGGTGATGACTTTCCCTGTAGTCATCATTCGAATGAGAGTTGTAGACCCAATATCCACATCCTCGCCTTCTTTCATCAATTTCTTCAACTCCTACCTCTTCACCGTGAATGAGGCACAGTGCAATGATACTGGAGGAGTTGAAGGGATATCATCCACTTCAATTTCTTCATCCAACCGCCTCGACGTTGCAGTGGAAGGATCTTCTTCATCTGATTCACTAGGAATCACATACTCCTCACCAATGTGAACAACCTCCTTTGATGGCATTCTTGATATTGGAACAACATCTATTGGGTGTGAAAATGATCTTGTCAAAGTCTTCACTTTCTTTGGAGCTGAAGACTCTGAGGATGCAGATGCTTTCCTTTTCTTCACTGCTGCCCTCTCTGCAGCCTTGGTCTTCTTCGCTTCTGATGCAGAAGGAAGATTAGTACTTGTCGTCTGTGCAGGAGGAGCAGAAGAATTGGTGCAATTTCTTCAGTAAATCGATGCAGCTTGCCTCGCATGTTCGATTTCCTCGTGCTCGTGAGCAGATGCTTCAACCGACCTGCTTTGTTCATCGATGCAACAAAGGAGGTTGTCCTGGCAATTTCTTCAGCGGCTGGAATTTCTTCATCAGCCCTAGTGCTTTCATTTTCTTCAACAGCCTGATTTTTATCAGCTGTGCTTACATGTTCTTTAGTAGGCTGAGCAGGTGCTTCAGCCTGAGGAATTTGACATTGCGTTGAAGCTACAACATTTGAGGTAAACCCCTTCACCATTCTGACGAATCTGACTTTGGCTCCTAGCCAATCTACACGGTATGCGTCAAATTCATCACTGAGTGCTTTGATCTTAGTTTGCATGGCCACAAGTTCATGAGGAGTCATAGTGACAACATTCTTCTTCAGAAAACGCTCCTTCTTGTACTGAGCTTTCTTGATTTTCGGCCTTGTCAAACTTCCATTTTTCCTCACCAATAAAGGCCGTCAACATATGACTTTGGCCAGGTGTGAGATTGAAATCAGGCATAGGAGTTTTGGGGTCCTTGTGCCAGAGATCGATAAAGTCAAGGATCAACTTGGGATCCAGCTGAAGAGGCACATTACTGCCTTTGGCTCTAGCGGCCTTTTGATGCATGTCTCTGATGACTTTAGCCAATTCTTCATCATCAGCTTCGTCTCCACTAGATGGTTCATGAAAAGCGACATGCTTCTTGTGAGGACTTGGCCTCGAGCCTCGTTCAGCAGCAACCTTTTTCTTCAGCAAGGTCGAAGCTGTTGAGGATTGTAGAGGAGCTGAAGAACTTGCAGAAACTCCTGAAGCAATTGATATGCCAGTGGTCCTTTGGCAAGAGGCGAGATGCATAGGTGCCAAGGACTTGGCAGCAGCAACTGAGGATTTTGCAATGGGAACTGGAGCTGCTTTGGAGGAGGTGGCATGAGGCACTGGCCGTGAGGGCTTTGAGGAACTTGGCCATGAGGGCATTGTTGAGGAACTGGGCTTGTGAGCAGGCTTCTTGGGCATAGCCTTCTTGGGCTTGCTATCAGAGGCCTCAGCAGCAGCAGCAGCAGAATCTTCATTGAATTTCTTCACTGCTTCTTTGGCCAACTTGGCTTGCCGCTTTGCCCATTCTTTTGTAAAGTCCTCACCACACTTGATGCTAGTGGGATCGACTTCTTGGCCTGGTGCCAATGGAGGTCTTGGGCATAGAGAGTGTCATCGCAATTTCTTGATGTACTTGGGAGTCACATATCTGTACCTCCTCCATTCTCTGGCCCATCTTCTCTCTATCCTCTGAATGCGCACTTTGCGCTCATTCTTTGTCTCCTTGCCATGAATTGCTTCATCAGGAGTGCAATACCCTGCATAGATATCATCAGGGATTTCGAAAGCAGTATTCACTTCTGGTCTCTTGCCTCCCTTCTGAGGTCATTTGCCATCAACCATTTTCTTCAACTGAGGATTTTGAACAATTGAATTCTCTGACGAGGTATGCAATCTGTCTTCGAGGAACGCTGCAAATGAGTTAAGTTGATGAGAACCTAGAGATTCAGTAGCGGACATGTGTACCTGTGAACAGAATATAGATGCGAAGAATTTGGAGAGGTCATATGCGTTCTCAGAAGTTTTTCAAAACAATCAAGTTTGAGGAATTTGACCAGGAGAGTCTTGAGGAATTTCACTAAGCGGTCTTTGACTTTGGTTCCAGAGTTGTATAGATCGAAAATCCACACAATTAAGCAATCTTGAAGAACAACGTTGCTTAGAGAAATATATCAAGAATGTATGCATGTGTGGTGTTTAAGAGTGTAGCTGTTGAAGAATAAACACCTTTTGAAGATTTTGTGGAAATCATCAGAATCAACAAGGGCAGTAAAATAGATTTTATTTACCCTTGACGAAGAACAAGACGAACTGGGAGTAGAAGTTGAGAAGTTCGTCCTTTCAGATCTTCCATGCCCTAATTTGGCGGTGGAAGACAGCTACGGTGGCGGCGGAGTGAAGATTTCCGCGGCCGGCGCGAGTACGGCGGCGATGAGGTCGAGGCAGTGAAGCTCTTCCTCACCAGCGACGATGGAAATTAGCAGCGGCGCTAGGTCAGAGAGCTCGAGCGAGGGGAGTGAGGTTGAGCGGGGTAAATGCGGGCCGAGGAGGGTGAGGGGTATTTATAGCCGAGGTGAAAAACCGCTCATACGAGGAAAATGGACGAACGTGCCCCTGACCCTTCTCATCCTAGCGACATGTGTCGCCATGCATCGAGAAGTGGAGATCGTGTGAGATCGTGGGTGAATAGAATAATCTCATTGTGGGATACAGAATGGTTTGAGCGGCAAAAGCCGAAAATTCAGATAAGAATATTTAAAAGTTTTGTTTGCAAATTCTTTAGCTGACAAGGACATAGTGAAGATTTTGAACGGGTTTCAAATAGAACGCACATGAAGAATTTGTGAACAGAATCGGGTTGAGTTTCGTATAGAGGAGGATTTGGGTCCGATCACATTCACTTAGCGTAAAAGTCAACTTGAAGAATTAGCAATAAGTGAATGTTGTAGAGGACAGAAAACTCAAATATATATATAGTCAATGAAGAACACAATGAAAGCAGTGAAGACTCGCAAAGTTGAAGAATTTGAACAACTAAGGAATTTTAAAAAACTCAAATTGAAGATTTTCAACTTTTGTCGGTGGCGTGACCCAATCAGATAAGAATGATGATTTCGACGCCGCATACAATTGTCGAGGGCTCGAGAATCGAATTCTTTGTTAATTTCTTCACACTTAGAGGGTTAGTCTTCATTGATTGAAGAAAAACGTTACTTCATGTGTTGCACATCTAAGTCATCAATTTTGCATAAGTGTTAGGATGTGTGTCCTTTTCAAAGGACATTAGAAGATTCTAAGATATTTAGCGCACACCACAACTTGCTAAATCTCTTCTCATCCAAGGCTTTGTGAAGATATCGGCTAGCTGTCCTTCAGTCTTCACGTGCTCGATAGAGATGTCTCCCTTCAACACATGATCTTGAAGAAAATGATGGCGAATCTGGATGTGATTTGTCTTTGAGTGCTGAACTGGGTTATGAGCAATGTTGATGGCACTCTTCACATTGATGCCGTAGTCCTTGAGGGTTTGCTTCATCCATAGCAATTGGTCACAGCACAAACCAGCAGAAATGTACTCAGCTTCAGCAGTAGAGAGTGATACGCAGTTGTGCTTCTTCGAGCACCAACATACTAAGGATCGTCCAAGGAAATGGCATGTGTCTGATGTTAACTTGCGGTCCACACGATCACCAAAGATAGTCGAGTCGTAATATCCAATGAGATCAAAAGCCGAGCCCTTGGGATACCATAATCCAAGTGTTGGAGTGTGAGCTAGATATCGAAGAGTATGCTTCACAGCCTTATGGTGTGATTCCTTTGGTGTAGCTTGAAAACGGGCACACATGCAAACACTAAGCATAATACCTGGCCTATATGCACATAGATACAATAAAGAGCCAATCATGGAGCGTTATACCTTTTGATCAAAGTCAATACCATTTTCATCAGTGCATAGATGGCCATTTGTGGGCATAGGGATTTTGACGCCTTTGCAATCTTGCACGCCGAATTTACTCAACACATCCTTGAGGTATTTCTCTTGAGATATGAAGATGCCGTTGCACTATTGACGAATTTGAAGACCTAAGAAGAATTTCAGTTCTCCCATCATAGACATTTGATATTCCTCACTCATCATATAGGCAAATTCGTCACTGTAACATTGGTTAGTACAGCCAAAGATAATATCTTCAACATAGATTTGGAACACGAATAATTCATCATCATAGGTTTTGGTGAAAAGAGTTGGGTCAAGTGAACTAGGTTTGAAGCCTTTCTTCATGAGGAATTCCTTCAAAGTATCATACCACGCCCGAGGGGCCTGCTTGAGGCCATAGAGGGCCTTGTTGAGTCTGAAGACTTTGTCAGGATGCTTAGGATCTTCAAAACCTGGGGGTTGAGCAACATGTACTTCTTCCTCAAGCTTACCATTGAGGAATGCACTTTTCACATCCATTTGATATAAGATGATATTATGATGGTTAGCATAAGCAAGCAATATGTGAATAGCCTCAAGTCTAGCAATGTGCAAAAGTTTCATCGAAATCAATTCCTTCAACTCGTGTGTAGCCTTGAGCTACAAGCCGTGCCTTATTCCTCACCACAAGTCCATTTTCATCTTGCTTGTTGCGGTAGATCCATTTGGTGCCGATGATGTTAAGCTTGTGTGGGTCTGGTCGCTTGACAAGTTCCTGACATTGTTGAGCTCGAATCGATGTAATTCCTCTTGCATCGCTTGAATCCACTCGGGCTCGAAATGCCTCACCTACTTTGGTGGGCTCTATGATAGAGACAAAAGCAAAGTGCCCACAAAAGTTAGACAAATGAGAAGCCCTTGAGCGTGTGAGAGGACCTGGTGCGTTGATGTCATCGATTATTTTCTCGATCTGCACTTCATTTGCAACGCGTGGATGAGTAGGTTGACGACATTCATTGGGCTCAACATTTTCTTCAGAGCCATTTTCCTCAGGTGCACCAACATGAGATTCTTCACTTTCTGGAATGACTTCTTCAGCAAATTCTTTGGTAGGAATGACATCCTCAGTAGCCTTGAACACGATGGATTCCTCAGGTGACATTTCATCTAGCACAGGAGGTAGGTGCTCTCTTTGCAAGCCATTAGTTTCATCGAACCGCACATCTACAGTTTCAACAACCTTGTGATGAACGGTGTTGAAGACTCAGAGGTGTGCGAGTCCTCACCGTAAACAAGCATAAAACCTTCATGTGCTTTCGGTGCAAATTTAGAATTGTGATGAGGACCTCTAATCCAACATTTAGCACCGAAGACTTTGAAATAACTCACATTGGGTTTCTTGTCAGTGAGGAGTTCATATGAGGTCTTTTCGAAGAATTTTTGAAGATATACCCTGTTGATGATGTGGCATGCAGTATCAATTGCCTCGGGCCAGAAATGACGAGGCGTCTTGTATTCATCAAGCATAGTGCAAGCCATCTCAACAAGAGTCCTATTCTTGCTCTCCACGACGCCATTTTGCTGAGGAGTATAAGGAGCAGATAACTCGTGTGTAATACCAAGTTCATGAAGATAGTCATCGAGACCAATATTTTTGAACTCGGTCCCATTGTCACTTCAGATGTGCTTGATCTTCACACAGAAATTGGTTGAAGCCCTCGAGGAAAATCATTTGAAGACTTCCTGCACTTTAGTTTTGTAAGTGATGATATGCACCCATGTGTAACGAGAATAGTCATCAATAATAACAAAGCCATACAATGATGCAACATTGGTGAATGTGGCATAGTGAGTAGGGCCAAAGAGATCCATGTGAAGCAATTCAAATGGACGAGTGGTAGTCATGATAGTCTTTGAGGGATGCTCGGCCTTGGTCATCTTTTCAACTTCACAAGCTCCGCACAGGTGATCCTTGAGGAATTTGACACCCTCGATGCCAATGACATGCTTCTTCTTCGCAAGCGTGTGCAAGTTCCTCATGCCAGCATGACCTAGTCGTCGATGCCATAACCAGCCTTCTGAGGCTTTTGCAAGTAGACATGTGGCAAGTTGAGTTCCTGTAGAGAAATCAACAATATACAAGTCTCCTCTCCTAAAGCCTTCGAAGACTTTGGAATGGTCAGCTTCCATGATCACAACACAACAATACTTATGAAGACAACAAGCATATCAAGATCGTAAAGCATTGAGATGTACATGAGGTTGAATCCGAATGACTCGACAAGCATGAATTTGTCCTTGTGTCGATCCGTTGAGTTAGCAACCTTACCTAAACCCAATACCTTGCTTTTGCCTTTGTCAACATAGGTGATATGCTTCAGATGTGATGGAGATAAGGCAGTGTCCATCAATAAGTTCGTGTCACCAGTCATGTGATTTGTACATCCACCATCGAGGACCCACTCAGTAGTTTTGGGTTGATCATCCTGCAGATGAATTAGTGCATCTTACAAACTCATATACTTCATCCGTGAAGAATATGACATCAAATTCATCAGGTCAATTTGATCAAGCAATACAACAGATAAAGCAGCATAAGGACGTGAGAAATGAAAATTCATTTCTTCATGATTAGCTCGCGTCCTTTCAAGCATATTCAGGTCTCCAGCAAATTCTTCAGACATTTAAGTTCGTCTGGAGACCTGACTTTGCATAAGAGATTAGTTCTTTTTCTTCATCACCCACATCTGGAGGGGTGGCAAAGAGTTCATCATTCTATGAGCTCCATAAGAGAAAGGTGGCATAGAAGCTAGTCCACTTCTTTTCACAGAAGAGGGGTTAGAGTAAGCATATGAATAGGCAGAGAAATTCTTCAAGGACTTATGAACATAATGATTTGAAGAATGATGCACATATTCATAGCCCTTAGTTCTTCCCTGCAAAACAGAAGTGTTAGCACGATGATGTTCAGAGGAATTTGATCCATGTGAGGAATTTGATCCATGTGAGGAATTTGGTCCATATGAGGACTTGGATCCATATGAAGAATTTGATCTGGGGTTCCTATTCTTCACATGTGGTATCATGATGACATTCACCTGAAGACTTTCAAGGCACCTTTTGGGAACCCAGATTTTCTTCATAGGGGGACCATTCCTGCAGTTAGTGGCAACATATCTAGCAAATACTTCACCATTCTGATTTTTGAACAGTTTATAGTTGGAGTCAAATGACTCATCAGGAGAGTATGAAGATTCACATGTAAAGCCAAATAAGGTGGATGGATCTACTGGAGGTCCCTTTACAGCAACCCATGAGGTTTTGGGATCTTGCCAGTTTCAGAGGGTCCCATCAAAGATTGAGTTTTCTCTCAAAGGCAATACCCTCTTTCCTAGGGTTCCTGTTGAGGATCTGCTTTTTAAGCACATCACAAAGAGCCTCATGCCCTTTGAGGCTTTTGTACATGCCTGTCACATACAATTCCTTCAGCCCTGCATTGTCAGTGATACTAGTCTCAGATAAGGAATTTGTGATAACAGAGACAGTTGAAGAATTTGTAGCAATAGAAGCATTTGAACTTTCAGGTGAAGAATTAGCAGATTCACGTTCAATGCATTTCAAACATGGTGGAATGAATTCATCCTGAGCGGCACTGATCTGTTGAGCAAGTAATGAAACGCGCTCCTTCTGAAGATCTTCATAACTCACCCTTAGTTTCTCAAGATCTTGCTTTCTTTGAAGAAATTCATAAGAAAGCTTCTCATGATCGGCTAAGAGAGTGTTTTGATGATTTTGAAGGTTGTCAAACTTAGACTGAAGTCACCGAAGATTATCAGTCAGAGTTTGAGTTGGATCCATTTCTTCACCCAACATATCATCGCTTTCATCCAGCATGTTTTGAACCTTTTCCAAAGCTCTTTGCTGTTTTGTAAGGGCATATTTATCCTTTAGTTGTTTTGGTGATTGATGACAATGCTTTTGCAGACTAATCGTGTGCATTGAGCATTTCAGACATATCATGACTAGGCACAAGACGATTTGGTGCCCTCAAGACTATTGAAGATGGCGTGTCTCTACGTTTCTTTTTCGTGGATTTGAGTCGTAGGAAAGCCGCAGATTATTAAGAGGGGGTCCGCGTTGGAAAGGTTTGGGTGGAATCAACACATACACGCCTCACTTTTGCACCACCTTTCCTTTGGCTCTTTGGAGCATCCTCCATTTCTTTGTGTCTTTGGAAAATGAAGGACTCCTAGTGTTGCTGATCTGGGGCATGCGGTAGTACTACTCTTCGGAGTGGTAGTACAACAATGCCTTGCGGTAGTACTGGCCGTAGGCGCAGTAGTACCGCGGGTACTCACGGTAGTACCGCTCCTTGGGAGCGGTAGTACCATGGCCTCTGGCCAGGCTCAGCTGCTCGAGCGGTAGTAGGGGCGGATGTAATTTTTTGCATCCGCGCCCTACGCGGTAGTACCACTCCATGTGCGCGGTAGTACCATGAGCCCTGGCCTGGCACAACAACATGAGCGGAAGTAGGGGCGGATGTAATTTTTTACATCCGCGCTCTACGTGGTAGTACCGCTTGCCAAAGCGGTAGTACCGTGTCAGATTTTTGCATGGATCGGAACTCAGTGGAAGTTGCTACGGATGTATTTTTATATGTCCGTGCCTTCCCAGTCTAGACCAACCCTGCCTTGCGGTAGTACCGCTCCAGTGGTTCTACCGCCCTCGCCACAGGCTGGTCTAGCTCCTGCTGCGCCAACGGTAGTACCGCAGTACCTTGCGGTAGTACCGTGGTCCCCGTCTTGATAAGTCGCTCGCCGTCGCGTCTTTGAGTTAGTGGATAACCGCTGGATTTGTTCTTGCACTATATAAGGAGTCTTCTTCTCCGAGTTGACTACCTCTTCCATCCCCAAGCTCCATTGTTGCTCTAAGCTCCATTTTCGCCCGATCTCTCTCCCTAGCGAATCAAACTTGTTGATTCTTTAGGGATTGGTTGAGAAGGCCCCGATCTACACTTCCACCAAGAGAAATTTGATTCCCCCCACTAATCCCTTGCGGATCTTGTTACGCTTGGGTGTTCGAGCACCCTAGACGGTTGAGGTCACCGCGGAGCCATATTCCATTGTGGTGAAGCTTCGTGGTGTCGTTGGGAGCCTCCAATTAAGTTGTGGATATTGCCCCAACCTTGTTTGTAAAGGTCCGGTCCCCGCCTCCAAGGGCACCAATAGTGGAATCATGGCATCTCGCATTGTGTGAGGGCGTGAGGAGAATACGGTGGCCCTAGTGGCTTCTTGGGGAGCATTGTGCCTCCACACCGCTTCCTCTGTAAGACGCATTTCCTCAAAAGGAAGGAACTTTGGTAACACATCCTCGTCTTTCACCGGCTCCACTCTTGGTTATCTCGTGCCTTTACTTGTGCAAGCCTTTTGTGTTATATCCCTTGCTTGCTTGTGTGCTTGTTGTTGTTGCATCATATAGGTTGCTCACCTAGTTGCATATCTAGACAACCTACTTTGATGCAAAGTTTAAATTGGTAAAGAAAAGCTAAAAATTGTTAGTTGCCTATTCACCCCCTCTAGTCAACTATATCGATACTTTCAATTGGTATCAGAGCCTCGTCTCTTTATTAAGGACTTTGCCGTCCGAAGAGTGTGGTTGACACCGTAAACAGTGAGGAGGAGCACCCCGGTGTGATTCCGTCCTCATCTCTGACGTCGATGGGGAACCTCTCGGTCTCACGTGAGGAGTTCAATGTGGCTTTGGACACATTGAAAACCTCCATGACGGCCGAGGTCAAAGGCATGCTTAAGAACTTTCTTGATGGTCTTAAATTATCCACCACACCGTTGGAAGTGGTCGATCCCACTAACAAGGTGACGATGCTAACTCCGACAATGGAGAAGCTACTAGTGAGAAAGTTCCAGCATCTAGTGGTAGAAATGGTAGTGGCATCTTTGCCCATGTGGAACCTCCTCTTACTTATGGAGGACCGATTCCTTCCACTCATTTAAATCATGCCGGTTCTCCTCCTAAGATTGTGAAAAATGAGGATTTTGACGCTTGGGTCTATTGCTTTAAGCGTAATTTAAACCATGTTAATACTAATCTTTGGAGAATCATTGAAGAAGGTTTCTATCCGCATGATCAAGCAACTTCACCCGTAGAGAAGCCGCAGATAATCAATTCAATGAGAATGCTCTCTTCATCATCCAAGATGCAATTCCACCCGAAGATATTGCACATCTCCGACCCTTCACCGTGTCCAAGGAAGCATGGCACCATGTTGTTTCCCTTTACAAGGGAAGCGCAAGCATTCAACGCTCCAACTATGAAGTGGTGCAAGATGAAGCCGATGAGTATGCAATGAAAGAAGATGAAGAACCTCGTGAGCTTTACCGGAGATTAACTACTCTCGCGGTCTCACTCCGAGATCATGGGAGCAAGGATATGAATGACAATTGGATCAAGCGCAAATTCCTCAAGGCCATGATGCCTTACCACAAGGCCATGTCCTCTGTCATTCCTCAAAGGCCGGATTTCCACACCTTGTCCTCAAGTGAAGTGTTGGATGAGTTTGTGGCTATGAGTATCTTGGACAAGACTGCCGACAATGCGGTGTTACATTCTCAAAGAGCAAAGAAGCCTAACCTTGCCTTGAAGAACAAGGTTAGTGTGGAAGAAGAGGACAAAGAGGAGAGCAATCCCGAAGATATAGAGTATGCTTATCATGAACACATGGCTCTTGCTTCAAGGCAATTTTGGAGCAAGAAGAACACAAGGCCCAACTTCAACAAGAACAACTCAAGTGGCGCGAAGGGCGAGCAACGAGTGAGGACTTGCTATAATTGTGGCAATGTGAGCCACTTTGTTGCGGAGTGCCCTTATGAGAAGAGGGAAGACAATGGTGGCAAGCTCAGCCGAAAAGACAAGGCCAAGTCCTTCCCCAACAAGAGCAACTTCACCAAGAAGACTCCTCCCAAGGGGTTGGTGGCAAAAGAAGAGTACAATGAGGATGATGATGATGATGAAGACGGTGAGTCGGTTGCCATGGCCTCTGTTGCCATTGCGACAACTCCACGGGTGTCTCTCTTCGACTCACCCAATGAGAACATCACTGCCAAGTGCCTCATGGCTAAAGCCACCAACAAGGTAACCCCCAACATCAAAACCACCATCATTACTAATCCTTCCTTGACGGATTGCATTGATGAAAATGAGGTGCCTAATGAGGAGGTTAATGAATTTGAGTCTTTTATGAGTAAGCTCAAGGGTAAATCCAAGAAGCACTTCGTTGCTCTCTTGGAACAACTTGGTGAAGCCAATGACATGATCGAGGCTCACGAAGAAACCATCTCTAAGATGGAGGGGCATAGTCGTGACTATGCCGATGAGATATCGTATCTCTCTAATGCTCTTGAGGAAGAGCGCGGTCATTGTTTGGCTCTTGAGGAGTCACACAATGATGACCATGCTAGATTGAAGGAAGATCTTGATCATGCTCTAGTTGTATCTTGTGTGCTAAATTCCGAGAAGGCCAAACTTGGGGTTGATCTTGCTAGACTCAAGGAGGAGTTTGAGATACTTGACAAGGCTCACAAGGCCTTGAAGGGTGCTCATGCTAGCCTTAAAGAGCCCCATGATCAACTCCAAGTGAAGCTAACCAAGGAGAAAGCCACTTTTCCTCATATGGTTTTAATTGATAATGCAAATGCTACTAACCCATGTTGTGAGCATGTGCATCTTGTGGAGGAGAATGCAAAGTTGAAGGAGCAACTTGAGAAAAGCCTTGTGTCATGCATACAAGGTGAGAAGAACCTCAACGACCTTTTGAGCAATCAAAAGGATGTTGTGGCTAAGGAGGGAATTGGGTTGCACTCCAAGTCCGAGAACAAGAAGAAGAATGACAAGGCCAACGACCTCCTCCTCTCAAGCAAACTTACGTGAAGGAGGGAGAGGGTGCTTCTAAGGAGAAGAAGAAGAACAATGTGAAGGGTGGTGATGCCAAGAAGGGGAATGCTACCCCTTCCAAAAAAGCCGGTGACTTTAACCCTTCTTATGTGTTATGCCGTGCTAGTGATGGACATGTTTATGCTAAATTTATTGGTTCTCCTTATGAGTACATTGAGTGGTCTATTTGGGTTCCTACTAACCTTCTTAATAACATCAAAGGGCCCATTACAAAATGGGTACCTTAAACCAAGCATTGATCTCTTGTAGGTGTTTGCTTCCGGTGGAGGATCATGGTTGCTCGATAGTGGAGCCACAAGTCATATGACCGGAAGCAAAGACTTGGTGGTGGACGTGCACAAGATCCCATCTATGCCCACCAATGTCAAGTGGGGTGATGCCTCGTCTTCTAAGGTATGGGGACTTGGCAAGGTTGTCATTTCTCATGATCTCACGATCGAGAAGGTCATGCTTGTTGAGTCCCTCACATACAATTTACTTTACGTTCGTCAACTTGCACTTATGGGCTTTGCCACTTTCTTTGATTTTGATACCATGGCCCTCTTGTGGAGCAAGACTCTTAAAGTAGCCTTTGTTGGGCATGTCAAGAACGGTCTTTATGTGATTAACTTTTCTGAGCGACTCACTAACACCGCGACATGCATAATGGCTAAAGTTTATATGGGGTGGCTTTGGCATCGCCATTTAGCCCATGTCATTATGAGATCTTTGCAAAGTCTTCTCAAGGGGGCCATGTCCGTGGACTAACAAATGTTAGTTTTGCTAAAGATCGTGCTTGAAGTGCGTGTATCAAGGAAAGTTACATGAGAAGGCTCACCCTCCCACGACTATCATTTACTCTAAGAGGCTTTTGGAGCTCCTTCACATGGATCTCTTTGGGCCTCCATCCTTTGATAATCTTGGGGGTAGAATGTGGGGACCCCGACTCATAAGTCGTGATCACGAATGCTGCGATGTCACGATGATCCCAGAGATCAATGCTCACCGAACACACCAAGTGAATAACAAGAGTCTTACATCCATACATACCTTCTTACACAAAGTGTGACCATTATGATCAAGTCTTACATAGGTAAAGCCACAAGGGCTGAATACCAAATAAACTTAAGCAGCGGAAATCTTCGTCGATAAGTAGAACCCATGCCATCTGCCTTAACCCTACATGCATTCTGACTGGGAAACGTCCTAGTTCGCATGTTCGTCTCCAAAGAACTCTTCTTCGAACTCCTGCCCTTCCATGCCTGGCCAATTAAATAACCAGTGGCAAGCCAATGAGTACTTTGAATGTACTCGCAAGCAACCCATGATTTGGTTCAAAGTAACAATGCAACTGTACAACAAGTAAGCAACCTAGCTTCAAGCTAGTTGAGATGTCCTATCAACTTGTGAGATATGCATCAATGAACATGGGTAACCTTGAGAACAGGTTACAGATATCAACATAAATAGAATTTGAATCAATGCCATGCCTTTCAACATGTCAAGTCACCACCTTGACACTAATAGTTCCTTTCCACACACACACACACACATGCACTGAGATTGTAAAATTTCTGGACATAGTTTAAGGAGCACCTCCCAACTATCCATGACCATGGACACGGCTATTCGAATAGTTTGACACTCTGCAGAGGTTATGACTTTACCCACAAGATCCGGGAAGCTTTCGTGTCATCCAAGATCCCGTAGTACCTCAAGTACTTGGGGGAAGCACCTGATCATTACCTTTCCCTAGACGACACTAACATAGGGTCCACTCGTTGATACACGGCCCTCGTGTATAAGCAAAAGATCATGGGACTCTGCCCTTTTCACATTATTTCGCATACACGAAGGGACCAATGGTGTGTCCGGTGCCCTGTGAAAACAGTCATGGCCGCCTATCCAAGCACGACCCCGTCCCAAGAGTGACCTCAAGTCACCCCCGTCACTAGTAATGTGGGCACCATGCTAGTATCAGCCTAAGTAATCAATAATGCCCCGCCCCATAAAGGGGTAGAGTGGTTGCACATGTTTGGTTGGGACGGTAATCACACATAAATCTCATCCATCATTTTACACACACCAATAGCTCTCTTCGGTACACCACTCCTTCCTTAGGTGGTAACCTTAGTTAAACATCTCCCAAGGGCATTAGGGGCACCTGATGGGGTTTTCGAAAGAATGTAACCATGAAGAGTTCATGGTACACATGCATCATTATGCATCAACTAGTCTCCTGACAATGCAATCATGAACAAGGTAAGGTCAGAAGTAGGGGTATGCATCATGGGGTGGTTCACAACAAGTTTACCACTGCCATATTTCATCATCATGCAATCGGAAAAAGGGTACCGATGAACAAGAGGGGTGTCATGGTCAAAGGGCCGCTTGCCTTGATTGGCTTGGTCTTCAAGTTCTTCAAATCCTTCTCCTTCTTCTTCTTCTTCGGCAACTTCGTCTAATACGGGATCTAATAAATACTTAAGAAAATAACGAGAAAATAAGGCATCAGTAAAACAAAAAAACCAAAGTGCTCAGAAAAATGTCAACTTATTTTTGATAAATACTAGGGGGAAATCTAAGAAGGGTAAAATTCCTAGTTTTGGATTTGGAGTGGCATAATAGGATAAATGGATTTACAAAGGTATATTTAAATTCTTAAAATCACATTTAAATATTTACAGTGAAGGAAATGTTGTTGGATTTGAATGAAAGTTGCACCATTAAATGGGTTGCAATACTTTAGGAATTTAGGAGTTGGAATTAATTTACTTGGACAAATATTTTATCCTGTGGAATTTTTGGAAAAGTGACAAAAAAGAAAAGGAAGAAGGCCCTTTGCAATCGGGCGAGAAAAGGCCTGATGCAACAGCCCGGAGGAAATCAGCCAGCCAGGCTGCCACGTCGAAGGCATAAAAGCGGCACGCCGACCGACAACCGAACCTTGTGCGCGTGCATTTTTAAACTGACGGTGGGTCCCACCCGTGTGAGCGTGGTCGGATAGGGGCCCACGGCCGTTGTCGCTCTACCTCGTCTCGAGGCGACAGCGAAGCTTCACGGCCGGTGATATAGAACGCACGGAGGATCGTGGGTGGTACCGTTGTGCTCAGGGAGGAGCCGCCGTTCGGATGGAGGTGGAGTTGGTTGCCGGGGTGGCCTGTTCGCCGGCAACGAGGAGGCACGGCGGAGTTGCTTCAGGTGGCGGCGGTTCCGGCCGTTTCCGGCAGCTAAAGAGAGGGGAAACAGGGGGGAAATGGTCAGTGGGCTCCTGCGGTTCTAGATCGAGTGAGAGCGGTAGCGGAGAAGGCGTATACCTCTGGATCGACGGCGACCCGAGGCGGCGGAGCTCCGGTCGATCCTGAGTACAGAAGCCCCTTGAGGACGTTTGGGTGGTGCGGGCGTGCTCTTGGGGGTGTGAGGAGGAGGCGGATTCTACTGGAGCGGCCCGGGGCAGCTTATATAGCTGGGCACCGGTCCACCGTGGACCTCGCATACCGGGCGAGGTCACGGGCGAGGCCAGAGGTGTGGAGGGCACTCGTGAACGAAGTCTGCACTATTCGTGGGTTAGGGTCCACGTCGAGAGGAGGAAGGGAAGGAGCGGGGAAGGCTCCAGAGAGCTTCAAGCGTGTGAGGCCGTGCATTGAGCTATGGGCGGCCGGCGCAGCGTCGAGGGAGGCCTGAGATGGAGAAGGAGGAAGGGGACAGAGGCGTGGCATGTCATGCGGACGTCGAGGGAGCATCGGCTGGCGTGAGGGAGAGCCGAGGTGGCGGAGGTGCTTAGCGGCGGCTGATGCAGAGGCGTCTTGTGTGGCAGCTCAGAAGCGATGCAAGTGGCGGCATGCCATTTTTTTTTTGGCAAAGTGGGCACGGCCAAGCATGTCTGGTAGCTCTAGGGAGGAGTAAAGAATGTGGGGAAAGCCTTGGATGCCTTGGGTGGCCACTGGAGTGAGGAGGGAGGTGAGGAAGAGGGGTGCAAGGGCTGTCCAGAGAGGTAAAAGAGGTGGTTTCACCCCTCAATTATTGATCTGAGATGCAGCCATTGCTACTGGAGGTAGAAGAGGTCTAGGAGGGGCTGTGGTAAAAAGTTGAGGCCATGGAGAAGAGTGGAAGTGGTAAAAAAGGGTTTTAGTAAAATGGCAGAAGGTGTTTGTTGCTGGTTTGGGCAAGAAGATGAACTCCTCTTGTCATAAGGCTTGATAAGGTCAAATGGTATGAGAAAATAAGAGGTTTCACCAATATTGAGTTCATTTTGGCAAAGTTGCCAATGCAACTTTTGTAAACCCTAGAAATTAGCAGAAATGAACTTGTGTAGATCTAGTTGAGAAAATCACTTCCGCTTGATGAACCACTTGGTGTAGTGGCCTCATTTGGTCATGTGAACATACTCACAAAAGTTGGGGTCAAGGAGAGGAAGTTGGTAGTACAAAGTTGTTCAAATTTGATTCTCGTCAGAGAGGGTTTTGGGGCATTTTGGTGAACCAAAATGACCTTGATTGACATGAGGCTTTGCAAGGTGATCACAATATGCATTTGTGACTTTCTGGATTTTCCTTGTATTTTTATGAAAATATTTCCTATAGAAATATTTCAAATCCTTGAAATGGGCAGAAATGGTTTTGGGAGGTTTTGTCCAATATTTTGATCATGACCATGTGTTGAAGCACACATATATGGACAATATATGTCAAATGAGCTTCCAAGAATTTTGCCAAATATTTTGGAAACAATAAAATATTTTTTCCCTATTAAAGACCATTTCTGGCCTTAAGAAAAAGCATTAAAATAAAATAGTAAGATAACATTTAAAATTATATTTATGTGGTTTATGGAAGTCCTATATCTAATAGGTTTCAAATATACTCTTTGAAATATTTTTCATACCCCCAAATCAAGTACTTGCAAAGTGCAAACCTCAATTCAGGGGTTTTCGGAAAACTAATTTTTGAATATACTTTTTGTCATAATTATTTTTGTAAGAATATACTATATTGCTCTATACACTTGGCATGATCATTGGGCAGAAGTTTGGGGCTAGGAGATGAAGTATAGAAGGTGGAGTTGTGTTGACTTTAAATAGCACTTCAAAAACACAGAGAGAAAACCAACTCCAAATAAAAGCCAATTGATGCAAAAGTTTTGTCAAACCACACTTTATCATGATTTATTAGCTCAAGTGTTGTCGTATGAAAATCAGGGTGTGACATAGAAAGTATTGCTTGGTGATTGTGGATGATTATTCGAGATACACTTGGGTATATTTCTTCAAGAGGAAGAGTGAGACACAACAAACTGTCATTGACTTTGCAAATGAAGCCCAACATCAACACAATGCAAAGATCTTGACAATAAGAAGTGACAACGGCACCGAAGTTCAAGAATTACACCTTGGATGAGTTTGTTAGTGATGAGGGAATCAAGCATCAATATTCTGCAGCATACACCCCTCAACAAAATGGTGTAGCGGAGAGGAAGAACCAGACGTTGATGGATGTGGCAAGGACCATGATGGCGGAGTTCAAGTCTCCTTACAACTTTTGGGCCGAAGCCATCAACACCGCTTGCCATGCATCCAATCGGCTCTACCTCGCAAGGGCTTGAACAAGACTCCATATGAGATACTCACCGGTAACAAGCCCAACCTCAAGTACTTCCGGGTGTTCGGGTGTAAGTGTTTCATTCTCAAGAAAGGTGTTCGTTTGTGTAAATTTGAGGCTAGAGATCAAGAGGGCATATTTGTTGCTTATGCTGCAAACTGTCATGCTTACCGTGTCCTGAATAAGTCCACAAGACTTATTGAGGAGACATGTAACGTGGAGTTTGATGAGAATAACGGCTCCCAAGTGGAGCAAAGTGGTACTTGTGATGTAGGTGATGAAATTCCTCCCCAAGCCATAAGAAGAATCGGTGTTGGCTTTATCCTACCCATTGAGGAACCCCTTGTGGCCGAAGGAGAAGCACATTGTTCCACTCAAGTGGAACCATCACCAACTCATGACCCACACTGATGTGACGGCAGCCCGATCTTTCGATGAGACTGGGGATAATTATCGATTTGGTGGATTTTGACCTTGACGATCAGGCTATACCGTACCCGACGATACGCCTCGACAATCGCTAAACCAATCTTCGATGGTTATTGACCTTGCCATAGGCACGATCAACCTGAACAACGAGGTTCGAAGTTCACGCAAGCAACCGAAGAACCGCAAGAACAAAGGTGAATTGCAACTGAAATTGCGGATAATAAACTGAGCACACGAACTAATGAAAAGTTGGGGTTCCACAGTGGATCTGACAAGGCGGTAGTCCTACACATCTCGTAGATGCGAATTATAGCGATGGCTAGACAATACAATAAAACCCAAAGTCTAAACCTAACAGTAGCTAACTATTTATTAGAGTACGGCCGCCTGCGCGTAGACGAATCCTGGTCGGCTACGACTTGAAAGAAATCATAATCATGAGCCGGCCCACATGTAGTTTATTTCCTTGTTTAGCTGTTGATGGTGTGGGCTGCACGCGGACGTGGCCTTCTCCGGTCCAGGAAGCCTAATACTCCTTCTCCTCCTTTTGCACTTCAGCACGTACGTGGCTAGGTACCTTCTTGCATGTCAATAGTGTTGCTGCTTGTGGAATCAACGTGCAACATTTTTCATCTTCCATATGCATGCGGCTTTTCCTCCTTATCTTTCCAACACCTTCGTTCCTGAGTACAAGTAAATCCAAACATGAGTGTAATATAATATTCTCATTAGTTAAATCATATGTACAAAGGAGCGATAGTACCTGGTCATTTATCTGTCTCGCTCGTGCTCTAGTCATAGGTCCAGATGGAATAATTGATGTCGCAGTGGGTGCAACTGTGGCAGAGATGTCCTCATCATCCCCCCCTTCTTGAATCGAAGTTGCCCTCGACGGTACCTCTTCATGCTCTCCCAAATAAGGTTTTAAGTCTGCAACATTAAATGTAGGACTAACCCGAAATTCTGCAGGCAGATCAAGCTTATACGCATTCTCATTAATTTTTTCTATCACCTTAAAAGGTCCATCACGCGAGGCATTAATTTTGACTTTTGTAAATCAGGGAAACGATCTTTTCGCAAATGTAACCGTGCATTAAATCACCGGTTCAAACACAAGACTTTTCCTACCACGACTACCTCCGCAAGTTTATACTTGGCATTCATGTGTTCAATATTTTTCTTAGTCATCTCATGCATTTTCAATATTAGCTCAGCACGTTCTTTAGCATCAAGGTTTACCTTCTCTGAAGATGGAACGGGTAATAAATCAATAGGCGCACGAGGTATAAATCCATAAACAATCTCAAAAGGGCATAACTTTGTGGTAGAATGAACTGAACGATTATAAGCAAACTCTATATGAGGTAAACATTCTTCCCACATTTTTAAATTCTTTTTGAAAACAGCCCTAAGCATAGTAGACAATGTTCGATTAACCATTTCAGTTTGACCATCTGTTTGAGGATGACATGTAGTGCTAAATAAAAGCTTAGTCCCCAATTTTGTCCACAACACCCTCCAAAAGTGGCTAAGAAATTTTGTGTCACGATCAGAAACAATTGTATTTGGCACACCATGTAAACGAACTACTTCTCTAAAAAACAAATCAGCAATGTGAGTAGCATCGTCACTTTTATGACAAGGTATAAAATGTGGCATCTTAGAGAATCTATCGACAACAACAAATATACTATCCCTCCCCCGTCGTGTTCTAGGCAGTCCTAATACAAAGTCCATAGATATATCTTCCCAAGGAGTGCTAGGAACAGGAAGAGCATATATAAACCATGTGGGTTCAAGCGTGACTTAGCTTTTTGGCATGTCGTGCAGCATGCAACATATCTCTCCACATCCCTTCTCATTTTTGGCCAGAAGAAATGACTAGCAAGGATGTCTTCTGTCTTCTTGACGCCAAAATGTCCCATAAGTCCTCCTCCATGCGCCTCCTGTAACAACAAAAGACTAATAGAGCTATCTGGGATGCATAGCTTGTTAGCGCGAAAAACAAATCCGTCATTAATGACGAACTTGTTCCAAGTTCTACCCTCTCTGCAATTGAGCAATATACCTTTAAAGTCAACATCATTAGCGTATTGCTGTTTTATAGTTTCAAGTCCAAAAATTTTGAAGTCAAGTTGTGATAACTGTTGGAAATATGCCCTAGAGGCAATAGTAAATTAGTTATTATTATATTTCCTTGTTCATGATAATCGTTTATTACCCATGCTATAATTGTATTGATAGGAAACTCAGATACATGTGTGGGTACATAAACAACACCATGTCCCTAGTAAGCCTCTAGTTGACCAGCTCGTTAATCAATAGATGGTTACGGTTTCGACCATGGACATTGGATGTCATTGATAACGGGATCACATCATTAGGAGAATGATGTGATGGACAAGACCCAATCCTAAGCCTAGCACAAAGATCGTAGTTAAGTATGCTAAAGCTTTTCTAATGTCAAGTATCATTTCCTTAGACCATGAGATTGTGCAACTCCGGATACCGTAGGGAATGCTTTGGGTGTACCAAAGCGTCCTGGCATCGGGTGGCTATAAAGGTGCACTACAGGTATCTCGAAAGTGTCATTGGGTTGGCACGAATCGAGATCGGGATTTGTCACCGTAAACGGAGAGGTATCTCTGGGCCCACTTTCGGTAGGACATCATCATAATGTGCACAATGTGACCAAGGTTGATCACGGATGATGTGTTACGGAGACGAGTAAAGAGACTTGCTTGCAACGAGATTGAACAAGGTATCGGGATACCGGCGATCGAATCTCGGGCAAGTACAATGCCGCTAGACAAAGGGAATTGTATACGGGATCGATTGAGTCCTTGACATCGTGGTTCATCCGATGAGATCATCGTGGAACATGTGGGAGCCAACATGGGTATCCAGATCCCGCTGTTGGTTATTGACCGGAGAACGTCTTGGTCATGTCTACATGTCTCCGAACCCGTGAGGGTCTACACACTTAAGGTTCGATGGCGACGCTTAGGGTTATAATGGATGTTTGTATGTGGTTACCGAATGTTGTTCGGAGTCCCGGATGAGATCCCGGACGTCACGAGGAGTTCCGGAATGGTCCGGAGGTAAAGATTTATATATGGGAAGTCCTGTTTTGGTCACCGTAAAAGTTTCGGGTTTTATCGGTAACGTACCGGGACCACCGGGAGGGTCCCGGGTCCACTGAAGTGGGGCCACCCGGCCACGGAGGGCTGCATGGGCCAAGTGTGGAGGGGAACAGCCCGGGTGGGCTGGTGCGCCCCACAAGGGCCCAAAGGCGCCTAGGGTTTGGGAGGGGCGCCCACCCAGCTTGGGGGCAAGTTTCTCTCCCCCTTGGCCGCCCCACCAGATGGGATCTGGCTGGCAGCCGCCCCTAGGAGGGAATCCCCAGAGGGGCAGCCCCTCCCTTCCCCTATATATACTTGAGGTCTAGGGGCTGCACAACACATGAGTTTTCACCTCTCCATGGCGCAGCCTCGCCTCTCTCCTCCTCCTCCTCTCAAGTGCTTGGCGAAGCCCTGCAGATTGCCACGCCTCCACCACCACCACGCCGTTGTGCTGTTGCTGGACGGAGTCTTCCTCAACCTCTCCCTCTCTCCTTGCTGGATCAAGGCGTGAGACGCCACCGGCTGTACGTGTGTTGAACGCGGAGGTGCCGTCCGTTCGGCACTAGGATCTCCGGTGATTTGGATCACGACGAGTAATGCGACTCCTTCAACCCCGTTTCTCTTGAACGCTTCCGCTTAGCGATCTACAAGGGTATGTAGATGCACTCTCCTTCCCTTCGTTGCTGGTTTCTCCATAGATAGATCTTGGTGACACGTAGGAAAATTTTGAATTTCTGCCACGCTCCCCAACAAAGGTATCATGAGCTAGGTCTATTATGTAGATTCTTTGCACGAGTAGAACACAAAGTAATTGTGGGCGTTGATGATGTTCAATATGCTTACTGTTACTAGTCCAATCTTGTTTTGACGGTATTGTGGGATGAAGCGCCCTGACCGACCTTACACGCATACTTACGTGAGACAGGATCCATCAATTGACATGCACTTGGTGCATAAGGTGGCTAGCGGGTGCCAGTCTCTCCCACTTTAGTCGAAACAAATTCGATGAAAAGGGTCCTTATGAAGGGTACATAGCAATTGGCATATCACGTTGTGGTTTTATGTAGGTAAGAAAGCGTTCTTGCTAGAAACCCATAGCAACCACGTAAAACATGCAAACAACAATTAGAGGACGTCTAACTTGTTTTTGCAGGGTATGCTATGTGATGTGATATGGCCAAGAAGAATGTGATGAATGATATGTGATGTATGAGATTGATCATGTTCTTGTAATAGGATTCACGACTTGCATGTCGATGAGTATGACAACCGCAGGAGCCATAGGAGTTGTCTTTATTTATTGTATGACCTGCGTGTCATTAAACAACGCCATGTAATTACTTTACTTTATTGCTAACCGTAGCCATAGTAGTAGAAGTACTAGTTGGTAGACAACTTCATGAAGACACGATGATGGAGATCATGATGATGTAGATCATGGTGTCATGCCGGTGACGATGATGATCATGGAGCCCGAAGATGGAGATCAATGGAGCTATATGATATTGGCCATATCATGTCACTACTATATAATTGCATGTGATGTTTATTATGTTTATGCATCTTGTTTACTTAGAACGACGGTAGTAAATAAGATGATCCCTTACAACAATTTCAAGAAGTATTCTCCCCTAACTGTGCACCGTTGCTAAAGTTCGTCGCTTCTAAGCACCATGTGATGATCGGTGTGATGGATTCTTATGTTCACATACAACGGGTGTAAGACAGATTTACACACGCCAAACACTTAGGGTTAACTTGACGAGCCTAGCATGTACGTACATGGCCTCGAACACAGAGACCGAAAGGTCGAGCATGAGTCGATAGTAGACACGATCAACATGAAGATGTTCACCGATGAAGACTAGTCCGTCTCACGCGTGATGATCGGACACGGTCTAGTTGAATCGGATCATGTAATCACTTAGATGACCCGGAGGGATGTCTATTCGAGTGGGAGTTCATAAGATGAACTTAATTATCCTGAACATAGTCAAAAGACCTTTTGCAAATTATGTCGTAAGCTCGCGCTTTAGTTCCAACTGTTTAGATATGTTCCTAGAGAAAGTATAGTTGAAAGTTGATGATAGCAATTATGCGGACGTAAGAAAGCTTATGTCCTTAATGCACCGCCAAAGGTGTTGAACCCCAAGCGTCAAATGCTGTGGATGTTGCGTAACATCAAACATATACACGCTTTGATAACTACGTGATAGTTCAGCTTAAACGGTTTAGAGTTGAGGCACCAAAGAAGTTTTTCAAACGTCATGAACATATGAAATGTTTCGAGGGCTGAAATTGGGATTTCAGGCTCGTGCTCCACGCCAAGAGGTATAAGACCTCCGACAATTTTCTTAGCCTGCAAACCGAGGGAGAAAAGCTCAATTGTTGAGCTTGTGCTCGGAATTGTCTGAGTGCAACAATCACTTGAATCGAGTGGAGTTGATCTTCCGGATGAGATAGTGATGTTTCTCCAAAGTCATTGCCACCAAGCTGCTAGAGCTTGTGATGAACTATAACATATCAGGGATAGATATGATGATCCTTGAGCTATTCGCAATGTTCGACACCGCGAATGTAGAAATCAAGAAGGGCAAGGGCAAGAAGGGATACTTCATGAAACGGCAAATCAGCTGCTGCTCTAGTGAAGAAACCCAAGGTTGAACCCAAACCCGAGACTAAGTGCTTCTGTAATAAGGGGAACAGCCACTGGAGCAGATTTACCCTAGATACTTGGTAGATGAGAAGGCTTGCAATGTCGATAGAAGTATATTGGATATACATAATGTTAATGTGTACTTTACTAGTACTCCTAGTAGAACCAGGGTATTAAGATACCGGTTTGGTTGCTAAGTGTTAGTAACTCGAAATAAAAGAGCTACGGAATAAACGGAGACTAGCTAAAGGTGAGCTGACGATATGTGTTGGAAGTGTTTCCAAGTTTGATTTGATCAAACATCGCACGCTCCCTCTACCATCAAGATTAGTATTAAACCGTAATAATTGTCATTTGGTGTTTTGCGTTGAGCATAGACATGATTGGATTATGTCTATCGCATCACGGGTTATTCATTTAAGGAGAATAATGGTTACTCTATTTATTTGAATAATACCTTCGATGGTCTTGCACCTAAATGAATGGTTTATTGAATCTCGATCGTAGTGATACACATTTTCATGCCAAAAGATATAAGATAGTAATGATAGTACCACCTGCTTGTGGCAATCGCCATTTGAGTCATATTGGTATAGAACGCATGAAGAAGCTCCATGTTGATGGATCTTTGGACTCACTCGCTTTTGAAAAGTTTGAGACATGCGAACCATGTCTATTGGTGTATATGCATGAAGAAACTCCATGCAAATGGACCGCTTGGACTCACTTGATTTTGAATCACTTGAGACATGCAAATCATACCACATGGGCAAGATGACCGAAAGCCTCGCTTTTCAGTGAAATGGAACAAGAAAGCAACTTGTTGGAAGTAATACATTTTGATGTGTGCAGTCCAATGAATGCCGAGGCACGCAAGTGGATATCGTTATGTTCTTACTTCACGTATGATTTGAGTAGATACTGGTATATTTACTTGATGAAACACAAGTCTGAATTATTGAATGGTTCAAGTAATTTCAGAGTGAAGTTAAAGATCATCGTGACAAGAGGATAAAATGTCTATGATATGATCATAGAGATGAGTATCTGAATTACGAGCTTTGGCACGCTATTAAGACATAGTGGAAATTGTTTCACAATTAATACCGCCTGGAACACCATAGTGTGATGGTGTGTCCGAACATCATAGTTGCACCCTATTAGATATGGTGTGTACCATGATGTCTCTTATCGATTTATCACTATCGTTCATGGGTTAGGCATTAGAGACAACCGCACTCACTTTAATAGGGCACCACGTAATTCCGTTGAGACGACCTTTGCTTGAACTATGGTTTTGAGAAACCCTAAGTTGTCGTTTCTTGAAAGTTTGGGGCTGCGACGCTTATGTGAAAAAGTTTCATCGTGATAAGCTCGAACCCAAAGCGGATAAATACATCTTCATAGGACACCCAAAACAGTTGGTATACCTCCTATCTCGAGATCCGGAAGCAAAAGTAATTGTTTCTAGAACGGGTCCTTTCTCGAGGAAAAGTTTCTCTCGAAAAGAATTGAGTGGGAGGATGGTGGAGACTTGATGAGGTTATTGAACCATCACTTCAACCAAGGTGTGTAGCAGGAGCACGGGAAGTTGCTCATGTGGCACCTACACCAATTGAAGTAGAAGCTTATGATAGTGATCATGAAGTTTTGGATCAAGTCACTACTGCACCTCGTGGGGTGACAAGGATGCGCATTTACTCGAGTGGTACGATAATCCTGTCTTGAAAGGTCATGTTGCTAGACAACAATGAACCTACGAGCTATGAAGAAGCGATGGTAGGCCCATATTCCGACAAATGGTTAGAAGCCATGAAATCCGAGATAGGATCCATGTATCATAACAAAGCATGGACTTTGGTGGACTTGGCCGATGATCGGCAAGCCATTGAGATAAATGGATCTTTAAGAAGAAGACGGACGTGAACGGTAATGTCACCGTCTTTGAAGCTCGACTTGTGGCGAAGAGTTTTTCACAAGTTCAAGGAGTTGACTACGATGAGATTTTCTCATCCGTAGCGATGCTTAAGTCCGTCGGAATCATGTTAGCATTAGCTGCATTTATGAAATCTTGCAGATAGGATGTCAAAACATTGTTTCCTCGACGTTATCCTTGAGGAAAGGTTGTATGTGATACAACCAGAAGGTTTTGTCAATCTTGAAGGATGCTAACAAGTATGCAAAGCTCCAGCAATCCTTCTAAGGACTGGAGTAAGCATCTCGGAGTTGGAATGTACGCTTTGATGAGATGATCAAAGATTTTGGGTTTATATATAAAGTTTATGAGAAACTTGTATTTCCAAAGAAGTGAGTGGGAGCACTATAGAATTTCTGATGAGTATATGTTGTTGACATATTGTTGATCAGAAATGATGTAGAATTTCTGGAAAGCATATAGGGTTATTTGAAAAGTGTTTTTCAAGTGAAAACCTGGATTAAGCTACTTGAACATTGAGCATCAAGATCTATGAGGATAGATCAAAAACCGCTTAATGATACTTTCAAATGAGCATATACCTTGACATGATCTTGAAGGTGTTCAAGATGGATCACCAAAGAAGGAGTTCTTGGCTGAGTTGTAAGGTATGAAGTTAAGACTTAAAAGCTCGACCACGGCAGTAAAAAAGAGAAAGGACGAAGGTCGTCCCCTATGCTTTAGACGTAGGCTCTACAAAGATCTTTGTGCTATGTACCGCACTGATGTGTGCCTTGTCACATGTCTGGCAAGAGGGTACAAAGATGATCAAGGAGTGGATCACCAGATAGCGGTCAAAATTGTCCTTGGAGTAATAAGGATTTATTTCTCGATTATGGAGGTGATAAAGAGTTCGGCGTAAAGGGTTATGTTGATGCAAGCTTTAACACCTATCCGAGTGACTCTGAGTAGCAAACCGGATACGTATAGTGGAGCAACCAATTGGAATAGCTCCAAGTGGAGCGTGGAAGCAGCGTTTACAACATAACCTAGAAATTTGCAAAGCACACACGTATCTGAAAGGTTCAGATCCGTTGACTAAAACCTCTCTCACAAGCAAAACATGATCAAACCTCAGAACTCATTGAGTCTTAATCACATGATGATGTGAACTAGTTTGTCGACACTAGTAAACTCTTTGGATGTTGGTCACATGGCGATGTGACCTATCAGTGTTAATCACATGGCGATGTGAACTAGATTATTGACTCTAGTGCAAGTGGGAGACTGTTGGAAATATGCCCTAGAGGCAATAGTAAATTAGTTAATATTATATTTCCTTGTTCATGATAATCGTTTATTACCCATGCTATAATTGTATTGATAGGAAACTCAGATACATGTGTGGGTACATAAACAACACCATGTCCCTAGTAAGCCTCTAGTTGACTAGCTCGTTAATCAATAGATGGTTACGGTTTCACGACCATGGACATTGGATGTCATTGATAACGGGATCACATCATTAGGAGAATGATGTGATGGACAAGACCCAATCCTAAGCCTAGCACAAAGATCGTGAGTTCGTATGCTAAAGCTTTTCTAATGTCAAGTATCATTTCCTTAGACCATGA
Source organism: Aegilops bicornis (assembly GCA_021605145.1). Lineage (NCBI taxonomy): Eukaryota > Viridiplantae > Streptophyta > Magnoliopsida > Poales > Poaceae > Aegilops > Aegilops bicornis. The sequence continues at coordinate 170,780,742 of CM038673.1, read as the reverse complement.
GATTGTGCAACTCCGGATACCGTAGGAATGCTTTGGGTGTACCAAGCGTCCTGGCAACGTAATCGGGTGGCTATAAAGGTGCACTCTGGTATCTCGAAAGTGTCTGTTGGGTTGGCACGAATCGAGATCGATTTGTCGCCGATGTAAACGGAGAGGTATCTCTGGGCCCACTCGGTGAGGACATCATCATAATGTGCACAATGTGACCAAGGGGTTGATCACGGGATGATGTGTTACGGAGACGAGTAAAGAGACTTGCGATAACGAGATTGAACAAGGTATCGGGATACCGACGATCGAATCTCGGGCAAGTACAATGCCGCTAGACAAAGGGAATTGTATCACGGGATCGATTGAGTCCTTGACATCGCGGGTTCATCCGATGAGATCATCGTGGAACATGTGGGAGCCAACATATGGGTATCCAGATCCCGGCTGTTGGTTATTGACCTGAGAACGTCTCGGTCATGTCTACATGTCTCCCGAACCCGTAGGGTCTACACACTTAAGGTTCGATGGCGCTTAGGGTTATAAAGGAAGTTTGTATGTGGTTACCGAATGTTGTTGAGTCCCGGATGAGATCCCGGACGTCACGAGGAGTTAGGAATGGTCCGGAGGTAAAGATTTATATATGGGAAGTCCTGTTTTGGTCACCAGAAAAGTTTGGGTTTTATCGATGCTTGTCTGCAGGGACCACCGGGAGGGTCCCGAGGTCCACTCAAGTGGGGCCACCGCCACGGAGGGCTGCATGGGCCAAGTGTGGGAGGAACAGCCCGGGTGGGGCTGGTGCGCCCCCCCACAAGGGCCCAAGGCGCCTAGGGTTTGGGGAGGGGGCGCCCCACCTAGCTTGGGGGGCAAGTTTCCCCTCTCCCCCCCTTGGCCGCCCCACCAGATGGGATCTGGGCTGGCCGCCGCCCCCTAGGAGGGAACCCTAGAGGGGGCGCAGCCCCCTCCCCTTCCCCTATATATACTTGAGGTCTAGGGGCTGCCCAACACATGAGTTTTCACCTCTCCATGGCGCAGCCCTGCCTCTCCTCCTCCTCCTCTCTCGCGGTGCTTGGCGAAGCCTGCCAGATTGCCACGCTCCTCCACCACCCTGCCTTGGTTGTCTTCTTCTTTGGGCCGGAGTCTTCTTCAACCTCTCCCTCTCTCCTTGCTGGATCAAAGGCGTGGGAGACGTCACCGGCTGTACGTGTGTTGAATGCGGAGGTGCCGTCCGTTCGGCACTAGGATCTCCAGTGATTTGGATCACAGCAGAGTCTGACTCCTTCAACCCCGTTCTCTTGAACGCTCTCATTAGCGATCTACAAGGGTATGTAGATGCACTCTCCTTCCCTTCTTTGCTGGTTTCTCCATAGATAGATCTTGGTGACACGTAGGAAAATTCTGAATTTCTGCTACGTTCCCCAACAATAACATAGTATAGCGTCTAGACAAGGCATCGGCAATAACATTCTCCTTCCCTTTCTTGTGTTTAATAACATAAGGAAAGGATTCAATAAATTCAACCCATTTTGCATGTCTACGATTCAGTTGGCTTTGACTTCTAATATGCTTGAGTGATTCATGATCAGAATGTATGACAAACTCCTTAGGCCATAAATAATGTTGCCATGTCTCCAAAATCCGAACTAGTGCATAAAGTTCTTTATCATATGTTGAATAATTCAGACTAGGCCCACTGAGCTTTTCACTAAAGTATACTCTTTGGTTTTACATGGCGACCCGACCTCAGAACGGTCAAGTCTACGTGCTTTCAGTGTCATCCACTGGATCAAGAATGTCGACACCACACGATTACTTGAAGGATTTATAACAGTAGTAGCAATCACACACTTATTACATCAAATGTCTCAAAAGATAACTTATTACAATAATATGGCTTAAGGCCATCTAATACGATAACAACGAAGGCTTGGAAGATAAAGTGAGTCCATCAACTCCAACGGCATAGGTGAAATTTGCCGCAGCAACGACCTGCTCGAACCTTACTCCTAAATTCACGAAAGTCTGCAACATAATACGTTGCAGCCCGAGAACGGGTCAAGACATGGAATATGCCGGCAATGTAACACATAGAGAGTAATGAAAGAATAAGCTATACTACATGCATATATGGCTGGTGGAAAGCTCTATGGTTACAGCTTTTGCGAAAAGCCAATTTTTCCCTACAACAAAGGAATAAATCTTTAATTTAACTATCATGGTGGTTGAAACATCATTGAGAAGGTATAACCCCAACTCAATCCCAATTAAAATAGTTAACAACCCAACAAATTTAGTTTAGAGTGATGAGATACTGGTGAATACTCAGGTACTAGATACTCAGAATTGTCCATAACCGGGGACACGGCTAACCATGATTAGATTGTACACTCTGTAGAGGTTTGCGCACTTTTCCCCACAAGACTCGATCGCCTCCGTTGGATTTCTCGCACTACTTGATGTTTGAGAAACGGATGACCGAGACACAGTCTTTCAGAAACATTAACTCTTTACTCCGGGTAGACCATACCAAACCTACAAACCCACTACCTGCTGATCTACCTCTTCAAGAGCTTCACGTAACTTACTCAACTATGTTAGAGCCCATAATAGCTTGTGGCTGCACACGGAAGTTTCTAGCATGAATAATCTCAGTTCCCTTTGAGCCTGGGTGGCGGTCCATAGGAAGATCACACGGGTCCCCGGGGATTTCGAAACAAAATGCAGAACAACCGGGTTCCCCAGTGCCTCAATCCACCCAGATGTGTATTTAGGTTGCCACCTTAAGTTAACCATTAATTAGCAATCTCACATCTGTCGTGAATATCTCTCAAACCCAATCCACGTCTACGAGCATAGCATAGCAATATAAGCAACACGTAGAAGTAACTCCCAAGGGTTTGATAGTAACAGGGCAATAGGTTCTACCTCATCAACTACTTCCCAACCCACAAGTTAATGATATCCTAACCATGCAATGTGTGAAGGTTGGACTAATGCATAAAAACTGGGTATGAAAGAGTATGATCAATGTGTCACTTGCCTTGCTGACGATCCGGGAATCCTAGACACTCGTAGTAACACGCTTCGCACTCCGGGAATTCTTTCGCAAGCAAACAATACATACATAAGCAACATTCAAAGATGCACCAATGAAACTTCAACTGAAAGAGGTTGACCGGAGAGTTCAACTTAAGAACTCCGGTTCACAAAGAATCAAACCAAACGGAACAACGAAACTTCGAATGGCGAAAGAAGCGAGATCTGCTTACTAATCTGAACTAGGGTCAAATTTTACAGAGTCAAAAACTTGTTTGAGTTAATTATTCGGAAAGAGGGTTTCGAGATGAAACTCCAGCGCTTAGATCGCCTGATTCCGATAAGCAATGAAAAAGATAAACAAGTTTGAATATCGGATCGTAAATCGCGATCGGAAAAACCGCATGGGATAAATCCGATAAAAGAAAAAGCGACGAGCGGCTAAGCGAGCAGGCGTTAGATTAGCAAAACTAAATAGTGAACACGTTCCTTGAACCGAACGGTCGAACGAACGTTCGCTCAATAATTAAACCGACAAAATAAACCGATCTATATATATAAAAAAAACGATCTAGGGTTTTAAAAAAAAACCGAAGGGTTTTCTAAAAAAATCCGGCGGCGGGGTTGGCTTCCTCCGGCGAGGCGCGTCCGGCGAGGCGGGAGGCTCCGGCGGTCTCCGGGGTGGGGCGGCGCGGGCGGGGCAAGGCGGCGCTGGGCAACGACGACGGCGCGAGGCGGCTGACGGGCGGGCGGGCGGCTCGGCTCGCTCAGGCTTCCGGTCCGGCCAAGCAGGCAGGTGGCGGCGGGCGGTGGCTAAGGGGCGGGCGGGCGGCTTATATGGGAGGCGAGGGCGGAGGCGGCTTGGGAAGGGGGGCGCCGGGGTGGAGTCCGGCTCGGGACTCGCCCTCGGCGTCCGTGCCTAAGCACGGCGGCGCTCGGGAAAGCGGCGGCGGGCTGCCGCTGGCTCAATTTGAGCCTTTAGCCCGGTCAGGCGAATCGTCCAGTTTTTTTAAAACATTCCATGAAAGAAAATTCCTAGAAAAATAAATAAAAATCTAAAATTTGCAAAACAAGTTTTCTCCGTCTAAATAAAATATTTAGAACAAGATGAACTTTTGTTGGCCCCTAAAATGCAAACTTTTAAAACGTGCAAATTTTTCTAGGGCAATTAAAATTGCAAATAAACTCAAAATAAAAACCAAATAATGATTTTAACATTTTTCCTCCGATATTTCAATTATTTTGGAGAAGTCATATTATCTCCCCTCATTTATTTATTTAAAATGAAATAGTTTCCGGAGAGAAAAATAATTAAAACCAAAATTCCTCGTCTTCACTACTTGATAAAAATCAAATATGAAAATCGAAAAATCCCCAACTCTCTCCGAGGGTCCTTGAGTTGCTTAAGATTTCGAGGATTTGAAAACAGAATGCAATAAAATATGATATGCATGGATGACCTATGTATAACATGCCAAATTGGAAATTTGGGATGTTACAAACCCTACCCCTTAAGATGAATCTAAGCCCTCGAGATTCGGGTTGGCTAGAAAATAGGTGCGGATGGTCCTTGCGAATATCATCTTCTCGCTCCCAGTGGCTTCCTCCCAGTATGGTGGCTCCATCGAACTTTGCAAAACTTGATCACCTTGTTGCGAGTAACTCGCTATCAAACTCCAAAATCTTTACTGGTTTCTCCTCATAAGTCAAGTTATTATCCAATTGTATTGCCTCCAAGGGTACGGTATCATTAAGCGGTATATCGGCCGTCTCGCGTGGCACTTCTTCACCGTGATACGTGAAACACATTGTGAACTCCCCGACAATCCTTCGTAACTCCAGCTTGTAGGCAACTTCTCCCATCCGCTCCAAAATACGATACGGTCCCACAAATCTCGGGCTAATTTTCCTTTTTACTCCAAAAGCGTTTCACTCCCCTTAAGGGTGATACTCGCAGATAGGCTCTGTCTCCACCTTCATAGGTTATTTCCTTGCGTTTTGAATCCGGCGTAACTCTTACATGCAGATTGAGCAATCTTTAGTCCTGTCTCGATCGCTTTAACCTTCTCCTCTGATTCTTTGATCAAGTATGGTCCAAACAAGCTGACGGTCTCCAACCTCATCCCACATCAACGGTGTTCTACATCGGCGTCCGTGACAGAGCTTGAGCGGTGCCATCTTCCAACCGGCACCGGTAAATTTGTTGTTGTATGAGAACTTCTGCGTCTGACAAATTATCATCCCAACTAGATCCATAATCTAGCGCACAAGCTCTCAACATGTCCTCCAAAATCTGATTGACTCTCTCTGTTTGTCCATCCGTCTGCGGGTGGAAAGCGGTACTGAACTCCAATCTGGTACCCAAAGTTTGGTGTAGCTGGCGCCAAAACTTTGAAGTAAACTGCGTTCCTCTATCGTCTGATGCTCCTCGGAACTCCATGCAAACATACGATCCTCGGGTCATATATATCTTGGCCAACTTTGCACTTGTATAAGTTGTTTTCACCGGGATGAAGTGAGCTACTTTGGTCAAACGATCCACAACTACCCATATTGAATCGTATCATGACTTGGTTCTGGGTAACCCCGTAATAAAGTCCAAGCCAAGTTTGTCCCACTTCCATTAGGGTATCGGCATAGGCTGTAACAATCCTGCTTAACCACGATGCTCTGCCTTCACTCTCTGACATACATCACATACGGCTACATACTCGGCAATATCCTTCTTCATACCAGTCCACCAAAAACGTTCTTTCAAATCCAAATACATTTTGGTGTTTCCGGGGTGAATCGAGTATGGTGAGTCATGGGCCTCCTGAAGTATTAACTTCCTGATCTCCGAATCGTTGGGCACATAAATCCGGTCCTCAAACCACAATGTATCGTGCTCATCCTCGCGAAAACCTTTGGCTTTTCCTTAAGCCCCATCTTCTCTTTTATCTCAGCAATTTCTTTATCCTCCTTCTGAGCTTCTCGAATCTTGTTCAACAATGTCGGCTGAACCTCCATTGTTGCAAGAAAACCTCTGGGAACAATCTCCAATCGAAGTTCCATGATCTCTGTAGCTAACTCCTTTGGCAAACCTTTGCTTTCAAGGATATTAGCATAACTCTTCCGGCTCAAAGCGTGCGCTTCGGACGTTGGCCTTTCTGGATGATAATGTAGCTTCATGTCGTAATCCTTTATCGGTTCCGACCATCTCCTCCGTCTGAGGTTTAACTCCTTCTGCGTGAAAATGTACTTCAAACTTTTATGATCCGTGTACACATCACAACGGTTTCTAATAAGATAATGTCTCCAGGTCTTCAACGCATGTACTACGGCTGCTAACTCCAAATCATGCGTGGCGTAGTTCAACTCATGTGGCTTCGGTTATTAAGTGGAGGCATACGAAACAACTTTTCCGTCCTGCATAAGTACACATCCAAGTCCCAAGCGAGAGGCGTCACAATACACTTGAAACTCCTTATGTATATCTGGCAATGTCAGCACTGGGGCTATAGTCAACCATTTCCTCAACTCCTGAAAACTTGCCTCGCAATCCTCTGTCCATATGAACTTAGTTTCCTTCTTTAGCAACTCAGTCATTGGCTTCGCAATCTTGGAGAAATTCTCAATGAACCTCCGATAATATCCAGCCAGTCCAAGGAAACTACGAATCTACCCAAGCTGAAGTGGGTGCCAACCAATCGATGGCCCGAACCTTCTTGGGATCTCTTGCTAGACCCTCTCCCGATATACCATGCCCAAGAAATCGAACTTCCTTCAACCAAAACTCGCACTTGCTGAATTTGGCGTATAACTGGTGTTCCACGAAGTTTCTCGAGAACCAAACGCAAGTGTTTAGTGCTCCTCTTCGTTCTTCGAGTATACCATAATATCATCAATAAACACCACAACAAACTTGTCCAGATACTCCATGAACACCTTGTTCATCATACTCATGAAATAGGCAGGGCGTTAGTCAGTCCAAATGACATGACCGTATACTCATACAATCCATATCGCGTGGTAAATGTTGTCTTTGGTATATCCTTCTCTCGGATCTTCAACTGATGATATCCTGATCGTAGATCGATCTTTGAAAACACCTTAGCTCCTTGCAACTGATCAAACAGATCATTAATCATTGGTAAGGGATATTTGTTCTTTATTGTTACTTCATTCAGAGCTCGATAATCGACAACCATCCTCAGGGATTTATCCTTTTCTCCACCAACAGCACTGGCGCTCCCCAAGGTGATGAACTTCTACGGATGTAACCTTTCTCCAATAGCTCCTTGATCTGCTTCTTAATTTCCTCCAGATCATTTGCGGGCATCCGATAGGGTCTCTTGGATATTGGTCCTGTTCCTGGCAATAGCTCTATTAAAAACTCGATGTCCCGATCCGGTGGCATACCTGGTAATTCCTCTGGAAAAACATCCGGGTAATCCTTTACTATAGGTACTTCCTCCTGTACAACTCCTGTGAGGGCATTCACTTGGCTCCTCCTAGGCACATGCCTAGATACATACTTAATCCTTTTTCCCTCTGGGGTGGTAAGATATATTGATTTGCTAGCACAGTCAATACTTCCTCCATACCTTGACATCCAGTCCATACCTAATATCACATCCAATCCTTGCGACTCCAAGATGACTAGGTCGGATGGAAAACGTGCGTTCAATGATTAGGGGTATCTGGTGCACCATCCGCTAGCCATGTACTCTGCACTCCAAAGTAGCTCACTAAAAGAGGGGTCCTAAGGGTTTGGGTTGGTAACTTGAACTTATCCACAAATCCCCTTGATATGTATGAATGAGATGCACCAAGATCGAAAAGAACAATAGCGGTAAATGACCGAACCAAAACTTACCTATTACCGCGTCCGGCTGCTCTTCAACTTCCTCCACGTTAACGTGGTTCACTTATCCTTTGTTGAATGGGTTGGGCTTCTTCCAGTAGCTCCATTTCCGCTTTCCATTCCTTCCTTGATGGTCGTTGGCATAGTGCCACTGCTTTTCCCGCACTTAAAGCAAATAACTTGGCTTAAGTCTCTCTTGGCGGGTGTAGCTGGGTTAGAGCGATTCTGATTATTGTTGACTCCATTCCCATTCCCCTTCTTCGCACCATCATGCAATCCTCCTCCAGTATAGTTATGTCCTCCATGGTTATGAACAAGTCCTCCCGAGTTCGGGGTTAAACGAGGCTTCTGATGAGCTCCCGAGTTATACTTCCCTTGTCCATACTTCCTCTTACGGTTCTCGATTTGCTGTTGCTTTCCTTCAATCATTAGGGCCTTATCTACCAACTCCACGGTAGTTGTTGAAAGTCGCCACCATCAAGCGCATACTCATCTCATCGTTAAGCCCTTCCATAAACTTCTCTTGCTTGGCGGCATCCGTGGCCACATCATCGTGGGCATAACGTGATAACTTGCTAAACTCATCCACGCATCGGGCAACAAGATGCGGTTCCCTGGCGTAAGTTGCGAAACTCACGCTTCTTCATCTGCATGGCTCCGGTTGAGACATGGGCGTCTGCAAAGCTTGTTGGAACTGGTCCCTAGTTACATTAGCTATAGGAAAGTATCCGTATAATTCTCCCACCATGCGGCTGCTGGTCCATCCAATTGATGTGCGGCAAAGCGCACCCTTTCAGCATCCGTGCATCCTGCGGTGGTTAACTCTCTTCCAATACGACGTAGCCAATCATCTGCAACTATTGGCTCGGTGCTACTGGAAAACACCGGCGGTTGTAACCTCAGGAAACGGGCTAAGTTATCCACTGGCGGTGGGTTATTGTTGTTGTTGTTGTTGTTGTTGCCACAGTTTACGAACTAGCAATTGCATCAAGGTATTTTGCTTCTTTGGATCAACTGGGTGAGCTCCGGTGGAAAAGCAAAACCGGTGTCACGTCTCGGAGGCATCTGAGGGTTTAGATGGAAGAGATTAGAATAGAAAGAGGTCTAGCGAGAAAACACTACCCATATTCACATGAGACAAACACTCATTCATTCAATCAAGCAAGCAAGGGCATACAAAACGATCTAGGACTATCGCATAAGTGCTCAACTACTACTAGTTACATAGGGGAAAATACTACTAATATTTGGTGGTCATCTAGAAATTTTGATCGGTGGAAGACTCCATGATGTCTCGCTCCAGCCTTAGTCTTCGTAGTCATCATCACTTGGGTCGAATCGGTGTCGCCGATGATGATGTAGTTGTCCGAACAGCGGGGTCTTCCTCCTCTTCTTGTTCCTCTTCTTTGGGTGCTTTGGTCCTCCCATGAATATTAGATCTTCTTAACTAGGTCTTCATTCTTCTCCAAAGAGTGTCTTGATTTCTTCTTCATATCCATCGCGTGTAGACCGGAGTTCTTCCTCCAAATTTCGATGATCCTAGTTTTCGCCTTCCTTAACTCCATCATGTCTGCGCACATCCGGGTTCTCCGACGTCCGAATGTCTTGGTTTAGCTCCGGATGTAAGCTGCAATGGATCTATCCTTCTTGGTGCCGATCACTTCCATTGCTCGCCCCGCCGCCCACATATTTGGTATATGGTGTCTTTAAGTTCTCTGTTGTAGACTTCTCCAATGCGCCCTATGGTAATGTGAGCTGCATACTCTTGCCAAGGCTCGGTGGGTGCTTCAAAAGAAAACTCTATGGGCTTGGAAGTTGGCGAGAATGTCCTTCTGGAACTTGTACTTGAATCATCCAACGCTCTTCTTACGGTAAAGTAGCGTTATGCGTCTGGTGAAGCTTGGTATTCCAATATTCGTGTACCTAGTGACTTCCTTCAAGTGGCGTCCAAAAGGGTGTCTTCATCTGGTTGTGCAAACTTGTTCTTCATCTCCGTCATCCTAAAGAGTGGAAAAGTGGAGAGGAGTCAAATGAGTAGAGAAGAGTGACCTATGGTTTATCTTAGTGGTCGTGTCCTACACTCGGCGTGTGCTCGATACCATCTTGTAGCGACCCGACCTCAGACGGTCAAGTCTACGTGCTCAGTGTCATCCACTGGATCAAGAATGTCGACACCACATAGTACTTCGAAGGATTTATAACAGAGTAGCAATCACACACTTATTACATTGAATGTCTCAAAAGAGAACTTATTACAATAATATGGCTTAAGGCCATCTAATACGATAACAGCGGAAGGCTTGGAAGATAAAGTGAGTCCATCAACTCCAACGGCATAGCTGAGCTGCACTGACAACGCACCTATCGAACCTTACTCCTCGTTCTGCAGAAAAGTCTGCAACATAATACGTTGCCCAGAACGGGTCAAGACACATGGAATATCTTGGCAATGTAACACATAGAGAGTAATGAAAGAATAAGCTATACTACATGCATATATGGCTGGTGGAAAGCTCTATGGTTACAGTTTTTGCGAAAAACCAATTTTTCCCTACAAGAAAGGAATAAATTTTTAATTTAACTATCATGGTGGTTGAAACATCATTGAGAAGGTATAACCCCAACTCAATCCCAATTCAAATAGTTAACAACCCAACAAATTTAGTTTAGAGTGATGAGATACTGGTGAATACTCAGGTACTAGATACTCAGAATTGTCCATAACCGGGACACGGCTAACCATGATTAGATTGTACACTCAGTAGAGGTTTAGCGACTTTTCCCCACAAGACTCGATCGCCTCCGTTGGATTTCTCGCACTACTTGATGTTTGAGAAAGCGGATGGCCGAGACACGATCTTCGAAACATTAACTCTTTATTCCGGTAGACCATACCAAACCTACAAACCCACTACCTGCTGATCTACCTCTTCAAGAGCTTCACGTAACTTACTCAACTATGCTAGAGCCCATAATAGCTTGTGGCTGCACACGGAAGTTTCTAGCATGAATAATCTCAGTTCCTTTGAGCACTGGTGGCGGTCCATAGGAAGATCACACGGGTCCCCCGGATTTCCAAAACAAAAGCAGAGACAACCTTTGGGTTCCCCGGGTGCCTCAATCCACTTTCGAGATGTGTATTTAGGTTGCCACCTTAAGTTAACCATTAATTAGCAATCTCACATCATCGTGAATATCTCTCAAACCCAATCCACGTCTACGAGCATAGCATAGCAATATAAGCAACACGTAGAAGTAACTCCCAAGGGTTTGATAGTAACAGGGCAATAGGTTCTACCTCATCAACTACTTCCCAACCCACAAATTAATGATATCCTAACCATGCAATGTGTGAAGGTTGGACTAATGCATAAAAACTGGGTATGAAAGAGTATGATCAATGTGTTACTTGCCTTGCTGACGATCCGGGAATCCTAGAGACTCGTAGTAACACGCTTTGCACTCCGGGAATTCTACTGCAAGCAAACAATGCATACATAAGCAACATTCAAAGATGCACCAATGAAACTTCAACTGAAAGAGGTTGACCGGAGAGTTCAACTTAAGAACTCCGGTTCACAAAGAATCAAACCAAACGGAACAACGAAACTCGAATGGCGAAAGAAACGAGATCTGCTTACTAATCTGAACTAGGGTCAAATTTTACAAAGTCAAAAACTTGTTTGAGTTGATTATTCGGAAAGAGGATTTCGAGATGAAACTCTAGGCGCTTGAATCGCCTGATTCCGATAAACGACCGAAAAGATAAACAGGTTTGAATATCAGATCAGAAATCGCGATCAGAAAAACCACGGATAAATCCGATAAAAGAAAAAGCGACGAACGGCTAAGCGAGCGAGGCGTTAGATTAACAAAACTAAACAGTGAACACGTTCGTTGAAAGCGAGCGATTGAGCGAACGTTAAGCTCAATAATTAAACCCGTGAAATAAACCGATCTATATATAAAAAACGATCTAGGGTTTTAAAAAAACCGAAGGGTTTTCTAAAAAATCGTGGCGGGTCGGCTACCTCTCCCGTGGCGCGTCCGGCGAGGCGGGCGTCTCGCTCGGCTCAGGCTTCGGGTCCCGTGGCCCAGTGGTGGCGGCGGTGGTGGCTAAGGGCGGGCGGGCGGCTTATATAGGAGGCGAGGCGGCGAGGCGGCTTGGGAAGGGCGGCCGGGGGTGGAGTCCGGCTCGGACTGCGCCCTCGGCGTCCGTGCCAAGCACGGCCCGCTCATGAACCCGGCTGGCTCAATTGGGCCTTTGGCCCGGTCGGTGAGGTCCGATTTTTAAAACATTCCGCCGAAAGAAAATTCCTAGAAAAATAAGTAAAAATCTAAAATTTCCAAAACAAGTTTCCTCCGTCTAAATAAAATATTTAGAACAAGATGAACTTTTCTTGGCCCCTAAAATGCAAATTTTTAAAATGTGCAAATTTTCTAGGGCAATTAAAATTCCAAATAAACTCAAAATAAAAACCAAATAATGATTTTAACATTTTTCCTCCGATATTTCAATTATTTTGGAGAAGTCATATTATCTCCCCTCATTTATTTATTTAAAATGAAATAGTTTCCGGAGAGAAAAATAATTAAAACCAAAATTCCTCGTCTTCACTACTTGATAAAAATCAAATGTGAAAATCGAAAATCCCCAACTCTCCCCGAGGGTCCTTGAGTTGCTTAGGATTTCGAGGATTTGAAAACAGAATGCAATAAAATATGATATGCATGGATGACCTATGTATAACATGCCAAACTGGAAATTTGGGATGTTACATTTTCCTTCTTGTAATAAAACACCACCTAAGCCAATGCCGCTAGCATCACATTCTAATTCAAACATCTTATTAAAATCAGGTAATTGCAGCAAAGGGGCGTGTAAGCTTATCTTTAAGAATAGTGAAGGCTTCCTCTTGTGTGTCGCTCCAAACAAATGCACATTTTTCTTTGTGAGCTCATTGAGCGTGCGCCATGATGGTACTAAAATCTTTCATGAACCGCCCGGTAGAACCCAGCAAGTCCGAGAAAACTTCATACACAATGTGTGACCGAGTTAGGGTCGGCCAACTCTGGATCGATTCAACCTTGGCTTTATCAACTTCAATTCCTGCTTATTGTCACAACATAGCCAAGAAAGCGACTCGATCCGTGCAAAAGTGCACTTCTCGATATTACCAAATAAACATGCATCACGCAGAGCGAGAAAAACAGCACGCAAATGGTCTAAGTGTTCCTCTAGTGACTTGCTATAAATCAAAATATCATCGAAATATACTACCACAAATCGTCCAATGAAAGCTGTAAAACTTCATTCATTAGTCTCATGAAAGTACTAGGTGCATTAGTCAATCCAAAAGGCATAACTAACCACTCATATAAACCAAATTTAGTTTTGAAAGCAGTTTTCCATTCATCACCTAGTTTCATATGAATTTGATGGTAGCCACTATGCAAGTCCACTTTAGAAAACACAACTGAGCCACTGAGTTCATCAAGCATGTCATCTAATCAAGGAATAGGATGAAGATATCGAATTGTAATATTATTGATGGCTCTACAATCAACACACATACGAAAGTACCGTCTTTTTAGGAACAAGTAAAATTGGTACAGCACATGGACTAAAGGATTCACGAATGTAACCTTTTTCAAGTAGTTCTTGAACTTGTCGCTGAATCTCCTTAGTCTCCTCTGGATTAGTCCGCACGGCAGTACGGTTGGGTAATGAGGCGCCAGGTATCAAGTCAATTTGATGTTCAATTCCTCGCATAGGTGGCAGCCCCGGTGGTACTTCCTTTGGGAAAACATCATGATACTCCTGCAAAAGGTTAGCGACAACAGGAGGCAAAGAAGAAGCATATCCTCAAATGAAAACAAAACTTCTTTGGAAATAAGAGCATAACATTCATCAGTATGAGCATCTAACTCAAAAATTTCAGCACGTGTAGCTAAGAAAGAAGCACCTTTCAATTTAATTTCTTTAGATGTGCTAGGATCAGATTTGTGCAGCTTATTAAATTGTTCTAACTCATCAACAACTTTCTGATTTTCAGATTGAGTACGCTCAATATTTGTGTTTCTACTAGCCCTAGCAAGATCATCTTTCAAAATTTGCTCAGGAGACATAGGGTGTAGAATGATTTTCTTTCCTTTATGTGTGAGAGTGTACTGATTAGTTCTACCATCATGTAAACATTGTTTATCATATTGTCATGGCCTTCCTAGTAACATAGAACAAGCTTGCATAGGCACAATATCGCAAGCAATAGAGTCATGGTATGAACCTAAAGAAAAAGGAACTCTCACCATGCGTGTTACCTTTACCTTTCCACCATCATCAAACCATTGAATGTAGTACGGTTGTGGATGTTGTCGCAAAGGTAGGGAGAGCTTCTCCACCATGTCAATGCTTGCTAAATTGTTACAACTCCCTCCATCAATGATTATGCGAACGGAACGCTCCTTGACGACTCCTTTGATATGGAAGAGGTTGTGGCGTTGATCCTTCTTTGCTTTGACAATCGAGCACTAAGTACCACGATGTGATATAAGACTCATGTACTTATCAGCGTCGTCAGTGGTCACATGTTCTTCCTCTTGCTCGGTCTTGTGTCATCGTCTTCATGTGTAGCAAGCAAGGCATATGTGTCTTCATCAAAATCACTAGCGGATTCGTACTCGCCGTCTTCACGAATGATCAATACACGCTTATTAGGACATTCCTTCATGACATGGCCAAATCCCTTGCAAGTGTGGCATTGGATATCCTTTGTTCTTTTGGAGGAAGCGGGGCGATGACAGCGAACTTTTTGTTGGAATTTGTGTAGTACTTTTCAGTGGTGCCGAAGTGTGTGATGTTGAAGTTGATGAAGAAGGCCCCAGTCGAGAGGTTGCAGGTGATGTTGTAGAGGTGCGAGTGGACGGAGCAGCAGGGGTGCGCGACGCCCATGTGGAAGTATGACCTGCAGAAAAATTAGGACACATTCTCGAACGACCCTGCACTTCATGTTCAGCATGTATAGCAAGATAGAATAAACGGGTCATTGAATGATAATCCTTATAAGCAAGTATGTCATAAATTTCTCTATTCAAACCACCCAAGAACCTAGCCATAGAGGCTTCCTCGGTCTCAACTAAACCACAACGTAACATGCCCATTTGCAATTCTTGATAATAGTCTTCCACGAATTTAGATCCTTGGTTCAAGCGTTGTAGTTTATTTAGCAAGTCACGTTCATAATATCCAGGAACAAAAGCGGTGACGACATTACTAATTTCAAAGCTTCCCAAGTGGCGAGAATATTATTAGGATGTTTACGACAATGTTCTCTCCACCAAACGAAGCAAAATCACTAAACTCACTAGTTGCATCCCTAAATCTTTTATCATCGGGAAAATCATGGCAAGCAAATTTTTGATCAACTAGTAATTCCCAGTCAAGATAAACATCTGGATCATATTTCCCATCAAAAGGAGGCATGACAAATTTAATTCTACCCAAAGAATCGTCATGGCCACGTACCTGAGGACGTTGGTGTCGTCCCATACCTTGTTGATTATTGCGTAGTCGACGATGATCACAATCATTGTTATCATTAATCGCATCGGGATCCTCGAGAATCACCATCATAGTTGTCATCTTGGATGTAAATCGGCTATCGAGTTGGCGCTATGCGAGGGACGGGGCTCGTCGACGGCATCAGTGTATGAAAGAGGGTGCCTCGGGTCTCCTGGGGGCACCCGACAAGCTCGTTGTAGACCTGTGTTGGTGGCTGGAAGACGCAGAGCGGTAGTGGAGGCGCCACCCAGACAGGCATCCTGGGCATCGAGACGTTTCATAATAGATGCAAGTGTTTGATTGAACGTCTCGTTGCTATCCTCGATCGACTTGAGACGCTTATCAAGTGCGCCCTCGAAGGATGTGAACCGCTCGGTGTATGCATGCACATCCTCCTCGAGGCGTGCGACCGTGGCTTTCATGTTGTCTTCGTCACCTGCCATGGTTAGGATGAAACAAGAACAAAATCACAAGTATATTGCTCCTACAATAACTACGGTGAGGCGGTGGAAAATGTCTCTCAACTCTCGAGCAATTACCAAGCTCTTACCAATTCTTACCTCCAGTGGTTGTCGTCTGTTGGCGATGTCAAAAGTTATCAAAAGATTGATATAGCGATTACCAAGTGACTGAACAGGGTACAATATAGGAAGTGGAGCTTGGTGAAGGTTGCCTCAACTCACAATATGTGGCACAATTAAGCAAAAAGTAATGCAAGCTGAATAATTGCTCAAACTTCTAACTAGTGCTGGCAGTCGACTAGTAAGAGATAAAACAATCTAAGCCTGAATCTTTGAATCAAGTGAGTGAAAACCGATGAAAATAATAGCTCTAAATAGCTAGATATAAGTGAGGTACAAAGGTAGCGTATGACGACAAGAGCATAAGATGTGCAACAATTATCACGTATATGCACCAAGTAACAGTTCTGAACAACAAGAGATATTTCAAAAGATGTGAACCGGCCGGAACTTGGCAAAACCTTTTTTTTTCTTCTTCTTTTTCTATTTTTTTTCACTTTTTTTTGCTCTTTCTTCTTCTCTGTTTTTTTCCTCTCTTTTTTCAGACCAGTTGCTAGCACAAGTCACGGACTGAAATTAAGTCACAAGAAAGAAAAAGAAAAACAATGCAAGGCTCTTGGACAAAGTGCTACGAGCTAGCTATAAAAAGCGGCGGTGTTTGAGATTAGTCGGGACTAGTATATGAATGGATAGGAACAGCCTGATGGAGGTGTGGCGTGAAGGCGGACACCAATGGATAGATGTCTAGTCACTCGGCGTGCGTGTGGGAATAACGGTCGGAGGCGTACACTAGGTGGCTGATGTCCGGCGAACACGCGAGACGAGGCTGCACTTACGCACGCGTTGAGTCGACCAGTCTGGAATACTGTCGTGGCGCAAAGCACATCTGGCGTGGAAAAGCGATGCGACTTGTTTCTTTTCCAGATTACGAATCAGCAGGCGGCGGAAAATATGATGGACAAAACAAGGTTCGATCTAGTAGATGATTATCTCCCAAAACAAATCTAAACCAGCACTATTTGTAGGATGGATGCAACCAAAAATTCAACTACGCAAGTACTAGATGCAAAAATTGCTAAAGGCTAAAAAGATAGGTGTAATGGATGATCTAATCTAATATTTTTTGGCTTTTTGGTGGGTTTATCGGTCAGAAAAATATAATAAACTACGAAAACTGTAAATCTCTCACCGATGAACCTGAAAACTGATACAACTTGATGTGACGGCAGCCCGATCTTTCGATGAGAGCGGGGATAATTATCGATTTGGTGGATTTTGACCTTGATGATCCGGCTATACCGTACCCGACGATACGCCTCGACAATCGCTAAACCAATCTCCGATGGTTATTGATCTTGCCATAGGCACGATCAACCTGAACAACGAGGTTCAAGTTCCTGCAAGCAACCGAAGAACCGGCAAGAACAAAGGTGAATTGCAACTGAAATTGCGGATAATAAACTGAGCACCACGAACTAATGAAAAGTTGGGGTTTCATTGTGGATCTGACAAGGCGGTAGTCCTACACGTCTCGTAGATGCGATGGCTAGACAATACAATAAAACCCGAAGTCTAAACCTAACAGTAGCTAACTATTTATTAGAGTATGGCCGCCTGCGCGTAGACGAATCCTGGTCGGCTACGACTTGAAAGAAACCATAATCATGGGCCGGCCCACATGTAGTTTATTTCCTTGTTTAGTCATTGATGGTGTGGGCTGCACGCGGACGTGGCCTTCTCCGGTCCGGAAGCCTAATACTCCTTCTCCTCCTTTTGCACTTGACGACGTGCATTGGCTAGGTACCTTCTTGCATGTCAATAGTGTTGCTTTGCTTGTTGAATCAACGTGCAACATTTTTCATCTTCCATCTGCATGCGGCTTTTCCTCCTTATCTCTCCAACACCTTCGTTCCTGAGTACAAGTAAATCCAAACATGAGTGTAATATAATATTCTCATTAGTTAAATCATATGTACAAAGGAGCGATAGTACCTGGTCATTTATCTGTTTCGCTCGTGCTCTAGTCATAGGTCCAGATGGAATAACTGATGTCGCGGTGGGTGCAACTGTGGCAAAGATCTCCTCATCACACACGCTTCCGAAGAACAAAGTGAAGGCCCTCAACCAAATGAACAAGATCAAGGGAAAGATCAACCTCAATATGGTGGTGAATCACCAAGTGATGCCCAAGATCAAGTTCTCTCCTCCGAGCTAGTTCAAGATCAAGAACAAGCTCAAGACGACGCTCAAGATGATCAAGTTTCCACTCCTCAACTCACTCCTGAGGAGGAATTGGAGTGTCGTGCCGCTAAGATTGCATCCAAGCTATCCACCAAAGATCATCTCATGACAAATGTGCTTGGAAGCTTAAGAAAGGGGGTAAGCACTCGTAGACAATTAGCAAACTATTGTGAACATCACGCGTTTGTCTCTTGTGTTGAACCCCAAAAGGTCTATGAGGCGCTCGAGGATCCGGATTGGCTTAATGCCATGCATGAAGAACTCAACAACTTCGAGCACAACAAGGTGTGGAGATTGGTGTCAAGGCCAATGGAGAACCATAATGTCATTGGAACCAAGTGGATATTCAAGAACAAGCAAGATTCTCATGGAATTATCGTTCGCAACAAGGCTCGTTTGGTAGTACAAGGCTACTCCCAAGTCGAGGGTATCGACTACGGTGAAACCTTTGCTCTCATTGCTCGCCTTGAATCCATTCATTTGTTGATTGCTTATGCTTCTCATCATAACTTTAAGCTGTAACAAATGGATGTGAAGAGTGCTTTTCTTAATGGTCCTATTAATGAGTTGGTATATGTCAAGCAACCCCCCGGGTTCGAGGATCCCTATTTTCCCGATCATGTGTACCAACTCGATAAGGCACTCTATGGCCTTAAGCAAGCCCCACGTGCATGGTATGACCACTGAGGGAGTCCTGGATTAGGGGCTGTCCGTATAGCCGGACTACCATCATCAGCCGAACTATCATTGGCCGGACTATCATCATCGACCGGACTCCAAGACTATGAAGATACAAGATTGAAGACTTCGCCCCATGTTCGGATGGGACTTTCCTTGGCGTGGAAGGCAAGCTTGGCGATACGGATATGTAGATCTCCTACCATTGTAACCGACTCTATGTAACCCTAGCCCTCTCCGGTGTCTATATAAACCGGATGGCTTTAGTCCGTAGGACTACAATCACAACGACCCTTACAATCATACCATAGGCTAGCTTCTAGGGTTTAGCCTCCTTGATCTCGTGGTAGATCCACTCTTGTAAACATCCACAATATCAATATCAATCAAGCAGGACGTAGGGTTTTACCTCCATCAAGAGGGCGTAACACAGGTAAACATCGTGTCCCTTGCCTCCCTGTTACCATCCGCCTAGACGCATGTACTCGGGACCCCTACCCCAGATCCGCCGGTTTTGACACCGACATTGGTGCTTTCATTGAGAGTTCCTACGTATGCGTCACCGATAGGCTTGATGGCCTCTTCAATCAACAACGATGCAGTCCTGGGTGAGACTTTTTCCCCGGACAGATCTTCAGATTCGGGCGGCTTCGCATCACGGGCCAACTCACTTGGCCATCCGAGCAGATCAGCTTCGCCCGCCGTCGTCAGTCAGGTTTGAAGCCTAAACTTCACGGCCCGATATCCGCGGGGACTTGATCTTGATGGATCTGAGCCCGCAGCCAGCGTCTGCGCTGTCACGATGGGCATGACCTAACTCTGCCGCCGGACAACACCTTGAAGGCCGCACACGAATCCGCTCCGACTCATAGTCCGGAGCCGATCGCTCGGATCGAGGACGGATGGCTGGACACCGCCTCGGGAGCCGCAACTTCTACGGCGATAGAGCCGAACACTTACCTTGTCCCGCATAAAGCTCATGACTCGAGGTGCGGACTCTCTGCGGACTCCAACCTCCTGCGCCGTGCAAGGCCGAATCCGATTGGGCGCCCGATCATGGAATTCACCGCTGCGGACATCTTTCAGCACTCGCCCTTTGGCGATATCATAAATTCACGGAAGCATCTCTCGCTATCCGGAGAGCCCTGGCCGAGCTACAGCCAGGACGGTTGGGACGCGGACGATGAAGAAATTCAGAGCCCACCCACCACCCACTTCGTAGCCACCGTCGGCGATTTAACCGACGTACTCGACTACGACTCCGAAGACATCGACGGTATGGACGACGATGCCGGAGACTACCAAGAACCGGTGCCTATAGGACACCTTTGGAAGACCACCTCATCATCGACATATACTTGGTGGACACCCCAAAAGATGGGGACGGCGAAGAAGCAGCGGAGGCCGATTCCTTAAAGAAACAGCCCAAGCGCCGGCGTCAAGCGCCGCTCTCGCTCTAAATACCGCCACGGCAAGATCGGAGATTCCCACGAGAGATAATAACACCCCGTAGTGCCGAAGACAACTCCCTCCAAAGACGATCCAGCGGGAGGAGGAGGTAAGCAAGCCCTCACGAGAGGGCGGCGAAGAGGTCGAGGATGACAATTACTTACCTCCTCCGGATCTGAGGCAAGCCTCGACGACGCATTTAATTGCTGCGTGCCCGAGGATCCCGTCGAACAAGAGCGTTTCAGACGCAGAGCTATCGCCACGGCAAACAGCCTAAAGAAAAGCAGCAACAGCTTCAAGCTGATCAAGACCCATCGGGCCGACAGATGGACCGAGGTCCTCGCGGCCGAAGAGTATGAACTCGAACGCCCCTCCAAAAGTTACCCAAAATGCAAGTTGCTCCCCCGATTAGAGGGGGAGGCATACAAACCTGCATCACCAACGCACAATACGGCAGACCGACCAGCTCGTGGCCGCGATAGAGAGGTGCGCAAGCCCTCCACCAAAACCGTACCCCGGCATCCCTCAAAAAGCATGAAGCCACGGGGGAACACGCCGGACTTGCGAGATATATTGGAGGACAAGGCAAGACAATCCAGATCTATCTATGGATCACGTGGGCGCCCCAAGACCCCACGGCGAATACCGTCGCGCGGACACAACCACTCCGGCGGGCCGAACACAGCAGAACAACGCTCTCTCGAGCTACGTCGCGATCTTTGCTCAATCTGAGGCGCGCACACCCACTATGCTTCACGGACGAAGTAATGGATCATCAAATCCTGAAAGGTTTAAACCCGTTAATATCGAATCCTACGATGGCACAACAGACCCAGCGGTTTGGATTGAGGATTCTCTTCTCCATATACACATGGCCCATGGCGGCAATCTTCACGCCATCAAATATCTCCCGCTCAAGCTTAAAGGACCAGCTCGGCATTGGCTTAACAGCACGCCCGCAGAGTCAATTGGATCTTTGGGAGGACACGGAAGCCGCATTCCTCGACAACTTCAGAGCACGTATATGCGACCACCGAACGCAGATGACCTAAGCCACATAATCCAGCAGCAGACGAATCGGCCGGGCAATTACGGACACGGTTCTTAACAAAGAAAAATCAAATCGTCGACCGTATCCGGATGCGGAGGCACTCGCTGCCTTCAAACATAACATCCGTGACGAGTGGCTGGCCCGGCACCTAGGACAGAGAAGCCAAATCCATGGCAGCCCTCACATCACTCATGACCCGCTTCATGCGGGAGAGGATAGCTAGCTAGCTCGCAGCAACAACCTCAGCAAAAACGCTGGCAGTCCGGATACCAAGGACCGCAACGGCAGGTTGCATCGAAACAAAAACAAACGCCGCATTAACGGCGACAGCAATGAGGATACGGCAGTCAACGCCGGATTCCGAGGCTCCAAACCCGGTCAACGGAAGAAGCCATTCAAAAGAACCACTCCGGGCCCGTCCAATTTGGACCGAATACTCGACCGCTCTGTCAAATACATGGAACCCCGAAAAGCCAGCTAACCACACCAACAGAGATTGTTGGGTATTCAAGCGACGAGCAAATTAATCGCCAAAAGCGGTGACAAGGGGCTACACAGCTATGACGAGGAAGAGACCGGCCGCCCGAACAACGAGAGGACAAAAGGGATTCCCCCTCAAGTTCGGACGGTAAACATGATATACGATAGCATATTCCCAAGAGGGAGCGGAAGCGTGCACTAAAGGGCGATATACGATGGAGCCTGTCGCCCCAAAATTCAACCCATGGTCCTCTTGCCCGATCACTTTCGATTGAAGAGACCATCCGACCGATATCCGCCATGGCGGATTCGCCGCGATTAGTTTTAGACCCAATAAATGCGATGGATTTCACCTCACGAGAGTCCTGATGGGCCGGTGGCGTGCTGAACCTGCTTTATCGGAGATACGGTCGCAAGATAGGCATAGACCCTTCAAGGATTAAACCTACAAAGACAACCTTCAAAGGCGTCATACCAGGTGTCGAGGCCAATTATGCGAGCTCGATTACCTTTGAAGTGGTCTTCGGATCCCGGATAATTTCAGCGAGGAGTTAATCTTCGACATAGTCCCGTTCTGCAGCGGCAATCATGCTCTGCTTTCGGACGAACCGCTTTTCGCCAAAATTCAACGCGGTGCCGCATTATGCATACCTTAAGCTCAAGATGCAGGCCCTCGTGGAGTCATCACGATCAATGGAAACACGGGCGCTCCCTCCGAGCGGAGGAACATACTGGCGGCTCTCGCGGAAATACTGAGCAGCCTTTTAAGGCAATTCTCGAGTCCGGCCGTTAAGCGACGGACACGGCCAACAGCGCCGGAGCAACATCAACCAAGACCACACAGCACGGTCCGAAACGCAGCGTAGCAATGCGGCCTCAACCCCAGCCCTCGCAAAATTGTAAGAGAAACTCTCCGCGTACATAATTACGCCTTGGAGATACCATGGGCATAGGGGAAAGGCACAACCACAACAGACCCAGTGCGGTTCGACCACACGGGGGCTCCCAAGTGTCGCTCTTTTTCTTTTATTTTTCTCTTTTTATCTGAGAACTCAGCCGGCGGTGAACCTGCCGAACTCATGATGCAACAGCTGTGGAAGGACAAAGGCGCGACGAACACTCAAGTGGTCTCCATCACGAGCATTAAATTTGTTAAATACAACATTCCGTGGCCTACCCACGGAGAGGCGCCTTTAATTCGTCCAATCCCTTGCTTTCCGCACTATTTGTATCATTCCGCACTCATAGCATATCTTCTCGAATAAAATGCAGCACCTTTTTGCCTATAATTGCATTACCTTATATATACATATATGTTCATTTACGACATGTCGCATCCGTACACTTTGGTACGGCCAAATACACCGAGGGCTTATGTTCTCCGCATTATGGTGTGATAAAGTCCGCACACTTTCACAAGTGCGGCACCCGAACTTATAGCATTATATGAATCGGCTCCGAATCATGTCTTGGGTCAATAGTTGGGTTTGCCCGGCTCCCATGTTTGGCACCTTACGTTCCGTTCTATCGGCTAAGGTAGCTTTGGGAGAACCAACTGCGATTGTGCCCCGGTTGAGCCGGAGTTAACGCCTCGATGGAAAGCTAAAAGCGGCTGTCATGATAAGGCGAGACTGGTCGCTGTTCGAGAGGTCCTTTGGGGTCCTTAAAGACCCTCGCCGCTTGACGAAGTTCGGACAATGTCCGATGAAGGCGTGTATAAGCGCCCCAATTCGGTCCTCCGAATACTAGGGGCTTCAGCCGAAATTTAAAATTATAGAATTCTACGGCTAAGTGAGAGTGTTCAAGCACTATAAGTCCGGTTGCCTTGTTACGTTGTGTTGGCGCCTCCTCGATGGACCCAAAAATGGGAACTAGAGCGCTCATGTCCCGAACACCCGACACTAAATGGCATGGGGCTGAAAGCCGACGACTTGCCATCTCTCGAGATTTAATAAGCGGCTGCCTGAAGGTAATATTTTAAATTAACAAGCGTTGCTTAGCGCATATGAACAAAGTTTTCAGCGCAAGGATAACACATTGCGAATTTACTCAAAAATTACATCCACAGGGCACTCATCCGCAATCTTGCGGGCACCCTTCAGACAGCCTTATAGTAGATTTGAGCGTCTGATGTTCCTTGCCCGGCTGGTGGCGCGTCGATGATTAGCTTCTCGCATCCGGCTTGCCCCAATGCACCTTCTTGCGCGGGCAAGGGCCCGGCAAAGCACCTTCAATACTGGTGGGCGCTTGATAACCTCCACCCGGGGCACGCATCCACCGGCCCGTCGCCGAGGCGAAGTAGCTCCAGTGCATGGCCTCTCCGAGCCACTGACGGACTATGAGGCCCTTCATGGCCTGCTTTCGGCCACCTTGTGAAGCTTCGACCAGCTGCTTGACTGGTTGCTAGAAGCACCGGATGGCGGCCTCGGCATCTTGAGACGGAAGACCTTCTCCGTTGAGCTCCCCTCCTCGGCTCGGTAGAATGTGGCGGCATCAGACACACTTCGAGGCAGATCTGCAAACGCCCCTGGAGAGCTCCGAATTCGGGTAAGTAACACGTAATTTACATTCACATGCTTGCTTTGCATGAAAAATGCCTTACCCGCCGCTATCTTCCTCATCAACTCAATCTCATGAAGGGACTTATGGGCCTCGACCTT
Source organism: Aegilops bicornis (assembly GCA_021605145.1). Classification (NCBI taxonomy): domain Eukaryota; kingdom Viridiplantae; phylum Streptophyta; class Magnoliopsida; order Poales; family Poaceae; genus Aegilops; species Aegilops bicornis. The sequence continues at coordinate 170,756,231 of CM038673.1, read as the reverse complement.
GGCGGTTTTGGCACTTTCGAGAGCCGAGGCAAGCTCGGACTCTCGAGTCTTTGAGTCACGCTCAAACTCTCATGCTTCTCCATGAGAGCACAGAGCTCTTGCTGAACCACCGCCACCCGCCTCCACCTTTCTCGCTCTACCCGTTCCGTGGCACGCATTGCGTTCGGCCCACGGACACGGCATCCTTCGTGGTCGCCACCTCGTTAAGTGGCCCTGCGGCACCCATGTTATCCTTGTTATTTTTGCAACCTAAATCCTTTTACCTTAAGGTACAAGTTCAAAGTGGTGTTACTCACCTTCTTTGTCCTGGAGCTGCTTCTGGCGGCGGCCGAGCTCTCGCTCGGACCGCTCGAGCTCTGCTTCAAAGCACCGACCTCTGCGGTCCCGGTCTGGCGAGAGGTCGGCAGCTGACTGCAACCCATATTGACATAATTTTTAGCAACCCTGCGTATATCTTTTTCAGATCCTCGGTCGGCTTTTCTTTCCGAACACCGAACCGAGCATCGAGGGCTCTTGTCTATGCGGTATTACATTGCATATTTTTAACTTCTTACCTCAAAGCACGATAGAAGGCTCCTGCGAGGCTTCGGTCGGCCCGCTCTTGGCGGCTGCACCTTGGATCACCGCACTCATAATAGTGCGGTGTTCTTCTCGATGGAAGCGCTCTGCGGCGCCTCCAACAAATTGCTCGGCGCCTCCGGTTGGGCCAGAAGCCGCCCGGCGTCCACGGTCTTTCCCTTCGTTCGAAGGGCGTCGGCCGGACTCGAGAACCACTGCGGGTTCCGATGTGGAGTCGGCGCCAAAGTCCGGGAGGGCGCCTGCGTGGCGCCTCCGGAGCCTCCCCGATGGGTCCCTTCTTGGGATCCCACCTCGGCGTCCTCGGTGTCGCGGGGGTGGAGGCGGTCGGGATGGAGTCTACATCCGGCCAGAGCCAACGACCCGCTCGACGAAGCGGGGAGATCATCGCTGGCGGACTACAGGCGGCATGCGGCATCGAGAATGACACTATGTGGCAGAAAAAGAAATTATAAATCATTGAGGAATCCGGATACTTACGATCTCGCCGAGGCTGGCCCTTGAAACCATTCTTCCTCGCCAACGTTGATGTTGGCGGAGCTGTCCGGGGGAATAGTCCTTCCCCTCTTGGACCCTTCGGCCTCCCCTGTTGGGGAAGCCTTCCTCTTCCTCTCTCCCTCCTCTGGGAGAGAGTCCTCTTCTCCTCCTTGTTTTCGGGGGAGGAGTCCGCCGGAGTTGTCGGACACCTGAAAGCGGGAACTCTTTCGAGCACCCGTGGCCTCCTTCTTGGCCTTCTTCTCCCGGCACCACGTGCGGTGCGGAACCAAACCTCGCTTAGGACGGCGTCTTCGGATTTTACGGCATAGGAGCCGGGCAGGTAATCTGCTCCGCCTTCCTCATCCAGTCCTGTCAAAGGAAAAGGGGAAATTAAAACCCGCATAGAGTCAAACTATGAAAAACAAGTGTCCCGTAAAGGGGTAGAATCACTTACCTCGTCGGCCTGGCGCTGCGAGCGAAATCCGCGATCTTCAGTCGCGGATACGAAACTTCGGCGCCCTTGAACAACACCCTCGAGGCACGCCGTGCGTCGTGTCGAAGAGCCCGTTCGGCGCTGGTGCTGTTAGGATCAAACTCCCACAGTTGAATGCCGCTCTTGGCATGGGAGAATCCGTGAACGAGCATGACTTGGACCACGTTAACCAACTGAGCTTCTTCACCGGCTTCTTGATACAGGCTTGGAGTCCCGTGAGCTCCTCCGAACTGCCCCACAGCAAGCCCTTCTCTTTCCAGGAGGTGAGCTGCGTGGGAATACCAGATCTGAACTCGGGGGCCGCCGCCCATGTAGGGTCACGCGGCTCGGTGATATAGAAGCCACCCGATTGCCACCCCTTGACGGATTCCACGAAGGCCTTCGAACCAAAGGGCGTTGGGCATCTTGCCCAACATGGCGCCCTCCGCACTCCGGCAGAGTGCCCTTCACTACCTTGACTTGACATTGAAGGTCTTGAGCCACAAGCGAAGTGGGGCGGATCACGAAGGAAGGCCTACGCACCTGACGATAAACGCCGAGATGTTGAGGATGAAGTTGGCGCCAGATCATGGAAATCCGGGCCGTAGTAGAACATGAGCCCGGACAAAGGGATGAAGTGGGAAGCCCAGTCCAGCGGAGGAAGTGGGGAAGAAAAGGCGACCCTCTCATGGGGCACAGGGGTGGGGATGAGCTGCCCCTCGTCGGGCGGCCGGTGCCTGATGTCGCCCGGAAGGTATCCGGCGCCAGCGCAATTTTGCGATGTGCTCCTCCTTAGCGGTGGAGGCCAACCATTTACCTCCGCTCCGGACATGGTCGGAGAAGGTTGAGACGAGATGCTTGTGAACTTGGGCGCCTGGAGCTCGAGTGCACGGAGATGGATAAGCAAAGGAGGAAGAAGGCGTGGGTGAGAAGGTGAATCCTTATCCCTTATATGGGCGGGCGACGTCTTACGCGTCCCCCACCGGCCTAGTAAAACTCGCTTATCTCCCAAGCGTCACCATCAATGGCGCGGTTGGATTACCCACGTCCGTATTGATGAGAATCCCGGATTAAGGGGAAACACGATCTCTGCTTCGACAAGGCGTGCCAAGGAAATCGCTTCGCTTAAATGCGCTGAGGTTGTAAATTAAGATACAATTGGTGTAATGGCTTGGTAGTGGTTTGAGGTGATGCCTCAATAAACGTCAGCAGTTTGAACTTGTGTATATATTATTATTCTCTCTACGGTGGAATGTGGAATTTATTTTGCGAGCGGACACTATCCTGGTGTTCACAATCTTCTATCATTTGGAGGAGGAACCCGCCTTGCAATGCCAAGAAATATCTGGCGCGGACTTATCGTCATTGAAGCCTGGTTCAGGGGCTCTTGAGAGAGTCCTGGATTAGGGGGTGTCCGGATAGCGGACTACCATCATCGGCCGAACTATCATTGGCGGACTATCATCATCGACGGACTCCAAGACTATGAAGATACAAGATTGAAGACTTAGCCCGTGTCCGGATGGGACTTTCCTTGGCGTGGAAGGCAAGCTTGGCGATCTGGATATGTAGATCTCCTACCATTGTAACCGACTCTATGTAACCCTAGCCCTCTCCGGTGTCTATATAAACCGGATGGCTTTAGTCCGTAGGACTACAATCACAACAACCCTTACAATCATACCATAGGCTAGCTTCTAGGGTTTAGCCTCCTTGATCTCGTGGTAGATCCACTCTTGTAAACATCCACAATATCAATATCAATCAAGCGGGGCGTGAGGGTTTTACCTCCATCAAGAGGGCCCGAACACAGGTAAACATCGTGTCCCTTGTCTCCTGTTACCATCCGCCTAGACGCACAGTTCGGGACCCCCTACCCGAGATCCGCCGGTTTTGACACCGACAACCACCTTACCAAGTTGTTGCAAGATCGCGGTTTTGAAATTGGGAAAATCGACCCGACTGTTTTTACTAAGAAGGTCAAAGGGGAGTTGTTTGGGTGCCAACTATATGTTGATGATATTATCTTTGGTTCCCCTAACAAAGCTTTCAATGAGGAATTTGCCGCACTCATGACCTCCAAGTTCAAGATGTCCATGATGGGAGAGTTGAAGTTCTTTCTCGGGTTCGAAGTCAAGCAACGAAGAGAAGGAACTTCCATCAACCAAGACAAATACACTCAAGACATGCTCAAGAGATTCAAGCTAAGTGATGTCAAGCCGACTTCCACTCCAATTCCTGTCAAATGCCAACTTGACATAGATCCCAATGGTAAAGTGGTGGATCAAAAGGTATATCACTCCATGATTGGCTCCTTGCTTTACCTTTGTGCATCTAGACCGGATATCATGTTGAGTGTGGGATTTCGTGCATGGTTTCAAGGCGCACCTAAGGAAAGCCACTTTGTGGCGGTCAAGCGAATCTTTCGATATTTGGCTCATACCCCAAACATTGGCTTATGGTATCCAAGAGGATCTAACTTCAACCTTGTGGGCTATTCGGACTCCGATTGGGCGGGAGACAAAGTGGATAGGAAGCCCACTTCCAGAGGGTGCCAATTCCTTGGTTGCTCTTTGGCGAGTTGGTCTTCCAAGAAGCAAACTTGTGTGTCTCTCTCATCCACCGAAGTGGAGTATGTGGCCGCTGGTAGTTGTTGTGCACAACTTCTATGGATGAGGCAAACTTTAAAGGATTACGGTGTCATTTGTGACAAAGTGCCTCTTTAGTGTGACAATGAAAGTGCCATCAAGATTTCTCTCAACACGGTTCAACACTTCAAAGGCGAAGCATATTGAGATTCGTTATCACTTCATCCGGGATCACATTAGGCGAGGGGAGATCGAGCTCAACTATGTCAACACTCATGATAACCTTGCAGATATTTTCACGAAGCCCTTGGATGAAGCAAGATTTTGTGAGTTAAGGCATGAGCTAAATATCATTGATTCGAGCAATGTTGCTTGAACCCTTGCACAACCCACCATACTCAACTTGTTATCTTGTTTAGGTGTAGGCATGGACATAGGGGGAGTGTTGTTCTCTCAATGAACTCTCCCTCCCCATTATGCATAAATTGATCAACTCTTTCACATTAGCCATTGCTGATGGTACTTGTGCTTCAAAGATGAGTTTTGGTCATGGGCCAAAGGATAATTCTTCACGGTGCCATACCAATTGACTCAAACATAGGTGGCTCCGGCCACCGCCCTCTCTTTGGAGAGGTTGTGTTGCGTGTTTAGTCCTTGTTGTCTCTTGCCTTTCTTTCTTCGTGCCAAGCTTGCGTGTGTTGTCTCGTGGGTTAGATCTTTGGTGTGTTTGTTAAGCAGAAGGTTGCATTGCAAAGGTTGCTTTCTTCTCTTCTTGCAAAACTTGCATTATCTTGGGTCTCTGATTACTACCGTGGCTGGCCACCTGATACTACCGTCAGGAGCTGCATGGTACTACCGCAACCAAGCACAGCAGTAATTTTTACTACCGCTAGAGGAGGCGGTACTATCATATGGTGCGGTACTTCCGCCATCGGTACTACCCCGATGAAGCCTTGGTACTACTTTGCGTGGTCGCGAGCGTGGTGGTTAAGAAGCGGGCAGGGGAGTTCCAACTCCCCCATACCCATTCAACTTTTTCCCCCATGTCTCCTCTCCCTCTCCTACCCAAGAACGGCGCCGGAGAACCTCGCCGGATCTCCATCTCCGGCCGCTCTCCTCGCATTCTGTCCGGTGGGATCGTTCCCCACCACGCCATGTTGCCATGGAACAAGGTTTCTCCCCAAATCCCTCTCTCTTTGGTTCGTTCTTTCGTCTCTAGGTTTTTGAGGAGATGCATGTTTTTCTTGAGATTTTAGGCCAAATCTTTGCAAGAGTAGGATGTAGGAGAGTAGTAATGCGTAGAGATGGTATATGGTATGTTGCCCCTTGGTAGACTTGATCAACCGTAGTACCACTCCGTTGTCGCGGCTGTGCTCAGATCTATTTGTGTTTCGGATCCGACCCCGTGTGGTACTACCGCATCTCCCGTGCGGTACTACCGCTCCTCGAGGGAAGCGGTACTACCATGTATGTGTGAAGTAAATTTACTTCCGCTCGGTATGATACTACCGTGGCTGGAGCAGCACTAAAATGTTAGTTTCGTGCATCCGTCTGCGATACTACCGTTGATGTCAAATCTTCCACGTGGCAATTACCCAATGCTATTTCTACTTGTTTCACTTGTGTTGTTGTGGTCTTTGCATTGATCCTTCTCGCTTCTCTTGCGTGTTCTTGTGTTTTGTGTCATAGGTGGTGGCTCCGGTTCCAATGTCCGCCGTTCCAATCCTAGCCATGACACAGGCTCCAAGTGTCTGCGCAACCAAGATGAAGCTCCAGAGGGCTCCAATGCCCCCCAACGTAGAAGCAAGACCATCATTTGTGGCGCCCCAATTCAATCGTGACACTAATCATGCACGCAAATGTATGCGATCAATATCGAGGACTCACGGGAAGATATCACAACACAACTCTAAAACATAAATAAGTCATACAAGCATCATAATACAAGCCGGGGCCTCGAGGGCTCGAATACAAGTGCTCGATCATAGACGAAGTCAGCCGGAAGCAACAATATATGAGTCTGAGACATAAGTTAAACAAGTTTGCCTTAAGAAGGCTAGCACAAAGCTGGGATCTGAGATCGAAGAGGCGCAGGCCTCCTGCAGGATCCTCCTAACTACTCCCCTGGTCGTCATCGGTGGGCTGCTGCGTAGTAGTAGGCACCTCAGGGGTAGTAGTAAATCATCGGCAGTGGCGTCACAGCTCCACAGGCTCCATCGGCTGGTTGCGACAATCGGGTAAAGAAAGGGGTGAGGAGTTCGGATTAGGGGGTGTCCGGATAGCCGAACTATCATCATCGGCGGACTCCAAGACTATGAAGATACAAGATTGAAGACTTCGTCCCGTGTCCGGATGGGACTTTCCTTGGCGTGGAAGGCAAGCTTGGCGATCTGGATATGTAGATCTCCTACCATTATAACTGACTGTGTAACCCTAACCCTATCCGGTGTCTATATAAACCGGAGGGTTTTAGTCCGTGGGGCGAACAACAATCATACCATAGGCTAGCTTCTAGGGTTTAGCCTCTTTGATCTCGTGGTAGATCCACTCTTGTAACACACATCATCAATATTAATCTAGCGGGGCGTGAGGTTTTACCTCCATCAAGAGGGCCCGAACACAGGTAAAACATCGTGTCCCTTGTCTCCTGTTACCATCCGCCTAGGCCTTGCAGTTCGGGACCCCCTACCCGAGATCCGCCGGTTTTGACACCGACATTGGTGCTTTCGTTGAGAGTTCCTCGTATGCGTCACCGATAGGCTCGATGGCTTCTTCGATCATCAACAACGGCCAGCGGTCCGAGGTGAGACTTTTCTCCCCGGACAGATCTTCGTGTTCGGCGGCTTTGCACTGTGGGCCAACTTGCTTGGCCATCTGGAGCAGATCGAAAGCTACGCCCCTGGCCGTCATGTCAGATTTGGAAGTCTAAACTATACGGCTGATATCCGCGGAGACTTGATCTTGACGGATTGAAGTCGCGCCAATAGCGCCCGCCTTGTCTCGATGGGCATGATCTAGCTCTGCGGCGAGCGATTGCCACGGAGGCGCACGAGAATCCGCTCCGACCCTTAATCCGGAGGCGGATTCCCGATCAAGGGCAGTGGTTGGACACCGCCTCGGGGCTTTAATCTCTCTGGCGATCGGCCGGGCTCCACCCCCGCCCTTTGCGAAGACCTCGACTCTAGGGTGCGGACTCCTCTCCGGACTCCAGACCCTCCGCCCTTGCCAATCGAATTCGATTGGGCGCCCGTTATGGAGTTCACGGCCTCGGACATCTTTCAGCACTCGCCCTTTGGCGACATCCTGAATTCACTAAAGTCTCTCTCTTTATCCGAAGAGCCCTGGCCGGACTGCGGTCAGGACGGTTGGGATGCGGACGACAAAGAAATTCAAAGCCCACCCACCACCCACTTCATAGCCAGCCGCCGAAAGCTTACACGGCGTGCTCGATTTCAACTCCGAAGACATCGACGGTATGGACGCGGCGATGTCGGAGACAACAATGAACCAGCACCTATAGGACCTTTGGACAACCTCATCCCATGATGTATACATGGTGGATGCACCTAAAGGAAATGAAGAGCGAGGAACAACGGGCGCTCTGAAGGATAAATCCCTCGGCGGTCAAAGCGGCAGCGTAAATGCGAACAAAGTCCCGCCTCAACAAAGACCCAGCCATAGAGCGAGGCGAACCGGTGGACAACGAACAAGCTATCGAGCAATCGTCCAAACAAGACAACTTGGCTAAACAATCTGTCCCGGCGAAGACAACGATCGGGACGACCTCACGCGGACAAACCATTGAGCAAAATAACCTCCGAGAAAAGGCTGCTCGCCACTACGCGTAGCCTGAAAAAGCGAAGCGGAAGCTCAAAACAGCGGAAGATGCACTCGAGATCGATGGAGGAAAATATTCAGCACCATGAACAAATGCAATGACGATCGCCCGAACAAGAAACTACCCAGAAGAAAGCTACTGCCTGAATTCAGCGAGGAGGCCTTGGAGCCCCCACAATTAAATAGTAAGAAGGCCACCCGGTCGGATGGGCGACCCCGCAATGAAAAGAGAGCGGTGAATGGCGCGCACACAAGCCAATATGCGATCCGCATAAGGATTCACATCAAGAGGATGGCCCGATTAGGTCCATCTATGGGCCAAGAAATCAGGCTCGTCAAAACAATGCAATCGCCAAAATTCCGAAGATCACGGCACACCCAAATATAGGGTGCCGCACACCTATGTCTCACCGATGAGGTCTTGGATCATGAATTTCCGGTAAGGATTCAAACCCGTAAACATAGAGGCATCTGACGGAACAACAGACCACAGAGTGCGGATCAAGGATTACATCCTCCACATACACATGGCTAGAGGAGACGATCTCCACGCCATAAAAATACTTACCCTTAAACTCAAAGGGCCAGCTCGGCATTGGCTTAAAAGCCTCCCGAAAATACCATTGGAAGCTGGGAGAGCTCGAGGGCGCATTCGGGCAAATTTTGAGGACTTATGTCCGCCCTCCGGATGCGAACGATCTAAGTCACATAACTCAACAGCCGGAGAGTCGGCCGGAAGTGCAGAACAGGTTCCTTACTAAAAGAACCAAATAGTCGATTGTCTCGGGACGCCAAGCCTTAGCAGCTTTCAAACACAACGTCCAGGGCGAATGGCTCGCCAGACACCTCGGCCAAGAAAAGCCAAGAACAATGGCCGCATTAACAAGCCTCATGACCCGCTTTTGCGCGGGAGAGGATAGCTGGCTGGCTAGATGCAGTACCAGCGACCCGAGTACATCCGAAACCAGCGCCGGAATAAAGAAAATGGCCCAAATAGTACGGCGGTCAATGCCGGATTCAAAAGCTCTCGGCCGAACAACAAAACACTGCCCCTAAAGGATAACCGTGACGAGCTATCCAACCAAAACAAGATTGCAGACAGGCTGTATGTCAAATACATGGTATCTTGGAAGCACGCAAACCATACCCACGAAGATTGTTGGGTCTTCAAGCGATCCGGCCGACTTAACGCCCGAACACAAGGGGCTCGACACACCAAGGGAAAATGATGGCGAGCACCACAAGCGAGCCCGGAAAACAAAAGAATTTCCCACAAAGGTTAAAAGCGGTAAACTCACTTCACGTGATCAAAGGGAAAAAGCAGGCGGCGCCCACTAAAAGGCGCGCCGCACATTGGTTATCAAAACCAATCACCTTCGACCATCGGGACTATTCCGATAATATCCGGAGCATAAGATGGACTGCCTTGATATTGGATCCTATAATCGACGGATTCCAATCTACATGTCCTCATGGATGGCGGCGATGACATAAACACGATATATCGAGGACACAATCCATGAGGATGAGGATAAACCAACCAAAATCCGCCGCAACAACACCTCCTTTAAAGAAGTCTTGCCCGGCCCATACGCCCTCTGCGGGCTCCATCTGCTAGAAGTTGTGCTTGGTTCATCCGACAACTTCCGTCGCGAAAAGTTACTCTTCCATATCGCCCCGTTTAAAAGTAGCCATCAAGCACTATTGGGGCGCTTGAAGCTTTCGCCCGCTTTAACATAATACCGCATTATGCATCTCTAACACTTAAAATGCCGGTCCACAGCGGCATCATCTCCTTAAAAGGAAGTATTAAGTGTTACTCGAGCACGGAAGAATGGGAGGCGCATCGACAGCTCCACGGCTATCCGGCTCCACTAGGCAAGAACACGAAATTGGTCATCCAAACCCGGACACGGCTAGGCGAGTCCGCGCCTACTAGCGGCATACCCCCATACGAGGGGCTACAAGCATGTATAACGAGGAGACAATAAAGCTCAATTTTATTTCATTCTTCAAACCGTACTCTGTTTATTTCATATCAAGTACAATTTTACATACGACCCTTTTCTTTCAAACTAAGTTCCTCTCTTTTACGGATGAACAACGTGCTACACCCGTCCAGGATACTGACTGCGGAGACCACAGTATGCAGACGTGCGGCGAGGGACCGTTGCAAAGATTCTTTTCAGATTAAGACCTGCGTAAACCTTTTTCACTGTCTCTTGTTGATATACATTCCCCCAGTTCCTTAATATAAGCGAGGAGGAGGCTGGCGCTTTGGCATAGGCCGCACCAGAATTTTCTTGGCGTGCACGGACACAAGGGGCTTAGGGCATTATTTTGCCCATTTTCATAAAGACCGAATACCTTAGGGAGTATTCGGCGTCTCGAGATTAGGCCTTATATGCATTAGCTCCGAATCATGTCTTTCATCAAATGTTGGGTTGCCCGGCTCACGTGTTTTGCTGCCTTACGTTCCGATTTCCACGGCTAACAGCGGCACCGGAGAACTCTGCGATTGTGCCCCGATTGGTAAAGCGAGCACCTCGAGAGAAAGCCCGGAAACTGTCATGATATAGCGAGAGATCGGTCAACCACTCGATGACTCACGGGAATGTTTAGAATTCCTCCGCATTAACGAAGGACCGGTTTTGGTCAGGGCACATACGCATTGAATTCGGGAGAGTGCGGTGCCCAGGGCTATATAGTAGCCCCACCCTCGAACTCCTATGGCTAAGTGAAAGTCATAAAGCATTATAGTCCGGTTGCCTGGTTTGCTACGCTATCACCTCCTTAACAGGACCAAGACGTTGGATTAAGAGTGAAAAAGTGCTTTTTTGCAAACACCCCCGCACTATGTGCGTGAAATTTGAAGCCAAGGACTGCCATCTTTCAGGTTATATACACATATACATAAACGGCCGCACAGGGAGTAGTTTACTACTTGAACGCACAAGTATAAAAAGCACTTATATTACATTGAAACATTGTTTCAAAAATCATACATGTCATTTAAACATAATCTCCTTCGAGCACTGCGTCTCTATTAAACGAGCGCCCAACAGGACTTCTTCAAAGTAGTGCTCGGCAGGTACTCGGCCTCTGTCCAAATCCTGGGATGCAATGTCGGTGGCCTTCATCTCTGCCCAGTATGTCTTGACACGGGCAAGAGCCATCCGCGCTCCCTCAATACATGCCGATCGCTTCATCGCCAGCGTCGATCTGTGACACCGCTCCAAGAAACGCTGCACTAAACCAAAATAGCTCTTGGTGGGGTCCGTCCGGCCACAAGTGAGTCAAGACATGCTTCATGGCAAATCCGGACAATCGATTCAGCTCGGCCCATTCGGCCAACCGATCGGTCAGCGGCGGGAAGGCGCCCGGACTATGGAATCACGACCAATATAGCTCTTCCCTTCGTGCCCCTTACGGCCCCGGAAGTGCTTAACGCGTCCACTCTCGCCGCCAAGTCGAGATAAGCATCCTCTGAACTCCACAATTTATCCAAGCGAGCATACTTTGGATTCAGACATTTCCTCCAGCAATGACGCTTTTCCGGCCCGCAATTGCCCCGGCGACTCAGCTCCTCCTTGGCAGCTCTCAAAGCCGATTGGGCATTCTTGGATTCCGGCGGCCTTCTTTAGGCCCTCTTGTTCCGCTTGATGCTCTTTTTCAAGAACCTCGCATGTGATCGGTAGTATTCCTTAACTTTTGGCCATACCGGCCATCTCCTCTTTAACCCGGCGGTGAGCAGCCCGTTCGACTTCTAGCTCTTGGCCGCCTTTAAAAGCGGCTGCATTACTACTCTGGCCTGCTCTTTCGGCTTGGGCGATTCGCCGCATGACTCCTCAACGATAGCGGCACCATCTGCATTAAGCATACAAACAATAAGACAGGCGTCAAGCTCCCTTACCAGGTGTCCGCATAGAAGTCCCATACCTTGTGACTCGTCAAACCGTTTATTGACCAGGTAGCGATGTCCGCATCCGCCTCATCCATTGCCGCTTTAGTTCGGCATATTCATCGATCCGGCTGGCCTGCGGACGCCCGCCACCTGTTTAGGCGTGGCGATATGTTAAAAGCGAGAATTTGATCCTCGGCACGCCGTCAATTTTGACAACATACCGAGTCTCGAGGCTACTATCTATACATGGCGCATTTTATATGCATAAGCGCCGGAAGGTACATTATTTTTTGCGTACCTCAAACCCCGTCGATGAAAGCTTCGACGGCTTCAATCCGCTCTCTGCGGATGCAATCCTTTCAATCACCGTACCCATTAGAGCACGATGATCTTACGAAATAACCGCTTCGCCCGAGCAGATCCTTGACTCCTCCGGACCGCCGACGCCACTTGGCGCCCGGACCTTCCGGCCCCGCGGACTTAGAACCCTCATGACGACACCTCCGGGTCGTCCGCTTCCTATGAGGGTGCGACGGTGGAGGCGTTTCGCTCTCCATCATCTCGGAAGAAGATCCCTCGAAGGCGAGCTCTGCTGAGAAGGGCTGAGGTCCGAACTACAAGGTACAATTTTGGTTATCTTCATAAATAAATACGAGGATGCTCCTTATTTACAAGACCCCTTCTTTCTACTTACGGCTCATTTGGAGGGCTGACCCCTTGGGGAAATAATGCGGCTGGGTTACTTCCCAGCGCCGGACTCTCTGCCGAAGATTCCCTTCCTTTCTTTGAGGCCTTGGCCTCCGGATCTTCTGAAGCGGTCCTCTTCTCTCCTCGGAAGGTGGGACTCTTAATCCCACCTTCCTCGATAGCCTCCTTCGCAGAGGCAGTTGCTACCCCGCTCCACCCTACGCCTTCTTAAAAGGCGCGACCTTCAACATCTTGGTCAACATGGGATCCGGCGTGGTCTCTAGGAGGAGCGGACACCTTATCAACTTTGCCTTGGCTATCCACTCCTGTTCAAGAAAGCGGCTCCTTTAAAGGGCATATATATAAAATAAATGAATGAACAGCTTGTCCGGTTACTGGGACTACTTACTTGAGTATGCAGGCGATTGCAGCTTAGTCCTGCGTCCTCGGTCAAGTCCGGACACTTCTCTTGTGATCACGAAGAACAGTTCATACATCTTCACGGGCGTCGTGCCCATAAAATTTTGGAGAGCTCGTGGTCCCTCGGGTTGAATTCCCACGAGGCGGAGGCGGCGTTCTGCGGGCTGAAAGGCGCGGATAACCATAACCTGCGCCACCGCAACAGATTGATCCCTCTTTCCTGGAGATCTCGAATACGGCCCTGCTGCGGCAGGAACATCCTTGGATGGCCCCAGTCGAGCCCCTTATTGACCCATGGCGCCAACCGCTGTGGTGGACTGGCGGAAGGCGAGGGGCGCCGCCCATTTGGTGCCCCCAGGGCCGGTGATATAAAACCACTCCCGTTGCCACAAACCAAGCTCCTCTTGAAAAGAGCCCTCGGGCCACGGAGCATCAGCACATTTGCTTATGACCGCCCCTCCACTTTTCACCTTGCTGCCCCTTGATCGTCTTTGGCTCCGCCTTGAAGGTTTTGAGCCACAATCCAAAGTGGGGGTAATATGGAGGAAGGCCTCACATACAACAATGAATGACGAGATATGGAGGATGGACTCCGGATTCAAGTCATGGAAATCAAGCCCATAGTAAAACATGAGCCCCCGCACAAAGGGGTCCGTCGGGAAGCCTAAGCCCGGAAGGAAGTGGGACACGAATACCACGTTCTCGCCGGGCTCAGGAGTGGGAGTGACCTGCCTGGGCGAGGCAGCCTATCACGAGATCTCGCGGTCGATGATCGTGGCGTCTCGCAACTTTAGCACATCTTCTTACAGGACGGAGGAGGACATCCATCGGCCGTCTTTGGTGGAGCGGAACATCATCGAAAGTCCGGCGCTGAATCTGAAGCTTTGGGTGTTGGAACTCGGGCCTTGAGGCGAACTTCGATGGAGGGTGTAAAAGAAGAGGGCCTTGGTCTCGGTATAAAGAGGTTGAATACCAAGAGCCCACCCGTGGTCGATTAGGACTCGCCTTTGATAGAGAAGGCGCAAAGCGGGCACGGTTGGGTTACCCACGTCCGTATTGATGAGAATCCCGGAATAAGGGGGCACGATCTATGCTTTGATAAGACGTGCCAAGGAAACCGCCTCGCCAAACACGCTGAGGTGGAACAATAAAAAAACGATTCATATAAAGGCCTGGCCGTGGTGCGATGTCACGCCACGGAATACGTCAGCAGATCTATGCAAGAATTATTCTCTCTCACGGTGTTATGTGGAACTTGTTTTGCGAGCGGACACTATCCTGGTGTTCACAATCTTCTATAAATTATTCGAGGAAGAACCCGCCTTGCAATGCGAAGACAACATGCGCGCCGGACTCGTCGTCATTGAAGCCTGGTTCGAGACTCTTGAGGAGTTCGGATTAGGGGTGTCCGGATAGCGAACTATCATCATCGGCCGGACTCCAAGGCTATGAAGATACAAGATTGAAGACTTCGTCCGTGTCCGGATGGGACTTTCCTTGGCGTGGAAGGCAAGCTTGGCGTCTGGATATGTAGATCTCCTACCATTATAACCAACTACTGTGTAACCCTAACCCTATCCGTGTCTATATAAACCGGAGGGTTTTAGTCCGTGGGGACGAACAACAATCATACCATAGGCTAGCTTCTAGGGTTTAGCCTCTTTGATCTCATGGTAGATCCACTCTTGTAACACACATCATCAATATTAATCTAGCAGGACGTGGGTTTTACCTCCATCAAGAGGGCCGAACACAGGTAAAACATCGTGTCCCTTGTCTCCTGTTACCATCCGCCTAGACGCATAGTTCGGGACCCCCTACCCGAGATCCGCCGGTTTTGACACCGACAGGGGGAAAAGGGGGAACAAGGCAACCGTGAGTACTCATCCAAAGTACTCGCAAGCAAGGAGCTACACTACATATGCATGGATATATGTGTAAAGGGCCATATCAGTGGACTGAACTGCAGAATGCGAGACTAAGAGGGGGATAGCTAATCACAGCCGAAGACAACGCTTAACAGCAGCCTCCGTCTTGCAACATGTAGAAGAGAGTAGGTGAAGTCCTCCAAGTAGCATCGCATAGCATAATCCTACCCGGCGATCCCCTCCTCGTAACCCTGAGAGAAAGCGACCACCGGGTTGTATCTGGCACTTGGAAGGGTGTGTTTTATTAAGTATCCGGTTCTAGTTGTCATAAGGTCAAGGTACAACTCCAAGTCGTCCTGTTACCGAAGATCACGGCTATTTGAATAGATTAACTTCCCTACAGGGGTGCACCACATAACCCAGCACGCTTGATCCCATTTGGCCGGACACACTTTTCTGGGTCATGCCCGGCCGCGGAAGATCAACACGTCAGCAGCCCGACCTAGGCCAACAGAGCGGTCAAAGACGCCGGTCTAAACCTAAGCGCCCGTGGGTCCCGCCCATCGCCCTTAGCACACCTGCGTTCGCGAGCTGTAACGCTCCGGGGCGTACTCAGCAACCTCCATTACAGCGAAGTCACGTTCACAGCGGTCCAATCTGGTAGCCAGCGCCGCTCGATCGGCCAGCGTCCACGAAGGCTTCGGGCGATACCACGGCGTCGAAAGTGCCCATAAGCTGTTCCAGCGTAGTTGGTTGGTCGCGTATAGACCAAATGGCGGACTCGAGATCAAATACCAAGATCTCGTTAAGCATGTTAAGTATCCGCATGACGCGCCGACCAGGGCAAGGCCACCTCTCTCCTAGGTGGTCTCAACCAGCCACTGCTCGCTCGCCCTAAAAGTAACGGTCGGGTGCCGAAGGGAACCTGTGCCCACCTCTACCGGGATGGAGCCACTGTCCTTTCAAATTTACATCTCCAGCAAAGTATCACGGTAATGTAATAGTGTAAAGTATATGTATTATATGCCCGTGATCACCTCCTGAAGTGATCACAGCCCGGTAGTATAGCATGGCGAGACGGACAAGAGTGTAGGGCCCTTGATGGAACACTAGCATCCTATACTAAGCGATGAGGATAGCGGTAAAAGGTAACAATAGTAGTAGCAAGAGACGAGCTATGCGGCGGTATAGGATTAATCGAAAGCGATAACATGCTACACTACTCTAATGCAAGCGGTATAGAGAAGATTAGGCGATATCTGGTGATCAAAGGGGGCTTGCACTGGTTGCTCGGCAAGAGAGAGTCGTTAACACCGTGTAATGCGTCTTTGGGTAGCAAAGCAGCTGGGCCTCGGTGTCTAGCGAGAGAAGAGGGGAAGAAACAATAAATACTTAAGCAAGCAGATGCATAGCGGCGCATGACATGACAAATATCGGTGCTAGGGGTGCCCCTAACAGCGGTATGAGGTGATACCGGTGAAGGGGAAAACATCAGGAAAAGTATCCCGGTGTTTAGCGTTTTTAAAGCGGAGAGGAGCCGAGGAGGGGAAAGTTGCGAGTTTGATATGATAGGGGTGTGTATGGCGAGACAGGCAGGTTGCGTATGCAGAATCGTCTCGTCGTTACGAGCAATTTTCATGTACAAAGTTTTTCCATCCGAAACTCTGATTTATTTTAAATTAATTTTAAAAGATTTAAATCATTTTTGAATTTATTTAATTAATTTAATCAACATTATCCGAGAATAGCGCTTACGCGGCGACGTCAAGATAGCGTCACCCGGTCAACAGAGGTGTTGGTAGGTCAATCGACATCACGGGACCCAGTGGGACCCACACATCATACAACTATTGAGTTAATTGGGATTTAGTTAAACTAATTACTATTTAATTAAACTAACAGATTAATTAGATTAATTAATTAGGATTAATTAACTTAATTAATTTAGTTAATTAATTAATCAATTAATTATTTTTATTACTAATCATTTATTTTAATTCTTTTTTTTAACCGTTCTGGGGGTGGGCCCTATTTGTCATAGGGCCGTGAGGCGATCGCTGATTTCTGGCTGGTGTGAGTGCGTCGCCCGAACGGGCGCATGCCCGAGGCGCTAGGCGCACGACGCGGCTTTGACGGCGCCAAGTCTGTGTGGCGGTGGTAACGATGGCCAGCGAGGGTGGCCGTAGAGAAGGCGGGTCACTCAGCCAAGCGAGGTCGGCGGAGCAGGCAATGAGGCGGTTGTCGGGGAGGCCATGGCTGCGGCTGGAGAGCGTGCAGCGTAGGCGCAGTAGCAGCAAGGCGGCGACTACTGGGCGGCAGGCGGAGCTCGTCGAAGCCGAACGGGCGAGCAACGCCCAGCGGTCTGGCGGGGCTTCAGCTCGCGCCTGGTAGGCGCGTGCCGAAATCTTGTGGCGCGCCGCCATCGCAGACGAGGGAGAGTGAGCCCTGGTAGTGACGGCGAAAGCATAAAGGAGAAAGGCGAGGCTCCACAGGGTTCGCGAGGTCCGTGTCGTGAGAAGGGTCGGCGACGGGGACGACGGCGGCGTGGGCGATGAGGCGGCGGTGAGGAGGAGGAGGCCGTGAAGAAGCTCCTGCGACTAAGCGGCAGCCGGCGACGTGGTTCAGCGGCAAATTGGCGGCCATGGATGGGCCGCGGAGCTCGGGAAGAGCAGCCTTGATCTGCGAGGGAGCGGAAGGAGGCCGGGAGGTGCTGGCGCCCGGTTAGGTGGCGTCGGGAGGAGATCGAGGGCGGCCGGTGAGGAGGAAGGTCCGGCGAGGGGCGGCGTTGTCATGCCCGATCCAGATTGGATCGGGGGAGGAGAAGAGGGAGCGAGAGGGTGATGAGGACATCAATACCATTGTTACACCCACAGCCCCTACGGCTACATATCTTGGACCAATTACTAGAGCTTCATGCATCGCCAATTAAATTATCGTGTACTTTCGTTTCTTGGTAATGATTCTAATGTTCATGAGAATATGATGCTTTGCCTAAATTGGATACATTTGTTTTGCTTACAAATGAAGGCCCTAGCTTGGAGAAGGATGGACATTGGAGCAAGAACAAGCATGGAGATAATGCCATGCACAAAGGGGAACAAACGGAGTTACAAGTGATGATTTCGGGACTTTGAAGCCACCATAATGGGTGCATGAAGCCTTGGACGAAATATACAAGATGCTACTTCATAAATGTCGTCCGAGGCTATTCTAGGTGCTGCGTCACCTTATTAGTGGGCAGAGCCCTTGTAATTTCAGAAATACACAAGTATAGGCTATTTTAGAGAGTCGGTGTGTGGGGAAACAAGAGATAGGGTTGATTTGGACCCCTCCACCAAGGGCCACGAAATTCCCCCCCCCCCCGCTTCCTCCATATATACAGCCCTTAGGGCCCCGGTTAGACTTTGGGTTTTGGTTTGATCAAAAGTTCGCCGTAGCGGCAACTTGGCGTACTTGGTTTGTGTTCAACGACCGGACCAAAGGCGTCAGTAACCCCACTTTCATTAATAAAGCTTTCCTCTTATATTCGCAATATCCAGATTGCAATCTTAGTTTCTTGCTTGTTCTTCGTTTGCTCGCAGGAAACAGGCCCTCGTGGTCGGAGTTGATGCGTGCTCGGCGTGGTCAATAACCCTCGGAAGTTGGTTTAGCGATTGCTAAGTAGCGCTGACGTCTGTACGTCACGTGGTCGGATCGTCAAGGTCGACTCCCACGTAAGCGATAGCCACCATCTCATCGAAACATCGGGACACCTTTGCCTCTATCGGAGGGGGAGAGATCGGGGAGAGTGGGGAACGTGGGAGTGGACATGTTCGGGTTTCGGTGGGGGTGGCCTATAGGCCAGGGGGTGGCCGGCTGGGCCATGGCCCAGTTGGGCCAAAAGAGGGTCACCGGGCGAAGCCGGGGGTTTCTCTTCTATCTTTTTGTCTTGTCTTTTTTCATTCTTTCACTTTTCTTTTATTTATTTTCTTTTCTTTGTTTTAATTCAACTTAGGGCATTTAAGTGTTTTATAAATTTGCGTTTTCTTTAGTGTAATTACCTATTCAAAATATGGCACCTCCCGAACATTTTGTTTTAGCTTTTGAAAAGTTTGACGTCTGACATTTATTTACTTTTGAATTTGAAAAGTTTTTGATCCAATGCGAGATTAGCAATAGTAATCGGGGTGACGTGGCACTGTTAACGTGATATTACTGTAGCATGATTATCCGGGCGTCACAATTCTCCTCCACTACAAGAAATATCGTCCCGAGATTTAAGAGGCGTAATGGGGGAAGGTTCTGGTTATCAAATTCTAGCGAGTGTTCTCGGCCTTAGTTCCTCTCCTCGAAGTTGTCGATCCATAATGTTGATGTCTTCATACTTGACTGAGGTCATCATGATGAAGTCGGCATCCTTTCTTCGGGAACTCCATTGTACTTACGAAAGGATAAGGGTAGCTTCGGAAGAACGGAACTCTACAAGGTTGACTATCTCCGGCCGATAACAGCAGGGAAGGTGGCGAGAACATAACTCTCGAATTGAAACTTAAGAAAATATCGAGAGCAAGGTAATGAGGTTTCATGGGAAGTTTCGGCGGCGAGGCAACCGTTCGATGCCCAAGCAGGGGCATGAAAGGGGCTCAAAGCAATCGGGAATAAGTATTGTGTCCGGTAACAGATTTGATGATCCCTCGGAAGATGGCTCGTGAATTACATACGAGGCCACACGCGAGGAACAACCTTGGGAATAGGGGGTGCAGGAGAGTCAGGTTTTGATCCTGTGGAACTGTGGGTTATGGGCCCACCATGTGGGTTAAAAGTAGGAAGAAGCGGTGACATCTTGCACGATTATGTAAGCAAGGAAGGTCGAGGATAGTCTGCCGGTTATGTCGGCAATAACATCGCGGTACCAAGGGGAGGGACGAAGAGAACCATTTTCTGCTTTCGTTGAGCGAGGCGGACCAATAGAGCAAGGTTCTCGTCCATCGGTGGCTCTTTGGAATGTCATCAACAATAATGTAAGGGTCTTCTTGACAAAGTTGTACACCGAGGTGTTTATAAGCAGCGAGAATATTACCGCTTAGATCATATAGATCACCGGAAAGGTAAAAAACAATGGAAAGGAAAGGTGATCATCAGTTAAATAGAACAATGGAAAGGAAAATGTGTTTAAACACATTATTCACGGGTATATCCTTCCCAAGGATAAGCGAGCATGATATCCATGACGAGGATATAATGTAGAAAACCATTTAGGTAAGGGGAGAGGAATTTCATGACATAACCCAAACAACGGTGTTTGGATAATGGACAAAGAAAATTTAGCATTGTTCTTCAAATGCTCTTATTGAAATCGGGAATTATCCACGGACATGCTTCGAGATAACATTGGCATGGTCTTCAAGCAAAGAATTCGGTCTTTGCATACGCAAAGGATTCATCGAGAATAACTTATAAAAATAAGTCTTACAATTTCCACACGGAAGAATGACTAACCTTGCCAAAAGGAAACTATAACAATAGGTCCTCCGCCAGTGTGTCTTTGGACATGCCATCACCTTACCGGGTCATAAAGACCAATGTTATAACTCTTGGAAATATGCTCCAACCATCATATCTCGACCGAGATTCGGATCTGATCGGTGTTAGGGAAACCTCGGACTTAGGATGCCCGAGAGAGAAAAGGTGTAATACAAATTGTGAGATGACATTTGTAAAATTCTCGAGAAGTGAACTATGGAAGCGAGTTCCGAAAAGAGTTCATCATTAAACCAAGGAGAGGATGAGGAGGTGGTTGATGAACTCAGCGACAATTCATCGAGATTTCCAAAAGATGGATTTTCACAATTATGTGAACAAGGAGATAGCTTTTGTTAGTTCAAATGATATAAAGAGGTATGCTCGAGGAAACATACATGATTAAACATTGGTTGACGATTGCACCCGAAATGCGGACTTAGGTAGCACAAACAATGTTACAATGGCGATTCGATAACCAATGGTATAAGAATGAAATGTTGACCATTAACTTCAAAGCAATAAGGTTGCTAGAAATTTTTGAATTACACATCACAGTCCATTTGTCGATTGGTTAGAAATAACACGGTGACCGGAAAAGAATGGTGATGGTGATAAGTATCACTTGTATCAAGAATTCTCCAGAGGTGGTGAAATTCTCACAACATTGAGGACACAAGAGATGCTAATGTTCCAAGGTAAAGAAGAACAATTGCTGGATAGCAAGGAACTCAAGGTATAACACCAAACACGAACAAGCTTGTGTTGGTAGGAAGGCAATAAAGTGGTCGATGATAACCACGGATCATCAAGGGCAAGGATGGTATTTCTCATCATGAACTCAATTGATATCTGGAAGAGCTCATAAGGTTGATGATGATCACGACACATTTGTCGAGAGATTTCAATAAGATGTAATCAATCAATGACGACATCCGATCAAAGGAATGAGGTAGCGGAAGGTTATTGGAACCATGGGTAGGACACAAACTTGAAATCAAGATTGTTGTTCAAAAGTGACCGATAGGGCGAGGAAGATCGGCGTAAGCTTAGCTCATCGTCGAAAAAATTTGCTCCGGAAGAAGGACCCGAGCAGCAAAGTTAGAAGTTTGCACGATAATGATATAGCCGATAAGGCTAGGAATGACTTGAAGGATTATTAAACTCGTAAGCAACAAGAATTACTTAGAGTTATTGAATCGGAGTGCCGAATCGATTCACTTATCGGTGTTCTCGAGTGACTAATAACTCAGAACCTGGGGGGAATCCGAAATCGGTGAGAAGCAATACTAGATGAAGACTCGCAGGAAGCAACATAGTTCTCGAGATACCAGAGGTTAATACTCGAGGAAGATCAAAATAGAGGTTGGGCAAGCGTATTGATCTGCAAAAGGCAAGTACTTCAACTTGTCCAATAAATGGAATCAAAGAGAAAATGTGGTCGGGACCACGACTGCAATGATCAATACCTAGATACCAGCTGATTTCATATCAAGGAAATAGTTATTATTACAAGAAGCTTCTATGATAGGATCTACATCGTGTCCATGGGCATGAACACAAAGTTCAAGGTCGACTCCCACTTCTTTAATGCATAACCTTTCATGCACTTCTCGCTTTCAACGAATTTGTGTGTTGAAATTTTATCTGACATAACACTAGTGGAGTATGACCCGTAGTAGTTTCCGGGTCACATACAGTTTAGAGAAGGCATATGTCCAACCCATCGGGGCCTCTTAGGAATGTATACCACAAACTTCAGGAGTAAATAACACAAGCTCGATAGCAGAGTATGGTTGACAAAGCAGATGATACAATTTACCAAAGGCGGTATATATCCTACGAAAGGCTCAAGGTTATTGAATATGAAGGACATTGTCGGATAAAATCCAACAAGGATCTGGGGTGAGTATCGGCACACAACCAGAGGAAGAAGCAAGGCAAAGACATTGGATTATAGAAACAACTGAATAACTTAGGCGCAATTGCTAAGGAATTATGATTTACAAAGCGAAGGATCGAAGCGAGCGCTCTGATCATGGATGGATAAGTTCAATACTTAGGGGCACAGTCGACGACAATTTAATTGGCGAGAACCAGCTCATGATTCAAACAACGTCTGAGCCGGAAGGATGAATTCTAGGATCTGTTTGAGGATTGCGAGCATTCGCAACAAATCGAATCAACGGACTCAAAATGTCAATGACAATGGATGTCAACAAGATTACTAGACTTATGGGATTAACCATAATGCAAGCAATCAAGAATTTCAAGATGCTCAAGATTTTCGGAAGATCGAATGATATTTCGAGGATTCGTGACATACATGCATCAACTGGGGATGAGTGGATACTCGGTAAGTGCGAGAAATTATCCGTAGGGGTAATCAGGCGACAAGGAACTGCAAGGCGATGAGGCACAAAAGGATTCTCGGAACAATAGAGATAATTTTAGGGTATCTCGTAATAACAAGATCAATGGGGAATGATTATATGAATGGCAAGTGTATGCAGTTTTCATAGGGGTTGACGGTGGAAGGAAATCGCAAATGCGATGGCACAAAGACTCGAGTTAACAGCAGAGAGTATCTTTAGGGTCTTCACGTGCAGCAGACGATCATCAGTAATAAGAGGCTCTCCGGGTGAAAGTGATAACGAGATCCTAATGTTAGAGTTAGTAAAACTCATTTAACCCGAATAGAAGAGAGATCAGAGTCCCAGAGTATAGGTCGAGGAATAAAAGATCCTACTACCACCCAATGGCGGCGATGTGCCCGTAAGACACACAGCCATGTTAGTAAAAAGTTTTGCAATGTCTAGACTGACTTCGCCAAGGAGTTGGAAGGGGAGTCCTATAGGCAATCGGCTCGATACCAACATGGCGCCCCAATTCAATCGTACACTAATCATGCACGCAAATGTATACGATCAATATCGAGACTCACGGGAAGATATCACAACACAACTCTAAAACATAAATAAGTCATACAAGCATCATAATACAAGCGAGGGCCTCGAGGGATCGAATACAAGTGCTCGATCATGAGGCGAGTCAGCGGAAGCAACAATATCGAGTCTGAGACATAAGTTAAACAAGTTTGCCTTAAGAAGGCTAGCACAAACTGGGATAAAGATCGAAAGAGGCGCAGGCCTCCTGCCTGGGATCCTCCTAACTACTCCTGGTCGTCGTCAGCGGGCTGCAGAAAATTAAAAATTTTCCTACGGTTTCACCAAGATCCATCTATGAGTTCATCTAAGCAACGAGTCAAGGGAGTGAGTTTGCATCTACATACCACTTGTAGATCGAGTGCGGAAGCGTTCACTAGAACGTGGATGATGGAGTCGTACTACGCCGTGATTCGGATCACCGATGACCAAGTCTTTGAACGGACAGCGACCTCCAAGCGTTCAACACGTGCAGTGGTACGGACGACGTCTCCTCCGTCTTGATCCAGCAAGGAGGAAGGAGAGGTTGAGGAAGACAGCTCCAACGGCAGCACGACGGCGTGGTGTTGTTGGTGCAGCAGTTTTCACGCCAACGACTACTTCTACTTCGATGGCTAACGCGTTTAGCAATAAAGTAAAGTAATTTACATGGCGTTCTTCAATGACACGAGGTCATACAAAAATAAAGACAACTCCTATGGCTCCTGCCGGTTGTCATACTCATCGACATGCAAGTCGTGATTCCTATTACAAGAACATGATCTCATACATCACAATATGTCATTCATCATTCATCACAACTTGGCCATATCACATCACATGACAATTGCTGCAAAAACAAGTTAGGCGTCTTCTAATTGTTGTTGCATCTTTTCGTGGCTGCAATTGGGTTTCTAGCAAGAACGTTTTCTTACCTACGAATAACCACAGCGTGATTTTGTCAACTATTTACCCTTCATAAGGACCCTTTTCATCGAATCCGCTCCAACTAAAGTGGGAGAGCGGACACCCTTGACCACCTTATGCAACTAGTGCATATCGGTCGGTGGAACCCGGGTCTCACGTGGCGTGCGTGTAAGGTTGGTCGGGCCGCTTCATCCCACAATACCGCTGAAGCAAGATAAGACTAGTAGCGGCAAGCAAGTTGACAAGATCCACGCCCACAACAAAATTGTGTTCTACTTTCGTGCAATAGAGAACTACGCATAGACCTAGCTCATGATGCCACTTTGTTGGGGAATGTTGCGAGAAAATTAAAAATTTTCCTCACGGTTTCACCAAGATCCATCTATGAGTTCATCTAAGCAACGAGTCAAGGGGAGTGAGTTCGCATCTACATACCACTTGTAGATCGAGTGCAGGCGTTCACTAGAGCGTGGATGATGGAGTCGTACTAGCCGTGGATTCGGATCACCCGATGACCAAGTGCTTTGAGCGGACTGACACCTCCGCGTTCAACACACGTGCAGTGCAGACAGCGTCTCCTCCGTCTTGATCCAAAGCAAGGAGGAAGGAGAGGTTGAGGAAGACAGCTCAAGCAGCCACGGCCAGTGGTGGTGTTGTTGGTGCGTGATACTCCGGCTGTGGCTTCGCCAAGCGTCACGGAGGAGGAGGAGAGGTGTTGGGAGGGAGGGGCTGCGCCTTGGCTTGGGGGTGTGCAGCCCTCCCCTCACCCCTCTATTTATAGGAGAAGGGGAGCAAGGGGCGGCCCCTCTAGATGGGATCTAGAGGGCGGCCAAGGGGAGGGGAAACTTGCCCCCCAAGCAAGGGGGGCGCCCCCTATAGGGTTTCCCCCAAACCCTAGGCGCATGGGCCCAAGGGAGGGGGGCGCGCCCAGCCCTCCAGGGGCTGGCTCCCTGCCCCTTGTGGCCCATGTGGCCCCCAGGAGGTGGCCCCTCGGTGGACCCCGGAACCCTTCCGGTGGCCCCGGTACAATACCAACATGCCCCCGAAACCTTCCGGGGTCCGTTTGACAACTTCCCATATATAAATCTTTACCTCCGGACTATTCCGGAACTCCTCATGACGTCCGGGATCTCATCCGGGACTCCGAATAACATTCGGTAATCACATACAAGTCTTCCTAATAACCCTAAGCGTCAAGAACCTTAAGTGTGTAGACCCTACGGGTTCGGAGACATGCTTGAACATGACCGAGGCGGCTCTCCGGTCAATAACCAATAGCGGGATCTGGATACCCATGTTGGCTCCCACATGCTCCTCGATGATCTCATCAGATGAACCACGATGTCGAGGATTCAAGCAACCCCATATACTATTCCCTTTGTCAGACGGTATGTTACTTGCCCGAGACTCGATCGTCGGTATCCCAATACCTCGTTCAGTCTCGTTACCGGCAAGTCACTTTACTCGTAACGTAATGCATGATGCCGTGACCAGACACTTGATCACTTTGAGCTCATTATGATGATGCATTACCGAGTGGGCCCAGTGATACCTCTCCGTCATGCGGAGTGACAAATCCTGTCTCGATCCGTGTCAACCCAATGTACACTTTCGGAGATACACATAAGTGCACCTTTATAGTCACCCGGTTACATTGTGGCGTTTGGTACACCCAAAGCACTCCCTCGGTATCCGGGAGTTACACGATCTCATGGTCTAAGGAAGAGATACTTGACATTGAAAAAGCTCTAGCAAAACGAACTACACGATCTTGTGCTATGCTTAGGATTGTCTTGTCCATCACATCATTCTCCTAATGATGTGATCCCGCTTGTCAATGACATCGATGTCCATAGTCGAAACCATGACTATCTGTCAATTACCAGCAGGCTAGTCAACTAGAGTCTTTCTAGGGTCGTATTGTAGTCTATATATTCACACGTGTATTACGATTTCCGGATAATACAATTATAGCATGAATAAAAGACAATTATCATGAACAAGGAAATATAATAATAATGCTTTTATTATTGCCTCTAGGGCATATTTCCAACAGTCTCCCACTTGCACTAGAGTCAATAATCTAGTTACATTGTGATGAATCGAACACCCATAGAGTTAAGTGTTGATCATGTTTTGCCCGCTAAGAGGAAAGTTTAGTCAGCGGATCTGCGACATTCAGATCCGTATGCACTTTACAAATTTCTATGTCTCCATATTGAACATTTTCACGGATGGAGTTGAAGCGAGGCTTGATGTGCCTGGTCTTCTTGTGAAACCTGGGCTCCATGGCAAGTGCAATAGCTCCAGTGTTGTCACAGAAGAGTTTGATCGGCCCCGACGCATTGGGTATGACTCCTAGGTCGGTGATGAATTGCTTCACCCAAATTGCTTCATGCGCTGCCTCCGAGGCTGCCATGTACTCTGCTTCACATGTAGATCCCGCCACGGCGCTTCCTTTGCATTACCAGCTTCTTGCTCCACCATTCAACATATACACGTATCCGGTTTGTGACTTAGAGTCATCCGGATGCATTAGTCGAAGCTAAGCGTCGGCGTAACCCTTCTGACGAGCTCTTACGTCCCACCTCCATAAACGAGAAACATGTCCTTTGTCCTTTTCAGTGCTTCAGGATATTCTTGACCGCTGTCCGGTGTTCCTTGCCGGGATTACTTTGGTACCTTCCTACCAAACTTACGGCAAGGTTTACATCGGTCTGTACCGCATAGCATGGCATACATAATAGATCCTATGGGTGAGGCATAGGGGATGGCGCTCATCTCTTCTTTATCTTTTGCCGTGGTGGGGCATTGAGTTGAGCTCAATCTCACACCTTGCGATGAGGCAAGAACCCTTTCTTGGACTGATCCATTTTGAACTTCTTAAAAATCTTATCAAGGTATGTGCTTTGTGAAAGACCTATGAGGCGTCTCGATCTATCTCTATAGATCTTGATGCATAATATATAAGCAACTTCTCCAAGGTCCTTCATTGAAAAACTTTTATTCAAGTAGGCCTTAATGCTGTCCAAGAGTTCTATCTCATTTCCCATCAAAAGTATGTCATCTACATATAATATGAGAAATGCTACTGAGCTCCCACTCACTTTCTTGTAAACGCAGGCTTCTCCATAAGTGCAGATAAACCCAAACGCTTTGATCATCTCATCAAAGCGAATGTTCTAACTCAAGATGCTTGCACCAGCCCATAAATGGATCATTGAGCTTGCATACCTTGTTAGCATTCTTAGGATCAACAAAACCTTCCGGCTGCATCATATACATCTCTTCCTTAAGATAACCGTTAAGGAGCAGCTGTTTTGACGCTCCATCTGCCATATCTCATAATCATAGTATGCATAATTGCTAACATGATCTGGACGGACTTAAGCTTCGCTACGGGAGAGAAAGTCTCATCGTAGTCAATCCCTTGAACTTGTCGACA
Organism: Aegilops bicornis; assembly: GCA_021605145.1. NCBI lineage: Eukaryota > Viridiplantae > Streptophyta > Magnoliopsida > Poales > Poaceae > Aegilops > Aegilops bicornis. The sequence goes on along the minus strand of CM038673.1, from coordinate 170,728,607 downwards.
ACCCTTAGCGACAAGTCGAGCTTTATAGATGGTGACATTACCATCCGCGTCCGTCTTCTTCTTAAAGATCCATTTATTTTCTATCGCTCGCCGATCATCTGCAAGTCTGCATCCAAAGTCCATACTTTGTTTTCATACATGGATCCTATCTCGCATTTCATGGCTTCTAGCCATTTGTTGGAATCTGGGCCCGCCATCGCTTCTTCATAGTTCGAAGGTTCACCGTTGTCTAACAACATGATTTCCGGAGACGGGGTTGCCGTACCACTGCAGTGCGAACGTGTCCCTAGTGGACCCTCTGAAGTTCAAGAGCAACTTGATCCAAAGTACCTTGATCATCATCATTAATTTCCTCTTGAGTTGGTGTAGGCATCACAGAACATTTTCCTGAGATGCACTACTATCCTGTTCAAGAGGTAGTACTTCATCGAAGTTCTACTTTCCTCCCACTTACTTCTTTCGAGAGAAACTCTTTTCCGTAAAGGATCCGTTCTTGGCAACAAAGATCTTTCCCTCGGATCTTAAGTAGAAGGTATACCCAATGGTTTCCTTTAGGGTATCCTATGAAGACGCATTTTTCCGACTTGGGTTCGAGCTTTTCAGGTTGAAGTTTCTTGACATAAGCATCGCATCCCCAAACTTTTAGAAAGCGACGGCTTAGGTTTCTTCCCAAACCATAATTCATACTGGTGTCGTCTCAACGGATTTAGGCGGTGCCCTATTTAAAGTGAATGTAGCTGTCTCTAGAGCGTATCCCCAAAATGATAGCGGTAAATCGATAAGAGACATCATAGATCGCACCATATCCAATAGAGTGCGATTACGACGTTCGGACACACCGTTCTGTTACCGAGGTGTTCCAGCGGGCGTGAGTTGTGAAATGATTCCACATTTTCTTAAGTGTGTACCAAATTCGTGACTTAAATATTCTCCTCCACGATCTGATCGTAAGAATTTTATCTTTTGGTCACGTTGATTCTCTACTTCATTCTGAAATTCCTTGAACTTTTCAAAGTCTCGGACTTGTGTTTCATCAAGTAGACATACCCATATCTACTCAAGTCATCGCTGAGAGTGAGAACATAATCGATATCCTCCATGAGCCTCAACACTCATTGGACCGCATACATCGGTATGTATGATTTCCAACAAGTTGGTTGCTCGCTCCATTGTTCCGAGAACGGAGTCTTGGTCATCTTGCCCATGAGGCATGGTTCGCATGTGTCAAATGATTCATAATCGAGAGACTCCAAAAAGTCCATCGGCATGGAGCTTCTTCATGCGCGACACCAATGTGACCAAAGGCGGCGATTACACAAGTATGTGGGACTATCGTTATCAACTTTACATCTTTTGGTATTCACGCTATGAATATGTGTGACATTACGCCGAGATTCATTAAGAATAAACTATTGACCATAGGGGCATGACCATAAAACATATCTCTCATATAAATAGAACAACCATTATTCTCGGATTTAAATGAGTAGCCATCTCGTATCAAGCGAGATCCGGATACAATGTTCATGCTCAAACTTGGCACCAAATAACAATTATTAAGGTTTATAACTAATCCCGTGAGGCAAATGTAGAGGTAGCATGCCGACGGCGATCACATCGACCTTGGAACCATTCCCGACGCTGCATTGTCACCTCGTCTTCGCCAGTCTCCGTTTATTCCGCAGCTCCTGCCGTGGAGTTACAAATATGAGCAAACGCACTTACTACGAATCTTGGTAAGGTACACATCAATTACATGTATATCAAATATACCTTTAGTGTTGCCGGCCTTCTTGTCCGCTAAGTATTTGGGGCAGTTCCGCTTCCAGTGGCCCTTCCCTTTGCAATAAAAGCACTCTGTCTCAGGTTTGGGTACATTCTTCTCAGGTCAATAACCAACAGAGGGATCTGGATACCCATGTTGGCTCCCACATGCTCCTCGATGATGTCATCGGATGAACCACGATGTCGAGGATTCAAGTAACCCTGTATACTATTCCCTTTGTCGACGGTATGTTACTTGCCGGAGACTTCGATCGTCGGTATCCCAATACCTCGTTCACTCTCGTTCTCTGACAAGTCACTTTACTCAGAACGTAATGCATGATGCCGTGACCGGACACTTGATCACTTTGAGCTCATTATGATGATGCATTACCGAGTGGGCCCGGTGATACCTCTCCGTCATGCGGAGTGACAAATCGCCTCGATCCGTGTCAACCCAATGACACTTCGGAGATACCCGTAGTGCACCTTTATAGTCACCCGGTTACATTGTGACGTTTGGTACACCCAAAGCACTCCTACGGTATCCGGGAGTTACACGATCTCATGGTCTAAGGAAGAGATACTTGACATTGAAAAAGCTCTAGCAAAAGCGAACTACACGATCTTGTGCTATGCTTAGGATTGGGTCTTGTCCATCACATCATTCTCCTAATGATGTGATCCCGTTATCAATGACATCGATGTCCATAGTCGTGAAACCATGACTATACATTGACCAACGAGCTAGTCAACTAGAGGCTTACTAGGGACGTGTTGTAGTCTATATATTCACCACGTGTATTACGATTTCCGGATAATACAATTATAGCATGAATAAAAGACAATTATCATGAACAAGGAAATATAATAATAATGCTTTTATTATTGCCTCTAGGGCATATTTCCAACGATGTCCGCACTTGGAAGGGTGTGTTTTATTAAGTATCGGTTCTAGTTGTCATAAGGTCAAGGTACAACTCCAAGTCGTCACATTACCGAAGATCACGGCTATTCGAATAGATTAACTTCCCTGCGAGGGTGCACCACATAACCCAACATGCTTGATCCCATTTGGCCGGACACACTTTTTACGGGTCATGCCCGCCGCGGAAGATCAACACGTCGCAGTCGACCTAGGCCAACAGAGCACAAGACACCGTCTAAACCTAAGCGCCAGTGCAGGTCCGGGCCCATCGCCTTAGCACACCCGCATTGCTAACGCGGGCCGAAGCAGACCTAGCAACCTCCATTACAAAGGAAGTCACGTTACGCTGGTCCAATCAAGGCCGCCGGGCCGCCGACGTCCACGAAGGCTTCGGTGATACCATCGCACGCCGAAAGTGCCCATAATCGCTCCTCACAGAAGTTGGTTAGTGCGTATAGACCAAATGGCTGCACTCGGATAGAATACCAAGATCTCGTTAAGCGTGTTAAGTATCCGCGAACACCGACCAGGCCAGGCCCACCTCTCTCCTAGGTGGTCTCAACCAGCCTTGTCGCCTCCGCCACAAAGTAATGCGATCGGGGCCGTCGGGAACCCAGCCCACCTCTACCGGGATGGAGCCACCGTCGCTTCAAATTTCATCTCCGAACAGTATCACGTGTAATGTAATCGTAAAGTATATGTAGTATATGCCCGTGATCACCTCCGAAGTGATCACAGCCCGATAGTATAGCATGGCGGGGCGGACAAGAGTGTAGGGCCACCGATGGAACACTAGCATCCTATACTAAGTAGTAGGATAGCGGTAAAGGTAACAACAAGAGTAGCAAGGACAGGCTATGCAGCAATATAGGATTAATCGAAAGCGGTAACATGCTACACTACTCTAATGCAAGCGATATATAGAGAAGAGTAAGCGATATCCGGTGATCAAAGGGGGCTTGCCTGGTTGCTCGGGCAAGAGAGAGGGTCGCCAACACCGTAGTCGTCTTTGAGTAGCAGCTGTCGATCTCGGTGTCTAGCGAGAGAAGAGGAAGAAACAATAAATACTTAAGAAAACAGATGCATAGCGACGCATGACATGACAAGTATCGGTGCTAGGGGTGCCCTAACGCGGTATGAGGTGATACTGGTGAAGGGAAAACATCCGGAAAGTATCCCTTGTTTCGCGTTTTCGAGCGCAAGAGGGAGCCGGAGGGGGAAAGTTGCGAGTTTGATATGATAGGGGTGTGTGGCGGACGAACGGGTTGCGTATCTGGAATCGTCTCGTCGTTCTGAGCAATTTTCATGTACAAAGTTTTTCCATCCGAGCTACGGTTTATTTTAAATTAATTTTAAAAGATTTAAATCATTTTTTTTGAATTTATTTAATTAATTTAATCAACATTATCCAGAACAGTGCACACTGACGTCAGCATGACGGCAGCGGTCAACAGAGGTGTTGACTGGGTCAATCTGACACGCGGGACCCAGTGGGACCCACCTGTCATACACAGTTAGGTTAATTAGGATTTAGTTAAACTAATCACTATTTAATTAAACTAATAGATTAATTAGATTAATTAATTAGGATTAATTAACTTAATTAATTTAGTTAATTAATTAATCAATTAATTATTTTTATTACTAATTATTTATTTTAATTCTTTTTTAACCGTTCTGGGGTGGGCCCTATTTGTCATAGGGCCAGAGGCTGGCGCGTTTCACGGGCCTTTAGGTGCGGCGTCGCCGGAAGCGGCATGCCCGAGGGGCGCTGGCGACGACGCTAGGTGCCGGTCTTGCTGCGTCGAGTGGCAACGTTGCAGCGAGGGGTGGCCGTGGGGCGGAAGCGGTCATCACGACGAGGTCAGCGGAGACGGCCGACGAAGGCGGTTGTCGGGCGGCCATGGTCGTGGCTGGAAGCAATGGCGTAGCTGCCGAGCTGGCGACGGCGACTTCTGAAGCTGACGAGGCGGAGCTTCGTCGAAGTGCTCGGGAACGGGCGCAGCAGCGCCATGGCAAGGCGAGTGGGGCTCTGGCTCGCTGGCTGCTGCGCTGGGAGGCGCAGGGCGCCGCCATCGCGGACAGGGGGAGGTGAGGCCACACGCGGGCGAGCAGAGACGCAAAGGGGGAGAGGGGCGAGGCTCACAGGGGTTCGCGGGGTCCGTGGCAGCGGGGGTGACGGGCGACGTGGGAGCGGCCGGTGAGGAGGAGGAAGCAGCCGAGGGAAGCTCTGCGACCAGCGACGACGACGTGGTTCCGGCGACGGGTCAAGTGCCATGGATGGAGCGCATGAGCTCGAGGGAAGACGACAGCCTTGGTCGCGAGGGGAGCGGAAGGAGGCCGAGGTGCGGCGCCAGGTTAGGTGGCGTCATGGAGGAGGGTCTACGACGGCCGGTGAGGAGGAAGGTCCCAGAGGGGCGTTACAGAGCCATGCCCGGGATCCAGATTGGATCGGGGAGTAGAAGAGGGAGCGAGAGGGGAGAGATCGGGGGAGAGTGGGGAACGTGGGGAGTGGACATGTTAGGGTTTGATCCGGGGTGGGGGTGGCCTATAGGCCGTGGGTGTGGCAATTGGGCCATGGCCAGATTGGGCCAAGGGTCGGTGGGCCATGGCCCAGTTGGGCCAAGGGGTCAGCTAGGCCGAAGCCCGGGGGGTTTCTCTTCTATCTTTTTTTTGTCTTTTGTTTTTCTGTTCTATCACTTTTCTTTGATTATTTTCTTTTACTGTTTCAATTCAACTTAGGGCATTTAAGTGTTTTATAAATTTGCGTTTTCTTTACTATAATTACCTATTCAAAATATGGCACCTCCCGAACATTTTGTTTTAGCTTTTGAAAATTTTGACGTCTGACATTTATTTACTTTTTGAATTTGAAAAGTTTTTGATCCAATCGCGAGATTAGCAACAAGAATCGGGGTGGCGTGGGCACCGTTAACGTGATATTACTGTAGCATGATTATCCGGGCGTCACAACCGCCACCAAGAACAAGGAGCCCTCCATGGGCATGGATGAGATACCACTTGCTGAGTTTGTCACTCGAAGGAGGATCAACCCCTATGTGAATCCTCGTGCCAACTTCAAAGGGAATGATTTGTTCTGGACCAAGTAGCAGAATCTCATCTATCTGGATGTGATCAAGGCCAAGCAGAACATCTACGTGGACGTGCACTAGATTGACATGAATCACATGAGGCAGGATAAGTACCGTGCCTATTTTGGTTTGGAATCGAGGACGTGATCTCTTTCCACCGGACATTGACCACGAGATTGTGGCCCAGCTTTTGCTTCGTCCACTTCCATATCGATGAGGAACGGTCCATGACCTGGATGACCAATGGACAAAGAAATGACCGCTAAGTGGAAGGACTTCATGGATTTGCTCCATGTGCTCGATGAGGGGCTCAACAAGCCCGCTGTTCTTTGTCATCCTCATGCCAATCCCGAGTCCGCTAGCAAGAACAAGCTCCAAAGAGTACCTTGTTGAGAAGAAGCTTCCCAATGACAAGAAGAGGCGTGGGTGCCGAACCCATTCCTTGACATCATGCAATCGGATATTCCGCAACTCCCTCTTTCCACGCATCGGTGATAAGGACAAGGTGCATGCCTATCTTGTGGATATGATGCTCATTTATGAGGAGGTAGCGTCACGCCGAGACACAACCACTTGACGTCTCACACATCATGTGGTGCGAGCTTCGGTTTGCAGTGTTCAACTGTAAGGTACCCATCTATGGACCTTACCTGTTTCTCTTGATCACGAGGACTTGGGAGAAGCTCTATGCCGATGATGAGTTTGTTGCCCCTGACTGGATCCGTACACGTCTGTTCCTTTTGCACCACCTTTCCTTTGGCTCTTTGGAGCGTCCTCTGTTTCTCCGTGTCTTTGCAAAATGAAGGACTCCTAGTGTTGATGATCTGGGGCATGCGGTAGTACTGCTCTTCAGAGCGGTAGTACCGCAGTGCCTTGCGGTAGTACTGGCCGTAGGCGCGGTAGTACCACAGGTATTCACGGTAGTACCGTTCCTTGGGAGCGGTAGTACCGTGGCCTCTGGCCAGGCATAGCTGCTCGAGCGGTAGTAGGGGTAGATGTAATTTTTTACATCCGCGCCCTACACAGTAGTACCACTCCATGGGCGCGGTAGTACCGTGAGCCCTGGCCTGGCACAGCAACATGAGCGGAAGTAGGGCGGATGTAATTTTTTACATCCGCGCTCTACGCGGTAGTACCGCTTGCCAAGTGCGGTAGTACCGTGTCGGATTTTTGCATGGATCGGAACTCAGCAGAAGTTGCTATGGACGTATTTTTATATGTCCATGCCTTCTCAGTTTAGACCAACCCTGCCTTGTGGTAGCACCGCAAGGGGGTGCTGTAGTACCGCTCCAGCGGTTCTACCACCCTTGCCACAGGCTGGTCTAGCTCCTGCTGCTCCAGCGGTAGTACCGCAGTACCCTACTGTAGTATCGTTGTCCCATGCGGTAGTACCGCTTGCCATGTGCAGTAGTACCGCTTGCCAAGTGCGGTAGAACCGCTCGTCGCGTGCTGAGTTAGTGGATAACGGTTGGATTTGTTCTTGCACTATATGAGGGGAGTCTTCTTCTCCAAGTTGACTACCTCTTCCATCCCCAAGCTCCATTGTTGCTCAAATTCCATTTTCGCCCGATCTCTCTCCCTAGCCAATCAAACTTGTTGATTCTTTAGGGATTGGTTGAGAAGGCCCCGATCTACACTTCCACCAAGAGAAATTAGATCCCCCCACAAATCCCTTGCGGATCTTGTTACTCTTGGGTGTTCGAGCACCCTAGACGGTTGAAGTCACCACGGAGCCATATTCCATTGTGGTGAAGCTTAGAGGGTCGTTAGGAGCCTCCAATTAAGTTGTGGAGATTGCCCCAACCTTGTTTGTAAAGGTCTGGTCGCTGCCTCCAAGGGCACTAATAGTGGAATCATGACATCTCGCATTGTGTGAGGGCGTGAGGAGAATATGGTGGCCCTAGTGGCTTCTTGGTGAGCATTGTGCCTACACACCGCTCCAACGGAGACATACTTCCCCTCAAAAGGAAGGAACTTCGGTAACACATCCTTGTCTTCACCGGCTCCACTCTTGGTTATCTCGTGCCTTTACTTGTGCAAGCCTTTTGTGTTATATCCTATCGGCGCTCAGGGGAAGGGGTCCCAGACTTGCTCGCTCAGGCCAACGGGCGTGGCTCCACCAGTGACCCCGTCGACCCATCCTGCACTAGTAGACACTCAAGACCCTCATGAGGGGCCAAGCCTCGCCAGTGACGACGCAAGACCTCCTCAAGGGCGGCCTCACCAGGCTGGCTCGTAAGGAGCGGAGAGATCAAGGCAAGGGGCACCTCGCGAGGTTCCTTGTGAAGCAAGCCATGACGGCCATGAACGGGAGGGCGCCAGGCGGGTGCCAGCGCACACAGTTTCCTTGTTTCCTCTTTGGTGCTAAAGAGGCAAGCGCAAGCGAGGAGTCCCGAGGCATCAGGCAAAGTTTTCCATATCGGTGCAACGAGACCAAGACCGGAAAGGACGGCAAGACGGAGGTCATCGTGGAGCCCAAGACGACGTCACCACGAGCCTTTGGCGGTGAAGACCTGCTTTTGTTAGGATAACTTTTACTAGTTGTCCCCTTCAAACTTGGCCGCCAGAGATCCTTCCCGCTCAATATTTGGGCAGAGGACCAGGCCTCTATAAATAGGACTAGCCACCACCCTAGCAGGAGAGGATTCAGATCACCCTTGACCACACCAGCTCACCAAGCACAAGAATACCTCTCCTCAGGAGGCTATTCTTCCCTTGTAATCGCTCATCCTCATTCAAGAGGCAATCCACCACACCACACTGGAGTAGGGTATTACACCATAATGGTGGCCCGAACCAGTAGAAATCTCGTGTCCCTTCGTTCTTTAGGTTCGTTGAGCTAGGCCGTGAGATCGTGGTGCGAGCGAGCTAGAGGGAGGGGAGATCTTCGTATGCACTTCAGTGTTCGAACCTCAAGGTTTTTTCGTAACCCGAAATCCAACATTTGGCGCGCCCAGTAGGGTGCGAAGCTTCCTTCGCCGATCGCGCTTCGCCACTCCACCAAGTTCATGGCCGATGCTCGCCGGGTCTGCGCTGAGCGCCGGGCTCCTCTCGCCACCCAGGTCGCTCAGACAGCCCTTGTCAGTGGGCCTCCCTATCATTCTCCGTCACCCACCGCCAACGCCGCCATCGGTCCGGCGGGAAACAAGCTACAAGCGTCCTCGCTGCACCCCTCTGTGCAGCGGGATGGCCGCACTGCCACTCTGCCGCTCACCCCAGCCGGTTCATCGTCTCACGCTCGTCACGGCTCATGGACGCTGCAGCTGGATCGCCATGGCACGCGAGCTCCTACGCTACTACCCGGGCGACGACCTCTATGAGGACTGGTTGGACCGCATCGCCGAGCTCGTCAGCGCCGCTGGGGACTCCACTGCACCATCCTTCTCTCTACCTCGCCTTCCGCCAGCTGCGGGCGACGTAGCAAATGGATCACCTCCTCCACCTCTGCACCAAGATGGCGCCTTGGCACCAAGACGTGTGGCCCCCCGGCACGACCCACCGCGCCGTGCACCCGCGCGAGAAGAAGGAAGCTGCCAAGAAGTCCCCCGACCGCAAGAAAACGCTCCACCGCTTCCCAAAGACCGGGCCGCCACGGGCTATGTGCCATAATTTGCCGTGGCGGCGAGGGACACCAAGATCAAGCTCCTCCTCCACGATGGGCCTCGGTGGCCACGCGGCCGGCTGCCGTGTCTTCACTCCTGAAGCCGCGTTAAGGCCGTTCTGGTCGGGCAAGTTCAAGCCGTGACATGCCTTCTCGCTACCACGGCGCTTCTAACCAACCTCTGAGTTCTTGCGCTTCTACGAGGCCGAGCATCGAGGCGGCCCACGTGACGAAAAAGGTCATGGCAAACCTGGTTTCCCCATGGCTCTCAAGGACGGCTCCCGCTCGTGGCTCTGAACCAGCCCGGGCTTGATCTCCTCCTCAGGATGAGATGCGACCACCGCCGTCGCCAACTTCCGGTGGCACTCGCGACCGCCCTCACGTCACGGGTGACTGTGCCGCATCAAGCAAAGAGCAGGAGAGACTCCTGAGAAGTACATCCAGCGCTTCAACAACGTCATTCTCAAGATCCCCAAGGTGACGGACGTGGCCATCATTCGGCGTTTTCCGATGGGGGTCCGCATAGCGTAAAGATGATGGAGGTGCTCGCCATCCACGAGGAGCTATGCATGACTCTGGAACTGTTCAACCTGGCGACCATGTGCACGAGAGTTGAGGAGGGGCACCTTTCCCTCCTCGAGATCCCTGCTACCGACCCACAGGAGAAGAAAGCCAAAGGCCAAGGCGTGAAAGCGCAAGGGAGTGGCTGTGCTCACGGTGGAGCCTGAAGTGAAGCGCGGCTGGGACCATCCCGAGTCGTCCATGAGCAGCTGACCGTTCTGCGCCTTCCACAACATACACAACCACAACACCAATGACTGTCAGGAGCTCAGGGCCATTCGAGATGGACGCTTCGGTTGACGCCTGAGCGCAACGCGACCAGGGCTAGGGCCGAGGAGGAGGACGAGGACGGCGAGGCAGAGGTCCTTTGGACGATCGCGCCCACGCCAGAAATCTGCGACCCGGCCTCGCGAGGATCACCGCTGGCGAGACCAGCCTCGTGAGGAAGCACAGAGGATCAGCCTTCGCAAGGACCGCCCTCGAGGTAATGCCGGTCTTCCTCTGCCGCCACCACCATGAAGGAACGATGGCCACCATCCGGGCCGAAGGAGCTGGGGGCTTCGATAACAGCGGCGCTATCGCCGCATCTTGGGCGAGCCCAGGCCCAACCTCTCGGCGTATCTTCAAGCAGTTTGCTCATGAGGTGAACGCGGCCCTTCCCAAGCTCGAGGCCACGCCCGCTCAGTGGTCCAATCGCCCATCACTTCGGCTTTCGGCGGACCAGCTCAAGTGTGCCGCCACGCCCGGTGCTCTCCCAATGCTCCTGCTACTTTGTCGCCAGAACGCCCAAGTCACCAAGGCCCTCATCGATGGCGGGCGGGGCTTAACGTCTCTGTTCGGTCGACACGCTCGATCGCCTTCAAGTACCCTATGATCAGCGACAACGATGAAGCCCTTCCTGTGGAGTGACCGATGGTTCCACCCACCCCGATCGGGCGAGTCCGCCTCCCTCATCACATTCGGGTGCGACAACTAACACAGCGAGCTCATCGACTTCGACGTCGCCCACATTCGTCTGCCATACAACGCCATCGTCGGGTACCCAGCGTTGGCCAAGTTCATGGCAGTAACACACCACGGCTACAACGTCCTCAAGATGCCAGGGACTGGTGGTATCATCACGATACTTTGTGAGGAGAAGGATGCGGTGTGCTCCCTTGAGCGTGCCTTTACAGGCCGCAGACAATGAACCCGACAACGGAAGGAATCCTATACCCTCACGAGGCCACCACCAAGGAGAAGAAGCAGTTGCTCCGTCTGAGGGCCTCGAGAGAGAGCGGGCCATCAGCAGCACCACCGAGGAGTCCTGGATTAGGGGTCCTCGCATGTACCGGACTATATACCTTGGCCGGTTGTTGGACTATGAAGATACAAGATTGAAGACTTCGTCCGTGTCCGGGTGGGACTCTCCTTTGCATGGAAGGCAAGCTTGGCAATTCTGGATCTATAGATCTCCTCCCTTGTAACCGACTCTGTGTAACCCTAGCCCCCTCCGGTGTCTATAAACCGGAGGGTTTAGTCCGTAGGACAACAACAATCATAATCGTAGGCTAGCTTCTAGGGTTTTGCCTCTACGATCTCATGGTAGATCAACTCTTGTAATACTCATATCATCAAGATCAATCAAGCAGGAAGTAGGGTATTACCTCCATCGAGAGGGCCCGAACACTGTAAACATTGTGTCCCGCTTCCTGTTACCATCTGCCTTAGACGCATACTCGGGACCCCTACCGAGATCCGCCCGGTTTTGACAATCGACATTGGTGCTTCCATTGAGAGTTCCACTATGCCGTCACCATAAGGCTTGACGGCTCCTTTGATCATCGGCAATGATGCGATCCAGGGTGAGGTTTTTCTCCCCGGACAGATCTTCGTATTCGGCTGACCGCCCTGCTGGCTAACTCGCTTGACCATCTAGAGCAGATCGAGAGCCTCGCCCCACAGCTATCGTGTCGATTCGAAACTTAAACTATACCGCCGACATCCGCAGAGACTTGGTCTTTGATGGATTCGAGTCCATGTCAAAAGGCCAGACAACAATGCATTTAGCATGACTTAGCTCTGCCGTCGACGGTGTTCTGGAGATCACACTGTGGCTGCTCCGCCCTCGATCCGGAAAGCAGACATTGCGCCGTCCAAGGACGGGTGGATGGACCCCGCCACGGAGGCCGCACACTCAGTGGCGATAGAGCCGAATATTGATTTCACCTCCTACGAGACCTGTATGGCCAGATCCTTGGATTCGTCCACGGCCACCGGGCTCAAACCGCTCGTCCATGCCTACTCGAATCTGATTGGGCGCCGATCATGGAGTTTTCCTCGCGGATATCTTTTCGCACTCGCCCTTGGCGATGTGCTAAATTCATTAAGGTCTCTCCTTGTCGGGGAGGCCCTTGGCGAACTTGTCCGACTTGAGTGGGAAGCGGACGATGAAGAAATTCGTTCCCAACCCACCACCCACTTAATAGCCAGCATCGGCTTATCGATTTAACCGACATGCTTGATTTCGACTCGAAGACATCGACGGGATGGACGACGATGCGGAGAGGAACAAGAACCACCGCCCACGTATACCGGACAGCCACTTCATCACACGATATATATGGTGGATACACCAAAAGAAAACAATGACGAGGAACGGAAGGATGCAGCGAAGGATAGTTCCCTCGAGAAGCAACCAAAGCAACGATGTAAGCGCCGCTCCAAATCCTGCCTTGGCAAAAACAGCGATAACAGCGCAGGAAAGAATAATACCCCGGTCGACTCGAAAGGAAACGACGACCACGTGGGCCCAGCGATAGAGCAAGATGAACCAGCGGACGGCGAACATAGTACGAAGTCATTTGCCCGATCGTGGCGACGCCGAGGATAAAGCTCATCGACCTCTCTCCGGAGAGGAGATCGGTCCGGACGATGATGCACACATCATCCCGGAATGGCACTTGGAAAAAGAGAACCTCCATAGAAGGCTTGTTTCCTCTGCGAGGAGTCTGAAGAAGCACAAGCAAAGGCTTATGGCCACGCAGAATACGCTCAACAGCAGATGGAACAATGTGCTTGACACTAAAGAAAAGTACGGTGGTAGTCGCCACACAAAGAGCTATCCAAAGCGCAAGGCGATGCCTCGAATTGATGATGAAGCTTTAGAGCCCATACGGTAGAAAAGTAAAACGGCTGATCAGCGGATCGCCACCGCGTGGCCGAGATAGGGCGACTAACGATGTCACAAGTCGGTATACGATTTACGTGAGGACTTGCACCAAAAAGCTGGTATGACCAGGTCCATCTACGGATCTAGGAAGGCGCGTTAAAGCACGGAAGCAAACCGAACACTACAACCGTCGGCATGCCATGACACATCCAAATACGAGGGTGCCGCGCACCTATGCTTCACCGATGAGGTGCTGGATCCACCAATTTCCGGAGGATTCAAGCCAGTAAACATAGAGGCGTCTGACGGGAACGACATACCACAGGGTGCGGATTGAGGACTTTATCCTCCATACCCATATGGCTCGCGGAGATGATCTCCACGCCATCAAATACTTGCCCCTCAAGTTAAAAGGACCAGCTTGGCACTGGCTGAAGAGCCTCCCCAAAAACTCAATTGGAAGTTGGGAGGAGCTTGAGGATGCTTTTAGGGCCAATTTTCAAGGGACCTATGTCCGACCTCCGGATCTTGGACGATTTAAGTCATATAATCCAACAGCCGGAGAGTCTGCCGAAAGCTTTGGAACAGATTCCTCACTAAGAAGAATCAAATTGTCATTGCACGGACACGAAGCCTTAGCGGCTTTCAAACACGGCGTCCGGGATGAATGGATCGCCAGACACCTCGGCCAAGAAAAACCAAGGACAATGGCAGCCCTAACAAGCCTTATGACCCGCTTTTGCGCAGGCGAAGATAGTTGGCTGGCTCGTAGCGGCACCAACGACCCAGGCACATCCGAAGTTAGGGATGGCAATGGAAAACCACGACACAATAAAAGCAAGCGTCGAACAATGAAGACAGCCTAGACAACACGACGATGGCAGCGCCGGATTTAGGGGCTCTCAACCCGGTCAACAGAAAAAACCTTTCAAAGGCAACAGAGTTGGACCGTACAAGATTCTAGACAAATTATGTCAGATTCATGGCACCTGCAAATCACACCCTCAGAGAATGCTGGGTCTTCAAGCGGTAAGCAAAGCTAAGCGCCGAACACAAGGGAGGGAGACGCCAAGTGAAGACGAGGATGAGCCTCGTCAGCAAAACACTGGGGGACAGAAAAAATTCCCTCCAGAGGTCAAAACAGTGAACATGATTCACGTAACAAAAAGGAGGAGCAAATGCGCACTCCAAGACATATGCGCCATAGAACCCGTCACCCCCAAGTTCAACCCTTGGTCGGCCTGCCCGATCACTTTTGATTGCAGGGATCACCCGACTAGTATCTGGCACGGAGGATCGGCGACCTTGGTACTAGACCCAATAATTGACGGATACCATCTCACTCGAGTCCTTATGGACGGCGGCAGTAGTCTTAATCTGATATATCGTGACACGATCGCAAAATGGGGATAGACCCAACAAGAATCAGCCAAAGCAATACTACCTTTAAAGGGGTAATACCAGGCCCAGAGGCCCGCTCTATGGGCTCTCTAGTGCTATAGGTTGTATTCGGTTCTCCCGACAACTTCCGAAGTGAAAGGTTAACCTTCGACATCGCTCCATTCCGAAGCGGCTATCAAGCACTACTCGGAAGAACGGCCTTCGCTCATTTTAATGCAGTACCGCATTATACTTATCTTAAGCTTAAGATGCACGGTCCGCGTGGCATCATCATAGTTAGCGAAACTCGAGCATTCCTTATATGCGGAAGAAGAATGTGTGGCGGCTTTAGCAGCCAACGAATGACCTCTCCAACCAGATTGAATGATCGATCGTCAAGACCCTTGGACACGGCTAGACGAAGTCCTAGCACCACTAAATGTAACAGCTCGAGATAAACCCGAGATTGGGTCGATGGATATACGCCGTAGAGTGGTGCTAGGGGCTTCCCGCACGTAAAAGGAACTACAGTTCGGCTTGACCTTATTTAGATTGAATTTTAATGGTTTATTAAGAATAACCAATTTTTCGCACGAAGACTTTCACCTGAGTTTTTCTCTTTTACAGATGATAATCGTGCTACACCCTTCAAGATCTACGGCTAGTGGAGACATACATGCTTGTGAGCGAGACGTCACGGCCCGGGGGCCCAGCTCAAAGGTTTCTTTTAGATTATGACCACTGTGTAAACCTTTTCTTACATCTCTTGTTGCTTGACACCCCGGATACTTAACACAACCGTGAGGGTTGCTGGCGTTATTGGCATTTCACCACGTTAGACTAATGCACGTGCCTGGAAATGCAGGGTTCATTATCAAGGGCGTTACTCAGCCCGGTATATGTTGTAAAGACCAAACACCTTAGGGAGTGTTCGGCGTCGCGAGTGTGGCCTTATATGCATCGGCTCTGAATCATGTCTTTGGTCAAATGTTGGGTTTGCCAGGCTCCCGTGTTTTGCTACCTTACGTTCCGCTCTATCGGCTAAGGTGGCACCGGGAGAACTACTGCGATTGTGCCCTGGTTCATCTGGATGAGCACCTCGGTCTGTAAAGCAGAAAACTGATTTGTCATGATAAAGCGCGAGACTGGTCAACCACTCGAGGACTCAACGGAATCTTCGCGATTCCTCCGCATTAACGAAGGACCGGTTTCTCGGTCATGTATGTACGCGCACCGTATTCGGATAAGCGCTGAAGTACCAGGGGCTATATAGTAGCCCCACTGTCAAACTCCTATGGCTAAGTGAAAGTGTTAAAGCAATATAGTCCGATTGCCTTGTTCATCGCGCTATCACCTCCTTAATGGACCAAGACGTTGGATCAAGTGCAAATACGCGCCTTTCCGAACTCCCCCGCATTATATGCGTGGGGGCTGAAGCCGACGACTGCAAACTTTCAGGTTACATACATACATAAACGATCGCACATGAGGCATCATAATACTTTTAGGCAAAAGTATAAACATAGCCTTTATAATCCAAATAGCATTGTTTTTACAATTGGGATACATGTCACTCGAACATGAAACTCTTCGAGCACCGAGCCTCTATTTTAACGAGCACCTTCTAGGACTTCTTCAAAATAGTGCTCAGCCGAGATTTGGCCTATGGCCGGATCCTGGGTTGCAATAGCGGTTGCCTCCATCTCTGCCCAGTATGTCTTAACATGGGCGAGAGCCATCCGCGCACCTTCTATGCATGCCGACCTCTTTACAGCATCGATATGCCGCACAACACCAAGGAATCGTTGCACTAAACCAAAATAACTATTCGGCCTTGGTCCTTCCGGCCAACGATGATCCACGACAGACCTCATGGCAAGTCCGGACAATCTATGGAGTTCAGCCCACTTGGCCATTTTTTCATTTAATAACAGCGAACGCATTGGAGCACTGAACTGCGATCAGAACAACTTTTCCACTTCGTGATCTTTTTATCTTTAAAAACTCGATTCGAATCGGCTGCACTCGTTGTCAAGTCCAAAATGCTGGCGTCTGCGGCACTCCATAATTTGTCCGGAGGGGCATACTTTGGATCTCCGAACTTCGTCCGCAACAAAAAGGGCTTCCCAGCCGTGATATCTCCGCTTGACGTAGCTCCTCCTTTGCCGCTCTGATTTTAGAGCGGGTTTCCTTGGCTGCTACCATGGCTTTCTCCAGGCCAGCCATCTTCGTTTTGGCTTTCCCTTTCAAGAAGCTCATACCGGTCGGCGGCATCCTTGACTCAATAGCCATCTTGGCTATTTTATCTTCGCTTCTGGCGATGAGCAGCCTTTTCGGCTCTTAACTCTTGACCGCCTTTAGGGCGGCCGCATCACTTCTCTGGCTTGTTCCTTGGCTTGGGCAAGCTCTTGCGAAAAAGGGTCTCCAGCGGTAGCTCCATCTGCGATCCTGAGAATATTATAGATATCTTGGCATAATGCTCCTCTTAATATCTGTTAAGCGGCGGAGAATACATACCACGTGCCTCGTCAAGCCGCTTGTTTACAAGCACGATAAGTCGGCATTCGCCGCATCAAGTTGCCGCTTGATTCGGCAAACTCACCAGTCCGGCTATGCCACCGGACCATCACTACCGCCTAGCATGAAAGCAACATGATCATTACCTGGGACTATGATCCTCTGTTTGCCGCCTTTGGACAGCAACCAGAGTCTTAGGGGCTACTATCTGCATAGGGCACACCTAGCGTGTGCGGAACCGTCAAACAGTATATATTACTTTGCGTACATCAAAGCCTCTCAGCAGGCTCATAAAAGCTTCATGCAACCCACTTTCGGCGGATGAAATCCTCTCAACCACCATACCCATTAATGTACGATGCACCTCTGAGATAGCCGCTTTCTCCAGAAGATTCATCAGTGCGTCCGGTTGCACACCGGACAGTTCCGGATTCTTTCTGTTGCTCCCCTTAGGAGCCGAATACTCCGGACTTCGGGTAGCCGAAGGGTTACCTTCCAGCCTTGGCGGATCATGAGAAATCCTCCGTGACGACACCTCAGGGTCGTCCGCTTCATGAGGCGGGGAGACAGGGGGAGGCATTTCGCTCTCCATCATCTCCGGAAGAAGATCCCACGAAGACGAACTCAGTCGAGAAGGGCTACGGTCCGAACTGCAAGACATACGTCTTGGTTATGGTCCTCGGAGAGAAAGCAGGATATATTTACTATAAAGTACTCTTGTTCACTTACAGCTCGGTGGAGGGCTGATCCCCTTGCGGGCACTGTGCGGTAAGGATGCCCTCCGGGGCAGGGCCCCCTGGCGAAGGTTTCTTCCCTCGTTTGGAAACCATCGTTTCCAAGTCTTCAGAGGCGGTCCTCTTCCTTCCTTGGGGAGAGGGAATTTTAGATTCTTCTCCCCGGTTATCCTCCTTCGTCTAGACACTAATTCCCCCGGTTTAGATGAGTAACGCATGAGGCCCGCTGTCGGCTTCTTTATTCCTCCCTTTATCTTCCCCTGATGGCACTTGATAAGGTGCATGCTCAAGCATCCTGGCTAGTACAGGATCTGGTGAGCCTTCGGGAAGGGGGACCGGACACCTGATCATCTTCGCCTTTTTTATCCAGTCCTGGTCAAAGAGCGAATTTTCAGAAGGATGTCGTGACAAATGAAAAGACAACGTGTTCGGCTGTAGAATTACTTACATGGGTATCTGGACGATTGCAGTTCTGACCCGCATCCTCGGTGGTGTCCGGACACTTTATTCGTGATCTGAAGAAAAATCCATACATCCCTTTGAGCGTCACGCCGTAGAATTGTTGAATAGTTCACGGTCCTACCGGGTTGAACTCCCACATACGGAGAGGTCGACGTTGACATGGCAGGACCCGGCGAACTAGCATCACTTGCATTACCTTGACAAGGCTGACATCTCTCTTGAGGAGATCTCGGATGCGACTCTGCAATGTCGGCACATCATTAACTGGCCCCCCTGTCCAGCCCCTTATTGACCCATGACGCCAATTGTGGCGGAAGGCCTGGACGGAAGGTGGGGGCAGCTGCCCACTTAGTACTTCGGGGAGCTGTGATGTAAAACCACTCTCGCTGCCATAAGTCGGACATCTCCGGGAAGGAACCCTTTGGCCATGGAGCACCGGCGCCTTTGCTAATTATGGCACCGCCGCATTCTGCCTGTCGCCGTCGATCACCTTCGGCTTCACATTGAAGGTCTTGAGCCATAAGCCAAAGTGTGGGGTGGCCTTGGGAGGAAAGGCCTCACACGGCACGATGAGCAGCGAGATGTGAAGGATGGAGTCTGGAGCTAGATCATGGAAATCAAGCCCGTAATAGAACATAAGCCCTCTAACAAAGGGATCAAGACTAAAGCCTAGCCCTCGGAGGAAGTGGGAAACAAATACGATGCTCTCGTTGGGTTCGGGAGTGGGGATGACCTGCCCTTGAGCGGGCAGCCTGTGTCTGAGATTCGGCGATCGAGATACGGCCTCTCTTAGCTTCTTGATGTCCTCCTCTCAGGACGGAGGAGGCCATCCACCGACCTTGAAAGGTTGGATCCGGACATGATTGAAGGTCCGAAGCACTTAGCCCGAGCCTTGGGTGTTGGAATTCAAGGTGGGGAAGGGAGGATCGGCCTTGAGAAGAAAAGGACAGGCCTTGGCCCTTTATAAAGAGGGTGATATCAAGCGTCCTCCAGCGTGGCCGTTTGGAACTTGCCTAAAATCGAGGAGTCATACCAGCGAGCCTGATTGGGTTACCCATACCCGTATTGATGAGAATCCCATGATAAGGGGAACACGATCTCTGCTTCGACAAGACATCCCAATAAAACCGCCTCGCAACACGTGCAGTGGCAGGCTGGGAAAAAATGGTTCGTAATGGCCGGACCACGGCGGGGCGTCACGCTATGAAAAGTTGTCAGCGGATTAGATTTGTGGACATATTATACTCTCAACGGTGGTATGTGGAATTTTTTTGCAGAGCCGGACACGATCCTTGTGGTCAAAATCTTGTATGGAGTATTCGGAGGAAGAACCCGCCTTGCAATGCCGAAGACAATATGCGCGCCGGACTCATTGTCATTAAAGCCTGGATTCGAGGGCTAGTGAGGGAGTCTGGATTAGGGGTCCTCGGACGATGCGTACTATATACCTTGGCGGACTGTTGGACTATGAAGATACAAGATTGAAGACTTCGTCCCGTGTCCGGGTGGGACTCTCCTTTGCGTGGAAGGCAAGCTTGGCAATTCGGATCTATAGGTCTCCTCCCTTGTAACCGACTCTGTGTAACCGTAGCCCCCTCTGGTGTCTATATAAACTGGAGGGTTTAGTCCGTAGGATAACAACAATCATAATCATAGGCTAGCTTCTAGGGTTTAGCCTCTACGATCTCGTGGTAGATCAACTCTTGTAATACTCATATCATCAAGATCAATCAAGCGAGGAAGTAGGGTATTACCTCCATCGAGAGGGCCCGAACACTGGTAAACATTGTGTCCCCGCCTCCTGTTACCATCCGCCTTAGACACACAGATTCGGGACCCCTACCCGAGAGACCGCCCGGTTTGACACCGACAACCACCTCAAGACCTGCGCCTTGGATGGGGCGCCTCCCTCCCGTGCATAGGAAGGCGCGCCCTCCTTGGGCAGGGCTCGGGGGCTCTCTTCTGGAGGGCCTCAGACCTAGCCAACATCACGAGGGAGGCGCTCGGGCACCACATGGAGGAGTGCTTTGCGGCATGTTTCCCTCGGGGAGGACCTTTGGGCGAGGCGCTGGTGCTGGAATTCATCACCAAGACTACCCAAGAGCTTCAAGAAGCAAGAGCCATGCTTGTGACGGACCGCCCGCCCACACAGGTGCGGCTCCCCATCCTGGCGCGGACGGCGGGCTGCATGTCTGCATCGACATCCTGAGGGCTGAACAGGCCGCATCTCGGAGCTCTTACAGCCATGGCGCTATGGGACATTGCGAGGCCGCCTCCACGGCTATGTACGCATGCCATTCAGCCTGTCGAGCATGGCAGCCGCCTTCCAGCGCAACCAGCGGAGCGTCCTGGCGGCTCAGGATGCCAGGCATCACGCAGTCCTGGCGGGGATGGAGACGGTCCTCGAGGAACCGCCTGGACGCCCAGAGCCTCCCAAGGCTCAGGGCCCCTGTGGCTCGTGAGGAGCAACCCCTTTGTCACGCATCTTCAGCTACCTCAAGATCCCTTCGACAACGGAACCAGGTGACATTTTCCAAGTTTGTTTAGCTGGGAGCGCCCCCCGGGCTGCATCATTCCCAGGCCGCATGGGCCCGTCCCTACAGCATGTATCCTCTACATCTTTAGTTTACTTTGCTGGGGGCGCCCCTCGGGCTGCAGCATCCCCAGGCCGCTCGGGTCCGACCCTGTGGCATGTATCGTTCTTGCATTTACCTAAGCTAGTTCGCTTTCCATGCATGACCTATCTATGGTTATCACTTTCTTGATTGTCACCCACCATGGGAGCCGCGCGCCGATCGTCTTTCTTCAGGATCCTTCGCATAGGAAGGTTAGGCACGGTCTGCGTACTCGGGCCCATCCTGCAGCGTTGATAAATCCAGCGGTGAGCTCGCTTTTGGCGGGCGGCCCGTTCACGTCACCTCCCAGGGGTCGTTGGTGCTTAGCCTTCTCATGCGATAACCTCAGGAAATTCATTTGGCGCGAGTTGCCTAACCATCTCGCAAGAACACCACAGCCATCAAGAACCAAGACCAGTGCAACCCGCCTTGAGGTAGGGCCTCGTGAGTCCTTGCTGGCTCATGGGTGCCCAGGACACACTTCATCTAGCCCTGCCGTGCAAGCCACGTGTCGTAGGGGTTGTATCTACGCCTGCTGGCTCTCCGCGATGAGGGAGTCCCCTCCCACATGCCGATTGGAAGCACCATGCTCCTTGTTGGCGGTCGACACTGCCGAGGAGCGGCTATGCCGTCTGCAAGTCTTGAGCTCTATGCTCCATGGCTGGTGATAAACAACTGAGGGCGGCCCCATGGCCGTATCAACCTCAGGGAGCCCTTGAGCTCAGTGTATGGCCTCATCGCAACACCTCCCCTCGGAAGAGTCACGCGAGGGGCTGGGCACGGGGGCTATGCTCAGGTCACGCCCAAGCATAAGCCGACCTACCAGGTCTCTCGGACCTGGTCGTACGCCTTCCCTCCGGCCGGAGCCAAGGTATGAAGGTCGTTTGCACGTCAAGGGGGACTCCTGAGCATCGCGACTCAGGAGCCTAACTGGCCACGTAGCCCCTCACTCCTTGGTCCCGTCCTGGCGAACCGGACGACCCAATGGCGGCTAAGGTATGCGCAGGGTCGGGCCCTGCCGACGTAGAACACTAAGGCCTATTCCTGCATCCCCTTTCTGTAAGTTTTTTGCACGTCAAGGGGGACTACTGAGCATCGCAACTCGGGAGCCTAACTGGTCATGTAACCCCTCACTCTTTGGTCTCGTCCTGGTGATCTGGACGACCCAACAGCGGCCGAGGTATGCACGGGGTCGGGCCCTGCCGATGTAGAACATAAAGCAAATGGAAAGGAAATCGCAAAATCTCAAACAAATAATAAAAGACATATTGTTCTTCCAGTACCAAATGCAAGTTTAAACGCCTCCACGAGGCATGGTGCATGTTGTAGGAGCTACACACGCTGGCACGGTGCTTGTGCTCGGGTCCGTCCCTGCAACGCTGACTCGCGGGCCGCCCCGCGTACGTCGCCTCACCAGGCCCTCAGTGCCTTCATCTTCTTGTGGAGCGACCAGCGGCAGGCCAGCAATCGTAGTGGCAATCTGTGTCCCTTCTCGCGCTAACCTGCAGGAACATCCTGAGGACAACAACAGGCGGTACCGTGGGCTCCCTCTTCTCCCATGCAATTAAACTTAGCAGCGTTAAAGGGGGCTCACAAAGCATCGCGACTCGGAGATTTTACTAGCTCTCCAGCCCTCACCCCCTGGCCTTGACCACGGCATCACGACCTGGCATACCAGTGGCGGCTGAGCTCGCTCGAGGGCCGAGACCTGAGGACGTAGAGCACATAGAAGAGCGTGGGGAAGAGGGGGAAGCTCGCAAGGGCCTAACCTGGCTACACAACAGCTATCAACGCGCGAGCCTGGCGGAACGCAAGGAACCGGCTCTCGGCTGCAAAGATAAGTTTCGCGCTCGGGTAGACCAAGCGCTACGACATAGGACTCTCACTTGTTGCGGCCATGTTGCGGCAACGTCGACTCCCTTTCCTACCACTCGGTGGCCACTTCCGCGCTAAAGGGGACCTCTTGAGCATCGCGCCTCGGGGAGCTCTTCTTGGACCTCGGGCGCTCACCTCCTGGCCTTGGCCACGACATCGCGACCTGGCATACCAGCGACGGCTGCAGCCTGCCTGGGGACCGGGACCTATCGGCGTAGAGCACCAAGCTGCCGCGATGTTGGAAAGGGAGAACGAGCCGAAGCAGGACATCACACGTACTCTCAAATCTCCATAATGCAGATAATATCAACAAAAGACATTCTGAGGACCCTTACACGCCCCCGGGTCTCGGTCTCTCAGTTCCTCACAGGGAACAAAAGAAGGGAGTTTCTAGAAACCCTATCTACACGCGCCGGCGTGGCTGAAGCCATCATCAACAGTGGGCCCCCGGAGGCCGGTGCCAACCCCATCTAGATCAGCGACGGCGGCGGCCAGATGCTACGGCCTTGCTTCGAGCCTTGACGGGATCTCGGGGCACGTGGCCGTCGTCGCTTGTCTCCGAGGGTCTCGTATGGCTCGGGAGAAATCGGCGGATTTTGGGCTCAAGCGCCCGCCGCCCATTGTGGAGGAGCTGCCCGGCAAAACAGCGGCGAGCTCATCGATGGTCGCTGCACCATCCGACAACCCCCTCCTGGATAGCACTCCAGGCGGCGGCATTCCTCATTGAAGAACTTGAAGAACATGGTGGAGGCGCCATCGTACTCAAAATGTCGGCACCTTCCGAGCGGCAGACTCGGGCAACCTCGCCCCAGCTGCGGGTCGTGAAGATCTTGCCTGGGGAGACGGCTTCAACCTCCGCTCCAGTCGCCGGGGCGTCGCAGTCGGCATGCTACAGCCAAAGCTCGAGGGGGCCCCTCGGCGGCTTCTCGGCGGAGAGGAACTATGGGAAGCGGATCCAGGTGCGCGGAGGCATCGCCACCCACATCACGAGTTCGCACGAGGAGTCCGCGACGTGGGCTCCTGGGGCGACGGCGTGCGTCGCCACGGCGCGACGACCACGGCCACAGCGTGGATGGCGGTGCTCGCCGCCTCTCCCTCCAGAGCCCTCTGCTTGGGCGTACAGAGGCAGCAGATACCCGGGAGGTGGCCGCTCGCACCAAGACCTTGACACCTCCGGCCTCACGACTACGTCGCGGTGATGGGCCAGCCTCTTCTTCGGCGGAAGTGGCCCGAGCTCGTCGCGGGTTTTTTTCCCTTCTCGGTGGCCGAGAACCTCCGTATCGACGCCATGAGTGTCGCTACTAGCAATGAAGCAAGGGAGAAGAAATGAGCAGAGGAGGAAGAGATGAGCGATGGGGGCTCCGCCCCCTCCTCATTTATAAGCGGAAGAAGGCCAACCCGCGACTCTCACGATCACACGTAATGATGATTTTTCTCTGCATGCAGCAGGGACTCGTCAAGTCGAGGCGATCGCCGAGGCAGCGTGGGAAAGCAGAGATGCCCAGGTCCAATCAATCACAACGCGTCAAGTGGGGCCGCAGGCTGTTGGGGCCCGTGGCGCTCCGCACTTGCCCCTTGGCCTCGCCTCGAAGAAAAGCCAAGTCCGAAGCGCGCCCATATGGGCGGGGGCTCTTGTCGGCGTTCTGGGAACTGGGGTCCCTAGACTTGCCTGCCTGCGGCCCACGGCATGGCTCCACCGGCGGCCCTATACGGCCCATCTTCACCAGCAGACACTCAAGACCCTTGTGAGGGGCCAAGCCTCGCGAGGCGGACGACACAAGACCTCGTCAAGGGCAGCCTCACAAGGTTGGCTCGCGAGGAGCAGAGAGATCAAGGCAAGGGGCACCTCGCGAGGTTCCTTGTGACGCAAGCCATGGCGACCATGACCAGGCGGGCGCCAGCGCGCACAGTGTCCTTGTTTCCTATTTGGTGCTAAAGAGGCAAGCGCATGCGAGGAGCCCCGAGGCATCAGGCAAAGGCTTCCATATCGGTGCAACGAGACCAAGACCAGAAGGACGGCAAGACGGAGGTCACCGTGGAGCCCAAGACGGCGTCACCACCAGAGCCTTTGGCAGGCGAAGACTACTTTTGTTAGGATAAATTGTACTAGCTGTCCCCCTTCACCCTTTGGTATAGTACCGCACGGGGGTGCGGTAGTACCGCTCCAGCGGTTCTACCGCCCTTGCCACAGGCTGGTCTAGCTCCTGCTTTGCTCCGGTAATGTAGTACCATGATACCACTTGCAGTGATACCTGGTTGTCCCATACTGATAGTACCCGCTTGCCAAGTTCGGTAGTACTGCTCGTCGCGTGCTGAGTTAGTGGATAACGGTTGGATTTGTTCTTGCACTATATAAGGGGAGTCTTCTTCTCCGAGTTGACTACCTCTTCCATCCCCAAGCTCTATTGTTGCTCTAAGGTCCATTTTCGCCCGATCTCTCTCCCTAGCCAATCAAACTTGTTGATTCTTTAGGGATTGGTTGAGAAGGCCCCGATCTACACTTCCACCAAGAGAAATTTGATCCCCCCCCACTAATCCCTTGCGGATCTTGTTACTCTTGGGTGTTCGAGCACCCTAGGCACGGTTGAGGTCACCCTTGGTGCTACCTCTTGAGCACTGCGTTGGATTTCCCCGAAGAGGAAAGGATGATGCAACAAAGTAAGCGTAAGTATTTCCCTCGAGTTTTTGAGAACCAAGGTATCAATCCGGTAGGAGGATATGCGAGTCCCTCGTACCTACACAAAGCAAATAACTCCTTGCAACCAACACGAATAGGGGTTGTCAATCCCTTCACGGTCACTTACGAGAGTGAGATCGATAGATATGATAGATAATATTTTTGGTATTTTTTGGTATAAAGATGCAAAGTAAAATAAAAGGCAAAGTAAAAAAGCAAAGCAATAATAAAGTGATGGAAGATTGATATGATGAAGATAGACCCGGGGCCATAGATTTGATGGTGGCTTCTCTCAAGAGCATAAGTATTCTACGGTGGGTGAGCAATTCTTGTTGAGCAATTGACGAATTGAGCATAGTTATGAGACTATCTAGGTATGATCATGTATATAGACATCACGTCCAGAGACAAGTAGACCGACTCCACCTTACATCTACTACTATTACTCCACTCATCGACCGCTATCCGGCATGCATCTAGAGTATTAAGTTCAAGAAAAGCAGAGTAACGCTTTAAGCAAGATGACATGATGTAGAGGGATAAATTCATGCAATATGATAAAAACCCCATCTTGTTATCCTCGATGGCAACAATGCAATACGTGCCTTGCTGCCCCTCATCACTTTGGAAAGGACACCATAAGATTGAACCCAAAGCTAAGCACTTCTCCCATTGCAAGAAAAACCAATCTAGTAGGCCAAACCAAATTGATAATTGAAGAGACTTGCAAAGATAACCAATCATACATAAAAGAATTCAGAGAAGATTCAAATATTGTTCATAGATAATCTTGATCATAAACCCACAAATCATCGTTCTCAACAAACACACCGCAAAAAGACGATTACATCGAATAGATCTCCACGAGAGAGGGGAGAACAATGTATTGAGATCCAAAAAGAGAGAAGCAGCCATCTAGCTACTAACTATGGACCCGAAGGTCTGAGGTAAACTAGTCACACTTCATCAGAGAGGCTATGGTGATGATGTAGAAGCCCTCCGTGATGGATGCCTTGGTGAACTCCGGAGCGAGGCCCCAAGATGGGATCTCGTGGGTACAGAAGGTTGCGGTGGTGGAATTAGTTTTTTGGCTTCATATCTGATCGTTTGGGTGTATGTAGGTATATATAGGAGGAAGAAGTACGTCGGTGGAGCTTCGTGGGGCCCACGAGGGTGGGGGTGCGCCCTAGGCGGTGGGCGCGCCCCCTACCTCGTGCCCACCTCGGAGCTTTCTTGACGTAGGGTCCAAGTCTCCTGGATCATGTTCAGTGAGAAAATCACGTTCCCAAAGGTTTCATTCCGTTTGGACTCCGTTTGATATTCCGCTTCTTCGGAACCTTGAAATAGGCAAAAAACAGCAATTACGGAAATTTGGGCCTCCGGTTAATAGGTTAGTCCCAAAAATAATATAAAAGTGGAAAATAAAACCCAATATAGTCCAAAACAGTAGATAATATAGCATGGAGCATAGATACGTTGGAGACGTATCACGGAGCCATATTCCATTGTGGTGAAGCTTCGTGGTGTCATTGGGAGCCTCCAATTAAGTTGTGGAGATTTCCCCAACCTTGTTTGTAAAGGTCCGGTCGCTGCCTCCAAGGGCACCAACAGTGGAATCACGGCATCTCGCATTGTGTGAGGGCGTGAGGAGAATACGGTGGCCCTAGTGGCTTCTTAGGGAGCATTGTGCCTCCACACCGCTCCAACGGAGAAGTACTTCCCCTCAAAAGGAAGGAACTTCGGTAACACATCCTTGTCTTCGGCTCCACTCTTGGTTATCTTGTGCCTTTACTTGTGCAAGCCTGTTGTGTTATATCCTGTCGGCGTTAGGAGCAGGGTCCCCAGAACTTTCCTGCACATGTGGCCCACGTGGCTCCACCAGTGACCTGTCGTCCCATCTTCACCAAGTGACACTCAAGACCCTCGCGAGGGAGCCAAGCCTCATGGCCGGATGGCGCAAGACCTCCTCAAGG
The DNA here is from genome assembly GCA_021605145.1 of Aegilops bicornis. NCBI lineage: Eukaryota > Viridiplantae > Streptophyta > Magnoliopsida > Poales > Poaceae > Aegilops > Aegilops bicornis. The sequence continues at coordinate 170,701,277 of CM038673.1, read as the reverse complement.
CGGCCTCACTAGGCTGGCTCGCAAGGAGCGGAGAGATCAAGGCAAGGGGGCACCTCGCGAGGTTCCTTGTGAAGCAAGCCATGGCCAGCCATGACCGAGGAGGGCGCCCAGCCGGGGCACCAGTAGCGCGCTGTGTCCTTGTTTCCTCTTTGGTGCTAAAGAGGCAAGTGCAGTGAGGAGTCCCGAGGCATCGAGGCAAAGGTTTCCATATCGATGCAACAGAGACCAAGACCAGAAGGACGACAAGACGGAGGTCACCGTGGATCCCAAGACGGCATCACCACCAGAGCCTTTGGCAGGCGAAGACTACTTTTGTTAGGATAACTTTTACTAGTTGTCCCCCTTAAAACTTGGCCGTTGTGAGATCCCTTCCCTCTCAATATTTGGGAAGAGGACCAGGGCCTCTATAAATAGGACTAGCCACCACCCTAGCAGGGGATGATCATTCAGATCACCCTTGACCACACCCGACTCACCAAGCACAAGAACACCTCTCCTCGGGAGGCTGTTCTTCCTTTGTACCGTTCATCCTCAGTCCAAGAGGCAATCCACCACACCACCTTTGGAGTAGGGTATTACACCTGGCAGTGGCCCGAACCAACATAAATCTTGTGTCCCTTCATTCTTTGGGTTCGTCCGAGCTAGGCCATTGAGACCGTGGTGTGAGAGAGCTAGAGGGAGGGGAGATCTTTGTGCGCACCATAGTGTTCGAACCTCAAGGGTTTCGCCGGAACCCGAAATCCGACATATCCCTTGCTTGCTTGTGTGCTTGTTGTTGTTGCATCATATGGGTTGCTCACCTAGTTGCGTATCTAGACAACCTACTTTGATGCAAAGTTTAAATTGGTAAAGAAAAGCTAAAAATTGTTAGTTGCCTATTCACCCTCCCTCTAGTCAACTATATCGATCCTTTCATGTTTAGTGGCAAAAGAAGCAAGCTTGGTATAGCTGGGTCCAAATTCATCATCACTAGACTCAGATAGGAAGCATTCAGTTACCTTGGCACCTTTTTTCCATAAGGCATGGTGCAGAGGATGATGATTCAGGATCGAAAGTCATTGTTTTGGATGATTCCTTGAAATCCTCAAACCAGGGATCATGACGAGTTCGATGACCTTCATAGAGATCAGAGAGTCGGTCCCAGATAAGCTTCGCATGGCAGAGATGCATAATGTTCCTGAACTGATTTCGGGATAAGCAGGAGCAGTTGACATCCTTTGCTATGATGTCAAGTCGAGTGAACTTGCGAATATCATCAGCCTCCGCCATCTTGCAAAGATTGGTAATGTCAATCTCAGTGACGGTCCACAACTCGATGTTCATCGCCATGAGGCGCTTCTTCATCATGGCCTTCCACTTGGGATAATCATGACCGTTAAAGATTGGGCATGTCACTTTCTTCATTCCTGCGATCGACATAACTAAAACTCCAGGTGGTTAAATCAAAATCACACAGAACAAGGGAGTACCTGGCTCTGATACCAATTGAAAGTGCGTTATATCGACTAGAGTGGGTGAATAGGTGATTTTTACAAATTCATCATTGTGGAATATCAAGGTGAGGAAATGCCTAAGCAACAAACTACTTAGCATTGGAATAAGTAATCAGGTGCAAGCATAACAGAGCAGTAGAACAATCATCATGATGAAATGAAAACAAGCGCATAGTACAAGTAGCGAACACAGGATAAGCATTTGAAGACAAAGCCCTGAAAAAAATAGGATTGAGATAATTGAGAAAGTCTTCAGAAAAAGTCTTCAAACAGTAATGATCAAGTACTTCAACACAGAAATGAGGAAATGAAAGGGTTGAGGAAATAGAACCAGTAGCTTGCTGAAGACGATGATTTGGTAGACCGGTTCAAACTCTTTGTGACGATTCGATGCGTGCAGTTGGAGGCGGCTAGGTATTTAAACCTGAGGACACACAGTCCTCACCGTATTCTCCTTGAGATAAGGTCACACAGACCTCTCCCAATCACTTGTGGTAAGTCTTCAGGTGACTTCCAAACCTTCACAGACTCGGTCACTCGGCGATCCACAATCTCCTCTTGGATGCTCTAGACCATGGCGCCCTAACCGTCTGGAGGATGCACAATCCTCAAAGGTAACAAGCATCGGTTCCACACAGGAAGAATATCTCCAGTGATGCTCAATCACTTTTGGTTTGTAGGTGTTTGGGTTTGGGTTTTCCTCACTTGATGATTTTCTCTCAAAGTCCTCGAAGGATATTTGAGTATCAAATTCCTCAGGGCTATCATGTTCCTCACTTGTAGGCAATCCAGCCTTTGGCGAATTCCCTAACTCCTCGGTCGAACAAATTCCTCGAGAGACCGAAGATGTTCATCTACATCCTTTGAAGAAATTGACTGAAGCTGTATAGAGATTTCAATGGCTTCACTTTCGAAAGGATTGGTAGGTGTAGGATTTTGAGATGAGCATCACTTGGAAACTTTTCCTTAGTTTTACCTTGACCCCTTGAAACGATGCAAGGCGTTTCCTATGACTCAAGAAAGATAAAATGAAACAACAAAAAACAAAAGTCTTCACGCTTCATATTCCTCGCATGTATACCAAGTCTTCCACAGTCCACACCAATTTCTTCACTTTCAAAGTCTTCAAGAAAACCAAAGTCTTGATGAAGACATTCATTTTAGGGTCGACTTTCATCATAAATACCAAACTCCTTATAGACTTATAGACCTGTGTACACTCACAAACTCATTAGTCCCTTAACCTATAAGTCTTCAATACACCAAAATCACTAAGGGCACTAGATGCACTTACAATCATATACCCTCTACGAATTAAGGTGAGTAGCTAGATGGCTTCCTCTCTCTCTTTTGATTCTCAATACAATGGTCTCTTGGAGATCTATTTGATGTAACTCTTTTTTGCGGTGTGTTTGTTGCGATCCGATGAATTTTGAGTTTATGATCAGATCTGCGTTTGTAGGGATCCTATCATAAACTCAAAGATCATCGGATCCCAACAAACACACCCATAAGTTACATCAAATAGATCTCGAAAATATTAAGTCAAGAGAGAAGCTATCTAATCTATTTTCGAAGGTCTACAATTAACTACTCACCCATCATCGGAGGCACCAATGAGGATGATGAACCCCTCGTGATGGTTTCCAGTTGGATCTGGTGGTTACGGAACTTCTTGGCGGCTGGAATTGTGTTTCATCGACTCCCCTAGGATTTTTGGATTTTCAGGGTATTTATAGAGCAAATAGGCGGTGCGGGAGGCGGCCGAGGTGGGCACAACCCACCAGGGCGCGCCCAGGTGGGTTGGCCCAGGCGCGCCCTGGTGGGTTGTGCTCCCCTCAGAGCCCCCCTTTGGTACTTCTTTGGCCCAACAGGTGTCTTATGGTCGGGAAAAATCTCCAAAAAGTTTTTGCTGCGTTTGGACTCCTTTTGGTATTGATTTTACGTGAAGTAAGAAACAAGCAAAAGCGATGGCAGCCTTTGGGCACTATGTCAATAGTTTAGTCCCAAAAAATGATACAAAGTTTCTATAAAATGATGTAAAACATCCAAGAATGATAATATAACATCATGGAACGATCAAAAATTATAGATACGTTGGAGACGTATCGACATCTAAGCTTAATTCATGCTCGTCCTCGAGTAGGTAAATGATAAAAACAGAATTTTGATGTGGAATGTTGCCTATCATGTTCATCACATATTCTTTTCTTTTGTAGCATGGACATTTGGAAATTTATATGATTCAAAGAAATAGTCTAGTTTTGACATAGAAGATTTCAATACTCAAGCATATCAACAAGCAACCATTTCTTTCAAAATATCAACACTAAAACAAGTTATCCCTAGCCCAATTATGTAATCATTGATCCATTCATGAAACACACTCACATATTAGCTTACACCCAATGCTCAGAAATGCGATCGTAGTGCCCTTAGTTGGTGCTTTATAAGAGAAGATGGAGACTCAAATAAAAATAAAAATTGCATAAAGTGAATAGTAAGGCCCTTTCTTGCGGAGGGAAGTAGGGATTTGTAGAGGTGCGAGCTCAAAGAAAAAAATATAGAGATAAAACATTTTGGGTGGCATGCTTTTCCTATCAGCAACTTGACCGAGTAGTTCCCAATACTTTCCATGCTAGATATATCATAGGCGGTTCCCAAACAGAAAATAAAGTTTATTCCTTTTTCTACCATACTTTCACATTCCACGGCTAGCCGTATCCACGGGTGCCATTCATACCAACACTTCCCAAGGAATTTATTATTTGACAACATAAAGTAAATTCATTTTTCATATCGGGACTGGGCATCCCTAATACCTTTTCTGTACTCTCGTGCAATGACAAGTGAATAAACACTCATCTTGAGAATAACACATCAAGCATGGGAAAATATCAGCCACCCCACCATTTCATGGTGATGCGAGCACACAAAAAGGAATTTTTTTTGAAATTTATAGATGGCAAATATAAATTTGCTTAGAATATTTCTGAAAATACGCATATAGGTAGGTATAGTGGGCTCATGTGGCAAAGCTGGTTTAAAGGGTTTTGGATGCACAATTAGTATTCCTACTTAGTACAAGTGAAGGCTAGCAAAAGATTAAGAAGCAACCAACCAAGAAACGAAAAGTCTCATAAGCGAGCATTAAGCATAACTAACACCCAATAATGAACCACAAGTAGGATCTAATTTCATTGAATAACTATTGACTTTCATGCTTGCATAGGGAATCACGAACCTTAACACCAATATTCTTACTAAAGCATAATTACTCATCAACATGACTCACATATCACTATAATCATATCTCAAAACTATTACAAAGAATCAAGTTTATTTTGTCCATTGATCTTCATGAAAGTTTTTATTATATCCCTCTTGAATATCTATCACTTTGGGACTAATTTCGTATGTTGCTTTTGATAGCACAAACAAATCTAAGTGAAGAACATGAGCATAAAAACATTCTTCTCTCAAAATAATATAAGTGAAGCATGAGAGAATTTCTTAAAAAATTACTAACTCTCAAATAAATCTAAGTGAAGCATGAGAGCATTTCTTGAAAAAATAATAAAGCACACCGTGCTCAAAAAGATATAAGTGAAGCACTAGAGCAATTCCATATCTCAAAAAATTTAAGTGAAGCATATAGAGCAATTCTAACAAATCATAGCATAATTATGGCTCTCTCAAATAGGTGTGTCCAACAAGGATAGATGACACAAATCAAAAAAGCAAAACAAGCAAATACTCATATAATGCAAGACTCTCCAAGCAAAACTCATGATATGTGACGAATAAAACTATAGCTCCAAGTAAAATATTGGTGGTGCGTTAGAAGAAAGAGGGGATGCCACTCAAGGGCATCCCCAAGCTTCATTAACTTGCTTTTCTTTCGATATTAACTTGGGGTGCCATGGGGCATCCCCAATCTTAAACTCTTCTTACTCCTTATTCCTTCATCCATCGTGATCTCACCCAAAACAAGAAAACTTCAATCACACAACACTCAACAAAACCTTCGTGGGACCTGTTAGTATAACAAAGCAAATCACTACTATAAGTAATGTTGCCAAACCATTCATATTTTATTTTTGCATTATATCTACTGTATTCCAACTTTAGCATGGCTTATACCCTCCAATACAAACCATAGATTCATCAAAATAAGCACACAAGCATAAAAGCAGAATTTGTCAAAAACAGAGCAGGTGTGTAGCAATCTGAAAACTTTGAATACTTACGTAACTTCAAAAATACTGGAAAATTAGCACAACATGGGAAATTTGTATATCAATCTTGTGTACAATAATCATGATTTTATCGCGCTTCCATAATTTTTTAATTGATTCTGTACATGGCGCACAAAGTTTGATTTTCCAACAAGACCAAATCAATTATCACCCAACATGATCCCAAAGGCTTTGCTTGGCACAACCACTAATTCAAACATAAAAAACACAATCATAACAGTACATAATTGTGCAATACTCAAGAACAAAAATAAAAACCAAAAATAAATTTTATTCATTGGGTTTGCCTCCCAACAAAGCGCGATAGTTTTATGCCCTAGCTAGGCATAATGCAAAGATCTAAGTGTTGTCATCTTTGGTTTTAGTTCCATAAGATGCCCTCATGATTGATTCATATGGTGGCTTGATTCTTGTTCTAGGGAAGTGTTCCAATCCCTTTCTTAGTGGAAATTGAAATATAATATTGCCTTCTTTCCATATCAATCATGACACCAATAGTCGTAAAAGCGGTCTACCAAGTATAATGGGACAAGGCGGATTGCAATCAATATCCAAGAACAATAAAGCCTATGGGCACATAATTCCTATTTGCAAGAATAAGAACATCATTAATTCTTCCATAGGCTTTTTAATAGTAGAATCCGCTAAGTGCAAATTTAAAGAACATTCTTCAATATTGGTAAGACCAAAACACATCGCATAAAGACTTGAATTGTGGAAACACTAGCACCCAAATCACATAAAGCAAAACACTCATAATTTTTTAATCTTGACTTTAATAGTAGGTTCCCATTCATCATAAAATTTTCTAGGAATTGAAATCTCTAATTCAACTTTTCTTCAAAAGCTTTCATCATAGCATCTATGATATGTTTAGTAAAGGCTTTATTTTGTCCATAAGCATGGGGTGAATTAACCATGGATTGCAACAAAGAAATACAATCAATCAAAGAACAATTATCAATATTAAAGTCTTTGTAAACCAAAAGAGTGGGCACATCACTAGTTAAAGTTTTGACCTCTCAAACCCACTTTTATCAATTTTCTCAATAAGATTTTCACCCTCCAGAATTATCGGGACGCCTTATAGCTAAAAGTTGACTCTTCTTCAGTCTCTTTATCATCAATCTTAATTTTACTAAACAAGGAATCAATAGAAGAAACACCAATCATTTTAAGATCTTCATCACTAAGCGCTTTTTCTAAAAGTTCTCTTTTAGCTCCAAGCATAGTGGTTCTTTTATTACTTTCATCCATAGAAACATATAAAGCTTTAATTGATTCCTCAACCTTGGGTACAAAAATTTTCATCTTGAGATTTCTACATCGTGAGAAATTCTATCAATGCTTCGAGACATATCATCGACCTTATTCAACTTTTCTTCTATCGTATTATTGAAAACCTTTTGAGCATTGATAAATTCTTTAATATTATTCTCAAGATCAGAGGTGTTCCTATTATTATTATAAGAAAAGGATTACCGGAAGGAATTACCATAATTATTAGAGGAATATCCGGGGAAAGGGCTAGGATTAAAATTACCTCTATAAGCATTGTTATTAAATAAATTAAGTGAGACAAAATTCACATCTCTGAATCAATATTTTCTCAATCAAAGTAGAAAGAGGCACATCATTCAGATCAATAGGAGCATTTTTATTAGCAACCAATTTCATAAGAGCATCAACTTTTTCACTCAAGGTACTAATTTCTTCAACCGAATTAATTTTCTTACTAATAGGTGCTCTTTTGGTATGCCATTGTGAATAATTTGCCATAATATAGTCTAGCAATTTAGTAGCTTCACCCAAAGTAATTTCCATAAAAGTACCACCCGCGGTGGAATCTAAAAGATTTCTAGAAACAAAATTCAATCCCGCATAAAATTTTTGTATGATCATCCAAAGATTTAAACCATGAGTAGGACAATTTCTTAACATTAATTTCATTCTTTCCCAAGATTACTTAACATGTTCATGCTCAAGTTTCTTAAAATTCATGATTTGTGTCCTAAGGGACATAAGTTTTGCACTTATCCCAAGAATCGATGCTATTGTGAGGCAAAGAAGAAACCATATTTTTCGCATGATCTACTTAAAAGCGAAATAATTTCAACTTCACAATATCATTATGCATATTTTTTATTTTGCATATCGCATAATTCTATGAATGTGTTTAGATGGAATAGCGACATCCTCATTAGGAGTACCATAAAAGCCCGATCTTTCATATCAAGATTCAATAAGCGGCATTAATATACTTAAGATTCCGCACTAGTGGGGGAGGAGCAATCAGAGTGCTAATAAAATCATTATTATTGGTATTGAAAAAATCACACAACTTGGCGTTTTCTTGAGTCATCGTGTGACACCGGATGATTAAGCTACGGTGACCCCCTTTAATGATGCCCACGTCACCTCGATTCTTTGTTGATAAACTCTCGATAGTTCAAAAGCGAAACAAATTCAAAATTTAATTAAAGGCAAACTATAAAAGTTATCAAATATTAAAAACAAATTGTTCGGGTTGTGCCAAATAATGCATAAGTAATTATGGTGGAGAAACCAAACTTTTTATAAACTGTTTAACTACTCTAAAATAAATAAGACAGTAGCATAAACAATTAGTTAAATGCCTTTTACAGTTAATAAAATACTAAACTGTTTTATTTTGCCACCAAACTTTTTGTGGCATTGGGGTATTCTGAAACACTAATTTAGGTACTACTTATATATTTTATAAAACAAAATTATATAGAAAAAGAAATAGAAAACTAATAGAAAGAAAATAAATAAAAGGAAAAGAAAAAACAAATAAAAAAAAGGCGGAGAGAAATAAAAACACCTTTGGTGCCCCCTCTCCACAGGCGAATATTAGCCCAGCCATCCAGGGCCATGAGAGGCCCACCCATCCACCTTATCACCCCGAGCAAGCGAACCCTAACCCACCGTCACCACTCTCCCCACCGCTCTCTCCTCCCCGAGTCTAGATCGAGAGCTGCCCCTCGCCGCCTTGCCGAAGCCACGCCTCCCGGATCCCGTCATGGGAACCACGTCGCCGCCGATCATCGCCCGTCGCTTGGACCTCGCTTGAGCTGCCCCGCCGTCGTCCCGATCGTCCTCCTCGACCAGCTGCCTTTGACCCTACACCCAGCGGTGAGGCCCAGCTTCCCCTTCTTGCCTCGCTTACTCGTCCACAGCGCCCGTGATGACCCACAAGTATAGGGGATCTATCGTAGTCCTTTCAATAAGAAAGAGTGTCAGACAACGAGGAAGCGAAGGAAATGATAAGCGGTTTTTCAGGAAGGTATTCTCTACAAATCTTGAAATTATCGATGTAGAGATAGTTTTGTGATTAGGTAATTTATAACGGGTAACAAGTAACAAAAGTAAATAAAGTGCAGCAAGATGGCCCGATCCTTTTTTGTAGTAAAGGACAAGCACGGATAAACTCTTATATGAAGGAAAAGCGCTCCGAGGACACATAGGAATTATCGTCAAGCTAGTTTTCATCACGCTCATATGATTCGCGTTACGTTACTTTGATAATTTGGTATGTGGGTGGACCCGGTGCTTGGCAGGTGCTGTCCTTTCTTGGACAAGCATCCACTTATGATTAACCCTTATTGCAAGCATCCGCAACTAAAAAGAAGTATTAAGGTAAACCTAACCATAGCATGAAACATATGGGTCCAAATCAGCCCTATATGAAGCAACTCATAAACTAGGGTTTAAGCCCATCACTCCTAGCAACCCATCGTCTACTTATTACTTCCCAATGCCTTCCTCTAGGCCCAAACAATGAGTGAAGTGTCATGTAGTCGGCGTTCACATAACACCACTAGAGGAAAGACAACATTCATCTCATGAAAATATCGAATGAATACCAAATTCACATGACTACTTATAGCAAGACTTCTCCCATGTCCTCGGGAACAAGCGTAACTTCTCACAAATCATATTCATGTTCATAATCAGAGGGGGTATTAATATGCATATAGGATCTGAACATATGATCTTCCCTTTGAATAAACCAACTAGCATCAACTACAAGGAGTAATCAACACTACTAGCAACCCATGGGTACCAATGCGAGGAGCTTTGGGACAAAGATTGGATACAAAGAGATGAACTAGGGTTTTAGAGGAGATGGTGCTGGTGAAGATGTTGATGGAGATTGACCCCTCCCGATGAGAGGATCGTTGGTGATAGCGATGGCGATGATTTCCCCCCCCTCCGGAGAAAGTTTCCCAGCGAACAGCTCTGCCGGAGCCCTAGATTAGTTCCGCCAAGGTTCCTCGTGGCGTGAGTTTCTTCCCAAAAGCTTCCTTATGATTTTCCTCGGACGAAAGACTTCATATAGCGAGGAAGATGGGCACGAGGAGGCCTGCCGAGGGCCCATGAGGTGTAGAAGCGCGCCCGGGGTGGTGAGTCGCGCCTCCCACCCTTATGGCCAGGTGTGGCCCCCTCTGCAGTATTTTTCTCCGCTCGGTATTTTTTATTAATTCGAAATAGCTTCCATGAAGTTTCAGGACTTTTAGACTGTCTTGAGAATAGGTCTCTAATATGTACTACTTTTCGACCAAGAATTCCAAGCTATCAGCGTTCTCCCTCTTCATGTAAACCTTGTAAAATAAGAGAGAATAGGCATAAGTATTGTGACATAACGTGTGATAACAGCCCATAATGCAATAAATATCGATATAAAAGCATGATGCAAAATGGGCGTATCAACTCCCCAAGCTTAGACCTCGCTTGTCCTCAAGCGGAGGCCGATAACTTATAAATATGTCCACATGTTTAGAGATAGAGGTGCGAAAAAATAAAATACGGACATGAGGGCATCATGATCATCCTTATAACAACAACATATATGGATATAGCCATATGACTTCTTATGCTCAAGTAATAATCTATTCACAATGTTAAGTATGAATCAGAAACTTCATTGAGAACCAACAAACTATAATCTTAGTCATTGAAGCAATTGCAATTTATCATAACATCGGAAAGATTCAACACAAGAGCTTTTCAGCGAGTCCACATACTCAACTATCATTTAGTCTTTCACAATTGCTAACACTCATGCAATACTTATGGTTATGGAGTTTTAATCGGACACAGAGAAAGATAGGGGCTTATAGTGTTGCCTCCCAACCTTTTACCTCAAGGGTAATGTCAACAATAATAATTCATGCCAACTTACATCCAATTGGATATATATATATCAGGATCTTTCCAACACAGTGTGCTTGCCAAAGGATAAAATGTAAAAAAGGAAAGGTGAAGATCACCATGAATCTTGCATAAGGTAAAAGTAAAAGATAGGCCCTTCACAGGAGGGAGGCGAGAGGTTGTCATGTGCTTTTGGGGTTGGATGCACAAAATCTTAATGCAAAAAGAACGTCACTTTTATATTGCCACTTGTGATATGGACCTTTATTATGTGATGCTGCAGCTTTTATTGCTTCCATATCACAAGATTGTATAAAGTTTATTTTCTCCACACTAATAGATCATACATATTTAGAAGCATTTTTTATTGCAAGCAACATGACAACTTACTCGAAGGATCTTACTCAATCCATAGGTAGATATGGTGGACTATCATGGCAAAACCAAGTTTAAGGATATTGGAAGCACAAGTAGTATCTCTACCTTGTGCAAAGAATTTAATAGCTAGCATGAGAGGAAAGGCAAGCTCAGCATGTTGGATGATCCATGACAATATACTTTATTTCAGATATAAGAAAACATAACCCATTACGTTGTCTTCCTTGTCCAACATCAACTCTTTAGCATGTCATACTTTAATGAGTGCTCACAGTCATAAAAGATAGTATATTTATATGTGAAAACCTCTCTTTCTTTATTACTTCCTATTAATTGCAACAATGACCAAAACTATGTTTGTCAACTATAAATAACTTTTAATCATCATACTCTTTATATGTGAAGTCATTACTCTCCATAAGATCAATATGATCTCTTTATTTCCTTTTATTCTTTCAAGATCATAGCAAAATAATCAAGCCCTTGACTCAACACTAATCTTTATTATATAGCTCACAGACTCGATTACAAAGAAGGATCATAAGGCAAAACTCAAAACTAAATCATACTAAAACTTTAATCTACTAGATTATGATATTGCCAAAGGATCGATATAAAAGCGGTAAAGATAGGAGTGTGATGGTGATCACGATGCAAGGGCACCTCCCCAAGCTTAGCGATTGCCAAGGGAGTGCCCATACCCATGTGATTATATCTCTTTTGCTTTGGTGATGGAGTTGTTGATGATGTAGAAGCTTGTCGTCCCGTCTTCAAAGGCATAGTGTCGATTGTCAAAACCGGCGGATCTCGGGTAGGGGGTCCCGAACTGTGCGTCTAAGCGGATGGTAACGAGAGACAAGGGACACGATGTTTTACCGAGTTCGGGCCCTCTTGATGGATGTAAAACCCTACGTCCTGCTTGATTAATATTGATGATGTGTGTTACAAGAGTGGATCTACCACGAGATCAAAGAGGCTAAACCCTAGAAGCTAGCCTATGGTATGATTGTTGTTCTCCCTACGGACTAAAACCCTCCGGTTTATATAGACACCGGATAGGTTAGGGTTACCTGGTCGGTTACAATGGTAGGAGATCTACATATCCGTGTCGCCAAGCTTGCCTTCCACGCCAAGAGAAAGTCCCATCCGGGACACGGGGCGAAGTCTTCAATCTTGTATCTTCATAGTCTTGGAAGTCCGGCCATGGCGATAGTCCGACTATCCGGACAGCCCCTAGTCCGGGACTCCCTCGGTAGCCTGAACTAAGCTTCAATGACGATGAGTCCCATTGGCGTTGATTGTCTTCGACATTGCGGCGGGTTCCTCCTCCGAATACTTCATAGAAGGTATTGAACACAAGGATAGTGTCCGGCTCTGCACCAAACAAGTTCCACATAACACCGTAGAGAGAATAATTTTTGCACAGATCTGCGGCGTATTCATGGCGTGACATCACACCGCGGCGGGCCTTTATATGAATCGTTTTTATTGTTCCACCTCAGCGTGTTTAGCGAGGCGGTTTCCTTAGCGCGTCTTATCGGCGTGGGTCGTGCCCCGTTATTCCGGGATTCTCATCAATACGGACGTGGGTAACCCCAACCATGCCCATTAGCCTGCCTTCTCTATCGAGCGAGTCCTAATCGACCACCGGTGGGCTCTTGGTATTCAAGCTCTTTATGATGAGACCAAGGCCCTCTTCTTCATTACACCACTCCATCGGAGTTACGCCTCGGCGCCAGTTCCAACACCCAAAGCTTGATTGAGCGCCGGACTTTCGGCGATGTCCGGCTCCGACCGGCATGGCCGATGGATGTCTTCCTCCATCACGGAAGAAGATGTGCTAAAGCTGCGAGGCGCCGGTATCTAACCGGCGAGATCTACTTATGGGCTACTGCTCCGGGGCAGGTCATTTCCACTCCTGAGCCCGTCGAGAAGCGTGGTGTTACGTGTCCCACTTCCTTGGAGTTTAGGCTTCCAGCGGACCCCTTTGTGCGAGGGCTCATGTTTTATTATGGGCTTGATTTCCATGACTTGAATCGAGTCCATCCTCCATATCTAATCATTCATTGTCATATGTGAGGCCTTCCTCCATATTACCCCAGTTTGGATTGTGGCTCAAGACCTTCAAGGTGGAGCCAAAAGATGATCAAGAGGCAGCAAGCGGAGTGCGGGCCGGTCATAAGCAAATCTTGTTGATGCTCCGTGGCCGAGGCTCTTTTTCAGAAGGAGCTTGGTTGTAGCAGGAGTGGTTTTATATCATCGCTCGGGGGCACCAAATGGGCGCTCACCACGCCTTCCTCAGGTCCACCACAGCGGCTGGCATCATGGGTCAACAAGGGGCTCGGTGAGGGCAATCCAGGGCGTTCCCTTGCTGCACAACGGGCCGTATTCAAGATCTCCGGGAAGAGGATCAATCTGGTTGCGATGCGCGCGGAGTTATGGTGATCAGGCGCCTTGATCCTGCAAGCGTCGCCCCCTCCGCGGTGGGAATCCAATCCGGAGGGACCACGAGTTCTCAAAATTTTATGGGCCACGGCCGCCGTGGATATGTACTCAACTATTCTTGGATCACAAGGAAGTGTCCGGACTTGACCGAGGAGCCTTGAGACTAAGCTGTCGCCCGGATACTCAAGTAAGTAGTCTATGCTTACCGGACAAGCTGTTCATTCATTTATTTCATATATATATGCCCTTTAAAGGAGCCGTTTCTTGAACAGGAGTGGATATCCAAGTCAAAGTTAATAAGGTGTCCGTCTCCCCTCCCAGAGACCAAGCCTGATCCCATGTTCACCAAGATTTTGAAGGTCTCGCGTTTTGAAGAAGGTGATGGGTGGAGCGGGGAAGCTACCGCCTCTGCGAAGGAGGATATCAAGGAAGGAGGGATTAAAGTCCCACCTTCCGAGGAGAAAAGAGGACCGCTTGGAAGATCCGGAGGTCAAGGCCTCAAAGAGGGGAAGGAATCTTGACCCAGAGAGTCCGGCTGAGGAAGTAACCTAAGCCGCATTATTTCCCCAAGGGATCAGCCCTCCAAATGGCCAGGCGTAAAGTAAAAACAAGGGGTCTTGTAAATAGGAACATCCACATATTTATTCATGAGGATAACTTGAAAATTGTACCTTGTAGTTCGGACTTCAGCCCTTCTCGTGAGCTCGTCTTGAGATCTTCTTAGGAGATGATGGAGGCCAGCGCCTCCACACAACCTCTCGGCACCCTCATGTGAGGCGGACTGACCCGGAGGTGTCGTCGCGGAGGGTTCCCCCAAGTCGGCGGGGCGGAAGGTCCCGGCGCCAAGTGGCGTGTGGTCGGAGGAGCTGAAAAGGATGCTTTCCGAGGCGGCGGCTATTTCAGAGGATCACCGTTGCTCCTAATGGAGTACGGTGATTGAAAAGAATTGCATCCAGCGGAGGCGGATTGCATGAAACCGTCGGGAAGCTTCTTGACGAAGGGGTTTTGAAGTACGCAAAAAAGTGATGTACCTTACAGCGGTTATGCATATAAAATCGCATACCTGTATAGATAGTAGCCCTGAGACTTGGTATGTTGTCAAAATTGACAATGTGCGAGAGATCAAATTCTCGATTATAGCGATACATATCGCTCTCATGAGCAGTGTGGCCCGGGCGTCCCGAGGCCAGCCGGACTGCTTTGAATATGCCGAACTAAAGCGGCAACTTGGCGAGGCGGATCACGGACATCGTATTTGGTCGATAAGCAGTTTAGCCGAGTCACAAGTCTTAGCGACCTCTATCACGGACACACCTTGTAAAAGGGAGCTTAGCCGCCCATGTCTTCTTGTTTGTATGCTTAATGCGAGATGGGTGATGCAGCTGCCGTGGAGGCTGCAGGCAGAACTTCGCCAGCGAAAAGAGCAAGCGAGAATTAGTAATGGCCGCTTGTAAATCTGGCGGCGAAGAGCTAGAATCGTGAGCAGGCTGCTCCTACTTGCCGAAGCAAAGAGGAGATATGATATGGCCAAAAAGTTAAGGAATACTACCCGATCGCTGCAGCTGATTTCTTGAAAAAGCGTCAAAGCCGGAACAAGAGGAGCCTAAAGAAGGCCGCCCGCCAGATCCAAGAATGCCCAATGGCTTTGTGAGCTGCCAAGGAGGGCCAGGTCAGGCAGAGCAAGTGCGGTGGAAAACCGTTTACGCTGCGGAGGAAATATCTGATCAAAAGTATGCTCGATTGGATAAATTGTGGAGATTCGGAGGATGTACTTGCTCACGGACTTGGCGGTAATGCTTATTTGTGGACCGCAGTTGAAGCACTTGCCGGGGCGAGAAGGAGCCCAGAGGAAGGAAAACTATATTGAGTCGTAATTCCATAGTCCGGGCGTCCTCTTGCCGCTGACCAATCGGTTGGCGAATGGGCGAACTGAATGTCGATTGTCGGATTGCCATGAAGCATGTCTTGACTCACTTGTGGCGGACGGACCCCAACCGAAGAAACTATTTTGGTTTAGTCGTGATTTCTTGGTATGCGGCCTTGGCGTGTCGGCCTTAATGAAGCGATCGGCGTGTATTGAGGGGCGCGGATGGCTCTTGCCCGTGTCCAAGACTATCTTTTGGGCGAGAGATGAAGGCCCAGCGTTGCATCCGGGATTGAGACCGAGGAGGCCCCGAGTACTGCACCGATCACTACTTTGAAGAAGTCCTGCGGGCGCTCATTTAATAGAGAGGCAGATGCTCGAAGGATATTATGTTTAAATGACATGTATGATTTGTGAAAACAATGTTTCAATGTAATATAAGTGCTTTTTATACTTATGCGTTCAAGTAGTAAACTACCTCCCTGTCTGACCGTTTATGTATATGTGTATATAACCTAAAGATGGCAGTCCTTGGCTGACAGCCCCCACGCACATAGTGCGGTGTTTGCAAAAAAAGCAGCTTTTTCACACTTAATCAACGTCTTAGTCCTGTTAAGGAGGTGATAGCGTAGCAAACCGAGCAACGGACTATAATGCTTTATCACTTTCACTTAGCCATAGGAGTTAGAGGGTGGGAGCTACTATATAGCCTGGACAGGGCCACTGCTCTCGAATTCAAAAGGGTGCGTATAATGCTGACCGAAAACCACGGTCACCTTAGATTAATCACGGAGAATCCTAAACATTCCTGTGAGTCATCCGAGTGGTTGACCGGTCTCTCGCTATATCATAGCCGATCGGTTTTCGACTTTCTCTACTAAGGTGCTCGCCCGGCCGAACGAGGCACAAGGCAATGTCGTAGTAGTTCTCCACAGTGCAGCGTTAAGCCGTGAAAGCAGGCGTAAGGCAGCAAAACCACGAGAGGCAACCCAACATTTGACCAAAAGACATGATTCGGAGCTGATGCATATAAGGCCTAACTCGGAGGGGCCGAATACTCCCTAAGGTATTCGGTCTTTTATCAAAAAATGGGCGAGAATAATGCCCTAAGCCCACACGGTGTCTAGATGCAGCATAAAAAAAGTTCTGGTGCGGCCAATGCCAAGACACCAGCCTCCTCCTCGGTTATATTAAGGAACCCGGGGATGTATAATCAACAAGGATAGGCGGTGAAAAAGGTTTACGCGGGGTCTTAATCTAGAAAGAATCCTTTGTGGGTCCCTCACGCGCGTACTGCATACCAATGTCTCCCGGTATGCAAGTATCACGGCCAGGTGTAGCATGTTGTTCATCTGGCAAAAGAGAGGAACTTAGTTTGAAAGAAAGAAAAGATTAGATGCAAAAGGTGTACTTAATATTAAATAAACAGAAATGCAGTTCGAAGAATTAAATAAAATTGAGCTTTATTGTCTCTTGTTATACATGTATGCGACCCCTCGTGTGAAGTGTATGCAGCTAGTAGGCGCCTTGCCGACTTCGTCTAACTTGTCGTCCGGGGTTTGAATGACCGATTCAGGGTTCTTTACCTATGAGAGCGGCGGATAGGCGTAGGGGCATTTGTCAAAAGGCGGGATCTCCCGTTCTTCGATGCTCAAGTGACCGCTTAATACTTCCTTTTAACGAGATGATCTTGCAGCGTGGACCGGGCATTTTAAGTGTTAGAGATGCATAATCACGATTATTGCGTTAAAGCGGGCGAAGAAGTTATGCATACCGGTAGTGCTTAAGGACTCTTTGCTGAGATGAGCGATGGGGAGTGTGCTTTTCCCTTGTGGGGTTGTGGATGAACCAAACACAACCTCTAGTGGTGCTGAGCACTGTATAATAAAGAAGGCTTGGCATGTGATTCCTTTGAAGGAAGTCTTTGCTATAGCGAATTTTGGTAGGTTCTATCCCCATTATCGCGAGCGGTGTCCTGGTATGGCAGGTGTCGTCTTTGTATTATTTATCACATGAAGTGAGTTCCTTTATTTTGACTTCTAGTGGGAAAGTCTTTTTGTTTTCAGTCTTTGCTTTTGGGTTTACGTCACATTCACTTGGTGTGTCGAGCCCCTTGTGTTCGGCGTTAAGTCGGGCGGACTACTTGAAGAACCAACAATCTACGTGTGGGTATGGTTTGCGGAGCTTCCGGAGGTACCATGTATTTGACCTACGATCTATCCGAATCTTGTTTAGGTTGGATGGCACAAATCCTTTATTATCCTTTAAGAGGCGGTGTTTTTGTTGTTCTGACCGAGAGCTTTTGAATCAGGTGTGTTGGCCATACGTACTATTTGGGCCATTTTCCTTATTCAAAGTTGATCTTTTCATACGCCGTGATTTCCATTCCATCCACTGATTTGGATGTACTAAAGGTCATTTGGTGCTGCATCCTTGTAAATAGCCAACTGTCTTCATCGCCATGGTCATGAGGCTTGTTAATCGGCCATTGTTTCTTGGCTTTTCTTGGCGAAATGTCTGCGGCGAGCCATTAGTCCCAGACGTTGTGTTTGAAAGCTGCTAAGGCTTGACGTCCGGACGATCGACCTATTTGGTTCTTTTTAGTAAAGGAACTTTGTTCGAAATTTCCGTCTTGACTCTCCGGGCTGTTGAGTTATGTGACTTAGATAAATGCTGCGTCTGCGGAGGCGGGGCCCGTAGGTCCCACTGAAAATTTACAAAATGCATCCTCAAGCTCTTCCACTGACTTCCAATGGTATTTTCGGGGAGACTCTTAAGCCAATGCAGATCTGGCCACTTTGAGTTTAAAAGGGGTAAGTATTTTATGGCGTAAGAGATCATCTCCTGCAGCCATGTGTATGTGGAGGATGTAATCCTCAATCCGAGACTCCGAGTGCATTGTTGACCCGTCGTATGCCTCTATGTTTACGGGTTTGAATCCGCGGAAATTCATGATCCGAAGCACCTCGCCAGTCGAGGAAACATAGAAATTGTAAAGCGCCCTATATTTGGGTGTGCCGTGGTTTTGAATTTTTGGCGTGTTGCATTGCTTTGTGACGTGCTTTCTTGGCCCATAAGATGGACCTACATTGGAATGACCATCACTTTTGATGTGAATCCTTAGGCGGATCGCATATTGGCTTGTGTGCGACACCATTACGCGCTCTCTTTTTTTTCCGTGAGGTCGTCCATCCGACGGGTGGCCTTCTTCTTTTTTTACAATTGTGGGGGCTCTAAGGCCTCCTCGTCAGCGGTCGGGCAAGATAGCTTTCTTTCGGGTAGCTCTTTGTTCGGCCCGGCTGTCGCCCCGTGCTGCTCTAGCAGTCTTTGAATACTTTGCTCCATCTAATCCTGAGTGCATCTTCCGCTGTTTTGAGCTTCCATACTGCTTTTCGGAGGCTACGGCAGCGATTGGCGTGACAAAACCTTTTCTGGAAGTCATTTTAGAGCAATGGTTTGTCCGGCGTGGGATGGTCAGGACTGTTGTCTCCTTGAGGGAACAGATTGTTTATCAAGTTGTCTTGTTAAAGCGATTGCTCGATAACTTGTTCATTGTCCACGGTTACGCATACTGCTCTATGGCTGGAGTCTTTGTTAGTGACGCGGGACTTTGTTCGGCGTTCTACGTTGCCGTTTTGACTGCCTTTTTGATGGATTTATCGCCTGCATTGGTGTCCGTTGTTCCTCGTCTTCATTTTCCTTTAGGTGTATCCACCATGTATACATCATGGGATGAAGGTTGTCGACATCCTATATGTGCTTTCGTTCATTGTTGATCTCCTACATCATCGTCCCATCACCGTCGATGTCTTGAAGTCGAAATCGGAAACACGTCGTGCAGCTTTTCGTGATGGCTATGAAGTGGGTGGTGGGTGGGCATTGGTTTCTTCATCGTCCGCATCCCAACGCTTCTGATAGTAATCGGGCGGGGCTCTCTCGGATAAAGAGAGAGACTTTAGTGAATTCAGGATGTCGCCCGAAGGCGAGGTATGAAAAGATGTCGCGACCGTGAACTCCATAGCAGGCGCCCAATGCGGATTCGATTAGCAAGGCGGCGAGAGGGTTCAGTCCGGCACCACAGGTCGAGGTCTTCACGTAAAGGGAGCGAGGGATGGAGTTGGCTTCGTCGCCGTAGAGATTAAAACCCCGAGGCGGTGTCAACCACTGCATCCTCGATCGGGGAATCCGGCTCTGGGTTAAGGGTAGGAGGCGGATTACTGAGTGCGGCCCCTCGAGGGCGCTTTGTTAATTTAGCAGAGCTAGATCCCATGCTTACATCGAGGCGGTCACCGGCCGCGCTTAGGCAAACGCGGCTCGAATCCGTCCCGAATCAAGTCTCCGTGGATATCGTCCGTATAGTTTAAACTTCAAATCTGACGCTGGCCCGGCCAGGGCGTAGCTTTTCGATCTGCTCCCGGATAATGCCAGCGAATTAGCCCGCGATTGCAAACACGCCGAACCACGAAGATGCCCGGGGAGAAAAGTCTCACCACCGGACGGCGTCACGTTGATCACGATGAAGTCCAAGAAAAGACCGCCATCGGGCGCTGTTGGTGTGACGACAGGAGGAACTCTCAATGAAAAGCACCAATGTCGGTGTCAAAACCTTGGCCGGATCTTCGGAGTAGGGGGTCCCGAGCGTGGGCGTCTGGCCCGGATGGTAGCGAGGAGACAAGGGACGATGTTTACCCAGGTTAGGGCGGGCCACTCTTGATGGACTGTAAAACCCTACGTCCACAGCTTGATTAATATTGATGATGTAATGTTACAAGAGTGGATCTACCACGAGATCAAAGAGGCTAAACCCCTAGAAGCTAGCCTATGGTATATTGATTGTTATTCTCCCTACGGACTAAAACCCTCCGGTTTATATAGACACCGGATATGTTTGGGTTACACAGAATTGATTTTGTGGTGGGAGATCTACATATCCGTGTCGTAAGCTTGCCTTCCACGCCAAGGAAAGTCCCATCCGGACTGAGTAGAAGTCTTCAATCTTGTATCTTGTAGTCTTGAATTAAATGCATGACGATAGATCCGGCTATCCGGGACACCCCTAGTAGGGACTCCTCTCATAATTTCACCATCATAGAAGGATGATGGAGTCTCGGGAATCCTCAAATGTTGCAGCCAAACCCATCCTCTTGAATCTATATCCATACTCCACGATTTGGTTTTGCGGAGTCATAGATCACATGGGCTTGGAGGTGCTCGATTTTCTCGTGAAGAAGATGAAGATGGTCTCCCCAAATATTTCTTGGCATCTAGCTTGTGGTTGTTAGTGAACTCCTTTGATCATCATGTGGTTGGCGGCATTTGAGTCAGCATTCCTGCATCCCTTGGCACTGGCCCGGGTTGCTCCATTGCTTTGGTGTCTCCACGCTTCCGGTCCTCCTTGGTCCCTCGACATTGTAGCGGATGTGTAGCAATATCACGCATCTCAATGGTTTGAGGATGTTACAACACTTCCATGAGAGTAGGGGTTGATGACCTTCTCGAAGAACTTGTCCTTGGGGAACTTGGAGACGTCATGGTGATCTAGATCTGTCGGGAAAAGCATTTCCGGAAGCCAAAAGAACGAGAGGATAATTGCGTGATCTGATGGTGAAACCTTGGAGGAGATTATATAATGAATTTTACCAACCAAAAGAAGTATCGTGCAAAAGCGGAGTTGAGAGGGAAGTACCTTGAAATTGCTGCAATGGTAGCGCCGAGAGGTGAGGCGGCGCCTCTCTCTCTGGAAGCCTCGTGTCCTTCCCGGACTACTTCTTATTTTCCTATTTTCTTAAATGTTGACGGAGAAAAATTGCCATTTATACTTTGTTTTGGAGTCCCGGTTCTCTTGTACCACCACCTAACCCTTTTCGAATGCGAAACATTCTGGAGAAGTGTCTCTTATGCTTATTCCTCCTGATTATTCGGTTTCATTAACATTAGTTTCAACATTTATAGGATTGCACGAGATATAATGTTTTAAGTTCTTTGACCGTTCACCACATTCGGATTTGTGCCTTGAAGTTATTGATTTTTATGGCGCAGAACGATAGACCTCCTCGATAACGTAAGGACCTTCCCATTTAGAGAGAAGTTTTCCTGCAAAGAATCCTTGAGGATTGAATAGCACCTTGTAATCACCTACGATAAACTCACGCTTTTTGTATTATTTTGTCATGTACCATCTTTTAACTTTTCTTCCTTGATTTGGCATTCTCATAATCTGAGTTCTCCATTCATCAAGTGAGCTAATGTCAAATAGCCTCTTCTCACCGGCCAAGTTTGAAATCATGGTTGAGCTCTTTAATGGCCCAATATGCCTTATGATTTAATTAGGAAGGTAAGTGACGTACTTTCTCATAAACCCATTTATACAGAGACATACCCATAGGATTTTTTATATCAGGTTCTATAAGCGCATAATGCATCATCTAATGTTTCTTGGACCAATTCTTTCTAGATCTAGTAACAGTCTTTTGTAAAATTCCGTTTGGGCTCTCTATTACTCAATTCTACTTGACCACTAGGCTGAGGGTGATATAGAGATGCAATTATATGATTAACACCATACTTAGCAAGCTTACATTTTACGAAAGGCACCATGAATAAAATGTGAACCACCATCCGGTGCATTAAATATCTAGGTACTCCAAACCTCTGAAAAATAGCTTGTTTAAGCATCTTAATAAGAGGGTATTACTGATCAGCACTACTAGTTGGAATAGCTTCTACCCACTTAGTAGCATTAATCAGCTTAAAAACTTAAATATGTGTACTGCCATTAAAGGAAGAAACCAATCCCATGTAAATCAAAGCCCCCAAACATGAATGGTTCAATCACTGAGTGAATAATTCATAGGCATTTCTTGGCGTCTACTAATGTTACCAATTCTTTGACATTTAGTCACCAAGATAATACCAAGCACCTACAGACATCCTTGAAGAGTAGGCCAACATAACCAGATTGTAATACCTTGTCTGTTGTTCTATCTCTAGCGTAGTGTCCTCCATAAGCTTCGGGTGAAACGCCTTAGCAGGATCTTGTTCTTGTTCGTGCTTTCAAGTATACAACGCTTACAATGCTTTCATCCACTCCTTCTTTATAAAGGTGTAGGTCATCCCAAAAATAAAGCCTCAAATCATAAGAAAAAACTTTTTTCTTTATTTGGTATGTGAAAACTAGGTGAGGTACCAATTTGGCAACAATGAAATTAGCATAATCGGCCATACCATGGGGTAATCTGACGAAAGCATTTATGACATTTAGTTGTTCTCCGGAAAGCTATCATCAATAGGTGGTGGGTCATCAAGAGGCATTCTCTAGCCTAGACAAGTTGTCTGCAGCAGGTTCTCGGCTCCCTTTACATCAATAGCTATACCAAATCAAAATTCTTGTAGTAGGAGCTCAACCAATCTGAAAGTAGAATCTGGGTTTAGCATCTTTCTTTTCCATAAAGATATTTAATAGTAGCACGATCAGTGTGAATAGTTACTTTGAGAATCAACAATATAGAGATGCGAACTTATCACAAACAAATACAAGCTGCTAAAATTCCTTTTCGATGCGATAGCGTAATTTCTAAGGGCATTTGTCTAGAGTTTTCTAGCATATTGAATAACATTTAATTTCATATATCAGCTCTTTGTCCTAGAACAACACCTCTGACATCAATCACTAGCATCACACATAGATTTCCAAGGGTAAAGTGCAATCAAATTGGTACAGAACAATAGGTGCGAGAGAATTAATGCTTTTACGATAAGTATTTCAAATGCTTCCACACAATCATCATCATCAAAGACAAAGGGATATCTTTTGTAATAGATTAGTCGATTAGAAATTTTTGAGAAGTCCGTAACTAAACCTCCTATAAAAACCCACGGCATGACCAAGGAAACTTCTTATACAACCTTTGTTGTCCATGGGACATGCGCATCTTTTAATAACGTCAACTTTAGCTTTATCAACTTCAATACCTCTTTCAGAAATTTTATGCTGCCCAAAGACAATTCCTTCATTAACCATAAAGTGGCATTTCTCTCCGGTTCAAGACAAGGTTAGTTTCTTCACATCTACTGCAGAAACTAGATCCAAGGGTCCTCAAGCAATCATCAAAGAGGATCCATAAGCAGGAGAAATCATCCATGAAAACCTCCACAAATCTTTTCACAAAATCAGAGAATATAGCCATCATACATATTTGAAATATGGCAGTGCATTACACCGACCAAAATACATGCACGATCTATAAGCAAAAGGTACCTAAAGGGCAAATAAAAGTGATCTTCTCTTGATCATCGGGTGGCAACCGCAGTATTTGAGGAAAGATTCGAGTAACCATCTAGAAAGCTAAAAGAATTGTGTATGTTTGGATAATCTTTCCCTAACATTTTGATCAATGAAGAGCAAGGAGTAATGCCAGTCTATTTTAGCTTTGTTTAATTTCTTGAAATCAATTACCATCCTATAACACCTGTAATCATTCTTTGCGGAATCAATTCATATTTGTCATTAGGGCAATGATGTACCTCCCCTTCTTAGGAGACCACAATGAATGAGGACTTATCCATCGAGCTACTAAACAGCGGGATAAATTACCTACATATAAAGGGCTTCAATATTTCGCTTTCTTACCACTTCTTTCATCTTAGGATTTAGCACCAGTCGTTGGTGATCAATAAGCTGGTTTGGCATCTTTCTCCAAATTTATTTTAGGTTGACATAGAAATTGGGACTAATGCCCTTAAAGTCATCAAGAGTATATCCAATAGCAACACGGTGCTTCTTGGAGTTTCAATAATTTCTCTTCATTCATGCTAAAATATTAACACCTAATAATAACGAGGATATATCTTATTTTCTATTAAGATAAATGTATTTAAAATTGTCGGGTCAAGGTTTAAGCTCAAAAGCCTTGTGATCACCCTTGGGTGGAGGAGGATCCCCTAAGATTTCAATATTAGAATTGTTTCAGAATAGGTCCTATTTAAAGAATATTCATCTATTTCCCTACTTTCGACCATAAACATATCATTTTCTTTCATGAGTCAGAGCAAATAATATTGTTCTAAAGAGATCATTGGGAGGCACGGCAATAGAAACCAAGACCAATAATTTCATCTTTACTAAAGAAATTCTTCCTCTTGCAGGGTTTGTCTACTAGAATTTAACACTTAAAGGTAAACTCATGAGATATATCACCCCGAACAAATAGTAACAACATCCTTTAGGTAGTCTATTAGCATTAACGGTGTTAGGAAGGAATCTACATAAAATAATGGTACAAAAAGCTATCTTGTGGGGAACCAAGAACAAAAGAAAATCAGCGGGATATTTAACCTTCCCACACAAGACTTCAACATCTCCTAACAATCCCAATT
Source organism: Aegilops bicornis (assembly GCA_021605145.1). Classification (NCBI taxonomy): domain Eukaryota; kingdom Viridiplantae; phylum Streptophyta; class Magnoliopsida; order Poales; family Poaceae; genus Aegilops; species Aegilops bicornis. The sequence continues at coordinate 170,676,288 of CM038673.1, read as the reverse complement.
TGGTGAAATAAGTGTCTCTATTGGCAGAAGCTTAATTGTAACAACAATTTCTTCTATCTCTATTGGAGTGCAATATCATGCACATAATTTCTTTGTATAAGGAATGAAGGTATTGCCACTTGCACTAGCACCCATATCTACATATGCCATGATAATGATCTCCTATTTAACAAAAATAACGAACTGCATACCTACAACGAATTACATGTTTATTTTAGCATCAGGTCCTAACAATTCTAGAAGCCTTCATTACTGAGTAAATAACCTTTTATCAATATGTATCGGCCAAGAGATCTTTAACCATAACAATTTTAGGTTCAACTTTAACTTTTCAGGGGTTTGTGTGTCCTAATAATACTTTTGTTGACTACAGTTGAAGCTTTAGCATGCGGCCCTTTATTCTAGCAGGGAAGGTGAAGCTTCTCAACGCATAAAGCGATGAGGCAACGACGGGATCATTACCAGTGATGGTCTTTCTTCAACTTTAATAGGGTAAACTTCTTTTTACTTCAATGGAAGGATTATAACTAAACCACTTCCACATAAGGAAGATCAACATGAGTAACAAGAGGATTCACGCAGGAAGAAGCTACTATCTGAAGTCAGAGTCCATATTTGAGTGCTAAAATTCACGAAAAACATCGGTATCCACCAAAAGATTTACTTCAATCAAACCCAGGTGTGTAAAACCTGACTACTTAAATTCGTCCGGGGTCCCAATATTCAGAATTACGTTTAATTCTTAAGTAAATCCCATTTGAATTGTAATAGTCTTCATCATAAAAAGCGAGTACAATTTTAAAGTATCGAGCAAGGAGCAATTATTGAGGAAGAAAGCCCAGGCATAAATTTTTTGAATAATCATTTCTCTTGGAAGCTCATAGGTGGGGCATGAGCAACAACATTGACTTAAGCCTCCACCCCCAAGCTTGAGCGTCACGTTCTCCTTGTGAGGAAAGCAAAATTATATATATAAGTATGATCGACGATGAACAAGATGCATAGGATAAAACTCTTGATGAAATTCCAATTTCAATCGTTGTGGCAATTCCATGATCCCATATCATCACATAGCCCTATACCAATATCCAATGCCTCTCCTTCAAAAGATAAAAGGAAGATTTTCTTCTTGATGTATCGTAATTGCTTTTACTGCAAGCTTAAATAATCCTGAAACTTCATCCACATAGATTAGGTGTAAGTCGGGATGCAATGTTCCATCTCACGCTTAAAAGGATTAGCTAGCAGTTTCTCTGCTTATCATAAACTTCGAAGAACTTCAAAGTAAACATTTTCGATGAGTTCGGTGGGTTGAGGAGCAACTCTCTTTGATCTCTTGAGTAGAATTGAATTTTATGCCCGAAAAAGAGCCCCTCGGTGGATTACTTTCCATGGTAACAAGTGACAGTGGTAAATTTCAGCACACTATATAAATTTTTCGCTTACCAAATTCCACCTACCAAAGGCGGCTTCACTCCCGACAGCATGGCGCCCGAGGAAAAGAAGTCTTGTTGACCCACAAGTATGGGGGATCTATCATAGTCCTTTCGATAAAGTAAAGAGTGTCGAAGACAGCGAGGGAAGCGAAGGAAATGATAAAAGCGGTTTTCAGCAAATTATTCTCTACAAGCCTTTGAAATTATCATTAGCGAGATAGTTTTGTGATAAAGGTAATTTATGTGAGCAATTGCCAAGTAACAAAAATAAATAAAAGTCTTGACAAGATATAGCCCCAATCACACTGTAGTAAATGTGAAGCCTGGATGACTCTTATATATGAAGGAAAAGCGCTCCGAAGACACATGGGAATTATCGTCAAACTGATTTTTCATCAAAACTCATATGATTAAGCCTTAAGTTACTTTGATAATTTGGTATAATGGGTGGACCGATTGCTTGGGTGCTGTCCTTTTTCTTGGACAAGCATCCCACTTATTACTTCATAAACATATG